>CM027843.1:43145213-44420213 GCA_016097545.1 Eucalyptus victrix | reverse complement strand
GGAAACGCAGACAAGCTGGAAATCTCCCATAGACTGAACGATGCCTTCCAGCCTTTTCAAGTCTTCCTTCAGTTGTGCAATCTCTTCACCCTTGGCATTGGCCTGATTCTGAACAGTGAGGGCTTGGATTTTATCATTCAATGAACATGAAGAAACTTGACCCGCAGTTTGCAAGTTTTGAACCTCGCATCCCAAGGCATAAATTTGACCCCGCATCTCCAAGAGAATATCCATGATTCTGCGAAAATCTGCTGCATTATCAGTCTGAGTACTTGCTTCAACTCGATCTGATGGAGTGAATGCAGACAATGGTAGATCAGCATAATCTCGCAAGTTTGGCGATGAAATTTCATGACCTTCTTCTGGAAATTGAGAGGCATAAACGTCCTCTGGGTCTGCAGGAGAGCGACTGACTCCTTCACTTGCGTCAGGATATAAGGACTTCCCTCTTTTCTCTTGATCTCCCCCTGTTTCCATGCCTATAGGTGGAGAAGAGTGTTCGTCTGGTTCTCTTTCTTCTCCTCTTTCTTCTTCTTCTTCTGTCTTAACTCTTTCCTTCTCAGCTTCTCTTTCTTCTTCTTCCTTCTCCTCTGCTTCCTTCTCCTCTGCTTCCTTCATCTCTGTTTCTTTCGCCATTTGTTCCGATTCTTTCCCTGGAACAGGACGACTTAAGTTCTTCAAAGCCATTGCAGAGATGGTGAGATTTTCATCATCAGCTTCATGTTTAACAATAAGAGCTCTTCTTTTCGGTTTTGAAGCAACCAAGGGCTCTTTTCCTTTCCGCTTTGATGAAGAATAAGGTTGATGAGCTTTGAGTGGAGTCTTCTCCTTGAATTTCTCCAACGCCTTGTTCAATTCCTTCAGACGCATCTTTGTCACCATTTTCAGTCCTACTACCATATGATCGCACGTTCGAACACAAAAGATTTGTGGAGGCTGAATATTCAGATGTCTGAATAACTTTGTCACAAGACTTGGGTAAGGAAGTTAGCCTCTATCCTTCATCATAGCTCTATACATGTGGAACATAACAGTGTGAGGAAGAGAAAACCTTTTCCTAGTAAGAATGGCATACATCAGCTTTGCCTTTGAGCTTGATACATTAGTTTTGGAAGTTGATTTTGGTCGAAGGCAATTGATCACAATCTTGTGCAGCAAGATGTTGAATGCATTCATCCTTAGGTAGGAAATCTTTTCCTCTGTTCTCCTGTCCTTGACAAGTTCCAATATAGCACCAGCAATAGAAACTTTAATCGGTTAATATCTTCCCCTCTCGACTCCCAACACATCTGCCAGCATATCCATATCCACAACATAGTCTTGATCTTTGACACTGAAGAAAAATCTATTCGCATCCAAAAAGCTAAGATTTGAATAGAAATATGCGGTTAGTTCAGCATAGGCCTTTGTAGTGTCGGAGCAGAACCTTTCAAGTTGAAGATATCCGAACTTTTCCCTCAAGTTCACATTTACAACATCCATAAAATCGAAATCTACACTCCTAGGGTTTATTACCCCACACTTCAGCAATTTCGAGTACAAGTCCCTTTGTTCCTTCGATCTGAACAAATCTCCTCTTTTTCCTCGACTTTCAGCCTCAATACCCATTCTCGGTTGAAATTGACTGTACAGTTTGTCATCATCATTTCCATCTACAGGATTCGGTCCCTAATCGTGAGGATCACTAGGGATATTTGCAAGAGTTTCCTTAGCCAACCCTTTCCGAGCAATACCCAAACTTTCCATTCTTCGCAGAAAGATGTACTCATTTCCATACCCCTTCTCTTTAATAAAATCATCGACATAATTCAAAGGAATACGAGTAGCTTTTAAGGCACGATACAACTTATAAATAGAAGCGAGCTTTTGAACTCTTACAGGGTCTGCATCAAGAGGATCAACGCCTTGAGGGCTAGATGGAGGAGAGTGACGCTGCTGAGAATGTTGTGGGCTCGATTGCTATTCTGGAGCCACATCTTCTTCAGTGAGATCGAAGTGCGTAGGCCCCTCATTCATTCGCCATGGTCCCCTGCTTGTGATTCTCGAAGACTTTCTTCAAGATGATATCTTTCTTAGTTTTTGGAAGATTCCTTGCTTGACTTTCCCAAGAAAGATGACAACTTTTTCGAAAATTAAACAAGAAAAGAAAACGAGAATGGAGGATCGATGCTTTCTAAGGTTTATGAGAGTAAAGTGAAAAGCGATCAACTGTACACGATCGGTTTAAAAAGAAGGATGAACGAAGCGTCACAAAGGAAAATAAAAAATAAAAAATGCCTTTTCAACATAACTGTCTTTTTCCGTGAAAGTAGTCATTTCAAAAAATAACTTCCTTTTTGAAAATGAAACGATGCAGTGATTTCGTCGATTAAATATAGCAACAATTCAAACACAATATGACGATCGTACCTTTTCAAGATAAGATTCGAGAGAGAGGGAAAGAGAGACTTATAGTATGACGATCGTACAAAGACTAATTTAAAGTCTTGTATAATTGAGTCTGAATGTCTCTAGACTTTGATTTCCTCATACCTCAAAATGTTGAGTCTGGAGCGGATTGACTCAAATTGATTTTTCTCCAAAGGCTTTGTGAATATATCCGTCAGTTAATTCTTTGAGTCAACAAATTGAATTGAAACATCTCCATTTTGAACATGGTCTCTTATAAAGTGATGTCGAATCTCTATGTGCTTTGCTCTTGAGTGGAGAATTGGATTTTTGGTGAGATTTATAGCACTGGTGTTGTCGCAATTAATCTTCGTGCATGAGTCTTCAATTCCAAAGTCTCTTAGCTATTGTTTTATCCACAGAATTTGTGAACAACAACTTCCGAGAGCTATATGCTTTGCTTCTGCTATAGAGAGAGCTACTGTACTTTGCTTTCTTGAAAACCAAGACATTGTCCTGCCTCCAAATAGTTGACAAGTACCCGAGGTGCTCTTTCTATCAACTCTGCATCCAGCAAGGTCTGTGTCTGAATATCCAAGAAGAGTAAAGTCTCCCTTTTTTGGATACTAGAGACCAAAGCTTGATGTTGATGAAATATACTTGATAATACGCTTCGCAGCATTCAAATGAGATTCTTTTGAGTCTAATTGAAATCTGGCACAAATGCAAACACTAAACAGAATGTCAGGTCTAGAAGCAGTAAGATAAAGAAATGATCCGATGATACTCCTGTACAACTTTTGATCGATTTTCTTTCCTTCTTCATCTTTGTCTATCTTCAAGGAACTTGACATTGGTATGTCAGCCTTTTTGCAATTGTCCAATCCAAATTTTTTGACAAGATCATTTGCATATTTTTCTTGATGAATGAAAGTTCCTTCCTCCAGTTGTTTCACTTGGAGCTCGAGAAAGAATGTTAACTCACCCATCATGCTCATTTCAAATTCATCCTGCATAGTCTTAGAGAATTTCTTACATAGACTTTCATTAGAAGATCCAAAAATAATATCATCCACATATATTTGAACAAGTAAAAAGCTTTTGCTTTCTCTTTTAATAAAAAAGGTAGTGTCTACTTTACCTTTGACAAATCCATTTCGAATTAAAAACTTACTTAATCTGTCGTACCAAGCTCGAGGTGCTTGCTTTAAGCCATACAAGGCCTTTTTGAGTCTGAATACTAAGTCTGGTTTCTTTGGGTCTTCAAACCTTAGTGGTTGTTCCACATAGACTTCCTCATGAATGAAACCGTTTAGGAAAGCACTTTTGACATCCATTTGAAATAACCTGAAATTTTTATGACAAGCAAATGCAAGTAATAAACGAATTGCTTCTAACCTTGCTACCGGTGCATAAGTCTCGTCATAGTCGATCCCTTTCTTCTTGTGTGTATCCCTTGGCCACGAGTCTAGCCTTGTTTCTTATGACTTTTCCTTTCTCATCCATCTTGTTCCTGAAAAACCATTTAGCTCCAACAATTGATTTACCTTTTGGTTTAGAAGTCAGCTCCCAGACATCATTAACTCTAAACTGTCTGAGTTCTTCTTGTATGGCTTTAATCCAGCTTTCATCGGATAAAGCTTCTTCTATGCTCTTGGTTTTTATTTCAGAAATAAGAGCCACAGCACTAGACTCTTCTCGCCTTTTGGATCTTGTGCGGATTCCTTTATTGATGTCGCCAATAATAAGATCTTTAGGATGATTGGACTTATGTTTCCAGTTGCTGGTTAATTTATCAGATTGATGATCGCATCCTTCACTAGAATCTTCAACAGTCACTTATTACTAATCCTTCAAAGTCTGAGCTTCTTCTTGAGAACTAGACTTTGTAGAGTCTGAAGCAGATTCAGTCTCTTCAAAATGAGTTTGAATAGATTCATTTTGTATAGAATCTTGGAATTTTACATTCATTGATTCTTCCATAGTTTGAGACTTTTTGTTGTAGACTTTGTACGCTTTGCTTGTGGTTGAATATCCAAGGAATATGCCTTCATCTGACTTTTCTTCAAACTTAACAACTTGATCATTTGTATTTTTCAATATGAAACATTTGCATCCAAATACATGAAAATATGAAACAATGGGCTTCTTTTCTTTGAATAATTCATAGGGGGTTTTTTCTAGAATAGGCCTTAGAAAAACTCTATTGATAATATAACATGATGTTGAAACTGCTTCAGCCCAAAACGTAAAGAAATATTGCTTTCAATTAAGAGAGTTCTAGCCATTTCTTGAAGAAATCTATTCTTCCTTTCCACAACTCCATTTTGTTCGAGTATATGGAGAAGAGAATAAATGCTGTAAACCAGATTCATCACAAAATTTAGCAAAATCTTGATTTTCAAATTCACTCCATGATCTGTTTTTATGCTTGAAATAACATACCCCTTTTCATTTTGAACCTTCTTAGCAAATTTTTCAAAGTAAGAAAAAGTTTCAGACTTACTTGCCAAGAAATATACCCATGTAAATCGTGAGTAGTCATCTACAATTACTAGGCAACATTTCTTACCTCCAATGCTCTGCGTTCTTGTTGGTCCGAAGAGATCCATATGCAAGAGCTGCAGTACACGGTTAGTCGAAACTTGATTTATTGGCTTAAAAGAATTTCTTACCTATTTTCCTAATATACATGGTGTACATAGATCAGACTTTTGGAATGATAAATTAGGTAGACCACGAGCAAGCTTCTTTGCTGATATTTTGGTTATATGCTTCATGTTGATATGCCCAAGCTTTTTGTGCCATAAGTTCGCTTCGTCTTGAATTGAGATTAGACATTGTGATTCATTTGGTTTCATGTTTAAGAGGTAGATATTTCCATGTCTTCGACCCATGAAGGACTAAGTAGACTCTTTACTGGTTCCTGAACAAATACCCTCTTGAAAATTGATTTTGAAATCGGCATCACAAAGCTAACTGATACTGAGTAGATTGTAATTGAGCCCTTCAACTAAAGAAATATTGCTTATTGTGAGGTTCCCAATCATTACAGTTCCAAATCCCACTATTTTTCCTTTGCTGTTTCCTCCAAATGAGACTTTTCCACCATTCACTTGAACAAGCTTGATGAAATAATTTGAATCTCCTGTCATGTGTCTCGAGCATCCACTATCCACGTACCATTTCACCTTTTTCTTGATAGTGACCTGCATTTAAAAAGAAACTCAAGCTTTCTTTGGTACCCATATTTTCTTAGGTCTTTTTGAGTTAGTCTGATATACGGTTTCTGCCTAGACTTTATTGATAGGTCTCCAAGCCATAGGACATTCTTTCTCAAAATAATATGCACTATTGCATTTTTAACATCTAAGAGCATTGCGACCAACTGATTTTACAAAGGTCCTTTCAAAATGGTTTTTGTAAGCATTCCTTGTTGGTCTTTGTTTAATTCTTTCTTTTACCTTAGGAAAATCGATTAAAGGAGTGGTTTCAGCAGTCATTCCTAAACCAGATTTATTGAGATAAGGTTTTTGAATAGAAAGTATTTTCTCCAATCTTTCAGATCCTAGAGAAAACCTTTTGGAAATATTTGAAATATCATTTTTCAAAAATGCATTTTCTTTCATAAGATTATCTTCACTTTCTTTGAGAGAAGAAACATCCCGGTCTAAGTATTTCACTTTTTCTTTCAAAACATTCTCTTGTTGTTTTAAAGCAGAATTTTCCTTTTTGAGTTCAGAAATTCTTTTAAGAGAAGTCTTAAGACTAAAACATAATTCATCGATGCATTTTGAAACTTTAATAGGGATTTTAAAATTACTTACCTCGAATTCACTTTCTGAGTATGAATCAGTCTCGAGTTTGATTCTAAGTCCGATTGTGCCATTAGACATATGTTGGCATAATCATCATCACTATCTTCACACTCCGTATCACTCCGTGGTTTCAGCTTTGAGAGCTTTTCAATACCTTTCAGTTTTTCCTTTCTTCTTCCTCAGAAGAGGACAGTTGGGTCTGATGTGTCCCTTTTTCTTGCATTCAAAGCAGACTATATCTTTGTTTGATTCATCGTCTTCAGCAGACTTGGTCTGTTACTTTTGAAAACTTTGTTTCCTTGAATTGAATATTCTTCCCTTTTTATTCAGCTTTCTAAATCTTCTTATCATGAGAGCAAGTTCTTCATCATCCATGTCGTCTTCAGAATCTGTTACATCAGAATCATCATTAGATTTTAATGAAATTGATTTCTTACCTTTGGGATCTTCGTCTTCATTGATTTGTTCCACTTCATAAGACTGAATGGTCCCAACCAGCTCATCGACAGACAGTGTTATGATTCTTTAAGTCTCTCTGATTGAGGTCTTAATGTGATTCCAATCCTTGAGAGTCCACACAGTAGTTTGTTTACTTTCATGGGATCATAAATTGGTTGACCTTGATTTTCAAGACCATTCATGATTTTTGTAAAACGACTAAACATGTCAATTATAGATTCTCCTGGTTTCATTCTGAAGGCTTCATATTGACCGAGAAGAATGTTGATTCTTATTTCTTTCACTCGATCGGTTCCTTCATAGGTAATGTGATCTATCCCAGACTTCTTTGGCCGTATCACAAGAAGATATTATGTTATATTCAGTAGGTGATAAAGCACAATATAAAGAGTAAATTGCTTTTGCATCAAGTGCTTGTCTCTTGATTATCTCTTCCTAACTCATTTCGCTGGACTCAACAGTGTCCTTTCCTCTTTCTGAGACAGATGCAGCTTTGGGAATGATTCCTTTTTCTACAACGTCTCATTCCAGATGATCCTTTGATCTTAAGAATGCCTTCATCTTGTTCTTCCATATGTTGTAGTCCTTTCCATCAAAGTAAAGCGGTCTGGTATTGTTTTGCCCTTCTACCAGCCCTAGAGCCAACATACTAGTCATAGATCTTTTACTCTGAAGTAAAATACTTCAAACAAAGTGAGTACACGAGCTCTGATACCAATTGAGACAGCTAGTATAAGCACCTAGAGGAGGGTGAATAGGTGCACAAACACTTTATCAAGATACGGAAGCGATTCTATACAACCAACATAAAGGAGTTCACAAAATGATTTACGATCAAAGTAAAGAGAGTAAGGGAGAGAAGATTGAACACATGTTTTATAGTGGTTCGGCTTAATCCAAGCCTACGTCCACTCTTCCGCACTGACAGCCCACCGGCTGGATTTCACTATGAACAAAAGAGAAGTTACAGCTTAGCTTTTTCTTGATTCCACAGTGTAGATGTTCTATCACACCTCCTCAAGGTTTCTCACAAATATAGACTCTCTTTTGTATACAAGTATTCGCTCAAATGAATTGTCTAAACAACAAGGAGCTTCAGACTTTGAAATTCTTCTATCGCGCAAACCTCAACAACTTAGAATGTCTTCCTTATATACTCCTTTATGCCATCACACCCGTTGGCACTTACCAAAGGAATTCCTCCAATCTACCCGTTGGACGGAATCAATTAGGAAGATCATTCAGCTATTAAAGGAACGTGTCGATAGCCCATCAATCCTGTTCGCCCATACAATCAGGATCTCGATTTCCATAAGTAGAACCTTCTAAAAATATTTAGGCAATCATCGATTCCTTAATCTTCGAGTCAATCTCGATCAATCAAAGAATTCCGTTTTGTCTATTCTAGCAACAAGATCTTCTCCAGTTGATCAGGTTAAGTCCTTAACAAAACATCCAGTTCTGGGTAACCTTTCTTCAACGGATTAGAGACTATCAATGAGGATAGACTTTGGGTCTTGAGTCTGGTTGTCCAGAGGTCTTCAGACTTTAAATGGCAGGATCTGGAAACCTTCAGACTAGACTGATGGAAATGTTTTGTCAACTTCAAAATACTTTAAGAGAATTTCTCCAACACCATTGAGGTAGAATATGTTGCTATATCTAAAGCTAGTAAGGAGATGATTTGGTTAAAAAAATTTCTAAAAGAGATAAGGAAGGAGCAAGGTAACAGTGTTATTTTCAATGACAATCAGAGTATTATTTGTCTTGAAAAGAATCCGGCATTTCATTCAAGGACAAAACACATTGAGTCAAAGTATCATCAAATTCGTCAGTTGATAGAAGATGGGACTTTGTTATTGAAGAAGATTCCCGGTGCAAAAGATCCAACAGATATGTTAACAAAGGTTGTCACTACTGAGAAATTGATGCTGTGCATTGCCTCAGTTGGCCTCCATGGTAAGTGATTAGGGAAGCTGTTGCACTAGGACAATTTGGGTTACAAAGATAAAGACTATGAAAGATTATTGCTATTTTATGAATATCAGCCTCCAAGTGGGAGAACGATAGAGTTGTGGAGTCTGATAGAGGAAAATAATATTTAAGCATAGAAACAATTTATTTTAGCCAATCACTAGTCTTGTAATAGCATACACCTAATTTTCATATTAATTATGTATGCCCTAGACTCCTGCCATATATAGGCAATATCTTTTATAATTGTAACACTGAAGCTTGTAACCCTAGAGCTTGTAACACTAATACTAATAGTAGAAGATTGGCTCGTGTGGCACTGTGATTTTTCCCTTTTCACGTAAAAATTCTTGCTTGTTTTTGTCTCTAATTTTTCTCTTCATATATTTGTGTTCCTAACAAACTCTTGGCCCTGATGATTTGGCAGCGGTTTATGTTGACAATTTTCGTCCAACCACACCAGGAAATAGTCCCGGGGTTGGCCATTCTTTTACTCGAGAAAAGGATATCGAACCAGAAGAAATGGATGGAGGTGATAGGCACTTTGTCGCCGTGTCGAGCAATGACTTCTGACCCACAGAACCTGGTTACAGCCCTGGTGTTGGCCATTCTTTCAAAGACTAAGGTACTGCAGGACCAAATTTATAGGAATCTGTGGCTCATATATGTAAAGGCTTGTTCTCTATCTTGGTTAATAGCCTGTATAATTGTTTCATCAAGTAGTTTAGATTTTGGATTCAATCATTTAATCAGTTACTCTGGGGTCTGAGCTGTTTCTCTGTAATAGAGAATCAAATGATAACGAACTGTGCATCCGTAGTCAAGCACTTGCATAAGAGGATGTCAATATACAGCCTCATTGTAAGCTCATTGTGCAGAGACGGAGTACTATATTGCAACCTCTCTCTCATTCAGGTGCACGAACAAAAGCACACCTCGCTACATGCATTGCTTAAACAAATAAGGCCAGCTTAAATAGAATAGAGTTCAAAGAAAAGCATTGGAGACGCTTGAAAATTTGACTTCGCTTAAACCCTGAGAACATGACACTTTGTTCTTGGAGGATGGACCATTGGTTGAGATGTATTTGTAGGCAGTACTCCACATCGATTAGATAAATCAAGTCAATTCAATCTCTAACTTGAGCAAAACTCAATTAGATATCTGAAGTGACCTAAGATGGTTCAATTCTTCCAAAATTTGGAAAAAAATTTGAAGTCCTGAACTTATTACTCTTTTGTCAATTAAGTCATAAATCTCTCAATTTTACCAATTAAGTCCTAAACATAATTAAGTTCATCTGGCCAACTATGATTGAAATTTGCTAATGTGGATGCCAGCCATCCTATATGGCACGGCTAACATTGACATAGATATTTTTTAATAATCTTTTGAATTTTATTATAAATGTTTTAGTTTTCTTTCCTTTTCTTTACTTTTTTTTTTTTTTGTATTTTGGATTGAGGCTAGCAACTCTCATCGGCATTGGTGAGGGCATCATGTCCCTTGCCTAGCCCAAATTTGGCAAGGCGTTGTAGCCCGTGCTTGGCCTCGCCACATCTAAGCAGGGGCTCACACACCCTTGATTTGGCTGGCAAGGGCATCGTGGCCCTCGCCCAAGACCTCAAGAGCCACAATGAGGGTGTCATGGCCCTCGCCAAGTCTATACGAGGGCTGCAGCTCCCTCGTTATGAATGATGGGGGCATCGAGCCAAGGCTACCAAGCCCTCACATAGTGGTTGGCAAGGGCATTGCGACCACTACCCATAGTTGGAGAGGGCCGTGATGCCGTTGTCTATGATCAACGACCTTCACCAATTCCTAATCCATAAGGCAAATATATATATATATATAATAAAATAAAATATATATATATATATATATAAAAAAAGAAAAAAAAAGAAAAAGAAAGAAAAAATTTGGAAAATTCAAAAATTACTCAAATATTATTAAAATTTGTCTATATTGGTACTAGGTAGGAGGGCTAACATCTACATCAGCAATTTCTTATCAAAATTGGCTGAATAGACTAATTGGCAACTTGTCAAAAGATTTAGGATTTTAATTGGATAAATTGAAAAAATTATGACTGAATTGATAAAAATATAATAGTTTTAAAAAATTTTGAACAATTTTCCCCAAAATTCACTCAAGTCGTAATCGTGAATCCTTCCTTATTAACCTAAAAAGAGAATGCCAATCGCATCATCTCCTGTTAATTGCTTGAATCAAAGGTTTGTAGTTAGGCTCGAAGACCTCTATATCGAAAGATGAATATCACTCTAAGTTATTAGATCAATGTTAGGTTTAGTACTTAAAATGCCCTATCACTTCTGTCATGCCTTGACTGGCTTTTGACATAAGAATGATATGTTTAAATTACTTGTATTAAGAATGAAAATAATGGATTTATAGAGATTTAAACACAAAATCTCATGCTAAGTTTGCATCTTAAACTTTTACATAAAAGCATAAGGTAATGTTTACA
This sequence comes from Eucalyptus victrix, assembly GCA_016097545.1. Classification (NCBI taxonomy): domain Eukaryota; kingdom Viridiplantae; phylum Streptophyta; class Magnoliopsida; order Myrtales; family Myrtaceae; genus Eucalyptus; species Eucalyptus victrix. The sequence goes on along the minus strand of CM027843.1, from coordinate 44,409,086 downwards.
CGTTCGGACAAAACTATATTTCAAATGGTCTAGATACGTTGTCTACAACATATTTCCGAAGTGTTGCCTCTCGTTAATGGTTCTACACACATATGCCATTCCCTAGGCGAGTGTTTGGCGCTCTCACTTTGGCTGCAAGTCTGGAGAGGACGTCGCGGCCCTCCCTAGATTTGGGCAAAGACTCGTGCAGCCTTGCTTTGGCCAGTGAAAGTGTCGTGGCCCTCGCCCAGGCCCTCAACATCCATAGTGAGGGTGTCATGGTCCTTGCCAAACTTGAGCGAGGGCCGCAAAGCCCTCACCAGCCACAACGAGGGCTGTGACCTCTCTCACTTAGTTGCTAGGCCTCACTCCAAAAGCTACAAAAATAATAGAAAAAACCAAAAAAAAAAAGTCCAAAATTTTATTTAAATATTACTAAATAATGTCAATGTCAGTGTTAGCCGTGCGACATAGGATGATTAGTAAATGTCAGTAATTTTTTGTTATAACTAGCTGGATTGACTTATTTGGTAATGTGGAAATGTTTCAAACTCAATTAGCACAATATTCAAATTTTTATTTGTGCAAGTGGCCCTGTCTATATATTCGTATGGGTGACCTTGAATTTCTGAATCAAAAGTGTCTAATTTCGCAACCAACCATGCCGACATGAGATATTAAATGGTTATTGTTTGAGGAATATTAAAAGGAAGAGTTAGGAAAAGTATTCAAACTGGGGCAAACGGACAAAAGTCCCGCATGTTTATGGACCGTCAACAGTGGAGGAAAAAGTAGGAGTTCGATAACATGAAGAGCCTACTCGACTTTTTAAAGATTTAGGATGTGTGGAGCAAAGAGTACTGGGAATCAAATCACGCCGCACGTTCACGGGTGACGGGAAGGCACATGGAAGCATTCGGCCACGGGCGCAGGAAAAGTAGCTTAGTTTTGCTTTCTGTAAAGTGCCCTAAATTTTAAGCTTTACGAATGAGAATCCACATATTCCCTTGGAATCTCTTGCGATCTTGCTGGAGATCTCGCTCCTATTCAAACGGCAAAAGCCGCCAGCCGCCAGCCGCCACGTGAGACGGCTCGATCCTGTAGAATCCCCCTGTAGGAATCCTAGGTACGGTAGCTTCCAACAAAGCTAGATTCCTAGACCTGTGCTCGTCATTTTCTCTAAATTTGGACCTGGGCCTTTGATTTCGAAATAAAAATTTGAATTTGCTTTTTTCCAGTAGATTGCAAGCAAGCTGACTAAGACAGCGACAATCATCGGGGAAAAGTAGAGAATTTGGCCGAAAACCAAGGGGTCAAATTTTCTCCGTGTGCCGTTCTGCATTTCTACTTTGGAAGTTCCAGTTGTTGTTATGTGTGGTGTTAGTTTTGTTAGAATCAAAAACCTCAAAAGAAATATAACTGCTCAGCTCAAAAAAAAAAAAAAAAGGTCACTGGAGTCAAACTACAAAATCCTAGGATTAGGAGTGTCTTTTATTCTCTCTCATTTAAAAATCATCCTTATTAGTATCAATTCAACTACAAGTAGGATTCTTGAAGTGATTCTCGCAATAGAGCACTTTTGTGGTGAATGAGGTTAAAAAGTGGCTCTTACAAAAAAATTATTTTGCTTTGCATGGCATTTAGCTCCCACTTTTCCGATTGGCTTGCTGCTTTGATAGTACCTATAATGACCTTGCTTGTAGTCTTAATCCTCACTTGTTCAAAATAAGACTTTAGGTGTGAAATAACAAGTGCCACTGTCGAGTAGAATCATTGTGTAGTTGTAAAATAGGTTCATAACTTCATATCACTTGATGATGGTAAGTCCTACACAAATTTCCTAAGACAATTGTCATAAGTTATGTACGGTCTAGGTCCATATGCACGGGAAATTCTCATTCTACAAGATAGTTACAGGTGTTTTGTTTAGTTGTAAGGTAGCAGTCATATCTTAAAATTGTTTAAATGTAGCGAGAATGCTACTTACACTTAGATTAATATAGAAAAATGGGTATATTAGGAGATATGGCTTACAAGTTGCCATTTCAATAAATATGTAGGTGATATTCAACAGTTACTTAAATTGTCATATTTGTAAATATATGAAGTTTGTAATCAAGTCTTAATATATCTATCATTATTGTATTTTAGAAAGAGTGCTTTATGAAACATTTGACAAATATTTAAGTCTTGCTTCCTATCGGATTGTTAATCGAGAAGTCCCATAACACTTCAAGCAAATGCAACTTTCACATTATGTTGGCAAATTGCATATCCTGTGTACCATACAACACCACATACTTATGTATAGCACAATTATGATTGTATAGTAAAAGGACTCAATATACGTGTTCCACAAAAACCTAACTTCTAGCACACCCAAAATCACACCCTTCTTCCATCTGCTTTTATGAAAATTACTCAATTTTACCTCAATGGACTATGTGGAATTTAAATGTGTTCTTAGAATTGGGACTTATTGTGCTTCGAAAATGTAAACTTATATGTATCGTATGTTTTTATATGTACTACAGGCTTTTTGTATATCTCGAAAACTAGACTTTCGGTATATGTAGTTAGTATTTAACTGACTCGCTAGGTACACTCTTGAACAGTGAGCTCGGACAGTTTAGGTCATGGCAATTCCCTTTCCTCCTTCGGGGGAAGTGGGAAGAGAGAGAATCCCTCAGCCCCACGTCCTGGGGTCACATGTGGAGAGCTCAAGTTACAACTTGCTGTTTCATTACCTGCACGAACGGAACTTGGATTTTTTATTAACAAAGAAAAGGAAGGCCGGTGTGGCCTCTAGGACAAGCATTTCAGTGGTTTTTCTCCGACTAATTAATATTGTGTGTGTGTGTGTGTGTGTGGTCAAAGGTGTAAGACCGGACCACCAGCCCGAAATTAGACCTATCAATATGGATTATAGACCAATTTATTAACTCAAATTGAATAGGCTAAGTTGTTATATGTGTTAGTCATATTTGGTAAATGGATCATAAATGAATTTAGAATGATAAAACCCAAAAAAATATGAATGTTAAATGGGTTCACAACTATTTAGGGCGCGCATGACAACCATTCTGTTCCAGAAATAGTTTCTGGAATAGAAATAGATTTTTCTATTTCTATTTCTAGACGAGTTTCTAAACAAAAAAATATGTTTGATAACGATATAAAATTTCTGTTTTAGAAATAGAAATTCGTTTAATAACAGTATAAAATTTCTATTTCTTAAAACAAATTTTTCTTTTTTTGGAGCAAATGAGATGTCCATTCTTACAAATTTCATATGCTTATGAACCCATTGACCCAAATACAAAGTAAGATTTTTTTTTTTTTTAGTAAAGTCTCCATTTTTTGGAAAAAAAATACAAAGTATGAGTTGTTATATCAAATTTTCTAAATTTTCACGCAAAATTCTTTAGCATCCACCTAGATAGGCAATTACGGTCAAACAATATACTTATCAATAGTCTCCATACAATAGAAAAAAGAAATCAATATGCATTACTTTTGAGCATGAAAGAAGGTTCCCAAAACTCTAGTAGAATGAAGGTGGACAACCAAATTCTAATCCCCTTCATGCTAGTATGTCATGTCGATCACCGCCACGGTTTATGATATCGAGCAATCGTTTTAGAAATAAACACAAAGAAGTGTATTGGGCAATTTGTGGCAAATTTTACAAAATCGGCGAATTTTACGAAGTGCAATAGAGCTTGTCATAAAGGACCATTACAAATAAGGGAAATCCTCAAGTAGAATATCACATTACAAGAATTGAGATAGGAATCATCAAATACAGTATCACATTACAAAAGCAAAGATTGGGAAAACCCAAAAACAAAATAATATAAATACATTACAAAAGTTGAAAACACAATCTCATGGAATCTCCGGCATAGTATGATCTATTGCCATCTTATTGGCAATACTTTTTCTAAGCATATTCATCTTAGTAGAAAATTTCATAGAGAAATTATTTCTGATTTCTGTTCCAGAAATAAAGAAGTAGAAAATTTCTATTTCTGATTTCTGATCAAAATCTATTTCTGAAACAGAAATCTATTTCAGAAATAGAAAAACGGAATAGGTTTATCAAACGGATTTCTATTCTAGAAATAGGTCTGGAATAGAAAAATTGTTTCTGGAACAGAAATTCTGGTTTGTTATGCACCCCCTTAGACTCAACTCATTTCTATAACTGGATCTCACTATTGCTCTATACTCTTATCTCAATTAGGTATGAATTTTTTGAATTGAGTTAAATATGAAAGTACTTTAGTAATTTGAGTAGAGTTAGGTATGGGTATAAGTCACTAAATTTGTAGTATATGAAAATAGATCAAAATGGTTTAAATTGGTTAATTTGGGTCGGACCGATTTCACCACGACCCAAACTCGACCCAACTTGACTCACCCACTTTACGGGTATACCCGAGACTCGTATCTTAGCTTAGTTGAGGCTCAACTAGAACTTGATGGGGTTGACAGGGGTCGTAGCTGGGTTCTTCGAGGTCAACGGTGGCCATCAACCCCAAGCTGAGGAATTGCAACGAGCAAGGGAGAGAAACAGACTGGGATTGAGGCCATTCGAGGAAGATGAAAATGACTTTGTGGCTGTTGTTTGCACTTGGGATCGGCGCAGATAGGGGTGAGCGCCAGCTAGGGAACGATGGACGTCGGATCACCACCTGAATTGAATGGTGGTAATTGATGATATGTCGAGAATTTTTTATCACCCACTAAAGTCTAAACGTGATCTTTTAATATATGTACGTGATTTTTGGCTGAGGATCGCTTGCGAAAAGGGCAATAGCTCCAATAATCATTAAACTTTGATAGAAACATCGAAGCTATAAATTGTTTATAGAGGAGAACTTTTCGAATTAAAATAATGTAGTTAAGGGAATTATAGTGATTTTACATTATTTGCACTACTAATTTATGGAATAAACTTTGGGTTAATGAGAGTGATTAACGAAGAATGATACTAGGCATATGCAAAGATTGGTCTAAAAGTTAAATATTATCGTTAAAAATCATTTTGATGAAAAATATTTTCCTTTATTGAGAAATTTTTAGTAAAACAAATGTACCATTAATGCTTAATTTGGCATCTGTAAACTCCTCTAATAGTTGGTAACTTACTACAACAAAAGCAAGCCTACATTACTGTTCCACTACTAGTATTTTGTCATAAGCGGCGAATTTTTTAGATAAAAGTTGACAACTTACAATTGCATTCAACTTTAGTGAATTGTTAAAGTGGTCAGTAAATTACCATCGGCATAATGACCAAGAAGTTGCCATTTACCCGATCTTGCCAACAAGGATTAAAATTTACCAACCTACAAAATTACCACCTACAAAATTCTGTTCCATTTTATGTAATCAGAATATCAGATTTCTCTATGTTAAATAGGATTCATCTTTTAAATGCCCACTTATAATCGGTCACATTAGTTGGTGTATATCCTTGGGCACTGGATTAGGTGATGGCAATTGTATGTAAGCTCATCTTACCGACGTTGTTTGTGGGGTTAGCATTTCTTCAGCGACATATTAATGAGGTTTTAGAGATTCAAATAATTTCAAGCAATCATTATTGGATAAGCTCCATGTTCACTTGGATCAAGTAAGTAATAATATTCCCAGATATATTATCATCCGAGAAGCTATGCATAGTTGTGCAAATTTTATTATGAGCTTTGCTAGCATAACAGGCTTTGGATTACTATGAGAATAACTGCTTATTATAAGCCTCATAGTTTAAAGGAATAGATCCCACAACAATTTATAATCATTTATTGTTTTGATTTTTTATGGTTCAAAGTAGACTATTATTTTTACAATAGATTAATAATTGTCACCCAATGATTTCTCATCTATTATCAAACAAACACCGTACCTAACAAAACCTCACCTAAATTCATGTCCAAACCCATGAAAGGCTTCGTTTTCGTTTTTGGAGGAAATCTTCCTCAAAATTTGGGGCGTCACACGGCGCACTTTCTCAACTCCTGTAAATACCAATGGGATGCAAGTGTTAGATTTCATCCCTCCCTTTCTCCCTCTCTCTCTCTCTCTCTCTCTCTCTCTCTCTCTCTCTCTCTCTCTCTCTCAGAGTAAGCTTTCAAGAAGCATCGATGGCCAAGCTCTCTTGCTTTCACTTGCTTATTCTATTCCTTATCTTCTCTCACCAACTCCTTTCAGCTGAAGGAAGGAAACTAACAGTGAAAACTGAGATAGAGTGCGTAGATTGTTCGACGAGGACGTCCGAACCAAAGAGCTCACTGGGAGTTCACCCCAAGTAAAAACTCACGGGACAAGTTCCCAATCTTCATCACGCAACCAAGAGGTTGGACGACTTAGTCGAAGCAATTCATCCCACGAAGCCTGGACACAGCCCAGGTGCCGGCCATTCCGAAGAGAATTAGGCATCGACTCTACAATTCTTTTTCTGTCAACTAAGTGTTATCTTGTTCTTATTGTTGGAGTAGGAAGTGCTTTAATTAATCAGGCTCTTTTGTTTGAATTAGATCAGTCGGTCGTTGTAGACGCGTCACATTGTCATGAATCATTTCCTAGTTATAATTAACGACAATGTGTACGCGTGAGATGTGCAAATGTATGTGTGAAGTGTGATCATTACTGAAGCTTGTTGATCGATAATTTCTTTACATGTCGTCTCAGATTCTCTCTCTCTCTCTCTCTCTCTCTCTCTCTCTCTCTCTCTCTCTCTCTCTCTCTCTCTCTCATCAACGCGAACTTTTAAGTGCAACCAGTTAAGCAACAATTGAGTTTCAACATGTTCTGCATGAATTGTGGTGCTCCAATCGAAAGACACCTATGTGAGCCTAGTCGACTGTCTTAAGAATCACTTTGCTACCGCTATAGAGAACTATTTGTAAGTAGTGCAACTCGAAAATGCCTAGTAGCCCAGGCACATTAGCGTTCCGAGCGCTAAAATAAGAAACCCCGTTTTTAACTGACAACGTCTACCAACATTATTGTTGCTTTCAGAATCACTGATATTTATATTTTATTGCCTACCAGTGACTTGGAGTACTATGGTTTATATGAAATTACTAGTTTAGCAACATTAATCACTTTAAGATACCAAATAATCACCTACCAACTATTTACATTGCTTGGTTTTGAGGAGCACCAAGATTTCTTTGCTCTTCTAAGGCTCCATTTGTTTCATGGAAATGGATTATTTGAAAAACTTTTCTCAAATTTGATTGCTTGTATTGCTTACCAAAGTGAAGGAATAAAAAAAAAAAATTTCCAGCGTTCATGAAAGTGTTTAGACCTAAATCATCATCAATGACAAAAGTATTTTTCATTGACTAATTATTTTAAGCAATACAAATGATCACTTTTAAGGAAATATTTTCTAAATCAATCATTTTCTACAAAACAAACAAAGCCTAAAGTTACTAACTACTTCAATAATCTATCAACATTTATTCATGTAACTTATCATGCCTTTGAATTTTCTAAATTTATTTGAAATTTTGACAATAATTTGTCGGATATACTAACATTCTTCACATTCAGATACTAACCAACTTAATCACTCACTAACATTTAATCTCGCTCGACTTCAAAAAGTACCCACATTTCTTTATACTTCCAAGATTGGCCAACTACTTTAATAATCTGGCAACATTAATTCTTGGGCCTTGCAAATACCTTTAAAGTTAGTAATTTGTGTTCGAATTTTCTGATTTTATTGTTATTGATGCTCAAACATTTTTATACATAAAGATACCAATTTTTTTTGTCGATCAACAACTATCTCTTGATTGGTTTGGAAAACAACCAACATTATTTTATACTTTAAAAATTAGTATTTACTATAATAATAATAATAATAAATTATTGTTGTGGCTTATACCTTTGAAGTAATTAACTTTTAGTCGAAATTACCAACCTAAATTAGAGTTATGTATCAATATTTGCTCGCATTAAGATACAAATTACTTTTAGTTAGCCACCAACTTTTTATCTTGCTCAATCTTGATAAGTATGGTTTTTGTTTGTACTTTTGAAATTATCAATTACTCCAATTATATATGTTTAGGGTTTACTGATTATTGTTAGAAAGTCTAATTCAAAAATCTGAATTGATATTAAATTGCTACATAAACATAAGACCCATTAAAGCTACATAAACAAGGGATGTTGAATATATGCTCTGGCACCCTTTTTCATGTACAAACCAAACTGAAAATGGCACTTCGAATCTACGAAATCGGAGTGTAAACCTTGAGGAAAAATCCCAATTTTAATATCACGTTAAAAAATAAAACCCAAAAAATTAAGCTCACAATTGAAGGTATGGACCTAGACTACATGAACTAAATCGGTTGAAACTCCATAAATAAATTATTCTTGATTATTTAACACACATAACTGGGATAGGATCTATAAGATTTCTTCTGTTGTTGTGATGAGCTTCCCAATTTGCCGAAGAGAAATTACGCTTGCAAGACAAGAACCAAACTAGACTACAATTTGGAGGCCGAACTAGGCATGGAAAATTACCCAATTTGTCCTAAACATATTATATGAATGTCAATTCAATTCCAAACGTCTCAATTTTGCCAATTTAGTCCTAGGTGCCATGTTAGCAATTTCTAGCGAAAATTGACCATAAAGTGATGCGGTTGCAAGATGGGTGAGAGTTGTTTTGAGTGATTATAGATGATGGGTGACTATATGGGGGATGTTGATGGATGAACACAATATAGGATAGAGTACAATTGGAACCAAGGTGTATAGAAGTGCCACTAGCTAAGGATCAAGGTCTAGGATTGACGAAACTCACAGCCAAGGCCTTCAGAAATAACTAGCCAAGGATACAAGACTCTAGGATTGAAGAAATTCTCCACCAAGGCCTACAAGAAAACCAGCAAATAAGGATTTAGTACTTTTTTGGCTCACCACCAAGGAAGAATTTACCTTCCAAGGATACGTAAACTAGAAATAATCCACTCTCAAAGGATATTCAATCACACAGAGGAAAATTTCATGATTTATATACTCAAAATTTATTATCCTACATTTGAGAATTCACCTCATTACGTAGAGAGATTATTACATAGAAAATAGACTAAACACTGAAGACACATAAACTACCCAATGTTATTGTCATGGGAACTAGAAAGCAAAAAAAAAAAAAAATTAGGAACTAGAAAATGCATTAAAATACTTTAAGACTTGAATTTTGACTCTTGAAACCTATAACACACTTTAAACTCACTAATGGCACTTGACTAGACGCAAAGTAATTAAAATTACACTCTAAATTCATTTGTCATCCTGGGCAGCTCATTTGACACCTTGAAAGGTTGTTAAACAACAAAGGAATTTGTATAGAACAGCTTTCATTGCTAGGTAGTCAATTAGTAATTTCAGAATCAATAACAAGCATGTAAATTGACATCAACAACCCTAAAATCAACAACTTGTCACGGATCGACACTTCTCTTGCACAATAGACATCTTTAACTTGAATCAATTGGCAAAGCCTAATGCTCCTACATCATAAAAAGGCTACATTTTTTGCATACAAGTTTACGACTAAATTGGAAAAATTGGAAAGTTTAGGATAGGATTAATATCATCACAATAGGTTTAGGACCGGTTGAACAGTATCTTTAACTAGGCAAAATTAAGTATGCAAATTAAAAGAACTCGTAAGAAAACCTTGAGAATGGAAATCTATCTAGAAAGAGAGAGAACTTGTCCAAAAAGAATTTGATTAATCGGTTCATATTTGTAATGGTAATCTCTAAACCAATCTGGTTGACTAAGGATGACTAAGGATGACGTTTGATGTGCCAAATTCATCTTACGTGGCAGATGACTTAGCCTCCGTGTGGCATAGCTCAGCATATAGGGCGAACATACATACATACATACGTACGTACGTACATACATACATACATACATACATACATACATACATACACACAAAAACACATACACACAAAAACACACACACATATATAATGTAAGGAGGATCCCTCCTTATTTCCACCATTGCTATCCACTTTCTCCTCTCTCTCCTCCTCTTGAACACCCATCTTCCTCCTCCATTTCCTTTCTCTCGGCCTAGCATCCTCAATCCCTCAAGCTATTCTAAGTTGGTCTTCAAGGTTCGCCAAGGTAAGTACAATTCCTCCTTTTCTTCTAAGAAAGTAGATCCCATCGTTGAGGCTAGTGAGTGTTCATCCGTCAAGGTGTGGGTAGTGTGCTATGTCTTTTATTTGATCTTATTTGCTATGGATATGGCCGTGTGCTTGAGTTATGTATGTTCAGAATGGAATCGAGGTTTGTCTTATTGATTTCATCGCAAGGCAAGGTTGCCCCAAGCCATAAGGCCTTGGTTTCGACATAAATAGGATGCTGTGTCCAAGTCTCACTTGGTGTGGGGGTCGCCCAAGGCCACAAGGTCCTAAGTCAATATTGAGGTGTGTTGATTTTATGCCTTGATTGGCACAAGGATCGTGCAAATCCACAAGATCTTGGTATGGCACCTAGCTTGTCTATTTCTATAGCCTAAATGGACACGAGGACTTTGTGCTTGGCGTTGGATCAAACCACAAGTCAAGGGTCATTCTCGATACATGTGTATTCACATCGGGTTAGAACCTAGGTCCATCAAGCTTGGGATTGTCATTAAAGTAAGGTATACCCAAGTTTTGAGATCTTGGATTGATATTGAGGCATACCATTTCCAAGCCTTGTCCGATGTAGGGATCAATCTTAAGCAATTGATTCAAGTTACGGACCAAAGATCAATCTCGATGCTAGTGAAGTATAAGAAAATCATGACACACACGAATGAATGAGCATGCCTTCGGGCCATGCATGTGTTGGCTAAGAGAAAAGATAAAAACCGGCTTGTGTGATGCATTTATGCATGCACTTAAAGAGAAAAATGCGTTCGTTGCCACACAGCATTAGCAACGATGCCTCGTTCATTGAACGGGATGTCTCGATTGAGTTGGGATGCCTAGGTTTTCAACCTGGAAACCTCGAGAAGCTAGCTCTGAGAAGTCTTGGTCAAGCCGAGATGCCTTGGTTGACCCAAGAAGCCTAGTAAGGAGCTGGAAGCCCCGGTTGAGCCAAGAGGGCCTAGTCAAGCTAGGATGATGCTAAATGAATTTGCATGAGTGTTGGCTATGCATAAGCATGATAGGTTGATGTGTTCATTATTAAGCCGAAGGTAAGCATGCATTGACGCCTGTTGTGATGGGCATCTGCATGTAGTTGAGATACAACAATAAATTTGCTATTAATCTGCCATCGACATTGTTTGGAGTGTGGTACATACTTGTTCTTGATGATGAGAGGCTTTCTTGGTAAAAATCTAGGAATTTTACTTACTAAGTTTCCCCAAAACTCACTCCCTTATCTTTTAGTCTTGTCGGCATGGAAGTCTCATATCAATGTTGAGAGCTGTAATCACGCTAGAAGAGATAGGAATTCGCTTGGCCTATATGGAAAACTTATAGTGTGATGCAAAAAGAAAAGAGAGCCCCTAGAGAAAGGGCTTGAAAAAGTATTATTATAATATAAATGAGTGTGTTCTGTGTAATGTATGTTCAATCTACCAGATGTTGTTTGTTTGGGGAGCTATTTGTTCATGTTTCCACATGTCTATGATAAGAAGATAAAAAAAAAAAAAAAAAATCGAGATGGCAACAAGCCTGGGACGTTGTAAAAATAATCCTTACCACTCATGACCCTAGAGATGGAGTTGGGGTCATGACAGCAATTTTTGGTATCAAAGCACGGTTATTACCTGTCACGCCCTGAACTTCGAGCACGCGCACATCCTTCGGTGATTGGTAAAATTGCGACATTCTCCGGGACACATTGCTAACCCAATCGATTATGCACATGCGAAAGCGAATTAACTAATCCCCCAACAATAACAAACATGGGATAGAAAAGCAGAACAACCATATAAAACAAACCACACTTTTATAAACAAACTAGTTTATACACAGATGCCAACTCTAAGGTCTATGTACAAGAGGTCTATCTCCAAAAAGAACTACTGAGCCACTCATGCTCCTGACCCTTCCACCTCGAGCTCCGAGTTCTTCACACTTAGGGACCGGAAAAGATTGAGCCCACGATGGGGTGAGATATAAATCTCAACGATATCTACTCCCTAAACCCCGATTAGGAAGGTAATATACTTAGAGGGGCGGGGCACACATCACAGAAAACTCACCTCGCCTCAGCACCTCCCGACATGTCAATACAGTTCAAATCATAGATGCATATAACAAATGCACACATCAATTGGAATGTCTCACTCTCAAGCTAATCGATCACAAGAGTCCTGTTAAACCGGATATGTTTATAAAAGCATGTTTTGTGAAAATTGACTATCCTACTTTTTTATCCCATATTGTTTGTTGTTTGGGGATTGTCGTCTTGCCTCCGTATGTGCATTAACTGATTGGGTCAGCAATGCGTCCTAAGAACATCGCAATTTAATCGACCACCAAAGGATGTGCACTCGCTTGAAGTTCGGGGCGTGACAAGTTTACTTCATATACAAAGTGATAAAGACTCGATTATGGTGGTCATTAATCGATTTTTCAAAATAGTGCATTTTCCACTATGTAACAAGACGTTAGATGCTACTCATGTGGAAAATCTTTACTTTCAAGAGATCATGAAACTTCATGGTTTTCCAAAAACAATGACTTCCAATTGAGATTCAAAGCTTGTTAGTCATTTATGGCACACACTTTGGAAGAAGCTAGGCACAACACTTCAAGGAAGCACTTCTCATCATCCCCAAACCAATGGACAATAGAAATTGTTAATCAAGGTTTGGGAAACCTTTTGAAAGAGCTCAGTTGGAAGTAACCCGTGTTAATTGGACCTCACTTTGGCTCAAGCTAAATATGCTTTCAACCGATCTCTAAGCCAAACAACTAGAAAAAGTCCTTTTGGAGGTTGTGTATGGGAAAAATCTTATTAGTTCATTAGACTTAGTTCCACTTCCTTAGTGGAGATGCTGATGAACATGCCAACTACCTAAAGAAGCTTCATGAGAAAATTCAAGATAAGATATGCGAAATATCAAGAGAGAGCCAACAATTACTAAAAGCCTGCAACTTTTAAGGAAGCAAATTTGGTTTGATTACATTTTATAAAGGAAAGATTTCCTCAAGGTTGCCAAAGAAGTTAAAGCCTACAGTTGATGGACCTTTTAAAGTGCTAAAAAGGATTAGAGGCAATGCCTACAAGATTAAACTCCCCAGTGAGCATGCTATTTTGGCGATGTTCGGTGTTGCGGATGTTTCTCCCTATCATGAAGATGAAGACGACAAAAACTCGGGGAGGAGTTTATGCGCATCAAAAGCATTTAATGCCAGAGCTTTCCTAGAAGCCCGATTGTGCAAAAGAGTCTTTGATCTCATTGTCATTGATTAACAAACTAGTTGTCAATTTACAAGCCAATCATGAATTCCAAAGTCTTCACTCTCAACCTCCATCTACTTCAATCATCCATAATAGCTTCTTGGCTCAACATTCCTTCGAACAGTTGGCGCTCCTTGATCTCTCGAACATCTCTCTTTTGCTCGATACCACTTGTTGACCGTGCGGCAACTCAGAACTTTGGATCACCCAAGCCAAGCCTTGGATAGTGTCCGCATTCCTTGAAGGCCATTAACTCAATGACATTGAAACAAGTAAAGCTTGGATACATGCACCCAACAACATTTATTTCTTATATTTTCAAAATCTAGTAAATGTTGTTTAAAATTTCTAGAGTCCTTATTTAATTGTCATTGTTTTCTAGTAAAACTAGTTTTTCATCCTTATGAGTCCTTTTGGCTTTCTAAAGAGTCTTAGACATTACTTCATGCTTGGAGGGTTGTTCCAAGCTCAACTATATAAGCATGCTATGATTAATAGGAAAGTAGCCTCGTTTTTATTATAGCTTACTTAGCCTTTGGTTTGAGAATAAGAAGATGCTTTTATCTCATAAGTGAATTCTCCCAAGTGACAAGTGACTTATCCAATTAAGTTCTCACTTTTGTTACCGCCTAATTCCCTACACTCTCTCTAGCATCACTCAAGGCTACCATGACTCCTTAGACTTCAAGCTCGATGGCCATGACACTTGTTTCAAGCAGTGAAGCTCAAGACCATGGTTGCTTGATTTGAGCTCTTAGTCAAGGTTGTTCAATTGATGGTCATGTATAGATACAAATCATAAATTTTGTATTTTTGTAGGTCTTCTTGAAATTTATCATTTTCCTTATTTTGTTTCTTTTATATTCACATTTAAGAAATCTCAATGTGGGATTAGAGGAAATCAATAAGTGAGATTTTTCTTTGAGGAAATTTAACCAGTTTAATGGTAGAGAAGACATCATCTCTTTTTTAAGAGGGACAATGTTGTTAGGTAATCATATCTCTTTCTCATTGGATATTTGTTCTAAGTTTTTTTCATTGGCTTTATTAGTTTATTAGCTTACAGAGTAAATGGCTTGTTCAAATTTGAGAATTGAAATTGGGTTGTGACGAATCTCTCTCCTGTGGGTACAAGAGATAACTTTGCCGTGCCTAGACTTGACTCTATGTGCCCCATCCTTGTAAAATAATTGGACATGATTTAGCACAAATAAGTTTCACGAGCTCAACAACAGTGAGGTGCGACTTCGTCTGAATAATGATTGCCGATTTGTGGGGGGGGGGGGGTGGGGAATCACCAATGATATAAGATGAATCAAAGGCACATTCTTACTTTACTACAAGTACAGTGAATTTAGACACGGAAAAAGATAGTGTCGTGAGCTGGGACAAAACCAACTGCCAAAAAGGGAGAAAGAAAAGTGAAATTGTATACGCACTTTGGGTTTTCACGGTTGTGATTCCAAAGGTATCTTAGGAGATCCTTTGTCGGCTTTCAACAGTTTTTATTTAGTCGCAATCACGAGCCCCTTTGAAGGTTGGCGGCTGAAGAATTATTATTTGTTTTTTGTGTGATTACCAACAATGTTTATTTATTTAGCAAAACTCGGACACTCCAGCTAGCACAAGCAAAGAGAATCAAATGATTCTTCTTGCTTTCATACTATTATCAATTTAATTTGTCTTTCTTTCAGATTTAGTATATGTTTTAACACTTTTAGTGGGAATGCAGTTGGGGCTTGCCGAGGCTTTGCCTACGCCTCCCCCATTTCCAGGAGCCAACCAAACATTACTTTTATCAGAAGATTCTCATTACTTTACTTTTTTTTAGTGATTTTATTTATTTAATTGGTAAAAAGTAGTAACTTTTTCGACTGGGTGGTTGAGGCACGGCGCTATGAAGTTTATCATTTGTCTCTTTGACTTATACGAATTTTATAATTAGGGACTAGTACCGTGGACAAAGAAGAGTGGTAGGGCTTTCAAAATGGGTCGGTAGCCCTTGTACCTTGGACTTGAACGCTTTAATCCCTGACCATATGGGATCTATAATATAATGTGAATCGGTACTACACGGATTCTATACTTAATAATTAGTTAGATTCAAAGTACAACTCCCGGCCAAATTTAGTAACTTATTAAGATCTATTTGGAGTGATCTTCACTCTCTAACGTGAAATTCTTTATTCTTATTTAAATTCTTTTTTAAAATTTTGTAGAGAAAGCAAATTATAGGATAAAGTGCTTTATTTAATTATGCATAAATAAACACTCACAACAAATGGTTACACGTTTGACTTCAATATTGTATTGTGGTAAGAATTCTAGACTGAGCCAATTTGTCTTACTCTCTATTCACCTGTTTGTGAGTTCTCTACCTTATACACGTCATCTTTCGACAACTCCACCTACATGTATCATTTGCTCACTTAACGACTTTGTCATCTTATTGGTCTTCACATGAGAGAGAATGTTTAGTTTTAAGTTCGAGCTAAACATTTTTAAGTTCGAGCTAAACATTTCTTCGACATTTAAACTTTTAGAAAATAAAACTTCGTGCACACTCTACTAATTAGAAGAAGAAGAAGAAGTGCATCGGGTTAAATATGTCAAATTTTCCTGACTTGTATTGGCAACACACGCATAGATAAAATTATAAATGGAAGTCTTCATACTGAACTTACTGAACTGCACGTACATAATTTCTCACTTCAAAGCTTTTATTACCAAATCACATTTCACGTACCAGCGTTTGAGACAATTTGGGGCTTACTTATAAGTGTACTAAAATTTATATACATAAGGTGATCAAAATTTAAATGTATCCACATAAGTATATATTGAACCTTTAAAGTGCAATATAGAAATCTGCCCAGTTCGACGCATAAGCAACTCATGACTAGAAGGACTTGATTACACATTTGGTAAGAAAACGTAGTAACTTAATTGCACCTATTCAAGTATAATAAACTCGGTTGCACTCCCTACACATGATTTAAAACCATAAATCAAACATTTTCCCATCCCACCTCAAATGTTAAGCTATCAGTTACATATAAAATAAACAATAATTGATCTTGAACTTGCAGCTTGGATGACCCTAGAGATATATAGAGAAGATCTCCAAGAAATCTAATGCGCAGAATTCTTTTCAGAGGTCACCCTTTTGTTTTTCATTTCGTTATGTGTCGAAACAGCCAAGGCCACTTTTGAAAGTAGTTAATACAGAACATTCAAATTAAAATTATGTGAACCCCATTCATCCAATTTAATGGATGAATTAGTGAGGATGGTAATGCTTTCCTATTTATTAATAGCCATACAATAATAAGTCCATTACCATCACCTCTCCGAAATTAAACCTGTCCATACTCCATACTTAGCCACAACAAATTGAGACCTATCTGAGTTTCATAATCTCTTTCCTAACTAAAGCCCAGCTAGTCCTGAAAAATCTTTCAGTTTGCTGCTACATCTTCTTCATTACCATCCATTACGAAATTTATTGTTTATTTGCTATGGCAACATCGTCCCTGGCCATCTTTACCCCAAAAAAAAAAAAAAAAAAAAAATTGTCCCTGGCCACGGGACAAATCTCTCTGATCATCTTTGCAGTGATAATCTTCCATGAAATTCTATCTATACATGGAAGGCTATGAAGCCTACCATAGCTCACAATACCAATTCCCTTAAAGAAAACTACAAGATCAGCACAGCAACGCTCGTAGGCAGAAAAATCAACGCACGACAAAAGATTGCAGATAAAGGAGAAGTGCTGTCGCTGAGCAGGCCGTGCAAAGTCTTGGCCCTGATGATTCAGCAGTGGTTTATGTTGACGATTTTCGTCCCACCACACTGGGAAAGAGTCCCAGGGTCGGCCATTCTTTTACTCGAGAAAAGGATGTCGAGCCAAAACAAATGGATGGAGGTGATAGGCACGTTGTTGCTGCGTCGAGCAATGACTCTGGCCCACAGAACCCGGTCACAGCCCTGGTGTTGGCCATTCTTTCAAAGACAAAGCTACTGCAGGACCAAACTCATAGGGATCCGTGGTTCATACATGTAAAGGCCTGTTCTCCCTCTTGATGAATAGTCTGTATAATTGTTACATCAAGTAGTTTAGACTTTGGACTCAACCATTTAATCAGTTACTCTGGGGTCTGAGCTGTTTCTCTGTCATAGAGAATTAAATGATAATGAATTATGTATCCGTAGTCAAGCACTTGTATAAAAGGAGGTCAATATACAGCCTTATTGTAAGCTCATTGTGCAGAGAAAGTCCTATATTGCAACCTCTCTCTCTCTCTCTCTCTCTCTCTCTCTCTCTCTCTCTCTCTCTCTCTCTCTCTCTCTCTCTCTCTCAGGGTGCACGTAAAAAAGCACACCTCGTAATGCATTGCCTACACAAATGAGGCCAACTTTCAAGTAAATGCATTGAAGACACTCGCAAACATGACTGTATAAACCCTGAGAACATGACTCTTTGTTATTGGTGGATAGGCGAGTGGTTGGGATGTTTTTGTAGGCGATCCCCATATCGTATTTGATAAATTAAGTAAATTTAGTCTCTTACTTGAGCAGAACTCAATTAGAAATATGAAGTGACTGGTCATGGTTCAACTCCCGAAATTTCAAAAAAAAAATTATCCAATTGAGTTCTAAACCTTTTAATTTTACCAATGGGGTTCTAAACATTGTTATGTTTTACTAATTGAATCCATCTAACTAATTTTGACTGAAAATTGTTGATGAGAATGCCGACCGTCCTATATGTGGCATGGCCACCACTTCCATGAAATTTTTTTGTAGTATCTTTGTCATGACCCGATCCTCCAAGCACGTGCCCATCCCTCCATGGTCGATTAAATAACGATGTCCCAGGACACATCACTGACCCATTCATTTTAAATGCACAAGCGGAAGCAAATAAAGAAATTCCCCAGACAACAACAAGATGAGATAGAAAAGCAGAGCCACAATTCAAAACAAACACAAGCCTTTTATAAACACACGGGTTTATATATAATCCGGGCTATTTACAAAAATATCAACTCAACAAAAAGGGAATTGTCCTATAACCCACTAGTCAGACACATTTGCCGATTCTTTAATTTCCACCTTCCCAGACTGTGAGGCTTCAGGTCCTCCACAACTGCAATATAAGGACCTGAAAATGTTGTCCCACAATGGAGTAAGATGACGCATCAGCAAGTTTACCCCTTAAGACCCAACTAGGAAGAAAATGAGCCCCAAGGGCTACCTAAGCACAAGCACAAGCTAAAGGACTTACCTTTGCCTCAATTTCCTTCCTACAAGTTAATAAAATTCACAAATGCATCGAATCACATCAACCAATCAAATCATTACATCAGATCGAGCCATCGATCAATCGACTCGATTGATTCCATGTCATCAAAACCATTACTTGTTCAATCCATCAAATACTATCTATAAAGTCCGATCATATCAAGGACTACTCACTTTAAGTTGAAAATAGATAATATAACTCGCGCTAAGCTAATAAATAGTATACTACTTTCGCTAAGTTAACATATCAAACCATCGGGCTAATATAGTATACTAATAATGCTCATTAGGAGCTACTAAGTTATACTACTCTCAATAAGCTAACATATCAAACCATTGGGCTGATATAATATACCGGTATACTACTCTCGCTAAGTTAACATATCAACCATCGGGGCTGATATAGTATACCCTCGATATTCACTCTAAGCTGATAAAGTATACTGCTCGCACTAAACTGACATATTAGAGCCCATAGGATAATATAGAATACCGTTCTCATCATGTGAGAATGCCACCATTTTTATTATTTCTGATAAAAATAATCGTGTGTGAGTACATGATCGGCTTTAACCAAAATACAATATTTTCCCTTTTGAAAATCCTACTAATTTCAATAGTCTACAAATCTATTTTTGGCGTTGTAAACCCACACCCAGTATTTTCCAATCAAATACTGATTATATAAAATTTTGGGACAAATACCCCAAAATTCCAATCAACACTCAAATTGTACAAAATAGCAGTCAAATAAATAAATCAATCACATTGCAATCAGCACAAAATTCTAGTCATCAACTATTCCGTCTAATTTCCGAAAAATAATAATTAATTAAATAATTACGAAAATAAATTAATAAATACCAATAAATAACAAAAATGCACACTAAGGCCGAGAAAACCTAATTAAAAGCCGAGACGGGTTCAGAATTTCCAAACCTATCAAATTAAATACTACGGCCTATCTACTTGCTAATTGCACTAATCTAACCACCTAATATGCATCAAGGATTAACTAAATCACTAATACATTCTAACTAACCACCTAATCCTAGCATAGCCTAAACTAATCAACCCTTAAGCGTCATTAACTTACTAAGCAAGGATTAGTGAGTTAAACTCACTTGATTAGTAATCCAACAGGCTCACTTCAACGGGGATGCGGAGATGATCAACAATCTCCAAAGCGGGGACACCAAGTGAGGTCGAGAAGAGTTCGAAAACGGGCCAAACAATGCTAGTGAGACCCACTCCGTGCGGTTCTATTCTTGGCTAGAGAGGTGGAACCGATGGCTATTTGGGGCTAGAACCAACAAGGACGGGCGGTGGTTGCAATTGTGGGTCTAGGCGAAGCTAGATGGCGGCTGAACAACGGCTAAGGAGCTCCAATTGACCTCAATGGTGTTGGACGGGGCTCGGACAACCTGCTAGACCAGTGAGCAAAGGTGGATGTCGAGTAGGAGGTGTGCAGGTTTAGGCGCACGAGCAAGCAGCACGAGCAAGGCTAGGGGCAGTCATACAAGAGGCAAGGCTACTTTGGCGGCTTGGGGAGGGCTGATGGTCGGTCTCCTAGGTTTGTTGGAGTTTCAAACAGCTGGAATGGAGGAGGAACGATCAACAGTGAGAGGGAGAGAGGAAGGGGACAGCTTAGCTCTTGAGGGGACCACCTTGGTCTTCCTCTCTATCCCTTGGTCCCCTTGACTTGGCCCCACTTGCTAGCTGGTTTCCTCTGCAATTTCCAGTCTCAAAGCTTCCTCTAGAAACTCTTGAGATGGTCCAAAAGTCATGAACCAAGGGGGGCTACGAATTTTGGCTTGATTTCCCTCAACTTCCACTTCAATTTCATCTTGAATCAACTCAATTCGACTCCCATAAAATCCACCGACATGCCCTCGATCAAATTAGCAACTTTTCCTCACCAAGAAAACCTACTTGCATCCCAATTTTGCGATAAAAAATGATCCTCTGAATTTTCCGGTCGAAAACGACCGTAGGTTGACTTTTCGCCAAAAATCTCTATTTGTAAAAAAAAATTCAGAGGATAAGTCAATGTTCCTAAAATGACTCGTGACATGACAGAACTTTCAATTTCTGAAATCGTATTCAAATTTGAGGTTAATTATAATCTTGCGTGATTTTAGCGTGACCTAAACTACCAAGTAGCTTTCAGAAATTTTTAGTGCAAATGACCCGTGGTCGATTTTCTTCAAGCCACAATGAACCTCTTCGACACATTGGCAACTCTCAGTGGTCATGAAAATCTTGAGGTTTCAAAGACGAACATAGGGTACCAAAACGATAGAAAAATCAATCTAGTACCGATCAACAAAATTTTTCAATTTTGTGGAATCACCCACATTTAACCACACATCTCAGTCGAACCAACCTATCTCTGATCTCTAATCAATCTTTACTGTGCTGTAATGATCTTTGTAAATGAGCATGATCGAGCCGTTGATTCTTGATCGAATACTCTAATTTATTGCATTAAAATCCCTTAATGACTCCCCTAGATAGTCTAGTTATCTAATGAATGATCAGCTCTGAGAATAGCACTATAGGCACGTCGATGAAATGCCCAATTTATTAAATTGAAAACAAGACTAAAATTCTGGGATGTCACAATCTTAATAATTTTTTGAAACTTTTATAATTTTGTTGTGTTTCTTTTTTCTTTCCTTTTCTTTACTTTTTTTTCCTTGTCTTTTGAATTGAGGCCTTCAACCCTTGCCAACACTAGGCAAGGACATCATGGCCCTTGCTTGGCCCAGATCTAGCTAGACGTCGTAGCCCTCCCCATTTCTAAGTGAGTGCTCATGCACCCTTAATTTGGCCAACAAGGGTGTTGTGGCCCTCACCTAGGCCCTTAACAGCCATAGTGAAGGCAGCATGGGCCTCACCATGGCTGGCTAGGGCATCAGGTGACGACCACCAAGCAACTATAAGGGTCCCGAGCCCTCACATAGTGGCCCACAAGGGCCACGGTGCCCTTGCTAGCTCTCAAATAAAGAAAACAAAAGAAATATATAAGGAAAAAGAGAAAAGAAAAGACAAAAATATAAAAAATTGTTCACTTCGATGCTAACCATCCGTTCCACTTAAAATGACTAGCATCCACATCAACAATTTGTGGTCAAAATTGGCTTAATAGACTCAATTGGCTAATTGTCAAAAGGTTTAGGATTTGATTGGCAAAATTGAAATGTCTATAACTAAATTAACAAAAGTGCAATAAGTGACTTTTTAAACAATTTTCTCTTAAAATTTCACTCAAGAAGTAAGTCATGAATCTTTTAAGATTAACCTAATTATGAGAATGCTAATTGCATCGTGGCCAGTTAATTGCTCAAATCAAAGATTTGTTGATATGCTCGAAGACCTCTATATGAAAAGCCAAATATTGCTTTAAGTTGTTAGATCAATGTTAGGTTTAATTTTTCAAAGGCTCTATCACTTTTGTCACGCCTAGAATGGCTTTTGACATAAGAACTATGCATGTAAGTAACTTGCATTTAGAAGGAAAATGATGGATTTATAGAGATTTAAACACAAGATCTCTTGCATTTAGATTCAACCTTAAAACTTTTACATATAGGCATAAAGTGATATTTACATGTTGGAATGATACTATATTTTAGATGCTCTAGATACTTGTCTATTGCATACTTTCAAAGTATTGCCTCTCATTAATGGTTATACGCACATATGTCATTCTCTAGGCAAGGGTCACAACGACCTTAGTGACCACTATGTCAAGGGCGTATGAGGGCTCACGCCTCCTCACCTAGTTGCGATCCTTGCTCCAAAAGCTAAAACATAATAATAACAAAAAAGGAAGAAAATTAAAAAAAAATTAAAAAAAAGTGTGAAAAATTCAACAAATTATTTGAATATTTTTAAGTAATGTTGACGTCGGCATCAATCGTATTATATTATAATTTTTAACCAAAATTAATCAAAATTAGCAAAATATAAAAATGCTTAAACTTAATTGATATAATTAAAATGTTTAAGATTGCATTGATAAAAATAATTAAAGATATTAAATGGTTATTGTTTGAGGAATATTAAAAGGAAAAGTTAGGAAAAGTATTCATACGGGGGCAAACGGACGAAAGTCCCGCTGGTTTGTGGACCATCAACGGTGGAGGGAAAAGTAGGAGTTCGATAACATGGAGAGCCTACTCCACTTTTTAAAGATTTAGGATCTGTGGAACAGAGAGGACAGGTAATCAAATCACGCTGCACGTTCACCGGTGACGGGAAGGCACATGGAAGTATACGGCCATGGGCGCAGGAAAAGTGGCTTAGTTTTGCTTTCTGTAAAGTGCCCCAAATTTCAAGTTTTTGGAAGGAGAATCCGCATATTCCTGTGGAATCTCTTGCAATCTTGCTGGAGATCTCGTTCCTATTCAACGGCAAAAGCCGCCAGCCGCCACGTGAGACGGCTGGATCCTGTTGGAATCCTAGGTATGGTCGCTGTCAACAAAGCTCGAGTTCCAGAAATGTGTGTTCTCGTCATTTCTCTTACTATAAATTTGAACCTGGACCTTTTGATATTGAAATAAAAATTTGAATTTTGCTTTTTCCAGTAACTTGCTTCTGCAAGTTGACAGAGAGAGCGACAATCATCGGGGAAAAGTAGAGAATTTGGCAGAAAACCACGGGGTCAAATTCTCTCCATGTGCTGCTCTGCGTTTCTACTTTGGAAGTTGTTGCCGCTGAGGCCCCACGTGGGTGTTACTTAGTTTTGTTAGAATTGAAAACCACAAAAGAAACACAACGGCTCAACTTGTCTTTGACACCCAAAAAAAAAAAAAAAAATCATCACGGGAGTTAAACTAAGAAGCCCTAGGATTAAGAGTGTCTTTTAATCTCTCATTTAAAAACTATTATGGTTAGTGTCGATTCAACTACACTGGACAGTAGTATTCTCAAAGTGATTCTCACAATGGAGCACTTTTGTCGTGAATGAATTTAAAAAGTAGCTCTCACGACATAATATTTTACCTTGCGTGGCATTTAGCTCCTACTTTTTCGATTGGCTTGCTGCTTTGATAGTACCTATAATGACCTTGCTTGTAGTCTTAATATAAGTGTTCAGATGTGACCCCTCAAAGTTGTGACTATTTGGGAGTGAGTCCTACTTACAAATCATACGACTAATCCTTGCTTGTTCAGAATAAGAATTAACATGCGAAATAACAAGTACCATTGTCAAGTAGAATCCTTGTGTAGATCCAATCCATTGTAAAAGTGGTTCATATTAATGATTGTAAGTCCTACACGAATTTCCTATGACCTTTGTCATAAGTTATGCATGGTCTAAGTCCACATACACGGGAACTTATCACTCTACATGGTAGTTACAGGGTGTTTAGTATAGTAGTAAGGTCACATTCGAAAGTATTTAAATGTAATGAGAATCCTACTCACACTCAGATTAATATAGAAAAATGGGTATATTAGGAGATATGGCTTCCAAGTTGCCATTTCAATAAATATATAGGTCATATTCAATGACTAATAAAATTTTGTGATATTAGTAAATATATTAAATTTGTAATTGAGTTCTAATATATCTAACATTATTCTATTTGAAAAAAAGTGCTTTTATGAAATATTGGACAAATTTTTAATATATCTAACATAATCGGGTTGCTTTTCAAAAAGTCCCATAAAACTTTAAGGAAAAGCAACTTTAAAATTGTGTTGGTAAATTGCATATATTGCACGCCATACAAGACCACATAGTTACGTATATACAAGACAACTACGTACACTAAGCAGACTCAAAGTAGGTGTTCAAAAACCTAAATTCAAAAACACTCAAAATCAAACACTTCTTCCATCTGCTTTTATAAAAGATACTCAATTGTACTTTAAGGCACTACACAACATTGAAATGTCTTTTTATAGTTGGGACTTATTGTACTTTGAAAATATAAAAATTATATGTTTTTTATGTTTTGGTAGGTACTATAATCTTTTTTCATATCTCGAAAACAATAATTTTTGTATATGTAGTTTTATATCTAACTGACTCGCTAGGAACAATCCTGACCAGGGAGGTCGGACAGTTTAGGTCATGCCAATTCCTTTTTGTCCTTCAGGGGAAGTGGGAAGAGAGAGAGAATCCCTCAGCCCCACACTCCAGGGTCACGTGTGGAGAGCTCAAGTTCCAACTTGCTGTTTCATTACCTGTACAAACGGAACTTGGATTTTTTATTAAACAAACAGAAGGAAGGCCAGTGCGACCTCCAGGACAAGCTTTTCAGAGGCTTTTCTACGAATAATAAAAATAATATAGTCATAGGTGTAAGGCCATACCACTGGCTCGGAATTTGACCTGTCAATAGATTGAATTATTATAAATTAGTTATATCGAGTAAATAAGTCATAAATGAGTTTAGAATGATGAAACTCAAAATAATAGAGATGCGAAATGGATTCACAACTTATTTAAAACATAATCTACCTTTATAACTTGATCTCACCCTCGCTTGTTTTGCATTGTATGAGTTTCCTAACTTGAGTTAAACATGAAAGCATTTTAGTAATATAGGTAGAGTCAAGTATAGATTGGATATGAGTAATTAGATTTGTATTGCACAGAAATGAGTCAAAATGAGTGAAAATTGTTAATTTGTGTTAGCCCGATTTCGACACGATCCAACCTAAATCTAACCCGACCTACCTATTTGATAAATCTACCCGAGACTCATTTCTCAACTCAGTTGAAGCTCAACCAGAACTTGATGGGTTGGCAAGGGCCGTAGCTGAGTACTTTGAGGTCAACGATGGTCGTTGACCCCATGTTGAGGAATGGCAACAAGCAGGCGAGAGAGATAGACGGAGATTGAGGCCACATGAGGAAGACGAAAGCAACTAAGCGGCTACTATTGTACTTGGGATCGTCAGAGACGGGGGAGCGGCATCTTGGGAACGATGGACATCTGATCAACACATGACTTGAATAGCGATAACGGGTGATGCATATGAGAACTCTTTATTACCCATTAAAGTCTAAAAGCGATTCTTAAATATATGTACGTAATTTTTGGCTTAGGTTCGCTTGCAAAAAGGGGTTTCCCTTGAATACCGGTGCAGTAGTTCCAATAATCATTAATAGGAGTGTGCATGGTCCAGGCGGGCGGTTCCCAACCTAGAACTAGGAACCGCCCGCTAAAGACGGGTTTCGAAAAATGGGAACCGGGATCCATCCATTTGTTGCATGGATCCACCCAGGAACTAGACCGCCGGTCCGGTCCGGTTCCCAGGTGGATGGTTCCCAGGTGGATCTATGGAACCGATCTTGACGCAAAACAATTTTGGTTTTCAATATAGAATGTTCGGATCTATGAGTTGAGAAGGAGGAGAAGAGGTCTATGGTTGGGTTTTCAACATAGAACGGTCGCGAAACAATTTTCCATGGTTGTAGCGGGTGGTGGCCAACACAAGGGGGCAAACAACAGCGGCGGAAGAGCAACAGTAGTGGTGTCGACGCTTGAGGAGGAATCGAAATGGCGATAGGATTAGGAGAAACCGAGGAAGAGACAAAGAGGGTGAGAACCGAAGATGAAGGGAGTGAGGAAATGAGATCTAATCTAGGGTTTCTTTTAGTATTTTTTTTTAATATTAAAAAAGTTCCGATCCGGTCCGGGTGGGCGGATCCACCCATGGAACCGGGAACCATACCGGTACCCACTAGTTCAAAAAAATTGAAACCGGGAACCGGACCGGTTCCCTCAAGAACCGCCGGTTCCAATCTGAGGTTCCAATCCGGTTCGGGGTTCCGATCCGGGCGGTCCGGGCAATTCTCAAGTATTTTGCACTCCCCTAATCATTAGACCTTGATAGAAACAATGGAAGCTTATAAATTGTTTATAGATGAGTACTTTTCAAATTAAAATAATGTAGTTAAGGGAATTATGGCGCTTTACTTTATTTACGGCACTCATTTATGAAATAAAGTTTGTGTTAATAAGAGCGATTCAGGAAGAATGATACAAGGTATACGCAAAGATTGGTCTGAAAAAGTAACTATAATAGTTTCCTTTATTATGAAATTTTTAGTAAAACAAACGCACCATAAATGTTGAAATTAACATATGTAAACTCCTCTAATAGTTCGTAACTTACTATAACAAAAGCAAGCCTACATTACTGTTTCACTACTATTATTTTGTCATAAGCGGTGAATTTCTAAAATAAAAGTTGACAACTTACAATTGCATTCAACTTTATTGAATTGCTATAGTGGTCAGTAAATTACCGTAGGCATGCTAACCAACAAGTTGCCATTTACCTGATCTTACCAACAAGATTTAAATAAATTTACCCCCTTCATAAATTTGTTCCATTTTATGTAGTCAAAATATCAAGTATCTCCATGTTAAAAAGAAACAATTGCATTATAGTTTTTAATCTACTGTGAGAATAAAAGTATACTCTTTACTATTAAAAAATAAATAATCAATAATTATAAATTATTGTGAGACCCACTTTTTCAAAAATTTATGATTCACAATAAGTTATTATTCTCATAATATCTCAAATATGGTTATACTAGCAAAACCCCATGTTAAATAGGGCTCATTTTTTTAAATGCCTGCTCATAATCAATCACATTCGTTGGTGAATATCCTTCGACATCTGGATTAGGTGAATGGTAATTGCATGTAAGCTTATGTTACCTATGTTGTTTATGGGGTTAGCCTTTCTTGAGCGCCATGTTGATGAGGTTTTAGAGATTCAACTTTTTTAAGCAATCACTTTTGGATGAGCTACATGTTCACTTAGATGAAGTAAGTGATAAAATTCCCAGATATATTATATATCGTCCTAGCAACTATTGATAGTGGTGCAGATTCTCTTATTATACTGACATCCTACCTAACAAAAACTCACCCTAGTTCATGTCCAAACCCATGAAAGGCTTCGTTTTCGTTTTTGGAGGGAATCTTCCTCAAAATTTGGGGCCTCACTTGCCTCACTTCCTCAACTCCTATAAATACCAGTGGGATGCGAGTGTTAGATTTCATCCCCTCCGCTGTCTCTTTCTCTCTCTCTCTCTCTCTCTCTCTCAGAGTAAGCTTTCGAGAAGCGTCAATGGCCAAGTTCTGTTGCTCTCATTTGCTTATTCTACTTCTTATCCTCTCTCACCAACTCCTTTCAGCTGAAGGAAGGAAACTAACAATGAAAACCAAGATCGAGTGCGTCAACTGTTCGACGAGGATGTCCAAACCGAAGAGCTCAGCGAGAGACCACCCCGAGAAAAAACTAACGGGAGAAGTTCCTAATCTTCGTCACTTAACCAAGAGTTTGGATGACTCAGTTGACGCATTTCATCCTACAAATCCTGGACACAGCCCAGGTGTTGGCCATTCCAAAGAGAACTAGGCATCGACTTTTGTATCTCTGTTTCTGTTACCTAAGTGTTATCTTACTCTTAGTGTTGCGGTAGGGTCGAGTGTTTTCATTAATCAGGCTCTTTTGTTTGAATTAGATTGGTACGTCGTTGTACATGCCTCTCATCGTCATGAATCATTCCTTAATTATAATTAACGACAATGTGTATGCGTGAAGTGTGATCATTACGAAGTTCGTTTATCGATGATTTCTTCAAATGTCGCCTCAGACTCTCTCCCCCCCCCCCCCCCCCAAAAAAAAAAAAAAAAAAAAAAAAAAAAAAAAAAAAAAAAAAAAAAACAACGGGCCGTGCTCCATCAACTTGCAACCGTCTGAGCAACAGTGGAGTTCCAACATTTTCTGCATGAATTGTGTTGCTCCAATCGAAAGAAACCTACGTAAGCCTAGTCGCCTGTCCTGAGAATCACTTCGGCACCGCTATTAACAACCTTTTTTTTTTTTTTTTTTTTTTAAGTTGTGCAACTCGAATGTGCGTAGTAACCCATGCGCATTTCTAGCGTTCTAAGGGCTAAAATACTGAACCTTATTTTTAACTGACAACATGTACCAACATTATTGTTACTTTCAGAATTATCAATATCTATTTTATAGCTTACCCATGACATGGATTACTACGTTTCATACGAAATTATCAACCTTAATTTACTGGTGTAGCAATATTCGTCAATTTAAGATACCACCTAACTTCAGTAATCTACCAACTATTTACAATGCTTGGTTTTGAGAAGCACCAAGATTTCTTTGCACTTTTAAAGTTCCATTTGTTTTATGGAAAATGAATAATTTGAAAAATATTTTCTTAAAAATAATCAAAAAAATCCTTGATCTTAGAGGTGACTAAGTCTTTTTGTATTTGTTGTTCTCCAATACTGAGATTAGCATCCGTGGCTGACTTTTTTTTTAGCATTCCTAGAAAATCTGGGGTGTTGAATGATATTGCCGCTTGGGATGACCCCCTCCCGGAGCTGAATGAATAAAAAGTATTTCATTTGGAAGGAGCAATGTTGTCTTCCTGGGGAGGCCACCATCCCTCCTAGCATCCATGAATAACGAACGTAAAAAACCCTTCCATTTTGTCTATTGATACTTGTGTTGTTGTTGGGGTCTTTGTTCTTTTGGCTCCCTGTTTATTTGATTTCAAACCACTTTGACTATTCTTGTCTTAAGGAGTGTAAGTTCTTGGTGCTAAGTTCTTGATTATTAATATATTTCTTACCTTTTAAAAAAAAAAAATAATTTTTCAAATCACTAGTATTTTACAAAAATGAATGAATAAAAAATATTTCAGCATCCATGAATAAAGAAAATATTTTCAAATGATTTGAAACCATAAATGATTAAAAAAATATTTTTCAAATCAACTAACTACTTCAATAAACTATCAACATTTATTCCTGTGACTAACCATGCCTTTGAATTTTCTAACTTTTATTTGAAATTAACAACATTAAATCTTGCTCAACTTGGAAAAGTACCTACATTTCTTTATATTTCCAAGATTTACCAACTTCTTTAATAATCTAGCAACATTTATTCCTAGGCCTTGCCAATGCCTTCAGTTAATAACTTGTATTCGAAGTTACTGATTTTAATGTTATTGACGCACCAACATTTTGTTTCGTAAAGATACCAAGTTTTTTTGTCGATCAACAACTTTCTATCTCTTGATTGATTTGGAAAACAACCAACATTTCAGTATACTTTAAATATTAGTATTTACTATAATATTCTAACAATATTATTATTATTGTGGCTTACACCTTTGCAGTCATTAACTTTTAATCGAATATACCAAACTTAATTTGACTAATGTATCAATATTTGGTCGCATTAAGATACAAATTACTTTTAGTCACTTACCAATTTTTTTATCTTGCTTGATCTTGGCAAATCTGATTTTTTTGTTTGTACTTTCAAAATTATAACCTACTTCAATTATATATGTTTAGGGTTGACCGACGATCATTAGAAAGTGTGACTCAAAAATTTAAACTGAGATTAAATTGCTACATAAACATAAGACCCATTAAAGCTCCATAAACAAGGGATGTTGAATATTTACTTTAGCACCCCGTTTCATTTGCAAACCAAACAGAAAATGGTACGTGGAATTGACGATGGAGTGTAAAACTTGAGAAAAATCCTGATTCTAATGCCATGTTAAAAAATCAAACCCAAAAAATTTTACTCACAATTGAAAGTATGGACCTCGATTACATGAACCAAGTCCATTGAAACTCCATAAAAAAAAAGTGGTGTTTGATTATTTAACACACATAATTGTGACAGGATCTATAAGATTTCTACTGTCGTTGTGATGAGCTTCTCAGTTTGCCAAAGAGAAATTATTCCTGCAAGATGAGAACCAATAACTAGGCAACAATTTTGAGGCTGAACTAGACATGAAAATTTAGTCCTAAACATGTTATACAAATGTCAATTTAGTCCTAGGTGCCACATTAGCAATTTATGGCGAAAATTGACTAAAACAACTACATTGGAATTTTGCATAAAATGTTACAGCTAAGTTGAAAAAATTTGAAAGTTTAGGACAGAATTAAGATCCACATAATAGGTTTAGGACTAATTGAACAACTTTCCCTACTAGACAAAATTAAAGACGCAAATTAAAAGAACTCATAAGAAAAAACTTGAGAATGAAAATCTATCTAGAAAGAGAGAAAGAACTTGTCCAAAAGAATTTGATCAATCGGGTCATATTTGGTATGGTAGTTTCTAATCCAGTCAGATTTCGACCCAAAAAAAAAAAAAACAAAAACAAAAAAGTTCCAGTCAGATTGACTAAGGATGACGTCCGACGTGCCAAATTCATCAAACGTGGCAGATGCCTTAGCCTCAATGCGGCATAGCTCAACATACAGGGCCAACATACATATTGGGTTCATCAAATTCAACTAATGGATTTGAGGTTGTAAAAGCTTTGATCCCAAACTAGAAAGCGGAAAGAGTGGAAATAGTCGCTATCCTGTCCTTGATTTTTTATTTTATTTTATTTTGTTTTTGGTCTGAGATGCCCTTGAATTGAATGTGTAAGAGAAGAGACTAATTTGTGGGAAAATCAACCAATTTTAACTGTGTCATACATATAATAGCTACCGAGAGAAGATGACAAAATTTCAACCAAAATAAGATAGATTAGAACCAGTCAAATTCTATGCAAATGTTATCTAAAGAAAAATTCAAAAAAAGAAAATAGTATTATCTAGATCACAAAAAAAAAGCCTTTTTGTACTTTTTCTTTAAGCTTTATGTTTTTGAATCAGCACAAAAAGTATCAGTTAAAACAAACAGAGATTCAAGATAGAGTGGAAAAGTTAACCCTAATTAATCACTTGATATTTCTAAAGAAAAAGAAAAACATAAACCT
Source organism: Eucalyptus victrix (assembly GCA_016097545.1). Classification (NCBI taxonomy): domain Eukaryota; kingdom Viridiplantae; phylum Streptophyta; class Magnoliopsida; order Myrtales; family Myrtaceae; genus Eucalyptus; species Eucalyptus victrix. Next base: position 44,377,510 of record CM027843.1, on the reverse strand, counting down.
AGGATCGCATTTTTCTTTTTGTGTAAAACATTCATCCTCTATCAAAATTTTACAAGGATCACGGCTAAAATTTTTTATGAGATTGCCCACATGGATGACAGAAAATAGATGATGCCGACGTGGCACTCATGTGGCAAAAATATGTCAATTTATTTTATACTTTTTTCTCCTTTTCTTTTTTTTTTTTTTTTTTCAACTTCCCCTTTCATTTTCTTCCTTGATTTGGCAACGGTGAGGGCAGTGGCAATGGCTACAGTAAGGGCGATGGCGATGGTGAAAATGAAGGAGCAAGAGAAAAAAAAAAAATCTTAACCGAGAGTAAATATGTGGTACAAGTCTAACTTTGTGAAGTTTGGTATCATTAAAAAAAAATTTGGCTAAATATATCACATGAATACAAGTCTAGATTTTTTGCATTACAAAAAATGTTTAGGATAAATATTGCACACAAGTACAAGTTCAAGGTTTTTGGTGTCACAAGAAAAAAATTTGAGGTAAATGTGTTAAATGGGTATAGTTTAGATTTTTTATGACTTTTACTATTCTTTCTTAATCAAAACAAAAAAAAAAGTGCAATCATAACTGAAAGGCATATTCCCTCACTCCGGACCAGCATCTAAATTATGATGCGTATGTCTAGCATATATCCTTGGCCCTACTATAATATCCATCATGATATCATTTCTAATTGCATCAAGCAACTCCAAAGAAAAGTTGGATCTTGCACCAATCCCAACATGCAAAGCAATACCAAAATGTAAAGTCCTAAGATATAATTAACTAAGGAAAATGGATACCACAAGAGAGTTGGTCTGAATTATTTTATGAATGCCCTAGAAGCCGCCACAAGTTGAGGAGGGTAACCGCAAAGAGAATCTCCAAGCCTTCAATAATTAAATTAAGGATAAAAGCCACCAAAAGTTATAAATATACACATTATGATATATTTATCAAATTTCCTGTACACTAAAAATCTCAAAGTTGTATCTATATAACACATTTAGCTTTTGTCAAAGTCGTGTCAATAAAAACCATTAAAAACTTACTACATGGATGCTAAAAAGCTAACAGTGTTAATATGACGCCCATTTTACTTAAGTGATATGAAAGCAACGTAGTTTTGGCTGAAAAAAATCATATAATAGATATGGACAGAGGGTAAATATATAACATAGATATCAGTTATTAAAAAACTACCAAAAAATACCATAAAATATGACTGAAACTTTTTTTTATAATTAACATAGAGGGTAAATTTTTTAGTCAGATTGACTATGGATGACCCGATTGATTAAGTTGAGAATTAATGTATTATAATGGATGTAATTTGAGATTTTTTATAACTTTTTCCTATAAATTAATGTTCATTTTTGAAAGTTTTTGAACCGACAAAGAGGACTCATTCTCAACTTGGCTGGTAGTTCAAAGTAGGTCTCTTGGCTGTAAAGTGAGCCTTGTCCACCTGCAAAAAAAGGCTGTCCAACCGAGACGATTACGGGTTAAGGACAGTGGGAGGTCCAAGTGGGAACGTGCAATGCAGTTGGAGTGCCCTATTTTCTCTAAAAATATGTCCAACTCTGACATGAGACGGACTCTTGACCTCCTTCAGAGGTAAAGTGTACCTGTCCCAGACTGCCGCTACTTAACTCCCCTCGTAAAAGATCCTAAATCCGACGGAAGAGTTCGCGCGACTTATGTACTTCACTACTTTCTTGCTCAAGATTCAGATTCCCTGTCCCACTTTTCCAGTTCCCACTTCCACAAAAGAACAGATATTTCTCCCATTGAATCATTGCGGGAATCTTTCTTAAACTATTTTTCTGATAAATGAACTACGAATATGAACGGTATTCGCATTTATTTGTTAATGATTTTGGATATGAGGATATTTATAATCCATTAATCAAATATCTGACTAGAGAATTTTTCTTCTAATAAAAATGTGATAAATGGAATTAATGTTAACAAATCTATCATCTATATGTTCATTATGTGATGGAATGGGACTAATATTATGATACACTTTCACTCTACTCTTTTTATTTATAACCCAGGACATGAGCATAAGTGGCACTGATATAAAGTAGTTTGCACGTCATGTCATCTCCCTCCATTTGTTTTCTACTCAATCATCTCTCATGCGATGCCCTCTCTATTTGTTCCCTTCAACTGTCTCTAGATCTTGGCAACGGTACTTGACTCAATGATGAGACCTCCCTGAAATCTAGCAATTGTTTAAAGGTCTCACAAGATCCTACTACAATGGTCAAATTTGGAGGAGTGGCCACCAAATCTCAAGGTAGCTCTCCAAATCTCTCGACATAGATGATTTATCGATAGAACAAAGCTTGACATATGATATCGCGCTCCGTTACAACAAGCATGAGCTCGAGGCAAGCACGCAGAGAGAGAGAGAGAGAGAGAGTTCTACCGCGATGGCACAATGGAGGCCACTTCTTTTGATGGGAGTGGCTAGAGACATTAGACGTAGAAGCGGTCGTAAGTGAGTGTGTGTGTGTGTGTGTGTCTTTTTCCAAGTGTAGCTAAAGATTTGTAAAACTTACCTGTGATTCGATCTAGTAATAGGACAGTCAACGTAATCCCTCAATAGATTATTTGATTCAAGAAGAGAATTTTACAAGAAAAAGTTGGAATGTCCTTATCGAGCTAAATTGACCCATGGTCTTTGTTTGCAACTAGATTTAAGCATTTTTCTATATTTTTTTTTTATTTTTTTTTTGTATGTATTGTCTATTTTTTAGATGTGATGACAACTTACATTGTGTTAGTGAGTGAATCATCATTGTTTTCGTAGTAGATGTAGATATCTGCAATCAACTCACGAAAATCTGGTAGTGTTCCATTAATCATTGTTCATTATTGTTTCGCAAAAAAGCCTGTTTATGTTAATAGAATGTTAATTATAAAGGAAACCTAGTTCAGGTTGCATGTGCCCGCCTGCCATGGGGAAGAATGGTGCACAACAATATCGTTTCTCTGCCCTCCCTTTGGTTTGTCTACGTCGCTTTTTTGTCCTAAAATGAAATATTCCCACTAGTACAGACCTCACATGCCGTGGTTCTCTCTCCCACATGGTACATATTAACTCCCACTATAGCGTGAGAGACCATAAATAGCACAGTTGAGTACATCAGTTTCACACAGAACACACTAGTCTTTCTTTATTCATCTCATTCAAAGTAGATATAAAAGAAAACGTGAGATTTTTGTCCAACTCTATCATACCCCAATGGCAAGACACAGTCGCTTCGCTTTCGCATGTGGGTGCTCTTTTCTTTTGGTTTTGATTTTGTGCCATGAAGTTATTCATGTTGAAGCAAGGCCTTTGAGGGAAGATTCAAAGACTCATCACCACCACCACCACCATCATCAGGAGACGGGTGTGAGCGTTGGAAGAAGTTTGGGAGGTGCTGAAGGAAGAAGTAAGAAGAGGACGAGTAAGCTTGAGCATGTTGCAGATTTTCGATCAACCGAGCCTGGTCACAGCCCTGGTGTTGGTCACTCAATCAACAATTGAAGCTTCTTTACCCTCTCTCTCTCTCTCTCATTGAATTACTTTGTGCTTCAAGGAGTTGGTTTTACCGCGCAACTCTTCTTCTTTGTATATAAAAGCTCTCTCTCTCTCTCTCTCTCTCTCTCTCTCTCTCTCTCTCTCTCTCTCTCCCCTCCATAGCTTCTGGATGTTCGCCAATAGATGTACATCGCATGGAATGGCGAGGATGATCATTTGCTCCATTGCAAACTTTTTGTTTTGATGCACATAAATAAGGATACATCAATGCAATCAATTAGTCCCAGAACTCTTGCATGAATTAGAAAAATTCAAATCTGCGATGAATGGCCAAAACTTGGGATAATCCTCAATCCCCTGTCAAAGTTTGGCAAGATCAGGATATCTCGCAGCAGTTACATACACGATCCAAATTCGATTAGGAAACAAAAAAGTCGAAGATCCTTTAGAATTCATGGGAACTTGTACCTAAGAATAGTTTGATTTTAGGACGATTTAAAATTTTTATACATCTGAAAAACTGTGGTAATGACAAAAGACAAAAAAAAAGAAGAATAAGAAGACACTAATTACGTTATGCAATGAAGAAGAAGCTAAAAGCATAAATGCATTAACTCATTTAGAGTTTAGAATGATTCCAATATCAATTATGAGTGTAAGTAATATATAGTTACAAAGCATAAGAGTCAATTGTATAGCTTCATTAATGTAAAAATGAAAAGAAGAAATATAATAGAAATTGGATCGGGTTGAAAAATATTTTTTTGCTTTCATATCATTCAATTTTCTTTAGAATATAATTTTTGAAATAAGAACTTGAGATTTTTCATTTGAAATGTTTTGATATCCAATGTTCTAAGTCTTCTATGGTCGAAACTTCAAACCCCTAAAGCGGGGATTGAAGATATTTGAGCCTTGGCATAAGCCAAATTGTGAGTTGAGCCCCTGATTAATATGGATTGAACTTATTTGGACCTTATCATATGGAAAATTATGGCCATAGGATAAAGACCGAGCAATAAGAGAACTAAATTTTGAAATTTTTGAATCTTCGTTTTGAATTTTGTCTCGAATTTTGATGTTTGTTTTCAAATTATGCTGATAGATCACATCATTTATGAATCTTATTAGTTACTAATTATCATATTCTTTGCAACAATTGCATGTTTACCATAATTTTCCATTTGCGAGAGGTGGGTGACCGGATTTTAGAGAGTGGGGAACGAAGGTTTTGTCTTTTTATTTTATTTAAGGAATGATGTCGCATTTAAACCTTTATTTTTGTCCAAAACTCAAAATTTCACTCTATCTTCTTCTTTTTTTAAGCATCCTTCAACTTTTTAGGAAATGTTACCATTCATTTTCTCGTTATTTTTTTCAGAGATGACTAGGTGACAATTTTTAATATACTGGAAAAATAACAGTTCATTTTGAACAACATAAAATCAAATAATAAATAATTATAAATTGTTGTGAAATCACTCCTTCAACAAGATGTTATTATCACAATAGTCCAAAAACTATTATGCTAACAAAACCCTACTTTTTATTTACTTGCTGGTCATTTTTTGTTGACATGTTTTTACAAAATTGCTAGCATGGATGCCATATTACACATGTCATGCTATAATTTACTCAATCTTATTAAATAACACCAAATAGGTGCCACATCAAACAACATAAATGAAAACAAAATTGGAAAAGAGAGATGGGGTCCATTGCGGGTATCATAGCCACTCGAGCTTGTGGCTTGCAATAGCTGTGGGTGCGAGATCGTGAAACTCACAATGGTCTGTCCACTTGATCTTTTTCAAGCAATGAAGCACAAGGCCACCACGAATGCTTGGGCTTTGTTCAATTTTCGTAAATAAATACGGGTCATAAATTTTGTATTTATGGCCACTTTATTATTTTTTTTGTTTCTTGGAATCACAAAGTTCGAGACCATGGCTGCTCAGTTTAAGTTCTCAATCAAGGTTGTTCAATTGATGATCGTAAATAAATACGGATCATAAATTTTGTATTTATGTGGGTTTTCTTCAAATTTATCATGATTTTTTTTGTTTCTATTATATTCACATTTAAGGAATCTCATCATGGATATAATCCAATAGGACAAATTCGAAAATCAATCATTTAACTGCTAATTCCAATTTGCCTCATCAAAAAATCTGATGTGGTGACACTAATCATTCAATGGGTAACATGGACAATTTTTTAATATTTTTTAAATCCTTATTTTTATTTTTTTTTTTTGCTTTTTTCTTTAGGGCTATCGAGGCGAGGTCACCGACAACCCTCAATGCACAGGCCCTAGGCAAGTGGTCATCACATTGTCCAAAGTTGGCAAGGACACCCACCACTGGTGATGTCACCTAGAGCTAGTGAGTGCCCTCATGGCCTCACCAAGGGCCACCTAGAGCTAGTGAGGGCCCTCATGACCAATAGGGCCCTAACAACCTTGCCCAAGACCGTCGCAACCAAGGGCCAGGTGGCCCTCACCTTAACTCAAATTAGGCAAGGGTTTCATAGCTAGCGATGGTCACTGATGACCCTCATTGGCCTTTAAAAAATTTTTAAAAAAATCATAAAATAATAATGTTAAATTTAAAAAAATTTAAAAAATTCCATGTGGGATGCTTTACTAGAATTGACACTCAAATGACTGATTTTACTCCAATGTGGCACTTAAGTGAGTGACTTATAAAAGTTTTGACACTCCTACTATTTTCACCCTTCACCAACTATATCGTGATCTATTTATCTAAAAGTCAAAGTAAACCAGTAGAAGATAGAAGGACATTCCGATATCTATATACTCTAATGCACCGGACGAGTGAATTTCTCAATTACACCCAAGAAAAACCAACCATATACAGCATTTCCTTCCTCGAGTGCCAACGCTAGGTCGACTTCAGCAAGAGGTCATACGCACTTAATTTTATAATCCAAGTGAGGAAAGGTTCTTCCCAGAGAATTTTTTTTATGTTTAATTTATATATACTGGTAGTTCTCATTAGTATATTTGTATGATAACATACTCATAAAAGAAAAGAACACTCAAGAGTCAATTTTTTAAGTTTCATTAAAGAAATCTCATGTGCTTTCTAATAATAAAAATACAAAAAAAAAAATGACACAAATGGTTCTTAAATTTTGGCCCAACCTACAATATTATCCATAAACTTTTAATTTATCCAAAATAATTAATGAATCTTAATCAAGTTTATAATATTGTCCCTAAACTTTTGATGAATGTTTAATTTAGTCTTTGGCTATCAATGGGAGGATATATAGTCTATGGACTAAATTAAATGTTTACCGAATATTCAAGAACTATATTGGACAAATCAAAAGTTCAAGTGATGATATTGCATATTGAGTTAAGATTCAAGGATCATAGTTGACAAATTAAATTATCATGAATGACATTGTACATTTTACCAAAATTTATGGATCATTTGTTAGTTATTCCAAATACAAATAATAACCACTACTAAAGACCAAAATTGACAAACTAAATTGTCTGGGTTTTCTACGAAGCCCTTATCAATTTATAATGAACAATGCATGACTATTCATAATTGGTATGTCGTTGCAACACAAGTTAGACCTATACTAATTTAGTATAGACACCCCTCATGACTCACTCTCAAGCTACATCATGCATACCATATTGGGGAACATACGGTAATGGGATTGTGCAATTTTGTTAATAAGCAAATTGGCATCAGCAAGCTAATCAATCAGTAATCAACTTATCCACAAAGAAATTATCCAATAAGTTCTAAATCTACTATATGTATGCCAATTCAATTGTAAACATTTCAATATTGTTTATTTAGTCATAAACTTTTGTGCAAAAGTCCTATTTCTCTCTTAATCATTTGGGTACCATGTAAAAATAGAGTTAATATCACGAAAACCTCAAGCTAATACTCTGTGACAAATTTATATCAAACTAATTTTTGGGTCATGGAAAACCCAAAACTACTATACTTGTCACAAATTTACCTTTAATTTTTAGGTCACCCAAAACCCTATACTAGTACACTTGTGATATATTTACCATCCATTAAATTTCATCAAATTTTACCTAAAATTGCTGGGCTAGAGACACACAACAATGACATGGCAAATCCACGTGAAAATCCATAATAGTTTGGGGTAAAGTTATCACATTTGTACTAATCTGAGATTTTTATGATCAAAAAAATAGTTTTTGGATAAATATGTCACAAGTATACTAGTTTTGGATTTTTGTGATCAAAAGTTTAGTTTGAGATAAATTTATCATAGATCATTAATTTGAGATTTTTTGTCAAATTAAATCATAACGATAAAAGATGAAAAGAGAAATATCAACAATTTTTATGCACCCATTAGACAATGTATTATAGGTAAGACACTATAGCACCCAATATACAAACTATCCCTAATATTCACCAATATATATAACCAACGTTGTACAACTTGAGAATTATTCAACACCTAGAATCTCGACGCTGTGACCATCGGTTCACGATCTAAAATTAGAAAGATTCCTCTAAAATTGCTTTTGTGGGCCAATTGGTCCCACGTGCACTCATTGTAGTGGCAAACAAGTAGGTTTAAACTCAAGGCAAGTAGCTACTTCAGTCACTTTCGGGGATATGATTGTTAATCGTAAGGGACAAAGATTCGCCTCTTTCCTTAATTAATCTCGAAAGGTCAGCCAAACCTTTTTGGTAGGCCTCACTCCAGAGCATCATTTCCATTCTGAGACAAACCCTCGTGGCTGAAAAAGGCTAGTTGAAGCGTGCGCGGTGAAGAATATGTTGACGGTTTGTGATTTAATTTAATATGGGCCTTTTGTATATTTCCACTAGACTTCAAGATTGAATGAACGCTTTTCAAGATTCATGCCTTGGGACAATGCGGAGCCATCTTTACATCTTGCTTAAAAAAATAGTGCCTTATTCCTCCTCCTTGGAATATGAAGGTATCGAAGAGGTATCAACCATCAAGTAGCTCGATCTTTGGAGGTGTCGAAGGATGAAGAGAGATTATAATAATCAACAATTGAAATCGAATCTAGACCTTATTCTATTGTCCAAGTACTATAATTTTGTTCCCATAGTTGTTATGGATTTTGATTTTTTACAACCTTGTGCGTTATGCCATTCATCCACTCATAATTCTAAAGAATTTTAGAAGGGATGTCTCGTCTTGTTATTTACTCTTCGTCGGAATTATGAAAAGTCCGGATACTAGAAAACCTTCCTCTTTAGGTCCACACCTTAATTCGAAGAACTAAAACATAGAAGTTCCAGCCCAGGTTTCCTCTTCCAACTAAAAAATTTCCCAAGTGGAGATTTTGACAACTGACCACACATGAATGGGAAAAAAAAAACCGCAATGAAGTGATCATCCCAATGACATCACGTGATGCAAAATGATTTATAGATTTTGAGTTATCAAATAATCGTTTGTCCTCGTTAGGGCCGGTCCATCTTTCCGCCCTATTAATTACTTAGAAGGAAGTCAGTATTATTTATCAAAAATATCTAAGAGCAATGAGGATTACTGGCTCTTCACTAAGCTGAGGAATCTTCCCGAGTGGCTAGTTCAGCAGATGCCACGGACAGACAAAGAAAACTCGGATTATTGTCTGGAATTGGAAATGTGGAGCCAAAGATGGATTTCAATACGCCAGTGGAGGATCTGTGGGACATCAAAGATCCACTTTCACTTGGTGTATTCTCTCGGAAATGATAATAATTTGGACGATCATTGCGATTTCGTTCGTCAATAGTTTAAGTTCCTACCAACACTAGGGCTTGTTTTCCCGCCTACTTGCCTCTCTAGAAGGTCTTTAGGACCAAAGGGTAAGTCAATAGCATCCACTAAAGAAAGATTACATCAGCCGCCATTAATCCTTTGCGCACCAGCGCTCCCCTTGTATTTTCCTATGTAGTTTGTTGCATCACTCTAAGATGCGAATTTCTACACTGATCCTAGCATGTCCGATGCTGCCCTTTGCATGATCGGTTGACAAGAATAAAGGTGCACTTTCATAAGGCTCCATTCATTTAACAAAAAACAACTTTTAAAATGTTTTATGGATTTTTCGGCTTTCGGTTCACAGAAAATAAACTAGGGAAAATTCCAAATAATAACTTAAAATACTCTCATTTTCTCAAAGAAGAGCCCAAAGTAAATCTTATTTCAAATAAGTCCGAAGTGGCCAAATCATCTCAAATAAGAGCCTAAAATATAACTTATTTCAAATAAAGGCATGAAGTAACTATATCGGTTTCAAAAAAGTGCATAACTTCTCTCAGAGGTCACCATAGGTCGACAATGCTTTGATGACCTCGGGTGAGGCTTAAGCCTCGCCAAACTTGCTAGAGGTTGACAAGGCTTTGGTGACCTTAGGTGAGGCTCAAGCAAGATCACAAGAACCTCACCCAACTCACCGGCTCAAACAAACTTGGCCTCATTAGATCAAGATAGCTTGAGGTCACCTGTGGCCAGCCGAGGAAGAAGAAGAATAAAGAAAGTAAAGAAAATGAGAAAAATAAAATAATAATTAAAAATTGATTTAAAAAAATTGATATTGAATGAAGTGAAGGAAAAGATTTTCCTTATTGAACAATGGAAAATATTTTTAAATTCACTTTCAAGTTTTAGCTTAACACTATGAAATAATCATTTTCCTAGAAGATAGCTTCTTGAAAAAACGTTTTCTAAAAACACTACATTTTTTTGCAAAATAAATGGATCCTAAAAGGAAAAATAAAATCATTTCTCTATCCGTCATTATCGAGTATTATTGGCAGTGAATAAATTCACTAGGTTTCTAACAGAGATCAATTTTTCAGATTAGGTAGGTTTGTTATTCCATGATGATGTCACATCGGGTATGCTTCTATTCATCCATGAAAATTACATCTTGTTAAGCCACATGCTCTATACAAGATAGAACATTGTGACATCTTCCGATGTAACTCTACAACACAACTTCACTTGGTCTTTAGGACATTTGATCTTGGCATCTATGGTTTGCTTGTCACAACCTCCCCTTCAAGCACCCATAAACGTAAGCACCACGTGTGGAGGCTAATAGCTCGTTAAGCATTAGGCTTAGCCTAGGCTCTCCCAAGCCTATCAATTTACAATTTATGGTTTGAGTTTTTAACTTGTAAGTTAATTTTAAATATGAGCCTCCACTAATCGATTAGGATGAGTTAATTAGAAACCTAAGCAAATATCGAGAGAAATAATTCAGTCCTACACAATTAGAAAAACTAGGATCAAGGACTTGATTACACTATTTAATCATTAATATCCTTCCGATATCTAATCTTATTTAAATCATAAGGCTTTTTGGATTTTCAAGGATTTTCCATGCATTTGTGGAAAATAAAACCATCTTTTAGCATTTTTTGATTTTTTGAAGAATATAAAATATTTTTGGGTTTTTCTGAATTTTTGAAAAATTTTTTATTTTTGATTAAAAAATATGTTTAATATAAAATAAAATATATATTATATCATTTTATAAAAACGGATCCAGGTTGGGCTACCAAGCCCAATCGAGCTCAGCCCGACCCGAACTGACCAGGGCCAGCCAAATTGGGCCCTTGTCTCTAGTTTGAGGGACAAGGCTCTAAAGACAAGCCCACTTCGAATTTAATCTCCCTACACCAATCTCAAATGAAATAAAGGCCAGGCCCATAACTTTGCAAGTCCACGTGTGTCTAACCCAAATCAGCCAGCCCAGACAAACAAAATCCTACCCGAATACGACCCGTGCCTGACCTGATTCACAGCCTCTTGGATCACTCTCTCTCTCTCTCTCTCTCTCTCTCTCTCTCTCAGCCCTGGTTTATTAAGAATATCTAAGAGCAATGAATGAGGCTTTACTTGCTCAGCACTAAGCTGCGGAATCTTGTCGAGTGGCTGGTTCAGCAGATGCCGCAGACAGAGAGACAACTCGGATCGTCGTCTGGAATTGGAATACTGCCGATGTGGAACTAAAGATGGATTTCAATGCACCAGTCGAAGATCTGATGGGACATCAAAGATCGACTTTCACTTGGCGTATTCCCTCGGAAATGATAATAATTAGTACAATCATTGCGATTTTATTCGTCCATAATTTAAGTTCCGACCTACATTGGGGCTTGTTTTCCCTTCGACTTCCCTCTATAGAAGGTCTTTGGGACCAAAGAGTAAGTCAACAGCATCCACTAAGAAAAGATTAAATTAGCCGCCATTAATCCTTTGTACACTAGCGTTCCCCATGTATTTTCCTAAGCAGTTTTGCATCATTCAAATGAGTTTGTTTCTCTGTCCAAAAAAAAAATGAGTTTGTTTCATGAAAAACTCAATAATTACAATTAATTTTTCATTTATTTGGTGATACATGATCATAAACGTGTCTAATGTTGTGATCTCATTGAAAATGATTTTAATATCATGACTCTATCTCAAACAAAAAAAAAAAAACAAATTTTTAATAATTTCTATTTTTATGTTTTATTTATTTTAAAAATAAAATTTTAAATTTTTTTTTTTAATTTTCTTTCATTTTCTTTTTCCCCCTTCCTTCACTGTGACCAGCTAGCAATGGCCTCAAGTGAGCTCCACCTTGCCGGGATCAAGTTAGCCTCAATCGAGCCCAAGCTCACCTGCATCTAGTGAGCCCTAATGCTAGCAAGCCTTGGCCAAGCCATGAGCTCGCCAAGATCAACCAAGCTGCGAGCTCGCTTGGATCTTAAATGCCTTGAGCTTGTTGGCTTCAGCCAGCTAAGGCTCCCCTAGATTAGCCAAGCCTTGAGCTTGTTGACCCACATCATGGCCGATCATCAAGGTGTTGGCCATTGCCAAGGCATGCAACCAGTGGAAAAAGAAGGAGAAAGGAAAAGAAAGGAAAAGAAAAAGTTGGAAATTAAAAAAAAAATGCTATTTAAAAAAAATATAAGAATAAATGTTTCATTAATCAAAGACCCTAAAACTAGGAAAACATCTTAGAAAATGTATTTTAGTTTTTCAATTGGGAAATCATTTTCCTGAATTTAAATTTTAGTAGGAAAATATTTTTCATTGATTAGGAAAATATTTTCTGTCAACTATTTTTTCCTAAACAAATCAAACATAAAAATGAGGAAAACATTTTCTACGAAATAAACGGATCCTAAGATGCTAATTTCTACACCGATCTTAGTTTATCCGGTGCTACCCTTTGCATGATCAGGTGACAGGAATAGAGTTGCAATTTCTAGAAGGAAAAAATGAAATCCTTTTTTTCTATCCCTCAATATTGAGTACCATTAGGAGCGAGTATATTCACTAGCTTCCGACGGAGAGAAATTTTTCAGATAGGTAGCTTTGTTATTCCACAATGAAGTCACATCTAGTACGCTTCTATTCATACACGAAAATTACGCCCGGTTAAGCGACATGCTCTTTGCAGGACATACACCTTGACATCTTCCGATGTAACTCTACAACACAACTTCACTCGGTCTTTAGAACATTTGATCTCCGACATTTATTATTAGCCATCAAAAATTTTCACAACAAACCACTCTTCCCTTTGAGTCGCACTCTAGCCTTTCAAATTTCCATTTTTTTTTTAAACGTACAGATCGATGGACAATAATCTATGAGGACCGCTTCAACTAGTAGAATTTGGATGTTACATATACACACCAGTCACATGAATGCGTGGCTACCACAATAATGGCTCAACATATACTGTTAAAATATGTCTCGAGATTAAGCCCGAAGTGAATTACTGATTTTTTTAAATAAAATAAAATTGGAGAAAAGTTTCCTCTTTGCTGCGGAATCCGAAACGCCGAAGGAAGAAAACCTGCATGCGCGTGAAGAGGAAGGTTTCCTCGTAGGCCCAAGATAAAATATAAAAGCTACGGGTGAAGTTTTCTGTACGCGTTCGAAAGGTGGGGCCCAAAGTCAAATATTTGACTTTGGGCACACAGTGGAAAGAATGAAGCCTTCGCACGTGGAGTCCCTGCACGTAAAAGCCGAGAGAGGAAGTCTACTGGGTGAAGCCAAAAAAAGGAAACAAAGGTGGGCCCATGGTCAAAGTTTTGACCTCATGGGCACACGTATAAAAGGAAGTATTATTGAGGTCTTCCTTTCTAGTGTGCTGTTCAAAGAAGCCACCGAACCCTACGTATGTGTTGAGCGAAGCCACATATTGAAGCGCCGCCTACTTTGAGTGATGTGGGTGTTTTTTGTTTGCGAGAGACGTTAGTAGGCGCTAGGTGCTTGGCTTTGGGTCTTTGTATTGTTCGTGTTGCGAAGCTTATTCGTGATTTACATCCAAGAAAAAATAGTGTATTGGGTGTAATTGGGGTTTGGGAAACACTGAGAGAGTGTTTGAGTGTCTCGAGTGTGTAATCTCCTTGTATCGCTTGATCTATAGTGAAATTCGCTGCTGCTCTCCCCGTGGACGTAGGTCTTTACGACCGAACCACGTAAATCCGGTGTCCGATTTATTTTTCTTCTTCCATCTATATTTTGTTCGATCGCTCGCCCTATCTCAACAAGTGGTATCAGAGCTAGGTTTGGCTGAATTGAAGCGAATCGATGGCGACCGAAGAAGTAAAAATGAGAATCAACAAATTTGATGGGAAGGATTTTAGTTTTTGGAAGATGCAGATTGAAGATTATCTTTACCAGATGAATCTGCATTTGCCTTTATTTAGGGAGAAACTAGAGACGATGAAGCAAGCTGATTAGGATTTGCTGGATAGACGAGCTATGGGTGTTATTCGGTTAACGTTGGCTCGTAACGTCGCGTTTAACATCTTGAAGGAGAAGACCACTGCTGATTTGATGCAAGCCATGTCGGATATGTACGAGAAGCCCTCTGCGATCAACAAGGTCTTTTTGATGTGACATCTGTTTAACTTGAAGATGAAAGAAGGCGCGTCAATTGCAGATCATATCAATAAATTCAATGTGATTGTTAGTCAATTGAGTTCCATTGAGATTGATTTTGAAGATGAGGTACGTGCTTTTATTCTATTATCCCCATTGCCTGATAGTTGGAATATCACCGTTACTGCTGTTAGTAATTCCTCTGGGTCAACAAGTTTAACGTTTGATGGGGTTCGATATTTGATTCTAAGCGAGGACATTCGTAGAAGAGAATCTAGCAAATCTGTATCTATTGCTCTAGTAGGTGAAAATAGAGGAAGATCTGTAACACGTGTGAGTAATGGTAATACTAATATGAACAGACATAGTCAATCTAAGACTGCTAATGTTGCCTGTTAGAGCTGTGGAAAGAGGGGGTATCTTAGAAGAGATTGCCTTAAGTTAAAGAATGAGAAGGGTAAGAGAATTATGGTTGATTCTGCAAATAATGTTGCAGTTGTAGCAAATAATGCCGATTATGTCTTGTCTGTCACTAATGATTAATCGTTTGATGGATTGATTATGGATTCTAGTTGTTCTTTTCGTGTCACACCAAATAGAAACTGGTTTATCACTTATCAGTGCACGGGTAGTGGTAAAGTTCAGTTAGGGACAACGGTAAGTGCGATGTTGTGGGTGTTGGTAATGTTAAAATCAGAATGCATGATGGTATTGTGAGGACATTGACTGGAGTGAGGCATGTTCCAGAGTTGAAGAAGAACTTAATTTCCTTGGGTGGCCTAGATTCAGCTGGTTGCAGGTATTCTTCAGAATGTGGAGTTCTAAAGATTGTTCGAGGTGCCCTAGTGATAATGAAAGGAATCAAGCATGATAACCTGTATAAACTTCAAGGTGAGACAATGATAAATTTCGCTGCGGAGACGTTGGATGCATCTGTTCGAGAGTCTTTTAACTGCTCAAGGAAGACCTAGGTGTTTGTGCCAAGGCACAAGTTTGATGCTAGTGTCAGGATCTCGCAGTCAAGAGCTTTGATCGAGAGGGAGACTGGTAAATCGATCAAGTATGTGCAGACTGACAATAACATGGAGTTCTGCTCGGAGCTGGCAAATAAATTATGCATGAAAGAGGGCATAGTGAAACACCGCTCTAGTGCCAATAAATCACAACAATTTGCAAAATTGACGAGCAGAACATTACTAGAGATGGCCCGAAAAATTATTTCTAGTGCTGATATGGCTAGGAGATTCCTAGTTGATGTGCTAAGTACGGTAAGTTGCCTGGTGAATAGATCTCCATCAACTACTATTGAATAGCAGACTCCTGAAGAAGTGTGATCAGGTAACGTTGCTAATTATTCTATTCTTAGAATGTTTGGTTGCCCGTGTTATTTTCAAGTAAGTGGTGGTAAGCTTGATTGGAGGGCAAGGTGCATATTCCATGGCTATGCACAAGGTGAGCGGGGTGATCTGTTGTGGTGCCTAGATATAAATTCACCTGTTAACAGTAGAGAAGTTACCCTTGACAAGTCTTCAATACTTCTGGCTAGGAGTGTTTGTGGCAGTGTTAATATGGATCTAGACGGTGTTTAGCTTGAGGTGGAGTTACGATCAGAAACTCCTGAGGTAGCGAGTACGAGCATTAGCAAAATAATTGACACATATGGTGCTCATAGCGAGGTGAAGCCTATAAAGCCAACGATTGCTGTAACTGCTGATATTAACAAGTTACGTATTCGATCTCTGTCGTGACCAATTTTTCGGGGTTTAAACCACCTAGGGTTTTGGCTAATGGATTGTTAAGCCTAGACTTAACTCGGGCTCTCCCAAGCCCATACCAATTCACGACTTAGGTTCAAGTTTTTTAACATGCAAATGGATTTTATCTAGGAGTCGCCACTAATCTATTTTTTGGTGGGTCGATTAGAAACCCAAATAAAGTAACGGGAGATTTACTTTATTTCTACGAACCAGAGATTTGGGTACGGGGACTTGGTTACGCTAAATTTCTCTAACGTCCTTTCGGTACCATTTCTTTTATTTTGAAAAAATGTTTTTTCGCAAGCAGCTTGGGTTTATTTTAAATCTATTTCTTTAACATGTGAGGTTATCATGCGCGTGCACAAACCACCAATTTAACACTCAGATAAACAATAAATAAATTGCAAAAAAAACTTACCTCCAAGCAACGAAAGCATCTGCAAGGTTAAATTAAAATCCACATCAACAACCCTGGATATGGTTTCTAATTAACACAAAATTTATTTTTTTTCGTTTTCACTTAATTAATGAAAATCATGCAATATGCAATGCGATATTAACTATATGACCTAATCCTAATGACATGTAATTTCTAATTAAATGGGCCTAGCAAAAATATTAAATGACGTGCATTTCAATGAATCTAACCCTAATGACGTGCACATGACATTTTTTCCTTTTCCTAAAAGAATGCATTTTATCCTAAATAATAAAACTAATTTAACCTATGACATTTTTTGTATTTTTCATGAAATTCGAAATTTGGTAAAATGTGAAAATTACCTAATTAGATTAAGATCCTATTTAATTTATATTAGGAATTAGGTTGAGCCATATCCTAATTTAAACTAAAATATTATCTTAACCTAAATGATCCTAAAATGCAATATATCTAAAAATGCCAAGCTTATAATAAATTAAAAAAAATCTAAATTAAACTAAGTGCCATTTAACCCTAATATGCAATGACATGCAATATATGCCCTAATTCTACATGACAAGTGTATGATGATTTTTTATTGTGTTTTTGTTTTCTTTCCTTTTTTTAAAAAAAATTCGGAATTAATAATTGCCAAGTAATTAAGCATGCAACCTAAATTAAAATCTAGCAACCTAAATTGATTTATTTGAATTTTTTTGATTTTTATGAAATTCGAAATTAAAATTCCTATTCTAAATATGCAAACCCTAAGTAATATTCTAACATGCATCTAATCTAACCCGATTTTTATTTCGAGAATTCATGATAAATAGAATGCTTTGCCTAAATATGCAAACAACCCTAAAACACGTGATATTCTATCTTAAACATATCCCAAGATAAATAAAAACAATCAAATTCATTCAAAATTACCCCAAAAGGGACATCACATATCGCTCGAGATCAAAGGATAATATTTCGCTAGTAAAATCGATACTTTGATCTTAAGCCTTAAAGATCAAAATATCAATTTTATTCCCGCTTAATTAATTATTTCATCTAAAGCCTTATAGATGAAATAAAAAACCTTGACACGGTTGCGAATCGGGTGATACATTGAAATTTTCAATTATGCATAGATAGACATCTCAACTAAAGAAAACAACATATAAAGAGATAATAATAAACAAAAACAAAAACAAAAAAAAAACCTAAACTTGCCTAATAAAGTAAAGTAGAAATACCTAATTTAATTTTTTTTTCTTTTTAAAATAAAAAAGAAAAAAGCTTGGCCGGTTCGGAGGTCCGGCGAGGGAGAGCTCGTCGGCTAGGGTTCCGGCGAGGGAGGTAGGGGCGGCACGTCAGCGGTGCGGCACCGGGGCTTCGGGATCAGCAGATCGGGGAGCTGGGGTGCTGCAAATCGGTGACGGCAGAGGCGGCGTCGGGGCGACGCGAGCTTCGGGCGTCGGGGTCTGATCTGCGCGTGATTAGGAGTGGAGCAAAGGCGACGTCGGATCCGGGTCTTCGTCGAGATGGGCGGGGACGGATCTGCAGAGGTGACGGGGGACTGGCTGCGAATCACCGGCTAAGGCGGGGCGGCGTTGCTGCTCGGAGGCGGTGGATCGTCGGGCGGATGCCGGCACGGCGAGCGTGGGATGGCGCGGTCGGATGCCGGAGGGAGCGGACGGTGATGGCGCCGGCGGAGACCCACCCCGCGAGGAAGATGAACAGTCGCGTGGGGGGGGGCTTTTTCCTTCCTCTTTTTTTACGTCACTTCTTTTCCTTTTTTTTCTCAATCTCTCACCTCACGTCTACTCTCTCTCTCTCTCTCTTCTGCTGTACTTTTCACCTTTGTCTTTCTTTGTTCCTTTTCTTTTACTCTACGAACGAACCCCCCCAACTCGACCGTATGCAACTCCTTTTATACCCCAAAAAATTGTATTTTCGTGGTATATTTTACTGCCAATTTTGCTCGCGTAAAATTTCATCGAATATATTATTTCACCCCACGCAATATTTTTTGCATATTCGATCAACAAAATTCCCTTTTTTGCGCAAAAACGCATCCGAGTGTATATTACCTAAAATCTTAACGGAATATAAAACTTGCCTAAACTATATGCCATGTGATTTGATTTTTTTTTTTTTATTCAACAAAAATTAACTCCAAAAATTTAGGTGTCAACAGCTGCCCCTCTTTGAAGGTGAGCTCGCAAAGGTTGCCTTCAAAGACAAATTGAGACCTAAATTTTGGTCATGCTCATGCAACGAAATGATTTTTTGTCGGAACATAAATTCCTTTTTTTTTTTAAATGCAAAATACTAATGCAAATGATAGACGAACCTACCTGAAATAACTTACCTTTGAGGAGGATAGAGTAATTCGAGGTAGTGAGTGTTACCTGTCCAGGACCCGTACCATTTTACGGTAGCCTAGAATAGTAACATGACTTTGTGAAGAAACTGCTTTCCCAGGACCCGTACCATTTTACGGTCGCCCAGTATGGCAGAAAGGAGCTGCTTTCTTAGGACCCGTACCATTCTACGGTCGCCCAATACGGCAGAAGAGTTTTATAAGGAACTGCTTTTCCAGGACCCGTACCATTCTACGGTCGCCCAGTACGGCAGAAAGGTTTTGTCTAGGACCCGTACCATTCTACGGTCGCCTAAACGGGGATTCATTCTCCAGG
Source organism: Eucalyptus victrix (assembly GCA_016097545.1). Lineage (NCBI taxonomy): Eukaryota > Viridiplantae > Streptophyta > Magnoliopsida > Myrtales > Myrtaceae > Eucalyptus > Eucalyptus victrix. The sequence continues at coordinate 44,358,214 of CM027843.1, read as the reverse complement.
ACCCGTACCATTCTACGGTCGCCTGAATAAGGAATAGGTGTTGTCAAGGACCCGTACCATTCTACGGTCGCCTTGACGAAGAAAATTATTTTTCCAGGACCCGTACCATTCTACGGTCGCCTGAATGAGGAAATTGCTTTTCCAGGACCCGTACCATTCTACGGTCGCCTGTTAGAGCAATAAATGTTGTCTAGGACCCGTACCATTCTACGGTCGCCTAGATTGAGGTTTTGCTTGGCTAGGACCCAAACCATTCTTCGGTCGCCCAACCTTGCGACAGAAATCATCTGATCAGGACCCGAACCATTCTTCGGTCGCCTTAATCAAATTGAATCTGGAGGAAAAATCTTTGGGAGACAACTCAATTGAGTGTCGGTATGCTTAAAAGGGAAAACCTGTGTAATGACAAGTATTCAAGGTATAGATAGAGATATACTTACCTGGTAACATCTCCTATCTTCAGGGATACGTCTCCTGCAAAACATGGTTGTAGGAGAGGCAACATGCATTTGTAAACATGCATCAATATAATGTAGGTTCATGATGATTTTCATTAATCTTACACCACCTAATTTCCATTCGGAACACATGAGTGTCATGAATGTGTCAAATGAGGGATTCTCTGGTCTAAAAGGACTTTTTCTCTCATCCTTATTAAAATGGCGCTTTCATCCCGACCTTTGATGCAGGATTTTGTCAATCACTCTATCTCACCATCGTCATGCCAAACAAAGGTCTGAGCAATCTCGCAAGTGGTACGATCTCAACAATCTGAGAGGTCTTTAAAAGGGACCGTAATGTGGGCTTAGTTAATGGCTTAACAAAGGGGACTCTTTCGAGTCGAGGTTGTTGAAAGAACAACTCTTTAATCATCTCCGGGTTTACAAGTCAAGAACCCTACAAAATGAGAAAGAAATAATCTTGCTCACACTTCTTCGAGCGATGCTTATGACATGTGAATTCATATGCTAATTCAAGTGCCCTAATTAGAAGAGACTTTGCAAGGGACATAACATAGGCTTGGTTCATGGGTTGAGAAATGAAAGGATCATTAGGCTCAAAAAGTGTTTAGGGGGGTTAAAGTTGGTGATCATCTTGACATTTTCACCACTTTCTTTCTCTACTGTCGAAGATTTTTATCACAACTCCATTGATTGCAACAACATTTGAGAGTTTTTTTGGTATCACCTTGTTGGGGATACAACTATATCAAGAGTTTGATTTTTTTTTTTTTTTTTTTTTGGGCATTGGCCTTGCTTTTACCAGGCACACTGCTTTTTCATGCCCCATTATTTTGCACTTATTTTTTGAACTTGCACAACAATCCTTTACAACATTCTAAGCCATGTTACTTGAATGGCTCTTTTTGCCTTGCCCCAGTGTAAGGGATGATCACCAACTGGGTTTAATATGAAATAAATTCATAGGTTCAAGTGGGCTATGCAATGTATAGAAGTGTATATGATAAAGAAAGAATTGCTCTTCGTCATCCTAAGGCACTCCAATTAACACATGAATTCAATGCGATAGCACAACTTGAAGATTGATGCAAGTGAGAGCAAGAAAATTTCAATTCATTTTCCTCACCTCATGTTGCCATTTTATCTTCCATTTGCCCCAATGTGGGGTGATTCTTGACAGGGGTAATTCGAAAAGAATATCCATAAGTGTATGGGCTCAAAAGGGTTAAGCAATGGATTACCTGTAGTGTTTAGGATAGAGAAAAGAATGCCTCTCATCACCTTGGTTGACGTACCCTTTGCGAGATAGCCCTTTTCCTTGCGGGCATGGAATTTCTTCACACAACTTACCGATGATTAGTGTATAGGATAGTGTATGGAATAAGGCTTGCCTTTCATCATTCCCGAGTATCTCATTCGACACATCCAATTTATCTCACACAATTCATCAAGGAAGAAAAATACAAGATCTATGACAAATTTGAACAATTCAGCTCATTAAGGTACTTTATTAGTCACAAAAATACCTGCAATTCAAGACATGACATGGCAAATTCTATCATGGATAACATTTCTTGACAATATGAGCATTAATTGGAGTGGAAAACTCACGACCACCCATCTCTCGCTTGGATCAAGGCACTTCCGGGAAGTACCCTCTTCACTACATATGGGTGGTTGCAGTTTGGAGCAAACTTGCCCCCAGAATCTGGAATTGGATTGGATCCTCTTCATACCTTTGCATGCTATAAGACCTGTTTCTGAAACATAATGTAGATGGGTCAAAAAGACAAACGAGGTAAATCATTTTTTTGAAAGATTTTTTTTTCTGAAGAATTTTTTTTTAAAAGCAATTAAAAGAGTATTTTTTTTGAAGCATTTTGACACGAGAAAGCATGATGAAGCCCAGGCCTCGAAATTTCTCCATGGATGATATTTTCTTTTTATTGTTGGCTGGATATCATCACCGGGCTGGTTTGGTATACCTCATCATGCCCTCAAAATAAAACTTGCAATTTTATTGATATTCATCAATCAATTACATTTATTGAATGGAAATGCGATTTTCAAGCCCTAAAAAGAAAGCGAAGAAAAAGAAATAAAAAAAAAAAGCCCTAGAAAGTGATAAAAATTCCCGCGTAGGGGAATGTGGGAAAGCAGTAAACGAGTTACTCTTGTGGGCTAGAGCCCATCTTCTCCGGATGTCCTTCGTCAATGGTCCCTAGACTAGTGACCCCTTCCAATGCATCATCGGCATTCTCTGTTTCCGAGGGTGTTGGATCATCCATGCCACCCCATCCATCTGGGACAATGCTGCAGGGATCAATGTAGAAACTAGGAGGAGCCGTATACTTCACCAGATAGTCAAATTTTCCGCTTGGCTGCCCTAGGGGATCCATTATTTCTGCTTCTTCATGCATCATTCTCGGAGGACCAGGGAATGTTTCGTGAATGCTCGGGGGTAGTGGGTTTTGCCTCTCTCGCCTTTGATCAGGTGGCAAGTTCCGCCTCTCTTGTCTCCGTCCTTCAGAACTTTCCCCACCTCGTCCATGGTACCCTAATTCAGCAGCACGAGACCTCTGAGGGACTTCATTGGGACTTTGAATACTCTGACCATTTCTTTCAAGGCCAGTACCAGGAACAAAACCATTCCCAATCGTCACCCTTCCCATCATAAGGGCAACATTTGAAACTTCAAGAGTGGGTGGTGAGTCTCGAGGTGCATGTATGGTGGACACCAACTCCAATGAGTGGTAACTTGATTCGACTTCAATGTCTGGATCCAGAATAGCATTGACCGTACCCTCATGCTTTGGTAGTGGATTCTTTTGGACGTTCGGCCGAGCAGTTTGAAATGAGAAGGCCTTCGTGTCCAGGAGGTCTTGAATCTTATGCTTGAGAATGAAACATTCATCAGTTGAATGCCCCAATTCGCCGCTATGGTAATCACACTTCTTCATTGGGTCGTAGCCTCGGATGCTTTCACGACTAGGACGCTTTGGCTCATTAGTAAGCAAACCTTTCTTTCTTAGGATTGCCAATACTTGGGATGGAGATCCAGGGAGAGGGGTGAATTGTCTTCTTGCTTGGGCAGCTTGTTGCCTTTGATTCATCTGGATAGTCGAGGCATGATTGGCACTTTCTTGGCTATAAGCCATATTCACGTCTTCAGCAGGCTCTTTATCCTTCTTGGCAAAGAATCTTCTACTCGATGGCTCAGTAAACCAGCCTTCTCTTATCCCCATCTCGATTTGTTCCCCCACAGGAATAAGCTGATTGAAGTTTTCGACGTACGTGCTGGCCATCCGTATACGAAACTCGGATGGGAGAGCTTTGATAAATAACTTCATCAACTCCTTGTCAGTAGGCTCAGGGGTGATTTGAGCTGCCAAGTTTCTCCATCTCACATCATACTCTTTAAATGACTCACTTCTTTTCTTTTCCATCCGCTCCAGTCTTCTCGAGAAGGCGCGATATCCATGTTGAACTTGTACCGTTTGAGGAATGCGTCCGCCACTTCGTTCCGTGTTTCGAGGAGGTTTACGTTCTTCATCACGTACCAGTTTAATGCGGGCCCAGTCAAACTCGCATGAAATGATTGGATCATAAGGGGCTCATTTTTTACGTGTTGAGCCATGCGCACATGATACATCTGCAAATGAGATTTCGGACAAGATGTCCCGTCATACTTCTCAAATTCTGGCATTTTAAACTTGCTCGGCATTTTAACCTTCTCATAGACCGAGAGGTCGAATGGGAGTGAGCTTTGCGACTCCTGCAGTTGTCTCACTTTCTCCTCCAGCTTTGCAACGCGCTCATCCTGATCTGTCTTGGGAATATTGTCTAGCTTGGCCTTTCCAACAAGGACCACGTCATCTTCCAATCCAGGCATTTCATCATCATTCATTTGGGCCCTATTTGCTTGCCTCGGGACTACTATCTCAGGGAGAACAGGTGGAGGAACCGGATTCACTTGGAGGGATTGAAGTTGAGCTGTTATAAGCTCCATAGAGGCAGCCAACTGTTGGAGTCGGCCTTCCACGGAGGATATGCGATCGCGCATCTCGCTTTGGTCAGCCATTCTTGCTCTTAATCGCGTGATAATAGGTGAGCGAGGAGAATCCGTTATCACCTAATTTAAATGGATGAAAATGCATAAGTATGAGGTGCAAATAGCGAATCAATCCATGACAATGATCTATCAACTTTTTTCTTTTTTTTTTTTTTTTTTTGTGAAAAGTTCTTAAGAGAATTTCCTAAAGAGAGCTAGAAAAGTGGATGCCTTAGCAAGATCAAATTTTCTAGACATGAATTGAAAACAAATTCTCCAAATTTTTTATTTATTTTCCAAATGATTTATTGCATGGAAATTTCCTCATTTCATCTCTAATTGACAAAGAAGTTAAATTAATGATTGACCTAAATTGTCATGGACCGACCAAAAATATTACAAAATAAATTGCATGGTATAAGGATAGAAGACTTACTTCACCAATGTAAAATGACGGCAATCACATAGACAAGCGCATGAAGTGTGAGGTTCAATTTCTAACTAGACGGCTTAGCAAAGTGGAGTTAAAAGGATGTGATGACTTAGTCGCAGCCTCGCGTACTAAGCCAAGTCCTCTTAACTCCGCTCGTCAAGAATGATACCCCAATGCGACGCAACCTCGCGGGCAGAGGTAAACATTCTTAACACCAAGAAAAACTTTCGGGATTGAGTTGGGCAACCTCTACTACGCGGCCTCGCGGTCGAAGTTGTATCCAACTCAATACCATCCTAAATGTCCTAGTGCGGCCCAGGTCCGGCGGCGGGTTGTGTGTGCAATAATGTAGTGTTGAATGCAAGACATGCACAACAATTTTAGATCAAGCAACACTTCAATAATTTAAATTTAAAATATTCATCCCCAACTCCAACCTGCAAGACAATGGTTAGCAAAGACTACTCCCCTTATATCTCCTCATCTGCAAAAACATTTAACACCTTAAATATTAGGGACATACCTGGGATCCTCGCTGCCAAACAAAAATATTTTTCCAAAAAATAAATTTGGCCTAAGTCCACTAAGAGTTTCAACTCAAGTCCCCAGCGGAGTCGCCAAGCTGTCGTGACCAATTTTTCGGGGTTTAAACCACCTAGGGTTTTGGCTAATGGATTGTTAAGCCTAGACTTAACTCGGGCTCTCCCAAGCCCATACCAATTCACGACTTAGGTTCAAGTTTTTTAACATGCAAATGGATTTTATCTAGGAGTCGCCACTAATCTATTTTTTGGTGGGTCGATTAGAAACCCAAATAAAGTAACGGGAGATTTACTTTATTTCTACGAACCAGAGATTTGGGTACGGGGACTTGGTTACGCTAAATTTCTCTAACGTCCTTTCGGTACCATTTCTTTTATTTTGAAAAAATGTTTTTTTCAAGCAAGCAGCTTGGGTTTATTTTAAATCTATTTCTTTAACATGTGAGGTTATCATGCGCGTGCACAAACCACCAATTTAACACTCAGATAAACAATAAATAAATTGCAAAAAAAAACTTACCTCCAAGCAACGAAAGCATCTCGCAAGGTTAAATTAAAATCCACATCAACAACCCCGGATATGGTTTCTAATTAACACAAAATTTATTTTTTTTCGTTTTCACTTAATTAATGAAAATCATGCAATATGCAATGCGATATTAACTATATGACCTAATCCTAATGACATGTAATTTCTAATTAAATGGGCCTAGCAAAAATATTAAATGACGTGCATTTCAATGAATCTAACCCTAATGACGTGCACATGACATTTTTTCCTTTTCCTAAAAGAATGCATTTTATCCTAAATAATAAAACTAATTTAACCTATGACATTTTTTGTATTTTTCATGAAATTCGAAATTTGGTAAAATGTGAAAATTACCTAATTAGATTAAGATCCTATTTAATTTATATTAGGAATTAGGTTGAGCCATATCCTAATTTAAACTAAAATATTATCTTAACCTAAATGATCCTAAAATGCAATATATCTAAAAATGCCAAGCTTATAATAAATTAAAAAAATCTAAATTAAACTAAGTGCCATTTAACCCTAATATGCAATGACATGCAATATATGCCCTAATTCTACATGACAAGTGTATGATGATTTTTTATTGTGTTTTTGTTTTCTTTCCTTTTTTTAAAAAAATTCGGAATTAATAATTGCCAAGTAATTAAGCATGCAACCTAAATTAAAATCTAGCAACCTAAATTGATTTATTTGAATTTTTTGATTTTTATGAAATTCGAAATTAAAATTCCTATTCTAAATATGCAAACCCTAAGTAATATTCTAACATGCATCTAATCTAACCCGATTTTTATTTCGAGAATTCATGATAAATAGAATGCTTTGCCTAAATATGCAAACAACCCTAAAACACGTGATATTCTATCTCAAACATATCCCAAGATAAATAAAAACAATCAAATTCATTCAAAATTACCCCAAAAGGGACATCACATATCGCTCGATCAAAGGATAATATTTCGCTAGTAAAATCGATACTTTGATCTTAAGCCTTAAAGATCAAAATATCAATTTTATTCCCGCTTAATTAATTATTTCATCTAAAGCCTTATAGATGAAATAAAAACCTTGACACGGTTGCGAATCGGGTGATACATTGAAATTTTCAATTATGCATAGATAGACATCTCAACTAAAGAAAACAACATATAAAGAGATAATAATAAACAAAAACAAAAACAAAAAAACCTAAACTTGCCTAATAAAGTAAAGTAGAAATACCTAATTTAATTTTTTTTTTCTTTTTAAAATAAAAAAGAAAAAAAGCTTGGCCGGTTCGGAGGTCCGGCGAGGGAGAGCTCGTCGGCTAGGGTTCCGGCGAGGAGGTAGGGGCGGCACGTCGCGGTGCGGCACCGGGGCTTCGGGATCAGCGATCGGGAGCCGGGTGCTGCAACCGGTGACGGCAGAGGCGGCGTCGGGCGCGACGCGAGCCGGGCGTCGGGGCTGCAGAAAGTGAGCGGCGGCGGAGGAGAGTCGGTTCGGCGCGACCTTCGGGCGTCGGGGTCGATCTGCGCGTGATTAGGAGTGGAGCAAAGCGGCGTCGGATCCGGGTCTTCGTCGAGATGGGCGGGACGGATCTGCGAGGTGACGGGGACCGGCCGCGAATCACCGGCTAAGGCGGGGCGCGTTGCTGCTCGGAGGCGGTGGATCGTCGGAGCGGATGCCGGCACGGGCGAGCGTGGGATGGCGCGGTCGGATGCCGGAGGGAGCGGACGGTGATGGCGCCGGCGGAGACCCACCCCCCGCGAGGAAGATGAACAGTCGCGTGGGGGGGGGGGCTTTTTCCTTCCTCTTTTTTTTACGTCACTTCTTTTCCTTTTTTTTTTTCTCAATCTCTCACCTCACGTCTACTCTCTGCTCTCTCTCTCTCTTCTGCTGTACTTTTCACCTTTGTCTTTCTTTGTTCCTTTTCTTTTACTCTACGAACGAACCCCCCCAACTCGACCGTATGCAACTCCTTTTATACCCCAAAAAATTGTATTTTCGTGGTATATTTTACTGCCAATTTTGCTCGCGTAAAATTTCATCGAATATATTATTTTACCCCACGCAATATTTTTTGCATATTCGATCAACAAAAATTCCCTTTTTGCGCAAAAAACGCATCCGAGTGTATATTACCTAAAATCTTAACGGAATATAAAACTTGCCTAAACTATCTGCCATGTGATTTGATTTTTTTTTTTTTATTCAACAAAAATTAACTCCAAAAATTTAGGTGTCAACAATCTCCTGATAGATATGAATGCAGCAACGGTTTTACTTTGTTTGCAGTTGAGGAGGTTGTGTCAGAAAATCTTTGCGGAGCAGTTAAAAGTGCATGTGGAGTTGGTACTCTGATAAGGTTCTCAGTTATGGTGAAGTTGAAGCGAGGCTTGGACTTGGATAATATTTGTGGCGGTTGCGCCCATCGGGGGCTACGAAAAAGTAGCAGCAGAATTTGAATTTTTGCAAAGCGATTGCAATTTGGCTAAAACGTCGAGCCAAGGTGGAGATTGTTAAAATATATCTCGAGTTTAAGCTCAAAGCGAATTACTGATTTTTTAAATAAAATAAAATTGGAGAAAAGTTTCCTCTTTGCTGCAAAATCCGAAACACCGAAGGAAGAAAACCTGCATGCGCGTGAAGAGGAAGGTTTCCTCATAGGCCCAAGATAAAATATAAAAGCTATGGGTGAAGTTTTATGTACGCGTTCGAAAGGTGGGGCCCAAAGTCAAATATTTGACTTTTGGCACACAGTGGAAAGAATGAAGCCTTTGCACGTGGAGTCCCTGCACGTAAAAGCTGAGAGAGGAAGTCTACTGCATGAAGCCAAAAAAAGGAAACGAAGGTGGGCCCATGGTCAAAGTTTTGACCTCATGGGTACACGTATAAAAGGAAGTATTATTGAGGTCTTCTTTTCTAGTGTGCTGTTCAAAGAAGCCGCCGAACCCTACGTATGTGTTGAGCGAAGCCACATATTGAAGCGCCACTTACTTTGAGTGCCATGGGTGTTTTTTGTTTGCGAGAGACGTTTGTAGGCGCTGGGTGCTTGGCTTTGGGTCTTTGTATTGTTCGTGTTGCAAAGCTTATTCGTGATTTACATCCAAGAAAAAATAGTGTATTTGGTGTAATTGGGGTTTGGGAAACACTGAAAGAGTGTTTGAGTGACTCGAGTGTGTAATCTCCTTGTATCGCTTGATCTATAGTGAAATTCGCTGCTGCTCTCCCCGTGGACGTAGGTCTTTACGACCGAACCACGTAAATCCGGTGTCCAATTTATTTTTCTTCTTCCGTCTATATTTTGTTCGATCACTCGCCCTATCTCAACATATACAACGCACAAAAGAAGGGGAAAAACTTGAAGCATACAGCAAGCTCCTACAAAAGAATACCAAGACAGTACATACCTAAAGGCCACAAGCTCTATTTAGACTCTCCAACAAGCAGCTTCAACATCCTACATAAGCATTTTATCCAGCAGCGCCTTGAATCACAGAGCAAGCAACTTGAAGCCTAGAGGATCGAGAACTCAAAACTTTCACATCTGTGTATATATAAGAGCATGTTTGTATTGGGATTTTGTTTTGAAAAACATGAACATGCATGGATAAAATTAAATAAAAAATATTAGCAGCGGAAGTAAAAATACCTATACACATATCTCCAAAACATTGTTCATACATTTTAATAAGAAGCACTTAGAAATGAAAAGGATGCTAATTACATTGCCCTTATACCGTGCTCAAAAAGTTAGATTCTGACACTCTTCATATCCGGACCATAAACGTCTTTTGTCCTTGTACAGTAGGTTCTGGCGTTCTATAAATTTAGACCACATTTCGGTTTGGATGTCCTACATCTAATTATAGCTAAAACAAAAGTGATTTTATTTTTTGGTTGATTTAAAACCTAAAATCGAAACATTCAAAAAATAAAGTTCTTAATTAAATTTTGTGAAATTTCCAACCGATGAATCAAATTGACACTAAAGGAAGTGTTTTTGACAATTTTTTATTTTTCAATTTTTTGGTCAAATATTTAACCATTGGTTGACTTTTCTTAAAAGGTTGATTTTTAAGTCAAATCTTTAAATTTTTTGATTTGAGAAAATTAAAATTAAGGCTAAATGGCATCCTTTTAGATGAAAAGTCAATGGAGTTGATTTTTGATTAAAGGGTTAACCAAAAAGTCAACTTGAAAGTCAATCATTTGACTTTTTGGGTTTTTCTTGAAAATGATTTGGAAATTACTTAAAAACAACAATGTAAAAGAAAGAGAAAAAAAAAAAGACACCTTTTCAATCCCAATGTTATTTCATCTTTGTGTTACTATTGTAATTTTGTTAATGATTTCTTCCAAATAGATGTCGGAATATCATAATATATCTCATAGAACCATTTCAAGTCAAGTACAAGTTGCGTTGATTTTTGTCTCATGAGATTACTTGAGACATATTAATCTTGGCAACTTGTTTAGTAAATGTAAATAAATTGGTCATTCATTTGTACAGAGGTCATCAAGCTCTTTTCAATATCCTAGGGTGAATGAATTAAATGATTCTGAAGAAGCGTGTACCAATTCACCATAGTCTTTTGTGCAGAGAACCAAAGAGCTAGATGCTACAGAATTACTTGAGCATTTGCCAGCTCTGCAAGAGCTTCTTTTTCATGTGCTTGGTTGCCAGGTATTTCTTGAATCTACTAGGTTTAATGTCTTTTACCACTCATATTGTCTAGGTTTTTATGGAGATAATGTGTTCTATGTTTTGCCTATTAAAATGACATAGCTAGTGTTCTCTGCCTAATGAAAATAATGAATGTGTATTCTACAGCCCCGAGGTTCAGCAGTTCATAATTTTTTCATTCAGTTTGCACCGTCAATGGTGGTAGATATCATAAGCTTGTTTTTCTTCTCTCTCAATCTAATTATGTCTTGGTCTTCCTTTATGCCTAATTGTTCCTTAATTTATATAGGTTGCTTCTGAAAAAGAAAATATATCAAGCCATAAGTGATGGTATGGTCAATTTGCGCAATATGACTGATGAAATTGTGGTAGTTTTTTTAAAATGTAACGTCATGATTGAACTGATATTCAGGTGGAAAGGATTGAATCCTGTTGTGAATTGCATTTTTACAAAACTTTCACTTTTGTAGGCTGACAGACTTTCAGAATTGTATGAATTATGTAAAAATTTGGATATTGGGCGCGGAGAGAGGTTTATCAAGATTGAACAGGTCTGTCTGTCTATCTCTCTCTACACATGCACAGAGGCACGCAGGGCAAGCCCGTAGAGTAGTGTGATGCACTCAATCCCAGATTGTTGCTATTTGTGACGGCCGTAGAGTACTGTGTGATGCACTCGATCCTTGGTGTTGGTGTATGTTGTCTGAACCTCTTCTCTTTTATTCAGCTTTTCCTTTTTCCTGTAGTCTATCAATTGCTCGATTCATTCCTGAAATCTAACAAATGAAATCACTGCAATTATTGTTTGTCAAGTCGATGTGTTCTGAAGTATTGCTATCATCTAAGTTAGATTGACAGGGGCATCTTTCTAAAATGAGTTAGGCCATCATATTTTGAGTTTCTGACCAACCATGAAGCGTATCGCATTATCATCATCTTCCCTGTAAAAGAAGGTAACATATTTTTAAGAGAGCGGCACTTTTATTTTCTTCTTTTTGTTTCTGGTGCAGTTGTTCAACCGAGTTCTGCTAGTTTCGATCATGCTAATGGAACTATAGGTTGGGAATTGGCGCCAGTAAGTTGGCAAGCAATGACAGTGCCTCAGCTGCCAGCAAGTTGGTAAGCTCTTATTCTTCCATCTCTTTGAGAAGTTGTTTGAGATGGTTTGCTGAACTCTTGAGTGTATCCCACTGGTTGTCTCACATTTTTCAAGTGTTGCGGAATTCTTGCAACATCACATTTAATTATTTTTTCTGTGTTTACTAATTTTTCACCAGTTGGGTTTGTAACAAAGGCAGGAGGACTCGACAAGCTTACACTTGACAGCTTATATGATGATGCAATGAGAAGAAACAGTCAAAGCTCTAGCTATAATCCCTGGGAGCCAGCCCTGATGGCTGGTGCGATGATGCAGCAACCAGCACAAGACCCGTTCTCTGTCCCAATGCTGTATATGCACCTCTTCAAGTCCAAATGGCAGCAATGCAACAACAGCAGGCCTTCACGTTGCACAAGCAGCAGATGATGATGAAGATGATGGGCCTACAGATGCAACAGCCGGCAAATCCTTTCGGCAATCCCTATGCAGCCAATGTTCACCCATACAGTGTGGTGCCTGTGCAGCATTTAGCTAGAGCTTTGGGCGATGTTCTTCACCGAGTGGATCGATCTGATCCTTTTGTTATGCTGGGTGCTCTCCGAATGAATCCAAGACATTCTTGAAGAAATAAGTGAGACTTTGAAAGAAAAATAGAACTGCACCTACTCAACATGTTAACCATCCAACGGAGAATTTATAAACTATTTCTACACTGCTTTCGTTTGTGCTTTGATTTTCATTAGTTTTGAAGACTCATTTCGTTAACAATAGTTCTCTATTGATTTTTGAACAATGAACAAGAAACCCGAGCTTCATGAAGAACCATGTTGGGAAAAACGGATTCCCTAAAAGGGGTTCCAATACTCAATCGAACCCCTAAAATGAACGCGGAAAACGAGCCCAAGAAGCACATGTATCGCCGATCAAAAATACATTACGGAATCAAGCGTATCTTGTCTTTCATAGATTAAACACTAATGTTAAAGTACGAAGAAGAGTTCTGATCTCGTTCTACCGAGGAGCGTATTGTTGTTTTTAGGGAGAGAGAACTCTGAAAACATACGTTCTTTCTTGGAGCGTTGTTTTTGAGAGAGACGTATTCCCTTTCTATCTAAAACGCTACTTCAAACAACGTAATCCTTCGTACCCAAACAACGCAACCTTTCACTTCATAACCGTTCCTCCATGGGCCCTTAACTTGCAGGCCGGGTTCTTAGGCCTAACATGGGCGGATGGGCCTACTTAGGCCCATCAACATATAGAAAAACCCATCATCTCCCACTCATACATGGTGAGCCGAATAGGATCCTTTTTACCTCTCTACAACATTCATACCGGTAAATAATCCATGCGATCAGCATACTTTGAGAGCTCATTGTCATACATCTATTAGGAATATATAGCAGCTAATAATAGGCATCACACTCTGAATAAATTTAGTATGCAGTACCCTAGATCGATCAATCACATTTATATCTCTCTTGATCTCTTTTTAAACAAGAATATCTTTATATATATATATATATACTGTATTCACAATTATGATTATCCCAAAAACAATCATAATTAGTCAACCAATGAATACAAAATTAGAATGTGATTCTCCAAATTTGATCTTCCTCTTTCCTTCAAAATCTCAATTTCGCTTTAGCTTGCTATTTGTTAACACCTAAATTTTGGCGACCCATTTAGTCATTTATCGCCTTAAAAAATTAGGGATTAATTTTATCCCTGAAAAATACTAATTGCATAGCATATAAATTTAGGTGCATTTGTTTTTAATTTGCATTTTTTTACATTTATTTACCGGACCGGTGGTGGATGGGTCGAATTACTGGTTTTGGATTTTAAATTAGTAGGTGGGCTAGGCCCACAAAAGAAAAAAATAAACCCAGGCCTGTCGTTATGTTTAATTAATTATCTTGTGAAAAATTAAGATTTGATGCAATATTATGATAATTTTTGGAAATTAAGAAAATTGTATTGTAATCTTATCTTTATCAATAGATGATGAAATCGAGGGAGAATATTTTTTTAGATAAGAATTTTTGTGATTAGGAGGTTATAGGCAATATTTTTATCGAATGAAATATTCACAAAAGGATTGCATTTTGTTTTGGCCTATAAAAGGGTGTGTACGTAGGGTTTTAAGGAAGAGGGGGGCTTTTCTTGGTTTTTCTTCGAAGTCAAAATCCACACAAGGGGAAAAGAATGTTCGTGCTTTAGGGGGGCTTCTTTTCAATCAAAAAAAGAGCAAAAAGCAGAAGCAAAAAGTACAAGACAGCAGAGGAGAGAGAAGACACAGTAAAAAGCAGATTTACTGTGATTCTTCTCCGTGGAATTCTCCTGACCGGCGCACCACCGTGCCCGCACCTTCGCCATTAGTTTCACCCAGCCGCGCCACCGCACCCCAATGCTAACGCCACCGCACCCAGCCGCCTCCGACGATCGTGCCCGCGTAGCCGCGCTCGCACTGCTATGCCTCCCTCTCGCCACGTCTGCACCACCGCTTGTCCCCGAAGCCCTACATCAATGAATCACAGCAAACCACCTCCCCGCCGGACACCGCGCCGCGCCATCACCACCCTCTGCTCGGTCTCCGCACTCGCTCGAAGCCCGATCTACTGCACCGGGGCGCCAATCTCGCCCCCGACTTGCTGCTGACCCGCGACGCTAAGCCCAGATCCGAGCCCCCACACGTCCGAGTGACGTCTCTGCTGCAGGCCATCTCCGCTGCGAGCCTCCTCACGATGCGCCTGCAGTTACTTCACTGAACGTCTCCGATTGTTGACGCCCGTACCTGCAACCTTCTCTGCCCGCGACGCCAGATCCGGACGCCTGAGCCCCGCTTCGACAGCTCGCTTCGTCCGATGCCGCGCTGCTACGCTGCGATCTCGCACCCCCGCGCCGCTGCAATCTCATGCCTTTGCAACGCCCGAGTCGATCTGCCTCGCTACGTCACCACTGAGGTTCCTTTGCCCGTGAGCTCGCCCGAGCTACTCCGAGCGACGCACGCCACAGCAACCGCCTGTCCACCTTGCTCCGCCTCTGCCCGAGTCGAGTTGAGCCGTCGCCGTCCAGCCGCACCGGCGACTCACCTCGCCGGAACCCCGAACACCGGCAACCCAAACCCCCTACCCGATGTCGACAAATTGGCTACCCCTCCATTTTCCTTAGGTTGTTTATTTTTCTTTTATTTTTAATTTATATTATTTTACTTTAATTTTAGTTAGTTTTATTATTATTGTTTAAGTTAGAATATTGTGAGGTGACTTTTAGGTTATGGATATTGTAGGCATTACTCACAGGAGTTATCCCTAAAATTATTGTAATTATTAATTTGACTCGTAAGATGTCGTCATTTTTTTAATTATATTAATTCTTGGGGTTTGTTGATAGCATATTAATTGTTGAATCAATATAATTATTAATTTGATCCGTAAGATTTCAAATCAGATTTTTAATTATTTTGATTTCTTGTCGTGATATTTTGGGTTAATAGTAATCGCTAATTTGACCTATGGGATAACAGTTATTTTATTTGATAATTGCTTGTTTTGGAAAACCACTAAAAAAAATCAAAAAAAAATTATTTGAATTAGGATTCAGTTTGTTTTGGAATATTTCTTGTTATTTTGCATATCTAGAATAGGGACTTTAGTT
Organism: Eucalyptus victrix; assembly: GCA_016097545.1. NCBI lineage: Eukaryota > Viridiplantae > Streptophyta > Magnoliopsida > Myrtales > Myrtaceae > Eucalyptus > Eucalyptus victrix. The sequence continues at coordinate 44,342,761 of CM027843.1, read as the reverse complement.
TGAATTTAGAAAAATATAAAAACAAAAAAAAAGTGCATTCATTTAGTTTGTTAGTTTTTAATTTAAATTGCACGTTTAATTATTTGACAATTGTCAATTTCGAATTTTATAAAAATAAAAACACAAAAGAATCATCATGCATATATCATGTAATTTTCTTAAAAGGGATCAACAAAGTTTCTACAAAGTTTCTTGAAAGGGATTTTAATTTGATCAGTTGAGCAAATTGTTTGCGATACCAAATAATGTACCAAATCATCCTATTGTTTGATGAACTCAATTTCAAATGTCACCACAATTTCATTGACCGATATTTTCTTATATTAACCCTCGGATGGATGAATTTCCATATACGCTATGATGTTGTGTCAATTGAGTCAATCTAATCACTTTTGTTCAGAAATCATTGATATGGACATCATCTATCATATATGTCATAATCAATGTTGATGTAGACAACTTTAATAATATTTAAATATTTATCAAATTTTTTCTTCTTTTTTTTTTTTTCTAATGACCCTCGTTGATCTAGGCAAGGGCGTTACTACCCTTGCTGGCCATAGGCAATGGTGTGCACACCCTCATTAACCATGGGCTAGGGTTGGTCGACATCCTTGCCCACTTAGGGTTAAAAAAAAAAAAAGAATAAATAAGTCGGTTGTGTCATATAAAATGATCGGTATTTATATTAGCGATTTTCAGGTAAAATTGATCAAATAGGCTCATTTAAGGTTTAGGGTTTGATTTGATAAAATTGTAATAAATTTAAAACCTGTTGAATAATACTTCCCATAATTGCTATGAGGTACAAGCGGCCAAGCTGATGGGAAAGCAGCGTCGCGGCACGACTGTGCAAAGGGGGACGAAAGCGGCGGCTTCAATGGCGAAGGCCATCACGAAAAGATGATGGCGGCAGGTTTCTATTGGTGGGGCTAGAGACGAAGAAGCAAGCCCTAATTGCTTCTAACTTCTCCTAGTCTTCCGAGCAGGGAAAGTCCAAGTTTTTTGTGGAGTTTTTCCATATCAACTTGATGACCGGGATTTAGTGTTAGCCCAGAATTGCCACATTAGATAATTGACGGTGATCTGTGGATGGAGGGTTAATGGGACACATTTGAGACTAGAATAACAATTGAAAATTTTTGCGAGTAGCCTGTGTGGGCTAGTGACTTCAGAGGCTCCTTCTGATTATCTCTTGACACAGTAGGGGGCTTGAAGGAAGCATCTTAACTAGGAAGCACTAGAGGAAGTGCCCGAGAGGAGGGGCTACGACCCCTTGAGGTTCCAGCAACATACTAAGCCTCTCAGGGAAGTCCAAACGCAATAGAAATGGCAAGGGCCATTTCATAAACATCTAGTGTGCGGTCCTCTCACAATCGAAAAAAAACCATTTGAATGAAGAAAACTTACCAAGCACAACTTCAACAGCACAATGCAGGATATAAGATAAGATAATTTAGCACTGAATCAGCCTATCAAGAATCAACAGCCATAGCAGAATCCCAAAATCGCAGCAGCAAGATTCGAGGAGCTAAAATGGTAAGATCTAAACTACTAGGCCACCTGATGGGAAACGGCTTGATGGGGATGTTTAAGGAGGCAAAGCAACTTATGCCTCCAAAGATGAGCTCAAACCAACCGCTAGAACCATCACAGCAACCGAAACACCAGTCAGACAGACCAAAGTCGCGCACACGCTTAGGGTAGGGGAGAACTCGATTTGTAGACCAATGTGTATTTAATTTTTGATTCTTCGATCGTGGGGTCTTATTGTCATTTTCTATTTATATTTTGTTTGGCGAACAGCTTGGTACATCTTTTTTTATCTTTCAGTTGTAAGGATTTTTAAATGGGCTCTACCTAGTTCCCCCTCATTCAGTCGGCCTCGGTCTCTCTTGCTGCTGGCTCCTGAATCTGAAACCCCAAGAGCCCTTGCGCGCTCGTGGAGATATGCTTTCCGGGAATGGACGTGTGCTCGTTGGGAATCTTCAGTCCATGTCAACTGTCCGCCCTTGTCGACATCACGGCATCGATGAAGTCGTCCAATGCCCGCACAGATGAGCCCCCGCTCGCAGCGCCAGCATCGTCGCCTCTCATGGCGCTCGGGATCATCTCCCTCGCTTCCCTCGCTGGCCTTCGCATCTCCCTCCCTCTCTCCGTCTTCCCCATCACTGCGTCGATCTTCTCCTTCAGCTCCCCGGCCCTCATCTCGCCACTCCTCCCCCGTGCCACCTCCCGGCATGCCCCGACCCAACCCCGCTCCAGTAGTTTACGTTGAAGAACTGCTCCGTCGCCATCGGCCACCCTAGCTGCAGCACCCCGTTGCTCAGCGCCTCCAGCACCGAATTCCACCCACAATGTTTTTTAGGAATGCCGACCCCGCCTCATGCGCCAGTATCTCCGCCTACGATGCCCACCTCCCCACCAGCAGCCCCCTCCCTTTGGTCCTTCACTCCAACCCCCTGGGCAGCCCTGTCCAACCTAGTAGATACGATTTTAGCCCATACACCGTATCTGCAAACATGGTGCTGAAGGGCTTCTTCACAAGGTAGTCATGAGCCTATGGCTTGCAACATTGCTTTTTATGAGTAACTTAGATTGTATATTGCCTGGAGTAGCTGAAATGACCAAATGCTTAAGCTGCTAAAACACGATAGGGTTTCAGGATTATGTTGATATTGCCTAACAACATCATCCCATAATGTGCAGAGCTGAGGAGGCAAATAAATCAGCTTGGATCTGATGAGCCTCTGGAGACAACAACTGAAGAGCAGCCTATCGAATGTAAAATGGTCGAGTTAGAGGACAAGATGGAAGAATACATAAGAGATCTGCTTGTTGCTTCTGGCTTGTACGACGGATCATCTAATGTGTATCTATCCAGAGTAGACACACTTGCAAGTATGCATACTGTTATAAGAATGTTTTTCTGAACCAAACCATTACTTGATAGAGGTGGAGACCTAATTAAAAGGGAAACTCGGTCAAGTGTGACCAAGGGGGTATTGAGCATTGAATTGGTTGATAGAACGGAACTTTGATTTGATTTAATAGATTGATCGATGGAATAAATTATTGATTGTTGATTTGTTATTATTGATTGATTCGATATGTAAAAAGCTTTGTTGAAAAGATATAACCCGCTTTTGATATTTTACATATATCGTACATTGGATTCAGAATTGATGAGTATGATATCTTTTTATAAAGATGTATAGTGAATATTTGATCTGTTTAGAAAAGATGAACTACTCACTAGACTTTAGTTGCTTATTCTATTTATCTTACATAATTTTTAGGTTTTTCAGTTAGCCACAAGTAGGACGAGAGTGTTTACGTTACCAATAGGACACTTTGATAGTGAAATTTTGGGTATGAGTTGCTTATATCTAAGATGAACTTATGAGTTTGGTTGTTAAATAAAGATGTACATATCCTTTTGCAGGATTATAACTCTAATCTTGAAACTAGATGACTCTTTTATCAAATATATGTATGTATATATTTTGATAACAAGTTGATCATGGTTATATTCTATGAGCACCAGAAATACAGTGACCAACGAGAGAAACAAGGTGTCTGTGATGGATGCAACTGATGATCTCGATCTCTGCTTGAAATTCCCTCTCCCCTTGTCTGCTTCTAGCTTTTAACTGTTCGATTGCAACTATTTTTTTATTTTAAAACTAGAGTCCATTACAAGTTTTTGGCAAATAATGTTTTGCATTTTGTGAAACCTTTTTAACCTAAGGTTCTTTGTGTCTATGCAAAGGTATTTTACAAAACTGAACCAAACACACTGTAATACATTTTGGCAATGCTTAAAGCAAAATCATTAGGCAAACATTCTCTTAAGTTTCATCTAAGGTCACATAGATCTATTTTTTTTCCTAACAAAAAGGATAAGTGAAATTTTCTTCACATCTTGAAAGTTTGTAATTATTTCTTTCTCTATTCTTAGATCGAACAACATCACGCGCTGTTCTTTCATTTGTTAGCAAATGAGAACGTTTTACTCAAGCGAGAATTGATTGTCTTTCTTTAACTCCAATAGAGGTTGCCATTGTTGTAGGATAAGGGGAACCTTGGCAAACGTTAGGGGCCCATCTTCAAGGATCTTTCTACGGAACTCTCAATCCGAGATGTGGAAGAAGAAGAAACCCGACTTGACTTGTCTTTCAGGCTCTTTTGCAGAGGACAAAATCTCTCTCCATTGAACAAATTATCTGTGCATTCAAATGAATCTAGTGGGGGAAAAGTACCAAAATAGTCCTAAACATTTTGTATTGGTAGCAATTCAGTCCTAAACTTTTCAATTTGACCTATTTAGTCATAAACATTTTTATATTGGTACCAATTCAGTCCGCAAGGTGCTAGAGATGAGGTGCAAAAAGGAGTCGACGACGACGACAACGACGACGGCACTGGGTCAGCTCGAGCCCGGTCGGGCCGTGCCCAGCTTTTGAGGGCCATTTATGTTTATGATGATTTTGGTGAGTATTTTCTGAATTGTGTAAAGCCCTCGCCCAAATTCGGCGAGGGCTCACAGACCCTTGCCACCTCCTCGCCGTCACCGGGAAGAGCCGGCGACAGAGGGGGGTCGGCCGAGGTCGTTGGCCCCCGGCCGACCGATGGTGACCCTCGCCCCAGATCTCGGCGAGGGCTCGTGGCCCTCGCCCAAATCCGGCGAGGGCTCGCGGGCCCTTGCCGCCTCCTCGCCGTCGCCAAAAAGGGTTGGCGACGGAGGAGGGAGGGTCGGTCGGGGTCATCAGCCCTCGGCCAACCGGTGGCGAGGGACTACGAGCCCTCACCGGATCTAGGCGAGATCGGCGAGGGCTCGTGGTCCCTTGCTGCCGGTCGGCTAGGAGCCGACGACCCCGGCCGACCCTCCCCCCTCCGTCGCTAGCCCTTCCCAATGGCAGCGGCGACAAGGGCTCAACCGTCTCCCTCCCCTCCCTTCTTTTTAAAATTATTATTATTATTATTATTATTATTATTATTATTATTATTATTATTATTATTATTATTATTATTATTATTATTATTATTAAATATTTGAATATGGATTTTTAAATGTTTTAAATAAATTTAGTTTTAAATTTAATTTAATTAATTTTTATATTAAATTTTTACCATGTCGGAAGCAAAATGACGTTGTTTTTGCATTTTTTAGCCACATTAGCATGCAAATCAACTTCGTTTTGCACGTACCTCGCTGAAAAATTGCCACGTCAACATTTTGGCCGGATTATCTTGCTGGTGGCACTTAAGTGATCTATTTTGCTCCAATTTTGGCACTTTAGACAATGCATAGTAACGTTTCTGTTTCTTTCAATTTCTGTTCTTTTGTTCCCTAGAACAAAAAAAGAACAGAAACCCGTTTGGTAAACCATTTGTTCCCAAGAACAATTTCTCTATTTCTTTGTTTCCAGGAACAATTTTGAGAAACAAAAAAAAAAAAAAAAGTAGCTTTTTGTTCCCAGGAACAATTTCTAGAAATAAGCCAATTTTTTTTTCTTTTGTTTCTCTCTCTTGCTGTGGCCACCTCCAATCGCCCAGAGCCACCACTGACCGCCGCCGTCGTCACCGCCGTTGCACGACCGCCGGCCGCCGATTGTCACCGGCCGTGGCACCCCCGATTCTCCTGAGGTTGCCACAAGTGATCTCTCTTAATTACTCGATCTCATATAACTTCACAGACTGATACCCTTTGACTAGAGATTTTATTTATTTATTTATTTATTTATTATTTTTTAAAACGGTCCCAGTAGCAGCTTATTAGCGGAAGCATAAACAAGTCTCACCATCCCTTACTCCAATAACCATAATGCTGTTTTTTCTCTTAAATTATTATTATTATTTTACTATTAATTAATTTGTTTTAAAAAATCTCCTCTGTCCCTACTAAGTTGGTGCTCCTAAGTGGAAAAGCAAATTCCTCCCTCTTTCGCATGATTAGTCGACAACGAGGGACGGTTTTTTTAGCGGAGGAATTACGTCAAAATCGACCGGCTACCGGCGGTTGCAAAAGCTGAGCAGCGCCTCCCTTTTTCAAAATTGAATCGGAAGATTCCACGTAGGCCTTCGAGTCTGTAAAGGTTCTCAATGTGATGAATTAGACGATTCTAACATTTTTTTCGCTTGAGGACAATTTTTGGCAAAATGTCCTTTTTTATTGCAAATGTAGCAACGGTTAATATCTTCCTTGTTGAAATGAAATGAAAAGGGTGACATGACTATCCACATCCAATTTATAAATTCGAGATAATCAATGGACAAAAAAAGCCCACCTAGGCCAGATCTAGCAAGGCTAGGGTGGCCTCGCTAGATATGGCCTAGGTGAGGCTGACCCTCGCCTGGGTGTGTGCTTCCCTCACTGGTGTTCACCCTTACTTGGCCAAGCCTCACTTGTAGCGGGTGAGGCCAGCCCGCTTGATTGCCGGAGGTTTGTCTATAATCGATCATGGCTTCCACATTTAATTTTTATTTCTTACAATGGAGGGACTCAGCAGAGTTGTGGCAGACTGGGCAACTTGATTTGAGGACAGAAACTCCAAAACAAGTTTGAGACTGTCCATCCACACATTAAAGCCAATGATAAAACCATCCAAATAGTATTTGGTTTGATGACTGTTGTTCAAACTTCAGCTTCTGCTCTGCAGCCTCAGCTTGAGCAGGAGCCTCCTCTTCAGCAGCTTGCGTTGATGGCTTTGCGACAGCTACAAGTTAAGATAAGCATTAATTCGTGAACTGCATCTGGGGTTCGGAAGTAAATGTAACCGTCCAAACATACTTCCTGAAGCCAGATCAATGAAGCCCTTATCTGTCTGTGAGGGAGAACCACTTGCATCATCCTGTTCATAAACGGCTCATTAACTTATAAGCATGATATAAATGAAAGTGAAAAGCATAGCGCTTGGTTCTAGTCCTTGCTGAAATAAAGGCATGCAATGCCAGACGATGCATACCGATGATCATCAAAGTCTTTGATAGATGATTAGATCTGACTTGTTCTAAGCTCTTCACGTAGACATACGCTCATATTTATGGAGCTCACTATACTCTTCTTTTCCTTTAGCTCAAGTCACGCTCGGGTTGTGCCGAATATCACCTATATTCAATCTCTTCCCTAGTTCCAACAAGTTGGACGGCTAGACCAGACACAACCACAATTACAAAAGTCAAATTACATGAAATTAACGTGAAATCGATCATCGTCGATGACGTGTCATTGGTATAAAAATAGTGTATGTGGACTCAAAATAGTGCATGGCCTGTACTCAAACGTGGGTGGGAATATGAGTCTAATGTCTGAGATCTGCTAATATTATGTTTTTTATATATGTGCTCCATCTGTGTGGGTGTTCCTTAAATGCCTTGGAGGGAGATTGTATTAATATGTTAAAGGGCAAATCAAATTCTTACATGAAGTGCCAAAGCAGTAGATACATGCAATCTGAGAAAGTTGTAGGACTCAGAGAACAAACTGCAAGTATAGTATCAAGTATCTGTGTTAGTATTGGAGATACTGTAAATAGGCTGATAAGTGGGTTTTTCCGGATACATTTCCACCTATAGAGCTGTGTATGAAGTGTATTAAAGAAAAAAACAAAAAAAACAAACAAAAGAGGACCGAAAATCTATTGAAGGAAAACTTTTTTCTCAGTAATATTTGAGTAGAACGTCTACTCATCTCTTTATTAATCTGTGCAATAGCACCTTATCTTCTTTATTAAATGGAGATGTTCACGTTTTACAAAGTAGGGACAAATGTTCCACCTCAATCATGGAAAGAGAACCATAAGAAATGTGGGCAATCAAAGAGAAGTTCAATAATTGTGTGACCCTATATTATGATCAACAACGCCTATCTTGCAAATTCAGTGCTCTCGGAAGTCTGCTGAGGACAATAATGTATACAAGAAGAAACAATTTTCATCCCTTGTGTGTAACCTGATAAACAGGAAGGAATTGGAAGCAAAACTTTACACCCGTTTGCTTGAATTAACGTGCTCACCTAATTCTCCAGTTTCAAGTTTTCTGTTCCACACACGAAACAATCGTTGCCCTCTTAAGTGAACAAGAAACACGAAAGCAGGCAATTATCTCTTTCATAGCATCGACAAAGAGCAACACAAAAGCAAACTCAAGGCGGAGCTCAGCCGATTCAAACCATCGATTCGCGACAGAAACAACCAAAAACTAGGGAGCTAATCAGTTTTATGACAATAAGAGATTCGACCGACCGACGGCAAAAGAAAGAAATAATTCCTTCCCTAGTCCAGAAGGGATTACCTTCCCTAGTCCCACTTCCCACTATCAACTTATTCCCTCTATTCCCCTTTTTTGGTCCTTTACTTCCATAAATAGGGGGAAGGTATTACCTCTTGACAATAATGAAAAGCTTGGAGCTCTGTGCTTCCATTTTTCGTGGACAATCAAATTTTTGCTGTTGCCCCCTAGTTCTTCTCTGCCTGTTGCCTTCAATGCCTGGGATCATGAAACACCAAATTCTCTTTGCCAATCTATGTAAGTGTCGTTCGTAAAGCTTTTCCAGCTACTATTTACAACGGCAGTTTATTAGTATTCAGATATCTTCACCATATCTTCTATCCTATTCCAATATCATTTCATTTTAATAATGCAAATGTCTGTGGATAAAGACATGTCTGATTACATGAAAGATTTGATATCTAAAACCTTGGATCCATAATGCTCTGTATATCGCCACTTTCAATGATTGGAATCAACCATTTAAGTATGTGCATGTTGGCGCTCCCATCCCGGTTTCTCATTATTGGAGGTTGGCTCGTGATCAACTCAAAGAGTACTTAGTGGAGAGGTCCTTCACAGTTGGTGTTGAGTCTTGCTGCAAGATCTAAGGGAACTCAGAGGAGAGGTCATCCTTTGGTAATCAGTAGGGAAATCTCCAGAAGCTGCCAGCACCTAACGTCCCCATCTTCAAGTTGTTCGATAAATGATGCGATACATGTCTCAGGCCTTCAAGCTAGGAATTGATACTGCAATGTGGAGGAACAGGGAGATTGGATTGATTCATGGAAAAGATCATGGTACAATTCTGATGGCACATATGATGCACGCACTTAGTTTGAACCATCAACTCTCGTGTTAAATTGGAGTGCTCAGGATAAAAGATTTAAATCAACGGCCACTTTTTTTTTTTTTTTTTTTTTTTTTTTTTTTTTTTTTTTTTTTTTTTTGGGTAAAGGTAATAATTTCGAATAGATTAGTATCACTCTTTAAAGTAAAATTCACCCTGCAAGTGGAAATTTATTTGTTTCTCAGCTTCAGCTTATGGGGTGGTCTGTAAATTGCTCTAACTCCCTTGAGATACCAGGAAGAACTGAGAGCAAATTACCACTTATATTACAACTTACAAGCTTCTATCTGGTTAAGGTCAACTGCTACCTGACCATAGACTCTTCCTTTGATAGTATTTTCTAGGACCAGGAACTTCTACAGCCACTGTGCTTGTCTACGCCAGCGAACTGGCACCTTTATTTGTTTGGAGCCTGAATTTATCCACAAGATTGTTCCTGTCTGCAAGTGAGAAAAGATAGCACCCATCGTTGGGAAACAGCTTCTCTAGTTGGAGTACAATAGATTTTAACATTAGTGAAATAGGGATACGATCATGAATAAAGATGTCCAGCAACACCGGTAACACCCGATAGCTCAATGATTTATCTCAATATGCAGCAACTAAAGAAGGAACCCCAAGTCCTAAGTGAGGGTTGACTGTTTCCAGGGTCCATAGAGGATACCCCTGATGGTAAACCCGTAGTAAACACGTTCACTTTAACACAAATGTTTTGAAAAATAAAGGAATGAGCTAAGGCCTAATAAATGAAATCTCTAGATTTAAGTTAGAAAAATCCCCCTACCACTTCTCTTGGTACAAGTAAAGAGAATGCATAAGAATTCAGTAAATGTGATAAAAACATGAGTAGATTTAATCTTTTCCCATTTTCATATACCACAGTAATCGTCATTCAACAATATTTCCATCCAGACTCATGTGACATGGCCTAAGAACGAGCATGATCCAAAACAGTCCAAAATGATAGGCCCGTGTCCCACACAAGGGCCAGCCCACGAGCTGCCCATGAATGACCCATGAGTAATACGAGCCGGCTAGAAATATCATCAAAATCCTCTCAAAATCATGCTCAGTCCCCAACCCAAAATAACACCTAGCAAGTATAGTCATTACACACATAAATGACATCCAATTTGTAACCTGCTCATCAAAATCGTCAGGGTGACTAGAGATGAACAGCACACTTAACATGCACTAAAGAAGCATTAAACCAATAGCAATAAAATAATTCAAGTTCATGCCTAAGAGATTCACTACAGCGTCCAGCTCATCAAGCTTGGAAGCTGTAGTGAATCTCTTACGCATGAACTTGAATTATTTTATTGCTATTGGTTTAATGCTTCTTTAGTGCATGTTAAGTGTGCAGTTCATCTCTAGTCACCCTGACGATTTTGATGAGCAGGTTACAAATTGGATGTCATTTATGTGTGTAATGACTATACTTGCTAGGTGTTATTTTGGGCTGGGGACTGAGCGTGATTTTGAGAGGATTTTGATGATATTTCTAGCCGGCTCGTATTACTTATGGGTCTATTTAATCCAGTGCACTAGAGCGCTGAGAAATATTTTCAATTCCACGAACATTTGCTGGTTATTTGATTATTTGATCTCTTCTTCTTGGAATTATCAGGAAGAGGAGAGCCGCAATGGGTGGTCGAAAGGGTGGTCGAAAGGGTGGCCAGTTTTGGGGTTAGTACTTTTAGGGCTCTGCGGATGGAGAAAATGTCTTTAGGCATATTAAACTGTTATAAGGGAAACGCGGACATAGGATGCCGATCCCATATGCATGTGAACAAACACGTGAAAGCTACCCGAAGATGAAGATGAAGGTCGTTACACTTTTTTTTTTCTTTTGGTCATAGGTCCTTAGGCTTCATTTGCCAACAATTTATGGGATTTTTCCTCCCCGTAATCAATAGCAAGATCAAAAGAAAAAAAAATATATGATATACAAGCAAATCAGACTTGTAATATCGGTCGATTTTTACTAATACTTTATGTACCACATCAAAAGAAAGATCAAAAGAAAAATCTGTTTAAGACTCAGTGTCTGTGCAAACAAGCAATCGGTGAGGGTGATTTGGTTAACCAAATCAATTTCAAATTTAGGTTATACGATATTGACCAGTTAAGTTATCCAATTCTGCCAGAGGGTTAATAGGAAGTGGCCGTGGAAAGGCTTGTAAGTATTAAACTTCCTAGGGTTAATAGTTGCTAAATGAGTATGTTGTTTTTCGGCAATGTTTGCCGTGTTTTACTATCCCTATGTTTATTTATTGGCTGGGGAATTAGGGCATTCTTTATACGTCATGACATCTTAGGATAAAATTGCAAGTTTCATTTTAAATTCACTTCATTATTTAGAATAGATTGCATTTTTAGGATAAAAAAAATCATATGCACGTCATATAGAATTAAGTTCATGAAATGCACGTCATTTAGTGATTGTTGTTAAGTTCATTATATTAAGAATTGCTCATCATTAGACTAGGTCATTTAATAAATGTCGCGTGACATATAGCTCGCATATTAAATTGCATGTTACATGTCATTTTAGTTGAAATAATTTTGTATGTCATTGCATTGTATTGTATGTCATTAGAATTAAGTCATTTAGATTGCATTTAATTATTGCATTTCTTCATGTCATATAATTTAGGTCATGTAGTTAAAATGCATGTTTTTATGAAACAATTCTAATTTCAAGAAAACCCAAAAAAAAAAAAAAAATTGTTTGCTTTGTGTGATGCAATTTATTTATTGAATGTTTGAGCATCTGTGTGGTTACTTTTTTTGCATGATAGTAATTTAGATTAAAATAAATCAGCTGCCTGCAAAAAAAATTTGAAAATAAAAAGAATGGTACCAAAATGGTATTAGAAAAATCTAATGTAACTAAGTTCCCGTACCCTTAGTCTCTAGTTCATAGGAGTAGAGTAATTCTCCAATTATTTTACTTAGGTGTCTAATCGACCTACCATAAACTGATTAGTGGCGACTCCTAAATAAAATCCATTTGCTTCTTAAGAAATTTGAACCTAAGTCGCGAATTGGTATGGGCTTGGGAGAGCCCTAGTTAAGTCTAGGCTTAACAATCCATTATCCAAACCTTAGGTGGTTCACACCCGAAAAATTGGTCGCGACACTATTCATATCTTATAGATGGTAACAAAACTTTCCTGCAGATTTGGACAACTTTGACCTACAAAACATTTCTCAAACACATATGCATATCTTATAGAGATAAATGGCTAAATGAATAACACTAGAATTTGCAACCACAGAAAATAGGTTAGTCTAATAAGTAATAAAGCCATCCATAAGATACCAATGATAGTTAATAAAAGCAGTCAAGTCCAAGTCTAGTTCAGTTCTCATCCAGACACAAAAACAAAATCAAACGGAGTTCAAACATCAATTCAAACATCAAAACAATCTAACAAACAGTCTACACAACTAGAAATCAAGTTGTTCAAATCTTGTATCTCTCCCCCTTTTTGTCAACATTTAAAAAGGTTGAGATGAAAATGGAATGAAGTCAAGATTGCTTGGGAACGCGAACAAGCTGGAAATCTCCCATAGACTAAATGATGGCTTCAAGCCTTTTCAAGTCTTCCTTCAATTGTCCAATCTCCTCACCCTTGGCATTGGCCTGAATCTGAACAGAGAGGGCTTGGATTTGATCATTCAATAAACATGAAGAAACTTGACCCGCAGTTTGCAAATTTTGAACCTCGCATCCCAAGGCATAAATTTGACCTCGCATTTCCATTAGAATATCCATGATTCTGCAAAAATCAGCTCGGTTGTCAGTCTGCTTACTAGCTTCAGCACGTTCTGCAGATGATGGCATATCAAAATAATCTCGCAGGTTTGGCGATGAAACTTCATGACCTTCTTCTGGAAATTGAGAGGCATAAACATCCTCTGGGTCTGCAGGTGATCGATTGACTCCTTCACTCGCATCAGGATATGAGGACTTCCCTCCTTTCTCTTGATCTCCCCTTGTTTCCATGCCTACAGGTGAAGAGGAGTGTTCCTCAGGTTCTCCTTCTTCTCATCTGTCTTCCTCAGTTCTTTCCTCCTCTGTTTCTTTTTCACCAATTGCAATTTCTTCTTCCTTCTCTTCTTCTTCTCGACCTTCTCTTTCCTCTTGGCCTTCTTTCTCATGATGTTCCATTGACTCTGGAACAGTGCGACTTAGCTTCTTCAAAGCTATGGCCGAAATGGTAAGGTCATCATCTTCTTCATCTTCCACAATAAGAGCTCTCCTTTTTGGTTTTGAAGCAACCAAGGGCTCCTTTCCTTTTCGTTTTGAAGAAGAGATTTGATGAGCTTTGACTGGAGTCTTCTCCTTGAATTTCTCCAACTCCTTGTTCAGTTCATTCAGACGCATTTTGGTCACCATCTTCAGTCCTACCACCATATGATCGCACGATCGAACACAAAAGATTTACGGAGGGTGAATATTCAGATGTCTGAATAACTTCGTCACAAGGCTTGGGTAAGGAAGTTGACCTATGTCCTTCATCATCGCTCTATACATGTGAAACATGATAGTGTGAGGGAGAGAAAATCTTTTCCCAATGAGGATGGCATACATCAGCTTTGCCTCTGAACTTGAAACATCAGTCTTGGAGGTTGATTTTGGTCGGAGGCAATTGATCACAATCTTGTGAAGCAAGATGTTGAATGCTCTCATCCTCAAGTAGGTGATCTTTTCCTCTGTTCTCCTGTCCTTCACCAGTTCCAGTGTGACCCGAGCAATGAAAGCTTTGATCGGTTGATATTTTCCTCTTTCAACTCCTAACACATCTGCCAGCATATCCATATCGACAACATAGTCTTGATCTTTAACACTGAAAGAAAATCTATTCACATCCAAAAAGCTAAGATTTGAATAGAAATATGCAGTTAGTTCAGCATACGCCTCTGTAGTGTCGGAGCAGAACCTTTTAAGTTCATATTCACAGCATCCAGGAAGTCAAAATCCACACTTCTAGGGTTTATTACCCCACGCTTCAGCAATTTTGAGTACAAATGCTTTTGTTCCTTCGATCTGAACAAATCTCCCATTTTTCCTCGACTTTCAACCGCGATACCCATTCTCGATTGAAATTGACTGTACAATTTGTCATCATCATTCCCATCTACAGGATTTGGTCCCCAATCACGAGGATCACTTGGAATATTCGCAAGAGTTTTCTCAGCCAACCCTTTACGAGCAATTCCCAAACTTTCCATTCTTCGCAGAAAGATATATTCATTCCTATATCCTTTGTCTTTAAGAAAATCATCGACATATTTCAAGGGAGTACGAGTTGCTTTTAAGGCACGATACAGCTTATAAATAGTAGCGGGCTTTTGAACTCTTACTGGATCTGCATCCTCAATGATTTGATCCTCTTATTGATGATCAACGCCTTGAGGACTAGATGACACTGCTGAGAATGTTGTGGGCTCGATTGCTGTTCTAGAGACACTTCTTCTTCGGTGAGATCAAAGTGCGTAGGCCCCTCACTCATTCGCTACGGTTCCCTGCTTGCGATTCTCGAAGACTTTCTTGAAGATGACATCTTTCTCAATTTTTGGAAGATTCCTTGCTTGACTTTTCCAAGAAAGATGATAACTTTTTGAAGATTAAACAAGGGAAGAAAACGGGAATGGAGGATCGATGCTTTCTAGGGTTTCTGAGAGTAAAGAGAAGAGGAATCGACAGTGCACGATCGGTTTTAAAAGAGAGATAAGCAAACCGTCACAAAGGAAATAAAGAAATGCCTGTTCAAAATAACTGTCTTTTTCCGCGAAAATAGTCATTTCAAAAATAGCTTCCTTTTTGAAAATGAAACGATGCAATAAATAAGTCGATTAAATATAGCAACAATTTCAACACAGTCTGACAATCGTACCTCTTCAAGATAAGATTCAAGAGAGAGAGAGAGAGAGAGAGAGAGAGAGAGAGAGAGAAACTTACGGTCTAATGGTCGTACCAAGACTAACTTACAGTTAAAGTCTTGTATGTCTGAGTCTGAAAGTCTTTAGATTTTGATCTCCTCATACTTTAAAATGTTGAGTCTAGAACGGATGGTTTCAAATTGATTTTTTTCCAAAGGTTTTGTGAATATATCCACCAGTTGGTTCTTTGAATCAACATATTGGATTGAAACATCTCCATTTTGAACATGGTCTCTAATAAAGTGATGTCGAATCTCTATATGCTTTGCTCTTGAGTGGAGAATTGGATTTTTGGTGAGGTTGATAGCGCTGGTGTTGTCGCAATTAATCTCCGTGCATAAGTCTTCAATTTCAAAGTCTCTTAGTTGCTGTTTTATCCATAGAATTTGCGAACAACAACTTCCGAGAGCTATATACTCTACTTCTGCTGTAGAGAGAGCTACTGTACTTTGCTTTCTGGAAAACCAAGACACTGTCCTGCCTCCTAGTAGTTGACAAGCACCCGAGGTGCTCTTTCTATCGACTCTGCATCCAGCAAGGTCTGCATCTGAATATCCAAGAAGAGTAAAGTCTCCCATTTTTAGATACCAGAGACCAAAGCTTGAAGTTAATGAAACATATTTAATAATACACTTCGCAGCATTCAAATGAGATTCTTTTGGGTCGATTGAAATCGGCACAAATGCAAACACTAAACGAAATGTCGTCGGTCTAGAAGCGTAAGATAAAGAAGTGATCCGATGATACTCCCGTACAGCTTTTTATCGACTTTCTTTTCTTCTTCATCTTTGTCTATCTTCAAGGAACTTGACATTGGTATGTCGATCTTTTTGCAATTGTCCAGTCCAAACTTTTTGACAAGATCATTTGCATACTTTTCTTGATGAATGAAAGTTCCTTCCTCCAATTGTTTTATTTGAAGTCCAAGAAAGAAGGTTAACTCACCCATCATGCTTATTTCAAATTCATCCTGCATAGTCTTAGAGAATTTTTAATCTGTCGTACCGAGCTCGAGGTGCTTGCTTTAAGCCATACAAGGCCTTTTTGAGTCTGAATACTAAGTCTGGTTTCTTTGGGTCTTCAAACCCTGGTGGTTGTTCCACATAGACTTCCTCACGGATGAAACCGTTTAGGAAAGCACTTTTGACGTCCATTTGAAATAACCTGAAATTTTTATGACAAGCAAATACAAGTAATAAACGAATTGCTTCTAACCTTGCTACCGGTGCATAAGTCTCGTCATAGTCGATCCCTTCTTCTTGTGTGTATCCCTTGGCCACGAATCTAGCCTTGTTTCCTATGACTTTTCCTTTCTCATCCATCTTGTTCCTGAAAACCCATTTAGCTCCAACAATTGATTTTCCTTTTGGTTTAGGAGTCAGCTCCCAGACATCATTAATTTTGAATTGTCTGAGTTCTTCTTGCTTAGCTTTAATCCAGCTTTCATCAGATAAAGCTTCTTCTATGCTCCTGCATTCTATTTCAGAAATAAGAGCCACAGCACTAGACTCTTCTCGCCTTTTGGATCTTGTGCTGATTCCTTCATTGATGTCGCCAATAATAAGATCTTTGGGATGACTGGACTTATGTTTCCAGTTGCTGGTTAATTTATCAGATTGATGATCACTTACTTCACTAGAATCTTCAACAATCACTTGTTGTTGGTCCTTCAAAGTCTGAGCTGCTTCTTGAGATTTAGACTTTGTAGTGTCTGGAGCAGGTTCAGTCTCTCGAGATAGTCTGAACGGATTCATTTTGTGTAGAATCTTGGAATTTGACATTCATTGATTCTTCCACTGTTTGAGTCTTCTTATTGTAGACTCTGTATGCCTTGCTTGTGGTTGAACATCCAAGGAAGATGCCTTCATCTGACTTTTCTGTTTTCCCAATATACATGGTATACATAGATCAGACTTTTGGTATGATAAATTGGGTAGACCACGAACAAGCTTCTTTACTGAAATCTTGGCTATCTGCTTCATGTTGACATGCCCAAGCTTTTTATGCCATAAGTTTGCTTCATCTTGGATTAAGATTACACATTGCGATTCATCTGATTTCACGTCCAAGAGGTAGAATTTCCATGTCTTCGACCCATGAATGACTGAGTAGAGTCTTTACTGGTTTCTGAACAAATACCCTCTTCAAAGTTGATTTTAAAACCAGCATCACACAGTTGACTAATACTGAGCAGATTGAAATTGAACCCTTCAACTAAAGAAACATTGCTTATTGTGAGGTTCTCAATCTTTACAATTCAAAATCCTACTATTTTTCCTTTGCTGTTTCCTCCAAATGATACTTTTCCACCATTCACTTAAACAATCTTTATGAAGCAATTTGAGTCTCCTGTCATGTGTCTCGAGCATCCACTATCTAGATACCATTTCACCTTTTTCTTGATAGTGACTGCATTTAAAAAGAAACTCAAGCTTTCTTTGGTACCCATATTTTCTTAGGTCCTTTTGAGTTAGTCGATATATGGTTTTTGCCCAAACTTTATTGGATGGTCTCCAAACCATAGGACATTCTTTCTCAAAATGATCTCGCACTATTGCATTTTGAACATCTAAGAGTATTGTGACCTACTTGGTTTTACAAAGTTTCTTTCAAAATGATTTTTGTAAGCATTTCTTGTGGGTCTTTGCTTAATTCTTTCTTTTACTTTAGGAAAATCGATTAAATGAATAGTTTCAGTAGTCATTCCCAAACCAGATTTATTGAAATAAGGTCTTGAACAGAAAGTATTTTCTCTAGTTTTTCAAATCCTAGAGAAAATCTTTTGGAAATATTTGAAATATCATTTTTCAAAAATGCATTTTCTTTTAAAAGATTATCTTTACTTTCTCTGAGAGAGGAAACATTCTGGTTTAAGCATTTCACTTTTTCTTCCAAAACATTCTCTTGTTGTTTTAAAGCAGAATTTTCCTTTTTGAGTTCGGAAATTCTTTTAAGAGAAGTCTTAAGACTAAAACATAATTCATCAATGTATTTTGAAACTTTAATAGGGATTTTGAAATTACTTACCTCGAATTCACTTTCTGAATCTGAATCAGTCTCGGAGTTTGATTCTGAGTCTAATTGTGCTATTAGACATATGTTGGCATAATCATCATCACTATCTTCACACTCCGTATCACTCCTGTGTTTCAGCTTTGAGAGCTTTTCAATACCTTTCAATTTTTCCTTTCTTCTTCCTCGAAGAGACAGTTAGTCTCGATGTGTCCCTTTTCTTGCATTCAAAGCAGACTACATCTTTGTTTGATTCATCATCTTCAGCAGACTTGGTCTCATTTGCTTTTGAAAACTTTGTTTCCTTGAATTGAATCTTCTTCCTTTTCTATTCGGTTTTCTGAATCTTCTTATCATGAGAGCAAGTTCTTCATCATCCATGTCGTCTTTAGAATCTACATCGAGTCATCATTAGATTTTAATGCAATAGATTTCTTACCTTTAGGATCTTCGTCTTCATCGATTCGTTCCACTTCATAATACTGAAGAGTCCCAACCAACTCATCAACAGACAGTGGCATGATTCTTTGGGTCTCTCGGATTGAGGTCTTTATATGATTCCAATCCTTGGAGAGTCCACGCAGTAGCTTGTTCACTTTCATGGGATCAAAAATTGGTTGACCTTAATTTTCAAGACCATTCACGATTTCTGTAAAACGACTAAACATGTCAGATATAAATTCTCCTGGTTTCATTATGAAGGCTTCATATTGACCGAGAAGAATGTTGATTCTAGTCTCTTTCACTTGATCGGTTCCTTCATAAGTGATGTGTAATTTATCACAGACTTCTTTGGCTGTATCACAAGAAGATATTCTGTTATATTCAGTAGGTGATAAAGCACAATATAAAGAGTAAATTGCTTTTGCATCAAGAGCTTGTCTCTTGATTATCTCTTCCTGACTCATTTTGCTGGACTCAACAGTATCCTTTCCTCTTTCTAAGACAGATGCAGCTTTAGGAATGATTCATTTTTCTACAACGTCCTATTCTAGAGGATCCTTTGATCTTAAGAATGCCTTCATCTTGTTCTTCCATATGCTGTAGTCTTTTCCATCAAAGTAAGGCGGTCTAGTGTTGCTTTGCCCTTCTACCAGCCCTGGAGCCAACATACTAGCTATGGATCTTTTACTCTGAAGTAAAACACTTCAAACAAAGTGAGTACACGAGCTCTGATGCCAATTGAGATAGCTAGTATAAGCACCTAGAGGGGGGTGAATAGGTGCACAATCAATTTATCAAAATACGGAAGCAAGTCTTGGCAAACGATAGAAAGGTAGTTCACTATTGATTGACAAAATGAAATACGATCAAAGTAAAGAGAGTAAAGGAGAGAAGATTGAACACAAGTTTTATAATGGTTCGGCTTAATCCAAGCCTACGTCCACTCTTCCGTACTGACAGCCCACCGGTTGAATTTCACTATGAACAAAAGAGAAGTTACAGCACTGCTTTTCCTTGATTCTACAGTGTAGATGTTCTATCACACCTCCTCAAGGTTTCTCACAAATATAGACTCTCTTTTGTATATAAGTATTCGCTCAAAGGAATTATCTAAACAACAAGGAGTTTCAGACTTTGAAATTCTTCTATCGCGCACACCTCAACAACTTAGAACGTCTTCCTTATATACTCCTTTATGCCATCATACCCGTTGGCACTTACCAAAGGAATTCCTCCAATCTACCCGTTGGACGGAATCAATTAGGAAGATCATTCTGGCTATTAAAGGAACGTGTCGATAGCCCATCAATCATATTCGCCCATACAATCAGGATCTCGGTTTCCATAAGTAGAACCTTCCAAGAATATTTAGGCAATCATCGATTCCTTAATCTTCAAGTCAATCACGATCAATCAAAGAATTCGTTTGAGTCTTTTCCAGCCACGAGAGCTTCTCCAGTTGATAAGGTCAAGTCCTTAACGAAACATCCAATTCTGGATAACCTTTCTTCAACGGATCAGAGACTGTCAATGAGGATAGACTTTGAGTCTTGAGTCTGGCTGTCCAAAGGTCTTCAGACTTTAAATAGCAGAGTCTGCAAACCTTCAAACTAGACTAATGGAAACGTTTTGTCAGCTTCAAAACACTTCAAGAAGATTTCTCCAACAACAGCATCCTCAAGTTCTTCTATAACATGGTCAAGAGCTTTTAGTGTTTTTTTCTTTTCAAACACATTGAATTTTCATATTCAATATTTCACAATTCTCACTGTTCAACTTGTCTTCTTTGTTCAAATCAACAATTATTTTCTTAGTTGTTGAAGCTATTGATCTGAATATATCGAGACACATATACACGAATTATTAATGACTATCATTTATGCATCCATTTTGCACAAACCCATCATATTAATGAATAATTTCAAGTAAGGTTTCAAAATTAAAATGTCACTATGTTTCCACTCATCATCCAAAAATCCTAACTTAACTTCTATGCAAAATAAGTTCAGCAAAGTCGCTAAAACTTTCTTGAACTTCCTACAAAAAATTGTAAATTAACATGCTAATTTACAACAATAGATAACATTGAACTTTCAATGATTAAACATGTCTATTACACTAAGTAATATATTCAGAGGAAAAATATCAACATAGAAAGAGATATTTACACCTAAAACATCTCAAACTAATCTTAAAAAAAATAGGGAAGTCTCTTCTAATCTCTTAATAAAAATCTCTAAGAATTTTGAAGGCACATTAAACCTTTAGAGAGCTCTCATGCCACCTCCAAAGCATATTAACTCTGCACCATGTGACACTCAACCCAAGGGTTGAAGTTTTGATCAACTTGATTCTATTGTAATTGATATGGCTAGTAAAAGTACCTAGAGGGGGGTGAATAGATATAAAAAATAATTTCTCACGATAATCGCACAATACTAGATAGTTGATAAAATTGAGACAATTGATTTTCGTCAAACAACAATCAAAATAAGACTGAGAATAGGGAAGAGAAAATTGAACGCAAGGTTTATAGTGGTTCGGCTTATTTCAAGCCTACGTCCACTCTTCTACACTGACAACCCACTGGTTGGATTCCACTATGAACAAAGAGATGTTACAGCACTATTCTCCCTTGATTTCACGGTGTAGAAGATCTACCACACTCCCTCAAGGTATCATTAAGTATAGACTCTCTTTTGCGAATACAGTTTTGCTCAATATGAATCGACTAATAATCAAGGAACTTCAGACTCTGGAATTTCTCTATCGTACACCCTCTTGAACAGTTAGAACGTCTTCCTTTTATACTCCTTTATGCCATCATACCTGTTGGCACTTACCAAAGGAATTCTTCTAATCTTCCCGTTGGACAGAATCAATTAAGAAGAACATTCGAGTTATTAAAGGAACATGTCGATAGCCCATCAATCCTGTTCGCCCATACAATCAGGATCTTGGTTTCCAAGAATAGAACCTTTCAAGAGTATTTCGTCAATCATCGGATCTTCAAACGATCTTGATTTCGAATAAAAGAATCCGTTATATCATACCCAGCCAAGAGATCTACTCTAGTGGACAAGACCAAATCCTCAACCAAACACTTTAGCTTTGAATCGTCTTCGTCACTGGATTAAAAACTATGAATGAGAATAGTCTTGAGTCTTGAGTCTTAAGTACTGAGTCTGGGGATCTAAAGGTCTTCAGACTCTAAATTGAAGGGTCTCAAATGAAGGTCTTCAGACTCTAAATAGAAGGGTCTGCAAAGCTCCAGACTAGACTGATAGAAACGTTTTGTCAACTTCAAAATATTCTTGAAAGATTTCTCCAACAGTAATCTCTTACAAAAGCTACTGCAAGCCTCCTATAATCCCGAATCACGTTAACTTTCCGTAGGTAATCTAACACCGCTTACCATTCAGATAGAAAAGTGTTCATTAAGGCCGGCACATTCTCAAAATCCGGCATAAGATAATCATTCCAAATGATTTCTTGTATCATCTAATTAACCCTAACCACGTGTGATACTACGTCACCGTCATTCCACCAATAATTAGCTAACTCTGTCATTAGCCCTTTAAGTCTTGCATTTTCTTCATCTGTTCTTGAAAATGTAACCATGCGTGCATAACGCATCATAGTTCCTGCAACAAATGCAAAACAAAAAATGATTACTTATAATTCACAGTAAACAAAACGGAAAATACATAATTTTCCATGATTCCTACAACAAATACAGGAAAAAAAAAAGAAATTATTTATAATCCACAACAAACAAATTGGAAAATACATAATTTTCCTTCTTTTTATTTTTCGTCAATGAATGCCGATCAACAATGGTCAACGCAGTCAACGCCGGTCAACGGTCAATGGCCTAAGTCAATGGGTCAATGGTCAACGATCAAATAGGACGAGGTCAACGAGTCGGAGTCAACACGGTCGGGTCGGGTCGAACCAACCGACTTGGCACATGCCACACGCATTCGCGGCTAACGTCACGATGACGTCAACTGGCACCTACCACGCACACGCCAACACTCATGTGCATGCATTGCACACGTTGACGACACCGGTTCCTTCCGACCATGCATGGCAGCGCGTCCGGCGGCCTCCAGCGACTATCCACCACTCAATTTTCTTGTATCGACAAGAGTTTCAACCCTACACTATCAGAAACAAACTTCAATTTACAGAAAATCACAAACAGGGGTGAACTGTACGCGGGTGTCGGGATTTTCCATCCCCAATCGGCCAACAGTGTTTTACGAAAATTCAATCAAAAGCAATTCATAAACATGAAAAGGGATCGAGAAGCATAAACTATGGCTCTGATACCAATGTTGGGAAAAACAGATTCTCTAAAACTGGTTCTAATACTCAATCGAAACCCTAAAACAAACGCGGAAGATGAGCCCAAAAAGCACATGTATCACTGATCAAAGATACACTACAGAATCGAGCGTACCTTGTTTTTTCACAGATTAAACACCAATGTTAAAGTTCGATGAAGAATTTCGATCCCATCTACTGAGGACCGTACTGTTGCTTTTAGGGGGAGAGAACTCTGAAAACGTACGTTCTTTCTTGGAGTGTTGTTTCTGAGAGAGAGTATTCCCTTTCTATCTAAAACGCTACTTCAAACAACATAATTTTTCGTACCCAAACAACGCAACATTTTACATCGTAACCGTTCCTCCATAGGCCCTTAACTTGCAAGCCAGGTTCTCAAGCCCAACATGGGCAGACGGGCCTACTTAGGCCGATCAACATATAGAAAAGCCCATCAAACCAAATTTGGTATCCACAAAATCGCCAATGAATTTGCATAAGTTAAGCATTATAAGGGTTCTAAATTCATGTACACAAACTCTCAACATATGCAAGAAATCAAATGATCTAAAGTCTTGTATATAGAAGTGGAAAACCTAGAAGTTGAACTCATATTGTGTACCTAATTGAGCCATACATGATTTTGATATGTGGAGGACCAACAAAGGTACTTGGTCTTCCTCTCCTCCTTTCTTAAATGGTATTATGAGTGCTTTTGAATAAATAGTGGAGATGTTAAGAAATCTCATTTTCACCCGAGTACTTAAGTATGAATCATTATGATTACAAAACAGATACTAATCCTTGCATAAATATATATATGTAGAAATCTAGAACCCCTTCCTTTTGTTGTTTTATTTATTTAGAGAAGTACATGTTTCCCATCTAGAGTATTGCAAAAAAAAAAAAAAGTACAAAAAAAAAAGTCTTTAATATATTATATTGGTACCAATTTAATTCCAATATTTCAATTAATTCATTTAAATCTAAATCACTTCATATTTATACCAATAAGTCTATCCAACTAATTTAGGATAAAGATTTCATAAACACCGACCGTCCTTCATTGCACAACTAACACTAACATTGACATTTTTTTTGTAATTTATTATATTCTTTTTTCTTTCCTAGGACTATCAAGGGCTGGCCTCACTCCCCTAGGCCAAGGTGGCCTCGCTAGGCATCACCAACAAGCCCGACAAGGGTGACCCTTGCTCAAGCAAGACTTCTCATGAGCCAAACCATGGGAAAAAAAAAACCCTAAAAAATAATTAAAAAATCAATACAACAATTTCCAAAAAGAAACTCAATTAGTACAATATGAAAAGATTTAAGACTAATTTGGTTCAATTAAAAAATTCATGACTGAATTAATACCCATAAAATAGGTTTATGATTTTTTGGTACTTTTCCTAGAGTATCGCTCCTCAAAAGCATACATTCATAAATTAAGGATACTTTTTTCCATGGAAAAAAATTGATTTGGAGAACCACTTGAAAAATAATCAATTATATTACTTATAAAAATAAATAAACAAAAAAATATTTTCATCATTCACAGAATTGTTTAACATAAAATTATTGTCAATAATGAAAACATTTTCCTCAATTAATTAATTCAATCTTATGTTATATTGAATGGAATAGATCCAGACACTCTCAGACCAGAAACTTCATGGTTTCCCTACATTAACTTCCACGAGTGTGCAGAGTGCGTGTGTATGAGAAAGAAGAGAAAGAGAGAGAGAGGGAGTTCAGATTAAATAAGACAAGTAGAAGCAAGATAATTTGGGATTGTTGGTAAGTCAGCGCAGTCCAATATGTCAGAAAATCAGTTAACAATCAGTTCTTCTAAACCAATTGAGTTTGAGAAATACTTCCCACCTGCAATTGACCCACTCGGCTACAGCTTTTTACAAGAGGAAAACACAAATGCCTAAGCTTCATTTCCGACTGCGCGACATTTAGTAATATACTTCTGGTTATGCACACTCATTGCATCTAAGACTGAAAAATACTTCTGTCCAATCTGATCAAACACTGCCAAACCGTATGTATCTTCCAATGCATAGGAACGGCATGCATTCCCTCTCTGCAGGACCATCAATTTGTCACAGGAACCTCAGGTAGGGCAAGTACGGGCTTGAACTTAAAAATTTATATCTGCTTATTAAGTTTTTGCAAGACTTCGACTTGAGACGCCATGCAACAATTTCAAAAAGCCATGAAAGCTCAGTTTTCCATCGGTATGTCTGATCCAATCATGGAGTACAGCATACACGGGGACTGAACTGCTCACACCTAGTTCCTGCAAAAAAAGATCAAAGATGTCAGGTGATGTCAATAGCCTGATACAGATTCTGAAGTATGAGAACACATCGCTTATACATAACTGATCATGCACCATAGAAAAAGCATAGAGATGCCCCACTTTCACTTGTCAACAAACTAGACAGAATCAGGTTAGAATATCATCTTAGAATCTGCATTTACATGGAAACAATCAACTGAAAGAAACTAGATATTAGACAATCATGGATATACACATAAAGTTAAT
The DNA here is from genome assembly GCA_016097545.1 of Eucalyptus victrix. Lineage (NCBI taxonomy): Eukaryota > Viridiplantae > Streptophyta > Magnoliopsida > Myrtales > Myrtaceae > Eucalyptus > Eucalyptus victrix. The sequence continues at coordinate 44,317,343 of CM027843.1, read as the reverse complement.
AACCTCATTACTAATTAGCTGCGGGAGCTACAGGCAATCTTTTGACGGGCAAAAGGGAGAAGCCAACCAAAAGATCAAATAAGTATGGAAAACCATGCAATTCACAAAATGGGCAGATATCACATAAGAGCAGCAAAAAAAATGTAATGCATGGGTGACTATATAGCTGCCAATTCTTGCAAAGTAGCCGAAATCAACAACCTACCGAAGCCAACTCATCAATGACAATAGCCCGGTTTCCTTCTTTTTCAAAAATTTCATAGGCACAACGAGCAAGTTGTTCCCATCTATCAACAGCTTCAAGTTGATGGACGCTTAGAGTAGCTGCACAAAACTCTTCAAAATCCATCCTCCTATATTGAAGTGCACTAAGCTGTCCCAAGGTAAAGAAGAACAATTCAACATTCAAGATCTACCGTTGACAAAAACAGAAAATGGTATGAAATTAACAAAACTCAATGATGAGGGCTATACTGATGTCAAGAAATCTAGGACACGAGATTCTTTCATAGCATCCGTTGCATTCCTCATCAAGGCCTAGCAAGATCGAAGTATGTAAGACCACAATCTCATTAAAACCAAGCGGGGAAAAACAATGACACTACTAAGTGGTGATACCAACCATTTTAATGTTTTCAAATCCTATGGTACCATTCTTGCTTGGTTCAAATAGAGAAAACTGCTCTTTCAGATAAAAAAGCTCATCTCCAGTCAATGTTTTGGACAAAGCCTGTAATAAACACATGAATGAACTGTCAGTAAAAACTAAGTATAATCTCTTCAATAAAAGATTAAAGCATGCCTCAACATCCCTTATTCCACATATTATCTCATTGTAGCTCCTTCTCTTGTTTCTGTCCTAGATTCTCCTTCAGATTTGATGTCAAAGTCCATTAAATAAACCATATTTACAATAACCATACCCATCCTTTAATCATCCTTTGCCACTGATAACTCAGCAAACTGATTATTAAAAATCTAACATGCCCAAAACAATAACAATGCTAAATAAAAGAGAATTAAAAGATAAGGAGCAAAAATTAGCCATAGAAGATTGGATTCAACCCCAAGACTCTGATCTTGGTAAGAGTGAACCATCACTAGGCTAAGTCTTGCTCCTTCATTATTCATACCATGCCAAGTTCCTTTCCTAGAAAAGTTCTCCTAATCTAATCAACACAATCTGCAGTAGCACACAATAGAACCAGCTCTCCAGTGCAACAGAGAAAGCAATTTTAAAGGTACATTATACTGTTAATCTGAGGAAAAGAGTCCAAAGCTTGTCCAGAAAAGACAAAACACAGCAATGTGGCAAAGCTTTCAATGTCCATTTAATTGTGAAGCAACTATAGATATTAAGTAGTTTAAGTTCATTGCAATCACAATGAAGATCCTGCCGATAATTAATTGCTTCACATTCCTTGAGCCATGTTTTAAATTCTAATTAAAGATGCCAGTGCATCAATGGAACCAGTTCCATTTCCAGAACAGACAAACTCAGTGACGGCTAAGTTACATTATTTTACATACCCTTAAGGCAGCTCTTCTGAGTGTGGATGAACGCATATATGCCTTCATGAGTTTGAATATAAGAATATCTAGAGGCACTTTGATCTCTTTATAATTCTTTATCCACGAATGGCCTGCCAAAGAAAATGTTAGAATTACATCATAAAAGAACTGGCATCTTCATTGGCAGATGAAACCTACTTAGAGCTTGTGCAGCTGTCATCCTTTTCCTGGGATCTTTAATTAATAAGCGCTTCACGAAGTCTCTTGCCTCAGAGGATAGTGAAGGCCAAGGTTGTTCGTCAAAACTTGGATCAGCTTTTAGAACAGCTCGAAAGATCCCGGACTCACTTCGGGCCCAAAAGGGACGACTGCCACAGAGCAGAATATATGCAATTACGCCTATGCTCCAGACATCTGCCTCGCTAGTGTAAGCTCTATGGAGAACTTCAGGAGCTACATAGTACGCACTACCGACAATATCATTTAGCCGCTCATCTGTATAGCAATTAGAACGATTCTCAACATTAGGTAATTTCTTGAGCCCTCAAACTGATGCACCAAAGCTGCTATATACTAAAGGGTTATGCATACCTGGTTTCACAAAATCTGACAAACCAAAATCTATGGCCTTCAAAGTAGATGTTTCATCCTTCGACGAGAAGAGAAAATTCTGATCAAGCAATTAGGCACGCTTCCATGAGAATAGGTTGATCAAAAATATTTTGAGAAAGCTGATGCAAAGCAGCAAATTATAGCTAACATTTTAAAAGCAATTCCTCTCTCTTTTGGTTTATATCTCTTTTTCCAAAGAAATGAAAATTGTTTAACTTAAACATAAGTTTGGGCCAGTAATCAGAGTTAGTACCTTTCCCTTACTCAGATGATTTTTATATCCAACACAAAATGGGATACAAACGAAGAAAAATGAACAATATAGCGAAAGAAAATAATTATGTGGAGGTAACTACGTCCAAGCACAAAACTGTCTTCAAAAGTATGCAACTTGATATCATGTAAATCATAGTCATGCATACGAATAACAGAAATATCATGATAAAAAAATCATTCTACATATTCCTTTAGTTCAAGCGTTCAAGAAAGAAGAACTGACAAAATGTGAGTCAACAAATTACAAGCACAGTTTCTAGAAGATCTTAAATATAATTTGTCAACTTTAAGACTCCTACAAACTTGAGCATACATGATTGCATCAAATCAAGGAAATGGTATAATTGCAATAAAGTTGGGTGTACTGCAATTTAGGCAACGATAGTAAAGTAGATAGACCAATAAGAACATTTCCTAAAATTCTTAAGGCCAAATAGGAACTAGGAAAGTGAGTCCAAAAACCTTTTCAGGGAAGAAACAAAAGCCACAAAGAGGATAAGGAAGAGAGGTTGCTCTATTGTAAAACAAAAATGAGATTACAAATTTCACACAAGAGAGGATCCTCAGTACATATGAAACAACTGTGCAAAAAGAAAAGGAGTACATGACCACCTCAGGTTTCAGATCCCGATGCACCACACCTTGCAGGTGGCAAAAAGCGACAACATTTAGTATTTGTATCAAAACAGCTCTTGCATCATCCTCCGAGTACTTCCCGCCCCTGATCAAATAAGACACCAGAAAATGAGCCTCTGGCAATACAAGATCTCCATTTTTAAGGATCATCCATCTATATAAATTCATCTATTATCTAAGGCTAGAATAAAAGAAGCTAGCACAAAAGATAACCTTGAAAGTATTCTATCCAAGAGTTCCCCTCCTTCACATAACCTGAAAGAAGCATCAAGTTATCAAAACTTTGAGTCACAGTATGCAAACATCCAAAATAATTTACACTTCCAACATGATAATAAAGCAGAAAGCTCAGATAAAGTCCAGCAAACAGAGCTTACTCCATTACAATATAGACATTATCATGGTCTTCATATGCATCATAAAACTGCACGAGATTGTCATGTCCAGTCAAAGCTCTCAATATTTTGACCTCCCTTCTCACATCCTCAATAGCAATTGCGGTCGTCATCTAAAGAAAAAAAAAAAGTATATCAAGATCCATCAGAAAATTAAGAAACAGGCAACGAAAAAAACTATGGTACTTGGCAAAATTTCTCTGCTTTAACCAAGTAAAGAAAACTAAAATAAGGCAAACTTGAGGGAATACTAGCAAATAGGAACATGGCACCAAAAAGATGTGCTTCACCAATTTCTTCCGAGTAAAGCCAAATACTCCAGAGTCTAGAGCATATACTGAATCAGGAGAAATACCAAACTGGATGTGCATTTCTTTGCAATTTTATCACCATAATTCTTGTGTACTTTGCTCATAACATAGATAAATGTTCCTTTGCCATTATCAATGAAACCTATTCTCCAGCTGAAAGTAACATTTTGGTCCCTTCTTGAAGACAAATGAATAACTTAAAAGATATTTTTTCATTAACAGAAAGATCAGTGCCTACCACTGATCAGACACAACAGCAAAGGATGGATCCCAGAAGGCTATCTCTAAGTCCTATAGGGTAAAAGCCCCCTAGATAAAGTTGCACGCACAATTCCATGTTTTAAGTTACTGGAAGTGATTATTGTAGTGACTTGGTTCGCACTACTGCTTTCTTTGCAACACAATGCTTTCTTTTAATTAATCAAACAACAAGAATGTACAGAAATTAGGGTAACCACACTGTAAGTGATAGCTCATTGCTAAGTTCATGAATCAGGCCATTAGGTTCGCCAATTGAATTACTTCCATCTGAATTTGAAAACTGGCTAATTTACTTGGGCTTCCATTGTGATATATGTATCTTTCATGGAGAGGAAAACCCATAACAGGAGAACCTCACAAGAAAGAGCAACATCAATTTAAGGATTTTTGTCTTCATACACACTTCGAAGTGACAGAACTTCTGAAGAAAGAAATCAAACAGGTAACACCGTTGCTGTGGTTGTGGAGGCAACACTAAAGATGATCTAGGTCATTTTTGTCCTTCCAGATCTATGTTCTTCTAGTACAGTTGAGCACGTATCTTAAAGTCCAGTTTTAAAATTATAGATTATAGATAGAACGGCTGGTTCAACTTTATGCAATTGAAAGTGACATCCCGTATTTATCAATAAAACTATATGCTGTACAAATGAACTGGTAGAGGTATTCAAAGATAAGGACCATGCTTGGGTTGATACTTCGCATTCTTTATTCGGCACTTCTAGTTTGTCTTGCTTACCTTCATGTGACATTGCAACTAGCATTATAATATGATAACTTCACCAATAAGAAAGCAAGTCGAAATGGATCACCACCAATTCCACTAAAATACTTGAAGAAAAAAGCCAAAAACAGAAAAACCAGACAAGTCCCTTACCAGGTTTCGACATCATCTCCAATGGTACAAACCAATGTAAAAGATTAAAAATCACCAAAGCATGAATGTGTCTCGACTTGTCACTAGCTGGTGGTAGAATTGCCTCTGTTCTACGGATCAACCCCCGCCACGACATAATACTCATCCACCACAGGTGATTTAGGACAATAAAATGACACAACTCAAAGACAACACATGAGAAAAAATTACTCAAGTCACACCCGAAATGTGATACGACATAAACACATGAACCTCCGAATGGACGGGACCCAACATGATTCTTCACCTTCTCTCAAAAGACCCATTTCACATCCTTTCCATTGAAGTTCCAGGAAGTTATTCAAGAGGTATTCTTTAGCAACTACAGGGGATCACAGACGACAGGACCCCCCTCAAAAGACGGCCCAAGGAAAATGAATTCCAAGCTCAACAAATCATCACTTATCCCAGCGTACATGAATCCACAAAAATTTCCGACATACATAGAAGGCCATAAATGAGAAGATCAAACCTTTGCTTTCGGTATGACTTTCACAGCAACCTGTTGACCCTTAAGCTCACCCTTCTTGGACCTTGCACGGCAAGTATACCCAAAATGCCCTCTCCCCACCTCGTCCCCAAGCTCATACTTGCTCCCGAAGTTCTTCGAGAACCCGAAGCTCTTGTCAAGCCCCGTCACCCGCCCCTCGCCCTCCGCCTCGCTCCCTTCCGGGATCGCCGCCTCGTTCGGCTTCGCCGTTCCGCGCCGCAGCGCGAGCGCGGCCTTAATGTGCTTCGCCGGCGACGGCGGCGGGAACGGCCGCTTGAAGAGCCGCTTGGGCGTCGAGTTCGCGCTCGCGTTCCCGTTCCCGTTCGCCGGGGACCGGCCTGCGGGGGACTTCTTCGAGAAGAAGTAGTGCGCCGGGCTGGGGCTGTAGAACGGGAAGAAGGGCGACTTCCGCCCGTCCCCCCCGGCCTCCTCCTTGGGGACGTGGTTGCCGGGGTCGCCGCCGTTGACGGAGCCCGAATCAGGGTTCCGCCGCTCCTCGGCCGGGCCGGCCCTGCCGTTGGCGGAGGCGATCCCTCGCTGCCCGGGCGCGGGAGAGGAGAGATCGAGCTGGGAAGTGGGCTTCGAAGTGCACAGCCCCATCCTCCTCCTCCTCCTCCTCCTCCTCCTCGAACGGCGGAAATGCAGAGAGAAATTTCGAAGTAAGCGGGGGAGCTAAAGCATTGCGGACGAGAGAATTTGAAATGGCGAAGTCCGAGAGCTCCTCGTCGTCGTCTTCTTCTTCTTCGATGGCCGGAAAAAAGCAAGAAAAACAAGAATCTAGAGAGAGAAAGTAGAGGGAGAGAAGAGAGAGAAAGTGTGTACGCAGTGCGACTTCTCTCTTTCTTTACCTTTTTTTTTTTTTTTTTTTTTGGTAGGAAGGTGGGGGAGATCTGCAGAGGAAGGAGAAGAAGATGATAAAATGGAGAAGAGACGGTGATCCGCTCTGCTTTTGGGGGGGTTCCTTTCCGGGGCTGACGTAATTAAAAATGAGGATGAAATCCGGAGTCGTTGGACTAAATTTTTTTTTTTTAATTTTGAAATCGATGGATCGGTTAATAATAAAAAAAAAAAAAAGAAGAAGAAAATGTAGAGGGCGTGCAGGAAAAAAATAATGATAACGAGAGTAATAAATGGGGCGACGAAAATTAAAAAATTAATTCAATGAATGTGGATTGACCCGCGGTAGATGTGACTGTGCGGGCGGGCGATGGGAACGTGTGTGGTGGTCCTGCCGCGTGACAGCGGCGTGAGCCGCAAGAGATGTTTCTTTTGGCGGTGCCCGACCGGAATTCGGGTCTAAGGATAGAATTTAGGATGAAATAATGTCATTTTCTCACTTTTCTTACCTCATTTTGTAGATAAAATAAAATCATCATAGAACATATTAGGTGAATTTTACATGTTGGAACTTGATACAATGTGAAAAGCGTTCTATATTTTAAATTGAAAAATGGACAGAATATAAGAGTTATGATGATATGAGGAAACAAAAGTTATTTTTTTGTATGAATTAGACTGCTATTAAACAACTGAATATTAATGTCGCTCATCTGTGGAATGTGGAATGCCAGATGGTGTGAAAATTAAATCCTACTTGCATGCCTTATTGTTTACCGATAAAAGGCTTTATTTAAATTTCGGAAAAAATAGCTAGTGACTCCGTGAATGAAATTTGAATGTAATTTTAGGTATGTGAGATTCCAATAACACATTGGCCATGGGAAGTGCAATCTTCTTCTTGTTTCTATAATTTGACTAATTATCATAATTAGTTTATCACCTAAAGAAAAACTAGCATAAAACCTCATCGTCAATAGTATCTTGAGCCTCGACTTGAACCTAAGTTCTCCAACATAGGAATTGGAAGCATTTGCCATCGATTCAAAATTGAAAGAATGGGAATGCCTTTACTTCTAGGTCAATCCCAAAATGGGCTAGGTGTGATTTCTAAGCACTTACCAAAATGTATGATACAAGCCAATCCCAAAATAGGCTAGGTGTGATTTCTAAGAACTTACCAAAATGTATGATACAAGCGAAAGCAATTAGTAAACATCAAAATGCTTCTGCTGAGGTTTATGTAGTATTTATTATTATGATGTCATTAATAAATGAGACTGCGAGGTGATGTCTTGTCATTAAAGATGTTAATCATGGATTAATTACTTGGTTATGCTGTCTCTTTCTTTTCACTTCATTTTTTATTTTATTTTTACAAATGGTCACTATTGAAATGTAAGTTTTCGACCAAAACAAAAAACGTAAGTTTTCGCGGAAAAAAAAAAGAAATGTAGGATTGCATGAAACAGGACATATAAACAGTCAGCCCTAAAGTACAAATTTGTACCGTCGTTCTTATTTTTTTTTTTTAACTATGTACCGTCGTTCTTATTCAATTGGTAATAATATAGGCGGTAGGGTTAAAAGTCAAACAGCAAAGGTCCAAAAGCAAAGGGGGAAAATATTATTGTTAAATACATGATATGGTTTTATTATTTGTACTTTTCCCGGTAACTTTATCTTCTCTCTCTCTCTCTCTCTCTCTCTCTCTCTCTCTCTCTCTTGGTTACAAAATCTACTAAAAAGGAGCTGTTTCAAATTTCAAAATCCTGAGGAAGGGTTTTTCTTTTTCTTTTTCCATGGCTTAAAAAGAAATATAAAAAAATCTTTACTAAATATGCCGCCCAAAACATCTTATTTTAAGTATTCAAAATTTCATATTTCTTTGCATGGCTAAAATAAGAAATTTATAAAATATTTCCTAAATAAGCCGGAAAAAATCTTATTAAAGTATTCAAAATTTTATATTTCATTTCATGCCTAAAAAAAGAAATATATAAAATCCTTCCTAAATATGCCCCAAAAAAATCTTATTCAAGTATTCCAAAATTTTATACTTCTTTTCATGGCTAAAAAAAGAAATATATAAAATCTTTCCTAAATGTGGCCCCCAAAAAATCTTATTTAAGTTTCACAATAAACGAAAATCCTCCATAATGTATGTCTCGGAGCTGTCATTTGTAACTAGAAATCCACAGTACTTGAGTACACGGAGCTTCCCTCTTCATCAATGATTAGGAATCATTTCGCATCTTTACTCTTTATTGAAGGGTTTTGAGGATGTCAAGAGTAGAAGATACGTCGGATTCTTGCTTTGATCAATTTGAAATTATATAATACGCAATCAACTAATATCATGACATATTCAAACCTGTTTGGATTGATTTCACATTTTTACTTTTTTTTTTTTAATTTAAATATTGTGGCCAATGTGTTTTGACTTTTCTTTAATCCAAAATGTTCATGACTTTCACATCATCCAAATGTTAGTATGCAGATTAGCATACCGTTTTTTTCGTAATTTTTTCAAATTTAAATAATATCTCAAAGTTTTGTGAAAAGTGGTACTTAGGCTTAAGTGTTAACAAATAGCCTTATTATAGAAAAAGTAAACCTGTAATGGGTAATAAACTTATATTGACACTTAGTCTTTATTTGTTTTGTGGAAAATATTTTCCTCATTTTGTAATTTGTTGATTGCTTAGGGAAATTAGTCAAAGAAAAATATTTCCTAGTCAATAAAAAACATATAATTAAATTTAAAAAATGATTTTAAAAAAAATTAAAAATCACTTTCCAAAATATAACTAGAAAATGACACTTGGACCCAAAACTTTGCCCTTAGATAAGAGAACCCCAACCCTCATTCCCAAGCCCTTCGCAATGAACCTAGACCCAAATGCTGAAGCTAGGTCTACCGAGGTCCATTGAGGCTAGCTCAGGTGCAAAGAGGTCATGTCAAAACTCCAATGCCCAAGCTTGGGTAAAAATAAAAGTGGGACTTGAGACACTACCTCGATGCCTTTGGCTGGTTCTTAACACTCAAGTCTAAATACAAGGAGCCTAGGCCCAATTCTCCAGTACTGTTGCTTGGCTTCATGGCACCTCAACCCGAAACCTCAGTGCCTGTGCCTCGAGTTCCTAAGTCCATGGAGATGAACCCTAGCTCCATAGAAGCTAGCCTTAGGACCCCTAAACCCATGCTCATATCCCTCATGCCAAAGCTCGAGTTAAAGTCCATTGAGGTCAAACCTAGAACATTAGCGCTCATGCTTGAGTCTCCACACCCAGGCTTGGGTTCATTAAGGCCGAGGCAATGATTGATGCCCTTGCTTAGGTCCCTAATGCCCCGACTTAGGTTCATTGAGACATGGCTAGGGACCCTAAGTTCATCCCCTAATCCTCAATGTGGAGCTTGAGACCTTCGTGTTTGTGCTCGGACCCCTCACGCCAAAGCCAAGGACCTAGTCCATTGAAGTCGAGACTAGATTTAGGACCTTGGTACCTATGTCTAGGTTCATGTGCTGGAGACTAGGGCACTTGAAACCAGATTCATGTGCTAGAGACCAAGGCGGTTGAACGCATGTCTAGTGAGGTTAGATCTAAGACCTTGGTGCCTGTGTTTGGTTTCTTGGTTATTTCGGCACAAGTCATTAGTGCTTAAATAGTGCATGTGCATGTGAAAATAAAATCATGTTTTTCTTTTGAAACAATGGAAAATTTTTTGATTATTTTTTATATTTCAGTCAAACAAAGAATATGGCCATTTTCCTAGAAAATGACTTTTTTAGAAATATTTTTCAAAATTATAATATTTTTCACGAAACAAACAAATTTTTAATGTAATAAGCGTTGTTGCACCAAAGGTGTTAATATTTGAGTTGTATTTGTCCCAAATAGGATGAACAAGTCATCGGAAGGTTGGGTTTAGTCTTGTTGCTATAAACCAAGCTAGGATTTCCATATTTTGGCTAAACACAAAAAGAGCATGGGTCCCTACGAGAGAGTATCAAGTGTAACTAAGAGTTAGAAAATATCAAATATATGTTGAGGGAATGTATTATCCACGATATTACTTGTTCACAACGAACTGTTTTATTATTTTTATTATAAATCGACAGATCAATTACTTTTACAATATTTTCTATTATTTCTATTAAGGTACAAAACGATTGATTGTGGAGACACACAAAATAAAGAAAGGAAAGAACTCACGGAACATATCAATTTTTGGATTGTGTAAAAAGCAGGGGGAGGAGGGGGGGCCAAGATCACAAGAGATGGAGAGGAGTTAATGAATGGATAGAGAGAGAGAGAGAGAGAGAGAGGAAGGTATCAATTTATTGTCAATCCCAAGACAGCGACATTTGACCATCTCCCATTAAATACCAATCTTCACTTACTTGCAACCTCCACCTAAATGGTGAAATAAATAAAATTAAAAAGAGCGGCATTTAACGAAACCTTTTTCATCGGGACCCATCTATTCCACGACCAAAAATAGGCACGATGTCCGATGTCAAATTAACCTGTGTTTGGTTACAGATTTAACGGGAGATTTGTTGGGTTCCACTAAGGGCGTAGAGGACGACACATGTCCCAAAAAAAACAGTTCGGTTAGTTACGTAATCAATTCCTACGCTTTCCCTTATTTGATGATGACGATAAAATTCATTTTCATCACGGACGGCGGACCTAACGAGATCCCAATAATGAGTATTTTCATGGTTGATAACATAAAATATTCTTTTCATTTTCCCTTTAAAAAATTTCAAAATAAAAACTCAAAATGTCATTCTTTTTTCAAAAATGATATGAAATGGAGTTTATTTCAAATAAAGACTTGAAGTGGTCATTTAATCTAAAAAAATGACTCAACTTGCCGATCGGTGAATGCATATTCCAATGGCTTGACTAGGGGATATTCGTCCAAAAAATTATTTGTTCACTTTCAATTGTCCTATTCTTTTTTTTTCTAGTCAATGATTGTCCTGTTCATCATATTCTTTATCCCCTATTCATCTTCTTTTTGCCCTGATCAAGAACATAAGATTTGGGAAGGGCCGGCAAGCACCGGTTGTTGATAAGGGCTGGCAAGGGTTGGCCTCATCTGGGACTAGCAAGGGCTTAATGGCCATCGTCGATAGTGGGCGAGGGTTGTTGAGCCTCATTGGTCATGGTGAGGGCTTATAGGCCAACCCTCACTAGTTGGCAAGGGTGGCCTTGGCCACCACCGGTAAGGGTTGTCAAGCCCTCATTGGTGATGGGCGAGGGCTTGCAGGCCCTCACCGGAGGTAAGCGGGAGAGGGCAACCTCGTTGATGGCTATGAGGGGTGGCCTCTCCCGCCTCCACCCATCCTCCACCGATAGCCTCATCTTCTGCTAGGACTACAACTAGGGTGTCCACGTCGCCTTCTTCGTCCCTTCCTCCCCCCATTGCTCTAGATTGACGACTTCTTCGACTACCCATTTGCCCTCGAGCACCTCCCTATAAAGCCTCGATTTGAATGGCCCCCGCCAGTCGGCCTATAAGCCCTTGCTTGCAGCTAAAGAGGACTTGATGGCTCTTGGCCACTGTCGGCGATAGGTGTCAAGCCCTTGGGCCTTTACTAGTAGCCACCACACGCTGACCCTTCCCCAAGTCTTATGTTCTTGATTTAGGTAAGAAGAAGATGAATGGGGACAAAGAAGATGATGAACATGACAACCATTGACCCAACAAAAAAAAAAGGACAATTGAAAATGAAAAAGAACTTTTTTTTGGACAAAAATACCTTAATTGGGCTATTGGAATATATATCAGAGATGCATCTATTTACCGGCCGGCGAGTTAGATCCTTCTTTGAAACTAAATGACCACTTCCCATTCTTATTTGAAATAGACTTAATTTCAAGTCTTTTTGAGAAAATGATGGCACTTTGGGTCATTATTTGAGATTTTTCCTTTTCTTCATAATAAATATTTGATATGTACATAAATTAAGATTAATATTACAAAAAATCTCGAACTAGTACATTTATAATAAATATAAACGTGACAAATTTACTATTCTTTAGTTTCAGTTTAGTCTTATTGTGAAATTGACATGTGGCAATCCACGAGTGCATAGATTTAGGATTTTACATTCCATTCATCACAAATGTACCAATTTATATTTTTTTGCAGTATTAATCCAATTTATTGAATACTAATAGAAGATAAATTAATCATAAATGTATTAGTTCGAGATTTTTGGTTATCAAAAAATTAGTTTGTGGTAAATTTATTACAAACATACTAGTTTAGGATTTTTTGTGTTAAAAAATTAGTTTGAGATATATTTGTCACATGTATACTAGTTTATGATATTTTGTGATATTAACCCTATCTAAAAGATAAACCCTAAGCATCATCCTTTAATTCTCCAATTGTGCATTGAGTGTCTTCTAACAATTATTTTTCCTACTTTCGATTTTTATTTTGACACATGAACCGCATATTATCCGAAATAAGACTGGCTTCATACGATGCCCAAAAGGGCTCTATCTTTTTGACATCGATGGTCAAATTTATTAGTATTTTCTTTTTGTAGTAAAATACCATTAAGGTATAACTTGATGGGCAAGTAAACAAGGGGGAAAAGGGAAGCTTCTTGCTGTTTACGGAAGCTGAAAACGACTCTTAAATTAGTTGGTGCACTTAATGAATGCCTTGGTCGCTCATAGAAAGGTCTCTTAGCCATCCCACATTGACTCTCCAAACCATTCACTTGGTCCATATCCTGAAGCCATCGAAATCTGCAAAAAAGGGCCTGTTGTTCCACGTTTAAGATGTAACGCATGCATAGTGCGACCTTTTGAATTATCAAAATAATTAGACATGTTTAACACGTGCAATTATAAAATGTAAGTGCATAAATCAAGACCATTTCCATGGTCAAAGCGAAGAAACGAAATACAATCTCCACTTCTCTTTCCCTTTTTCTTTTTCAAAATTTATTTTTTTATTTTTTAAGTATCAAAATGAAAAAATAAAAAAAATAAAGGAAAAGAAGAAAAACGATAATGGGCAAGGATATGAATATGTCAATTGTGGCAGACGCCATCAACTTCACAAAGACATATGCACAAGCAATCACTCCGAAAGCACTGATTGGAGTTGGCTATTTTAATACCTGGTTTCAACCTTGAACGTTGTAAACAACACATTCAACTCACCGAATTTAATATACTCGGAATAGCTTCTTGGGCCAGTCGATTACTTCGTAAATAAAGAATCTTATCTAGTTCAGGTAGAAGAAACTTTACATTCATATATTCGTGAAAATTACTCGAGTTAGTTGAGATTCATATCTAACATTATAAAACAATGTTAAGCTATGAATATATTTGTCGGTGATATTATATATTTCCATAATTATTCATTATTCTATCAATATAATTCTTATTTAAGAGTTTTTTTCCTAATCAAATAGAATTGTTGAGGTCAATTATTTTAATACGAACTCGAAATTTATTATCATTTCTTTTCAGCCAACGAACTATATTATTATAAATTGCAATAAAAAGAGAAAGAAGCAATTTGACAGACCTTGTTGTTTTTTAAGGTTTTTTTCGCGATGCAGTTCCTCTCGAGGAGGGTTTGACGTTGAAAACTAATTTAATAAATTAACCCTAGTTTTCATTGTCAAGGAGCGCAGGTCATGCATCACGATAGATCGAATCTAGTCAACGATCTCCGATCCTGCACTACCCGTATGCATGTGAAACAACGAGCAATTAGTCAACGATCTTATTAAATTTTGCCACTTTTTCTTCTTCCATCGTCTTTTGTTTACTAGTATTTATCATTTTGGGGTCATGCATAATGCAATTGCATTTTGCCTTTTGCCTTTGGGGATTGATACAATGAATTCTACACACAAGAGTCTTTTCCTCTTATGGGCGTATCCGTCAAGATGAAATGTATTCCCCTTCCTCTTTTGGGGATTCCATGGCAATCTCGAGAGTTTCCTCCTCAGATTTGTTGTTTGCCAAGTTCTCCAATGACCTGTCGAGAAGTAAATTGAATAGGGATTTGCTCGATGAAGTACGTGATTCATTTCATTGAAACCATGACACATAACTTGCAAATTTTACCTAGGACTTATCAATTTATTTCGTAGGAAATGAATCGATTTGCTTAGATACTAAAAGGGTTTCATCCTTCAAAGAAAATCAGGAGGAACCAAATTAGTAAAAGGAACAAAGTCAAAACCCGAGAAAGAGTACTCTTTTGAAATGTCTGAAGTGGGGTTTATGTAAATTTCTTGATGTTGGTGAGGCCGTCGTATTAGTACACGCATGCAACTCCTAAGCGTTCGGTGCAATTGAGCCATTAATAAATTCGATTACACTCGTGGAGGAGTAAATTATAATGGCTCGCAATATGCATCGAACTTTTATGAATCACGTACTTGCAAGAATAAGCTTCTTCTTATAACGCTTCCATCATCATATTGCCACCCATTCAACCCCTCCAACCATAATTGCTCCTAAAGACTATGCGCATCTCATTCATGATCAATCTACTTTTCTTCTCCTTAGACACGACATTTCACCAAGTCCAAAAAAGAAGGAGGGAAAGTTGAACTAAATCTAAGTAAATAATCAGATTTCACGATTTACTTGATCAAATGTTTAATATTTTATCTCTTTATCTTGCTGCTAGTCCATACTATAAGGATTTGCAGTTTGAAGCACACTATGCTAAATTTGATTTCGCCATTAGATATTAGTTTTGGGATTAGATCTACCCACTTACGCATGTTGTTACATCTCATTAGATGAAGGCAAGGACTCCTCACCGAAGCTTGAGGGCTCGAATAAGGCATGACTCCCAGTTGAGAGCATGAGTGAAAGAATCAAACATGTTGAACTGAGAAAAGTATCTTTGGAACATATATCTAGAATACCTATTAGATATATGCATAGCCGTTTACACAAAATGGCCTAAAGATTGTCACACACATTTTGAATGATAACTTTGGAAACTTAAATGCATACTTTAATAATTGAAAACGACAAACCTTGTCAATCGAACTTTGCACAAAACTATCCGTATCCTACAAGATGAAAATTCTTTCATTTTCCTTTCCTGTGAAAATGCCTTTTTCCCATTGCGTGACATTTTCCATGTTTCCCTCAACTTTTAGCTTACCAAAACAAGGCCTTTTTGACTAACAACATGAGTCCGAGCACTCGTGCCCCGAATTGTCGAGGCACAGGCGCTCGAATGCAAAATTCATGAATTCCCGTGGACATTATCATGGCACTTTTCGCCACACGGAACCGGCCGGTTTGACTTTGGATTACAATGATGGCGACACTGACAGTGTGATGATGAAGCCCTCTCTCATCCCTCATGTTCAGCCTTTGGCGCCAAAAATCCCCGTCTGCCATCATCCTACCTTCTCCCGGAATCACGTCGATTGTCGTCAATTGAGCCAAAAAGGCTTTTTCTATTTGAGCAACTAGATTATGACCTTAATGTATTCTCTGATGACCTTTTCTTGGTCCATCGAATTCAGCAAACTCGACGGTCGGGCATGTACGTTACACTCATGCACTCTCAACTCCCTGATGATGCGCCATCGAGTCTGTGAACAGGTGAAGGGCAATTATCGTTGCACGATTAGAGGGATGTAACGGATCATATAGACCGAAATTGCCTTAATATTTAAATATAGTAACATCTTATCCTTAAATATAGCGACATAACTCCATCCTCCACAAAAAGAAGAGCAGCCAATAAACAACAATCTCATGAAAAGTCCACTATCGTATGTCTTAATGTGCCACTAGCTGATATCAATGGATTAATTTACTTCCCCACCATGACTTTCGGTCCCTTTTTCCGATTTAAATTATTTCTCATCTCTATTGTTTCCCATGTCGTCTTTTGCAAGGTCATAAAAAGAGAAGCTACGAACATTTGGTATGTCTTAAAAGGAATCCTTGAACCAAAAGTCAAATGATCCCATGAATATAGGGCCAAAATTTACTAAAAAAAACAGAAGAAAAAAGAAAAGTTGTTTAATAAAAAACAAGACATCTCTGTCGAGTTGATGCTTAACCTTCTTTTAAATCCTGGGGATTGACCATATGGTCCATTGTGCGAATGGGGAAACTAAAACCCTAGAAACATGGCCCATTCCTGATGATTTTTAATGTGCCATGAGATCAGAACGACTTTAGAGTTTTTAAGATGCTTTGTTTCTCCATCACATTACCCTTCTATGATCTTATGACTATGATCCATTTTGAACGTGCAGATGATTGAAAGAAATCGAGAACGAATTTTCCATGAGGTGTGTGCAAACTCAAATCCTATCTCATGGCCCTTATTGTAGGATGAACAAGTGATGCATTGCAGCAACAACGACGATATTAGGTTGTAATATCATGTTAGTAGCTGAGGAGTATTAACATAAATTCCAAGGAAGCAAAGTTGGAAAGTTGAGGATCCCGGGATCGCCCCCAACAATAAAGGTACATTTTAGCATGACCCTCAACGACAATCATTCATATTGCTCAGTGACCGATATAGAACCTTAAGCAGGATTATTTTGTTTCAACCACCAAATTTTCTTTTGTCGAATTGCTTAGCTGATTTCTCAGTTTTGGATCCTAGCTAAATACATCGTATCCGCCATGATTTTGACCTCTTTTATGCAGTTCAGGAGTACTAGCGAATTCCAAAAATCTATGGAGCCAACTGCTAAGGACACCCATGTAGCACCTCATCCTCAATGGGCTCAATGCTCTAGACCAAGTAGCAGATTATAACTTTCGGTATTTGCCAATATAGAAGCCCAAAACTAAAAGCCCGCACGAAATGCACTTGTAGAAAGATAGGCCATATGCTGATAACGAAGAAACGTGGGACTAAATTAAAATAACTGGGGATGCTTGTGCTCGTAACCAAGAAATCACGTAGCCGCAATTGATGTTCTAACCACATTGGTGTGGGAAAAGAATCAATGAACGCTGGGTGAAGAAGATGATACATTCATACAGAAGATTCAACAATGCTGAAGCTCCTGTTATAGCGAGCTTGAAGCACACAGAAAACACAGAAAATAGGAAAGTATAGATGTAGGGATTGAGATTGATCAATGAACAACTCTGTATATACTCTTCTGTATTTGATCTCAATGTACATCAAGATCTTTACATCAATGAAAGAAAAACTCTCTGTATTCTTATCAGTCTCTCTCTCTCTCTAGCTATATGTGATAACCGGAAGAATGAATTCTTCACAAAAATCACTACCCTCCTTACTTCTCTCTTTCTCATTACGAAGCTTTATATGGAAAGGGAAGACTTAACAGAAGCAACTAACTTCTGTTTTTACTTTATAACTAACCACCGACTTCATGTATCTCCATAGGGATAATACGAATCCGTATCCACGATCCTTGTTTATCTTCTTTGACTGCTTTTCCATCGTTGATCATCATCTTCATTACTTTGATCTTAGCCATCCATTTCTACTGATTTTCTTCTTGTTTTATCAGCCTTCGCAGGAGCAGGATCCTCTGTTTTAATATGAGCAACAGTTTCAGCAGCACCGTCTGCAGTACCACCAGCACCATCTTCATCTTCTTTCTGGTGATATATATTCCTAACACTGGGAAGGAAATGGAGCTTCATGTGAAGAATGGGCAGGGAATAAAGGTTGGTAAGAGCGAACTTATTGAAGGTGGTTGGCAATAAAGTTGATGGCCGCTTTCTGATTTTTTAGTGACTTTCCGAGGAGACACGAATTCTTGATTTCAACACGAGGAACTTAAACTCTTTTGGGCTTGCTTTTGCTATTATGCTCTCAGGTGATCTCGGCTAGTGATGGTTCTAGCGGTAACTTGCAGCCGAAGCACCCGATGTATATCAGGCAATGTGGAGCTTGGACATCAACACGGTCAATGCATACTTAGAGAGAAGATTATTCAGTAGAGCTGCAACTAATTGCAGAAGTGGACATTGACAATTACTGAAGATACTTATCGAATATAATGTAAATACCAGCATTCGAACATATTATATGGTGTCATATCCTATAAAGATACGAAAAATGGTATTGCCTGAGCATCTGGACATGCTTGATTATGTCAATCACCTAGCAATGTCTCTTGCACAGTTTGGCTGAGCGACGATAAATGAACCTTTAGGTTTAGGTCTCGCCACGTATCTCATATGCCAGTAGAGCTTGTCTTCTGTATGTTTGAGATGGCTAATGTCGATCCAGGACTTTATGACCCAGTCGTCCCCACCCAAAAAGTGAAAAACGCTGACGGAAGCGTTTTCAATCTTTGGTCCTTAACGACCTTCATTCGGGCGATTTTGCCGGTTGAGACATGCGAGAACGCTTCCATGAGTCACCATTACTACTCCCTCCCCTGCACGGTGAAGGACAACTTCGTTCTAGATTGTCGATGTTTCCGAGCTAATTAAAACTGAATCTTCCCACATTAAAAGTGTAATGTACACGCATATATATATATATATATATATATATATATATATATATATATGTATGTGTGTGAATGTTTGTGTGTGAAGTGCAGTAGTATAGACACAGACATACAGTTAGGCAACTTTAGACAATTATAGACGCACAGTTACACACTTTGTGTGCTTAAATTTGGTGGCTAAGTCTGCTTTTCCGCAAATAAGCAACATAGACACATTAATCTTATGTATGCATGACTTCATAAGATATTATCAGGCTACATCATGCAGGGATAAATCTAGAAACCAGAGGCTAGAAGAGTCAACATTAGTGTAGATTTTATTGGGATGATCGCCGACTGTTAAAATAAAAATTAAGTTGTTTAACTAAGGTATGGTGTAATCATTGAATACTCTTAACAATTAGTAAAGCTAGCACGAGCCTATCCTAGGTAATGCATAAGCTTAATGAAGTTTTTGCAAGTTCATTGACATTGAGCAATTTTCTAGTCGAATTGCATTTGCGGTTAAGCTGAAAGTAGTTCGTAAATGAGTTTTAAGTTCTGGTGGCCTACAAAGTGACCAGCTCTAATCTTATTGTGAATATTGAAATTCACAAATGGCGTTGACATGGATTAATGATGACGATATTTCATGACAGCATTGGTTTACCTTTGCGCTTCAGGTCAATGTTTTGCAATCAAGTTGTGCATACTAATCCTTACTTTCACCACCACCATGCACGTAAAATCAATGAACACGAACTGTTGATCAGACAATTCTCTTTTGATGAACCAAATCAAAGCTAATATATTTTCCTAACACATGAAAAAGTTCTTTAGAAATGGGTTAAGGTGAGCTTGACTCCCTTAATGAGCTTAAAAGAGAGGGGCCAAAATGCCTTTTGTGCAGCTTAGTGAAAGGAACAGAAAAGAATGAGACCCTAGCCAACCGTTTGAATGTCACAAGTCAATACTCAAATTATCTTTGCGTGTAACTTGCTTCTGCACTTACATGACAATTTACAGTATGTTTTGGAACTCTTGTTTGGTAAAAAAGCACATGGAAAGATAGTTCACTTAATGTTTGGTCGAGTTCATACCGGGATTGCTTGATCCCTCCTGTGGGATCGACTGGCCTTATAAGACTGGGATAGACATTAACTGCGTCACTTCTCTTAAGGCCTTGACGAATTCCTGCATTTCGATCCCGTAGAGCTGGATCTTTGATAACCTGATGTTAATTCAAGAAAGGATTCAGTAAATTTCATTAAGTGTTCAGCCACTTCTATCTTGACAAAGGATTAAAGATCTCTTTGGAAAGCATTCTAATTCGTACCACTTTGTTAAGTAGCATATCGCCTATTCCTAGGTAGTGACAGTTGGATCTTCTATCCTATGATGACAAAATGGTAAATAGAAAGATGTGCATAAATAAGTTCAAAACTGAACAGGGCAAGGTGCGAGATGACACGATAGCAAACTGGACTAATTTGAACCCAACTCAGTCTTCTAATGGGGCCGTCTTGGGCAGAGCAGAACTCCGTGCAAAGCTATAGAAGGTTCATTATTCCGACTTCCGACGAATTGAAGGCACCGAAGAGGAAAAAGACAATACGCAACACTCCTGTCGATAAACTCGTAATTGAAAGGAAAATGAGATTATGAAGATTGAGCCTGTCTTCGGTTCGTACCCAAATAATTTTCTCGACAGTCCACTCTGTCTGTCCACGACGTACGACGACGATCTCAGCACTGTCTATGCTGATGGGAACCGATCAGACCATCTCTGTCATGATTCAATTCAACAGCATCGCTAAAAGGATCACAAGTGTTGAGATGAGAGAGAGAGAGAGAGAGAGAAGGAGAGAGGGTTGATCGTACCTAAAGTCTGAACAAGACGCGGCTGTCTCGGCCGATTTGACTATGTGCATCGCGTCCTCCATTGCTGTTGAACTTCAGATTCGGCAGGGAGAGAAAGAAAAACTTCTTGACCGGAAGGTTTCTTGTCGGGCTTCTTTTCTGGGGTCAGTACAAGTTCAACACTGTGGAGAAGTTGAAGAACAAAGCCACGTGGGCTTGTTCATGATGCGTTGGTCTTCGTCTCCGACGGAACTGACATTTCGCAGAAAAGTTCATGATTGACCGATAATGGACAAAAGCACAAGTCATCTTTTTCTTCATGGTCTGAAGGTCTACATCACGCTCTCTCTCTCTCTCTCTCTCTCTCTCTGTCTGGGGCCAGATTTGAGGCCATCGCAACCTTGGAATGAAGGTTGAGACAGTCACGATCTCTTGGGGTATGAAGTTATTTTTCTGTCACTATTTAACTCGCACGGACCTGGAAAAGAAATCAAATTATAAACCTTCCGGGAAAAAGTGATCTTTCGGTATCCCAAATTGAAGTTCAACAGCAAAGGCGGATGTGATGCATATACTTATATCGGCCAAAGCGGACACTCCCCATTGTTTTGGTTTTATAGAACACGTCATTTTGGACTACATTAAAAATTGTCAACAGACTCTTGGAGACGACTTCATAGACAGCAATATTGATGGTGCTTTCCACCGGTGATTATTTATCTTGATTTCATATTACTAAGGGATATAACACCGTTCATTAGGTGCAAAAAAATGTGCTTTTTACACAAGGAGTAATCATTTATGATGTCCTCAAATTGATTTCTCTATGCTCAATATAGTAGCTTAACTTGGTTTTTTAAGTTTAGTCTTTGAACTTTTTATAATGGATTCCATTTGCCCTTTCCATTAATTGTTACTCCATATCACATGGCTCTTTTCAACATGGATTACTAAATAAATTATGACTGGTTAGAAAATGACATATCTTGGCACCTCACGTCTTTTTCTTTAATCTAAAGTCAGCAAAAATTCTCTCGTTCTTTTTTCCTTTTTCAGGCCTTTCTTCCTCTCCTTCATTTTTGCTCAGCTATTGTCGTCATTGGATTTCATCTCCATCTCTGCAAGTTGTATTGCAATTCTTGGATTTCCATCTAGGAGGAGTTGGAGTAACAGCC
The DNA here is from genome assembly GCA_016097545.1 of Eucalyptus victrix. NCBI lineage: Eukaryota > Viridiplantae > Streptophyta > Magnoliopsida > Myrtales > Myrtaceae > Eucalyptus > Eucalyptus victrix. The sequence continues at coordinate 44,295,589 of CM027843.1, read as the reverse complement.
TCCGTTCCCTCTTCTGGCGATTGGAACCCATGCCATTGCTTCAAAGAATTTCTCCAATGCTCCCTTCGGCGCCGTTAGTCGCTGGCTATCCTGCCATGTACTCGCGGTTCTGCTCTCCCCTGTTTTATGGCCAAGGAACTGAAAGAACGGCAACTTCAATTAGAACTCTGCTACGATCTCTGATTTCGATGAACAAAGCACCTGAAAAGCCACTTCCTCTCTTTGAATCTCCGAGACATTGCTCCATTCGATTTCAATAGTAAGGTAATGATATAAGTTGAAAATACCCTGTTCTCAGAGTGGAATAACTGAGAATACCAATTCTCTTGTGGATACCAATTCTCTTGTGGATATAGAAACTCGATTATTAGGGTTTAATTCACTGATTACGAATATCTGGCTTGAGATTAACCTGAACTTAGGATGTAATTTAGGTTCGAAACAGTTGAGGTTCTCTTTTTGATCAGTTGCATGCCACCTGTTCGATGAAATCCCAAATCAAATTCATATTTATGTGCTTCCAGTTTTCGACCGTTCTAAGTGTGTATGGTCATGGGTTGCACGACCGAAGGATTTTATTGATTACTAAACTTGATTGTAGTCTGATTTTTTGATTGCGTTCTAACCATGTCCTTTTTGTTCTAAAAATCATGATGAAACACCATTGAACACAAACCGATATCAAAATGTTTAAACAAAAGGGATTAGAAGTCCTAAAACTTATTATGAAAGTGCTAATTAAATCCTAAAACTTTCAAAAAATGTAATCAAGTTCTAAAACTTAACACAAAAATGCAATTAACATAATGACTTGATTGAAAAAGTTTTATGATTTAATTGTATTTTACTAACAAATTTTAGGACTTGATTGTACTTTTTAAAAATTTTAGGATTGAATTAGCACTTTCATGACAAGTTTAGTAGGTAAACAACTCTTTGTGTTTCATGTGAAGTGATCTTTTGGAAGAAATGCTTTGGGATTTCCTGCTTTGTGGCTGCATGCTTCCCTCTAGCTATGTTCTTCATTCTTGAGCAGCACGCGTTTAGAAAAAATAAATGCACAAACAAATAAAGTTAAAAAAAAAAAAAAAACAGAGCTTGGACATTCGTAGAGCTGCTTGGTTTAACTTGGACATGTTCGTTTAACGAGCTTAAACTTGATGCATATTTTAACAATTACAAATATCCTAACACATTCATAACTCCACCCAACCACAAGCAATTGGAATGAATTTTGCTGTCTTGGTAGCTCGTTTTAGGTCAGACAACTAAATTGCAGAGATTTCACATTTTTTGTATGGTTTATTATTTACCTTTTAATTTGAAGAGAGATATAAAAATAAGAAGCGAGATCCATTAGATTATTCCAACTCCAAACTGAGGTAGGGCATGAAATAAGTCCACTTACAACATGCGCTTGCAGCCTCCCCACATCATTTATTTCCACATCCAAATGCCCTGCTCAAATGGAAAAGTATTAAATACTCTCGACTTACATTAATCAACGTCATGTAAACCGTTCGACTAGAGTGAACTCATGACTAAGTAGGCTGGGAAAACCTGATAAAAGCTTTCTCCTAAGAGAGCTCTTGACCAAGATCCATCGTGAATCTTATGGATCCATGCGTGACCAGCAAGATCAAGATCAAGGATTTTACCTCCATCTATGAAAGATCGAGTCCAAACAAGTATTTGCCCTGTTCAACTTAATTATAATTGTAGAGTACCATGGTAAGCAGAAATATGTGCATAAATAAGCTCATCCAAAAGTGTAAAGTCCAAGATGGCACACTAACGGACTCAAACTCGAATTGTCAAAGTGAAATAAACAAGATAGCAAACTGAACTAATTTGAACCCAACTCAGTCTTACATTAGTCAATGCCCTCGTTGGGTACTTTGGCCCCTTACCGTTCGTTAGTAGGTAACGTGGTAAAAAAAGGGACTATTGGACTCTGATGGGTTGAACTTCTAAATGGACTATCTTTGGCACAGTAGAATTTCCGTGCGCAGCTGTAGCATATGGTTCTTTCCCTTTCGACGAATTGAAGGCACGAAAAAGGAAAAAGATAATACGCAGCACTCCAGTCCTGTCCATGAACTCGGAATTGAAAGGAAAAAGGTGATTATGAAGATTGACTCTGTCCTCGATCAGTACTCGAATAATTTTCTCAATGTTCCACTCTGTTTGTGCGTGGCGCATAACGACGATCTCAGCACTGTCTACGCTAACGAGAGTTAATTGACTGTGCTTAGCCGGTTTGACTATGTGCATTGCATCTTCCATTGCTGTTGAACTTCAGATTGGGTAGAGAGAGAGAGAGAGAGAGAAAAAAAAATTCGCGATAGGAAGGTTTCTCTTTGGACTTCTTTTCTGGGGTTAGTGCAAGTTCAACAATGTGGGGGAGAAGTTGAATAACAGAGCTGCCTGGGCTTGATCATGACGCGCCGGTCTTCGTCTCGGTCTTCCCAAAGTAGACGCTAAAATACGACGGACTGATATTTGGTAGAAAAGTTCATAAATGACCAATGATGATGAGAAGGGACACTTGAGTGCCATCTCTGGTGAAGTTGGCTGAAAATCATACGTGACATTAAAATATTAATATTTCTCGCCGATGCATCTTGCCGGAGAGCTGAGTCAGCTCAAATTCACTCAAAACGATGTCGTTTTAGGTGTTGGCCAAAACAGAACTCCTAAATTGGCCAAAATGACGTCGTTTTGGCATAATTTGAATTTTAATATAATATAAAAATTATTTAAATTAAATTTAAAAATAAATTTATTTAAAAAATTTAAAAAATAAATTTGCAAAATTTAAAAACTTTAAAAAATTTATAAAATTTTCAAAATTTACAAAAAAATAAAAAATTTACAAAAAAATTAAAAAAATTTACAGAAAATTGAAAACATTTACAGAAAAATTAAAAATTTTATAGAAAAATTAAAAAGATTACAGAAAATTTAAAAATTTTCCAAAAATTTAAAAATTTACAAAAATTTATGCCCTAAGCCACCTCTTTTTTATTAATTTTTTAAAAGTTTTTTTTGTAAATTTTTAGTTTTTTTAAAAATTTTAAAAATTTTATTTTTAAATGTTTTAAATAAATTTAGTTTTAAATTAACTTTAATTAATTTTTATATTAAATTTTTTACGATGTCAGCACCAAAATAATGTTGTTTCAAGTGTTGGTCAGAATAGAGCCCTTAAATCAGCCAAAACGACATTATTTTGGCATAATTTGAATTTTAATATAATATAAAAATAAATTAAATTAAATTTAAAACAAATAATAATATAATATATATTTATTTTTAAAAAAAAAAGAAGGAGGAGGAGGAGGAAGGCAGCCGATGGTTGAGGGCAGAGCCCTTGTTGCCGCCGCCTCTCCCCTGTTGCTGGAAGGTGGGGGAGGGTTGTCTCGGGGGCCGCCTCCCTTTTTTTAAAAATAATTTTTAATTTTTCTAAAATTTTAAAATTTTTAATTTTTTAAATTATTAATTTTTTTGAATTTTTAAATTTTTTAAATTTTGAAATTTTTAATATTTTAATTTTTTGAAATTTTTGAAACTTTTGAAATTTTGAAATTTTTGAAATTTTGAAATTTTGAAAATTTTTGAAATATATATATATTTATAATTTTTAATAATTTTTTAATAAATTTTTATTTTTTTAAATTTTTTCAAAAAATTTAGTTTTAAATTAAATTAAATTAAATTAATTTTTATCTTAAATTTTTTTACTACGTTAGCACCAAAATGATGCCGTTTTGCACTCGTTTCGTCGGAAAATTGACACGTCAGCATTTTGGCTGGATTAGCACTCAAGTGATTCATTTTACTCCGATTTTGGTACTTAAATGTATATTTTATAAGTTATGGCGCTTAAGTGTCCATTTCTGCCAAGTTATAACACTCTAGGGGTCCGCATGTCAAGAATAATGGATTGGGACGAGGGCTAAGGAAGAATGATGGAGAAGTATAAAAGACCAAAGAAGAAAGAAGGAGAAAGGACATGACGTGTTGACCATGTGATCTTTCTATTCAATCATCACTTACTTAGCAATCCACGTCGAAATAAGTCAAGTAATATGGGGTTAGAGGTGGTGGAAGAGCCACATTGAACCCCCATTAGAAAAGAGTTAGAGAACTAAATTTAAAAAGTAAAATTAACAAACGGTATCAAACAACAAAAAATAGTTCAACAACCTCAGTACCCCTGGTGTTGAAAGAGCATTTTCTCACCTAATGAATGAGTCATGTCTTGTAATTGATATAGCTAGTATAACCACCTAGAGGGGGGTGAATAGGTGCACAAACAATTTATCAAGATACGGAAGCGATTCTAGGCAACCGATAGAAAGGAAGTTCTTTATTGATTAACAAAATGAAGTACGATCAAAATAAAAAGAGTAAAGAAGAGAAAATTGAACACAAGGTTTATAGTGGTTTGGCTTATTTCAAGCCTATGTCCACTCTTCCGCACTAACAACCCACCGGCTGTATTTCACTATGAACAAAAAAGAAGTTACAGCATAGCTTTTTCTTGATTTCACAGTGTAGATGTTCTACCACACCTCCTCAAGGTTTCTCACAAATATAGACTCTCTTTTGTATACAAGGATTCGCTCAAAGGAATTGTCTAAACAACAGGAAGTTTCAGACTTTGGAATTCTTCTATCGCGCACTCCTCGAACAACTTAGAACGTCTTCATTATATACTCCTTTACGCCATTATACCCGTTGGCACTTACCAAAGAAATTCCTCCAATCTATCCGTTGGACGGAATCAATTAAAAAGATTATTCGAGCTATTAAAGGAACGTGTCGATAGCCCAGCAATCCTGTTCGCCCATATAATCAGGATCTCGGTTTCCATAAGTAGAACCTTCCAAGAATATTTAGGCAATCATCGGATTCTTAATCTTCGAGTCAATCTCGATCAATCAAAGAATTCCGTTATGTCTTTTTTAGCCAAGAGATCTTCTCCAGTTGATAAGGTAATATCCTTAATGAAACATCCAGTTCTAGATAACCTTTTTTCAACGGATTCGAGACTGTCAATGAGGATAGACTTTGAGTCTCGAGTCTGGCTGTCCCGAGGTCTTCAGACTTTAAATAGCAGAGTCTGCAAACCTTCAGACTAGACTGATGGAAATGTTTTGTCAGCTTCAAAACACTTCAAGAAGATTTTTCCAATAATCTCCCCCTTTTTGATAGTGACAAAACTTTCCTGCAGACTTGGACAATTTTGACCTGCAAAATATTTCTCAAACACATATGCATATCTTATAGAGATAAATGGTTAAATGAATAACACTAGAATCTGTAACCACAGAAAATAAGTTAGTGTAGTATGCGATAAAGCCATCCATAAGATATCAATGGAAACAGTCAAGTCCAAGTCAAGTTCAGTTCACATCCAGACACAAAAAATAAAGTCAAACATAGTTAAACATCAAAACAATCTAACAATCCACACGATTAAAAGTCAAAGTTCAAATCTTGCATCTCTCCCTCTTTTTGTCAGCATTAAAAATGTTGAGATGAAAATGGAATAAAGTCAAGATTGCTTGGGAACGCGGACAAGCTGGAAATCTCCCATAGACTGAATGATGCCTTCCAGCCTTTTCAAGTCTTCTTTCAGTTGTGCAATCTCCTCACCCTTGGCATTGGCCTTAATCTGAACATAGAGGGCATGGATCTAATCATTCAATGAACATTAAGAAACTTGACCCGCATTTTGCAAGTTTTGAACCTCACATCCCAGAGCATAAATTTGACCGCGCATCTCCAAGAGAATATCCATAATTCTGTGAAAATCTGCTGAGCTGTCGGTCTACGTGACGGCTTCAAGACGATCTGCAGATGATGGCATATTAGAATAATCACGCAAATTTGGCGATGAAGCGTCATGATCTTCTTCAGGAAAATAAGAGGCATGAATGTCTTCTGGGTCGCCTGGAGAACGGCTGACTCCCTCACTGGTAGCAGCTAACATCCCTCTTTTCTTATTATCTCCCCCAGTTTTTATGCCTTCAGGTGGAGAAGAGTGTTTTTCAGACTCTCTTTCCTCTTGATTGATTCTCTCTTCTTCTTCTTCTTCTTCTTCTGCTTCTTTTTTGCCAAGTGCTATTTCTTCTTCTTCTTTTTCATCCCCTGCCTTCTCAGCATCCTTTTCTTCTGCTTCTCTCTCTCCCGCTTCCTTCTCCTCTCTTTTTTTCTCTTCTCTTTCTTTCTCTTCTCTTTCTCGAGTCCTCTGTTCTGGAGCAGAACGGCTCAGATGTTTCAATGCCATTGCAGAGATGGTGATGTCTTCCTCATCATCTTCATCTTCAATGATGAGAGCTCTCCTTTTCTTGGATGGAGCAACCATGGGCTCCTTTCCTTTTCTTTTTGATGCAGAGGAGATTTGATGAGATTTTACAGGAGTCTTCTCCTTAAATTTCTCCAACACCTTGCTTAGCTCATTCAGATGCATTTTGGTCACCATTTTTAGTCTTACCACCATATGATCACACGATCGAGCACAAAGGATTTGTGGATGCTGAATGTTCAGATGTCTGAATAACTTTGTCACAAGACTTGGGTAAGGAAGTTGACCTCTGTCTTTCACCACTGCTTTATACATGTGGAACATAACAGTGTGAGGAAGAAAAAACTTTTTCCCAGTAAGAATGACATACATTAGCTTTGCCTCTAAACTTGAAACATCAGTTTTAGAAGTTGATTTCGGTCTGAGGCAATTGATCACAATCTTGTGAAGCAGAATGTTGAACGCACTCATCCTTAGGTAGAAAATCTTTTCCTCTATTCTCCTGTCTTTAACAAGTTCCAGTGTAGCACGAGCAATAGAAACTTTAATTGGTTTATATCTTCCTCTCTCAACTCCTAACACATCTGCCAGCATATCTATATCCACAACAAAGTCTTGATCTTTGATGCTGAAAGATAATCTATTCGCATCTAGGAAACTAAGATTCGAATAGAAATAAGCGGTTAATTCAGCGTAAGCTTCTGTGGTGTCAAAACAGAACTGCTCAAGTTGAAGATAACCGAACTTTTCCCTCAAGTTCATATTTACAGCATCCAGAAAATCAAAATTCACACTCCTAGGGTTTATCACCCCACGCTTCAGCAATTTTGAGTACAGATCCTTTTGTTCCTTCGATCTGAACAAGTCTCCCATTTTTCCTCGATTTTCAACCGCAACACCCATTTTCGGTTGAAATTGGTTGTACAATTTGTCATCATCATTCCCATCTACAAGATTAACTCCACAATCACGAGGATCACTTGGGATATTCGCAAGGGTTTCTTTAGCCACCCCTCTACGAGTAATTCTCAAACTTTCTATTTTTCGCAAAAAGATATATTTATTTCCATACCCTTTGTCTTTAAGAAAATCATCGACATACTTCAAAGGAGTATGAGTCCCTTTTAAAGCACGATATAGCTTATAAATAAAAGTGGGCTTTTGAACTCTTACAGGATCTGCATACTCGATGATTTCTTCCTCTTGTTGATGATCAATGCCTTGAGGACTAGATGGAGGAGAGTGACGCTGCTGAGAATGTTGTGGGCTCTGCTGCTAATTTGGAGACACTTCTTCTTCGGTGAGATCGAAGTGCGTAGGCCCCTCACTCATTCGCTGTGGTCCCCTGCTTGCGATTCTCGAAGAATTTCTTGAAGACGACATCTTTCTCAGTTTTTAGAAGATTCCTTGCTTGACTTTCCCAAGAAAGATGACTACTTTTTCGGAAATTAAACAAGGGAAGAAAACGGGAATGGAGGTTCCCCGGGTCACCAAAAAAAAAAAAAGAAAAAAAAAAAAGAAAACGGGAAGGGTTGGTTAGGGCTTGGTACCCCAAACGCAGGGGGAAGGGTTCGAACCTCCGTGGAAGCGATGCTTCAATGCATAACGCGCGTCTTACCTGCGCTTGGGGGTCAGCGGCGGGGGCCCCCGGCGCTCCAGGGTTTACTCTCCCCGCGAAGCGGCGATCGGAGGTTCCCTGGGTCACCAAAAAAAAAAAAAAGGGGAATGGAAGATCGATGCTTTCTAGGGTTTTTGAGAGTAAAGTGAAGGGAAATCAATAGTGCACGATCGGCTAAAAAGAGAGGAATACGAACCGTCACAAAGGAAAATAAAAAGTTGCCTTTTCAAAATAACTGTCCTTATTCCGCGAAAATAGTCATTTCAAAAAATAACTTCTTTTTCGAAAAGGAAACGATGTAACAATTACGTCGATTAAATATAGTAATAATTAACCACAGTTTTACGATCGTACCTTTTCAAGATAAGATTCGAGAGAGAATAACTTACAGTCAAGGTCTTGTATGTCTGAGTCTGAGAGTTTTTAGACTTTGATTTCCTCATACCTCAAAATATTGAGTCTGGAACAGATGGTTTCAAATTGATTTTTCTCCAAAGGCTTTGTGAATATATCTGCCAGTTGGTTCTTTGAATCAACATGTTGAATCGAAACTTCTCCATTTTGAACATGATCTCTAATGAAGAATTGGATTTTTAGCGAGATTGATAGCGCTGGTGTTGTCGCAATTAATCTCCGTGCATGAGTCTTCAATTCCAAAGTCTCTTAGCTGTTGTTTTATCCAGAGAATTTGTGAACAGCAACTTCCAAGAGCTACATACTCTGCTTCTATTGTAGAGAGAGCTACTGTACTCTGCTTTCTTGAAAACCAAGATACTGTCCTGCCTCCAAGTAGTTGACAGGTACCCGAGGTGCTCTTTCTATCAACTCTGCAACCGGCTAGATCTGCGTCTGAGTATCCAAGAAGAGTAAAGTCTCCTCTTTTAGGATACCATAGGCCGATGCTTGAAGTTGAAGCAATGTATTTAATAATACGCTTTGTAGCATTTAAATGAGATTCTTTAGGATTTGCTTGAAATCTTGCTACTGGTGCGTAAGTCTCGTCATAGTCTATCCCTTCTTCTTGCGTGTATCATTTGGCCACGAGTCTTGCTTTGTTTCTTACGACCTTTCCTTTCTCGTTCATCTTGTTTCTGAAAACCCATTTAGCTCCAATAACTGATTTACCTTTCGGTTTTGGAATCAATTCCCAGACATCATTGATAATGAATTGCTTGAGCTCTTCTTGCATGGCTTCAATCCAGCTTTCATCAGATAAAGCTTCATCTATGCTTTTGGGTTTTATTTCAGAAATAAGAGCCACGACACTAGACTCTTCGCGCCTTTTGGATCTAGTGCGAATCCCTTCATTAATGTCGCTAATGATAAGATCTTTAGGATGACTGGACTTATGCTTCTAGTTGCTGGTTAATTTGTCAGAATGATGATCACTTCCTTCACTTGAATCTTCAACAGTTACTTGCTGTTGGTCCTTCAAAGTCTGAGCTGTTTCTTTAGACTTTGTAGAGTCTGGAGCAGGGTCTGGATCTTCAAGATGAGTCTGAATAGATTCATTTTGTATCGAATCCTGGAATTTGACATTCATTGATTCTTCCACAGTTTGAGTCTTTTTGTTGTAGACTCTGTACGCTTTGTTTGTGATTGAATATCTAAGGAAGATGCCTTCATCTGACTTTTCTTCAAACTTACGAACTCGATCATTTGCATTTTTCAGTATAAAAAATTTGCATCCAAACACATGAAAATATGAAACAATGGGCTTATTTTCTTTGAATAATTCATAGGGGTTTTTTTTTTTTTTCTAGAATAGGCCTTATAAAAAATCTGTTGATAATATAACATGCTGTAAAAACTGCTTCAGCCCAAAAACGTGAGGAGATGTTACTTTCAATTAGAAGAGTTCTAGCCATTTCTTGAAGCGATCTATTCTTTTTTTCCACAACTCCATTTTGTTCTAGAGTATATGGAGAGGAGAACAAATGCTGAAAACTAGATTCATCACAAAATCTTGTAAAATCTTGATTTTCAAATTCACCTCCATGATCTGTTCTTATACTTGAAATAACATATCCTTTTTCGTTTTGAACATTTCTAGCAAATTTTTCAAAGTAAGAGAAAGTTTCAAACTTACTTGCTAGGAAATACACCCAAGTGAATCGTGAGTAGTCATCCACGATTACTAGGCAATATTTCTTATCTCCAATGCTCTGTGTTCTGGTTGGTCCAAAGAGATCCATATGCAGAAGCTGCAGTACACGGTTAGTGGAAACTTGATTTATTGGTTTAAAGGAATTTCTTACCTGTTTTCCCAATATGCATGGTGTACATAGGTTAGACTTTTGATATGATAAATTTGGTAGACCACGAACAAGCTTTTTTGTTGAAATTTTGGCTATCTGCTTCATATTGATGTGCTCAAGCTTTCTGTGCCATAAACTTGCTTCGTCTTGGATTGAAATTAAACATTGCGATTCATCTGGTTTCACATCCAAGAGGTAGATATTTCCATTTCTTCGTCCCATAAGTGACTGAGGAGAGTCTTTACTAGTTCCTAAACATATACCCTCTTGAAAGTAGATTTTGAAACCGGTATCACATAGCTGACTGACACTGAGCAGATTGTAGTTGAGTCCTTCAACTAAAGAAACATTGCTTATTGTGAGGTTTTCAATCTTCACAGTTCCAAATCCCACAATTTTTCCTTTGCTGTTTCCTCCAAATGAGACTTTTCCACCATTCACTTGAACAAGCTTTATGAAGCAATTTGAATCTCCTGTCATGTGTCTCGAGCATCCACTATCCATGTACCATTTCACCTTTTTCTTGATAGTGACCTGCATTTAAAAAGAGACTCAAGCTTTCTTTGGTACCCATATTTTCTTGGGTCCTTTTGGGTTAGTCTCGATATGCGTTTTTGCCCAAACTTTATTGACAGGTCTCAAAACCATAGGACATTCTTTCTCAAAATGATCTGCACTATTGCATTTTGAACATCTAAGAGCATTGCAACATACTGGTTTTACAAAGGTCTTTTTAAAATGATTTTTGTAAGCATTTCTTGTGGGTTTTTGTTTGATTCTTTCTTTCACTTTAGGAAAATCGATTAAAGGAATGGTTTCAGCAGTCATTCCCAAACTAGATTTATTGAAACAAGGCTTTTGAACAGAAAGTATTTTTTTCTAGTTTCTCGATCCTATCGAAAATCTTTTGGAAATATTTGAGATATCATTTTTCAAGAATGCATTTTCTTTTGAAAGATTATCTTTACTTTCTCTAAGAGAAGAAACATTCACATCTAAACATTTCACCTTTTCTTTCAAAATATTTTCTTGTTATTTTAAGGCAGAATTTTCCTTTTTGAGTTTAGAAATCCTTTTAAGAGAAGTCTTAAGACTAAAACACAACTCATCAATGTATTTAGAAACTTTAATAGGGATTTTGAAGTTACTTACCTCAAATTCGATTAATCGAATCGAAATCTGTCTCGAGTTTGAATCTGATCGATTGTGCCATCGGACATATGTTGGCATAATCATCATCACTTTCTTCACATTCTGTATCACTCCAGGTTTTTGCTTTAAGAGCCTTTCGATACTTTTTGGCTTTTCCTTTCTTCTTCCTCAGAAGAGGACAGTTGGGTTTGATGTGCCCCTTTTTCTTACATTCAAAGCAGACTACATCTTTATTTGATTCATCATCTTCAACAGACTTAGTCTGTTGCTTTTAAAAATTTTGTTTCCTTGGATTGAATCTTCTTCCTTTTCTGTTCAGCTTTCTAAATTTTCTTATCATGAGAACAAGCTCCTCATCGTCCATATCGTCTTTAGAATCTGCAGCATCAGAGTCATCATTGGATTTTAATGCAATGGATTTCTTACCTTTAGGGTCTTCGTCTTCATTGATTCGTTCCACTTCATAAGACTGAAGAGTTCTAACCAATTCATCAACAGATAGTGGCATGATTCTTTGGGTCTCTCTGATTGAGGTCTTTATGTGATTCCAATCCTTGGAGAGTCCACGCAGTAGCTTGTTTACCTTCATGGGATCAGAAATTGGTTGACCTTGATTTTCAAGACCATTCATGATATTTGTAAAACGACTAAACATGTCAGTTATAGATTCTTCCGATTTCATTCTGAAGGCTTCGTATTGACCGAGGAGAATGTTGATTATGGTTTCTTTCACCTGATCGGTTCCTTCGTAAGTAATGTGTAATCTATCCCAGATTTCTTTGGCTGTATCACAAGAAGATATTTTGTTATATTCAGTAGGTGATAAAGCACAATATAAAGAATATATTGTTTTTGCATCAAGAGCTCGTCTCTTGATTATCTCTTCCTGATTCATTTCGCTAGACTCAACAGTGTCTTTTCCTCTTTCTGAGACATGTGCAGCTTTAGGAATGATTCCTTTTTCTACAACGTTCCATTCTAGAGGATCTTTTGATCTTAGGAACGCCTTCATCTTGTTTTTCCATATGTTGTAGTCCTTTCCATCAAAGTAAGGCGGTCTGGTATTGCTTTGCCCTTCTACCAGCCCTGGAGCCAACATACTAGCCATGGATCTTTAACTCTGAAGTAAAACACTTCAAACAAAGTGAGTACATGAGCTCTGATACCAATTCATATAGCTAGTATAACCACCTAGAGGGGGTGAATAGGTGCACAAACAATTTATCGAGATACGGAAGCGATTCTAGGCAACCGATAGAAAGGAAGTTCTCTATTGATTAATAAAATGAAGTACGATCAAAGTAAAAAGAGTAAGGAAGAGAAAATTGAACACAAGGTTTATAGTGGTTCGGTTTATTTCAAGCCTACGTCCACTCTTTCGCTCTGACAACCCACCGGCTGGATTTCACTATGAACAAAAGAGAAGTTACAGCACAGCTTTTTCTTGATTCCACAATGTAGATGTTCTACCACACCTCCTCAAGGTTTCTCACAAATATAGACTCTCTTTTGTATACAAGGATTCGCTTAAAGGAATTGTCTAAACAATAGGAAGCTTCAGACTTTGGAATTTTTCTATTGCGCACTCCTCGAACAACTTAGAACGTTTTCCTTATATACTTCTTTACGCCATCATACTCGTTGGCACTTACCAAAGGAATTTCTCCAATCTACCCGTTGGACGGAATCAATTAAGAAGATTATTCGAGCTATAAAAGGAACGTGTCGATAGCCCATCAATCCTGTTCACCCATACAATCAGGATCTCGGTTTCCATAAGTAGAACCTTCTAAGAATATTTAGGCAATTATCGGATCCTTAATCTTCGAGTCAATCTCGATCAATCAAAGAATTCTGTTATGTCTTTTCTAGCCAAGAGATCTTCTCCGATCGATAAGGTCATATCCTTAATGAAACATCCAGTTCTAGATAACCTTTCTTCAATGGATTCGAGACTGTCAATGAGGATAGACTTTGAGTCTTGAGTCTGGCTGTCCCGAGGTCTTCAGACTTTAAATAGCAGAGTCTGCAAACCTTCAGACTAGACTGATGGAAACGTTTTGTCAGCTTCAAAACACTTCAAGAAGATTTCTCCAACAGTAATAACATGAAAATTGCTTCAATAATTGCTATCACGGACCTAAGTAGGTCTTTAAAGACTACATCCGAATCCTCGTTCAAATCTCAAGATCACTTGGATGTAAAACAACAATAATGCATTGCTAGGTACAGGGGCAAGAAAAAACATATTGTACTGGTTGGGGGCACAAGGACACAAGATGTGTAGCCATTGATACAAAATAAGGAATGCATCCATGAAACCTAGCATCCCAATATATCAAAAGGGCAGGCTGTGGAGGCTCCTGATGCATGAGTCATATCCTATAGTAACATAAGAATTGCTTCAATAATCGTTATCTAAGATCAAAATTACAACTGGCTCTACTCTTACTCTAGGACATTTCGAGTGATGTATTGAATAAAAATTTTCCAAATTAATTACTTGATTCATTTAATCAATATCATGACTTATCTCTTGAATTTACCTAGATGTTGCCAATCTATTTTCATAGAATTGACTCAATTTGCATCAATACTAAAAGAGTTCCATTCACGAGACAAAGAATTGGGAGAAACCAAACTAGTAAGAAACGAAGTGGATACCCTAGAAAGAGTACTCTCTCGAATATGTTTGAAGTGTTGTTTTCATAAATGTCATGACATGGGTGAGGATCTTTTCACCATGAGGATCTTGTACTCCTTTGAACTTTGCTTTTATTGTTGTGCTCTCAGGTGGTCAGCCAATGGGGGTTCGAGCAGTAACTTTCAGCCGAAGCACTTAATGTATGTCAAGTGATGTTGGTCTTGTTCATTAAAAAAGCTAGTGCTTGATTAGAGAGAACGTTTCTAAGTAGAAATACAACCAATGGCAAAGGTGGACATTGAAAATTACTGAAGATACTTATCGGATATAATATATATATATATATATATATATATATATATATATATATATATATATATATATATATATATATATATATCATCACTAAAAATGTATTTTACATAAGGTATGGTATCATATCATATAATAATATGGAAAATTTTATTGCTCAAGTAACTGGACACGCTTGACTCTATCAATTGTCAAGCATTGTCTAATGAGTGGGTCTCTTGCATACATTGGCTAAGTGACGACATGACTCTTCAACGGGATCGAAATGGATACATAATTAGTGTCAAGTAATATACCCAATTTGCCTCTCAACATATATCTCAAAATGCTACTAGAGCTTCTCTTCTGTTTGGTTGAGATGGCTATGATCACCCCAGGACTTTATGACCCAGTCGTCCCTGCTAAACAAGTGCAAAATGCCGATCGAACCATTTTGCACCTTCGGTGAAGGACCTTCATTCGGGCGAGCCTGCCGGTAGATAGACGTGTGCACGGTTCCATGAGTGACGACTACTACTCGCTCCCCTGCATGGTGAAGGGTACATTAATTTCCGATTGCCGATGTTTCCAAGCTAATTAAGACTCTTTCTAGGAATAAATGTCAAGGGATTAGAATGAAGTGTCTGTCGATAGTCCCTTTTCTAGTCTACAAATTTTAAAACCATTGAAGCAACAATTTTTGCTCCAAGCCATCCAAGATTCTCTCTCTCTCTCTCTCACGCATGCGTGAATGCATCCGGGTATAACCTTGAAAGTTGAATGTACACGCACATTCATATTATAATTGAGTAACTATAGACGGACATTAACATAGGCATCTTCAGACAATTATAGACGCGCAGATATTTACCCTTTGTGTGCTTAAATTTGGTGGCTAAGTGTGTAGTTTTGGCAAATAAGCAAGGTAGACACATTGATCTTATGCATCCATGACTTCACAATATATTGTCAGGCCAGAGCCTGTAGGGGCAGATCTAGAAATTGGAGGTCATGAGAGCTGTCATTAGCGTACAATCTATGGGACTACTACAACTCTTTCAAAAATTTGAAGTTGTTTGATTGATGCGTGGTGTAACTGATAAATAGTCTAACAATTAGTAAAGCTACCACAAGTCTATCCTAGGTAAAACATGTCTTTATAAAGTTTCTACAAAGTCGTTTATGTCGTGCAATTCTGTTGTTAAATTTCAATTGCAGGTAAGCTCAAAATAGTTTGTGAATGAGTTTTGTGCTCTTCCACTATACAAAGATACTGGCTCTAGCCTTATTGTGCAAAGCGAAATTCGGAAATGGCTAGACATGGATTAATGGCAATATTTCATGATAATGCTGGTTTACCTTTGTGCTTTAAGCCAATGTTTTGCAAGCAACTAGTGCATCGCTGGTAAACTTGATCCTTGCTTTCACCACCATCCTGCGTATAAAACCAATCAATGCGAAGCCCTGATCAAACAATTCTCCTTTGAAGAACCAAGTTGAAGTCCACGCTCTCCAAGAATCTAATATCCTTTTCTAACACACGAATATGTTCTTTAGAAATGGGCGAAACATGTCAGTTTGACTTGACTTAATGAGCTCAATGGGGATCGACTAAAATTCTCGCGCATTTTGACCGGCATAGTGAAAGGAACAAAAACGGATGAAACCCTAGCTACCATCTTCTGAACCGGATGAAAGTCACAAATTGATACTAAATTGTTATCCTTGCGTGTCACTTGCAAAGGTTATCTAGGCACTGAAAAATAACCAGTTCAACTCGCTTCTGCACTAGCGTGACAGCATATTCTGGAACTTCTTGAACTTGTAAAAGACTCACATGGGAAGTTAGTTACGTATTAAAGTTTACGGAGGCCTAAATAAGAATCGATGAGCAATTAGCCGTTTGATTTTTGGTGGAGCTCATACCGGGATTTCTTGATCACAACTTCTGGACCGGTAGGCCTCATAAATCTGGGGATAAAGGCTGGCTGCCTCTTTTGAACTAAGGCCTTGAAGCTTTCCTGGATTTTGTTCCCGTAGATCTGGATCTTTGATAACCTGATCTTGATTCAAGAAAAGATTCAGTGAATTTTGTACAGGCGTTCAGCCACTTCTACGTTTTCCAAGGATTAAATGGCAGCTCTTTCCAAAGCATTCTAAAGCGTATGACTCTATTAAGTAGCGTGTCGCCTATTCCTAGGACTTGGAGTAGTCGATTCTCTTTCTCGATGATTTAGATGATGACAAAACTGCATGCTTGGTTACTTACATGTTTATTTGAGTGAATGCGAGGAAATATATGTATGCCTTAAGTGCTCCAGGTGCAGGCTATGGAACCGTAAGATATTTACAGCACAACACCGAAGGATACGGACACTAGACACAGTTATTACTCATTATGGAAAGCCTGGCTGTACGAATTCATTGGAAAGAAGACTTTGCACTAGGAAAGTTTTTAAACAAGTGTACAAAGTCTCATCCAGCTCAAATGAAGAAAGAATATTTCTTATCAAGAGAACGAGTAACAAGTAAGGAAAGATTTTTGAAGCTGCATAAATTGTGACTCAGTATGGTTTTATGTGTTCAAATTGTTGAATAGCCTTCATGGATATCTGTCTAAGCGATGGGTAATTGTCATCCAACATAATGCTAGATGATGATATGGTGATAGTTCATACCTCTCTCACACCACAAGTGGCTGCAATCACTTCAGCTGTCTCGATAGCTCGTTTTAGATCAGACGAGTAAATAGCAGAGATTTCATGTTCTTTGGATAGTCTATCAGCTACCTTTTTGGTTTCAAGATAGAAATATAGTAAGAAGCAAGTGAGACCTATTAGATCATTCCAACTCTAGAGGGATAGAGAGCATGAGATAAGTCCACTTACTGCGCGTGTTTGCTGCCTTCCAACTTCATTTAATTTCACATCCAATTGACCCTGGCTCAAAAGGGAAATGATTAAGTACTCTTGTTGTATGTTAGCCTACTTCAAATGAGCTGTTAGATCACATGGATTTTTACATCATGTGAGACCTAAGCAATCCAATGGCTCATGTAGACTGGGTAATTAAGCCAAGTAAGTCGAGAATACCCAATACAAGCTTGCTAAAAGAGAGCCTAATTGCTTGGATCGAGGTCCATGGATTAAGTACAATTATGGCTGTTAAATCTTGTGGATCCATGTGTAACCCACAAGATAAAGGGTTGTGATTGTCTCTACTAGTAAGTATCGAGTCCAAACAAGTAATTGCCACACTCGATGTAATCATAGTTGTACCGTACCTTGGTCAGCAGAAAGGCGGGCATAAACAAGTTCAAATCAGAGCAAGGCAAGGTAGGAGATAAAGCGGACTCAACTTTAAACTCTCAAAGTGAGTTAAATATGATATCAAACTGAAATAATAATCCAATGACTTCTAGGATTAGTCAACACTCAAATTGTTTTGATAGGTTGAACTTATAAATGGGCCATCTTGGACACCAGAGAATTCGGTGTGTATTCATAGCATGATCGGGCTGGCCCAAAGGAATAGCATGTGAACCTCCTCCTAGGCCCACATAATTATTAGACTGCATTTCTTTTCTTTTTTCGCCTTATACAGATTATGGTATGTTTGGCAACTTGACAGATAGTGAAAATTTCTATTCTTTTGTTCCTGAGAGTAAATTTGAAACAGAAATCCGTTTGGTAAATTTTTTGTTTTTAGGAAAAAATTTGTTTCCAAGAATAGATTTAGAGTAGAATACAAAAGTAAATAATAATAATAATAATAATAATAATAATAATAATAATAATAATAATAATAATAATAATAATAATAATGATAATTCTTTGTTCTCCGGAACAATTTCAAAATCAAGTCAACCTATATATATGTTTTTTTTTTCCTCTTCTTTCTTCTTGTTCTTCTTCCCTCTCTCTTCTTCTTCAATTGCCGCCCCCCACTGCCGCCATCTGCTACCATTAGCCATAGTTGCCAATTGCCGGCGAAAGGTCCGGCGAGCTCACCCAACCACTAGTGAGGCTCGCTTGACTGGGCAAGGCTTGCCTAGCCCTGGCGAGGCTCGGCCGAGCCATGCCCTACTACCGACAAGGCTCGGCCAATGAGGCACAACCTCACCGAGGGCTAGCGATGCTTCGATGAGGTCGCCGGCCCTTGTCTAATCAATTGCCGATCATCCCAAGGTCGGTGACTGATAGCCTTGAAGAAGAAGAAGAAGAGAAAGAAAAGAAAAAAAAGAAAAGAAGAAAAAAGAAAAAAAAGGGAAAAAGTAATAAAATTATTTAAAAATTAAAAGAAAATGATTTAGATGAGGAATTTTGAGAACAATACCAAATGTAATTTTATTTCAGGAATAAAAATTTTCGATAGTTACCAAATCACTTAAAATGCTTAGAAATTATTCTTGGGAACATAATGACAAAGAATTATGTCTAATCAGAAATTATTCTTGTGAACAAAATAATTATCAAGCATGCCCTCAAAGGCTTGAACATTGAGGCTGTCAATGGTCCATACCTGAATTCTACGATCAATGTTCCAGTCTGTTTGTCCATGACGTACGAGGACGATTTCAGCATGGTCTACACTAGGGTGAACTGATTGAGCATCTCTAACAAAATCGTAATTTTCAAATATGAGAGTATCATCATTCAATTCAACAGCATCCCTAGCAAAATCGCAATGTAAAATACGAGAGAGAGAGAGAGAGAGAGAGAGAGAGAGAGAGAGTACCTAGACCCTAGCTCGACCGATTTCGCTATGTGTACTGCGTCCCCCATTGCTATTGAACTTCAGATTCGAGAGAGAAAAAGAACGAACTTGTTTTCAGGAAGGTTTCTAATTGGACTTCGTTTCGGGTGTTGGTGCAGGTTAAATAACGTGTAGGTGAAGTCGAAAAATAATGACGTTCGGGCTCTTGGTCTTCCCAGACTTCCCAGTGTAGACGGCAAATATGAATACGAGAAGTTGCAAAACAAAGCGGGGTGGTTTTCGTACAAAATGAACGATAATGGAGACAGCACAGTTCGCAGCCGAGAGAGAGAGAGAGCTGGGTGGTGTTATGAACTCAATACGACAGTGAGTGGCTGGGTCCGCTGATTTGACTGTGTGCATCACGTCCTCCATCGCCATTAAACTTAAATTTAGGAGGGAGAAAAAGCACTTTCCAGGAAGGTTTCTAAGTTGACCTCTTTTCTGGGCTTTGTTTCGGAGGCGTTGGTCTTCGTGTCGGTCTTCCTTGAGTGAACGGTTAAAAATGTCCGACCGATCTTTCAAAAGAAAGTCTATAGATGAACGATAATTGGTCCTAGGCAGGACCTTAAAAGGCCTTTGACAGCCCGGAAAGACGGAAGCCAGGCTAATGGAGGGATAACCTCCCTAGGGTGGGAGTCCCTTCAGCCTCTGGCTAGAGCTAGGGAGAGAGCTCGAAAAATATGCTCTCGCCCATTGGCTAGACCGCCACACCTCTCTAAACGAGAGGAAACTTGGCCGCTTTGGATCCAAGCGGGCTTCCTCCTTGAAACACAGGGGCGCGCAGCGCGGGAAATGAAGAAGAAAGTCTACAGATGAACGATACTGGAGAAAGCACAAGTCATATTTTTCTTCATGATTTGAAGGTTCCTCGTCTTCCCCGGTGCCAAGCCAATCACTCGAAATGATTCTGGCAAAACATTTCGGATTATTATTATGTTAAAGTAAAAGGACTTTGAACTTTTTTTAATCGTTCGGCTGTGTCTCCTGTCAATGATCTCGGTAATGCATGACAACGAGGTCATGGATGGCGACGACAGATGAGGAATAATGAAGAAAAAGAAAAAGGGGCTAAAAAAGAAAAAAAAAACAAGAAAATTTTATCTGTCTTGGACAGATGGACATGAGGTGCTGCCCCATGTGCTTTTCTGTCCTGGTGACTACGAGCGTGTTTGGTAACATTTATGTTCTGGAGAACAATTTTTGAATATGGTTTTTTTTTTTTTTATGTTCAAGAACAATTTCTGAGTATAAGAACGCGCTTGGGGTGCACATGACAAAATTTCTGGAATAGAAATTGATTTCTAGCCATAAATTGATTTATTAATTTATATTTCAAAAATTGAAAAGTTAAAAATGTTAGCTTCGATTTTTTCTTCAAATCTATTTCTGGAATATAAATCTATTTCGAAATAGAAAAATCAAATTATGTTACCAAATGAGTTTCTATTCTAAACCTATTCCGGGAAATAAAAAAATAGAGAAATAAAGAAGTATAAATTTTATCATGCGCGCTCTTGGTAATTGCAAAAAAATATTATTCTAGGAATAGAAATGCGTATGGTAAACTTGTATAATTTTTTTTTGTTTCTTTTAATTTTTCAATATTTTTATTATATTTTTCTTCTTTTTTTTTTTTTTTTTCTTTTGGCTATCGATCTCATTGAGCCACCGCTAGGTCGGCATTGCCCAGCGGTGGCCTAGTGAGACTTGGTATCGCCGGTGGCTGGGTGAGCTCAAGCTCGTGCAGCCAAGGCGAGGTCGACCTCGCGTCGCCAGTGACCTTGCCTGGCCATTGAGGCCACCGGCGAGGCTCGGCCTCACCTAGGAGGCATGAGGCTCGGCCTTGCCAGGGGCTAGCGACGCTCTAGTAAGGTTGCCAGCCCTTGACGGTCGATCGTCGGTCATGGCCGAGGCCGGCGACTGGCCAAAAGGAAGAAAAATGAAAAAAAAAAAAAAAGGAAGAAGAAAAAAGAGGAAGAAAAATGAGAAGAAAAAAAAGTGTTTCTCAAAAGTGTTCTCGGGAGCAAGAAACAAGGTTTTTTTTACTTATTATTTTTGTTTTAAATCTGTTCCTAAAAATAAAAGAATAGATTTTTTGTTCCCGAAAACAAAAATGTAAATAAACGCGTTTCTGTTCTTGTTTTTGTTCCCTAGAACAAAAGAACAATAGAACAAAAGAACAATAAATTTGTCTTTCGAGAAACAGAAACGCAAATAAACAAACACACCCTACTTATCCAAGTCGAATAATATAGAGTTCTAGTGAATAGAAATGTTACATCGTACTCATTTCTAAAAAGTCCAAGGTCTAAATTAAGATATAAAGTTAGGGAACAGACATTGAACAGTAAAAAGCAGCTCGAGGACCTCATGAATCATTATCCCTAATGTGAAAAGCACATTTTCTCGAACCTAATGAATGGTAATGTCCTGTAATTATATGAAAATTTGCGTCAGTAACTAAACACGCTTGCTCATGTAAAGCAATGTCCTACTAGTGGGACCCTCGTACACTTCGGCTGACGGAGCATTCGACCCTTGTGCACTTCGGCAGAATTGGTCATTCTGCCACCAAGCCAATTCCTCTGCAATCTTGGGAAAGAACTCTGCAAGGAGTTTCAACAGATCCTTGCAAGCGAAGAAGCTCTTTGGCCGGTGAAATCCAGAACAGACTGGATCTCTGCTGGGGTGCGCAACACCTCCTACTATCACACCCTTAATTATGGTTAGGCGGAAAGAGAAACAAATCACTTCCATCAATGATCAAAATAATGACTAGCTCTACTCCCGCCAGGACATTGAAACTCACATAAATAATCATTTCTCTTATTTATTACTGCGAAAACAACCTTCAACGATCTCCTCCCTTTTCCAGATACCCAGTCGGATAGATTAATCTCTCCCGAATCAGCAGGGCTCCTAGCTTAGCCCACCCTTGCTTCTAAAACTAAAAATGTTGTTTGTGGTCTTAAAGCTTTCGAACCTCCTGGACCAGATGAATTTAAATCCATCTTCTAAAACTAAAAATGTTGTTCATGTTGGTGGTGGCCATTTTCTTCGTTAGGCCCCTCATGGGCTCGCTGAGGTCTCCCCAACCTTCTTCCCCAACCTTCTTCCCCCACCTCCTTCTCTGAGGTACCCTAATCATTTTTTTTCCTAATTTTGTAGCATCTTTTTTTTTTTTTGTCATCAATCAATTTTTGTATTTTTTATGTTTGAATGCATTCGCTTCTTACATGAAATATTAAAGTTAGAAATGTGACTGATTTTTTATTTGTCATCTTGGCAGTTCAGGTGTTCATTAATGTCGCGATGGTCCTTGGCCATGTATGCATTTACATCTTCTCCAAGCTCCACCTCAACCTTGGTTGGGATGTCATGCTCAGCATGGGTTAAATACTTGATATAAATGAAGCATGGATTAAATACTTGACATAGATCGTGGAATTTACTATACTAGGAATGACTACTTGAGCCATGTCGGTTTTCTCATGGACAGAGTTTTATTTAGTTCATGAAGATGAAGTGGCATATTTAAAGGCCTATGCAGATTATTCAAGTCAGTCGATGTTCGTGCGTTGATGTCATTGAAAATAAAATAGGATATGGATGAACGTATACATGTTTGCCCAAATTCATATCCCCATAGCTTTTCATCATTTTATCAATGTTTTTCCTATTCAAATAGACTCGTTTAGGTCGAGTATTTTTTTTTTTTTGGGTATTTGCCATATCTTAATACCGCTTTAACTGTACAAAATATTAAAAGAAAATGTGGGAATTTATTATGATTTCTTTTTGGCCAGAGGACTTTATCATTATAAATTGCAATAAAATAAAAAGAAGCAATCTTTCTTTTATTTTTTTTTAGCAATGCAGCCCCTCTTGAGGAGGGCTTGACTTTGAACACTAGTTAGTAAATTAAACCCAGTTTTGATTGTCTAGGTTTGCTGGTGATAAATCACAATGATCGAATATAGTCAAGGATCTCCAATCCTGCACTAGGCGTATGCATGTGAAATAATGAGAAAGGAAGCAACAATAATGTTAACTTTTCCACTTCTTGTCATAATCTTTTGTTTGCTAGTATTTTCATTTTGGGGTCACTCAATGATTTCACGCGTGATGCACTTGCGTTTTGCCTTTGGCCTTGGGGGATTGATGCAATTAATTCTCCACACAAGAGTCTGCCTTATGCGTGAATCCATCGAGATGATTTATATTTTTCCTCCTTATTTATTTATTTATTTATTTATTTTAGCTTCCATGGTAATCTCTCGAGTCTTCTCCTCAGGTTTGATGTTTGCCAAGTTCTCCAAAGACATGTCGAACAATAAATTGAATAGGAAAATTTTCGATTAATCCCTTGATACATTTCATTAAAATCATGACCTATGATTTGCGTTTTCATAAATTTCAAGATGTCGGCGAGACCATGTCATTATTATTACATACACCCGACCATAAGAATTCAGTGCAACTGAGTCATTAATAAATTTGACGACACTCGGAAGGGATTAATCGCGACAGCTCATGACATGCATTGAGTTTTGATGAATCGGGTGCAAGCAGGAGTAAACTTACCTTACAAGGCCACCATCATCATATTGCCACCCATCCAATCCCTCCGGCCGTAATTGCTCCTAAAGACTCTGTATCTCCTTCATGATTTATCTACTTTGCTTCTCCTAGTTCAACTTAACCAGATCCAAAATAAGAAGAAAGTCAACATGAATCTAAGGTCCGTTTGTTTCGCGAAAAATGGATTATTTCCGGAAAATATTTTCTTAGAAATCATTTTTCAGGAAAATAACAATATTTGCTGATGTTCGGCTAAAATCTAAAAATATTGTGGAAAATATTTTTTGATATTCGGTAAGGACAATATTTTCTACTTATCAAATTGGCAACTGCAAGGGTCAAGCTCGAGGCTCGCTAGATTGATGAGCACGAGTTTGAGATCGATGAGCTTGAGGTTCACCTGGTTCGACGACTAGCCAAGAAAGAAGAGTATGGGAAACAAAGAAAAAAAAGAAAAAAAAGAAAAAGAGAAGAAAAATGAAATTAAAAATAATTTGAATTAAAAAAGAAAAAAGAAAATTAAAATATAATTTGAATAAAAAAAGAAAAGAAGAAAAAGAAAGGGGAGGAGGAAGTGAGGATTTGTAGAGGTGTAAGATAAGAGAGATCATATGAGGAAAATGTTTTCCACTTTCGAAAAGTAGAAAACATTTTCCTCCACTTTAGAAGACTTTTTTCCTTTGATGTAAAACATTTTTTCCAAAGAATTCATTTTCCGGGAAACGAATGCTGGAAAATTCAGAAAACGTTTTTCCGGAAATTATTTTCCACAAAACGAACAGAATCTAAGTGAATGATCTGGTTTCAAGATTTACTTGATCAATGGTCTTGTATTTTATCTCTGTCTTGTTGCTAGTCCACTCCGTAAGATTTTGCAGTTTGAAGCATATTATGCCAAATTTGATCTCAGCTTTAGAGTACCAGTTTCAGAGTTAGATCTACTCACCTCGTTTGATGAAGGCGAGGTGTAATTGTCGGAGCTAGATGGCTCAAACAAAGCATCGCTCTTGATTGAGAGTACGATTGAATAGAATTTACACAAGTGAAATAGAGAAGAGTATCTTTGAAATATATATATATATAAATGATCTGAGAATCATCATGGTTCACTTCAAATGATGGTTTGGAAACGAAATCAATCAAATGCATATGTTATTAACTGAACACGGAAAATGCGGACAATCAAACTTCACACAAAACTATGCGTGTCCTCCCATATGAAATTTCTCTCATTTTTCTTTCTCGTGGAAACCCCATTTTCCCATTGCATCTCGGTCAGCTTTATTGAATGACCATTTCCATGTTTCTCTCAACTTTTGACTTACCAATTGAGACCCATTAGATCATTCCACCTCCAAAGTGATATAGGGCATGGGATATGTCCAATTACCACATGTGCTTGCAGCCTCCCCACCTCATTTAATTCCACATCCACATGCCCTGCTCAAACAGAAAAATTATCAAATACTCCAGACCTATGTTAGCCCACACCATGTAAACCATTCGATCATGTCGGTTATTTAATCATGTGAGACTCACATGATCTAACAGGTCATGTAGAGTGAGCTCACGATCCCATAGGCTAGGAGTACAAGATAAAAGCTCACTCCAAAGAGAGCTCTCGACCAAGATCCATTGCGAATCTTGTGGATCCATGTGTGACCAGCAAGATCAAAGATTTTGATTACCTTTATCTATGGAAGATCAAGCTCAAACAAGTATTTGCCTAGCTCAACTTAATTATAATTGTAGAGTACCATGATAAACGGAAACATGTGTATAGATAAGTTCACATCTGAAAAGGGTAAGGTGCGAAATGACACATTAATGGACTCAAACTCGAATTGTTAAAATAAATATATATGATAGCAAATTGAACTAATTTGAACCCAGCTCAGTCTTAGATTAGTCAACACCCTTATTTTGTACTTTGGCCCCTTACCGTTCGTTAGTAGGTAACGTGGTAATATAAGGGACTATTGGACTCCGTTGGGTTGAACTTCTAAATGGGCCATCTTGGGCACCGTAGAATTCCCGTGCGAAGCTACAGCATATGGTGGTTCCTTCTTCCCCTTTTGACGAATTGAAGGCATCGAAGAGGAAAAATATAATACGCAGCATTCCTGTCCTGTCGATGAACTCGGAATTAAAAGTAAAAAGAGATTATGAAGATTGAGTCTGTCTTCGGTTGGTGCCCGAATAATTTTCTCAGTGTTCAACTCTGTTTGTCCGTGGCGCACAATGACGTTCTCAGCACGGTCTACGTTGACGGGAACCAATTGACTGTCTGTCGTTATTCAGTTCAAGGACAGCCGTACTACGTGGAGGAGAAGTTAAAGGACAAAGCCGCGTGGGCTTGTTCATGACGCGCTGGTCTTCGTCTCGGTCTTCCCAGAGTAAACGCTAAAAAACGACGAACTGATATTTCATAGAAAAGTTCATAAATGACCAATAATGATGGAGAAGAGCTCAGGAAGAGCGTTGGAGAAGTGGAAAGGACTAAAGAATAACTTTTTTTTTTTTTTTTTTGCTGACTTGAAGATAAGGACATGACGTGCTGACCATCTATTCAATCGTCATTCACGTAGCAATCCACATTGAAATAAGTCCTGTAATATGAGGTTAGAGTTAATAAAAGAGCAACATCGAACCCCAATTAGAAAAGAGTTCGAGAACTAAATTAAAAAGTAAAATTATTGAATGACATCGAACACCAAAAAATAGTTTGAGAACCTCATGAATTTGTACCCCTAATGTCGAAAACATATTTTCTCACATCTTATGAATGAGTCATATCTTGTACAACATAAAAATTGCTTCAAAAATTGTTATCACAGACCTAAGCAAGTCTTGAAAAGGCTTCATTTGGATTATCATTTGGATCTTGGGATCACTTGAATGTAAAACAATAATAGAGTATTGCTAGGTAGATGATAAAAAAACATATTGTGCCAATTGGAAGTATAGAGCATGTGGGCATTGGCATGTTAAAATAAGAAACACATGCATGAAACCCCTCATCCCTATATATCAAACAGATAGATTGCGAAGGCCCCTGATGTGTGAGTCATATCCTCTAGTAACATAAAAATTACTTCAATAACAGCTATCTAAGACCAAAATGATAGCTACCTCTACTCTCACCAAGACATTTCAAGTGATGTAATGAATAGGGATTTTCCAAATTAATTACTCGATTCATCTAATCAAAATCATGAGCCATCTCCTAAATTTACCTAGAGGTTACCAATCTATTTTCATAGATTTAATCAATTTGCATTGATACTTAGAGAGTTTCATTCACGAGACAAAAAATTAGGAAGTAACCAAACTAGTGAGAAACGAAGTTGATACCCTAGAAAGAGTACTCTCTTGGATATGTTTGAAGAGCTATTTTCATAAATGTCATGACGTAGGTGAGGATCTTCTTTTCAACATGAGGATCTTAAACTCCTTTAAACTTTGCTCTTTTTGTTATGCTCTTAGGTGGTCGGGTGGTGCGATAACTTTTAGCTGAAGCACTTGATGTATGTCAAGTGATGTTGGTCTTGTTCATTAAAAGAGTTCGTGCTTGCTTATAGAGAATGTTTCTCAATAGAAACACAACCAATGACAAAGGTGGACATTGGAAATTACTGAAGATACTTATCATATATAATATAGATATCATCACTTAAACGTATTACACCTTTATCAGCACTTAAAGATATTACACCTTAGGTATGGTGTCATATCCTATGAGAATATGGAAAATTTTATTGCTCAAGTAACTGGATACCAGAGGATATGGATACAAGACATAGTTTTTCAGTATTATGATGGAAAGTCTGGCTATACAAGTTCATTGGAAAGAAGATTTAGCCTAGGAAAGTTTTTAAACAAGTGTAGAAAGTTTCATCCAGCTCAAATCAAGAAAGAATATTTCTTCTCAAAGAAACGACTAATTGATTGTAACAAGTAAGGAAAGATTTTTGAAGCTGCATAAATTTTGACCCGATATGATTTAATGAGTTCAAATTGTTGAATAGCATTCATGGATATATGTCTATGCGATGGGTAATTGTCATCAAACATAATGCTAGATGATGATATGGTAATAGTTCATACCTCCTCGCACCACAAGTAGTTGCAATCACTTCTGCTGTCTCGGTAGCTCGTTTTAAATCAAACGAATAGATATTAGAGATTTCACATTCTTTGGATAGTCTATCAGCTAATTTTTTGGTTTCAAGATAGAATTATAGTAAGAAGCAAGCAAGACCTATTTGATCATTCCAACTCCAAAGGGATAGAGAGCATGAGATAAGTATATTTACTGCACTTGTTTGTCGCCTCCCAACTTCATTTAATTTCACATCCAGATGACTCTAGCTCATAAGGGAAATGATTAAGTACTCTCAATGCACGTTAGCCTACTCTATATGAGCTGTTAGATCACTTGGATTTTTACATCATGTGAGACCCACGTGATCTAATGGCTCATGTGGAGCGGACAATCGAACCACATAAGCCGGGAGTAGAAGCTTGCTAAAAAGAGAGCTAATTCCCTAGATTGAGGTCCATGGAATCTTGTGGATATATGTGTAACTTGTGAGATCAAATGTTGTGATTATCTTGATTCGTACAAATTGAGTCCAAATAAGTATTTGCCATGCTTGATGTAATTATAATTGTACAATACTGTGGTAAACAGAAAGATGGGCATAAACATGTTAAAATCAGAATAGGGCAAGATAAGAGATAAAGATGAATCAACTCGAACTCTCAAAGTGAATTAACTAAAATATCAAACTGAAGTAATCATCCGATGCACTCCTAAGATCAGTCAACGCCCAAATTGTTCTGATGAGTTGAACTTATAAATGGGCCGTCTTGGGCACCGTAGAATTCTGTGAGTATCAATAGTATGGCCGAGCTGGCCCATATGAATAGCGTGCGGGCCTCCTCCTGGGCCCAAATAATTATTAGACTGCACGTTTTTTTTTTCTTGTTCCCTCTTTATACAAATTAAAGGCTTGAAGATTGAGTATGTCAATGGTCCGTACATGAATTCCATAATTAACATTTCAGTCTGTTTGTCCGTGACGCATGGGATCCGATTGAGCATCTCTATCACCATTCAATTCAACAGCATTTCTAGCAAAATTGCAATTTCAAATACACACCTAGCTGGTTCAACCGATTTCACTCTGTTCATTGTGTGCTCCATTGCTGTTGAACTTCAGATTCGGGAGAGAAAAGGAAGAAACTTGTTACCAGGGAGGTTTGTATTTGGACTTCTTTTCGCGTGTTGCTGCGAGTTAAATAGCGCGTAGGAGAAGTTGAAGAGCAAGGCGGTTTGGGCTTTGTTTCGAAGGCGTCGGTCTTCCTCTCGGTCTTCCAACACTTTCCTTAGTGTAAACGGCAAATATGTACACGAGAAGTTCATAAATTGACCAAATGAAATTCGAAAGGAAGGGCGCAAGCCGATCACCTCCACGTGATCTCTCTCTTTACGATTGAGGGGTCCTTGTCTTCCTTGGTGCCAAGCCAATCAGAGACCAAATGAAGTCTTTTTCATCGTTTGACATGTCCTTTAACTCGGTTTTTATAATTCAGTCCTTCAACTGCTCCACTTCCTTTGCGGTCAAAAGACAGAGCTACGCGTAGCGTCAAACCATGGGACACGGCAAGGGGAAAAGGACGAAATAAGAAAGAAGAGCGGAGGGCAAAAGCCACCTTGAGGGTAAACTCTACTGTTACTTTTAGTCCTCATCCCCATACGCATCGCCATCTACACTCGCTCAGGCCACTACACTTACACGCACTCGCGAAGGAATACGCCCCAACAACACACGTTGTCTCTCTATCTCGCGGCGGTTCAGCACGATCAAATCAGAGTGATTGCCAAATCGGCACCAATATTGATCTGGTTAAGAGATTCGAATTTGAGTTCGCTGACACCATGGCTGTCAATGGTGGCGCCAATTATCTCAAGAGGAAGTTATGGTTGTTCTTAAATATTTTTTAATATTTTTCTTATTTAGTTTAGGTCTATTTCACTCCTTGCTTCAGATTTCTTATCCGTTATTTTATCCGGACGTGTTTTTCTTTATCTGATCTGGAGGGCATTCCCAAGCATCAAATAAGACAATAAATTATCTATGCAGACTTAAATTAAGGTTGCCAAACGCAACCAACCGGTATTTTTTTCCCTATATTTATTCCATCATTGCTTGCTGTACGTGTACATACTCCCCACCTTCTCTCTCTATAAATATTAGGTACTCCCGCACTTTCGCATCACTGTAGTCCCATGCCATTCAGCGATTGCCACGTGGCATGGGTGGGTCCCATAGTGGGAAAAGTACCAAAAAAAGTCCTAAACCTTTGTCTTTATACCGATTTAGTTATAAATCTTTTTTTTTGGCAGATTTAGTCCTAAATCTTTTTACGTTGTGGCAATTTAGTCATTTTTGGCCCATTTTGGCTGGATTTTGCTGACTAGACATCGACCGGCTAACGTGGCCTGATCGGTGCTGGTGGATAACTTTTAATAATATTTTAATATTTTTGAATTTTTTTTCTTTTTTTCTTTTTTCTTTTCTTTTTTCTTCTCATTTTCTTCCTCCAACCGGTTACTTGGACCTTGGCGATCGTCCGAGGTGATGGCTAGCAAGGTTGAGGTCAACCTCGCCGGCCACCTCACCGGTGGCTGCGAGGGCGGCCTCATGCTGGGTGGCGAGGCTTGCCCTTGCCGGATTTGGTGAGGCTCGAGCCTCGCTCATGGCTGACAAGGGCGAGCCTTGCCAGATCTGGCGAGGGCAAGTCTCGCCACCCAGCGTGATGCCGCCCTCGCGGCCACTAGCGAGGTGGCCAGCGAGGTCGACGTCGCCTTTGGCCAGTTGCTGAGGTTCGGCGACCGGCTAGAGGAAGAAGAGGAGAAGAAAAAAAGAAAAAGAAAAAAATCAAAAATATTAAAACACTATTAAAAGTTGTTCATGTTAACGCCAATCAGGTTAGGTCAGCCAACCAGCATCTAGTTAGCAAAATCCAGTCAAAATTGGTCGGAAATGATTGAATTGGCACAACGTAAAAGGTTTAGGACTAAATCAGCACAAAGACAAAAGATTTAGGACTTTTTTGGCACTTTTCCCGTCCCATAGTCGAGGCCTCTCTTCCTCTTTCGTTTTGTTCACTAATAATCTTTCCAGCAAATCCTCTAATTTCATCCCAATTCTCTCTTTCCACGGTTCATGGATAACCCGCATGGTCATTGGAGGGCTTCACCCTCATAAAGGGCCCTAGGTGACCCGCCGTCAACAGTGGCGGCCCCCCTCTCCGGTCATATAGTGACTACCGTCGACTTCTCACTAAATGTTAAAATTTACATATATTTGTATCTATATATTATGTAAATATTCTCCTCCAATCCCAAACAAAAGAAAAAGAAATAATAATAAGGAAAGAAGAAGACGAAGAAAGCTGAGGCTGAGAAACGTAAAAGATCAGTTGAAATGCATCTACTTCGCTTTTGTTTTCCTCATAGTCTTCATCATCATCATCTTGATCGATGCCTTTCTAGAAATTTATCACAAATTGCTTAGAACTGAAAGTGCCATGCTACTATTACTATCTAGGTTGCGTTAGTTTTTTTTTTTTTTGTATTGGAGGAACCGGCTTGCAGCCAACAGCTGCGTCGTAAACCCCCAAGTGACACTTAAGTAGGAGGACCCACCACCCCTGAGTCACACTTAATACACCTAGCGCTTCCCCTGGGTTTTGAATCCTTCACCTCTTCGTCTAGGTCGCCTTAGTTGAACACCATTTGCTGCTATGACAAGGCTTGAGCTAGCTTATGGCCGGTCATCGGTTGTTGCAATGGCTAACTACCAACCGAGAAAGAAGCCAAAAAAGAAACAAAAAAAGAAAAAAAATTAAATTTAAATTTAAAACAATTATAAACTTGATTTTTTAAAAATAAAATACAATAAAAGTAAAAGGGTTTGGTGAAAGAAAATACTTGGTCGAGAGGTGAAAGAAAGAGGATGATAAATACTTTCCACTTTTTGGAAAGTGGATAACATTTTTCCCATTTTTAAAAGTGTTTTTTTATTGGTAGAAAATGTTTTCTTTAATTAGTTTTTGTGAATCAAATGCCAGAAAATTCGAAAAATTTGTTTTCTTTGAAATGAATGAAGCCTTAAATAGAATGGTTGTTTTCTGACCTCATTGAAAATAACTACGCGATATGAAGTTACAAATGATGGAAAGGGCATATGGAACCCATTTAAAAAGTTCGAAGACTAAACTAACAACAAAATTAAAGAACGATGTTGACCAATAAAAACCAGCTCGAGTACCTCATAAAAATCATTACTCCTAATGTAAAATGCACAATTCCTTGCACCTAATGGTGTCATATCCCCCAGTAATATGAATTGAGAAAATAACAAGAAGTGGAGAGCACATTAATATTTGCTCTCTATCAATGTTGTCCTGATGATATCTAATAATGATTTTCCAATGTAGTTCAAAAGAGCGCTGTTTTATAAAATCGAAACGACAGTGAGTGGTTGGCTCGGACGATTTGACTATGTGCATAACGTCCTCCTTTGCCGTCGAACTTCAATTTGGGAGAGAGAAAAAGAAATTTCCAGGAAGGTTTCTAAGTTGACCTCTTTTCCCTGGTCGGTGAGAGTTAAATAGAGCTTAGAAGAAGTTGAAGAATAGCATGGTGTGGGCCTGTTTCGGAGGCGTTGTTCTTCGTACCGGTCCTCCTAGAGTAAAACGATAAAAAAAATGTCCGACCGATCTTTCATAGGAAAGTCTATAAACGACCAATAATGGAGAAAGCAGAAGTCATCCTTTTCTTCATGATCTGTAGGTCTTCGTCTTCCCCGGTGTCAAGCCAATCACTCAAAAAAATTCTAGCAAAACATTTTGGATTATTGTAATGTTAAAGTAGAAGGACTTTGAACTTTTTTTCATCGTTCGATGTGTTGTTGATTTTCTTGTTTTTTTAGTCGTTCGATATGGTCTTCGTCTTCCCCTGTCACTATCCATGGCCCCTCTTCTTGTTGTCGCTGAACACCACAACCACCACTAAACTAGACCCCACAATTT
Organism: Eucalyptus victrix; assembly: GCA_016097545.1. Taxonomy (NCBI): domain Eukaryota; kingdom Viridiplantae; phylum Streptophyta; class Magnoliopsida; order Myrtales; family Myrtaceae; genus Eucalyptus; species Eucalyptus victrix. The sequence goes on along the minus strand of CM027843.1, from coordinate 44,262,866 downwards.
CTGACTTGGCAACGACTCCTCTCCATTTCTTGGTCAGATTTGAGGCTGTGGCAATCTTGGATTGAATGTTGAGGCAGTCGAGATATCTTAGACGTTGTGATGGCCTCAAATTTGAGGTCAAGAGAGAAAGTGCAACCTGGGGAGGAGTGATGTATTACGAGGCTCGCACATGTTGCGATGGTCGTGAATTCTGTGTCGGCGGAATAATCTCGGTCATGCACGACAATGAGGTCATGGATAGCGATGATAACAGATGAGGAAAAATGAAGGAGAAGAAGAAAGGGCTAAAAAAGCCAAAAAAAAAAAAGAAAATAAAAAGATAAAACTTTTACTGACTTGAATAGATGGACATGAGGTGCCAAGTCATGTCATTTTCCTGTCCGGTGATTACTCAAGCAGCAATCCACGTCGGATAAAGCCACATGATATAGAGTTAATATGAACAGAATGGCTATATCGTACCCATTTTAAAAAGTTCAAAGTCTAAATCAAGACAAAAAAGGTCATTCTGCCGTCAAGCCAAACTCCGCGAGGAGTTCTAAAAGATCCTTGCAAACAAAGAAATTCTTTTGCCAGTGAATCCATAACAGCCTAGATCTCTGATGATGAGGGGCGCAACACCTCCTATCATCACACGCTTAACTCTGGCTAGACAGAAAAAGAAACGAACCACTTTTTGGCATAACGTACGTTCCTCCTCCCTCTCTCCCTCCAAAAAGAAAACAGTAAGCAAAAGACGAATCCATCTTCCCTTCAAGGCCAATTCGCGCCATCGGATTGAACGGGATCAGTTTCTCTTCCTCATATCGGCGTCGGTGTTTAATCTATGGCTAACAAGGTACGCTCGATTCCGTGGTATGCTTTAAGATTAATGATACAAGTTTTTTCTCGGGCTCGTTTTCCGCATAAGTTTAGGGGTTCGATTTAGTGTCGAATTCGGTTTCAGGGAATCCGACAAACCCAACATTGGTATTGGAGCCGTAGTTATTGTTTACCGATCCTTTTCCATGTTTTTCACGACCCCTTTCATGTTTATGGATGATTTCTTATTGATTTTTTCGTGAAAATAATCGGCCAACACCGATCGGGGCGAAAATCCTGACACCCGAGCACTGTTCACCCATTTTTTTTTTTCGAGTTTTTGTAAGTCGAAATCGATTTTTTGATGGCGTAGGATGGAAGGTCTAGTCGAGACGATCGCGACGAGTGGCGGAACGCCGCCAACGGCCGTCGGATGCACCCCCATGCGCAGCCAGAGCGAAGCGGCGTCTTCGGCGCGTGCGTCGCACGCGCCGATTCGCTAGGTAAGGCGTGTGTGTTGCACGTGCATGCGTGGCCGACGCGCGCACGTGCCGGGTCCGTTTGTCCGACCCGGCCCAACCGGTCCAACCGGTCCGCCCGACCCGGCGACCCGACCGTTGACTGTTGACCAAAAAGAAAAAAAAAGGAGGAGGAAAAGAATGTATTTCTTTTTTAATTAAGTCTATGTGGATTATATGTGATCCCTTATTTTTTCTGCATTTGTTGCAAGAATAATGTCTCCCCTTAGGTTGCGCACACCTATTCGTGCAATTACCGATGAACAAAAGGAAAGGCTTTCTAAGTTGATAGCTGAGCTGATTGATCATCGATGGGAGAGTGGTGATTTAATTGATCACGTTCTTGAAGTCAACGGGAAAATTCAAGAGGTCATATGGAATGGTCATCCCATGCTACAGTTTGAGATTGTGCGATTTTTCATGAACATCCTTCCACCAGAATGGCAAGGAGTGTTGAATCGCATATGGGATGTCAACAAAGCCACTTCATATAGGAAAATTATGATGGATTTTATAGATGATTATTACTGCATTGTTATAAGGAAAAAGATCAAGAAATTGAACAAAAGAGGATCTTTCCCAGTTCGTGTATTGACTTGGTGTTAGATGTATTGGTTGATCTTTGTTAAGTGTGCTTTGTGAACGTCTTATGTAATGTTTACTACCTGATTGTTGTTGATATAACAACTGATATGTTAGTTGTATTATGTGAAAGCATTATTATTCTATTGGATGTCAAATATTATTTGCTTTCTGTTATTGTTGGTTGCTGTGGGTAGTTCATAGAAGTTTTCATAGCTTCATAAAATTTATTTTGCATAAAACAATTATATTAATGATAGTTTTAAGTTAGGATTTTTGGAGGATGATTGGAAACAAAGTGACATTTTCATTATGAAATCTTACTTAAAATTGTTCATTAATATGATGGGTCTGTGCAAAATAGATGCATAAATGATAGGCATTAATTATTCGTGCATATATGTCTGATGTGTTCAGATCAATGGCTTCAGCCACAAAAAGCATAGTTGCCGAGCTGAACAAATGTGAAAAGCTCAATGGTGACAACTATGAAATCTAGCACATGAAAATTCAATATGTGTTGGAAGAACAAGAGGCACTAGAAGCTTTTAACTTGACCATGGTAGAACCTGAAGAAGGAAACACTGCACAACACAAGAGAGATAAGGAAGCATTTGCTGTATGGAAAAGAAAGAACTCTCTTGCTCGCATTATGTTTCTGAGCAGCATGAAAAATGACGTCATGCGAGAGTTTAGGCGTTTTGAGAATGCCAAGGAAATGTGGGAAGCATTGGCAACGAGATTTGGTCATACTTCGGTGACTAGACTGAGGCAGCTCACTATTAGGTTTGACTCTTATAAGAAGTCTCATGGTCAGACCATGAAGCAACATCTTAGAAAGATGTCAAACATGATTAATGAGCTGAAAGATGCTGGCCATATCCCGACTAATGAGCAGCAAGTGCAAGCAGTGATTCGTTCCTTGCCTTAGAGTTGGGAGCATATGAAGGTGCACTTTACCCATAATGAAAATATCAAAACCTTTAAGGATGCAATGCGTCATCTTGAGCTGGAAGAGGATTGCCTCTTGATGGCTAAGCCGGAAGCTGAAATCTATCATGCTAGTTTTAGCTCTCATGGAGCTTCAAGCTCCAAGCGCAAACGTCTTAACTGGTTTGATAAAGGGAAATGCATGGAAGTAGGTTCTTCAGGGAAGAAACCTAAGTTTAACCAACATAAAAGAGGAAAGCGTCCTTGAATGAAGAAGCTTACAAGGGTAAAGTGTTACAATTGTGACAAGAAGGGTCACTATGCTCGCGATTGTCGTGAGCCAAAGAAATTATATACCCCTTGTGCTTTTAAGAACTTTGTCTATGTATCAAGTTATGTATTCTTAACTGAGTCTAATTCTTTGTGGATTGTAGATTCAGGAGCGACAGACCATGTAGCGAATGATATAGGATCCTTTGTGGAATTCCAACGAGTACCAACTGGAACTAAGTGGGTCTATGTGGGAAACAACTCTAGAGCTGAAGTAAAAGGAATTGGCACCTGCCAACTGAACATGTGTGGGGACGCATTTTGTTCTCACATGATGTATTGTATGCTCTGGAGATTCGTCGGAATTTAGTGTTTGTTTTAGGGTTGGTCAAGCTAGGTTTTAATATGAACTTCCATAATAGAGATGTGGATTTTTTTTAGATACAAATTACTATGGTTGTTGTTATTTTTTGGATGGTTTCATTGTATTAGATATTGACTATGTTAATGCAAATGTTTGTTATTCCCTTCTCACGTCTCCTAATTCTTATGATAATGATGTGAATGCGTGGCATGCTAGACTTGGTCATATTGGCTAACAACGTATGAATAGACTAGCCAAAGAAGGCTTGTTGGGTAATATTGAAAAAATCGATTTGCCCATAAGTAAGCATTGCCTAGAAGGAAAAATAACAAGGAAACCATTTGGAAAAGGTAAAAGAGCTGAATTTCCTCTGCATTTAATCCATTCTGACGTCTATGGTCCAATGAATGTGAGAGGAAGGCATGGGGCTGTTTATTTCATCACTTTTATAGATGATTATACTCGATTCGGATATGTCTATTTGATTTCTCATAAATCTGAAGCGATAAGTTGTTTCAAAAGGTTTATGAACTTGGCAGAAAATCAATTAGATAAGAAAATAAAAGCATTGAGATTCGATCGAGGTCGAGAATATTTATCTGATGAATTCAGAAAATTATGTGATGAAAAAGGAATAGAAAGACAGTTGTCTATTCTATATACTCCTCAGCAAAATGGTGTTGTGGAGAGAAGAGATAGAATCATACTGGAAATTGTTAGGTCCATGATGGCGCATACTAACTTACCTATCACTTTTTGGAGTGATGCGTTGTTAACTGCTGCTTATATACTTAACCAGGTGTCTTCCAAATCAGTTACTTCCACTCCATATGAGTTATGGATAGGTAGAAAACTGGACTTAAGTTTTCTTAAGTCATGGGGTTGTGCTGCCTATACTCATGAGTCTTCTCACAAGTTTAGGAAATTGGGTCCCAGAGAAAAGAAGAGTATTTTCATAAGATATTCTGAACACTCAAAAGGGTATGTGTTCATATGTGAGTAGGAAAGTGGGAGTATAATTGAATTTGAATCACGGGATGTCACATTCGTAGAGGATGAATTTCCTAAGAAGGGCGAAATAAGGGAAGATTACTCCCTATTTGAAATCTTGGATTAAGATAATGATATTAGTGGAGTTCGTCTAAGTGGGAGTAATATGAGAAGTGATGAATTGAATTCAACTCATTCTCAATTGCAACCACATGATGAGACGACGTCATCATTATTTAATCTTAATGAGAGCATAATGGAGAATGATGTGCAAAGTATACAATCTTCCATACAGCGAACAAGTCGCCAAAGTATTCCCTATTGACATTTTGACATTGAAGGGGAAACTTTTATGATTGCTCTGCAAGATGAGGATAAGCCAAAAATTATTAATGAAGCTCTAAATTGCCCTAGTAAGAAAAAATGGATTCATGCAATGGAATAGGAGATCGAGTCAATGAAATCAAACCAAGTTTGGGAACTGGTTGATCTTCCAAAGGGACACAAAGCTATTAGGAATAAGTGGGTTCTCAAAATAAAGCAAAAAGCCGATGGCTCAATAGAAAGGCATAAGGTTTGCCTTGTGGTGAAGGGGTATAATCAACAGGAAGGAATTGATTATGAAGATACATTTTCTCCTGTAGTGAGATTTACCTCGATTCGCATTATTCTGGCAATAGTGGTTAGTATGGATCTTGAGTTACATCAACTGGATGTAAAGACTACTTTCTTCAACGGAGAATTAGATGAAGAAATATATATGGAACAACCTACTGGTTTCATAGTGAAAGGCCAAGAAGAAAAGGTATGTTGACTTTTGAGATCGACATATGGCCTTAAGCAGTCGTCAAGACAATGGTATATACGTTTTCATAATGCCATAATGGCATATGATTTTATAATGATTGATGAGGATCATTGTGTATATATCAAAAGATCTAAGGATCAATTTGTGATCATATCATTATATGTTGATGATATACTAATTGCCGAAAGCAATATAGAGTTTGTTAATACTGTCAAGAGTGAGTTGTCTTCCAACTTTGAGATGAAGGATATGGGTGAGGCTGCATACATTCTTGGAGTTAAGATTTCAAGAGATCATTCGAAGAGATCATTATCTCTTTCGTAAGAAACATATATAAATAAGGTTCTTGAATGATTTCGTATGCAAGATTGTAAACCCATAGACACTCCTATTGCAAAAGGTGAAGGATTAAGCCATAGATTGTGTCCAAGGACTCCACAAGAAAATGAACAAATGAAACATGTTCCTTATGCTAGTGCTGTTGGGAGTTCGATGTACACTATGATGTGTACAAGACCTGACATATGTTTTATAGTTGGAATGGTGAGTAGATACCAATCCAACCCAGGTCAAGCACATTGGAAGGCCGTTAAGAGAATACTGAGATATCTGAAGGGAACTGCTGATTACAAGTTGAATTACTAAGGAAAGGATCTACGACTTGAAGGCTATTCAGATGCTGATTGGAGAGGAGATTTAGATGAAAAAAAATCTATCTCTGGATTTGCTTTCTTACTGAACAATGGCGCCATATCATGGAGCAGTAAGAAGCAAATGTGTATAGCCTTATCCACGATGGAAGCTGAGTTCGTAGCATTATTAGCAGCGATACAAGAAGAAGTTTGGCTTAAGAGATTTTTGGATCATTTAAGTGTTATTGAGAAAGCTGCAAATCCATTATTAGTTAACTGTGATAGCCAAGCAGCTATAACGTACACCAAATATCCAAAATATCATGGCAAGACTAAACATATAGATGCCAAGTATAACTTTATCAAAAATATGGTTGCACGAAAAGATGTGAACGTACAGTACATATCTACGCATAGAATTCCTATGATAAAGTCAATACCTAGAGATGTGTTTTGTGGCCATATGAAATCTCTAGGATTGCATAGAGGCTGATGTACTAAATATTGTAATTTCCCTAAGTGTTCACATTTGATGAATTTGTGTTTTCATCATTAATGCCTATGAATATTTGTTTGATCTTTATGCATCTTAATGCTCAGTGCATTACTTTAAGTTGAGAAAGTATATCGGACAGATTTAAGATTGGCTCACTCACACGGGTAATCGCCTCTATTTACTGTGTGACAAATAGATATGAGACTGTTTTTTAAGCTTATTATCTAGGTGATAATCGAGAGCTTAAACTTAAAATATATAAGTCGCCTTAACTGAGTGTTAAGATGATGACATGATATTTACTATGTCCGAAAGTGAAATAACTCATATATTTTACTTTATCTGTCTATGATGTTAGATGTGAGTTCTGATAAATTTTATGAATGAGCAGATACGTGAACTCAAGTTAAACATTGGGTATGTCTGAACTATCATCTGTACGGTATTGAACATGTAGACATACACTCCATGGGAAATGAGCTAATACCGTAATACATATTTCATACTACGTATACATGAGATGACTAATAAGAGTGGCAAAAGTTTGATCTCAACTTTTATGCCGTGTGAGACTCTTGAGGAAAAGAGTTCTTCAATTTTAGTGCCGTCATGACTTTTACTTATTCTTAAGATTTCTATTTAGTGTTTGCTATCTATGGTCATGAGTTGATTCGATCTAATGAGACATTTATAGAAAAACAAGCTGAACTGAAATTGAGAGTTTGAAGGAAAGAGGAAGATCGAATTTGGAGAATCACATTGTAATTTTGTGTTCATCGGTCGACCAATTATGATTATCTTTGGGATAATCATAATTGTGAATACAATATATATATATATATATATATATATATATATATATATATATATATACCATTGTTTAAAAGAAATCAAGAGAGATATAAATGTGATCGGCCGATCTAGGGTATTGCATACTAAATCTACTCAGAGTGTGATGTCCATTATGAGCTGCTATATATTTCTAACAGATGTGTAGCAACGAGCTCTCAAAGTATGCTGATCGCACAGATTATTCACCGGTATGGATGTTGAAAAGAGATAAAGAGAATCCTGTTCAGCTCACCATGTGCGAGTGGGAGATGATGGTTTTATTAAAGTGATGGGCCTAAGTTGGCCCGTCCGCCCATGTTGGGCCTAAAAGTCCGGCCCACAAGATTAGGGCCCATGGATGGAGAGATATGATGAAGGGGCACGTTTCTTTTTGGAGGGGACGTATATAAGGGAGAAAAGAGAGGGAGGAATGCACATTTTGGCATAACGTACGTTCCTCCTCCCTCTCTCCCTCCAAAAAGAAAACAGTAAGCAAAAGGCGAATCCATCTTCCCTTCAAGGCCAATTTGCGCCATTGGATCGAACGAGACGAGACTAGTTTCTCTTCTTCATATCGACGTCGGTGTTTAATCTGTGGCTAACAAGGTACGCTCGATTCCGTGGTTTGCTTTAGGATCGATGATACAAGTTTTTTCCCGGACTCGTCTTCCGCATAAGTTTAGGGGTTCGATTTAGTTTCAAATCCGGTTTCAGGGAATCCAACAAACCCAACATATCATAGTCTCCGTCGCAGGGAATCTGAAAACTTCTTAGCCTTACCAATGTACTAAGGTAGGTCACATACAATATTTTAATTCAAAATTGCCATTTTTACCATGAATAGCGATGCATAGGCAATCGGAACCTACACAACAAACACACATGGAACAAATTTGGAAAACAATCTCAAAAAGAAACTCCTCGATATTGAAAACTATTTATTTCTTTCGAAAAGGAAATGAAATCAATAAGAAGGAAATCCAATTACTTCATGTGATATTTTTTTATATATTTTTTAACTTTGAATATATACTTGAGCAAAACTCAATTATGTTGCATTGTACCCACAGAAAAAATTTAACTTATTATAGATGTAATGCAAGTCAAATTAGCAACCGCACGAGTATGTTTACCTAATTTAATGAGATTGCACAGAATTACTCAACAAGTGAAAATTTGTTGATTGCAACATCTAATCTGGCATTTGTTTATCAAATCGAATGTACTTAATTTTTTTTTTAAAAAATATTTCATTTGTGGGCGGTCACAAGATGATCACAAATTTTGATTTACTTTGAATAACTACTTGAGCACAACTCAATTATTTTGCAGTGTATCCACTAAAAATAATGAAAGTCAAATTAGCAACCCCACAGGTATGTTTACCTAATTTAATGAGATTTCAAAGAATTACTCAACAAGTGAAAAATTACAGACTGTAACATCGACTCTGGCATTTGTTAATCAAATCCAATGTGCTTAAATATTCAAAAACATTATTTCATTTGTAGGTAGTCACAAGTGTTATGATATATGTTAATTTAAATGTGATCCCAATTTTGTATTTCCCAATTAATTCCGATTCATTACTCAATTTATTGGTCACGTTTATTATGTGATAATTGCTCATTAATATATTACCATAATGGTTTTAATGGAAGATGTTAAGAAATGAAATAAAAGCGTCAGGTTGTCTAGTTTAAAACTCTATTGATGCAAAAAAATACCATCAAGTTTTGAGGAGTATTGGTTAGTGAAACGGGACATTCAAATCAAATGATTCCATGTACCGATTGATACACAGCTCGCACATCTGTTCAAGGTTTTTTGGGTAATCTATATTTGTAGATTTTCATCAATGACTGGAGGTATGTCAATCCTTACATTTCCGCAAAATTGTTGCCGATTACACACGTATTTATTTGTGAATGACAAATCGGGATTGTTAGTTTTTCTTTAGACTTTGTCTAACAACAAGATGATCACAAATTTTGATTTTCAAGTTAACTTAGACAGCTATACCTCAAGTTGAACTTTAACCTTTCATTTAACCTTTCATTTAAGTCTGTAAAATTATTACAAGAAACAACATTAAGTAACATGAAAAATGATAGCAGAAAAATTTAAAGTAATTGATTTTGTCATATTAAAAGATTTGGACTTCTATTAGTTTTAATTCGGGCAAGACATTAGAATGAACAAAATTGAGGGGTGAATACAAACACTACTTGATCTTTTTTTCTTGATAAAGTTTGGTCATATTTCTTTTGAATAAGGCCTTACATAGAGTTATTAGATTTATACCGTATTAAGTGATTTTTCCAAAAAAAACCAAAGGATCCAATAGCGCAAATTGAGAATTCATGGACTTAATTGGACAAATCACATAAGGTAAGGACCCATAATGAAATTATCCTTTAAGACATGACAAGTGGGTGAATCATCTACTTAGCAAGGCCTTATCATAGCTCATTATAGGTTAGGGCTACTAGAATGGCATAAAGAGTTGATCTAACTAGAAGATCTATCTCCACCAAACCCAGTTCTCAAATAGTCTATTTGGTTGAGACGACTAATATCACCATCAGATTTAAAGACCCAATTGTCCCCATCAGATAAGTGGAAAATGTTGACGGAAGTATTCAAGAACTTCACAGGTTGGTTATTTGGGCAAGCCCGCGCACCAAGCGTTTGGAGTACTCCACCATGAGTGATTGCTGCTACTCGTTGTCCTACACAGTGAAGAAAATTTGATTTGCAATTTGTCACGACCTGATTTTTTCGGGTTCATCATCTAAAACTAGGTTAATGGATTACTAAGTCTTTAAGCTTAGCTCGGGCACTCCCAAGCCCATACCAATTCGCGACTTAGGTTTGAATTTTTAACATGCAAATGATTTTTAATCAGGAGTCGCTACTAATCTATTTTCGATGGGTCAATTAGAAACTCAAGTAAAGTAATGGGAGATTTACTTTACTCCTACAAATCAGAGATTTATGAGTTCGGGGACTTGGTTACACTAGACTATCCTAGTGCCCTTTCGGTACCTTTCTATTTCATTTAAAAAAAATGTTTGGCAAACAATTTGGATTGATTTTAAATCTATCCTTCTAACATGTGAGGTGATCATACATGTGCGCATACCACCAATTTAACACTCAAGAAAGCAATTAAATATTGCAAAACATACCTAGAAGCAATGAAAGCATCTGCATTGTTAAATCAGAATTCACATCAGCAACCCTAGATATGATTTCTAATTAACACGCAATTTCAATTTTTGTTTTCACTTTATTTAATGAAAATCATGCGATGCATGCTAATAATCTAATATGACGTGGCAGCATGACCTAAACTATATGACATGAAGAAATGCAACAATTAAATGCAATCTAAATGACCTAATTCTAATGACATGCAATGCGATGCAATGGCATACAAAATTATTTAAACTAAGATGACATTTATTAAATGACTTAGTCTAATGACAAGGAAGTTCTAATTAAATGAACCTAATAAAAACTAAATGACGTACATTTGATATTTCTATTTAAAAATGCGAAAATGATCTAGCTAGGTTAAAATTCTATCTAATTTAAACTAAGAATTAAGTCACATTAAATCCTAATTTAAACTAAGACATTATCTTAATCTAACATGCAATCTATCTAATATGCAATGATGTGCGGGGCATGCCCTAATTCCACATGACATATGCATGATATTTTTTATTTTTTATTAAATTCAAAATTTAAAATTGCCACGTAATTAAACATGCAACTAAAATCCTAAATTAATGCATATATATATATATATATATATATATATATATATATATATATATATATATATATTATATTTTCCGAACTGAAATCCCTATCCTAGATATGCAAGATAACAAGAAATATTCTAAAACAAAGTGAATCTTAATTCAAATATTTTTTTTTTGATTTTTCTTAGTGGTTTTCCAAAACAAGTGATTATAAACTAAACCTTAAATCTAAACAAACAAGATATTCAACAAATAAAGGATTAAAATAAACGAAAAGATAACCTATTATCTCATAGGTCAAATTAACAATTAGTTTTAACCCAGAACATCACGATAAGAAATCAAAAGAATTAAAAATCTGATCCGAAATCTTACGGATCAAATTAATAATTATATTGATTCAACAATTAATATGCTATCAACAAATCCCAAGAATTAATATAATTAAAAAAAATGACGCGACATCTTACGGGTCAAATTAATAATTACAATAATTTTAGGGAAAACCCCATGCGGATAATGCCTATAATAAAAAAAAAAAAAATCAATTCCCAATATTCAAACTTAAACAATAATAATAAAATTAACTAAAAATAAAGTAAAATAATAAAAATAAAAGAAAAATAAACAACCTAAGGAAAAGGAAGGGCAGCCTATTCGTCAACACCAAGCAGGGGTTTGAATCGCCGGCGTTTGAGGATGACCGACGTCGGAGCTCCGGCAAGGGCGGACCGGCACGCAGGGAGGGACGAGCAGCAGCAGACAGGGGCTGGTGCAGTGGCGTGCAATGGTGTTGCTTGGTCGGAGGACTGCTGCCGGAATGAGCAAAAAGCTGCTGTGGGAGCGTCGCTCAGAGGAGGGGCATCAGACACCGGGTGAGTAGATCCCAGACGGCGAACGAAGGTGAGATATGCTGGACAATCATGGGCGAGTGGCAGAGTAAGGCAGGAGCGGCGTCGGCAAGGGGAGTCACGGACGACTGGGCTGGCGTCGTGGGTTGCTCGCGAAGAAGACACGGCGAGGCTCGGCGTCGTGGTGGCGCGGCGGAGCTTCACGGGTCGTCGAGTTGGGCGACGAGCAGTGACCAGCGAGCAAGGAATGTCGGATCACTGGATTTGCGCTGGGCGATCGTGGTGCGCTTCGGCTGGGGGCAGAACAGAAGCGGATCACGGCGTGGGCTCCTATGGCAACGGACGGCAGGAGGGTCTTGGGCGCTAGGCTCGCGGTGGTGAGGAGGTGCGGCGACCAGTAGCGACGAACGGGTGAGCTGCTGCGACGGCGCTGGTGTGGCGAGGGCGTTTGTGGACGGAAGTGCGGTGGGCGGTGCGTTAGAGGCTGGCGTCGCGGTGCCGGTGCAATGCATGGTCGGTGCGTCGGAGTCTCCGCAAGTTGCAGCGGCGGCGGGTGAGGAGTGGCTCCGGCGTCACGAACCAGCGCGGATTGGAGATGAGGCGGAGCACGCGGATTGGCGAGGCAGCGGATTTGGGGAAGATGATGAACAGTAAAGGTCAAATCAACCTTTAGTGTTTTTTTTTTTTACTTTTCTCCTCTCTCTCTCTCTCTCTCTCTCTCTCTCTCTCTCTCTCTCACGTTCTGACTTTTTCTTTTTTCTGCAGTTTTTCCTTTTGCACTTTCTGCAGAAAAATTTTCTTCTCCTTCTCTTTTCTTTCCTGAATTTTTTTTTCCAGAGAAGCCCCCTCTAAAAAAAAAAGCCTTTTCCGATTGAACTCCGTACGCATCCTGTTATAGACGAAACGAAACGTGATCTTTTTGTGAATATTTCATCTTACGAAAAGATTATCTATAACCCCCTAATCACCAAAATATTTTATTCTCCTTATCTCCTATATATTTTCTACTGATTTTTAAAGATAAGATCATAACCCCGATTTTCTTAAATTCCGAAAAATTCTCATTACAAATCTCAATTTCAGAAAATGGGCTTGGGCCAATTTGTACTCTTCATGGGCTTAGTCCGACCTATTAATTTAAAACTCAAAAACACTAATTTGACCCATCCGCCACCGGTCCAGTAAATAAAATGTAAAATATGCAAACTAAATGTAGCTATGCAATTAATATTTTTTTTCAGGGATAAAATTAACCCCTAATTTTTTTTGCAATAAATGACTAAATGGATCGCCAAAATTTAGGTGTCAACACAATTTCTATTTCCAACTTAACTTATATTAGAAATTCTTTAGTAGTGAATGGAAAGAGCAATTAAATCATGGTCGTCCTCGTCCTCATCCTCATCTTTCTTCTGCTAGGAAAAAGTTCTAAAAAAATCCTAAACCTGTTGCATTGGTACCAAGTCCTAAATTTTTCAATTGGACCAATTCAATAATAAGCTTTTTAGTATTTGTACCAATTCAGTTCATCCAGCCAATTTTAGCGGGCCGGGTGCCGATGTGGACGCCGGCCGGTGGCCGAACACTAACGTGGCAATTAAAATTTTTTTAATATTTTTCTTGAATTTTTATTAATTTTTCCTTTTTTTTCTCTCTTTTTCCTATTCTTTTCTCCCTTCTTCCTCCTTAAACTGTTTCGGTGGTGGCCGACAAGCCTTCGGTGAGGCTCCCTGGCCATTGGGTGAGGGCTGCAAAGCCCTGGCCTGCTGTTGGCGAGGGTCGCGGCCCTGGCCTGCCGCTAGCGAGGGTCGCGGCCCTCGCCTGGCCTCTCTTAAGGCTGCTGGCGAGGTGGCTTTGCCCAGATCTATGCAAAGCCAGCCTTGCCTTGGCCTTTGTTGCGGGTGGAGGCGGCCTCGCTAGCGGCTGGCGAGGTCATAGTGGCCATCGCTAAGGTGGAGGCGAGGGCTTCTAGGCCAGAGGCTCGCCGGTCACTGGGCAAGGGCCGTTAAGCCCTCTCTAGCCGCCGGCGAGGATCGTGGCCCTCACTCGGCTACCCCAAGGCCATGGGCAAGGTGGCTTCGCTTGGATTTGGGCGAGGCTAGCCTCGCCCTAGCCTTTGTTGCGGGTGGAGGCGGCCTTGCCTGCGGCCAGCGAGGCCAACGCGACCCTCGCCAGGCCTTGTTGTGGGCGAAGGCTCCCTGTAGAGCTCTGTTATGCTACTATAGCATGATGCAAGTTTGTTATTGTGACATCCTAGATTTTCGACTCTGCATTCAATTCAATAAATCAGGTATTTCATCGACATGCCTATAGTGCTATTCTCAAAGCTGATCACTCATAAGATAACTAGACTATTTAAGAAAGCCATTAAGGATTTTAAGACAAATAGACTTAAGGATTCGACTAGGAATCGGCTGATCGACTGTGCTCATTTGCCAAGATCATTACAGTACATATATAAATTGATTAGAGATTAGAGATAGGTTGGTTTGACTGAGATGAGTGGTTAAACATGGGTGATCCCACTAAATTGCAAAATTCTCATCGATCGACACTAGTTTGATTTTTATATCGTTTTGGTATCTTGTATCCATATTTGAATCCTCGAGATTTTCACAACCACTAATAGTCGCCAATGTGTCAAGTGAGTTCATTGTGGCTCGAAAAAAATTGACCATAGGTCATTTGCTCTAAAAAGTTTTGAAAGTTACCCGGTAGCTTAGGTCACGCTAAAAACGCGCTTGAGTGAAATTAACCGCAGATTTGAATCCAATTTCAGAAATTGAAGGTTCTGTCATGTCACAATAAATTTTAGGAATGTTGACTTAGTCTCAGAAGATTTTTCTGCAACCTGAAATTTTTTGGCAAAAAGTCGTCCTAGGGTCGTTTTTGTCCAGAAAAGCCATGGACTGTTTTTGATCACGCATTTGGGATGCAAGATGGTTCAATTGGTGAGGAAAAAATACATGAATGAGGGGCCAATTTGGATTGATTTATGCATGAATGAGTGTCCAATTGAGGGAAAACCTATGCAAATTCGTATGCACCCTTGCCTAGCCCATTTTGGACCATTTCAAAGGTTGCAAGAAGCGCATGGGTGGCTAATTTATGGCCATGGAGACTAGCTGTGGTTGAGGTAAAGTCAATGGGACAATTTTGTTGAAAAACAAGGCAAGTGGCCTGTTGGTTCCCTCTCTCTCCTTCCTCTTTCCCCCCTTGTCGTGCGATCGCCCCTCCTCCTTCCTTGGTGTGCTTTGGAGACTTCAATCTATAGAGGAACCAGCAAGCTATCGGAAGCAGTTGCGCCACCGCACGACGTCGCCGTCCATCATCTCGCATGCCTGCCGTTACTGGTTGAGTGTTTCCTCACACTGTGCTGCTTGTCCATGTGTCCTTACCTATCGTTTGCCTCTGTTCGTGTGTCCAGGAGGTTGTCCAGCCGCCGTGAGTGGCCATGGAAGCCCGCCGGAGCCGTTGTTCAGCCCGTTGAGTGTTCGTGCAGCCTTCGCCGATCCTTGCCGCCCCTTTTAGCTTTGGTTTCTCTCTTTTGCAGCTCAAAATAGAGGCAAAGTGCAATGGGTTTCCAACAGCTTTGTGGCCTATTTTGAGGTGGTTCTGGGTCTCGAAAGTTTGGCCTGCTTTGGAGAAAGTTGGTCCCCATCACATCCCCGTCGAATTTAACTGTTTTACTCACTAATCCTCAATTAGTTGGTTAATTATGCTTAGGATTGGATTAGTCTAAGTTAAGATGGATTAAGTGGTTAGATTAGATTAGATTAGTAATTTTAATTACTTGCCATTACATATTAGGTGGATAGATAGTGTAATTAGCGAGTAAATAGACTCTAGTATTTATTTAATGAGTCTTGGAAATTTTTCGGGCTCGTTTCGACTTCCAATTAAGCTATAATGAGCCTATGTTAGATTGATTGCATTTATTTATTATTTCCCGTAATTAATTAATTAATTAATTATTTATTTATTTATTTTCCAAAAGTTCAACCAAGATGGTCAGTGACTAGAATTTCGTGTTTATTGCATTATTGTTTTTGATTTCTTTCTTTTGCATTATCGTTTTAAAGTAGTTTTTAGCTCGTTTTCAAGAAAAACTCGAAAAGTCAAATGGTTGACTTTTTGGTCAACCCCAAGTCAAAAATTGACCTTTTACACAAAAAAACTCCACTTAGCTTTAATTTCACATTTTTCAAATCAATTTCTTGAAAATTCAAAGATTTGATCAAAAAATTAACATTTTAAGAAAAGTCAACAACATGGTTGACTTTTGGTCAAACCTTTGACCCAAAAAAATAAAAATAAAAATAAAAAATGCACAAATATATTTCTTTTAATATCATTTTGACTTTTGTGTCAAAATTTTCACAAAATTCAATTAAGAACCTTGATTTCTGAATTTTTCAGTTTTAGGTTCTAAATTGACCAAAAATAAAATTACTTTTATTCTAGTCATAATTAGATGTAGTTCTTTCTTTGACATTTGGTTTAGGGACTATCTGAAATCTGTTTGAGTATTCAATTTCACGATTTACCGAGTCAATATGAATTGCCGTTTTGAGCCCTAATTAGGGACCAAATCGATTATACATAAGTTGTGAATGGACGATTATTTCTCAATCATTTTCTTAAGATAAGTCCAAATCAAGGTTGATTTTACGAAATTCACACAAGAACTCATCAATTTGAAGAATTTTATCCTCCAAAGCATTAGAAAGTCAAGCAATTGAGCTTCAATTGGCAAAATTCAAATTGACGCATTCATGGCTATGGTTTGATTTCATAAATCTAGGTCCAATTTTAATATTAGGTCTAGATCCATTTTTGACCTAAGTTTGAGCACTTCAATTCAAGGTCAATTTGAATGTGGTAAGTAATCTTACCTACGGATAGCTCATTAGATAGGGTAATTATGACACTAATTGAGTTCAATTTTGATTAATTTGCAATTTTGTTCATTGAATTGCAAATTTTACCATTTTAGCCCTTTAGGCCCAATTCAAAGCACCCATGGTTTCAACTCATTCTTTCCCATGATAATCATTCAATTAGGTCAATAAAAAACTCATAGATCACATTCATAAGGTTTCATTAGCTTAATTGTATCTTAATTCGTCAATTTCTTCATAAAAATGATAAAATTCATTTTCAATTAGGTCCTTTAGGGGTCAAATTGCATAAATGTTTGACCCACCAGGGTCCTAAGTGGAAAAAAATGGTGAGAACCGGACCAAACCGGTCGAAAACCAATCAAAATCCGACTGAATCGGGTCGAACCGGTTCTGCCAATCTGACTGGCTGTCGGTAAGAATGGCTAGTTCAGGGCCTTTCCAGCCGGTTCTTGGCTTCCGGCCACCGGTTCTAGAACCCTCTCACTCTGAATTTCACTTCTACACCTTCAATTTCCCAAAATTTTACAAATTGGTCCGTGAATTTCGTCAAATTGCAAATTGACCCCTAATTAGACATTTTGATGCAATACCCGATTTTGGCTTGATTTTTTGCAAATCAAACCCAATAGATCAATTTACCCATCACCTAGAGATCATAATGGAGCCTTTGAAATGGATTTTTTACCATTGGATCAAGTTTTGGCCATAGGGTCAAATTGACGGCCAAAATTGCTTAATGTGGAATTATATAAGTGAAATTTCTTCAATTTTCAGGGAAGAGGGCTCATTTGCACGAATTTTTTTTTCTCTCTCCTCAGTCTCTTTCTCTCTTATTTCTCCCTTCAAAATTCTGCACAAATAGATCTCTCTCTCTCTCTCTCTCTCTCTCTCTCTCTCTCTAGATTTGGTTCACCTCTTGGACCGATCTCGTTTTAGGCTCAAATTGGCAACCCCAGTAGCTCTCAAGTCTTCAAGTCTCTTTTGATTTGTTGTAGTAGGAGTCTTTGAAGTTGCTGTGGACAGAGGTGATTAGATCTGACTAATCGCGATAGAAACTAGCAAAAATCGCAACAAAGGTAATGATCTAAAACTTGAATCCGATGAAGCGAGATTGAGTTAGTCGATTGGGGTTAAGATTCAAGATTAGGAGCTTTTACATGCTTAATATTGATTTGTATGATTGCTGCAATGAGTTGATGGTTTGAATGATAATTGTGAGTTTAAGCCTAATCTGTGATTTTTGTAGGCATATACATAGGTTACTGTTTTGGCTAAAATGAGGTCCGAAACGAGCTCGTTTGAGCTCGAGTCCTATTAGGATCAGATAGTAGACATCCCGAGCTTCAAAATGATAGGTCGCACGTCTAAAATGGACATTGTATGGCCCTTCAAACACACCTCCAAAGATTAACGATTCTATAGTAGTTTAGGTTATTTTTGGTTCTGATCCAGTTCCGCCTTCTGACTTTGTTATTTTTGTGCCGATTTTCATGATCATTTTTTGACAAAATTTTATTGCAAGTTTTGTTCCAAATCATGTTGTGCATCTTTTGTAATTTTTTTCATGATTTTTGGATGTGTTTAACTAGGTCAAATCTACTTAGATCTAGGCTTAGGTCAATTTGTTCCATTTCGATCTCTATTTTTCTATTTTTGTGCTGATTTGTTTTTGTTCATTTCTGGAACAACTTTCCTTGATGAAAGTTTCTCATACAGGTGTTGTTTGTTCATCTTCTGTATTTTTTTTTTCAAAATTTTTGAACATGATTAGCTTGGTCAAAAGTGTTTAGATCTGGACATAAGTCAGTCTATCTTGTATTAGTCCGAGATTTGTTTTAATGAATCTCTATTTTTGCTTTTTTTTTTGCTGATTTTTGTGTTGAGTTATGGAACAACTTTCCTTGATAAAAGTTTCTCATACAGGAGTTGTGCATCTTTTGTATTTTTTTTTTTCAAAATTTTTAGACATGTTTAGGTAGGTCAAAATTTCTTAGATTTGGACATAGGTCAGTCTGTCCTGTACTAGTCCGAGATTTGTTTTGATGAAATTGAGTCAATAAATGCACTTATTTAGTCTCAAATCCTTCATGAAAGATGAAATACATGACATATATGTTCAATTGATGTATGATTTGTAAAGTTTTTACTTTGGCAATGTGAATCAATTGCATGCATTAGAGTAAAAGGTACTGTTGCAACATGTGTTGGACATATAATGTGATATGTTTTGCAATTTTTTCCATGATTCATATGATCTTGATTGAGTTTCAACTTCTTAACGAGAAATATTCATCACTGTATGCTCTGTATGTGAGATTTTTGGTAGGATTTATGCATATCTTGAGGATGGCTGAAATCATGCTTGTTTTGTAAATTTAGTGCTGAAATGAAATCTTGTCATATGTGCACATTCCCATGCTTGTTTGAGTCATCTACGGATCAAATCTTATGATCACGCCTTCTTGACTATTGAACCGCATGTTACAAAGTTTGCATACATGTTTAGGTCATGTCATTTGAGTTTCATCTTGCATATCAAATTGTATCACAAAAAGTGTTTGTCACACTTAGAATTTCCGAGCATATTATTAGGAATCATAAATCATCTCATAATGTCATTTAAATTGTATGACATTTTGTATGTCGACTTAGGATTAAACGACTATCCAAACTTTCCATCGCATCCAATCCTAGGTCCCGTGTGATTTCATCATACATTTGGGTATTCTTTGAGTGATTTTAAGGTTTTCTAATGGATGCTTATGTTTTGTTTTCTTAATTACTAATGTACGCACTTTTAGAGATCTCGATTTTAGAATACCAAATTGACCTAGTTTGGAATCGAGCTCTTCTAGAAACATGTAGAAAACACTTAGAAATTTTTAATGCTGCTGATTGCATTCCAATTGCTCATCGTTTGGACTATTTTCCATTTTTTTCAAAGCCAGGTCACAATCTGGACAGAGGATCAAATTCGGATCCCCTGTTTTAACCCCTATTTGGACATACTTTTGATATTTTTGTTCCATATTTTCTATTTGGAATATGAACTTGGCATTAATGAAACTTTGTTATCATCATGTTGGCTTTGTCATGTATAAATTTGATGATTTTTAGATATGCTCTGATAGGATAAATTCTCGTGACATTTAGTTGAATGTTCTGTTGTTTTGACAAATTTCGGATGTGCTGTTGCTTGTTGTCTGATTTTTGTAAATTCATGTGTAGCTTGTTCAAGAAAACTTTCTTCATAAAAGTTGTTTGTCATCATGTCATGCATATTAGAAAATTTTTCCATTGCTAGATTGTCAATGGATATTACTCAATTTTGCTGTCCTTGCACGTCTGTTTTGAAATTTCCTGATATAAACATGATTGCGTTTGTTTAGTTATATCTTTTAGGTTAGTTTGTGCGTGAAATTAGGACATGCCATCTTCATGAAAATTTTTTAAATGCTTCTATCCTTTTTGTTAACAACCGGCCTTTTCAAATCACATCTTTAAAAAAAAAAGTGTTTTGGTACATGTGATGTTTCTTAAAAACGATTCCCGAAAAGGTTATTCTCCAAAACTTGATTTGGCTTAAGAAAAAATCATGGTTTAGAACATATTCAAAATGCCTGCGGCGGTTGTGACTTCGAATGCAAGGCCCAAGCTAGCCTTGGCAATTGAGTGTGTTCCATAGCCTAGATATTCCTTAATCCTAAATATTTTCAAACATTTTAAAAATCATGATTTGACAACGTGAAAGTCACGGTTTGAATTGTATTCAAAATGCCGGCGACACTTGTGACTTCTAATGCGAGGCCCGGGCTAGCCTTGGCAATTGAATGTCTTTCATAGCTAAGACATTACATTGTCTCAAAACTTTTCATGAATGATTTTGAGATAACATTTTCTGAAATGTCACATGTACCCTTCATACATATCATCCCATCATGCATTAGAAATTGCTTGTGTTTGTGATTGGTGCATGCCCTTAATTAAAAATTAACCCACTGACAGTTCACTTTCTTGTTTGATTGGTTGAGAAACAATATTCAAAAGACTTGTATGCATGTTTAAATTTTTTGCAATGCATTTGATTTTTAGATGAATGGTAGGGTCGATGCATGATATCGAGGGAAAAACTTGGGATCATGTAGATCGCTTGATTAAGAGACTTAGTAGCGTTATTGGCCACATGAGAATACAATTGGTCAACAATTGCTATAAGTCACAAAAAAAAAAAAAAAGGGATTGGGTAAGTGTTTTAGTAGGACCTTCGCATGAAAGACAAAGGCCGATCTTGAGGCCCCAAAATTTGACTTTCGCAATGTACTTCTTTTAAACGATTGATATTGACATGATGTCTTGTTTTTTGATTGTTTTGATGTGTATGCTTGTCTCTTTTCATTGTATGCACCTAGTTATAAGTTTCTTAGATTAGGTTTAGATTAGGACCCCAAAGATGGAGAAAGTGTGAAGACGATGGAGGTCAATGTCCATTCTGACCATTATCATGTACTATTCGTTTTCCCGACATATGTCTCGGGTTCCATTTTTTGTATAAATTCCGACGAGTTGCGGGTTTTTTCTCTTTCTCTCATCTTTTTCAATTGTGTTTCTCTTTTATATTTTTTTTAAGGATTGCAGGATAGATTTACTGCTTTCCTTGATTGTTTACTTATTGTCTTGTAATTTTATTTCCACTGATTGTTTTCTTTTCTTGTTTTTCTAGAAATAGAATAGAATGAAAATGATCAACCACGCATGATCATTTAGTTTAGGACAAATGATCCCACAAATTAAAAAAAAAATGCATGGACATGTTAGGAAAATACAACATACTGTTTAGGTAGAAATATTAGCGTAACCCAAGTCCCCGAACCTAGATATTTGGTTGTGTAGAAATTGAGGGAACCCTCCCGATCCTCGATTGGGTTTTCTAGTCGATCCCTAAAATGAGGCTAGTGGTGACTCTTGTCTTATTTTTAGGTTGTCATAAACAATTAGATCGTATAAATAAACTCGTTGCGCGGGGTATGAGTTTTGATGAAACTCACCATGGTTTAGCATATTCGATGTGGAAGTAACCCAAATGATGAAGTAATGCCATCCTAATGGGCGAAGTGTACTATTGAGAGGGCTACCATGGTAAAGGTACCATTAAATCCGATATCGACATCCGACTCATTTTTCTAAGGATGTTGCTCGCGTGGGTATGGATCGCGACACTCCACTGTCAGGTGGGGTATGAGCTTGGGAGACCTCACGATCTCGTGGAGGGAACTCACGAGAGGCTTGATCCAAAAGGCGAGGTGATGACGTCTTTTGGAATGTAAGCCGTGAGGGAACTCTCGTGATCAAGTACCCTTAAACACGACGTTCCCCCTTTTTTTCTCTTTTTGTGATGATGAGGGATTCAAGGGTGGCGAGATCGGGTTGCAACAGGTATACATTGCCAAAAATCTATTTTGGAATTGCTAAAAATAGTGGGAGGTTCGAAAGTGAAAATTTTATATTTTGGCTAAAGTCGGCCATGTATTCACACACGTATATTTTTATTGGGTATGATAAAAATGGTAAATTGAATTAATGGTTTGGGATGGTATATTATATCAGCCTATGGGTGATATGTCAGTTTAGATTGAGAGCAGTATATTGGTATACTATATCAACCTACAGGCTCTGATATGTTAGCTTAACAAGAGCAATATACCTTATTAGCTTAGCAAGAGTAAAATGATCAGCTTAGAGAGAGCATTATTAGTGTGCTATATCAGCCTATGGGCTATATGTTAGCTTAGTGAGAGCAGTACATTATTTATCAGCTTAGCGAGAGCTATACTATCTATTTATCAGCTTAGAGTGAGCAGTTCTAATATGGTTGGACTTATGATAGTATTAAATGAGCCGACCAAAAGATAGTCGTGATGACATATAATCGACTGGGTCGATTGATCGATGATTCGATCTGATTTGATTAGGAGGTATGTCTATCAATATTTATGAATTGAATTGACTTGCATGGAGAGACTGAGGTCAAGGTAAGTCCTCTGACTCGTATTGTGCTTAGGTAGCCTTTAGGGTGTATTGGCTTTCAAATCGAGTCTTAGGGGGTAAAACTCGCTGAGACATAGTCTCACTCCATTGTGGGATAATATTTCAGGTCTTTAGATGGCAGCACCTCTACCTCCTCAAGTGCATTTTGGTATACTTGAAAAAATTACTAAGATAGGTTATCATTTTCCGATACACTCCCACCTCGAGGGACTCGAGTATGTGCTGATAAAATCCACCGTCTGGTTGATGTGGGTGAACTTGAAAAGGTGCCCCATAAGTACCAGTCATGGTATCATCACTACCATGACAGGCGAATGGAGGGTCCTATACCAGAGTTTGATATACATTTGTACCTTTTGGAGGTAGCGTTTGGGAAGGGTATAGCAGACCCCAAGGATGGGCCAGTGGTGGATGCTAAGGATCTCAAGCTCGAAGGCGATTTTGACTCCCTAATGTACTCGGCAGATAGATCCAATGAGGACGAGGATGTGGAGCAAGAAGAGTTTAGCGATGATGAGTAGTTGTGGGTGTTAGACTCCCACCCCCTGTTTGAGAACCTGCCTGTGGTGTATATGTTTTTATATACTTAGACCAACTTGTATAATATATGACATTGTTTGCTATGTATATATGTATATGAGCGTGGTTGGTATGATTTGAAATTTTATGGCCCTGTTTTCCTATCCCATTGTTTTATTATATGTGGATTATTTATATGTTTCCACATGCGTATATTAAAATCGAATGGGTCTGCGACAAATCTTGGGACATCGCTATTATATCGACCAAGTAAGAATGGGCACATGCTCGGAGATTCGGGACGTGACAATTATGCTCCGGGATCTGATGCGGCATGGCCCCATTGTGCGTAAGATATTGGTCCAATCCATTTCGTAACTTGAGGAATGGGTCCCTGACGATCTGACAAGTGGCCCGTTTTGGTTTGGGGATCGACATGGTCGGCGGGGAGCTGGGAGCAGCAGAGCTAGAATGCTGTTGCGGTGCAAAGTGTCAGCCGTTGTCCCACGCGCGTGCGACGCGTGTCTCCAAGATTTGAGCCGGATCGGCACAGGCCAAACCCCATTCTAGGGGTTGTGTTATAGGCCATGTGCAAAATGAATGATGCAGAAAAATTAAATTAACATCATGACACATATCCTGAATTTACCAAGATGTTGCCGATCTATTTTGATAGAATTGAATCAATTTGCATCAATACTAAAAGAGTTGCATTCACGAGGCAAAGAATTGAGAGAAACCAAACTAGTAAGAAACGAAGTGGATACCGTAGAAAGAGTACTCTCTTGAATATGTTTGAAGTGTTGTTTTCATAAATGTCATGACGCGGGTGACGATCTTCTTTTCACCATGAGGATCTTGTACTCCTTTGAACTTTGCTTTTATTGTTGTGCTCTTAGGTGGTCGGCCGATGGGGTTTCGAGTGGTAGCTTTCAGCCGAAGAACTTAATGTACGTCAAGTGATGTTGGTCTTGTTCATTAAAAAAGCCAGTGCTTGCTTAGAGAGAACGTTTCTCAGTAGAAACACAACCAATGGCAAAGGTGGACATCGAAAATCACTGAAGATACTTGTCGGATATAATATAGATATCATCACTGAAAATGGATTGTACATAAGGTCATATCATATAAGAATATGGAAAATTTTATTGCTCAAGTAACTGGACGCGTTTGACTTTGTCAATTGTCAAGCATTGTCTAGTGAGTGGGTCTCTCGCATACATTGGCTAAGTGACGACATGACTCTTCAACGGGATCGAAATGGATACAGAACCAGTGTCAAGTAAAATACCCAATTTGCCTCTCACCATGTATCTCAAAATGCTACTAGAGCTTTTCTTCTGTTTGGTTGAGATGGCTATGATCACCCCAGGACTTTATGACCCAGTCGTCCCTGCTAAACAAGTGCAAAATGCTGATCGAACCGTTTTGCACCTTCGGTGCAGGACCTTCATTCGGGCGAGCCTGCCGGTAGATAGACCTGTGCACGGTTCCATGAGTGACGACTACTACTCGCTCCCCTGCATGGTGAAGGGTACATTAATTTCCGATTGCCGATGTTTCCAAGCTAATTAAGACTCTTTCTAGGAATAAATGGCAAGGGATTAGAATGAAGTGTCTGTCGATAGTCCCTTGTCTAGTCTACAAATTTTAAAACCATTGAAGCAACAATTTTTGCTCCAAGCCATCCAAGATTCTCTCTCTCTCTCTCACGCATGCGTGAATGCATCCGGGTATAACCTTGAAAGTTGAATGTACACGCACATTCATATTATAATTGAGTAACTATAGACGGACATTAACATAGGCATCTTCAGACAATTATAGACGCGCAGATATTTACCCTTTGGATGCTTAAATTTGATGGCTAAGTGTGTAGTTTTGGCAAATAACCAAGGTAGGCACATTGATCTTATGCATAAATGACTTCACAAAATATTGTCAGGCCATAGCCTGTAGGGGCAGATCTAGAAATTGGGGGTCACGAGAGCTGTCATTATCGTAAATCTATCGGACTACTACAACTCTTTCAAAAATTTTAAGTTGTTTGATTGATGCGTAGTGTAATGGATAAATAGTCTAACAATTAGTAAAGCTACCACAAGTCTATCCTAGGTAAAACATGTCTTTATAAAGTTTGTGCAAAGTCGTTTATGTCGTGCAATTCTGTTGTTAAATTTCAATTGCGGGTAAGCTTAAAATAGTTTGTGAATGAGTTTTGTGGTCTTCCACTCTACAAAGATACCGGCTCTAACCTTATTGTGCAAAGCGAAATTCGGAAATGGCTAGACATGGATTAATGGCAATATTTCATGATAATGCCGGTTTACCTTTGTGCTTTAAGCCAATGTTTTGCAAGCAACTAGTGCATCGCCGGTAAACCTGATCCTTACTTTCACCTCCCTGCGTATAAAACCAATCAACGCGAAGCCCTGATCAAACAATTCTCCTTTGAAGAACCAAGCTGAAGTCCACGCTCTCCAAGAATCTAACATCCTTTTCTAACACACGAATATGTTCTTTAGAAATGGGGGAAACATGTGAGTTTGACTTGACTTAATGAGCTCAATAGGGATCGGCTAAAATTCTCGCGCATTTTGACCGGCATAGTGAAAGGAACAAAAACGGATGAAACACTAGCTACCATCTTCTGAACCGGATGAAAGTCACAAATTGATACTAAAATGTTATCCTTGCGTCACTTGCAAAGGTTAT
The DNA here is from genome assembly GCA_016097545.1 of Eucalyptus victrix. Taxonomy (NCBI): domain Eukaryota; kingdom Viridiplantae; phylum Streptophyta; class Magnoliopsida; order Myrtales; family Myrtaceae; genus Eucalyptus; species Eucalyptus victrix. Next base: position 44,236,837 of record CM027843.1, on the reverse strand, counting down.
CTAGGCACTGAAAAGTAACCCGTTCAACTCGATCTGCACTAGCGTGACAGCATATTATGGAACTTCTTGAACTTGTAAAAGACTAACATGGGAAGTTAGTTACGTATTAAAGTTTAGGGAGGCCTAAATAAGAATCGATGAGCAATTAGCCGTTTGATTTTTGGTGGAGCTCATACCGGGATTTCTTGATCCCACCTTCTGGACCGGTAGGCCTCATAAATCTGGGGATAAAGGCTAGCTGCCTCTATTCCACTAAGGCCTTGAAGCTTTCCTGGATTTTGTTCCCGTAGATCTGGATCTTTGATAACCTGATCTTGATTCAAGAAAAAGATTCAGTAAATTTTGTACAGGTGTTCAGCCACTTCTATCTTTTCCAAGGATTAAACGGCAGCTCTTTCCAAAGCATTCTAAAGCGTATGACTTTATTAAGTAGCGTGTCGCCTATTCCTAGGACTTGGAGTAGTCAATTCTCTCTCGATGATTTAGATGATGACAAAACTGTATGCTTGGTTACTCACTTGTTTATTTGAGTGAATGCAAGGAAACATAGGTATGCCTTAAGTGCTCCAGGTGTAGGTTATGGAACCGTAAGATATTTACAGCACAACACCGAAGGATACGGACACTAGACACAGTTATTCACTCATTATGGAAAGCCTGGCTATACGAATTCATTGGAAAGAAGACTTTGCACTAGGAAATTTTTTAAACAAGAGTACACAGTTTCATCCAGCTCAAATGAAGAAAGAATATTTCTTATCAAGAGAACGACAAATTGATCGTAACAAGTAAGGAAAGATTTTTGAAGCTGCATAAATTGTGACTCGGTATGGTTTTATGAGTTCAAATTGTTGAATAGCATTCATGGATATCTGTTGTCATCCAACATAATGCTAGATGATGATATGGTGATAGTTCATACCTCCTTCACACCACAAGTGGCTGCAATCACTTCTGTTGTCTCGATAGCTCGTTTTAGATCAGACGAGTAAATAGCAGAGATTTCACGTTCTTTGGATAGTCTATCAGCTGCCTTTTTGGTTTCAAGATAGAAATATAGTAAGAAGCAAGTGAGACCTATTAGATCATTCCAACTCGAGAGGGATAGAGAGCATGAGATAAGTCCACTTACCACGCGTGTTTGCTGCCTTCCAACTTCATTTAATTTCACATCCAAATGACCCTGGCTCAAAAGGGAAATGATTAAGTACTCTTGTTGGATGTTAGCCTACTCCAAATGAGCCGTTAGATCACATGGATTTTTACATCATGTGAGACCTAAGTGATCTAACGGCTCATGTGGACTGGGTAATAGTAAGTTGGAAATACTCAATAGAAGCTTGCTAAAAGAGAGCCTAATTGCTTGGATTGAGGTCCATGGATTAAGTACAATTATGGTTGTTAAATCTTGTGGACCCATGTGTAACCCACAAGATCAAGGGTTGTGATTATCTCTACTAGTAAGTATCGAGTCCAAACAAGTAATTGCCACGCTCGATGTAATCATAGTTGTACCATACCTTGGTCAGCAAAAAGATGGGCATAAACAAGTTCAAATCAATACAAGGCAAGGTAGGAGATAAAGCGGACTCAAATTTAAACTCTTGAAGTGAGTTAAATATGATATTAAACTGAAATGATAATCCAATGGACTCCTAGGATTAGTCAACACCCAAATTGTTCCAATAGGTTGAACTTATAGATGGGCCATCTTGGACACCGGAGAATTCGGTGTGTATCCATAGCATGACCGGGTTGACCCAAAGGAATAGCATTTGAGCCTTTTCTAAGGCCCACACAATTATTAGACTACATTTTTTTCTTTTTTCTCGGAATACGGATTAGGGTATGTTTGGTAACTTGCTAAATAGTAAAAATTTTTGTTCTTTTGTTCTTGGGAGTAGATTTGGAATAGAAATTCATTTGATAAATTTTTTGTTCTTGGGAATAGATTTTGAGTAGAATCGAGAAGTAAAAAAAAAAAAAAAGTGATCCTTTGTTCCCGAGAACAATTTACAATCAAGCCAATTTTTTTTTTTTTCTATTTTCTCCTTTCTTCTTTCCTCTCTCTTCTTGGAGTTCATTTTGGTCATGGTACTAGGAGAGGAGGAAGAAGAAGAAGAAGAAGAAGAAGAAGAAGAAGAAGAAGAGGAGGAGGAGGAGGAAGAAGACGAAGAAGAGGAAGAAGAAGAAGAAGAGGAGGAAGAAGAAGAGGAAGAAGAAGAAGAGGAAGAAGAAGAGGAAGAAAGAAAGGAAAAAAAAGAAAGTAAGAAAAAAGAAAAAAAGTAATAAAAGTAATAAAATTATTTAAAATTAAAAGAAAATGATTTATATTATAAATTTTGAGAACTATACTAAGAAGAAGAAGAAGAAGAAGAAGACAAAGAAGAAGAAGAAGACGAGGAAGAAGACGAGGAAGAAGAAGAAGAAGAAGAAGAGGAAGAAGACGAAGAAGAGGAAGAAGAAGAAGAAGAGGAGGAAGAAGATGAGGAAGAAGAAGAAGAAGACGAGGAAGAAAAGAAAGAAATGAAAAAAAAAAAGAAAGTAAGAAAAAAAAAAAAAAAAAAAAAAGTAATAAAATTATTTAAAATTAAAAGAAAATGATTTATATTAGAAATTTTGAGAACTATACTAAATGCAATTTTATTCCAGGAATAAAATTTTTGGACAGTTAGCTTAGAAATTGTTCTCATAAATAAAAATAAAAAAGAATCATTTTTTATCAGAAATTGTTTTTGGGAACAAAATGATTAACTAAACATATCCTTAAAGGCTTGAACATTGAGTCTGTCAATGGTCCATACCTGAATTCTATAATCAACGTTCCAGTCTGTTTGTCCATGACGTACGACGACGATCTCAGCATGGTCTACACTAGGGTGAACTGATCGAGCATCTCTATTATCATTCAATTCAACAGCATCTCTAACAAAATCGCAATTTCAAATATGAGAGTATCATCATTCAATTCAACAGCATCCCTAGCAAAATCGCAATTTAAAATATGAGAGAGAGAGAGAGAGAGAGAGAGAGAGAGTACCTAGACCCTAGCTCCACCGATTTCGCTATGCGTACTGCGTCCTCCATTGCTAATGAACTTCAGATTCCAGAGAAAAAAAGAACGAACTTGTTTTCGGGAAGGTTTCTAATTGGACTTCGTTTCGAGTGTTGGTGCAGGTTAAATAGGGTGTAGGTGAAGTCGAAGAATAATGATGTTCGGGCTTTTGTTTCGAAGGCGTTATTCTTCCTCTTGGTCTTCCCAGACTTCCCAGTGTAGACGGCAAATATGTTCATAAATGACCGATAATGGAGACAGCACAAGCCAATCAGACCAAATGAAATTAGAAAGGAAGAGCGCAAGCCGATCATCGTCTACGTGATCTCTCTCTTACGATCGAGGGGTCCCTGTCTTCCTCGGTGCCAAGCCAATCAGACCAAATGAAGTCTCTTTCAGTGTTTGGTAGGTCCTTTAATTCAGTCTTTACAATTCAGTCCTTCAATTGCCCCACTTTCTTGAAAGTCAAAAGACAGCTTCGCGTAGCGTCACACCACGGGACCCGGCAAGGGCAAAAGAACGAATTAAGAAAGAAGAGCGGAGGGCGAAAGCCACCCTGTACTCTCTGTAGCTGTAAACTCTACTGTTACTTTAGTCCTCACTCCTCCCCATACGCATCGCCATTCGCTCTCGCTCAGTCCACTACACGCACTCGCAGCAAATACGCCCCAACACTCTCTCTCTCTCTCTCTGTCGCCTGTCTGTTTCCTGCAGAATTCGGGACCAGCGGAAAAAGAGAGCCACGGAGGGGAGAGGACACAAGAAGCAGGTGTCATCAGAGTTCGCAACCGAGAGAGAGAGAGAGAGAGAGAGAGAGAGAGAGCTGGGTGGTGTTATGAACTCAATATGACAGTGAGTGGCTGGGTCCGCTGATTTGACTGTGCGCATCACGTCCTCCATCGCCATTAAACTTAAATTTAGGAGGGAGAAAAAGCACTTTCCAGGAAGCTTTCTAAGTTGACCACTTTTCTTGGCTTTGTTTCGGAGGCGTTGGTCTTCGTGTCGGTCTTCCTCGAGTAAACGGTAAAAAATGTCCGACCGATCTTTCAAAAGTAAGTCTATAGATGAACGATAATGGAGAAAGCACAAGTCATATTTTTCTTCATGATTTGAAGGTTCCTCGTCTTCCCCGGTGCCAAGCCAATCGCTCGAAATGATTCTGGCAAAAGGACTTTGAACTTTTTTTAATCGTTCGATATGTTGTCTTTGTTTTTTTTAATTGTTCCATATGGTCTTCGTCTTCCCCCGTCACTATCCATGGCCCCTCTTTTTCTTGTGGCCGAAGACCACAACCACCACTAGACTACACCCTGGAATTTCTGACTTGAGAAACGACTCCTCGCCCTCCCTCGGATTGAATGTTGAGACGGTCAAGATATCTTAGAGGTTGTGATGGCCTCAAATTTGCGATCATGTTACAAGGAGAGAGAGAGAGAGAGAGAGAGAGAGAGAGAGAGAGAGAGAGAGAGAGAGAGAGAGTGCAACCCGTGGAAGGGGGTTCATTGCGAGGCTTGCATATGCTGCAATGGTCGTGTCTCCTATCAATGATCTCGGTAATGCACGACAACGAGGTCATGGATGGCGACGATGGATGAGGAATAATGAAGAAGAAGAAGAAAGGGCTAAAAAAGAAAGAAAAAATAACAAGAAAATTTTATCTGTCTTGGACAGATGGACATGAGGTGCTGCGCCATGTGCTTTTCCGTTCTGGTGACTACTTATCCAAGTCGAATAATATAGAGTTCTAGTGAATAGAAATGTCACATCGTACTCATTTCTAAAAAGTCCAAGGTCTAAATTAAGATATAAAGTTAAGGAACGGGCATTGAACAGTAAAAAGCAACTCTAGGACCTCATGAATCATTATCCCTAATGTGAAAAGCACATTTCTCGAAGCTAATGAATGGTAATGTCCTGTAATTATATGAAAATTTGCGTCAGTAACTAAACGCGCTTGCTCATGTAAAGCAATGTCCTACTAGTGGGACCCTCGTACACTTCGGCTGACGGAGCATTCGACCCGTGTACACTTAGGCAGAATTGGTCATTCTGCCGCCAAGCCATTTCCTCTGCAATCTTGGGAAAGAACTTTGCAAGGAGTTTCAACAGATCCTTGCAAACGAAGAAGTTCTTTGGCCGGTGAAATCCAGAACAGATTGGATCTCTGCTGGAGTGCGCAACACCTCCTACTATCACACCCTTAATTATGGTTAGGCGGAAAGAGAAACAAATCACTTCCATCAATGATCAAAATAATGACTAGCTCTACTCCCGTCAGGACATCGAAACTCACATCAATGATCATTTCTCTTGTTTATCACTGTGAAAACAACCTTCAACGATCTCCTCCCTTTTCCAGATACCCAGTCGGATAGATTAATCTCTCCCGAATCAGCAAGGCTCCTAGCTTAGCCACCCTTGCTTCTAAAACTAAAAATGTTGTTTGCGGTCTTAAAGCTTTCGAACCTCCTGGACCAAATGAATTTAAATCCATCTTCTATCATAGTCTACGTCGCAGGGAATTTGAAAACTTCTTAGCCTAGCCAATGTACTAAGACTGGTCACAAACAACACTTTAATTCAAATATAGATATCATCACTTAAACGTATTACATCTTTATCAGCACTTAAAGATATTACACCCTAGGTATGGTGTCATATTCCATAAGAATATGGAAAATTTTATTGCTCAAGTAACTGGACACCGAAGGATACGGATACAAGACACAGTTTTTCACTATTATGATGGAAAGTCTAGCTATACGAGTTCATTGGAAAGAAGACTTAGTGCTAGGAAAGTTTTTAAACAAGTGTAGAAAGTTTCATCCAGCTCAAATCAAGAAAGAATATTTCTTCACAAAGAAATGACTAATTGATTGTAACAAGTAAGGAAAGATTTTTGAAGCTGCATAAATTGTGACCCAATATGGTTTAATGAGTTCAAATTGTTGAATAGCATTCATCGATGTATGTCTATGCGATGGGTAATTGTCATTAAACATAATGCCAGATGATGATATGGTGATAGTTCATACCTCCCTCACACCACAAGTAGTTGCAATTACTTCTGCTGTCTCGGTAGCTCGTTTTAAATTAGACGAATAAATATTAGAGATTTCATATTCTTTGGATAGTCTATTAGCTAATTTTTTGGTTTCAAGATAGAAATGTAGTAAGAAGCAAGCAAGACCTATTAGATCATTCCGACTCCAAAGGGATAGAGAGCATAAGTATATTTATTGCACTTGTTTGTCACCTCCCAACTTCCTTTAATTTCACATCCAGATGACTCTGGCTCAAAAGGGAAATGATTAAGTACTCTTAGTGTACGTTACCCTACTCTATATAAGCTGTTAGATCACGTGAATTTTTACATTATGTGAGACCCACGTGATCTAACGGCTCATGTGGAGTGGACAATCAAACTCCATAAGCTAGGAGTACCCAAATAAAAGCTTGCTAAAAAGAGAGTTAATTGCCTAGATTGAGGTCCATGGAATCTTATGGATTTACGGGTAACTTGCAAGATCAAAGGTTGTGATGATCTTGATTCATACAAATTGAGTCCAAATAAGTATTTGTCATGCTTGATGTAATTATAATTGTACAATACTTTGGTAAACAGAAAGATGGGCATAAACAAATTAAAATCAGAATAGGGCAAGATAAGAGATAAAGATGAATCAACTCGAACTCTCAAAGTGAATTAACTAGGATATCAAACTGAAGTAATCATGCGATGCACTCCTAAGATCAGTCATCGCCCAAATTGTTCTGACGAGTTGAACTTATAAATGGGCCGTCTTGGGCACCGTAGAATTCTGTGACTATCAATAGTATGGCCGAGCTGGCCCATATGAATAGCGTGCGGGCCTCCTCCTGGGCCCACATAATTATCAGACTGCATTTTTTTTCTTGTTCCCTCTTTATACAAATTAAAGGCTTGAAGATGAGTATGTCAATGGTCCGTACATGAATTCCATAATTAACATTTCATTCTGTTTGTCCGTGACGCGTGGCAACGATCTCAGCATGGTCCACACTAGTGGGATCCGACTGAGCATCTCTATCACCATTCAATTCAACAGCATTTCTAGCAAAATTGCAATTTCAAATACACACTTAGCTGGTTCAACCGATTTCGCTCTGTTCATTGTGTGCTCCATTGCTGTTGAACTTCAGATTCGGGAGAGAAAAGGAAGAAACTTGTTACCAGGAAGGTTTGTATTTGGACTTCTTTTAGCGTGTTGCTGCGAGTGAAATAGCAATGCGGTTTGGGCTTTGTTTCGAAGGCGTCGGTCTTCCTCTCGCTTTACGTGTACATACTCCCCGCCTTCTCTCTCCATAAATATTAGGTGCTCCCTCTCTTTCGCATCACCGTAGTCCCGCGCCATTCAGCGATTGCCACGTGGTACGGGTGGGTCCCATAGACGAAGCTTCTCTTCCTCTTTCGTTCTGTCCGCTGTTTATCTTTCCCAACAAATCCTCTAGTTTCATCCCAATTCTCTCTTTCCACGGTTCATGGACAACCCGCATGATCACCGGAGGGCTTCACCCTCAGAATGGGCCCTAGGTGACCCGCCGTTGGCAGTGGCGGCCTCCCTCTCCGGTCATACGGTGACTTACGTCATCGCCGTCGACTTCTCACTAAATGTTAAAATTTACATATATCTGCATCTATATATTATGTACACATTCTCCTCCAATCCCAAACAAAAGAAAAAGAAATAATAATAAGGAAAGAAGAAGACGAAGAAAGCTGAGGCCGAGAAATGTAAAAGATCAGTTGAAATGCATCTACTTTGCTTTTGTTTTCCTCATAGTCTTCATCATCATCTTGATCGATGCCTTTCTAGAAATTTATCACAAGTAGCTTAGAAGTGAAAGTGCCATGCTACTATTACTGTCCAAGGTCACCTTAGTTGAACACCACTTGCTGCTACGACAAGGCTTGAGCTAGCTTATGGCCGGTCGTTAGTTGCTGCCATGGCTAACTACCAACCGAGAAAGAAGCCAAAAAAGAAAAAGAAAAAGAAAAAAAAAAATTAAATGCAAATTTAAAACAATTATATACTTGATTTTTTTTAAATAAAAAAATAAAAGTAAAAGTGTTTGGTGAAAGAAAATACTTAGTCGAGAGGAAAGAAAGAGGATGGTAAATACTTTCCGCTTTCTGGAAAGGGGATAACATTTTTCCCATTTTTAAAAGAGTTTTTTTCCATTGGTAGAAAATGTTTTCTTTAATTAGTTTTTGTGAATCAAATGCCAGAAAATTCAAAAAAATTGTTTTATGTGAAATGAACGGAGCCTTAAATAGAAGGGTTGTTTTCCAACCTCCACATTGAAAATAAATACGTGATATGAAGTTACAATTGATGGAAAAGGGCATATAGAACCCATTTTAAAAAGTTCGAAGACTTAACTTAAAAACAAAATTAAAGAACGATGTTGACCAATAAGAACCAGCTCGAGGACCTCATAAAAAATCATTACTCCTAATGTAAAATGCACAATTCCTTGCATCTAATGGTGTCATATCGGGTGTGCAACCGGACAGGGTATATCCAGTTCCCGGACCGGCCCACTCGGAAAACAGGGTCAGGAATCGGTTCCCATTGAAACCGGTCCAGGAACAGGTTCCCAAAATTCAGAATCGATTTAAACTAGTTCGGGAATAGTGTCCGAGTGATTACCCACTCGGAAACCGATTCCCAAACCGGTTTCCGGACCGATTTTGTAAGTAGATGTCCAAAATCTTTTTTTTTTCTCCTGATTTCTATTCTTACTCTTGCAATTACACAATGTTTTTCCTCTTGGCTCTTTCAAACACGCACGGCACTCCTCCTTTATCATTCCTTTTCCTCACTTGCTTCCCTCCCTCACCAGCTCCCTCTCGCACGGTCTGATGGACGGACGGTGTTCATTGCCGCCAAATTCTTGTGTATCACATGAATTGGCTCGATTAATTTCTCTTTTATATAAGGAGTTATGCTTGCATAAATGAGTAGCTTCATGGCTTGCCTAACCCATGTTTGTTGCTAATTCTTTGCCTTATGATTTTATTATTATAATTAGCCCTATGGATCCTTAATTTTTCGTTTAGTCAAAATGTTCATGTATTAATTTATTACCCATGCTTAATGTTTCAATATAAATTAGGAGGATTATGTTATTTTCTCGCTTATTAATATAAAATTCGAAGTGGTATAAGATATCGGGAGATTGCAAAACAGGTTCCAGTGGAAACAGGGCTGACCTTGGAACTGGATCGGAAAAATAGAGTGGGTCGGGTGCAGGGTCAAATACAAAAAGGGTCGGATATAAGGTCTAGAAAATGGGAACCACTTATAACAGGGTCGGGTACAGGGTCTAGGTCTAGACCCTACCCACCCTGGACCCGATCACCCCTAGTCATATCCCCCAGTAATATGAAATTGAGAAAATAACAAGAAGTGGAGAGCACATCAATATTTGCTCTCTATCAATGTTGTCCTGAAAATATCTAATAATGATTTTCCAATTTTGTTCAAAAGAACGCCGTTTTATAAAATCGAAACGACAGTGAGTGGTTGGCTCGGACGATTTGATTATGTGCATAACATCCTCCATTGCCGTTGAACTTCAATTTGGGAGAGAGAAAAAGAAATTTCCAGGAAGGTTTCTAAGTTGTCCTCTTTTCTGTGGTCGGTGAGAGTTAAATAGAGCTTAGAAGAAGCTGAAGAATAGCATGGTGTGGGCCTGTTTCGGAGGCGTTGGTCTTCGTCCCGGTCTTCCTAGAGTAACCGATAAAAAAATGTCCGACCGATCTTTCATAGGAAAGTCTATAAACGACCAATAATGGAGAAAGCAGAAGTCATCCTTTTCTTCATGATCTGTAGGTCTTCGTCTTCCCCGGTGCCAAGCCAATAACTCGAAATAATTCTAGCAAAACATTTTGGATTATGGTAAGGTTAAAGTAGAAGGACTCTGAACATTTTTTCATCGTTCGATGTGTTGTTGATTTTTTTTTTTTTTAATCGTTCGATATGGTCTTCGTCTTCCCCTGTCACTATCCATGGCCCCTCTTCTTGTTGTGGCTGGACACCACAACCACCACTAAACTAGACCCCACAATTTCTGACTTGGCAACGACCCCTCTCCATTTCTTGGTCAGATTTGAGGCTGTGGCAACCCTGGATTGAATGTTAAGGCGGTCGAGATATCTTAGACATTGTGATGGCCTCAAATTTGAGGTCAAGAGAGAAAGTGCAACCTGGGGAGGGGGATGTATTACGAGGCTTGCACATGCGGCGATGGTCATTAATTCCGTGTCCGCGAAATAATCTCGGTAATGCACGACAATGAGGTCATGGAAAGCGATGACGACAGATGAGGACAAATGAAGGAGAAGAAGAAAGGGCTAAAAAAGCAAAAAATAAAATAAAATAACGAGAAAACTTTTACTGACTTGAATAGATGAACATGAGGTGCCAAGCCATGTCATTTTCCCGTCCGGTGATTACTTACGCAGCAATCCACGTCGAATAAAGCCACATGATATAGAGTTAATATGAATGGAATGGCTACATTGCACCCATTTTAAAAAGTTCAAAGTCTAAATCAAGACAAAAAAGGCCATTCTTTCGCCAAGCCAAACTCCGCAAGGAGTTCTAAAAGATCCTTGCAAACGAAGAAATTCTTTGGCCAGTGAATCCAGAACAGCCTGGATCTCTGATGATGAGGGGCGCAACACCTCCTATCATCACACGCTTAACTCTGGTGAGGCAGAAAAAGAAACGAACCACTTCTATGAAAGATCAAATTAATGACCATCTCTACTCCCGCTAGGACATCGAAACTCACGTAAATTGTCATTTCTCTTGCTTATTTACTGCGAAAGCAATCTTCAATGTTCTCCTCCCTTTTCCAGATACCCAATGGGACAGATTAATCTCTCCCGAATCAGCAGAGCTCCTAGCTCAGCCCATCCTTGATTCTAAAACCAAAAATGTTGTTTAGGGTCTTCAAGCTTTCAAATCTCGTGGACCAGATGGATTTGAACCCATCTTCCATCATAGTCTCCATCGCAGGGAATCTGAAAACTTCTTAGCCTAACCAATGTACTAAGATAGGTCACATACAACATTTTAATTCAAAAGCGCCCTTTCTACCACGAACTGTGATGCATAGGCAATCGGAGCCTACACAACAAACATACATGGAACAAATTTGGAAAACAATCTCAGAAAGAAACTCCTCAGATATTGAAGACTATTTATTTCTTTAGAAAAGGAAATGAAATCAATACGAAGGAAATCTTTATGTTTTTTTTCTTACTTTGAATAACTACTAGAGCAAAACTCAATTATGTTGCATTGTACCCACGAAATTTTTTAACTTATTATAGATGTAATGAAAGTCAAATTAGCAACTGTACGTGTATGTTTACCGAATTTACTGAGATTTCACAAAATTACTCAACAAGTGAAAATTTGTTGACTGCAACATCTAATCTGGCATTTGTTAATCAAATCCAATGTATTTAAATTTTTAAAAACATTATTTCATTTGTGGCGGTCACAAGATGATCACAAATTTTGATTTACTTTGAATAACTACTTGAGCAAAACTCAATTATTTTGTAGTGTATCCACGAAAAATAATGAAAGTCAAATTAGCAACCGCAAGGGTATGTTTTACCTATAATGATATTTTAAAGAATTACTCAACACTGCAACATCTAATCTGGCATTTGTTAATCAAATCCAATGTGCTTAAATTTTCAAAAACATTATTTCATTTACAAGTATTATGATGTATGTTAATTTAAATGTGATCCCAATTTTGCATTTCCCAATTAATTCTGATTTATTGCTCAATTTATTACTCCCGTTTATTACATGATAATTGCGCATTAATATATTACCATAACGATTTTGATGAAAAACATCAAGTCATCTAGTTTAAATTCTATCAATGCAAAAAACACACCATCAAGTTTTAAGAAGTATTGGCTAGTGAAACAGGACATTCAGATCAGATGATTCCACGAATCGATCAATACACAGTTTGCACATCCGGTCAAGGTTTTTGGGTAATTCATATTTGTATATTTTCTTCAATGGCTAAAGATATGTCAATCCTTACATTTTTGCAAAATTGTTACCAATTATGCACATATTTGTTTGTGAATGATAAATTAGGATCATTAGTTTTTCTTTAGACTTAGTCTAACAACAAGATGATCACAAATTTTGATTTTCAAGTTAACTTAGACAGCTATAGCTCGAGTTGAACTTAATCTTTCATTTAAGTCGTGTAAAATTATTACAAGAAACAACATTAAGTAAAATGAAAAATGATAGCAGAAAAATTTAAGGTAATTGATTTTTGTCATTCTTAAAGATTTGGACTTCTATTAGTTTTAAATCAGGCAAGACATTACAATTAACAAATTGAGGGGTGAATACAAACACTACTTGATCTTTTTTCTTGAAATGTTTGGTCATTTTTCTTTTCAATATGGCCTTACATTGAGTGATTAGATTTATACCATATTGAAGTGATTTTTCCAAAAAAAGAAAAAGAAAAAAATCTTAAGGATCCGATAGCGCAAATTGAGAATTCTAGGACTTAATTGGACAAATTACATAAGGTAAGGATCAAGAATGAAATTATCCTATAAGACATGACAAGTGGGTGAATAATCCCCTCAGCAAGGCCTTATCGTAGCTCATTACAGGTTAGGGCTACTAGAACGGCATAAAGAGTTGATCTAACTAGAAGATCTATCTCCACCAAACCCAGTTCTCAAATAGTCTATTTGGTTGAGATGACTAATATCACCCCCGGATTTAAAGACCCAGTTGTCCCATCAGATAAGTGGAAAATGTTGATGGAAGTATTCAAGAACTTCATAGGTTGGTTGTTTAGGCAAGCCTGCGCATGAAGCGTTTGGAGTACTCCACCATGAGTGACTGCTACTACTCGCTGTCCTGCACAGTGAAGAAAATTTTATTTGCAATTTCTATTTCCAGCTTAACTTATATTAGAAATTCTTTAGTAGTGAATGGAAAGAGCAATTAAATCATGGTCGTCCTCGTCCTCATCCTCATCTTTCTTCTGCTATCATGAAGCAGGCAAAGCCAAGAAAGGGAATTTAAAAGCAAAGAGCATTAGTAAACTCTTAGAAAACATTAAAACAACAATTATAGCTATTCACCAAGTCCTGTTATGCTTAGCTTTCAAGACTGGAAAAGGTAATGTAGGAAAAACTCCTTTTTAAAGAAGCTATGGAGATTCGAACTGGTGAAATATGAGTATTATTGGGCCCGGTGAACACTATGCAATGAGTCACTTTCATGGATAAAACTATTAACACTGCATTTAGGCTAGTAGAACAGTGAATAAGTGAAATAAATAATCTCTTTACCTTTGTGCTTCGCACTAATGTTTCGTAAACATGTAATGCAGCGCTGATAAACCTGATCAATACTTTCACCACCACCCTATGTGTAGAAAAAACAAGAAAAATGACTGATTAGACATTCCACTTGTGAAGCAATTTGAACTCTACAGATTACCAAACTCTTTCTCAATAAATGTTAATCCTGTAATCCTTTGTCTTGTAACACCCAACACATGATATGCGAGCTTTATTATGTTTTGCAGATTAAAAAGAACATGTAAGATGTGAATCCATTAAACAATCTAAAATATGGGACTGAAATTTTTATAGTTGTGTATTAAACATATAGAAAAGAACACATCGCCTGAACCATTGAACAACTCCAATAGCAAAAACTATGAGTTTTGCAGTATTCACATATGCGTAGGTTCCATATAGAAAGTTAGTGGCAAAATGCAAATTAACAAATCGGGTGCATTTTGTCGAGCTCTGTGCAAATAAAAACTCACCGGAAGTTCTTGATCTGTCTTCTGCGATAAAAGGGCTTTATAGGCGTCAGGACAGACACTAGCTGCCGCATGTGGCTGAAGGCCTTGAAGATCCCCAAGATTTCTTTCTCGTAGATCTTAATAACCTAGTTTCTCATTTGTAATGAACGTACAAGAATTTTCAGCGGACCCAATCATTAATCGAACCACAAGAATAAAGATGAACTTTTACAACATTCTGAACTTTCCAACAAATAAAGAAAACATCTAATAGAATTTTTTAGCTCTACATCATTGTCCGAAATTACGTATATGTTGGGTTTTGTAACACCAAATGGGTAATGCCAAATTCATGTGTAATTCTCGAAAAATAGAATGCCAAATCAAGAATGGTCTCACTACATTCATACCTCCAGTCCACCACAAGCAGTTGCAATCAGATTTGCCGTCTCAAAAGCTCGTTTTAAGTCAGATGAGTAAATTGCAGAGATTTTGCCTTCTTTGGATAGCCTTTCACCCACCTTTTAGGGAAAATAACAGAAGATGTTAGTAAACTTGTTAGTCCATCCAAAGAAATGAATTATATATCACTAAAAATACTCACAGCAGTTGCTTGCTGCCTCCCAGTTTCATTCAATTCAACATCCAGAGTTCCCTTTTCAATGTAATGAAAGTAATTCGAAGGTAAATAGAAAAAGTGGCAGAAACCAATTTTAAACAAAATAGAAGAGATGACAGAAATCAGTACAATTAGAAATAGATTTGCTTAAACCCACGCATTAATACGGAGAAACAACAAACTAGTAATGCTTTTTCCCTAATTTGATTAGGCATGTCCTATCATGGAATGAATATTGATCCCTCAATCACAAAAGCCATAATAGAAGATATGAAACCTTAGCGGTAGAGTGTACATATTCTTTGCTATTACATCTTCTCTCTCATCTTTTGGGATCACCCTTTATGTTTCCTTGCCATCACAAGGTTCCGACTATATATAGGAAAAGAGAATTATGAAAATCAAAACAGTATTCTGAAGCAAAATATCTAATAGTGTAATACATGCAATATTTGATATCATAACGGTAATTAGCAAATTCTACAAAATTAGAAGGCTAGAGAGAAATCCAAAACCAGAAATCTTCCGTCAACATTCCAGTCTGTTTCTCCGTGACGTATGACAATGATTTCAGCATAGTTCACCCCAACTGGAACTGACTGAGCATCACCATTGCAAACCATATCAGGAGCAACCTGAAAGATAACCTGTGAAAAGAGGGTAGTGGAAAACCTCATGCATATAAAGACAAAGCTACCACAACAGTGAAAAAGTAAGGGATATTTGCACTAGAAGTCTTAAAACTTATCACGAAAGTGCAATTGAGTTTTAAAACTTACAAAAAGTATAATCGAGACCTAAAATTTCTCATAATAATACAATCGAATTTTCCGTTAACTCCGTCCATTCAGACTAACGGAGAATGCTAACATGGCTTTTCAAAATATTTTTTCACTCCTACATGGCAATGACATAGCCAAAACATAAAACACTAGGCTAAAACGACGTTGTTTTGGATTTTATTCTAATTTTTTTAACCATAAGCTTAATTAAATAAAATAAAAAATATTTAATAAAACACAAAAAAAGGAGCAAAGGCAAGGGTGGAGGCCCTTGCCGATGCCTACCCCATCGCTAGAAAGGGTTCAGGGGGCTCAGCAAGGGCTAGTGGGGATTGCCAAGGCCTTGTTTGGGGCCGAAGACCCTTGCCTACTAGGTGAGTGTCGTGGCCCCCACCTAGATTTGGGCGTGGGTTGCTTGCCCTCAATGAGGATTGCCAATCCTTGGTGGGGGCTAGCAACCCTTGCCAAGGGCCACCATAGCTAAGAAGGGCCGGCGACCCTCTGAGGACCGATGACCCTCGCCTAGATCTAGGTGGAGGGTCACGAGCCCTCTCTTGCGGTTGGTGAGGGTAGCTAGCACTGGTCGAGGCCTTGACAACCCTCACCAGCTGTTTTCGGTGACGACGGTGGCGGCAACAAGGACCTTGCCGCCCTTTCCTTTAGCTTATTTTTTTTTCCTTTTTGGTTTTTCGGAAATACTTTTTATTTTATTTAATTAATATTTTGGTTAAATTAATTAGAATTTAAGCCTCATTGTCGCCATGTTGGGAGCAATATATTTAAAAAAGTCACCGCAGCATTTTCTTTTACTTTAAATGAATGGAACTAATGAAAAAATTCGACTATACAAATTTAATAAGTTTTATGACTTGATTGCACTTCTTGCAGATTTTTGGACTGGATTGTTCTAGAATAAAAATGCGTTTGATAAGACTCCTATTTTTTTTTTGTCTCATAATTTTTTAATACTTTTATTATATTTTTCTTTTTTTTCTTTTTTTGTTTTTCCTTATGTCCTTCTTCCTCCTTTGTGGCTAGTTGTGGGCGACGGTGGTGGTCGATGATTGACTGAGCAAGGTTCGACGAGCTCGCGGAGGCTCACCTAATCACCGCAAGCCTCAGTCTCGCTAGATTTGGGAGAGGCCGAGCTTCCCCTGGTGCAAGGTTGGCCTTACCTTGGCCTAGTGAGGCCCAACCTTGTGCTAGCTGGGCCTCACCAGGCCAAGGCAGGGCCGACCTCGGGTTGCTCGGGTGATGTTAAGGCTCATGGTGGCCTAGCAAGGCTCAGGCGAGCTCGGTGAACCTTGTTCAATTGGTCCTCGGCCAATGCTACGCGGTGGCGGTAGTGCTCGATAATGGCCAACGACCAGTTGGGGGGAAGAAGAAGAGAGAATAAGAGAGAAGGAGAAAAGAAGAAAAGAAAAGATAAACAAGAAAATTAGGTTTGGGTTTTGATTCTAAAATTGTTCTTGGAAATGAGAAGTAGTTTTCTTCCACTTCTTAATTATGTTCCGAATTTATCCATCAGAAAAAAAAAAACAAACAGGTTTTTGTTTCGGAACAAAAAATTTATCAAACAGATTTCTGTTTCAAATTTATTACCGGACACGAATAAAATCAGTTACTATTGGACAAGTTATCAAATGGCGGAACAGTGAATAGATCATTTGCTCTATCAGCAGCGAGCTCTTATCATCACCGAAATGAAAAAAAAAAAAAAAAAAAAAAAAAAAAACAGATCGCACCCACAAAACTAGATTGAGCTCGCCCATTTCGGAGTGTTTCATTATCTTCCACATTTTGCGGAACTTCTGGAGAAAAAAAAAAGGTCGACGAAAATGGAGGACAATGTCAAACCTCGAGTTTGAAGCCGACATGACGAACTCACGATTTGGCTCTGGACCGTGCGTCCCTGTTAGCAGTTGACCGATGAACGGAGTTGCGAGTCCCAAACTTCGAGTTAAATGAGCTACAACGGGCGGAGTGCTTCAGCCAATAAGCAAACGTAGACCATTAAACTTGATGTAGTCCCTGAAGATTTTGTAGCAAAATGCATTTGACTTTTGTGTCAAAAATTTCACAAAATTCGATAAGAACCTTGATTTCTGAATTTTTCAATTTTAGGTTCTAAATCGACCAAAAATAAAATTACTTTTATTCTAGTCATAATTAGGTGTAGTTTCTTCTTTGACATTTGGTTTATTGACTATCTGAAATCTATTTGAGCATTCAATTTTGCGATTTATTGAGTCAAAATACGAATTGCCGTTTTGAGCCCTAATTAGAAGACCAAAATCGATCATTTATAACTTGTGAACAGACAATTGTTTCTCACTCATTTTCTTAAGACAAGTCCAAATTCGAGATCGATTTTGTGAAATTCACACAAGAACTCATCAATTTGAAGAATTTTATCCTCCCAAGCATTAGAAAGTCAAGCAATTAAGCTTCAATTGACAAAGTTTGAAATGACCCATTCATGGCTATGGTTTAATTTATAAATCTAGGTCCAATTTTAATATTAGGCTTAGATCTATTTTTGACCTAAGCTCGAGCACTTCAATTCATGGTCAATCTAAATGCGATAAGTGATCTCACATATGGGTAGCTCATTAGATAGGGCAATTGTGACACTAATTGAGTATAATTTTAGTTAATTTGTAATTTTGCTCATTGAATTGCAAATTTTACCATTTTAGCCCTTTAGGCCCAATTCAAAGCACCCATGGTTTCAACTCATTTTTTTCCACGATAATCATTCAATTAGGTCAATAAAAGACCCCTAGATCACATTCATAACGTTTGATTAGCTTAATTGTATCTTAATTGGTCAATTTCTTCATAAAAATGATAAAATTCCTTTTCAATTAGGTCTTTTAGGGGTCAAATTGCATAAATTTTTGAACCATAGGGGTCCCAAATGGAGAAAACAGTAGGAATTGGACCAAACCGATCAAAATCTGGCTGAACCGGATCGAACTAGTCTAGTCGGTTTGACTAGCCGTCGATGGGATTGGTCGGTTTAGCCGGTTCTTGGCCTCCAGCCACCGGTTCTGAAACCCTCTCACTCCTTTCACTTCTACACCTTCAATTTCCCAAATTTTTTCAAATTAGTCCTCGTATTTCATTAAATTGCAAATTAACCCCTAATTAGACCTTTTGATGCAATTCCCGATTTTGGCTTGGTTTTTTACAAATCAAACCTATTAGATTAATTACCTGACACCTTGAGATCATAATGGAGCATTCAAAATGAATTTTTGACTGTTGGATTGAGATTTTGGCCGTCGGGTCGAACCAACGGCCAAAATCGCTTAATGTGGGAGTATATAATTGAAATCTCTTCTATGTTCATAAAGGGGGTCCATTTGCATGAATTTTTTCTCTCTCCTCAACCTCTCTCTCTCTCTCTCTCTCTCTCTCTCTCTCTCTCTCTCTCTCTCTCTCTCTCTCTCTCTCTCTCTCTCTCATTTCTCCCTCCAAAATGCTACACAAACAAATCACGCTTTCTCTATCTAGATTCAATTCACTTCTTGGACCGGTCTCATTCTAGGCTCGAATCGGCGGTTGCTAGAGCTCCCAAGCCTTCGAGCTGTTGGTGATCTATTGTGACAAGAGTCCTTGAAGTTTCTGTGAAAAGAAGAGACTAGATTGGTGGCCGGATCTTCACCAGTGGCTCAATTTTGCCGGCGAGTGAAGGCCGGTCCATTTTGGACCGGTTCTTCATTTTTTCCTTGAGTCGGTGGTTCAATTGGTCCTGATCTGAGCCGTGGTAACCTGATCTAGATTCTTGGAGTCCCAATTGTGATCCGACGATTTGGTCCAACTAATCATGATAGAAACCGACGAAAATCACGACGAAGGTAACGATTCGAAACTCGAATCCGATGAAGCAAGATCGAGTTAGTCAATCGGGGCTACGATTCAAGATTAAGAGCTTTTACATGCTTAAGATTGATGAGTGTAAATACTGCAATGAGTTGTTGATGATTTGAATGATTATTGTGATTTAAGCCTAATCTGTGATTTTCGTAGGCCTATACATAGGTTACTGTTTTGGCCAAAACGAGGTTCAAAACAACCTCGTTTCAACTTGAGTCCTCTTAAGATTAGATAATAGACATCCCGAGCTTCGAAACAATAGGTTGCACGCCCAAAAAGATCATCGGTTGGCCCTCTGAAAACACCTCCGAAGATTAACGATTCTGCAGTAGTTTAGTTTTTTTTCGGTTTTGTTCCAGTTCTGCATTTTGACTTTGTTATTTTTGTGCCGACTTTCATGATCATTTTTTGATAAAATGTGACCCATGATTTTTGTTCCAAATCATGTCATGCATCTTCTGTAATTTTTTGATGATTTTTGGATGTGTTCAACTAAGTCAGATCTACTTAGATCTAGGTTTAGGTCAATTTGTTCCATATTGATCTCTAATTAGCTATTTTTGTACTAATTTTTGTGTTGATTTTTGGAACAACTTTCCTTCATGAAATTTGTTCGTACAGGTGGTGTGTATGTCCTGTATTTTTTTTGTTAAAATTTTTAGACATGATTAGTTAGGTCAAAATCGCTTAGATTTGGACATAGGGTAGTTTGTCCCGCATTAGCTTGAGATTTGTTTTGGTGAAATTGAGTCCATAAATGCACCTATTTGGACTCAAATCCTTCATGAAATTTGAAATAAATGATATATATATGTGCAATTGATGCATGCTTTGTAAGGTTTTTACATTGGCAATGCGAACCAATTGCATGCAATAGAGTAAAAGGTATTGCAGCAACATGTGTTGGATATATAGTTTGTCTATTTTGCTATTTTTGCCACGATTCATATGATCTTAATTGAGTTTTGACCTCTTAACAAGAAATCTTCACCATCGTATGCTATATATATGAGATTTTTGGTAGGATTTATGCATGTCTTAAAGATGGCTAAAATCATGCTTGTTCCGTAAACTCGATGCTGAAATAAAACCTTGTCATATATGCACCTTTCCATACTTGTTTGAGTCATTTAAGGATCAAATCTTGCAATCATGCCTTCATGATGATTGAACCGCATGTTACAAGGTTTGCATACGTGTTTAGGTCATGTCATTTGAATTTCATCTTATACATCAAATTGTCTCACAAAAAGTGTTCGTCACACTTAGAATTCATAAGCATATCATTAGGAATCATGAATCATCTTATAATGTCATTTAAATTGTATGACATTTGCATGCCGACTTAGGATTATATGACTATCCAAAACTTTTGTCGCATCTAATACTAAGTCCTGTGTGATTTCTTCATGCTGTTTGGGCATTCTTTGAGTGATTTAAAGGTTTTCAAATGAATGCTTATGTTTTGTTTTCTTAATTACTGATGCATGCACTTTTAGAGATCTCGATTTTAGGATACTAAATTGACCTAGTTTGGACTTGAGCTCTTCTAGGAAGATGTAGGACACACTTAGAAGTTTCTAATGCCGCTAATTTCATGCCAATCACTCATCGTTTGGACTATTTTCATTTTTTTCAAAACCAGATCACAATCTGGACAAGGGATCAAATTCGGACTACTGTTTTAACCCTTGTTTGGACAGACTTTTGATATTTTTGTTCCATAATTTGCTTTTCATCATGTTGACTTACAGCAATTGGTTCGATGAAACTCACCATGGTTTAGTATACTCGATATGGGAGTAACCTAAATGATGAAGGGTGATGCCATTCTCATGGGTGAGACATACTGTCGAGAGGGCTATCATGGTAAAGGTACCCTTAAATCCGATATCTACACCCGACCCCTTTTTCTAAGGTGTGTCACTTGTGTGGGTATGGATTGCGACACTTCGCTATCACGAGGGGTACGAGCTTGGGAGAGCTCATAATCTTGTGGAGGGAACTCATGAGAGGCTTGATCTAAAAGGTGAGGTGATGATGTCTTTTGGAACGCGAGCCGTGAGGGAACTTTTGTGATCAAGTACCCTTAAACCCGACCTTTTCCCATTTTCTCTCCTCGTGATGATGAGGGATTCGAGGGTGGCAAGATTGGGTCATGACAGGCTTGGCGACTCCGTTGGGGATTAGTTACTAGATTAAGAGACTTGAAGCCATTTAAAATGGTTGTTGTGCTTTAACTAACACGTCTCATGTAGGATCGCTTGCATGTCAAAGTCGCGTGGAAAATCAAGTTAGTCGCTAACCTCGTGTTAAATGGTCTTGTAGGTGGGAGTTATAAGGGGAGGCGTGCTTGTAAACTCTTTGTTTTGCAAGTGGTGTAAGGATGTATGAATGTATGAGGCTTTATATTGAAGTGCTGGATGTTTAAATTTAAATGCATGTTTATAAACTTTAGCATGACACCACACACACAACCACGGTTTAAAACCCCGATCACCCAATCTAGGACCTTAGGAGGGTTTATGGGTGGAATCTGCGAGTGAATACTCGTGGTAATCCATTACTTACATAAACCACTCATTCCAACCGATAAAAATAGAACTGACCGACAATAGTAACGGTGGGTAAACTATTTTTATCTTTCGAGATGGGAACCTTGAGCCTTTAGCATCCTCACCTTAGGCGTCAAAACCTCATAGTTTCATGCAACATGTGATTTGTGCTTGCCATGTGTTTGGTGGGTAAGATATCATCCATTTTTTTTTTTCATTCTTATCTTCTTACTCTCCATATTACAATTATGTGTTTTATATTTCAACAATGATATATTTTAATCATGGGTGCCCCTTTAGGTTTAGGTTTAGATGGGTAAACTCAAAGTGGACGTAGTCCCTATGCCTAGGAATCTCAAGACTCTATGGGAGAATCTCGACCCAAGACATCAAGACTACGTGGAAAAATGCATAGGCTTCCTCCCGACTTTATTAAATGTCAAACCACTTATCGTGATGGTGAAAACATTGGTTCATTTTTGGAATCCCATGACTTCCACTTTCTTGTTTAATTAATATGAATTGACCCCTACAATTGAGGAGTTCCGTAAAGCCATTGGGTTAGGTAAAGCTTCTTTAGGTTTCGCCACTCCTCCTATTGGTCAACATCCAATATCTCTTCTAAGTCAATTCCTCAATATTCCTACCGACAAAATTGAGGCTATTCTTAAAAGAAATTCTCATTCCATGCCTTATAATTTCCTTGAACAACATTTCCTTAGACTTAAGCCTAAATCTGGGAATCAAATTCCTCGTGTCTTCCTACTCATGTTCTTTGGCTTTGTTGTATTCCTACATACCCGAAAAACAATGGATCCTTTAGTCACTCACATTGTCAATCAAGTGTGCACCTTTAATTGTTTTACACACATGATCCTTGCTGAAACTTTTGTGTCTCTTAATTGTTTCAAAGCAAATGGCTAAGGAACTCTTTGAGCCCCATTGGGACTTCTCTAAATTTGGCTCTTTTCACATATCAAAGAATTTGCCCCTCACATGAAGATTGTCGATGTCATGAAATATCATCATCCCATTCTTAGATTTTGCCAAAGAAATGAATTCTTTCCATTATGGTCTTTCTCTACATGGTTTCATTTCCTCAAAAGCCTTAACCCTAACTTAATTCAATGGCATGTTCGGTGGCTTGGGAATCCCGAGGTGTGCCTTTTTAGTGGAGTTGACGACCCACTCCCCTCATGGGATTGACGGGTTTAATGTCATATTACCCTTTAAGGGTGCTTCACCAATATTGCGTGCTTCAAACGATCCCGCCAATTCTCAAGCTGGGGTTATATCGTATTGATTATCATGATAAAGTCATTGAGGAAAACCAAATTGACCATATCAAGGCTGCATTCAAGCCACTACTGAAATTTGGTACTCTTGTTCCTTGCATTACGTGGTTGCCATCGATGAAGCCGACTTGGAAGGAGAGATGAGGACTCATCAAGCTACCATTGATTACATATACCGTCAAGTAGAACCTGAACTCAAGGTTCAATTGCCTGATATTCTCGAGCCTTAAGGTTTTCGGCAAGCTCATTTTAAGGAGCAAGAAGATGATACCTTGATTGATGAAGAACACTTGGCCCATGATAACAAGCGTCTTCGCACAATTCCACCTAGTCCTTAGGTTTCCATCTCATATTCATTTTCTTGTAAAGGGACTTCCTTTGTGTTTCCTCCTTTCTATCGAGGTTTCCCTGTATTCATTTTCATATCACATGTAAAATCGAACCACTTTGTAAGCTTCAAGAAAGCAAGGTTTTGTTTCCCTGGTAATTGTTTGATGAAATGAATAAAATTCATGAACATTTTCATGTAAATTTTAGAGAAGGGGCATTCTAATTAAATATTCATTGTCGTTCCCTTTCAATTGTGTAATTTCTTTTGAAGAAATTTTGATAAGAGGATGTTATATGATACTGGGATCATATACACTTCTTATCATTATTTCATCTCAAGAAAATATAAAATTGACTGGGTTTCGTATTATTGTGATTTCTTTTAACTTGTACTAATTTGAGTCATCTCTTTTTACGAAGGTATTGAAAGATGGCTAAAGAACGGTCTATCATATGTACTCGCCACCAAACAAGAATGGAGAACAAAGATACCCGTGCTCATGTTATTAGCATGGAGAACCAAATGGCAGATGATGGCGTTATTAGCTGATCTCTCCAACCAAGTCAAGCACTTAACTTTTATAGTTCCTACTTCTCCTACCATGAATCCTCCTACTACACCCTATGAAGTACCGGTTGTAGATGCCGTGGGAAAAGGGCCCATTGAAGAGGTTCCTATTGCAACCCCAATGGTTATTGATTTAGAGGCTCCATCTATGGAGATCCCAACTCCGTACTTTGATGAGGAAAGTTCAATACGCCTTGCAAAGATTGAGGAATGCCTTTGCATGCTATAAGGCTATCAACTGCAAGGGTTCGATAAGCTGTTGCCCTTCGCCAAGGTTAAAGTCCCGAATTCTACGAGGAGCCTAAGTCTATGAGGAAGAATGACGGCATTTGGATGCCCCATGACCCATTTAAAGTACTATCTGGGTAAGATGACCCATTACTCAAACAATCCTCCACTCCTAATTAATTCCTTTCAGAATAGCTTGGTTGGTCCTGCGTTGAGATGGTTTATAGAATTGGACTTGGAGAAGATCCATACTTGGGAGGATCTTGCCGATGAATTCCTCCAACAATATATGTTCAACATTGAAATCGCTCCAACTCAAGAGGAATTAGTTCGGGTCGAGAAGAGGAGAACTGAAATGTTTAGAGTTTATGCTCAAAGATGGAAAGCTATTGCATCTCAAGTAAAGCCACCATTGTTTGAGAAGGAGGCTATGAAATTACCGCTTCATGCCATGCCTCGAGATTTCTTCGAGAAAATGTATAACCACACTTGTATTAACTTTACCGCATTGGTGGAGTTAGGTGAACACATTGAGGGGATCATGCATGAAGGAAGGTTGACCGAGACCACAAATCGTCGATATGCCCCGAAGAGAGATAAGAAATTGACTATGGAGATTGCTTATATACAAAATTTCTTTTCTCAGAAACCATATAATCCTTAGGCTCATAAACTTGCCATGGAGATATGGAGCTCTTTCTGAAATTTTGAACGCAAAGAAAAAACCCCTCAAAGGCAATTTACTCCATTGCCTAGACCCATGTCTCTGCTACTTTTAATGCTGATTGAAAGTCATCTCTTGGCAAGAGAGATTTTGAGAGATAATTCGCCAAAGTTTGCCGGGTTTGACCTTAATAAGATGTGTGAGTATCACATGGGAGAAAAATGTCACCATGTGGACTCTTGTCTAGTACTTCATTCCAAGATCCGAACTTGCTCGATAAAAAGCTGCTCACCTTTAAGGATTCAATGCCGAATGTCCAACAAAACCCCCTTCCAAAACATTCTAAAGATATCAACATGATTTATGGGGATGATGACAAGCATACACTCCTAATGGACATCCAAAAGTTGGAACGGATCACACCATTTGCTGATTGCCAGCTGAAAGGTGACATTACTTGTGATGAGAAGATATAAGGAAGGTTGGGAATTATCCAATATGTAGATGATGACACTTGAAAGGAGTTGATCATTGATGATATAATCTCAAAAGTCAAAAAGGTTGGAATCAAAACGACACTCGAAAGTCATCAAGCCAAGACTTATGTACCATTTGACATTGGAAGCAAGGATGAATATAAGTTTTCTCGCATGGACCGTGAATTTGTTCGAAAAGCTCACGAAAATTGTGAAGTTGTTGGTATCCTTGGCCAACCAAGTGGTAAATATGACTTTAAAGTGAAGTTCACACCACCACCAAGTTTCTTCGTTGACGTTAAGGATATTGTCTTGAGTGGATGGGATGATGAAGAAGACCTTACTTCAACTTTGCCAAAAGATAAAGAGGTCTACTCCTATGATGGGGATGAGGATGAATACAAAACTTCTCATTTGAATTGTGAGTTTATAAGGAAAGTCTATGAGAGAGGTGAAGTGGTGGACACTTTGGGACAACCAAGTGTGAATTATGATTTTATGGTCAAGTATACTCCTCCTCCAAGTTATTTTCAAAACCCCAAAGACATCGTCCCTAATGGATGGGGAGATGAGTTCGGGAAGACTTCGTGGTTATGATTGAGCTTGTTGTGATTGATTTGTCTAAGGAGAAAATCCCCTGTGGGGCTGATACAACTTATAAGGACGTCATCAAAGTTGACTCATTGATTGACAATTTTGGAGCCATGAAAATCTCAAGTGCAAGTTTTGGACCCGTTGTGATTGAATTGCCACCAAATGTTGGTGAATGTTCTACTACTAAGGTAACTCCTACTTATGACACTAATGTGATCCCTTGGAATTATAATACAAATGAAATCGACGCCATCACTCGATTGGGTCGAATCTACCCACCACATGAAGGTGTGGAAAAGAAGGCCGTAACTGATGAGGAAGCTGAACAACTCCTCAAATCACTCAAGACAAGTGAGGAAGAAGTGATAGACTAATTGTGCAAGATGCATGCATAGATTTCCCTAGTGGAGCTTTTCAAGACCTCTGAAAAGCATAAAAACTCTCTCCTCAAAATTTTAAATGAAGTCCACGTGCTCGAGACCATTAGAGAAGTACAGTTGGAGGAGTTTGTGGTGCTATACTTTTTAGAGATCAAATTACCTTCTTTGAGAAAGACCTCCTTCCTAGGGCCAAGCACACACTAAGGCATTATATGTGTCACTCAACATTTTGAGACTAGGATTTCAAGAGTCCTAGTTGATAATGGTTCTGCCTTGAACATTTGCCCTTTATCCACCCTCCATCAATTGGAAAATGTCTCCCCTCCAAAAATTCCAGTCCAAGCCTTCGGTAGGATGAGAAAAGAAACAATAGGGAAATTGACTTACCATTGACGATTGGCCCTATTACCATTCTAAAAAATTTCAAGTTTTGGATATTCCAAGTAACTTTAGCTTTCTATTGGGATGACCTTGGATCCATGCTGCAAGGATCATTCCTTCTAGTCTTCATCAGATGATGAAACTTCCTATTGATGGAAAGATCATGACCATCCGATGTGAAAGAGATGTGGAGACTTTTCATAACACCGCCATACCTTTTAGCAAGTCCTAAGGTCAAGGGAGAATCGAGCTACCACTCATTTGAGATGGTGTTTGTCACTCATGTGCCTATTGGGTTCATCAAGAAGCTTTAGTTCTCAAAGGCATCCTTGATGTCAAGTAAAGAATTGCTCAAGAACGGTTTTGCTATTGGGAAAGGTTTGGGTAAGCTCGCCCAAGGCATGCCAAATCCCATTAAGGTGGTCAAGATCAACAAACATGAATGCCTAGGTTATCAAGGCGACCGTAAGGGTCAAGGTAATCATAAAAGCCCAAACATTAAAGGTAAGAGTTACCAATGTCTCTTGCCTCCATCTTTGAAGGATTTTTCCCTAGTCCACCAAAGTTCTTGCAAGAAGAAGAGACCAATGTCTACCACTTTGCTGATTTGTTTGAAAGATGGTTTAGTTGGCACTATTGGTGAAGATGAAGAGCCTATAATTCCCACTGTGTAAGGATGTTTTTAGTTCTTGCATTTCATTTTTAGTTGTATTCCATTCATTTCTCCCTTGCGAGGGATTTCCATTCATTTCATTCATTTACACTTGTAATAATCTGGATCATAAATTCTATGGATCCATGATGATATACATTGTAATGCAATTTTTGCATATCAATAAAATTCACGTTTTGTTAATAGACGTGTGAGGTTTCCCAAATCAGTCCTATGATGATGCTTTAAGACCTAAGCCTCCATACGATCTATAATTTCAAAATATTTTAGTGGAACGAGTACGTCTAATGACATGAGGGCTAGTTCCCAAATAATTTTTTCTTTCTTAAAAAACTCAAGTTTGAAAATTTTTCATGACATTTACATACATTGCATTCATTTATATGTATATATACTAACAATTTTTTGATTGCATCTTAGGCATGACATTTCACATCATTATAGTCATTTGCATGGCTCGAATTTGCATTCAAAAGATTTTGACGAACTTGATTATTCCAACTTAGAGAATGAGGATGATCCTTGAGTTATTGAAGAGACATCCAAACCTCCTACCACCAAACAACCAATCACTATGAATTTAGGAGATTTAGATAATCCTAAAGAAACCAAGATTGGGGCAGGTCTCTCTCAAGCGGATGTCAATATATTAATTGGACTTTTGAAAGAGTACCAAGATGTTTTTGCTTGGTCATATGCCGATATGCCGGGTTTAGACCCTGAGATCGTGGAACATGCGTTACCACTTGATCCTAATATTCCGCCGAAGAAGCAAAAGCTCAAAAGGATGAAACCTGAATTGTCAAAAAAGATTGAAGAAGAAATCATGAAGCTCTTAAATGTTGGTTTCATTGAAGTCACACATTATGTTGATTGGATTGCTAATATAGTCCCGGTTATGAAGAAGGATGGACGAGTCCGAATATGTGTTGATTATCGTGACCTAAACAAGGCAAACCCTAAGGATGATTTTCCTTTGTTACACATTGATGTCTTAATTGATGGTACTGTTGGATTTGAATTGTTCTCCTTCATAGACGGATTTTCCAGTTATAACCAAATTTGGATGAAAGAGGAAGACAAGACTAAAACTTCTTTCATCACTCCATGAGGAACATTTTGTTACAAAGTGATGCCCTTTGGCTTGAAGAACGCAAGGGCAACTATCAAAGAGCCATGGTAATACTATTCCATGACATGATGCATAAAGAGATTGGAATCTATGTTGATGACATGATTGCAAAGTTAAGACAAGGTGAAGATCATGTTGAAGTCTTAAGAAAACTATTTGACCGATTGAGGAAATTCAAGTTGAGGCTTAACCTCATGAAATGCATATTTGGGCAAAATCTGGGAAGCTTCTTGGATTTATGGTTAGTAACAAGGGTATCGAGATAGATCCCTCTAAGGTGAAAGCCATATGTGATTTAAAACCTCCTTATATTGTTAAGGAAGTTCAAAGCTTACTAGGAAGATTGAATTATGTTGCAAGATTTATCTCTCAATTGTCAGAAACCGATAAGCCATTCTTCAAGCTATTAAAAAAGAACACCAAGGTCAACTGGGATGGAAAATATCAGAAATCATTTGAAGAACTTAAGCGATATCTTTCACAATCTCTTGTACTCATACCGCCTATCCAAGGCATGCCTCTGATCTTGTATCTCACCATTCACGAAGAGTCTTTGGGAGCCATGTTAGCACAAAAAGGACCAAGGGATGGAATAGAATGTGCCCTATATTACCTTAGTAAGAAGTTTACTACTTTCGAGATTCAATATCCCGAAGTGAAAAAGACATGTGTAGCCTTGATTTGAGTTTTACACTGGCTAAGGCAATACACCGCATCCTTCTAGTGACTAAGAATGACCCAATCAAATATCTTTTGGAGAAGCCCGTATTGGTTGGAAGGCTCTCTAAATGGTAAATATTACTCTCTGAGTTTGATATTCAAAGCATGTCACAAAAGTTTGTCAAAAGGCAAGCCATAGTCGATATGTTAGCTGAAAATCCCGGAAATCTAATGATTGTGATGAAATCAATGAACGGATTTATTTGGTCTCACTTGACAAATGGACCATGTATTTCGATGGTGTAGTTAACCTTTTAGTTCTAGCACTAGGCCAATTTTAATATCTCTAGAAGGTCAACATTATCTTGTAGATGCAAAGTTTTATTTATTTATTTATTTTTTGTGAAAGGTAATTATATAGAGCTTTAACTAATATTTACAAACAAACTGCACCAAAACATACACTCATAATGAACAAAGTCATAATGAGTGTAAGGGTGTCAAAAGAGGAAAATGAACGGACAACAAGGCAAAAGCTGCACGTCACAGTCAACACAACGATGGCCACATCCACAAGAAGGACCAAAAACAAAAGAAGGTGACCAGCTAGCCAAACAATGGCAACCTAAGCCCAAAATCCCCAGACAAAAGTGTCACTGCCCAAAAACAACAACAAATGAGACAAAATGGCAAGAATAGGCTAGCAGTGAGCACAACTCCCACTATCGAAATACTACGGAAGTGCTAGAGCATAATAGAAGATGCAAGGATCAAACCCCTAACTACGTTAGAGCCTCCTATTTCTTGGATTTTCCTCAACATTTGTGAATGTCAAGGCCTTATCCTTAACCACTTTAATATGGTGATTCTTCACGGCCGGAACCGTCAAGGTATAGTTTCTAAATAGAATCCCATTCATGTATTTTCAAATAAGGTGGCAAAGAACACCAAAAGAGAACCGAGGTGATGGAGTGATAGAAGTCCTTATCAAAAAGGAACTTTATAGCCCAGCAAAAGGTTGTTAGCCTAAGTCTCGTTCCACCAAGGGAGGTTGCATCTAGTAGCCCATAAGAAGACCAAACTAGCTGGAATGTTACATCCAAAAAATAGATGATCAATAGAATCCGGTGTTAATTTGCAAAAGGCACAAATCCGCATCCCCAATCTTGCCATAAGATAAAAGTAAGGCCTGAGTAGGAAGACGATTCTTAGTAATAAGCCAAAGATTGAATTGATATCTAGGAGCTATAGCATTGTTCCAGATCAAGGGAGCCTAATTAACCCGAGGCTTCTTCTTTTTGATAAAGTGCCACACCGAAGCAACCGTAAATACACCAAACTCACTTCCTTGCCAAGTAAAGCGATCCGGTACTTGAGAAAGAAAAGGAAGGGGTTGCTCCCAAGACTCTAACACTGCTCGCATAAGTTGACTAGTAGGCGAAGAAAGATCAGTCACTGTAGCATGTTTGGGTAATCCGGAGTTGTAGATCAAAGAGTCAGAAAATAAAAGGTTGAGGGGTCCTCTCGAGTGCCAGTGGTCGATCCAAAAGAAATAGAATGGCCGTCTCCTTGTGACATCCTGATTTTCCAATTTCTATTTTCAATAAATTGAGATGAGCATTTCGTTGGCACGCATATAGTTCTTTTCCTTGAGTCGTCCACTCATGTGATAACTAATCTATCAAGTGAAGCCGTTAAGAAATTCTAATTCATCGGACTTGAGAATTTGACCAGGAAGCGATCTTTCAACAGAGCTAATCTGCAAGGGTCATTACGGCACAATTAAAAATCAATCAAAGACCAAAGATAGGTTAACTTGACAGAGTCATGTGATCGAGTGTGGGTGATTCTACCAGATCGTACAATTCTTGTTGATCGACACTAGACCGACTTTGTTGTTGATTGGGTACCTTGTGTCCGTATTTGAAATATTGATATCACCCTCGACAACCGAAAGTTGTCGATGTGTCAAAGATGTACATTGTGGCTTGAATTGATCAACCACTGGTCGAATGCATGAAAATTTCTAAAAGCTACACAGTAGATCATGACGCGCTAATATCGTGCCAAAGTGAAATTAACTGTAAATTGAGATCGAATTCAGAAATTGGAAATCTTGTTGTGTCACAAATCATTTTAGGAATATCGGCTCATCTTTGGAAGATTTTTCATGTAAGCCAAGTTTTTCAACAAAATAATCAAGGTATGGTTAATTTGGTTCAGAAAATTGGTAGGCCCGCTTTTGGTGGTATTTTTGAGATCAATAGTACTTTGGTCAAGTAAATATGTGAATTGAATGATGGTGACATTTGATTAGTTTTACAGACTTTAAATTGGTTCAATTAGGAGAGAATTGAAACCAGGAGAGAATTGAAGAATGTGATGTACAAAGTTTAAGAATTCGTGTGCCACGGCGGGGGATGGAATTGGACCCATTGAAGATTGTTATGGGAGATTTGAAGTTAGTGGAGTATGACATCACTTGATGATGTCATGGTGGGCCATTTTGTTGGATTAAAGAAAGAGAAAAAGAAAAGAAATGGCCCCCCTTCCTTCTCTCTTCTCCCTTTCTCTCTCTCGTCGACCCTCTCTCTCCTCTATCTCTCCTTGCTTCTTCGAAACCCAGCAACTGAAGAAGACTTGAACGGAAGCTAGTAGCCATGGTAGCCACAGCCGAAGCCGTCACCACCTCACGCTACACGCCATCACAGTCGTGCCTCGCTGCTTGGACCTTTGCCTCTTTCCCCTCCTACTGGCATCGAGTTCTTCTTCTTCTTCTTCTTCTTCTTCTTCTTCTTCTTCTTCTTCTTCTTCTCTAGGTTCGAACGCACCAGCAGATCTGAGCATGCCAAGGCTAGTTGCAGCCTAGCTGGATCGCCATCCGCCGCTCATGCGTCGTTCGCCGCCTCGCACAGCTGCTGCTCCTCGCTCGCCCGCACTTAGCCGACGCCTAGCCATCCCCGTCTATCTTGGTCCGTGAGTTCCAGGAGCTGCCAGAGCTCGTCCCCGCCACTGTGAGCCACCGTTGACCTCCCCACCAACCCATCCAAGCCTTGCCGGTCTTCTCCGCCTGTTTCCGACCCAAGCTAACGCTGGATCTGCTCCCTCTTAGCCCCAATTAGTAGTTGGAAAAATGGGTACGGCAGTGGACGTTTGGCCTGTTTTAGTCGGCTTCCCGACCCCGAATGCTTGGCCTGCTTTGAAGGAAGTTGTTCCCCTCGGCGTCCCCGTCATTTTGGTCTGCTTGGTTCATTAATCCGGTGATTTTAGCTCACTAAATCTTAATTAGATGGTTAATGATGCCCTAAGTGTGATTAGTCTAAGTTAAGCAAGTTTAGGTTGATAGTTTAGTTTATTTAATTGTGATTTGGATTAAGAAGTTTGTTTAATTTAAAGTGTGTTTAATTAAGGCTAATAGAGTTATTTAATAATAAGCCTTGATGGAACATAATAGGGTTTTATTTTTGAATTATTTAATTGTTTCAAAATTCTTGAATATATAATATTATATTATATTCCGAAATTATTAAAATATTATTATTTTAAAAAAACTGAAAAAATTATTTTTGACCCCGGTTGCTCACAATTTCGTGCCGATCGCTTTTGTGCATTTAGAATTTGAAATTAGTGATTGGTTGTGGCAAATTGAGTGTGATTGCGATAAATATGGATTCTTTTTTTATGAAATCCAAAGTGTCAAAATTTGATGGAAGAACGACCGTATTTTACC
This sequence comes from Eucalyptus victrix, assembly GCA_016097545.1. Classification (NCBI taxonomy): domain Eukaryota; kingdom Viridiplantae; phylum Streptophyta; class Magnoliopsida; order Myrtales; family Myrtaceae; genus Eucalyptus; species Eucalyptus victrix. The sequence continues at coordinate 44,203,958 of CM027843.1, read as the reverse complement.
ACCTATTAGAGGTCGTGCCCAATAGGGCCGTGATTCGCCACTTGATAAAGGTTGCACCCAATCGGGTCGTGATTTGCCACTTAAAAGGTTGTGCCCAATCGGGCCATGATTCGCCACCTAATAAAAGTCACGCCCAATCGGGCCGTGATTTACCACCTATTAGAGGTTGTGCCCATCAGGCCGGGATCTACCACCTTTTAAACGTTGTGCCGAGTGGGGCCGTAATTGCCACTGGTTGTTAAACCTTCCTATAGAGTCGTGATTGGAGATAGTGATTGATATGCTAGAATGACATGTAATCGACCGAGTCGATTGATCACTGAGATGATCCAAGTAGTTGAATTGTTCTGATAATGTGATTGTGCCACAGTTGTTTGGTTATATTGTGCCACAGTTGTTTGGTTATCATAATTGCACATGGTTGAATTATATGGATTGTGCTAACTTGCAGAAAGGAACTGAGGCGAGGTTAGTTCTCTGTGTGATGTGGCTAGGCCACCCTTGGGCGTACTTTCTTTCTAATAGAGGTTTAGGGAGTTGAACTTGCTAAGACATTGTCTCATCCTGGTTGTGGGATTAAAATTTCAGGTCCCTGGCGGACGGAGCGGCTAGATATCTTTGGTTGGCCTTGAGGAGTTGCAGAGGTGAAGTCATAAGGATTGGAGAACGTGTCCTGCTAGTTGGTTTTAGGATAATTCCCCTTTTGTCGAGCTAGTCTATTTTTTAGGTAGTCCAGTGTTGTATTTAAACCCTTTGTGTTTGTAAATGAGTGTTTGGTATTGTGATTGATTGCTTGCGTTTCTATCCCAAGTTAAATATTGTCAGGGGATTTGTTTCGCTTCCGCATGCGTAAATAAATGAATGGGTCGGCAATGTATCTTGGGATGTCGCATATTTGATCAACCGCAATGGGATGTGCGCGCGCTCGGGGTTCGGGGCGTGACACTCCTATCCTCCAGAGAAAAGATAGCCAAAATTCAATCATAAGATGGAGGATACACTTCCACACCTAAGAGTAGAAGGTGGATTGCTTAACCACCCAGAAACTTTTCATTTTCAGGAAGGTCGAATGGATCCACCTACACCATAAGGACCCTTGTCCGTAAACAGGATCCATATGTGTTTTAGTATCGTTGCCTTATTACAATTCTTCAGACGGCAAATGCCTAGCCCTCCTTCCTCCTTTGGAAAGCAAATATCATCCCATGAAACCTTGGCACCACCTCTCCCTGGGCCAGGGCCCTTCTATAGGAACTGTTTCAAAATCTGCTCAATACGATCCAATATTACAACAAGGATAGTAAAGACACTTGCCCAGTAAGCTTGGATTGCATGAAGAACTGACCTTATAAGCTGAAGTCGACCAGTCAAAGGAGAGGAAGCGCTGGCTCCACGACTGGACTCTATTTGTTATGTGATCAACAAGGGATATGCAATCCGCCTTGCCGAGCTGGGAAGAGATAATAGGAACACCAAGATAACGCATTAAATGTCCCCTACAGAAAACCAAAAGTAAGAAGAATCTCTCTATGCAAGTCTGCCAACCCTCTAGTTCTCACTTTTATTAGAGTTAGACTTGAGTCCACTCCAAGCAGAGAATGTATCCAAACCATCCTTTAAGAGTGAGATGGAATCCAAGTCAGCTCCGCAGAAGAGGTGTGAAAGACTCAAAGTCTTGCATCTCCAAAAGAACTTGAAACTCGATTGCCTAGCCCAAGCACTAAGGATCCCGAAAAAGACCTCCATAATTAAGGTGAATAGGTAAAAAGAGATCGGATCCCCTTGGCGAAGGCCACGACCACTAAGAAAGAACCCATAAAGTTCTCCATTCAAAGAAATTGAAAACTTAGGAGTGTGAACACTTACCATAATGATCCAAACAAAATGATTCGAGCAGCCAAAAGCACGCAGAACCAGCTTAAGAAAGTCCCAGTTCATTGTGTCATAAGTTTTCTGAAAGTCCACCTTGACCGCACACTTGGGCTTGTATGGATCAAGATGGAAACCATCAAATAACTCCTAGACAAGAAAAATGTTGTCTCTAATTCACTTGCCTTTGACGAAAGCATTTTGATAAAGGCTAATAATATCATTAAGGACTGCAGCAACTCAGTTAGCTAAAACCTCAATAATGCATTTGTAGATAGTATTACAATAGGCAATAGGCTTGTAATCATTGATAGACATAGCATTAGGAACTTTCGGGATCAACACTAGGATGGTATTATTGATCTCCTTGAGAAGTCTCCTCGTGGTAAGAAAATCCCTAACTGCTTCAATGACCAACAACCATACCATCTCCCAATTATGCTTGAAGAATTCAACACCAAAACCATCCGGCCCTAGAGCCTTCCTTTGAGCAAGGGAGAACAACATTTCTTGAATCTTATGTCAGAGAAAGGATGAGAGAAAGATTGACCCGTTCCTCGCTGAAAGGGCATTGTAAGACCCCCCGAAGATCCAGCAAGGAGGGGCTAGAAGACAAGGGGCGCGGTGCCAATAACTCTTGAAAATGAGAGACAAATGTATGCTACACCAAGCTCACATCCGAGATTATAACACCTAAAGAATCCTTAACAGAAAGAATCATGTTCCTTAACTGTCTCCTAATAACGGAATGGTGAAAGAATTTGGTATTCTAGTTACCTTTCTTAAGCCACCTGATCTTAAACTTCTGCTTGAAGAAGGACTCCTCTTGATTCCTAAGCTCTAGAAAAGTTCTCCGATGAGTCTTCTCTAAATTTACAAGAAACTTCGATCCTACTAAAGACCAACTTGGGCGAATGTAAAAGCATCCTTCGCTGCAATAACCCTCTTATGGATATTAAAGAAAGACTATTTGTTAAGTTGCTTCAAACGGCTTTTAAGGGCCTTTAGCTTACTCACCACCCTGTACATAGGAACTCCTTCACCTAGACTTTCCCAAACTTGAGAGATAGTGCTGTGGAAGGACAAGAGCTTAGTCCAAAATTGAAGAACTTAAAAGGTTTCCTCGAGAACACCGGCTGCATAACTCTAACCACCATAGGAGTGTGGATCAAAATGCCAGGTGCAAGAAAAGATGGTTCCAAATAAGAGAACTTATGGCTCCATTTAGCATTCATAAGCACTCGATCAATCTTCCTAGCCTTGCCGTTAACCCCCGAAGAGGTAGACCAAGTAAAGTGAAAGCCAACATACCTTAGGTCCTCTAACTCAGATTGAATCAAACAAAGGTTGAAATCATCGAAGCAAGAAATCCAATTGTTAGAGCTACCAATCCAATCAAGGGATCTTTAATAGCATTGAAATCACCCGCCACTAGCCAAGCCACATCCAAGTATAAAACACTCCTTTGAATAAGTTCTGCCCATAATGGCCTTCTAGCTACAAAGGTATGTTCAGCATATACCATCGAGACACAGCAGCAAATACTAGACATGGACACTTCAACCTATCATGAATTGCATAGCTATTAAAAGAAATCACTTCAAAATTCACCAAATAATGGTTCCAGCCAACCCAAATTCTACCCCTATGAGAGAAATCATAATTGGCCACCCAATTCCAACTTGACAATAGTCTGGTAGAGATGGAGTCAAATAGAGAATTCGGAATTGTGGTTTCCAACAAACCGATTAGACAAAGCCTATATTAGAAGACACGAGGTTCTTAACTTCTACTTGCCTCAGGGGGTCAAGAAGACCTCTCACATCCCAAATACCAATATACATATACAATACATATACATATATATATATATATAAATACATACAAAAAATAGTAAAAAATAGCAAAGGGAGGAACGGAGGGCCTACCTCCGCCTATTCAACTTTCGCCGTGAGGCCACCGAAGCAGCTGAAGTAGGGACAGAAGGAGGGGCTGGATCAAGGGCCATAAGCTTCTCCTAGATGGTCTCAACCTTCCTTGATGTAGTAGGAGCCTTTGGAGACAAGGCAAGCAAGAGCAAGTCATCGTTAGAGCTAAAAAAGCTGTCCGAGAGGATCGAGTACCCACTCGCACCAAGAAGATCAAAATTGGAGGCTTCGGTCTGGTCCTTGTCCTTCGTAAGAGGGGAGGTAGGAACTTCCGAAACGAACTAGGTCTCTTCTCCACAGGGCTAGGAGGAGGAGACGCTAGCCTCGACACACTTTCACTCCTCAAAAACTTTTGAGCTATGGATGGGAGAAGACCTTTGTCAATAGAGGGGGCCTTAAGCTTTATCAAGCTACCCATTTCGCTAGACGAGGGCAACCGGGATGAGGGACCATCCTTCGATTGCAATGACTTCTTTTTTTTTTTCCCTTTCACCTATTCTAGCCATGCTGCAAACCCTCTAAGTTCACCACCACAGTTGGAGCCGATTCGGGAGCCTGAACAGGGGCGGGAGGGTTGGAGGTAGGCTAAACCGGCTACACCACTTTGTCCATATTCTTAAAGGCAACGGCATCCTCGCATTTATGCCCGGAGGTACCACATGAAGGACATTCAGCTAGCTTCCATTCAAATTCAATTGCGATTGAGTGCAAGACCCCATTCAAGACCACATCAATGGCGGAACATCTAGGTTGATTGGCATAGATTTCAACACAAACCCTTGCAAAGGATAGCATCTTCATATGCTCCATGCGTTTGTCGACATAGAGGGTTTTCCAACTGCACTTGCAATGCCACGAATAGTTGGAGCCGTCCAAAGGTTAAAGGGGAGGTTGTTCAACCTTATCCAAACTGATACAGTGGTTTGCTTATCCTTCTTTAAATCCATAAGTGGCTACCATTGCTGTAAAACGAGAAGAACCCTCGCCATCGTGAGGGGTCCATCTTTAAGGATCTTATACCGGAACGCTAGGTCCGGGATATGGAAGAAGAAGAAACCTTGGTTATTTGCCATCACTTCTACAAGCTTCAAGCCCCAAGTCCACATCAAAGCCTGTTCCCTAAGTTTAAAGGGAATCATAACATAATAACCAATAAGGCACTCATGCCACTTGAGATCGAATGCCTCCAAAACATCCTCCTCGAGGTGAACAATTAGCTTGCCTTCCACAAAAGTAGGAGGGGAGTAGGCAAAGTCATAGCCCTTCGCGGCTAGCTTCGCCACATTGGCTTAGGTGCGGGTGAGAGAACCGGTTGGGATGACCGAACACGGCTTTGGCCCTTAGAATGACCCAAACAAGAAGGAGCCCTAAGGGGCGCTTGTTATTTGCCAAATTGAACTGCAGGGCCAGCCTTAGAAAGGCCGGATTGACTTAAAGCAAAGGGGTTACACCCAAAGGAGGCACCCACAACAAGTTGGGCCTTGTGGGAAGTGCCAGACAAACCACCCATGGCTAAGGCCATAACACAAACACTTGGTATGCAATCCAAACTCTACCACAGAAAAGCCATCAATAGAAGAGAGGCATACCAAGGAGGGCTTCAGCGGCACTCGGGAGAGGAAGTCGCGGGACACTCCTGCTCCGGGAAGGTCTAGAAGACACGGACGAGGCCACTCCAGCAGGGATGAAACGCGGACCAAAAGAACGAACCCATGCTTGAGGGCCCGAAGGAAAAGGGTCCAAAAACAGGGGAAGAGCTTCAACAAGGGTAAGAAAGGGAAGGACACCAAACCTATGAAGCTTGGCCCACCTTGAAATTCAAATACCCACAGTTGAACATCTGTAGACGAGAAGGAGCAAATCACGAACCCTTAAGCAGCTAAGATCTGACTTATGGGCTGAAATAGGAGGAGCAGCTTGGAGAAGTAGGGGAGGTAAGGTAGGTGACCCTTCCCTCCAAAGCTCAAGCCCAATGACCCATTAAGTCCCCACAACAAAAGGAAATTAGACCAGAAAAGCAAAATGTGTGCGGCTTCTAGGGTTAGTGAGATCTCGAACTTTAGACCAACCCAGAAAATCTGTTTGGTGGAAAGGAAGAGGGAGGTCCAAGGAGCCTACCCTCCAAATTTAAGCCAAAACGGATGGCTAGAACTCCGGAATGAGCAACAAATCAAGTGAATGAACTTAACTCGGGAACCCAGTAGAGAGAGTACCTGTGAACAGTACCTACGAGTGGTGCAAATGGCAAATCTTATTAGCTACAAAGTTGGTACCCTTGTACCAACAATATTTTTTAATATAAAGCTTGCATCCTTGATTTGCAATTAGCCATCGATATGAAAGTCAAAAAGCTTCAAGTTTATGGTGATTCTACACTCATCATCCTTTAGATGGGAGGTGAATGGCAAACGCGAAACGTAAAGTTGATTCCTTACCATGAATATCTCGAAGACTTGGTCAAGGAATTTGATGAAATCTCTTTTGATTATCTTCTAAGATCACAAAATCAGTTTGCTGATGCCTTAGCAACTTTATATTCAATTTACAAGTAACTAATGGTTTGAGCAATGATCCTTTGCAAATTGATGTTTTGAAGAAGCCTCCTTATTGTCTGATGATTGAAAAAGAACCTGATGGTCAACCGTAGTATTATGACATCATGAATTACCTTCGAGAAGGCAAATTCCCCCAAGGGAGTTAAGTCAATGATCGAAAATACTTGATGAAGTTGGCATTCAAATTCTTCCTCAATGGAGGAGCTCTTTATAAAAGGTCTTTCAATTTAGTTTTACTTAAGTGCATGAATGCACAAGAAGCTAAACTTCTGATGATGAAATACAAAAGGAGAGTGTAACCCTCATATGAATGGTCATTTATGGCTAGAAAAATCATGAGGCTTGGTTACTATTGGTTGATCATGGAAGTCGATTGTATTCAGCATGTAAGATGCTGTCACCAATGCCAAGTCCATGGAGACAAAATCAATGCTCCTTCTAATGAGCTACATCAAATGTTTAAATCCTGGCCTTTTTCAATGTGAGGCATCGACATCATCGGATCAATTAATCCTAAAGCGTTGAATGGACACTATTTTTCTTAGTAGCCATTGATTACTTCACCAAATGGATTGAAACTAGTTCTTATGCCCATGTTACTACAAAGAACATGGCAAATTTCATCCGTCATGATATCATCGCTCGATATGGAATTCTTGAAGCGATCATCACAAACAATGGATCAAATCTAAACAACAAGGTGGTAGATGAATTGCTTGGAGAATTCCACATTCGCCATTTGAATTATTCTCCTTACCGCCCATAAATGAATGGAGCTATGGAAGCAACAAATAAGAAAATTAAGAAGATTTTAGCCAAAACGTAGAAAATTATCATGATTGGCATGATCAATTACCATACACTTTGCTTGCTTACCAAACTTCAATTCGCACTTCAACTGGGGCAACACCATTCTCATTGGTTTATGGGATGGAGGTTGTATTACCTATGGAAGTGGAAATCCCTTCACTAAGGGTACTTTCTCAAATCAAGCTCTCTGAAGTTGAAGGGGTTAAACAAAGGCTTGAACAACTCAATATGATCGATGAAAAGAGGGTAAAAGCTTTATGCCATGGACAAAGCTATCAAAAAAAAAGGGAAAATGTCACAAATAGTCCTTATACTTTTGCCTAATGTGCAATTTCGTCCCTAAACTTTCGATTGTCTCAATTTGGTCCCTGAATTATTGATAAATGTCCAATTTAGTCCATGAACTTTTGATCGGCTCAATTTGGTCCTTGAACTATTCATAAATGTCTGATTTAGTCCTTCGTTATTGTTTTTCCTTTTTTAAAAATTTTTTAAAAATTTTTAAATTTTTTTAATGTTTTTTAATGTTTTTAAATTTTTGTTTGCTTTTTCTCCTTCCCTCCGCCGGAGCCGGCGGAGGGAAGCCGCATCCGGCGAGGGTCACCCTCGCCGACGTCGGCAGGGGGCAGTCCTCGCCGGACGCAGGCAGGGTCGCCCGCGGCGTCCGGGCGAGGGCGCCCCTCGCCGGATGCAGGCGAGGGCGATCCTTGCCGGTGTCGGGTGAGGGGCTGACGCTGGGGTGCTCCCTCGCAGATCTAACGAGGGAGCTCCCCTCGCCGGCGTCGGGAGAGGGCCGCCCTTGCCCGACGCCTAGGTGCTCCCTTGCCCGACGCCGGCAAAGGGAGCCCCCTGCCAGATCTGCAAGGGAGCCCCTTGCCAACGTCGGGCGAGGGCCGCCTCGCCCGCGTCCGGGCGAGGACGGCCCTCGCCCGACGCTGGCGAGATCGGCGAGGGTGCCCCTCGCCCGAGATCGGCGAGGGCCGCCCTCGCCTGCGTCCGGCGAGGGGAGCTCCCTCGCCAGATCTGCAAGGGAGCCCCTCGCCGGCGTCGGGTGAGGGAGCCCCTCGCTTGACGCCGGCGAGGGAGCACCGGCATCGGGCGAGGGCCTCCCCTCGCCCCGATCGCGAGGGAGCCCTCGCCCGACACCGGCAAGGGCCACCCTCGCTCGCGTCCCGGCAAGGACGGCCCTTGCCCGATGCCGGCGAGGGCGACCCTCGCCGGACGCCGGCTTCCCTCCGCCGGAGCCGGCGAAGGGAAGGGAGAAAAAGCAAAAAAAATTAAAAAACATTAAAAAACATTAAAAAATTTTAAAAAATTTTTAAAAAAGGAAAAACAGTAACGAATGACTAAATCGGACATTTATGAATAGTTCAAGGACCAAATTGAGCCGATGAAAAGTTCAGGGACTAAATTGGACATTTATCAATAGTTCATGGACCAAATTAAGCCGATCGAAAGTTCAGGGACGAAATTGCACATTGGGCAAAAGTATAGGGACTATTTGTGACATTTTCCCAAAAAAAAAAATAGCTAGGTCATTTAACTGCAAGGTTAGGCCAAGACATTTCGAGATCAACGATCGTGTCTTGAGAAAGGTCTTACCTATCATTCCAGATCCTCATGGGAAGTTTACTCCAAATTACGAAGGTCCATATATTGTAAAGAAAGTGCTACCTAGTGGGACACTAATCCTTGTAGATTACAAGACCTATAAATATTGATGCTGTTAAGAAGTATTATCCATGAATGAAGTGAAAGGCCTTTGAGCCACTTTAGGATTGATTCCGATCCACTTTAAGATGTTTGCATCATGCATCTCATGCATACATATTGCATCTACATGTTTGTTCATTTTGCAGGATCTCTAATGAAGATTCTACCTGTCCAAAAGAGGTTCATCTTAGAAATGCAAAACTTTCAAAAAAAAATTGTTCATCTTCTTTAGAACTTAGAAGTGACCCTATCCCTTAAAATGCCAAAAGAGTCAGTTAGAACTCTAGAAGTATAGTTAAAGTTCTAGAAGTGAATCCTTGTGTTGAGCAAAGCCTATTATGTCTACAAACTTTATTCAACCTTGTTTTCAAAAGTCTCCCCAATAAGGTCAAGGAAACATGTCCTTTCAAACAAAATTTCATTACATTTTCATTCCCTAGGGAGTTGAATTTAACCAAAGTGTGCTTTGGAAAACCTAAAAAGAATTGTTAAATATGCCAAGTGGTGGTGCCTAAAATGATGAGAGGTAACCTCTTTACCAAACACGTCCTTATACACTCTTTGAGAGAATTGATTGAAAAGAACCATATCTTAGGGCATAGGGTTCATTCACAGTGAATACATGGTTTAAGATTATAAAGGCATTTTATTTCTCAATCACAAACACTATTGATATCCCTTGCAAGCCACTTTAAGCCAAATAGGGAGCATTTCCAAAATAACCATGTCAAGAAAAACCTCACATTATGGTAAAATAGGGGTCTTGGTTGAAAATTATGGAGCAAAAGATTAAGAAAGATTTTATTGCTTTCACTTGCATCAATCTTCTTGTGCTAGCTTTAGTGATTTCTTATTGAAACTCGAAGCATCCCGAAGTGATGAAAGCATTTTGTTCACTACCACAAGCACAATTACCCTTTGCTTAGCCAATTTGAGCCTTATACAATTCTTCCATAACCCTAGGTGATGATTATCTCCCCACATTAGGGCAAGGCACATGATTTACCAACAAAATTAAGAATTGCTAATGTTTGTAAATGCTACTCAAAAGTCCTAGATACTCAAAAGAGAATGAAAACTAGGGGCATAAAAAAGTAGTGTGCCTAGTAAAAGTAAGGTCAATGCCCATGAAAAAAAATGCAAAGAAGAGTGAAATCAATGGTCATGCAAAAGATCATCCGTTGAAAAACAAAATAAAAGCCTTGCAAAAGAAAATGTATGGCGAGCAATGTCATTAGAATAGAGAGCGAAGCTCTCATGTCTCAAGACAAATTATCAAAAGGACTCTCGAGATAGGTTAAATTTCAAGAGTTAAATTTTTGAAAAGTCGTGTGATGGTAATGATGCCGAGATAATCACTCACTTTTAACCCTTTGATATGTAAAAATTTTTCAAGCCTTTTTAAGCCTCACTCGAACCAACATTACAACCCTTATCCAAAGTCTCTTCCGATTGGAATGGTTCGAGTTAAAATGAGAGTATCACATAGGAGCTACCGCTAGAAGGAGTTGAAGCAATCCTATCTTATCTTATCTTTGAAGGTTCTTGACTTGTAAACTTGATGAAGATATCGATTGAATATTCATTTCTTAGTCTCAAAGTGCATACCCTTTGTGTAAGCCCATGACCAAGCCATCATCATGGTCATTTCAAAAGACCTTTTGATCAATGGATTATATTCACTGTGAACGTTTCCGAAAGCTTTAAACATAGGTTGAGTGAGACTTCTCCAATGAGATTTAAACAGTTTTCCCATATCAATGGCTGGGAATAAAAGCCATTTTTGAGAGTCAATGTGAAAGACCTCTTTTGATTAGGATATTTCCACTTGGCATATTTGACTTAACCCTTAGATGGTTAATCAAATCTTATTTTGTTAAAATCATTTCCAAATGGATTTGACAATCGACATTGTTTTGCAAGATTGGCTCTCAAGCAATCTTGAAACCCCTTTTCAAAATAGTTGTTCCTTAGTGAACTGATTTTTGGTCATCTTAAACCATAATCCTTACTTTTGGTTTTTGATAACCCTAAACCATACCCCTTGTTTTAGGTTCCTGGTCAACTTTAAACCTCGTACCTTAGGTTCTTGGTCAACTTTAATCCTTATTTCTTAGGTTCTAGGTTATCCTTAAACCTTGTCTCTTAGGTTCCAGGTTATCCTTAAACCGTGTCTCCTAGGTTCTAGGTTATCCTTAAAACCTGTCTCTTAGATTTCAGGTTTTGTCTTTTAGGTTCCGGGTTATCCTTAAACCTTGTCTCTTAGGTTCTAGGTTATCCTTAAACCTTGCATTTAGGTTTTAGGTTATTCTTAAACCTTGTCTCTTAGGTTAAACCTTGTCTCTTAGGTTCTAGGTTATCCTTAAATCTTGCCTTTAGGCTTTAAGTTATCCTTAAACCTTGTCTCTTAGGCTCTAGGTTATCCATAAACCTTATCTTTAGGTTTTAGGTTATCCTTAAACCTTATCTCTTAGGTTCTAATTTATCCTTAAACCTTGCCTTTAGGTTCTAATTTATCCTTAAACCTTGTCTTCTAGGTTCTAGGTTATCCTTAAACCTTGTCTGCCTTAAACCATATATTGTTCATTTAGTAATTTCATTCCATTCATTACATTCCATGAGAGAGAGAGAGAGAGAGAGAGAGTGAATAAACCCCAACAAGAGTTTAGATACCCTGATGAACAAAGGTAAGTGTCGATGCATCTTTAACCAAATATAATTGTTTTTATCTTTTTCTATTTTCAAAGTGGAGTCGACTAAAAATTACAGGTATAAATTTTGTCTTTGAGTGGAACTTCTTTGAACTCCCACTCAAAGAGGGGCGGGTGTTCACACCTGTTTTTTAATCGACATATCATTAAAATATTAAAAAAAATCGAGATTTAGGTTTTTGATCACGGAACTCTATCTCTCGACCAAAAAAATGCCGTTTTTCATTTTTTTTTCTTTTGCATTGTCGTTTTTAAACAATTTTTAGTTTATTTTCAAGAAAAACCTGAAAAGTTAAACAATTGACTTTCGAGTTGACTTTTTGGTCAACCCTTTGACCAAAAATCAACCCTGAGTCAAAAATTAACTTTTTACTTGAAAAATTCCACTTAGCTTTAATTTCACTTTTTTTAAATCAATTTCTTGAAAATTCAAAGATTTGATCAAAAAATCAACCTTTTAGGAAAAGTCAACTAAATTGTTGACTTTTGGTCAAACCTTTGACAAAAAAAATAAAAAAATAAAAATGCACAAATATATTTCTTTTAATTCAATTCAGAACCTTGATTTCTGAATTTTTTAGTTTTAGGTTCTAAATTGACCAAAAATAAAATTATTTTTATTCTAGTCATAATTAGGTGTAGTTCCTTCTTTGTAATTTGATTTAGGGACTATCGGAAATCTGTTTGAGCATTCAATTTTAAGATTTATCAAGTCAAAATACAAATTGCCATTTTGAACCCTAATTAGGGAACCAAAATCGATCATTCATAACTTGCAAACGGACAAATGTTTCTCACTCATTTTCTTAAGATAAGTCCAAATTTGAGATTGATTTTGTGAAATTCACACAAGAACTCATCAATTTGAAGAATTTTATCCTCCCAAGCATTATAAAGTTAAGCAATTAAGCTTCAATTGACAAAATTCGAATTGACACATTCATGGCTATGGTTTAATTTCATAATTCTAGGTCATATTTTAATAATAGGCTTAGATCCATTTTGACCTAAGCTTGAGCACTTCAATTCATAATCAATTCAAATGGGGTAAATGATCTCACATATAGGTAGTTCATTAGATTAGGCAATTGTGACACTAATTGAGTTTAATTTTAGTTAATTTGCAATTTTGCCCATTGAATTGCAAATTTTACAATTTTAGCCATTTAGTCCCAAATCAAAGCACCCATGGTTTGGACTCATTTTTTTCCACGATAATCATCAATTAGGTCAATAAAAGAACCCTAGATCATGTTCATAAGGTTTGATTAGCTTAATTGTATCTTAATTAGTCAATTTCTTCATAAAAATGATAAAATTCCTTTTCAATTAGGTCCTTTAGGGGTCAAATTGCATAAATTTTTGATTCACAGGGATTCCAAGTGGAGAAAAAAGCAGGAACTAGACCAAAATGGTCAAGAACCGGTCAAAATTCGGCTGAACCGGTCCAACCGGTTTGATTGGCCACTGGTGGGATTGACCAACTTAGGCCCTTTCCGGCCAGTTCTTGGCCTCCGGTCACCAGTTCTAGAACCCTCTCACTCCTAATTTCACTTCTACATCTTCAATTTTCCAAAATTTTACAAATTGGTTCTCGAATTTCATCAAATTGCAAATTAACCCTTAATTAGACATTTTGACGCAATTCTCGATTTTGGCTTGGTTTTTTGCAAATCAAACCCACTAAATCAATTACCCGACACCTTGAGATCATAATGGAGCCTTTGAAATTGATTTTTGATCATTGGATCGAGATTTTGGCCGTCGGGCTTAATGTGGGAGTATATAAGTGAAATCTCTTCTATGTTCATAAAAGAGGGTTCATTTGCACGAATTTTTTTCTCTCTCCTCAGCCTCTCTCTCTCTCTCTCTCTCTCTCTCATTTCTCCCTCCAAAATGCTACACAAACATATCACTCTTTCTCTCTCTAGATTCGATTCGCTTCTTGGACTAGTCCTGTTCTAGGCTCGAATCGGTGGTCGCCAGAGCTCCCAAGCCTTCGAGCTACTAGTGATCTACTATAACAAGAGTCCTTGAAGTTGCTATGGAAAGAAGAGACTGGATTGGTGGTCGGATCTTCATCGGTGGCTTGATCTTTGCCAAAAAGTCAAGGCCGATTCGTTTTGGACCGGTTCTTCCTTTTTTTCCTTGAGTCGGTGGTTCGATTGGTCTTGATCCAAGCTGTAGTGACCTGATCTAGGTTATTGGAGTCCCGATTGTGATCCGGCGATTTGATCCGACTAATCGTGATAGAAATCGACGAAAATTGTGATGTAGGTAACAATTCAAAACTCGAATCCAATGAAGTGAGATCGAGTTAGTCAATCGGACCTAGGATTCAAGATTATGAGCTTTTACATGCTTAAGATTGATGAGTATGAATAATGCAATGAGTTGTTGATGGTTTGAATGATCATTGTGATTTTAAGCCTAATATGTGATTTTCGTAGACTAATACATAGGTTACTGTTTTGGCCAAAATGAGATTTCAAATAACCTCATTTTAGCTTGAGTCTTGTAGGATTAGATAATAGAGATCCTAAGCTTTGAAATGATGGGTCACATGCCCAAAACAACCATTGTTTGGCCCTCCAAAAACACCTCAGAAGATTAATAATTCCGCAGTAGTTTAGTTTTCTTTTCGGTTCTGTTCCGATTCCATCTTCTGACTTTGTTATTTTTGTGCCAACTTTCATAATCATGTTTTTACAAAATTTGCTTCATGATTTTTTTTTTTAAATCACATCATGCATCTTCATGATTTTTGGATGTGTTCAACTAGGTTAGATCTACTTAGATTTAGGTTTAGGTCAACCGGTTCCATATTGATCTCTGATTTTGCTATTTTTGTGCTAATTTTTGTGCTGAATTCTGGAATAATTTTCCTGCATGAAAGTTGCTTGTACAGGTGTTTTGTATGTTCTGTAGTTTTTTCAAAATTTTTAGACATGATTAGTTAGGTCAAAATTGCCTAGATCTAGACATAGGGTAGTCTATTTTGCATTAGTCTAAGATTTGTTTTGGTGAAATTGAGTCCATAAATATACCTATTTGGACTCAAATCCTTCATGAAAGTTAAAATGCATGATATATATGTTCAATTGATGTATTCTTTGCAAGGTTTTTACATTGGCAATGCAAACTAATTGCAAGCAATAGAGTCAAAGGTACTATAGCAACATGTATTGCATATATAGTTTGTTGTGTTACTATTTTTTCCACGATTCATATGATCTTAATTAAGTTTTGACTTCTTAACGAGAAATCTTCATCATCGTATGCTCTATATATGAGATTTTTGGTAGGATTTATGCATATCTTAAAGATGGCTGAAATCATGCTTGTTCTATAAACTCGATGCTAAAATGAAACCTTGTCATATGTGCACCTTTTCAAGCTATTTTTAGTCATTTAAGGATCAAATATTGCAATCATGCCTTCATGATAATTGAACCGCATGTTACAAGGTTTGCATATGTGTTTAGGTCATGTCATTTGAGTTTCATCTTGCACATCAAATTATCTCACACAAAGTGTTCGTCACACTTAGAATTCACAAGCATATCATTAGGAATCATGAATCATCTCGTAATGTCATTTAAATTGTATGACATTTTGCATGCCGACTTAGGATTAGATGACTATCAAAACTTTTAATCACATCTAATCCTAAGTCCTGTGTGATTTCTTCATGCCGTTTGGGCATTCTTTGAGTGATTTTAAGGTTTTCTAATGAATGCTTATATTCTGTTTTTTTTAATTGTTGATGCATGCACTTTTAGAGACTTCGATTTTAGGATACCAAATTGACCTAGCATGGACTCGAGCTCTTCTAGGAAGATGTAGGACACATTTAGAAGTTTCTAATGCCACTAATTTCATGCCAATCATTCATCGTTTGGATTATTTTCCTTTTTTTTC
This sequence comes from Eucalyptus victrix, assembly GCA_016097545.1. NCBI lineage: Eukaryota > Viridiplantae > Streptophyta > Magnoliopsida > Myrtales > Myrtaceae > Eucalyptus > Eucalyptus victrix. The sequence goes on along the minus strand of CM027843.1, from coordinate 44,188,451 downwards.
AAAGCCAGATCACAATATGGACAATGGATCAAATTCGGACCCTTGTTTTAACCCCTATTTGGACAAACCTTTGATATTTTTGTTCCATTTTTTCTATTTGGAATCTAAACTTGGCCTCTAATAAAAATTTCTTGACATCATGTTGGCTATGTTTTGTATAAATTTGATGATTTTTAGACATATTTTGATAGGACAAATTCTCATGACATTAACTGAATGTCCTATTGTTTTGACAAATTTTTGATGTGTTGTTGCTTGTTGTTTGATTTTTGTAAAATCACGCATACATTGTTTGAGAAAACTCTTCTCACAAAAGTTGTTTATCATCATGTCATGCATGTTAGGGAATTTTTTTCATTGTCAAATTATCATTGGGTATTGCCCAATTTTGCTGTCCTTGCACGTTTGTTTTGAAATTTCCTGATATAAACATGATTGTGATTGTTTAGCTATATCTTTTAGGTTAGTTTGTGCATGAAATTAGGGCATGCCATCTTCATGAAAATTTTTTAAATGCTTTGATCTTTTGTTGTTAAACAACTGGCATTTTCAAATTGCATCTTTAAATAAAAAAAATGTTTTGGTACATGTGATGTTTCTCATAAATGATTCCTAAAAATGTTATTCTCTAAAGCTCGATTTGGCTTAAGGAAAAATCATGGTTTGGATCATATTCAAAATGCCTGCGATGCTTGTGAGTTCTAATACGAGCCTTGGGCTAACCTTGGCAATTGAATGTGTTCCATAGCCTAGATATCCCTTAATCCTAAATATTTTCAAACTTTTTTTCAAAAAAAAAAAAATCCCTTGATTTGACACCGTGAAAGTCACGGTTTGAATTGTATTCAAAATGCTTGTGATGCTTGTGAGTTCTAATGCGAGCCCCGAACTAGCCTTGGCAATTGAATGTCTTTCATAGCTGAGACATCACCTTGTCTCAAAACTTTTCATGAATGATTTTGAGATATATTTTTGAAATATCACATTTACCCTTCATACATATAATTCCATTATGCATTAGAAATTACTTGTGTTTGTGATTGGTGTATGCCCTTGGTAATAAGTGACCCGCCAACGGTTCACTTTTTTGTTTGATTGGTTGAGAAACAAGATTCAAAAGACCTACATGCAAGTTTACATTTTTGCAATGCATGTGATTTTTAGATGAATGATAGGGTTGATGCATGATAACGAGGGAAAACCCTAGGATCACATAGATCGCTTGATTAGGAGATTTATACGTGTTATTGGCCATGTGAGAATACAATTGGTCAACAATTGCTATAAGTCACATAAAAAATGGAATGGGTAGGTGTCTTAGTGGGACCCTCGCATGAAAGACAAAGGCCGACCCCGAGGCCCCAAAATTTGACTTTTGTATTGCACTTCCTTTAAATGATTGATTTCAATATGATGTCTTGTTTTTGATTGTTTTGATGTGTATGCTTGTCTCTTTCCATTGTATGCACCTAATTATAAGTTTCTTAGATTAAGATTAGATTAGAACCCTGAAGATGGAGAAAATGTGAAGACGGTGGAGGTTGATGTCCATTCCGACCATTATCATGTACTATTCATTTTCCCAACATATGTCTCGGGTTTCATTTGTTGTATAAAACCCAACAAGTTGTGGGTTTTCTCTCTTTCTCTCATCTTTTTCAATTGTGTTTCTCTTTTATATTTTTTAGGATTGCATGATAGATTTATTGCTTTCCTTGATTGTTTACTTACTGCCTTGCAATTTCAATTCCATTGATTGCTTTCTTTTTTGTTTTTCTAGAAATACAATAGAATGAAAATGACAAACCACACATGATCAATTAGTTTAGGACAAATGATCTCGAAAATGTAAAGAAAAACACATGGACATGTTAGAAAAACATAATATACTATTTAGGTACTAAAATGGCGCTAATAGAAATATTAGCGTAACCCAAGTCCTCGAACCTAGATATTTGGCTGCATAGAAATCGAGGGAACACTCCCAACCCTCAATTGGATTTTCTAGTCGACCCCCAAAATGAGGCTAGTGGCGACTCCTGTCTTATTTTGAGATTGTCATAAACAACTAGACTGTATAAATAAACCCATCGCGTGGGTATGAGTTTCGATGAAACTCATCATGGTTTAGCATACTCGATATGGGAGTAACTCAAAGGATGAAGTGATGCCATCCTTATGGGTTAGGTGTACTATCGAGAGGGATACCATGGTAAAGGTATCCTTAAATCCGATATCTATACCCGACCCCTTCTTCCAAGGTGTGTCACTTGTGTGGGTACGAATCGTGACACTCCGCTGTCATGCGGGGGTATGAGCTTGGGAGAGCTCGCAATCTCGTGGAGGGAACTCACGAGAGGCTTGATCCAAAAGGCGAGGTGATGACGTCTTTTGGAACGTGAGCCATGAGGGAACCCTTGTGATCAAGTATCCCTAAACCCGACCTTTTTCTCATTTTTCTCTCTTCATGATGATGGGGATCCAAGGGTGGCAGATAGGGTCGCAACAAGTATGATATGTCCTAGAGTTTTGGCTAGATGAGCAGGATTTGGTAGGGATGACTTATGTGTCATGCCTCATATCCATCTTTAGTGAGTTTTGGTGTCATCAGTGTCCTCATAATCCCATGTCCCCATGATATGAGACAATCTATCCACCAAAAATTTCCTTCCACTTTAATCCCATCATCCCATCGAAAAATCGTAAAAATATTCATAAACCTATTGTAGTTAGGCCAAATTACTCATAAATTATATATATTGCCAATTGAATTATAAACATTTTGCATTTGTATCGATTCAATCTATTTGGTCAATTATGATTAGAAATTGCTAACATGGATGCCAAACATCCTACATCACATGGCTGATAGTTATGTGGATAATTTTTAATAATATTTTAACAAATTTTCGAATTTTTGTTTAAATTTTTCGTTTATTTTGTCTTTTCTTTTTTTTTCCTCACCGTTCCCAGCAAGAGTCATTAAAGCTGATCAACCACTGGGTGAGGCCTTTTGACCGATTTCAAGGCACTACAGGTTTGCTGGAAGGTGAGGCGATGCTGGACTTGCTAGAATCTGCAAAAAAATCAAGGACTTGACTAAGCTTAGTTTTTCATACGTATGGAGAATGGTGTGAATGCCACTAATATAGCCAAATGAACTGAAAGCACCAAACATCCACGCATAAGGATACAACAGAAAAGCCTTCCAAGGGACATCATTAAGCAAACATCATCTCCAAGGTTTTGTTGATTTGAGGAGGAAGAAGAAGAGGGTGAAAAGGAACAGGAAGAAGAAAGTGATGCTAAAGAGTCTGAAGAGAAGGAGGATGAGGATGAAGACAAAAAGGAGATGTTACAGTGAACCAACAACTAGAAGACACTGAGGAAATTAGGGACATTGATGCCCCTAAAGTTGAGGAGACTGAACCAGAAAAGTGATCTCGTGTTGGAAAGGAGAAGGTGCAAGAAGAAGAAGTTTCATCTCAACCTGAAGGCACCAAAACAGGGAAAGAACATAAGAAAACTCCATTAGTTGCACCTACTACTAGTGATGGTATCAGTAGATCTCCTGTAGATGCTGAAGATGTATTCACAAGTCATTTACTGAAGGTGTTGAAGAGGAAACACCAAGTCAAGGGAAGCAACAAATTGCACACATTCAAGGTGACGTTCCTTCACTTCTGGATGCTCCACATATTCATTTTGCTGAAGCTAGTGCCCAAACTGAACCGGATGCAAACTATTCATGAATAGTATAACTCCTCCTGGAGATAAAGGCACAACAATATGTGATAGGGTTTAAGATTCAGAAGTTGCATGCTACTTTAAGATCTACCTCATAACTCCTTATGGGCAAGGTACAATCTCTTGACACTCAAGTTCAAATGTTTAATCAATAGGCTTCGCAAACTGTAGCCAAAGTGGAGACTATCTATCATGAGTGCCTGCATAAGTTTGAGGAGACCATGCAGTCTTTGGAGGATTTCCAACTTGTTCATGTTCCAAAATAGCCTTGATCATCTTCTCAATCATTATTTTCATACTTAACTGACTTTATCTTTTTGCTGATGACAAAAAAGGGGAGAGAGAGAGCAGATTTAAAGTTCTTTTTATACTTAATTAACTCTTATTAGCGTAGAAAGTTGTTAGCGTGGGAGATTGGACATAAGCTTGATCAAAGTCGAACCACTATAAATCTTGTGTTCAATTTTCTCTTCCATTAACTCCTTTAATCAATTTTTGTGATATTTTTTGAGTTTTGCTATTTTTTAAAACATCTTATTTGAGTCTAAATCTATATCAAAAGTCTGGTGTCTGACAAACTCAGTTTGAAGAAAAATATTTTTACTGCATCTTTAGATCAATCTGTTTTTACATCTATTCATCCCCCTCTAGGTGTTAATATTATCTCTTTCAAGTTGAACTTCTAAATGGACCATCTTGGGCACAGTAGAATTTCTGTGCGCAGCTGTAGCATATGGTTCTTTCCCTTTCAACGAATTGAGGGCACCAAAAAGGAAAAAGATAATACGCAGCACTCCAGTCCAGTCCATGAACTCCGAATTGAAAGGGAAAAGGTGATTATGAAGATTGACTCTGTCTTCGATCAGTACTCGAATATTTTTCTCAATGTTCCACTCTGTTTGTGCGGGGCGCATAACAACGATCTTAGCACTGATACGCTAACGGGAGTTAATTGACTGTGCTCGGCCGATTTGACTATGTGCATTGCATCTTCCATTGCTGTTGAACTTCATATTGGGTAGAGAGAGAGAAAAAATTCTTGATAGGAAGGTTTCTCTTTGGACTTCTTTTCTGGGGTTAGTGCAAGTTCAACAATGTGGAGGAGAAGTTAAAGAACAAAGCCGCCTGGGCTTGATCATGACGCGCCGGTCTTCATCTCGGTCTTCCCAGAGTAAACGCTAAGATACGGCGAATTGATATTTCGTAGAAAAGTTCATAAATGACCAATGACGATGGAGAAGGGCTAAGGAAGAATGATGGAGGAGTAGAAAGGACCAAAGAAGAAAGAAGGAGAAAGGACATGACGTGCTGACCATGTGATTTTTTATTCAATCATCACTTACTTAGCAATCCACATCGAAATAAGTAAACTAATATGGGCTTAGAGGTGATGGAAGAGCCACATGGAACCCCCATTCGAAAAAAGTTAAGAGAACTAAATTTAAAAAGTAAAATTAACAAATGTTATTGAACAACAAAAAATAGTTCGAGAACCTCAGTACCCCTAGTGTTGAAAGAGCATTTTCTCACACCTAATGAATGAGTCATGTCTTGTAATAACATGAAAATTGCTTCAATAATTGCCATCACAGACCTAAGCAAGTCTTTAAATGAGTACATCCAGATCCTCATTTGAATATCAAGATCACTTGGATGTAAAACAACTATAGTGTATTGCTGGGTATGGGGCAAGAAAAAGCATATTGTACTGATTGGGGGCACAAGGACACAAGATGTGTAGGCATTGATACAAAATATGGAATGTGTCCATGAAACCTACCATCCCAATATATCAAAAAGGTAGGCTATGGAGGCTCTTGATGTGTGAGTCATATCCGATAGTAACATAAGAATTGCTTCAATAACTGTTATATAAGATCAAAATTACAACTGGCTCTACTCTTACCAGGACATTTCGAGTGATGTATTGAATAAAAATTTTCCAAATTAATTACTTGATTCATTTAATTAATATCATGACACATCTCCTGAATTTACCTAGATGTTGCCGATCTATTTTCATAGAATTGAATCAATTTGCATCGATACTAAAAGAGTTCCATTCACGAGACAAATAATTGGGAGAAACCAAACTAGTAAGAAACGAAGTGGATACCCTAGAAAGAGTACTATCTTGAATATGTTTGAAGTGTTGTTTCCATAAATATCGTGACGCGGGTGAGGATCTTTTCACCATGAGGATCTTGTACTCCTTTGAACTTTGCTTTTATTATTGTGCTCGTAGGTGGTCGGCCAATGGGGGTTCGAGCGGTAATTTTCAGCCGAAGCACTTAATGTTTGTCAAGTGATGTTGGTCTTGTTCATTAAAAAAGCCAGTGCCTGCTTAGGGAGAACGTTTCTCAATAGAAACACAATCAATGGCAAAGGTGGACATTGAAAATTACTGAAGATACTTATAGGATATAATATAGATATCATCACTGAAATCGTATTGTACATAAGGTATGGTGTCATATCATATAAGAATATGGAAAATTTTATTGCTCGAGTAACTGGACACGCTTGACTCTGTCAATGGTCAAGCATTGTCTAATGAGTGGGTCTCTCGCATACATTGGCTAAGTGACGACATGACTCTTCAACGGGATGGAAAAGGATACAGAACTAGTGTCAAGTAAAATACCCAATTTGCCTCTCACCATATATCTCAAAATGCTACTAGAAGCTCTCTTCTGTTTGGTTGAGATGGCTATGATCACCCCAGGACTTTATGACCCAGTCGTCCCTGCTAAACAAGTGCAAAATGCTGATCGAACCATTTTGCACCTTCGGTGAAAGACCTTCATTCGGGCAAGCCTGCCGGTAGATACACCTGTGCACGGTTCCATGAGTGACGACCACTACTCGCTCCCCTGCATGGTGAAGGGTACATTCATTTCCGATTGCCGATGTTTCCAAGCTAATTAAAACTCTTTCTAGGAATAAATGTCAAGGGATTAGAATGAAGTTTCTGTCGATAGTCCCTTGTCTAGTCTACAAATTTTAAAACCATTGAAGCAACAATTTTTGCTCCAAGCCATCCAAGATTCTCTCTCTCTCTCTCTCTCTCTCTCTCTCTCTCTCTCTCTCTCTCTCTCTCTCTCACGCATGCGTGCATGCATCCGGGTATAACCTTGAAAGTTGAATGTACACTCACATTCATATTATATCAAGTAACTATAGACGGACATTAACATAGGCATCTTCCGACAAATTATAGACGCGCAGATATTTACCCTTTGTGTGCTTAAATTTGGTGGCTTTGTGTGCAGTTTTGGCAAATAAGCAAGGTATACACATTGATCTTATGCATCCATGACTTCACAAAATATTGTCGGGCCATAGCCTTTAGGGGCAGATCTAGAAATCGGAGGTCATGAGAGCTGTCATTTGCGTAAAATCTATGGGACTACTACAACTCTTTCAAACATTTTAAGTTGTTTGATTGATGCGTGGTGTAACGGATAAATAGTCTAACAATTAGTAAAGCTACCGCAAGTCTATCCTAGGTAAAACATTAGTCTTTATAAAGTTTGTGCAAAGTCGTTTCGTGGAATTCTGTTGTTAAATTTCAATTGCGGGTAAGCTCAAAATAGTTTGTGAATGGGTTTTGTGGTCATCCACTCTACAAAGATACCGGCTCTAACCTTATTGTGCAAAGCGAAATTCGGGAATGGCTAGACATGGATTAATGGCAATATTTCATGATAATGCTGGTTTACCTTTGTGCTTTAAGCCAATGTTTTGCAAGCAACTAGTGCATCGCCGGTAAACCTGATCCTTACTTTCACCACCGTCCTGCGTATAAAACCAATCAATGCGAAGCCCTGATCAAACAATTCTCCTTTGAAGAACCAAGTTGAAGTTCACGCTCTCCAAGAATTTAACATCCTTTTCTAACACACGAATATGTTCTTTAGAAATGGGGGAAACATGTGAGTTTTTTTTTTGACTTAATGAGCTCAATAGGGATCGACTAAAATTCTCGCGCATTTTGACCGGCATAGGGAAAGGAACAAAAACGGCTGAAACCCTAGCTACTCTTTTCTGAACCGGATGAAAGTCACAAATTGATACTCAAATGTTATCCTTGCGTGTCACTTGCAAAGAATATCTAGGCACCGAGAAATAACCAGTTCAACTCGCTTCTGGACTAGCGTGACAGCATATTCTGGAACTTCTTGAACTTGTAAAAGACTCACATGGGAAGTTAGTTACGTACTAAAGTTTAGGGAGGCCTAAATAAGAATCGATGAGCAATTAGCCGTTTGATTTTTGGTCGAGCTCATACCGGGATTTCTTGATCCCACCTTCTGAACCGGTAGGCCTCATAACTCTGGGGATAAAGGCTAGCTGCCTCTTTTTCACTAAGGCCTTGAAGCTTTCCTGGATTTTGTTCCTGTAGATCTGGATCTTTGATAACCTGATTCAAGAAAGGATTCAGTAAATTTTGTACAGGTGTTCAGCCACTTCTATCATTTCCAAGGATTAAACGGCAGCTCTTTCCAAAGCATTCTAAAGCGTATGACTTTATTAAGTAGCGTGTCGCCTATTCCTTGGGCTTGGAGTAGTCAATTCTCTCTCGATGATTTAGATGATGACAAAACTGCATGCTTGGTTACTCACATGTTTATTTGAGTGAATGCGAGGAAATATAGGTATGCCTTAAGTGCTCCAGGTGCAGGTTATGGAACCGTAAGATATTTACAGCACAACACCGAAGGATACGGACACTAGACACGGTTATTGGAAAGAAGACTTTGCACTAGGAAAGTTTTTAAACAAGAGTACAAAGTTTCATCCAGCTCAAATGAAGAAAGAATATTTCTTATCAAGAGAACGACAAATTGATCGTGACAAGTAAGGAAAGATTTTTGAAGCTGCATAAATTGTCACTCGGTATGGTTTTATGAGTTGAAATTGTTGAATAGCATTCATGGATATCTGTCTATGCAATGGGTAACTGTCACCCAACATAATGCTAGATGATGATATGGTGATAGTTCATACCTCCCTCACACCACAAGTGGCTGCAATCACTTCTGCTGTCTCCATAGCTCGTTTTAGATTAGACGAGTAAATAGCAGAGATTTCACGTTCTTTGGATAGTCTATCAGCTACCTTTTTGGATTCAAGATAGAAATATAGTAAGAAGCAAGTGAGACCTATTAGATCATTCCAACTCTAGAGGGATAGAAAGCATGAGAAAAGTCTACTTACCACGCTGGTTTGTTGCCTTCCAACTTCATTTAATTTCACATCCGAATGACCCTGGCTCAAAAGGGAAATGATTAAGTACTCTTGTTGTATGTTAGCCTACTCCAAATGAGCTGTTAGATCACGTGAATTTTTATATCATGTGAGACCTTAGTGATCTAACGGCTCATGTGGACTGGGTAATTAAGCCAAGTAAGTCGAGAATACTCAATAGAAGCTTGTTAAAAGAGAGCCTAATTGCTTGGATTGAGGTCCATGGATTAAGTACAATTTTGGTTGTTAAATCTTGTGGACCCATGTGTAACCTACAAGATCAAGGGTTGTGATTATCTCTACTAGTAAGTATCGAGTCCAAAGAAGTAATTGCCACGCTCCATGTAAAGTACCATACCTTGGTCAGCAAAAGATGGGCATAAACAAGTTCAAATCCGAACAAGGCAAGGTAGGAGATAAAGCGGGCTCAAATTTAAACTCTCAAAGTGAGTTAAATATGATATCAAACTGAAATAATAATCCAATGGACTCCTAGGATTAGTCAACACCCAAATTGTTCTAATAGGTTAAACTTATAGATGAGCCATCTGGGACACCAGAGAATTTGGTGTGTATCCATAGCATGACTGGGCTGGCCCAAAGGAATAGCATGTGAGCCTCCTCCTAGGCCCACATACTTATTAGACTGTATTTTTTTTTTTCTTTTTTCCTCTTATACAAATTAGGGTTTGTTTGGCAACTTACCAAACAGTGAAATTTTCTATTTTTTGTTCCAGGGAACAAATAATCAATTTTTTTTCCTTCTTGATTCTACTCCAAGTTTATTCTTGGCAACCCTAAGAACAAAAAATTTACAAAACAAATTTATGTTACAAATTTACTCCCAGGAATAAAAGAACAGAAATTTTCACGATGCTACAATGAGGTTGCCGGCCCTTGTCTAGCCAGTTGCCAATCATCCCAAGGTCAGCGACTAGCCACCTTGAAGAAGAAGAAGAAGAAGAAGAAGAAGAAGAAGAAGAAGAGCAAGAAAGGAAAAACGAAAAGAAGAAAAAAAAAGGAAAAAGGTAATGAAATTATTTAAAAATTAAAAGAAAATGATTTAGATGAGAAATTTTAAGAACAATACCAAATGTAATTATATTTCAGGAATAAAAACTTTTAGACGATTCCAAACGGCTTAAATTGCTTAGAAATTGTTTTCGGAAATAGAATAAAAAAGAACCATGTCTTATCAGAAATTGTTCCCGCAAAAAGAATAATTACCAAACACACTCTCAAAGGATTGAACTTTGAGGCTGTCAATGATCCATACCTGAATTCTATAATCAACGTTCCAGTCTGTTTGTCCATGACGTACGAGGACGATCTCAGCATGGTCTATACTAGGGTGAACTGATTGAGCATCTTTATCATCATTCAATTTAACAGCATCTCTAACAAAATCGCAATTTCAAATATGAGAGTATCATCATTCAATTCAACAGCATCCCTAGCAAAACTGCAATTTAAAATACGAGAGAGAAAGAGAGAGAGAGAGAGAGAGAGAGAGAGAGAGAGAGAGTACCTAGACCCTAGCTCGACCGATTTCGCTATGCGTGCTGTGTCCTCCATTGCTTTTGAATTTCAGATTCGAGAGAGAAAAAGAACTAACTTGTTTACGGGAAGGTTTCTATGGACTTCGTTTCCGGTGTTGGTGCAGGTTAAATAGGGTGTAGGTGAAGTCGAAGAATAATGACGTTCGAGATTTTGTTTCGAAGGCGTTATTCTTCCTCCTGGTCTTCCCAGACTTCCCAATGTAGACGGCAAATATGTTTCCGAGAAGTTGCAGAACAAAGCGGGGTAGCTTTCGCACGAAAGTTCATAAAATGACCAATAATGGAGACAGCACAAGCCAATCAGGCCAAATGAAATTAGAAAGGAACAGCGCAAGCCAATCATTGTCTACGTGATCTCTCTCTTACGATCGAGGGGTCCCTGTCTTCCTTGGCGCCAAAGTCAATCAGACCAAATGAAGTCTCTTTCGGTGTCATCACAGTTCGCAACCGACACAGAGAGAAAGAGAGAGAGAGAGAGAGAGAGAGAGCTGGGTGGTGTTATGAATTCAATATGACAGTGAGTGGCTGGGTCCACTGATTTGACTATGTGCATCACGTCCTCCATCCATCGCCATTAAACTTAAATTTAAAAGGTAGAAAAAGCACTTTCCAGGAAGGTTGGTCTTCGTGTCGTTCTTCCTGGAGTAAACGGTAAAAAATGTCCGCCCGATCTTTTAAAAGAAAGTCTATAGATGAACGATAATGGAGAAAGCACAAGTCATATTTTTCTTCATGATTTGAAGGTTCCTCGTCTTCCCCGGTGCCAAGCCAATCACTCGAAATGATTCTGGCAAAACATTTCGGATTATTATTATGTTAAAGTAAAAGGACTTTGAACTTTTTTTAATCGTTCGATATGTTGTTGTTTTTGTTTTTTTAATTGTTCCATATGGTCTTCGTCTTCCCCCGTCACTATCCATGGCCCCTCTTTTTCTTGTGGCTGAAGACCACAACCACCACTAGACTAGACCAGACCCGGGAATTTCTGACTTGAGAAACGACTCCTCGCCCTCCCTCGGATTGAATGTTGAGACAGTCAAGATATCTTAAGAGATTGTGATGGCCTCAAATTTGCGATCGTGTTACAAGGAGAGAGAGAGAGAGAGAGAGAGAGAGAGAGAGTGCAACCCGTGGAAGGGGGTTCATTGCGAGGCTTGCATATGCTGCAATGGTCGTGTCTCCTGTCAATGATCTCGGTAATGCACGACAACGAGGTCAATGAAGCCTCTCTTCCTTTTTCGTTCTGTCCGCCGTTTATCTTTCCCAACAAATCCTCTAATTTCATCCCAATTCTCTCTTTCCACGGTTCATGGATAACCCGCATGGTCACCAGAGGGCTTCAGCCCCAGAAAGGGCCCTAGGTGACCCGCCGTCGGCAGTGGCGGCCCCCCTTTCTGGTCATATGGTGACTTACGTCATCGCTGTTGACTTCTCGCTAAATGTTAAAATTTACATATATCTGTATCTATGTATTAAGTACATATTCTCCTCCAATCCCAAACAAAAGAAATAGAAATAATAATAAGGAAAGAAGAAGACGAAGAAAGCTGAGGCTGAGAAATGTAAAAGATCAATTGAAATGCATCTACTGCGATTTTGTTTTCCTCAGTCTTCTTCATCATCATCTTGATCGACGCCTTTCTAGAAATTTATCACAAATAGCTTAGAACTGAAAGTGCCATGCTACTATTATTGTCCAAGGTCACCTTAGTTGAACACCACTTGCTGCTATGACGAGGCTTGAGCTCGCTTATAGCTGGTTGTCGGTCGCTGCCATGGGTAACTAGCCAAGGAAGAAGCCAAAAAAAAAAAAAAAAAAAAAAATATATATATATATATATATATAAAATTTAAATTTAAAATAATTATAAACTAGATTTCTTTAAAATAAAAAATAAAAATAAAAGTAAAAGTGTTTGGTGAAAGAAAATACTTGGTCGAGAGGTGAAAGAAAGAGGATGGTAAATATTTTTCTGCTTTTTGGAAAGTGGATAACATTTTTCCTATTTTTGAAAGTGTTTTTTCCATTGGTTGGAAAATATTTTCGTTAACTAGTTTTTATGAATTAATTGCCAGAAAATTCAAAAAAAAAAATTGTTTTTTGTGAAACGAACAGAGCCTTAGATAGAAGGGTTTGTTTTCCGACCTCCATTGAAAATAACTACGTGATATGTAGTTACAATTGATGGAAAGGGCATATAGAACCCATTTAAAAAAGTTGAAAGACTAAACTTAAAAACAAAATTAAAGAACGATGTTGACCAATAAAAACCAGCTCCGAGGACCTCATAAAATTCATTACTCCTAGTGTAAAATGCACAATTCCTTGCACCTAATGGTGTCATATCCCCCAGTAATATGAAATTGAGAAAATAACAAGTGGAAAGCACATCAATATTTTCTCTCTATCAATGTTGTCCTGAAAATATCTAATAATGATTTTCCAATGTAGTTCAAAAGAACGCCATTTTATAAAATCGAAATGACAGCGAGTGGTTGGGTCGGACGCATTTGACTATGTGCATAACGTCCTCCATTGCCGTTGAACTTCAATTTGGGAGAGAGACAAAGAAATTTCCAGGAAGGTTTCGAAGTTGACCTCTTTTCTGTGGTCAGTGAGAGTTAAATAGAGCTTAGAAGAAGTTGAAGAATAGCATGGTGTGGGCCTGTTTCGGAGGCGTTGGTCTTCGTCCCGGTCTTCCTAGAGTAAACGATAAAAAAATGTCCGACCGATCTTTCATAGGAAAGTCTATAATCAACCAATAATGGAGAAAGCACAAGTCATCTTTTTCTTCATGATCTGTAGGTCTTCGTCTTCCCCGGTGCCAAGCCAATCACTCGAAATAATTCTAGCAAAACATTTTGGATTATTGTAATGTTAAAGTAGAAGGACTTTGAACATTTTTTCATTGTTCGATGTGTTGTTGATTTTTTTTTTTTTTAATCGTTCGATATGGTCTTCGTCTTCCCCTATCACTGTCCATGGTCCCTCTTCTTGTTGTGGCTGAACACCACAACCACCACTAAACTAGACCCCACAATTTCTGACTTGGCAACGACTCCTCTCCATTTCTTGGTCAGATTTGAGGCTGTGGCAATCTTGGATTGAATGTTGAGGCAGTCGAGATATCTTAGACGCTGTGATGGCCTCAAATTTGAGGTTAAGAGAGAAAGTGCAACCTGGGGAGGGGGATGTATTAGGAGGCTTGCACATGCTGCGATGGTCGTGAATTATGTGTCGGCGAAATAATCTCGATAATGCACGACAATGAGGTCATGGGTAGCGATGATGACAGATGAGGAAAAATGAAGGAGAAGAAGAAAGGGCTAAAAAAGTCAAACAAAAAAAATGGTTAATACCCTGAAAGGCCCCAAACTAGTACACATTTGACAAATTTATCCCAAACTATTTTTTGACGATCAAAAACCCCAAACTGGTATACCTTTGACAAATTTACCCCAAATTGGTACACTTGTGACAAATTTACCCTATGTTAGTTTTCGTTAAATTTTACTATCAAATTATTAAATTAAATAACACATGACAACTTGATTAATATACGAATTTGGGATTTTGTGCTATGTTTATCATAGTTTACAATTTTTGTGATTTTTTTTGTGATATTAATCCAATTTAGCGAAGAATATATTTGTTACAAATTTACAAATTTGGGGTTTTTTGTGGTCAAATAAATTATTTTTAGGTAAATTTATTATAAATATACTAGTTTAAGGTTTTTTATGGTCAATCAAGGTAAATTTGTCACATATGTACCAGTTTGGGGTTTTTTATGTTAAAAAAAATGGTTTAAGATAAATTTGTCATAGATGTACCAGTTTTGGGTTTTTTAGGATATTAACCTAAAACGGAAAAAAAAAAAGAGAAAAAAATAACAAGAAAACTTTTACTGACTTGAATAGATGGACATGAGGTGCCAAGCCATGTCATTTTCCAGTCCGGTGATTGCTTAAGCTACAATCCACGTCAAACCGCAAGATATAGAGTTAATATGAATGGAATGGCTACATTGTACCCATATTAAAAAGTTCAAAGTCTAAATCAAGACAAAAAAGGGTCATTCTGCCACCAAGCCAAACTCCGCAAGGAGTTCTAAAAGATCCTTGCAAATGAAGAAATTCTCTGGCCTGTGAATCCAGAACAGCCTGGATCTCTGATGATGAGGGGCACAACACCTCCTGTCGTCACACCCTGAACTCTAGCTAGGTAGAAAAAGAAACGAACCACTTCTATCAAAGATCAAAATAATGACCATCTCTAATCCCGTTAGGGGGCAAATTTCATAAAAAAACACGAACTTTATGTGTTGTCCTAAATATGGCCCGAACTTTATTTTGTCTAAAAAAAAAAAATATAAACTTTAGGTATTGTCCAAAATCTGGCTCGAACTTTATTTGAGATAAAATAAAGTAAATCTATTACAAATAGGCTTCATATCTCTATTTAATTATAATATGCACACGCATTTAATATCTCACTTTAAGACAATGTAATATTTTGCTTCCAACCCAACTTTTGACATTGCAAATAGCTTGCCAATTGTTAATTGATCTAATGGCCCTAGCCATGTGCCTCGTCCCCTAGAATTGAAGCTGCTGAATTATTTTTCCATGAGAATCATTTGTAAAGTTTACCTTATTGGAAGACAGACTTAAATTTAACACTTTCCTCCAAAAACTCGAATGCAGGATCATTTTGTTGTGTTGGATATTATTGCTGACATGGAAATGCCACGTCGGATGACTGTGAAATGAGGGTTAACAAGTGAAAATTTGTGCCGGGCCAGATTTGGGACACAAATGAAAGTTTGTGCTTTTTTTTTTAGACAAAATAAAATTCTGGTCATATTTGGGACAACACCTAAAGTTTATGTTTTTTTTTTAGACAAAATAAAGTTTTGGCCAAATTTAGGATAACACCTAAAGTTGGTGCTTTTTTATGAAATTGGCCCCCTGCTAGGACATTGAAACTCACATAAATTGTCATTTATCTTGCTTATTTTCTGCAAAAACAATCTTTAATGATCTCCTTCCTTTTCCATATACCCAATGGGACAGATTAATCTCTCCCGAATCAGCAGAGCTCCTAACTCAGCCCATCCTTGATTCTAAAACCAAAAATGTTGTTTGGGGTCTTAAAGCTTTCACATCTCGTGGACCAAATGGATTTGAACCCATCTTCCATCATAGTCTCTGTCGCAGGGAATCTGGAAACTTCTTAACCTAACCAATGTACTAAGATAGGTCACATACAACATTTTATTTCAAAAGCACCCCTTTTACCACGAACAGCGATGCATAAGCAATCGGAGACTACACAACAAACATACATGGAACAAATTTGGAAAACAATCTCAGAAAGAAACTCCTCAGATATTGAAGACTATTTATTTCTTTCGAAAAGGAAATAAAATCAATAAGAAGGAAATCTTCATGTGATTTTTCTTTTTTACTTTGAATAACTACTTGAGCAAAACTCAATTATGTTGCATTGTTCCCACGGAAAAAATTTAACTCATTTATAGATGTAATGAAAGTCTGTCATGCTCCGAACCCTCGGCGCATGCCCATCCCTCTCTGGTCAATAATATTTTGCAACTTTCCAAGATGAGTCGTCGACCCTTTTGTTTTTATTGCACATGCGGAAGAAAAATAAATCCCCTAACAATAATTATCTCGGGATAGAAAAACAAAACAATACATTCACAATCAAACACTTTTATAAAACAACGAGTTTAGATACAAAAAGAGTCAGGTCAAAAGTCTATAAGAAGGTCGGCTCTAAAAAACAAAGGTATTGTCCTACAACATACTAGTCGGACCCAAACGTCAATCCTTCTGACTCCACCTCCACAAATTCCGGGGCTTTTGTCCTCCATCACCATCTTCTAAGGACCTGAAAATGTTTATTCAATAACCAGTGAGACAGTGAGACAATGTATCAGTAAGTCCATGCTTTAAATCCCAATTATGAGGGTAATACGTCCAGAGGCGCCCTAACCACACAATCACACATTTGGCATAGAGGACTTACCTCGCCTCAGTTCCATCCTGTAAGTTAGTATAGTTTATATCACAAACAGCCATATAGATATGAGCAACAATTAGGCTCCAACAACTGAAATGCTACACTCAATTCTCAAATAGTACAGGAGTCCTAATTATAAGGCAAAATCGTTATGACACATCCCATTCCATGTCACACAATTTTGTCCCATAATCTGGCGCAGATATTTTACTCAACACGCGTTCCAATTAATAATTACGCCCACTCTAGGGTATGGCCTACTTGAAGTTTGGCGGTCTATTGGCGTAGCCAAGCATCGTCTCACCCAATTGAGCATAGTTACATCTCTCAAAGATGACTTTCTCGAGGGAGTATAGGTCCAACCTAACCTGCGACCCAAATCCCAATAAATGGGTATCCCATATAAGGTAATGTCCATTCGACATAGTTTGGGAACGGGTTCTCTTAACCAACACACGACCAATCAATCTTGGCCTAAGACACTGTGCATTGCACTCAAATGCCTTGATTAAAATAATGATCTTGCCTATTTTCTTCATATTAAAAACACCTGGTGAAAATAATCGTGTGTGGGTACACGGTCAGATTGGACCAGGAAAATTTATGACCTTCTTTTTTTAAAATCCCACTGGTTTATATAGTATATAAAACCATTTTCGGTGTTTAAAACCTGACACCCAGGATTTTCTGAATAAATATCAAAATTTACAATTTTTGGAATAATTGACTCAATTTCCAATCAGCACTCAATTTTCACAATTTAACACTCGATTGTAGAAATTAACCACATTATTGCAATCAGCACGAAATTCCGGTCACCGACTATCCTGATCTAATTTTTGGAATTTTTTTAATAATTAAATAATTTCTAAAATTAATTAAATAAATGTAGTAAATACTAAAAATGCTAACTTAGGCTAAATAATTCTAATCTAACCACCTATTGAACTAAATAAATCATTCTAAGCATCCTAGCTATATAACAATACACTAATCTAATTAACTATAAATTTCTAACCACCTAATTACTTAATATAACTATCCTAATTTAACTAACTAAACTAATAATTAAACTAATTACATTTAAATAAATCTAAACACCCCATTAAACGTCATTAGCCTATTAAGAAGAATTTAGTGCATAAACTTATTGAATTATTACGGAAACCAGTTCACCGCGACGATGGCACAATGGCAATTGAAATTCGAATTTTCAGCGACGTCAACGGACAGTCGGGCCGGGCTTGGAATTGGCCCAACAAATCTTAGCCCAAATTGAGATTTGTTAATGAGTCGAGCTAGGCTTGCTTTACGGGGTCAATGGGCTGACTTCAAGACTAGGCCTGGGTTTGCTGAAAGATGGGTCGAAATGCTTTGAAGAAGCTGATGGGCTCAAAACTTGGGCTTCAAATCCAACTGAAGGTGAGCTGGCTGCTGTTCTGGGCTGCTGGACCCAAAAAATTCGCTGGGCTTTGGGCTTCAGCTTCAAATTGTTGGGTTGCTGCTGGCTTCTTGGGCTTCAATTCAATGGGAACAATTTTCCAACACGTGGGCTTTTCTCCTTAGGCCAATGAATTCGAGTACCTTTGATGGTTAGAACATGCAAATATCTAGGAATTCCCTCAGAATAGGGTAGATCCAAAAGAGAATTGTTTGCTTGGATATTGGCAAAAGTTGATTCAAAGTTAGATGGATGGAAAGAAAAGTTAATTTCAAAGGGCGGAAAGGAAATTCTGATTAAGTCTGTTGTTCAAGCGATCCCTCAGTATGCTATGGCTATCTTTAAAATCCCTGCATCTATTTGTAAATCTGTTGAAAAGAAGATTGCTCGTTTCTGGTGGCAAAACAATAGTAAAAAACCAGGTATCCACTGGAAGAATTGGGAGGAGCTTAAACATAGGAAAAGCAAGGGCGGACTTGGTTTTCGAGACCTTATGGATTTTAACAGTGCCATGCTTGGAAAGCAAGCCTGGCGTTTAATTCAGGGACCTTCCTCTCTTTGGAGTATGCTGTTTAAAGGTCTTTATTTTCATTCATGTGAATTTACACAAGCTGAGAAAGGAAATAGACCGTCATGGGGTTGGCGGAGTCTGTTAGAAGGAAGAGATTTCATTTTACCGAAACTTCACATGGCCCATTTGTTGGGCCGAGCAAAATCTTTGCTGAAGAAAATTCTCCAACCTTCGGAGACAAATTATGCTGGGCAAAGGCCCACAAAAATGGTAAGACACGGATGCAATGGCAGATGGTCGAATGATATTTTATTTCGTTGCTGCAAGCCTTCGTTGGAAACGTGGACTGCTGCAGGCGTGTGAGGCGGCGGAGAAGCGGACGAAGGAGAGAAGACACGAAGACCTAGGCTTGATCGGTGGAGATTTGTGCTCAACAAAGGCTTCGGTGGAGACGTCACGGAAGAAGACTCGCGGTCAACTGACCGCTAAAGGAGACCGACCAGCTGTCTTCGTGAGTGGAGGGATGACACGCGTTTGAGGAGCTGCAGAGGTGAAAAGCGATGAAGTTGCAGCTTGATTCGGTGGATGAAACAATCGTTAGTGGTGCTGCAGTGTTGACCGAACCGAATGAGGACTTGGGCGTGGCAGCTTCGGTGGTGGGGTGCTGGCACGCGGCAGGGGAAAACGAGCAAAGATGGAGAGATGGGCGTTGAGAGAGAGAAATCCAGCGGAGAGAGACAGCTGCAATCGTCGACGCAAATGAAGGAAAAACAAGATAGACAGGGGCGGTGAAGGAGGGACAGCGACGGGAGTCAAGCAGCTGGCAAGGTATGCTCGGCAAGCTTGGAAAAATGGGGTCCAAAGTCAGCAATTCTATCCCCTTAATTAAAGACGTGTCCGCTAATTCTTTCCAATAAATCAAGTCACAATTGAGCCAAGTTAAATATCAAATTGCAGCCCCTTGCCAAAATTCCAAATTTCACTGCATTAGTTCCAATTTTTTTACTTGATTCCCCATATCGAGATCCAATTTCGATGAAGAAAAATTCTGAACAATTTTTTACAAGTCCCCAAAACTGAAAGGCTTGGCTTGGAAGTCCAAATTTCATTCAACTTAACCCATTTGAATTTCCATTAATTTTCCGTGACGTTCGAATCGATTTTTCGTAAAAATCTCTGAATCTCCGAAAATTTTTCAGAGGATGAGTCAACGTTTCTAAAATAAATAGTGATATGACAGAACTTTTAATTTCTGAAATCGGGTTCAAATTCATAGTTAATTTCAATTTGACGCGATTTTAGCATGACCTAGTCTACCGAGTAACTTTTAGGAATTTTTGGTACAATTGACCCATGATCGATTTATTTCAAGTCACATTGTACATCTTTGACATATTGGCGATTTTTAGTTGTCATGAAAATCTCAAGATTTCAAATGCGGACATCGGGTATAGAAATAACAGAAAAATCGATTTAGTGATGTTCAACGAGAATTTTGCAATTAGATGGAATCACCCTCACACTAATCATATATCTCTATCGAATCGACTTATCTCCGATCTCTGATTGACTTTTTTGGTGCCATAATGACCCTTATAAATCAAACACGATCGAGCAGTCAATTTCTTGATCAAATTCTCAAGTCCATTGGATTGAAATCTCTTAATGATTTCTCCAGATAATCTAGTTATCTCATGAGTGATTAATTCAAAGAATAACATTATAGGCGCGTCGATGAAAGGTTCAATTTATTTAATCGAAAACAAAATCTAAAAATTCAAGTTATCACAAAATCAAATTAGCAACTGCACGTGTATGCTTACCTAATTTATTGAGATTTCACAAAATTACTCAATAAGTGAAATTTTGTTGAATTCAACATCTAATTTGGCATTTGTTAATCAAATCCAATGTATTTAAAGTTTTAAAAACATCATTTCATTTGTGGCGGTCACAAGATGATCACAAATTTTGATTTACTTGGAATAACTACTTGAGCAAAACTCAATTATTTTGCAGTGTATCCACGAAAAATAATGAAAGTCAAATTAGCAACCGCAAGGGCATGTTTACCTAATTTAATGATATTTCAAAGAATTACTCAACACTGCAACATCTAATCTGGCATTTGTTAATCAAATCCAATATGCTTAAATTTTCAAAAACACTATTTCATTTGTGGGTAGTCACAAATGTTATGATATATGTTAATTTAAATGTGATCCCAATTTTGTATTTCCTGATTTTGTAATTCCGATTTATTGCTCAATTTATTACTCCCGTTTATTACATGATAATTGCACATTAATATATTACCATAATGGTTTTGATGAAACACGTCAAGAAATAGAATAAAAATGTCAAGTCGTCTAGTTTAAATTCTATCGATGCAAAAAACACACCATCAAGTTTTAAGAAGTATTGGCTAGTGAAACGGGACATTTAGATAAGATGATTCCACAAATCAATCGATACACGGTTTGCACATCCGTTCAAGGTTTTTGGGTGATCCGTATGTATATATTCTCATCAATGGCTAAAGATATGTCGATCCTTACATTTTTGCAAAATTGTTACCTATTATGCACATATTTGTTTGTGAATGATAAATTAGGATCGTTGGGTTTTCTTTAGACTTAGTCTAACAACAAGATGATCACAAATTTTGATTTTCAAGTTAACTTAGACAACTCTAGCTCGAGTTGAACTTAATCTTTCATTTAAGTCGTGTAAAATTATTACAAGAAACAACATTAAGTAACATGAAAAATGATAGCAGAAAAATTTGAAGTAATTGATTTTGTCATTTTTAAAGATTTGGACTTCTATTAGTTTTAAATCGGGCAAGACATTACAATTAACAAATTGAGGGGTGAATGCAAACACTACTTGATCTTTCTTCTTGAAAAGTTTGGTCATTTTTCTTTTCAATATGGCCTTACATTGAGTTATTAGATTTATACCATATTGAAGTGATTTTTCCAAAAAAAAAAAAAAAAAAACTAAAGGATCCAATAGCGCAAAATGAGAATTCAAGGACTTAATTGGACAAATTACGTAAGGTAAGGACCAAGAATGAAATTATCCTATAAGACATGACAAGTGGGTGAATCATCCCCTCAGCAAGGCCTTATCGTAGCTCATTACAGGTTAGGGCTACTAGAACGGCATAAAGAGTTGTTCTAACTAGAAGATCTATCTCCACCAAACCCAGTTGTCAAATGGTCTATTTGGTTGAGATGACTAATATCACCCCCGGATTTAAAGACCCAGTTGTCCCCATCAGATAAGTGGAAAATGTTGACGGAAGTATTCAAGAACTTTACAGGTTGGTTATTTGGGCAAGCCTGCACATGAAGCGTTTGGAGTACTCCACCATGAGTGACTGCTACTACTCGTTGTCCTGCACAGTGAAGAAAATTTTATTTGCAATTTCTATTTCCAGCTTAACCCATATTAGAAATTCTTTAGTAGTGAATGGAAAGAGCAATTAAATCATGGTCGTCCTCGTCCCCATCCTCATCTTTCTTCTGCTATCATGAAGCAGGCAAACCCAAGAAAGGGCATTTAAAAGCAAAGAGCATTAGTAAACTCTTAGAAAACATTAAAACAACAATTATAGCTATTCACCAAGTCCTGTTATGCTTAGCTTTCAAGACTGGAAAAGGTTATCTAGGAAAAACTCCTTTAAAAAGAAGCTATGGAGATTCGAACAGGTGAAATATGAGTATTATTGGGCCCGGTGAACACTATGCAGGGAGTCACTTTCAAGGATAAAACTATTAACATTGCATTTAGGCTAGTAGAACACTCCACAATTCTGGTGAATAAGTGAAATAAATAATCTCTTTACCTTTGTGCTTCATACTGATGTTTCGTAAACATGTAATGCAGCGCTGATAAACCTGCTCAATACTTTCACCACCGCCCTATGTGTAGAAAAAACAAGAAAAATGACTAATCAGACATTCCACTTGTGAAGCAATTTGAACCCTACAGCCTACCAAACTCTTTATCAATAAATGTTAATCTTGTAATCCTTTGTTTTGTAACACCTAACACATGATATGCGATCTTTATTATGTTTTACAGATTAAAAATAACATGTAAGATGTGAATCCATTAAACAGTCTAAAATATGGGACCGAAATTTTTATAGTTGTGTATTAAACATATATAAAAGAACACATCACCTGAACCATTGAACAACTCCAATAGCAAAAACTATGAATTTTGCAGTATTCACATATGCATAGTTTCCATATAGAAAGTTAGTGGCAAAATGCAAATTGACAAAAATCAGGTGCATTTTGTCGAGCTCTGTGCAAATCAAAACTCACCGGAAGTTCTTGATCTGTCTTCTGCGATAAAAGGGCTTTATAGGCTTCAGGACAGACGCTAGCTGCCGCATGTGGCTGAAGGCCTTGAAGATCCCCAAGATTTCTTTCTCGTAGACCTGGATCCTTAATAACCTAGTTTCTCATTTGTAAAGAACGTGCAGGATTTTTCAGCGGACCCAATCATTAATCGAGCCATAAGAATAAAGATGAACTTTTACAACATTCTGAACTTTCCAACAAATAAAGAAAACATCTAATAGAATTTTTTAGCTCTACATCATTGTCCGAAATTACGTATATGTTGGGTTTTGTAACACCAAATGGGTAATGCCAAATTCATGTGTAATTCTCGAAAAATAGAATGCCAAATCAAGAATGGTCTCACTACATTCATACCTCCAATCCACCACAAGCAGTTGCAATCAGATTTGCCGTCTCAAAAGCTCGTTTTAAGTCAGATGAGTAAATTGCAGAGATTTTGCCTTCTTTGGATAGCCTTTCACCCACCTTTTAGGGAAAATAACAGAAGATGTTAGTAAACTTGTTAGTCAATCCAAAGAAATGAATTATATATCACTACAAATACTCACAGCTGTTGCTTGCTGCCTCCCAGTTTCATTCAATTCAACATCCAGAGTTCCCTTTTCAATGTAATGAAAGTAATTCGAAGGTAAATAGAAAAAGTGGCAAAAACCAATTTTAAACAAAATAGATGAGATGACAGATATCAGTACAATTAGAAATAGATTTGCTTAAACCCACGCATTAATACGGAGAAACAACAGGCTAGCAATGCTTTTTCTCTAATTTGATTAGGCATGTCCTATCATGGAATTAATATTGATCCCTCAATCACAAAAGCTGTAATAGAAGATATGAAACCTTAGCGGTAGAGTGTACATATTATTTGCTATTACATCTTCTCTCATCTTTTGGGGTCACCCTGAATATTTCCTTGCCATCACACGTTCCAATTTTATATAGGAAAAGAGAATTATGAAAATCAAAATACAATTCTCAAGCAAAGGCTTGTACTGGTGTATTCACAATGCGATTACAGATTTATGTACATAGCTTCACAAGAACTGATGTCATTCACCAAAATGATGCCTCTATTAATTAAACGTTTGGACTGTATTTTGTCACACAATGGGGAAATATCTAATAGTGAACTACATGCAATATTCGATATCGTAACGGTAATTAGCAATTTCTACAAAATTAGAAGGCTAAAGAGAAATCCAAAACCTGAAATCTTCCGTCAACATTCCAGTCTGTTTCTCCGTGACGTATGACAATGATTTCAGGATAGTTTACCCCAATTGAAACCGATTGAGCATCACCATTGCAAACCATTTCAGCAGGAATTCTGAAAGATAACCCGTGAAAAGAGGGAACTGGAAAACCTCATGCATATAAAGACAAAGCTACCACGACAGCAAAAAGTAAGAGATATGTGCACTGGAAGTCCTAAAATTTGTCACGAAAGTGTAATTGAGTCCTAAAACTTACAAAAAGTATAATCAAAACCTAAAATTTCCAAATTAATACAATTGAGTCTTTCTATTAACTCCATCCATTTAAACTAATGGAGAATGCTAACGTGGCTTTTTAAAATATTTTTTCACTCCTACATGGCAATGACACAGCCAAAACATAGAACACTAGGCTAAAATGATGTTTTGGATTTAAGTCTTTTTTTTAACCATAAACTTAATTAAATAAAATAAAAAAATATTTATAAAAAAAACAAAAAAAAGGGGCAAAGGCAAGGGTGGAAACCCTTGCCAATGCCTACCCCATTGCCGGAAAAGGTTGAGGGGGCTTGGTGAGGGCGGGCAAGGATTGTCAAGGCCAAAGACTTGGGCCGAAGACCCTTGCCAACTAGGTGAGGGTCGTGGCCTTCCACCTAGATTTGGGCAAGGGTTGCTTACCCTTGATGAGGATTTCCAATCCTTGGTGCGGTCTAGCGACCCTCACCAAGGGCCACCATAGCTAGGAAGAGCCAATGACTCTCTAAGGGTTGATGACCCTCGCCTAGATTTAGGCGGAGGGTTGCGGGCCCTCTCTTGTAGTTGGTGAGGGTAGTTAGCCCTAGTTGAGGCCCCAACAACCCTCGCTAGCCCTTTTTGGTGATGAGGGCGGCGGCAACAAGAACCCTACCACCCTTGCCGCCCTAGCCTTTAGCTTTTTTTTTTTTTTTCCATTTTTGTGTTTTTGGAAATACTTTTTTTATTTTATTTAATTAATATTTTGGTTAAATAAATTAGAATTTAAGCCCCATCATCGCCATGTTTGGAGAAAAGTATTTAGAAAAGCCATGTCAAGCATTTTCCTTTACTCTAAATGAATGGAGTTAATGAAAAGACTCAATTGTACCAATTTGATAAATTTAGAACTTGATTACAATTCTTGTAAATTTTTGGACTTGATTGTTCTATAATAGAAATACGTTTGATAGGACTCCTAAATTTTTTTGTCTCTTTTCATTTTTTTTATACTTTTATTATATTTTTCTTTTTTTTTTCTTTTTCCTTCTCTCCTTCTTCCTCCTTCTTTGTGGCCGATCATGGGTGACGGTGGTCGTTGGCGATTGGCTGAGCAAGGTTCGGCGAGCTCTGTGAAGGCTCACCTAATCACTACAAGCCTCGGCCTCGCCAAATCTAGGAGAGACCAAACTTCCCCTGGTGCAAGGTTGGCCTTGCCTTGGATTGGCAAGGCTCAACCTCCTGGTGAGGCCCAACCTCATGCCGTTTGGGTGTGAGGTTAAGGCTCATGGTGGACTAGTGAGGCTCTAGCGAGCTCGTCAAACCTTGCCCAATTGGTCCCCGGCCAATATTGCCAACGGCGATGGTGGCGGTGCCCAGCAATGGCCAGCGACCAATTGGGGGGAAGAAGAATAGAGAAGAAGAGAGAAGTAGAGATAGAAAATAAAAATAGGTTTGAGTTTTGATTCTAAAATTGTTCATGAAAAGAAAAAAGCAACTTTTTTTTACTTTTTAATTTTGTTCACAATCTATCTAAAAAAAATGGGATTTTTGTTTTCAGAAATAAAAAATTTATCAAATGGATCTCTGTTTCAAATTTATTATCAGACATGAAAGAATAAAATCAGTTACTATCGGACAAGTTATCTCTATCAGCAGCAAGCTCTTATCATCACTGAAATGACAAAAAACAGAATGCACCCACAAAACTAGATTGAGCTCACCTATTCCGGAGTTTTTCATTATCTTCCACATTCTGCGGAACTTCTGGAGCAAAAAAAAAAAAAAAAGAGAAAAAAAGAAGTCGACGAAAATGGAGGACAACGTCAAACCTCGAGCTTGAAGCCGACATGGCGAACTCGCGATTTGGCTCTGGACCGTGCGTCTCTGATAGCAGTTGACCGATGAATGGAGTTGCGAGTCCCAAACTTCGAGTTCAAGGAGCCACAACGTGCGGAGTGCTTCGGCCGATAAGCAAACGTAGACCATTAATCTTGATGGAGTCGCTGAAGATTTTATAGCAAAATGCATTTGATTCGGAGCCGTTGGTCTTCGCTTCGGTCGTCCCGGTGTGAATGATAAAATATTAAGTATGTGCACGAAAGTTGCAGAACAATTCCGTATGGCCTGCAGAACAATTCCGTGTGGCCTCCGTCTTCATGATCTTTCGTAGGAAAGTTTATGAACGACCTGACGGATTAGGAGAGAAAATAAAAGGCGTGTTTTTTTCATTATGATCGGAATGTCTTCGTCGTCTCCGGTTCACCTGACAAAACACGAGGTCTCAAGTTTCGTATCGTCGTCGTTCTCTTCTTTTTCCTCAACCTAAGCTGTTCAACAGTTCAATTTAGTCCTCTCTCTCTCTCTCTCTCTCTCTCTCTCTCTCTCTCTCTCTCTCTCTCTCTACTGTCAATATCCGCGGCAGCCTTAGTTGAAACCACCTGCCGCCGTGGCCCGCCCTAATCGCTGCTGTAATTGAATACCGCAACCACCTAAAACGAGGCCCAACAAGTGGGGGACATTTGATTCGACCAAATTGCTTGGGCCAATCTTTGGATTCGAAATTTACTTCGTTTCTTGACTACTAAGCAAATAATGCATCCTATTTGATATTGATTCAATATTTGGGTTTGCTTGTTTCTTCCTGCATATTCGATTTAGATTTTTCTATTATTTTTCCAACTGATTTTGCCCTTAAAACAATTACTAAATACACTTAAAGTGCTTTTATCTAACAAACCCAATGGCGCTTTCAATAAAACTTTATTATATGCATAGCACTTATTTGATCTTATTAGAATACATATATGATCTATAAGCATCCTGTTTTATTTGCATATTTTCACCGTGCAGGGCCAAAATGTGTCACGCAAAATTCTCAGTTTTATGTAAAATAAGCATATCATTGTATTATTTTCCAAACTTACTAACAAGTATGTCTACTTAGGATTTGTTGTGAGTTTGCTTCACTAAACATTGCTTTTTGCAAAAATAATATAAAAATAGTGGCAGAATCCTGGAGTTTTGCCTTGATGAGCACGATCTATTAGGGATGACTTACGTGTCATGCCTCATATTCATCTATAGTGAGTTCTGGTGTCATCGTCCTCGTAATCCCATGTCCCCATGATATGAGACAATCCTTTCACCCGAATTTCAACATGTTTCATCCAATCCATAAAGGGAAAGTTTAAAAAAAAAAATCATAAGCTTATTACAGTGATGCCAATTTAGTCATAATCTATATATATTTTTTTGTTAATTGAATTCTAATTTTTTTACATTTGTACCAATTTAATCCATTCGGCCAATTATGATTAGAAATTGCTGACATGGATACCGAGCATCCTACGTCGCATGGCGGACGGTTACTGAGATAATTTTTAATAATATTTTAACAATTTTTTGAATTTTTATTTAATTTTTTCGTTTATTTTCTCTTTTATTTTCCTTTCCTTCTTTTCTTTTGTTTTTCCTCTCCGTGCCCAGCAAGAGTAGGTAGAGCTTACCGACCACTGGGCGAGGCCTCTTGCCCGGGTGCAAGGCACGACAGGTTTGCTGGAAGGTGCGGCAATGCTAGACATGCTGGAATCTGCAAGAAATCGAGGACTCGACTGAGCTTAGTTTTTCATACGTATGGAGAACGGTGTGAATGCCACCGATATAGCCGAGTGAACCGAAAGCACCGAACATCCACGCATAAGGATGCAACAGAAAAGCCGTCCAAGGGAGATCTAAATCAAGCAGACATCATCAATTGCATTCATGCCTGCCAAGCGCACAAAGCTCAAGAACAAACCCATAAAGAAAACGGCAAATTTAGAACCTATAAAGACATGATCAGATATAATTACCATTACCTAAACGTACTAATCAACGTACGAAATTTTATTGCTAATAACAAGAAACGATTAAGTGGCTTTTGACACAATTTACAATGTCAAGCAATTCATCTTTATCTGGGTACTTGTAACAATTGTGGCACCCGAAACACTTTGGTTGAGTGACCAGAGGATAGCACTCTTCTAGGCCATTAAGAAAAATTGTTCGAACAATCAATGTATGCCTTTAGCCCGATCGATCTAACTAGGAGTTTCATCCCCACCAAAACTTGTGCTCGATATTTCATTTGGTTGAGATGACTAACATCACCTGAGGATTTCAAGACCCAGTTGTTCCCATCAAACAAATGGAAAATGTTGACAGAAGTATTTAGTACCTTTTTGCCAGACCGTTTATTTTGGCAGGCCCGCCTATGAAGGGATTGGATGACACCACCATGAGTGACCAGTACTACTCGATCTCCTGCTTAGTGAAGGAAAATTTTATTTGCAATTTCCCTTTGCCAACTTAAATTGTATCAATATTCTTTAGTATTGAACATGAAGTGCATTTAAATCATGGTTGTCTCGTCTTCGTCTTTCTTCTGCTATAACAAAGAAAGCAAATCGAAGAAAGATCATTTAAAAGCAAAGAGCACCAGAAAAGCTTTAGAGAGCATTAAAACAACAATTAAAGCTGTTCACCAATTCTTGCGATGCTTAGTTTTTGAGACTGGAGAAGGTAATCCTAGAAAAACTCCTTTAAAGCAGCTATAGATCGAACAAGTAAGATGTAACTTATAGTGCCTTGTCAACTCTATGCAAGGAGTCATATTCATATAAAAAACTATTAACATCGCATTTAGCTTATTAGAACACTCACACAATACTAGCGATTAAGCAACATAAAAAGATCTCTTTACCTTTGTGCTTCAAACTAATGTTTCGCAAACACATAGTGAAGCGCTGGTACATCTGATTAATACTTTCACCACCACCCTATGTCCAGAGGAAACAAGAAAAACACCGATCAGACATTCCTCCTATGAATCAATTTGCTCCTAGTAGACTGCCAAACTCTTTCTTGATAAATGTTTATCAAGTAAACAATTTTTTTGTAATGCCTAATATATGAGATGAGAACTTTACTATATTTTAAGGACTGAAAGGACATATAAAATGTGAATCCATAAAAAAGCCAAAAGAATGGGACTAAAATTCTTCTAGCCGTATGTATAACATCACGTGAACCATTTAAACAGCTCCGATGACGAAAACCATGTAATTGCAATATCCACGCACATTACGCACGGTTTCCAAATTGAAAGTTGGTCGCAAAATGAAAATTGACCAAAGTCAGGTGCTTATTGTCGAGCTCAGGGCAAATAAAAACCCACTGGAATTTCTCGATCCGTCTTCTGCGATCGAAGGATTTTGAAGGCTTCGGGACAGACCCTGGCCGCAGCAGGTGGCCGAAGGCCTTGAAGCTCGCCCAGATTTCTTTCCCGTAAACCTGGATCCTTGATAACCTAGATTCTCATTTGAAAACAACACGCAAGATATTTCATAGGACACAATCATTAACTAAACTGTAAGAATGAACATGAACTTTTAGAACATCCAGAACTTTCCAACAAATAATGATAATATCTGATGGAATCTTTTAGCTCTACATCACTGCTTGAAATTTTCGTATATGCTAGGTTCCGTACTTCCAAATTGATAATACAAAAATTTATGAGTAATTCTCATTAAAAGAAAGCCAGATCAAAAATGGTCTCATTATATTCATGCCTCCAGTCCATCACAAGCAGTTGATATCAGATTTGCCGTCTCCAAAGCTCGTTTTTGGTCAGATGAGTAAATTGTAGAGATTTTACTTTCTCTAGACAACCTTTCACCAACCTTTCAGGGAAAACAATAGTAGAAGGAAATAAACCAGTTGGTCGGTCCAAAGAAAGGGATAACATATCACAAAAAAGTACTCACTGCAGTTGCTTGCCGCCTCCCAAATCCATTTAAATCAATATCCAGATGTCCCTGTCCCATATAATGAAATAAGTTGTTGAATTATGTCTCAAGTTTGAATCCATTATACGATACCCGATACGCGCAAAACATTCTCAAGCTGAAACAAGAAAGAACGTGCACGGAGCATTTGATGAAAAATGGCGTAGGATAGGAGCCGAAAGAATTCAGCCCTAGATATGAGCCTCTGCAAGTTGGAAATGGAGGCCACAAATGCGTGTGTTGATTTTTTGTGGCCTTTCTCACTTGTCAGCGTGATTTCTGAAGAGTTGATCGTCCAAGTTTCTTCTACGTCATTAAATGCATGCACATGGCCATGTGCATGCATGCTCGTAGAAAACAAGTGGATCAGCACTTGTGGCCTCAGAAGCCTATCATGTAGGCGCCGAACTCTCTCCCTCTCTTTGTTCAACTTTTGTGGGCTTCTTTTTTTTTTTTTCTTTATTGATAAAGAAAGAGGGAAGGTAGAAGCTATTCTACGTGTATCAGTGCATGCTGGTCATCCGCTCACACGCTCTCATTAATTGCATGGAGGCACATGCTTTGAAGATCGGCACCGTTCTGAAAATTGTGGAGTACAAGTTTTTCCTCCCCTTCAACTGATAAAAGGTGAAGACGTCTGAAGCTCGAGACAAAGCGAAAAAGAATAGAGCTCAGCAGAGAGAGTGAAAGGAAAAGAGCTCGAGAGACCGAGAGCGAGAGATGTGAGCTCCGAGAGGTTTGTACGGAAGTCGAGTCCAGTGATTGAGTTGTATTGTTAAACACCGTGAGTATCGGGTATATAGTAGGGCTGGAAAACACTTGAGTGCATATGTGATTGTAATCCTGTAATTCTCCGATTTATAGTGGATTGATTTACTGGCTCTCCCCGTGGACGTAGGTTCCGACATTCAGATCGAACCACGTAAATTTATGGTGTCCTTGTCCTTTTATTGTTCCTCGTTTTATTTCGACCGATTTCTATAGCTCCCGACAAAATTGCAAAAATACATGATCCTCTTCAGTTGCAATGCCGATTAACAACAATTGGTATTAGAACTAAGACTTTGCAATTATGTCTGGAGCAAAAGTGGAGATTGAGAAATTTAATGAGAGGAACAACTTCGGGTTGTGGAGCGTCAAGATGAAGGCGCTATTAACAACTCAAGGATTAGCCAAGGCATTGGAGGGCAAGGCTCAGTTGCTCGAAACAATGCGAGATGTTGAGAAGGACGAGCTAATGGAGAAGGCCATGAGTATCATCCTATTGAACTTATCGGATGAAGTGCTAATAGAGGTGGCCGAGGAGGAGGATGCTGCAGCATTATAGGCTAAACTTCAGGCCCTCTATGTAAAGAAGGGTTTGAACAACCGCTTATATATGCTGAAGAGAATGTTCTAGTTTCGATATACTGAAAGTACGTCCATTAGATCCCACCTAGATGAGTTTAATAAACTCATGATGGACTTGAAGAATGTTGGCAAGATTTTAGATGATGAAGAACAAGGCATGATGTTGTTGGTGTCTCTACCGGAGTCATGGGAGCACTTTACCGACTCCTTGTTACAGGGGCGTACCACAATTACCTCAGAGGAGGTAAAATCTGCCCTGTTTTCAAAGGAGTAGCAGAGAAAGTTGCGTGATGACAGTCTAGCGCAAGATGTAGCACGTGGACTGGTGATTCAAGGTAGAGACCAACATCGGAGGCCTAACAACAGAAGCCAAAGCAAAAGCAGGTCGAAGTCGCGACATAGAAAATCAAAAGGTCCCGTGAAGTGCTTCGAATGTCACGAGGAGGGGCACATAAGGAGAGATTGTCTAAAGCTAAGAAATAAAGGCGTTTGGCAAAATGCCACAAGCAGTGTGGGGAATGTTGCTAAGGAGAGTACCAGTGATGCCGAGGCTGTCCTATGTGTATCTACGAGTTCGTCAGAAGACGAATGGGTGCTAGATTCTAGATGTTCCTATCATATGACTCCTCACAAGAACTGGTTCACTACCTACCAGACTGCAGATGGTGGTAGAGTTCTTTTGGGGAATAATGCAACCTGCGAGGTTGTAGGGATAGGAACAGTCCGGATCCGAATGCATGATGGCGTAGAATGGACGTTAACAGACGTAAGGCATGTACCGAAGCTCAAGAAGAGCCTTATTTCTTTGGGAACACTCGATGACCTCGGGTGCAAATACACAATTGAAGGTGGAGTGCTGAAGATCTCTCGAGGTGCCCTAACAGTGATGAAAGGGAAGAAGGCGAATTCTCTCTATCATTTACTGGGAGAAACCATGACCGGAGTTGCTGCAGTTTCATCAGGTGAGTTAGACTCAAATTTGACTCAGTTATGGCATATGCAATTGGGACACATGAGTGAGGCAGGTATGACGATGCTAAGTGAAAAGGGGTTGCTGAAAGGTCAGAAAACAAGAAAGCTAGACCTGTGTGAACACTATATCTTCGGGAAGTAGCATCGTGTTAAGTTTGGTACAACTCTACATTCGACCAAGCAACTAGTTGAATACATTCATTCAGATGTTTGGGGACCGTCTCCAGTTCCATCGAAAGGAGGTGCTAGATATATGCTGACATTCATCGACGACTACTCAAGGAAGGTATGGGTGTAGTTCAAGAATTTTAAGGCATTAATTGAGAAGCAGTCAAGTAAACAAATCAAGTGTTTGAGAACTGATAATGGCATGGAGTTCTGTGGTAAGGACTTTATCGAGTTCTGCCAAAAGGAAGGGATTGTGAGACACCGCACAGTTCCCGGGACACCACAGCAGAATGGCATAGCAGAACGGAAGAATAGAACTCTACTCGAGCGAGCTCGATGTATGCTTTCACATGCAAGATTGGGCAAGGAATTTTGGGCCGAAGCAATAAATATGGCGTGTTACCTGGTTAATCAATCTCCATCTTCTGCTATCAAGTGGAAGACTCCTGAGAAAGTATGATCAGGGAAACCTGTTGATTACTCCGAATTATGAATATTCGAATGTCTTGCGTATGCTCATGCGAGAGATGGTGAGCTTGAGCCAAGGGCAAAGAAGTACATATTTATGGGTTATGCACAAAGGGTGAAAGGCTGCCGGCTATGGTGCACTATCCCAGATCACCCGGTTTTCTAATCAGCAGAGACGTGATCTTCGACGAGACTGCAATACTTCAAAAGAGGAATCTTGAGACTCAACCAACAGAGCAAACAGATCATGGTGTCAGAAGTGAGGTGGAGATTCATGCGGAGTCTCCAAAGACCTCAGAGGTAACAAAGGAAGAGATTGCGGATGAGGCCACAATTCCTGAAGACGGTGATACTAAACAACCAATAGAGCTACAACACAACATAGCCACGAGCAGACAAAGAAGGCAAATTAAACCACTGGTACGTTATGGTTATTCTGATATTGCTTATGCATTAACTGTAGGTGATGAGGTGGAGATGGATGAACCTTCATCCTATTCTGAGGTGATGGCTAGTGCTGAGTCATCATAGTGGCTAGAGGTTATGAGTAAAGAAATAGAATCACTCTATCGGAATCAAACATGGGAGTTGGTCAAAGTACCCAAAAGCCAGAAAATTGAGGAAGCAAATGGGTCTAGAAACGGAAAGAGGGCATTCCCGGTGTAGAGGCAGCCAGGTTTAAGGCAAGACTTGTTGCGAGGAGGTATACTCAACGAGAGGGCATCGACTACAATGAAGTGTTCTCTCCTGTGGTAAGGCATACCTCTGTTCGTGTATTACTTGCCTTAGTTGTTGCATAGGATCTTGAGCTGGAGCAGCTAGATATGAAAATGGCATTTCTTCATGGTGAATTGGAGGAACAAATTTACATGAAGCAGCCTGAGGGATTTGCTATTCCAGGTAAGGAAGACCATGTTTGCTTATTGAAAAAATCTTTGTATAGACTAAAACAATCTCCTAGACAATAGTATAAGCATTTTGATGCTTTCATGACTAGTCAAAATTATTCGAAAAGTCAGTTTGATAGTTGTGTTTATTTTAGGAGATTGGAGGATGGTCTTTGATTTATTTGCTATTATATGTTGATGATATGTTAATAGCAGCTAAACATATGTCTGATATTTGATGTGTTGAAGCGGCAGTTGAGTGCTGAGTTTGAAATGAAAGAATTAGATGTTGCTAAGAAAATATTGGGTATGGAAATTTTGCGTGACAAAGCTACAGGAACGTTGCGTTTTCCTCAAAAGAAATATATTGAGAAGATTGTGGCATGTTTTAATATGTAGTCAGCAAAATCTGTAAGTACTCCTTTAGCTGCACATTTCAAACTTTCTGACAAGTTATCACTACAAACTGAGGAGGAGGAGGAACAAATGTCTCGTGTTCCTTATTCTAGTGCAGTTGGTAGTATTATGTATGCCATGGTATGTAATAGACCTGACATTTCACAGGCTATAAGTGTTGTTAGCCGTTACATGAAGCACCCAGGTAAGATTCATTGGGAAGCCGTGAAATGGATCCTCAGATATCTAAAGGGGACAGCAGATGTTGGCATTATGTATTGGGGAACGTCAATAGCAATGAGACCACAGGGTACGTGGATTTAGATCACGCCGATAACTTGGATGATCGCAGATCGTTAGCAAGGTACGTGTTTATACTAGTAGGTGGTGCAATTAGTTGGAAAGCGTCTTTACAAGATGATGTTGCATTGTCTTCGACTGAGGCAGAATATATGGCACTAACCTTTGTTGCAAAGGAGTTGATATGGCTAAGGGGTTTGCTCTCGGACCTTGGACTGGAGCAGAAAAGTGTCACCATACACTGTGACAATCAAGGTGCGATATATTTAGCTTATAATCCAATATACCACGAGCGAACAAAACATATCTACATCAGATATCATTTCGTCCAAGATGTCATAGCAAAGGATAAAATTATTGTGAAGAAAATAGCAACAGCAGAGAACCCAGCAGATATGATGACGAAGCATGTTCCTTCAACAAAGCTCGAGCTCTGTATGAGCTCGATTGGCATCTGTAGAGTATGAGCGCCCATCGGGGCGTTGGGAGAGCCGAGCATGGAAAATAATCACTATAACTTAGCTTTAAACGTTGAGCCAAGGTGGAGAATTGTTGAATTATGTCTCAAGTTTGAATTCATTATACGATACTCGATACACGCAAAACATTTTCATGCTGAAACAAGAAAGAACGTGGGCGGAGCATTTGATGAAAAATGGCGCAGGATAGGAGCCGAAAGAATTCAGCCCTAGATATGAGCCTCTGCACGTTGGAAATGGAGGCCACAAATGCGCGTGTTGATTTTTTGTGGCCTTTCTCACTTGTCAGCGTGATTTCTGAAGAGTTGATCGTCCAAGTTTCTTCTACGTCATTAAATGCATGCACATGGCCATGTGCATGCATGCTCGTAGAAAACAAGTGGATCAACACTTGTGGCCTCAGAAGCCTATCATGTAGGCGCCAAACTCTCTCCCTCTCTTTGTTCAACTTTTGTGGGCTTCTTTTTTTTTTTTTTGTTTCTTTATTGATAAAGAAAAAGGGAAGGCAAAAGCTATTCTACGTGTGTCAGTGCATGCTGGTCATCCGCTCACACGCTCTCATTAATTGCATGGAGGCACATGCTTTGAAGATTGGCACCGTTCTGACAATTGTGAAATACAAGTTTTTCCTCCCCTTCAACCGATAAAAGGTGAAGACGTCTGAAGCTCGAGACAGAGTGAAAAAGAATAGAGCTCGGCAGAGAGAGTGAAAGGAAAAGAGCTCGAGAGACCGAGAGCGAGAGACGTGAGCTCCGAGAGGTTTGTGCGGAAGTCGAGTCCAGTGATTGAGTTGTATTGTTAAACACCGTGGGTATCGGGTATATAGTAGGGCTGGAAAACACTTGAGTGCATATGTGATTGTAATTCTGTAATTCTTCAATTTATAGTGGATTGATTTGCTGGCTCTCCCCGTGGACGTAGGTTCCAACATTTGGACCGAACAACGTAAATTTCTGGTGTCATTGTCCTTTTATTGTTCCTTGTTTTATTTCAATCGATTTTTATAGCTCCCGACATAATTGCAAAAATACACGATCCGCTTCAGTTGCGACGCCGATTAACAACATAAGTAATGAAGGTAAATACAAAAGTTGGTAGAAACAAGTAATCAAACAAAATGCATGAGATAGCTGATATGAGCACAATTGGAGATATACTTGCTTGAACTCCTTTCTCTAATTCTATTAGGCATGTCCTATAATGTTATGAATATTGATCGCTTAGTCACAGTTACTGTAATACATGTTCTTAGCCATTACGTCCTCTCTGTCATCTTTTTGGCTCACCTTGAGGTGTTGCCTTGCCATCACAGGTACCATATTTACATAGGAAAAGAGCAATATGAAAGTCGACATATATTCTCAAGCAAAGGCTAATAATGGTGGATTCGCTATGCAATTACAGATATATGTAGCCCAATGCAGCCACATAGCTTAACAAGAACTGATATCGTTCACCAAAATGACGCCTCTATTAACTTAGCATCTGCATTGTATCCTGTTCGTTTGTCATACGATGGGCAACAATCAAATACTGTTCTCCATGCGCCTTTTATATCATAATAGGTGATAAGCAAGTTCTACAAAATTAAAAGGCTAAAGAGAAATCTAGAGGCAAAGAAAACCTGAATTCTTCCATCAGCATTCCACTCAGTTTCGCCATGACGCACGACAACAATTTCAGCATAGGCTACGCCATTTGGAACCAGTTGAGCATTGCCGTTGCGACCCAAGTCAGCAGCAACCCTAACAGATAAGCAGGAAAACAGAGTACTGGTTAACCTCCCGCACATTAAGACAGTAGCTAACAATAATCACCGAAGAGTAAAAGATTAAAACAAAAACGAACATTAAATGCAGCCTAAGACGCTCACACAGTGATATTGGTCTGGAAAATGGTTCAAAAGAATCCGCAAACAAGCAAACAAGTGAAGCGAGAGAAACAACATCGAAACTCCACTGAATCAATTGGAACAGTCGATAGACTCGTTTGGTTTATCAGCTGCAAACAAGTTCTCATCATCACCAACGTGCCAAAAAAACAGAGTGCCGCCAAAAAAATATATTGAGCTCAGTCATTCCAGAGGGTTTCACAGTCCTCCAAATTTCACGGAACATCACGACACATAAAGCAAAAAGTCGACCGCAACAGGGTCAGTCAGACCTCGAGTTCGAACCCAAAATGGCAGGCTTGCAATTTGGCTCTGGACCTTGCTTCCTCGATTGCCGTTGAGCGATGAACCAAGCCTCAGTCCCAATCTTCGAGTACAGGAGCGACAATGTGCGATACGACGCGAGAATGACAAAGAAGAAGAAGAAGAAAACCGTTGGATTTGGAATGTGCGGGGCGGGCGGTGCGCTCATCCTCTGCGCGAAGCGTCAGACTCGACCTCTCCCGGCTTGCTTTCTACGCACCTTGAAGCGGATGGGCCTGGTAAAGTGGGCCCACCTAGAGAAACAACCAGCCCAAGCCCATTATGGAAGTGGACTTGTCTTACTGGACTTTGAAAATCTCTGTGTCCAGATTTTTTTTCCTTTTGGGGGGGGGGGGGTGGTGGCGACAGGTGGGTATAAAATTGAGAAAACGAAACATATAATCTTTCAACTTTGGTTAAATATATAATATGGTATCTAAACTTTGGTTTGATGTGTAATGTGATATCCAAATTTTTAATTTATTCAATGTGACCCCTCAATTTTAATACTAATTCATTTTTTATTTTTGGACTATATAAAAATACTGAATACTGTAATTCTATTAATTCAAAGTTCAAAGATAATATTGATCATTTTGATAAAGTCAAGAGATTAAATTAAATATGTACTAAAAATTTAGGGATCATATTTATTATTCATGGACTGCATTAAATAAATTAAAAGTTTACAAACGACATTACATATTAAGCCATCATTTAAGACACCGTATATATTAGGGTTAATATCACCAAAAACCTCAATAGAAACACCGTGATCACATTAACCTCAAAATAATTATTGTGTGACAAAAATTTGAAAACTGGTATATACGTACCACATTTACCCTTTGTGTTATGAAAAATTCCCAAATTGATATACGCATGTTTTATTTACCCCAAATTGATATATTTGTCATATTTTATACCAAATTGTGGTAAATCTGAATTTTTTTTGGGGTGAATGTCACATGCGTGCACTAGTTTGGGATAAATGTGATGTTGTACCAATTTAGGATTTTTTAAGACATTATTTTTTTTTTTGGGTGGCAAATGTGGATTAAGTGCACCAATTTGGAGTATAGGCAACATGGGTG
Organism: Eucalyptus victrix; assembly: GCA_016097545.1. Taxonomy (NCBI): domain Eukaryota; kingdom Viridiplantae; phylum Streptophyta; class Magnoliopsida; order Myrtales; family Myrtaceae; genus Eucalyptus; species Eucalyptus victrix. The sequence continues at coordinate 44,149,931 of CM027843.1, read as the reverse complement.
CACCAGTTCTGGAGTTTTTGTAACATAAACATTTGTTTGGGTAAATATGGCACAAACATTCTAACTTGGGGGGTTTTGTAGTATTTACCTGACACATTATCTTATTAAAACATCGTGAATATTTCTTTAGCATACTTTAACTATGTATTGTGTCGGGGATAAAAGATAGGATCATAATGTACGACTTTAAATTATGTCTCGAATGATACTGAGTACATATGTCAATAGGAATCTGCTCATATTACGAGATGCATGTGCATCATAAGAACAAACATTTGCGATCCGTGCCATCTCCAAGGGAAATACTGAGTACTTTTCTTCATCTTTTTGCTTTATTATTTTGCTCTCTCTTTCTCTTTATTTAAGCATTTTTTTTCCAGACATATGCTTTGTTATTTTTCTCTTTTCAAAATATTTAAAATTGCCCTACCAGCAGCCATGTTAGAATCGTTAAGTTAATTAAGGACAGAACTCGATTACATAAATCACAAAATCTAAAGGATCCAAATAGTGCAAATTGAGGATTCGAGGACTTCAATTGGACGAATCGCATAATGTAAAAACCAAGAATGAAATTATCCTTTTAAGACGATAAGGAGTAAATCATGCTAGGTCCCACCACGACTATTTTTTTTTTTTTTGGTAACTTAGGGAACTCCGTAAGCCGATAGCTAGCGAGCAAACCCTAGGGGAGCAACTGCAAGACCCACCACCACAATACTCCAGGTAAGAATCCCTAACGACACTTTTGGGATTTGAACTTCTCCCATTCGTGAGGGGGAGAGAGCTCGAGCCAGCTGCGCCGCTGCGGGCAGTGGTTCTCTTAGTTGCTACCACCACGACTAATTATTGGTACTATAAAAGCACCCTAAAGATTTGATCTAACTAGAAGTTCTATCCCCACCAAAGCCTGTTCTCAGATATCCTATTCGGTTGAGATGACTAACATCACCCCCGGATTTGAGGACCCAGTTGTCCCCATCAGACAAGTGGAAAATGTTGACAGAAGTATTCAGGAACTTCACAGATTGTTTATTTGGGCAAGCCTGCTCATGAAGCCTTCGGAGTACACCACCATGGGTGACTGCTACTACTCGCTCTCCTACACAGTGAAGCAAAGTTTCATTTGCATTTTATGATTCCAGCTTAAATTGTATTAGCAATTTTTTGGTGGTGAAGGAAAACGCATTTAAATAATGGTACCCATCGTCCTTGTATTTCTTCTGCCAAAACAAAGGAAGCAAACTAAAGAAAGGGCATTTAAACGCAAAGAGCATCATCAAAGTCTCAAAAAGCATTAAAACATCAGCTAAAGCTGTTCACCAAGTCCTGTGATGCCTAGTTTTCAAGACTGAAAAAGGTAATCCGTGAAAAAATCCTTTAAAAATAAGCTATGGATATTCAAACCGGTGAAATATGAGTATTACAGTGCCTTGTCAACACTATGCAAGGACTCACTTTCATGTATAAAATTATTAACATCGCAGATAGAATAGTAGAACACTCCACAATTTTGGCGAATGAGCAACATAAATCATCTCTTTACCTTTGTGCTTCACACTGATATTTTGCAAACACGTAGTGCATCGCTTATGAACTTGATCGATACTTTCACCACCACCCTGTGTGCAAAAGATACAAGAGAAATGACTAATCAGACATTCCACTGGTGAAGCAATTTGAACCCTACATACTACCAAACTCTTTCTCACTAAATGTTTATCTTATAATCCTTCGTTTTGTAAGGCCTAACATATGACGTGCAAACTTTGCTATGTTTTACAGATCAGAAAGAAAATGTATGATGTGAATCCATTAAACAACCAAAAGAAGGGAAAATAAGACAAACAGTCCTTGAACTTTGACCTAATGTGCAATTTGGTCCTTAAACTTTTAATTTTTTTTAATATGGTTCTTGAACCTTAGCTCGATGTACAATGCAGTCCTTGAACTTTTAATATATTTAATATAGTCACTCAACTTTTTGTACATGTTCAATATAGTCCTCGAACTATAAAAAAAAAAAAAAAGTTTAACGTAGTTCTTCTATTAATTTAAGATTAGGGATTACATTCAATATATTCTTACCATTCAATGATTATACTGAACATATAACAAAATTTTAAAGGGTATATTGAACAATTTAAAAGTTGAGGGACCATATTGAGTTAAAGTTCATAAACCACATTAAATAAATAAAAGGTTCAAGCGCCAAATTGCACATTAGGTCGAAGTTGAGGGATTGTTTACATCATAATCCCCCAAAAGAATTGGACTGAAATTTTTATAGCAGTGTGTACACAATATAGAAAAGACCACATCACCTGAACCATTGAACAACTCCAATAGCAAAAATTATAATTTTGCAGTATTCACTATGCATAGTTCCCATATAGAAAGTTTAGTGGCAAAATGCAAATTGACAAAAATCAGGTGAATTTTGTCGAGCTCTGCGCAAGTTAAAACCTACCGGAAGTTCTTGATCTGTCTTCCCCGATAGAAGGGCTTTGTGGGCTTCAGGACAGGCAGTAGCTGCAGCATGTCGCTGAAGGCCTTGAAGATCCCCAAGATTTCTTTCTCTTAGACCTGGATCCTTAATAACCTAGTTTCTCATTTGTAAAGAACATGCAAGATTTTTCAGCGGACCCAATCATTAATCGAACTGTAAGAATAAACACGACTTTTACGACATTCTGAACTTTCTAACAAATAAAGATAACATCTAATGGAATTTTTTAGCTCTACATCTCTGCCTGAAATTACGCATATGCTTGGCTTTTGTACCACCAAAATTATAATGCCAAAATTCATGTGTAATTGTCGCTACATTCATACCTCCAGTCCACCACAAGCGGTTGCAATCAGATTTGCCGTCTCAAAAGCTCGTTTTAGGTCGGATGAGTAAATTGCAGAGATTTTACCTTCTCTGGATAGCCTTTCACCCACCTTTCAGGGAAAATAATGGAAGATGCTAATAAACTTGTTGGTCAATCCAAAGAAAGGGATTATATATCACAGAAAATACTCACAGCAGTTGCTTGCTGCTTCCCAATTTCATTCAATTCAACATCCAGAGTTCCCTGTTTAGTGTAATTAAAGCAATTTGAAGGTAAATAGAAAAAAATAGGCAGAACCCAGTTCTTAAACGAATTGCAATGAGTGGCAGATATCAGCACAATTAGAGATATATTTGCTCAAACCCTTTCATAAATACAGAGAAATTACAAGTTAGTAATGCTTTTTCTCTAAATCGATTAGGCATCTCCTATCGTGGAATGAATATTGATCCCACAATCATGAACGCTGTAGTAGAAGATATGAAACCTTAGCAGTAGAGTGTACATATTCTTTGCCATTACATCTTCTCTGTCATCATTTGGGCTCATCCTGAATATTTTCTTGCCATCACAGGTTCCAATTTTATATAGGAAAAGGAAAGTATGAAAATCAAAACAGTATTCTCAAGCTAAGGCTTGTACTGGTTGATTGACAACGCAATTATAGATTTATGGAGCCCAATGCAGCTACATAGCTCGACAAGAACTGATGTCATTCACCAAAATGATGCCGCTATTAACTAAACAGTTCCACTTTATTTTGTCACACAATGGGCAAATATCAAAGGGTACTACATGCAACCTTCAATATCGTAATGGTAATCAGCAATTTCTACAAAATTAGAAGGCTAGAGAGAAATCCAGGAGCACAGAAAACCTGAAATCTTCCATCAGCATTCCAGTCCGTTTCTCCGTGACGTATGACAACAATTTCAGCATAGTCTACCCCAGTTGGAACCGATTTAGCATCACCATTGCAAACCTTATCAGCAGCAACCCTGAAAGATAAACCGTGAAAAGAGGGTACTGGTGAATCTCACGCATATTAAAACAGAAGCCACCACTAAAACAAACAAGTGAAACGAGAGAAACAACATGGAAAGTCAAAAGGTCATTTGCTTCATCAGCGGCAAGTTCTCATCATCACCAACATGACGAAAAACAGAACGCACCCACAAAACTAGAATTGAGCTCGCCCATTCCAGAGTTTTTCATTATCCTCCAAATTTTGCGGAACTTCTAGACAAAAAAAAGAAAAAATTCGGAGAAAAAGTGGACAAGGTCAAACCTCGAGTTCGAATCCGACATGGCAGGCTCGCGATTTGGCTCTGGACTGTGCATCCTTGATCGCCGTGGAGCGACGAACGGAGTTACGAGTCCCAACCTTCGGTTTCAGGAGCGACAACGTGCGCAAGTGTTTCGGCCAATAAGCAAACGTAGACCCATTAATCTTGATGGAGTCCCTGAATATTTGATTCGGAGCCGTCGATGTTCGCCTCGGTCGTCCCGGTTTGAACGATAAATACGTACACGAAAGTCGCAGAACAACGCGGTGAGGTTTTCGTCTTCATGATCTTTCGTGGAAAAGTGTATAAATGATGAATAGCGGAGATAACAGAAGGCGTCTTTTTTCTTTATGATCTCAATGTCTTCGTCTTCCCCGGTTCACCTAACCAAAAACGAGGTCTTCGAATTTTTTTACATCGTTCCATATCGTCGTTGACTTTTCACTTTTCTTTTTCCTCAACCTAATGATCAACAACCCTGCTACGAGCCGCGTGGAGTCCATGTCACATTCCCCTCCCTCCCTCCCTCCCTCTCTACTGTCAATATCCATGGCAGCCTTAGTTGAACACCATCTGCCGCCCTGGCCCGCCGTTATCACTGTTTTAGTTAAACACCGCATCCACCGTTAAACCCGGCCCCGCAGTTGGCGGAGATTCTTTTTTTCTTTTTTTTTGAGTGAGGAAGATTCGATTCCACCAATTTGTCTCATTTGAATTTACCATTTTCTAAACTACGATAACTACTTGTGTCCTCTTGAAACCCTTTTATTTATTTGAAAGGGATAGTGACTTTTTCGTACGAAAATATTTTTACATGTCGTAATTTGCTTGCAAATCAATAAAAATAAAAGACACCCATGCGAAAAGAAGGCGGGTTTTATCAAGATAATTTAGAGGAATATTATTGTTCCTGATGGATTTTTTCTTTATTGATGGGCCTGAGTTGGCCCATCCGCTCAAGTTGGGCCCAAAAAGGCCCAGCCCACGAGAATAGGGCCCGTGGATGGAGGGACGTATAAAAGGGAGAGAGAGAGAGAGAGAGAGAGAGAGAGAGAGAGAGAGAGAAGACACCTGTTGGAATATAACGTACGTCTTCTCCTCTCCCGCGCGCTCTCTCTCTCTCCAAAAAGACAAAAAGAACAGTAAGACAAATGGCATCGTTCTTCTTCCCTTCAAGGCACCATCGGATCGAACAAGACCAGGTTTTCTTCCTCTAATTAGCATTGGTGTTTAATCTGTGGCTAACAAGGTACGCTCGAATCCGTGGTGTGCTTTACGATCGGTGATACGTGTTTTCTCGGGCTTCATCTTCCGCATTGATTCAGGGGTTCGATTTAGTGTCGAATCCGATTTTCGGGGATCCGTTATTCCCAACAGTTCCTCTTGCGGCAAGATTACTTTTAGTCACAGTGAGACGAGCTTTGTTAAGACGAGACGCTTTCCTTACCATGACACAAATTATATAGATAAGGAGCTAAATCATGCTTTATGATATGTATTGTTGACACCTAATTTTTTTTTTAAATACATATTTTCTTTAAAAATATATATAAAAAAAAATGTGAGAGGGGTCGGGTCAGGCCGAATCTGACCTTTGCCCAACCCACCCCTCCTCTTTTCCTCCCACTCTTCGCGCAGCATGGTCTAGTCCCCTTCTCCCTTCGGCCCGACCACACCCCAACATGTCTACTTCCTCCCTGGTCCTTCGTGCATGTGACCTGCAGAAGGGAAGGGATAAATGGATGAGCACAGAAAGGACGGAAGGACAGAGGAGAAGGGAATGTCGAGCGGTTCGCAGGCGAGGACAGTGAGGACAGCCGCCAGCTAAGGCGTCCTTGCCGAGCAGAGAGAGAGAGGGGATAAGGGGGGTTGGCTCGCATGAGGAACGAAAAAATGAAGAGGGAACAGGGAGAGAAACAGGAGGAAAAGAAGGAAAAACGCTCGTGGAGAGTGAAGCCGAGGGGAAGGAGAGTCCCCGAGACGCCCTACCGCCGCCGGTGAGCTGCCGACCAATGCCGACCATCGCCATTTCCCCCAAAACCTAGGTTAGCCTTTTGTCGAATACTTGGTGTGCACTCCTAGAATCGAGCCGGCCGGAGCTCATCCCAACTAGTTCGAGCCAGCTCCGGCCACCACCTGTCCTCGTTGCATTTCCAGTTGCTCTGGCATGCCTCATTAGTGGTCTTGACTCGTGCTCAGGCCTTGGCCAAGCTTAAAGCCCTTGTTTTCATGAATGCCCTCCACCTGTTCGCTGAAATGCTCAGCCGAACCCTTCCTTCCCAACTCCTCTGCGTAGAGCCTAGTTAGGACGGTTGGTTACCAAAGGGGCGCCGCCATCTGCCTGGAAGCCGAGCTATGCCCCTATGTTGACACCTAAATTTTGGTGATTTAGTCATTTATTTATTGTATAAAAAATTAGGGATCAACCGTGACCCTAAGCAAAAATATAAATTAATTGCATAGATGTTAGGAGCATTATCATAACAATGAGTTCACATAAAATTGCATTGCGTGGATCTCATGCGAAATTCGGCAGGGGACATTCAATATTGTGGGCAAGGAGCCCACTCACGCATGAACTCCAAAAAATTGGCTTGGGCAAAAAGAAAAAATCCAAGGACTGACCAATGTTTCTGCAGAAAAGATAATGAAGAAAAAGGAAGTAAAAATTTGGAGATACTGAACATATATTCTCTTCACACAGATCTATAGCTGTATATTTGGTTTGTATGAAAGAGATTTGAAGCAAAAAAGGGCACATGAATACTTTGGCAAAGTGCAAGAGGCGTGGGAATCGTGAAATAAAATAATTGGTAATATATTGAGGGAAACACATGATACGCATATAGGAGGAAATGTGAATTTCAACGATTCTTTTTTATACAAATTTCCTCTTTTGCAATACAAGGTAGGTAGTATAAAGGGAGGGTCGGCAAGTCATTATATCGGGGGCCACACAATCGATACAAACGGCCACATTGAGGGGAGCACATAATATAGAGACACATTGAGAGAAAAGAAAGTAGAGAGACACAATAGAGACGAGTTGACTACCATCATGAGAAAAGTCTTCTACTCTTCTTGTAGTTTCTAAAAGTCTGCACGATGAAGAAGAAAGATGCATGCTTGAGTTCACGATCTTTTTTTTCCTGGCGATCCCTCATCAAATTTGCCAGGCCACGCCCTCAAACTGTCCTTCAAGTCTTGTTTGCTAGGTTTCCACGATCTACACATAGAAAGACGAAAAGAGAGAGAAGGGTGACGAGAAGAAGACAAAAAGGGGTTTGCTGATTAAAGAACAAATCATTGGAATTTCGCTGTCGCTCTTGCACCTTATTATCTCTTCTTCGCGCCACCGTTAGCAGCCCGGGAAGACTTTCCATGGAGATTTTTGCTGCACCTACAAGCTTCGTAGCAATGCGTAGTGATGGTTTTAATTTTTAATGTGATGGGCCTAAGTTGGCCCGTTCACCTAGTTGGGCCTAAAAGCCCGGCCCACAATATTAGGGTCCATGGATAGAGGGATATAATAAAGGGACACGTTTCTTTTTGGAGGGAACGTATATAAGGGGAAAATAAAGAGGGGGGGAAGGTACCTTTTGAAGCAACGTACGTTCCTCCTCCCTCTCTCCCTCAAAAACACTTCCAAAAACACATCCAAAAGAAAGAACAGTAAGCAAGAGATGACACCCTTCTTCCCTTCAAGGCGAATTGGCGTTATCGGATCAAACATAACCAAATTCTCTTCCTCATATCAGCGTCGGTGCTTAATCTGTGGCTAACAAGGTACGTTCGATTCTGTGATGTGCCTTAAGATTAGTGATGCATGTGTTTTTTCCAAGCTCGTCTTCCGCACAAGTTTAGGGGTTTGATTTAGTGTCGAATCCGATTTTGGGAATCCGACAATCCCAACATGGGTATCAAAGCCGTAGTTCTTGTTTCCCGATCATTTTCCATGTTTTTCCCGACCCATTTCATGTTTATGGATGATTTCTTATTGTTTTTTCGTGAAATTAATCGGCCGACACTGATCGAGGCGAAAAAATCCTGACACCCGAGCACTATTCATCCTTTTTTTTTTCGAGTTTTTATAAGTCGAAATCCATTTCTGATGGCGTTGGATGGAAGGTCTCGTCGAGACGAGTGCGACGAGTGGCGGAACGCCACCAAAGACCACCGAACGTGCCCCTACGCGCAACCGGAGCAAAACGATGTCTTGAACGTGCCGATTCATAGGGGCAGGCGCATGCATCGCACACGCGCGCACGGCCGACACATCACGTGCACATGGACCATCGTTGGCGGTGCGAGGCACGCGCCAGCTGACATCATTGTGACGTCAGCTACACACGTGCCGCACGTGCCGAGTCGGCCCGTTCACTCCAGCCTGGCTCAACCCGGCGACTCGACCCAATTGACCTCGACCATTGACTTTGACCGTTGACCAAAAAAAAAGGAGATAGGAAAAGATTGTGTTTCTTTTTCCAATTAAGTCTATGTGGATTATATGTGATCCCTTATTTGTTTTGCATTTGTTGCCAGAACAATGCCACCCCTTAAGTTGTGCGCACTTATTTGCACAATTACCGATAAACAAAAGGAAATGCTTTCTAAGTTGATAGCTAAGCTGACTGATCATCGATGGGAGAGTGGCAACTTAATTGATCACGTTCTTGAAGTCAATGGGAAAATTCAAAAGGTCATATGGAATGGTTGTCTCATGCCACAGTCTGAGATGGTGCAATTTTTCATAAACACTCTTCCACCATAATGGCAAGGAGTGTTGAATTGCATATGTGATGTCAACAAAGCTGGTTCATATAGGAAAATTGTTGTGACATCCTGAAATTTGACCCCGTTTCGATAAAGTGAAATTGGCATTTCGTCGACGTGCCTATGGCCCTTTTTCTCTGAGCTGATCACTCACGAGTTAACTAACTTATTGGGTAAAGCCGTTAAGGGATGTATCAGCTGTAAAATCCCTAAAAGCTACCTAATTGGTTAGATTGAGCTAAAATCACGTCTGATCGATTTTCAACCACGAAATTAAACTCGATTTCGGGAATCGAATTTTAAGCGCATCATAATTCTTTTTAGGACATTGTCTCATCGTTCGTCAATTTATTGATGAGTCCTAAATTTCAAGAAAGAAATTATCGGAAGAAAAATTGAAGCCCAAAAAGAAATAAAAAAGGGAAAGAGAAAAGAAAAGAAAATTAAGGCTATTGTTTTATTTCTTTTCTTTCTCTCCCTCTCTTTCTTTTCTTTTCTTTCTTTTCTCTCTTCTCTCTCCTCTCCCCTCCCCTTTGTGCAGACAACTCTCTTTTTCCCCCCACCGACTTCTCTCTTTCTCTCTCTCTCTCTCTCTCTCTCTCTCTCTCTCTCTTCTTTGACCAGTCAATCAATATCTCTCTGTTCTCCCTCTTCTCTCTCTTTCACACTCTCTCCTTCTCCCTTCCGCGGATTCCAGCGAGCGAAGACAAAAGCTCGAGCAAAAGCTGCAGCTCGCTGTTGTTGCCCCGTCGCCGCCCGTTCTGCCGCCGCACTGCATGCCCGCGTTGCGCCCGTGCGCCCACCGCTCGCCGCCGTCCCGCCACCCGCGCACGCCCTGCTTCCGTCGCCTGTTGCAACCCCTCCCCCTCGCGACCTAGCCGCCGTCCCGCCCTGTCCGGCCAACTCCGGCCACCGCCCAGCTCCGCCCGACCTCCCCGACGTTCCCCTTGCTCTCCGCCACCCTCCCCTCGCCATTTTGACCGTTGGATCGGCGCCAGCCAGCCTAGGGCAGAAACCCAACGAGTGGGTTTCCAACTCACTCATGGGCCGTTTTGGGCCGTTTCCGGGCCCTGGATCCGTGAGTCGCTTTGGGAAGAATCGTCCCTCGCGTCACTGCCGTCGGATTGATCCGATTTGCGCGCAATTTGGTGAGTAATCTCACTAATCCAGGATTAGTTGGCTAATTATGCTTAAGGTTGGTTTAGTTTTAATTAATTATGTTTAAGTAGTTAAATTAGAATAAATTAGTAATTATTAGTCAATTGTGATGCGATTTAGATAAATTGATTGTGCAATTAGCAAGTAGACGTGGTCTACTAATTATTGGAAGTGCCTTGGGATTTTTCCTGACCCTTAGTGGGCTCCAATTAGGCTTTTCGGGCCTAAATGAAATTTTTAGTATTTAAATATTAATTTTCGGAATTAAATTAAATAATTATTTATTTTTCGAAAATTCAACTGAGATGTCCCGGAACCGGAAAATTATGTTGATGACCGTGGTGAAGTCCGTTTATTTAATCGGGCTTTATCTTGAGCTAAATTGAATTTTTAATATTAATTATTTAATTTTCGAAATTAATAAATTAATTATTTATTTTTTGGAAATTAAGATTTTGATGGCCGATGACCAAAATCTTGTGTTGATTGTCGTGGCGTAATCCATTTATTTATTTGAGCTCCACGTTGTATGGAATTGAATAAATTGTGATATTTTAGGGATTTACCCTAAATTGATTGGAATTGATTGAGATTGAATTGTTGATTTGTAAATGGCCAAGTATGTTATTCAGCATTTATAATGCTTTGTTAAGTTGATTTAATTATTTGATTGATAAATCGTTGGGCATCGGTTGTCAGTATTGAAAGTAGATTGGTAATTACTTGAAAGAGGACACGTGGGCTCGGTGAATTGGAATATCACCTAGAGAATGCACATGAGTTCAGTAGTTGAATATGTCACCTTGGCGAAAAGGTCACCTAAGAGAATGCACGTGGCTCGATGACAGAGTTGGGCATCTAAAAGGGCACGTGGCTCAGTGAATTGATGCATCACTTTGGTGAAATAGCACCTAAGAGAATGCACGTGGGCCCAAGCATCTAAAAGGACACGTGGCTCGGTGATCTGATGCGTCACTTTGGTAAGCGAGTACCTTAGAGAATGCACGTGGGTCCAGTGTTTGAGATCGGCATCTAAAAGGACACGTGGCTCGGTGATCTGATGTGTCACCTTGGCAAGCGAGTGCCTTAGAGAATGCACGTGGGTCCAATATTCGGAAATAGCATCTAAAAGGGCACGTGGCTCGGTGACTTGATGTACCACATTGGTGAAGAGGTCGCCTTAGAGAATGCACGTGGGCCCAAGGTTCGAGGCACGGAACTCGGAGACCTGGAATGTCATCCTGGAGAATGCACGTGGCCTAGCTTTTAAATATCCCACAGTGGGGATTGATTCGTATGACATGTAATCGACTAGTTCAATTTGTTTGAGTAAATGAGTGCCTATTGTGAATTGTACTGACTTGCATGTGGGATCTGAGACCAAGGTAAGTCCTTTGCCCTGTGCATGTTTAGGCAGCCTTTAGTATAATGGTTTACTAATCGAGCTTAGTGGGGTAAAACTTGCTGAGACGTAGTCTCATCCCGGTTTGGGGAAATCATTTCAGGACCCCACTGAGGAGCTGAGGAGGAGGAGTCCGAGAAGGAGAACTCGGAGGCAAATCTTGAGGAGAATGATTTTTGAAGGAAGAAGATAATCCTAAGGGGACCTTGAGCACGGCCTGGATGGATTGAGATTTTATCTTCTTTTGAGATCTCTATTTTAATGTGAATAAAGATAGAGTATAAAGTTGTGAAGTGCTTTGGTTTGTATTATGTATAAAAGTTTGGTTATAAGTTTCAATATGAAAAATATGGCCCTGCTTTTCTATCCCATCGTTTTATTGTCTAGGGATTTTAACTGCTTCCGCATGTGCTTAATAAATGAAAGGGTCGGCAATACATAGTTCTGGGATATCGCATTATAAAATCGACCAAGTGAGACGGATGTGTGCGTATTTGAGGATCAAGGCGTGACGATTGTGATGGATTTTATAAATGATTATTATTGGATTGTTACAAGGGAAAAGATCAAGAAATTGAACAAAATAGGATCTTTCCTAGTTTGTGTATTGACTTGGTGTTAGATGTATTGGCTGGTCTTTATTCGATGTACTTTGTGGACATCTTATGTAATGTTTTTCTACCTAGTTATTGTTGGTGTGGCAACTGATATGTTAGTTATATTATGTAAAAGTATTATTATTCTATTGGATGTCAAATATTATTTGCTTTCTATTATTGTTGACTGCTGTGGATAGTTCGTAGAAGTTTTTGTAGTTTCGTATAATTTATTTTGCATTGACAATTATATTAATGATAGTTTTAAGTTAGGATTTTTTAAGGATGATTGGAAACATAGTGACCTTTTTATTCTGAAACCTTACTTGAAATTGTTCATTAATATGATGGGTCTGTGCAAAATAGATACATAAATGATAGACATTAATAATTTGTGCAAATAGATCTGATATATTCAGATCAATGGTTTCGGCCACAAAGAGCATAGTTGCTAAGCTGAACAAAAGTGAGAAGCTCAATGGCGATAATTATGAAATACAACACATGAAAATCTAATATGTGCTGGAAGAGCAAGAGGCACTAGAAGCTCTTAACTTGACCATGGTAGAACCTGAAGAAAGAAACACTACACAACACAAGAGAGATAAGAAGCATTTGTTGCATGGAAAAAAAAAAAAGAATTCTCTTGCTCGCATTACGTTGCTGAGTAGCATGGAAAATGACGTCATGCGAAAGTTCATGCATTTTAAGAATGCCAAGGAAATATGGAAAGCGTTAGTAGTAAGATTTGGTCATATTTCGGTAACTAGATTGAGACAACTCACTATTAGGTTTGACTCTTATAAGAAGCCTCATGGTCAGACCATGAAACAACACCTTAGAAAGATGTTAAACATGATTATTGAGCTGAAATATGTTAGCCATGTCCTGATTGATGAGTAGCAAGTGCAAGCAGTGATTCGTTCCTTACCTTAGAGTTGAGAGTATATGAAGGTGCACTTAACTCATAATGAGAATATCAAAACTTTTGAGGATGCAGTGCGTCATCTTGAGCTGGAAGAGGACCGCCTCTTGGCGGCTAAGCTGAAAGTTGAAATCTATTATGCTAGTTCTGGCTCACATGTAGCTTCGAGCTCTGAGTGCAAACGTCCTAACTGGTTCGATAAAGGGAAAGGCAAGGAAGCAGGTCCTTCAGGGAAGAAATCTAAGCTTAACCAACATGAAAAAGAAAAGTCTCCTCGAATGAAGAAGCTTACAGGGGTGAAGTGTTACAATTGTGACAAGAAAGGTCACTATGCTCACGACTGTCATGAGCTAAAGCAGGTATACACCCATTGTACTCTTCAGAACTTTGCTTATGTGTCGAGTTCTGTATTCTTAACTAAGTATAATCCTTTGTGGACTGTGGATTCATGAGCAACAGATCATATAGCGAAGGATAGAGGATCCTTCGTGGAATTCCGACAAGTACCAATTGGAACTAAATGGATCTATGTGGGAAATAACTTTAGAGCTGAAGTAAAAGGAATTGGCACCTGCCAACTGAATATGCGTGGTGGACGCACTTTGTTCCTACATGATGTATTATATACTCCGGAGATTCGTCGGAATCTAGTGTCTGTTTTAGTGTTGATCAAACTAGGTTTTAATATGAACTTCCATAATAGAGGTGTGGATTTGTTTTTGGATACAAATTTCTGTGGTTATGGTTATTTTCTAGATGGTTTCATTGTATTAGATATTGACTATGTTAATGCAAATATTTGTTATTCCCTTCTCACATCTCCTAATTCATATGATAATGATGTGAATGTGTGGCATACTAGACTTGGCCATATTGGCCAACAACGTATGAATAGACTAGCCAAAAAGGGCTTGTTGGGCAACATTGAAAATGTCGATTTGCCCATATGTGAGCATTGCCTAGAAGTGAAAATGATAAGAAAACCATTTGGAAAAGGTCAATGAGCTAAATTTCCTCTGCATTTAATCCATTCTAATGTCTGTGGTCCAATGAATGTAAGAGCAAGGTATGGGGCTGTTTATTTCATCACTTTTATAGATGATTATACTCGATTCAGATATGTTTATTTGATCTTTCATAAATATGAAGCATTAAGTTGTTTTAAAAAGTTTATAAACTTGGTAGAAAATCAATTAGACAAGAAAATAAAAATATTGAGATCCGATCAAGGTTGAGAATATTTATCTGATGAGTTCAGAAAATTATATAATGAAAAGGGAATAAAAAGATAGTTGTCTATTCCATATACTCCTTAATAAAATGGTGTTGCGGAGAGAAGAAACAGAACCCTACTGGAAATGGTTAGGTTCATGATGGCGCTTGCTAACTTATCTATCACTTTTTAGAGTAATGCGTTGTTAACTACTACCTATATACTTAACCGAGTGCCTTCCAAATTAGTTACTTTCACTCCATATGAGTTATGGACAGATAGAAAACCAGACTTAAGTTTTCTTAAGCCATGAGGTTGTGCTACCTATACTTATAAACTCTCTCACAAGTTTGGAAAATTGGGTCTCAGAGGAAAGAAGAGTATTTTCATAAGATATTCTGAACACTCGAAAGGTATGTGTTCATAGGTAAGCAAGAAAGTGGCAGTATAACTAAATTTGAATCACGGGATGTCACATTCTTAGAGAATGAATTTCTTAAGAATGGTGAAATAGGTGAAGATTACTCCCTATTTGAAACCTTGGATCAAGATAATGATATCAGTGGAGTTCGTCCAAGTAGGAGTAATATGAGAAATGATTAATTAAATTCAACTCATTCTCAATTATCACCACATGATGAAACGACATCATCATTATTTAATCCTAGTGGAACCATAATGGGAAATGATGTGCATAGTGTATAATCTCTCATATGACGAACAAGTCGCAAAAGTATTCCCTGTCGACGTTTTGACATTGAAGGGGAAACTTTTATAATTGCTCCGCAAGATGAGGATGAGTCAAGAAATATTAATCAGGCTCTAATTACCTTAGTAAGGAAAAATGGATTCATGCAATGAAAGAGGAGATTGAGTCAATGAAGTGAAACCAAATTTGAGAACTGGTTGATCTTTCAAAAGAACGCAAAACTCTTGGGAACAAGTGGGTTCTCAAAAGAAAACGAAAAGCTGATGGCTCGATAGAAAGACATAAGACTCGCATTGTGGCGAAGTGGTATAATCAACATGAAGGAATTGATTATGAAGAAATATTTTCTCCTATAGTGAGATTTATCTCGATTCGCATTATTCTAACAATAGTGGATAGTATGGATCTTGAGTTACATCAAATGGATGTAAAGACTGCTTTCCGCAATGGAGAATTAGAGGAAAAAATATATATAGAACAACCTGTTGGTTTCATTACAAAAGGCCAATAAGAAAAGGTATGTCGACTTTTGAGATTGACATATGGCCTTAAGCAGTCATCAAGACAATGGTATATACATTTTCATAATGCCATAATGGCATATGATTTTACAATAATAGATGAGGATTATTATGTATATATCAAAAGATCCAAAGATCAATTTCTGATCATATCATTATATGTTGATGATATACTAATTGCCGGAAGCAATATGGAGTTTATAAATACTGTGAAAAGTTGATTATCTTCCAATTTTGAGATGAAAGATATGGGTGAGGCTACATATATTCTTAGAGTTAAGATTTCAAGAGATCGTTCAAAGAGATCGTTATTTCTTTCGCAAGAAACATATATAAATAAGGTTCTTGAACGATTTCGTATACAAGATTGTAAACCCATAGACACTCCTATTGCAAAAGGTGAAGGATTGAGCAATAGACTATGTCCAAGGACTCCACAAGAGAAAGAACAAATGAAACATGTTCCTTATGTTAGTGCTGTTAGGAGCTTGATGTATGCTATGATATGTACATGACCTAACATATGTTTTGCAGTTAAAATGATGAGTAGATACCAATCCAATCCAAGTCAAGCACATTGGAAAGCCGTTAAGAGAATACTGAGGTATTTGAAGGGAACTGCTGATTATAAGCTGAATTACCAAGGAAATGATCTGCGACTTGAAGGCTATTCAGATGCTGATTTGGGAGGAGATTTAGATGAAAGGAAATCTACCTCTGGATTTGCTTTCTTACTAAATAATGGTGCCGTATCATGGAGTAGTAAAAAAGCAAACGTGTATAGCCTTGTCCATGATGGAAGCTGAGTTCGTGGCATTATCAGCAGCGGTACAAGACGGAGTTTGGCTTAAGAGATTTTTAGATCATTTATGTGTTATTGAGAAAGCTGCAAATTCATTATTGGTTAACTGTGATAGCCAAGTAGTTATAACGTACACCAAAGATCCAAAATATCATGGCAAGACCAAATATATAGATACCAAGTATAACTTTGTCAAAAATATGATTGCACGAAATGATATGAACTTATAGTATATATCTACGCATAGAATGGTAGCAGATCCTATGACAAAGCCAATACCTAGAGATGTGTTTTGTGGTCATGTAAAATCTCTAGGATTGCATAGAGTTTGATGTACTGGATATTGTAATTTTCCTGAGTTGTTCACATTTATGAACTTGTGTTTTTCTTCATTAATGCCTATGAATCTTTGTTTGACCTTTATGAATCTTAATGCTCAGTGCATTACATTAAGTTGAGAAAGTATGTCGGACATATATAAGATTAGTCCACTCACACAGGTAATCGCCTCTATTTCTTATGTGATAAATAGAGTTGATACGGTTTTTAAACTTATTATCTAGGTGATAATCGAGAGCTCAAGCTTAAAATATATTTGTCGCCTTAACTGGGTGTTAAGATGAGGAAATAATATTTACTGTGTCCGAAAGTAAAATACCCAACATATTTTACTTTATCTTTCTAAGATACCAGATGTGAGTTCTGATGAATTATGTGAATGAGTAGATACGTGAATTTAAGTTAGACATTGGGTATATCTGAACCATCATATGTATAGTATAGAAGGTGTAGACATATGCTCCATTGGAAAAGAGTTAATACCATAATACGTATTTCATACTACGTATGCATGAGACGACCAATAAGAATGACAAAAGTTTGATCTCAACTTTTATGCCGTGTGACTCTTGAGGAAAAGAGTTCCTCAATTTTAGTGCTCTCATGACTTTTGGTTATTCTCAAGATTTCTATTTAGTGTTTGCTATCTTAGGATGTTGCCAATAGTCATGGGTTGATTCGATCTAATAGAACATTTCTAGAAAAGCAAGCTGAATTGAAGTTGAGAGTTTAAAGGAAATAGGAAGATCAAATTTGGAAAATCACATTGTAGTTTTGTATTCACTAGTCAACCAATTATGACTGTCTTTGGAATACATAATTGTGAATATAATATATATATATATATATATATATATATATATATATATATATATATATATAATCGATCGATCTAGGGTATTGCATACTAAATCTACTCAGAGTATGATGCCCATTATGAGCTGATATATATTCATAACAGATGTATGGCAATGAGCTCTCAAAGTATGATGGCGTGCACAGATTATTCACCGGTATGAATGTTGAAGAGAAGTAAAGAGGATCCTGTTTGACCCACCATGTATGAGTAGGAGATGATGGTTTTAATTTTTAATGTGATTGGCCTAAGTTGGCTCGTCCGTCCATGTTGGGCCTAAAAGCCCGGCCCATATATGATAAAGGGACACATTTCTTTTTGGAGGGGACATATATCAAGGGGAAATAAAGAGGGAGGAAGGTACCTTTTGAAGCAACGTACGTTCCTCCTCCCTCTCTCCCTCAAAAACGCTTCCAAAAGAAAGAACAGTAAGCAAGAGGCGACACCCTTCTTCCCTTCAAGGTGAATTGGCGTCATCGAATCGAACATGATCAAATTCTCTTCCTCATATCAGCGTCGGTGCTTAATCTATGGCTAACAAGGTACGTTCGATTCTGTGATGTGCCTTAGGATCAGTGATGCATGTGTTTTTCCCGAGCTCATCTTCCGCACAAGTTTAGGGGTTTGATTTAATGTCGAATCTGATTTCAGAAATCCGAAAATCCCAACATGTAGCAAATTGTTCCTTTTCTTTTTACGGGTTTATTGAACATCGAACGCAGCTCAGGTTTTGTTTGGTTTTGCACATCCCGATGCCTCTTGCTTTACTACTCCAAGGTTGCGAGCAGCCACCAAGGAGCCACCCATCACGAGAAGCCTTGCACAGCTACAACATCTTCATACGAATAAAGCTTGGGCCCAACTACCACGACAGTCTACCACTTTCCTGAGTCACCGCGATGAAGCTGTTGCTGCTATGATTGCTCCTGCCCATTGACGGCCAGACCACGTGCTATGAGTGCAAACAACAGCACACCCTAAGTTCTCCAACGACTGCCGTTCTCACCACGAGTTGCCGCTGCTGACCTTTTCATCCCAGCTGCTACAAACCCACTATAATCGAGGTTCTGTTTTGCAGGTTTTAGTCATCCATTACAATTGAGAGCTGCTCACCACTGACAATCCTTGCTTGCTGCTTCACCATCGCAAACCGCACTTGCAATACCCTTAGTTGAGAGCCTCGACCAACGGCTAAGGACGCGCGTCCCCTCACTGAGAGCCTCGACTTTGCGGTCCTTGCTTCACTACCGTTGACCATGTGACATCCTGAAATTCGACCCCGTTTCGATAAAGTGAAATGGACATTTCATCAACGTGCCTATGGTCCTTTTTCTCTGAGCTGATCACTTACGAGTTAACTAACCTATTGGGTGAAGCCGTTAAGGGATGTATCCACGGTAAAATCCCTAAAAGCTACCTAATTGGTTGGATTGGACTAAAATTGCGTCCGATCGATTATAACCAAGAAATTGAGTTCGATTTCGGGAATCGAATATTCGAGCGTGTCACAATTTATTTTTAGGATCTTGTCTCATCGTTCGTCAAATTATTGACGAGTCTGAAATTTCAATAAAGAAATTATCGGAGGAAGATTGAAGATTAAAAAGAAATTAGAATGGGAAAGAGAAATGAAAACAAAATAAGAAAAGTACTATAAGTTTATCTTTTTCTTTCTCTCCCTTTCTTTTTCTCCCTCTTCTCTCCTCTCCCCTCCCCTTCGTGCGAAATCCCCTTCCCACGCTGACCATTCCTCCTTTTCCCTCTTATTTTATTCTTTCTTTTTCTTTCTCTCTCTCTCTCCTTCTCTCTCTTTTCTTCCCCCTTGTGCGAATTGTTTCCCCCCACCGACTCACTTTTCTCTCTCTTTCTCTCTTTCTTTTTGACTAGTCAAAGCTTATCTCCTTCTCTCTCTTATCTCTTCTCCTCTCTCCTCTCTTTTCTTCTCCATTCTCTCCCACGTGACCGAGCCCTCCTTTCTTCTTCCTCTCTGTTTTGTAGCAAAAACAGCAACCCACCGTGTGGGTATCCAACCGGCTCATGGGCCACTTTGGGCCGTTTCCGGGTCCCGAACCCGAGCTGTGCTTTGGGAAGTTTTGTTCCTCGCGTCGTCCCCGTCGGATTGATCCGATTTGCACGCAATTCTGGTGAGTAATCTCACTAATCCTTGCTTAGTGGACTAATTACACTTATTGGTTTTTTAATTTTATTTAATTAGGATTCGGTTGTTAGATTAGTGTTTATTAATCAATTGTGATGCAAATTAGACACATTGAATGTGTATTTAGTAAGTAGACGTGGTCTACTATTTATTGAGGGTAGCCCGGGATTTTTCCCGACCCTAATCGGACTTCAATTTGATAATTTGGGCCTAAGTGGAATTTTTAGCATTTATATATTATTTTTCGGAATTAAATTAATTATTTATTTGTTTTCCGAAAATTCAACAGTGATGGCCAGTGACCGGAATATTATGCTGATGACCGTGGCAAAGTCTGTTTATTTAATCGGGCTTCATTTAAGCTAAAGTGAATTTCTTGTATTTAAATATTAATTGTCGAAATTAATTATTTAATTAATTATTTTCCGAAAATTCAACTTGGATGGCTAGTGGCCGAATTTTTATGCTGATCATCGTGGTGCAGCCCGTTTATTTAATTGGGCTTTAATTTGAGCTAAATTGGATTTATTGAAATTAATTATTAATTTTCGAAATTAATTAATTATTTATTTATTTTTCGGAAATTAAGATTGAGATGGTTGACAACCGGAATTTTGTGCTGATTGTCCTAGAGTAGTCCGTTTATTTAATTGAGCTTTATTTTGTGCTAAATTGAATTATTTGTGAAATTGGAAACTATTCTTTAATTGAATAATCTCTGGTTATTAATTGAAAAATAACTGGGCATCGGTTGATGATGCCAAAAATATTTGAATGGACTACAGAAAATGTTAGAGTTATGGAAAGAAAAATATTATAGTTTGGCTAAGGCCAGCCGTGTCCCCACGCACGATATTTTATCGGATATTTTTGATACGAAGAAATGAGGCCAAGACAGTGCGAGGCACAATGTCATTGGGCCGTGAGGGATTAATCGTGTGTTGACTTATAGTTGAAGCAAGATGATTATTGGAAATTGATGTGATGTGTGTTGTGTTGAGGGAAACCAATGGATCATGAGCAGGTAAAGGACTAAGTACTACACAAGTAGAAGACTTCGTATGAGTTACCTCTAGCGCCTTATATCATTGCTTATTGTAGTTAAGGACTAAGTATTACATGGCGACCTAAGTCGCATGGGAATTACCTCTAGCGCCTTGCTGCATTGTTATGCATAGTGGAGGGCTAAGGGCTACACGATGGAAGATCTCGTGTGAGTCACCTCTAGCGCCTTACCCTATTGCATTTTGTAGTGAAGGACTAAGTACTGCACAATAGCGAGATTTCGTGTGAGTTACCTCTAGCGCCTTCTATTATTATTATTTGTAGTTAAGGACTAAGTACTACACGATAGCGAGATTTCGTGTGAGCTACCTCTAGCACCTTATACTATTGTTATTTGTGGTCAAGGACTAAGTGCCGCACGATAACGAGACTTCGTGTTAGGGTCACCTCTAGCGCCTTGAGTCTATATTTGAGTGGGAATGTTGAATGGGAATGTTGAGATTAATTATCAAGTATAGATGAAATCATCGATATGGTTTGATTCATTTGTCATGGATTGACTGGTTGAACTGAGTTGGCCAGGAAGGGTCATTGTTGACATGTAATCGACTAGGTCAATTGATCATTGTTTTGATATGATGTTGTGAATTGCTTGATTGAATGGAAATGGCCGTGAGTGGTCTTGTTGATGTGTAATCGACTGGGTCGGTTTGATCGATGTTTCAATCAGTGATGTGATTGTTTGGGTGTTTATTTGAACTGTGCTAATATGCAGGTGAAATCTGAGGCTAAGGTAAGTCCTCCAACTCGTGCTGTGCTTAGGCAACCTTGTTGTGTATTGGTTCCCTAATTGAGTCTTAGTGGGGTAGAATTCGCTGAGACGTAGTCTCATCCCAGTTTGGGGAAAACATTTCAGAATCCCGATAAGGAGCTGGGGAGGAGGAATTTGAGAAGGAGAACTTTGAATTGAAACTTGAGGAGGAGTATTTTTCAGAGAAGAAGATAATACCTAGAGGGGCCTTGAGTACGGTCCGGGTGAACTGAGATTTTATCTTCTTTTAGAACTCCATGTTGATGTGAATAGTTATGAAGTACTCTGGTTTGTGTTTTTTTTTTTTTTATAAAAGTTTGGTTATAAGTTTCAATATGAAAAATATGGCCCTGCTTTTCTATCCCATCGATTTATTGTCTAGGGATTATAACTGCTTCCACATGTGCTTAATAAATGAAAGGGTCGGCGACACATAATCCTGGGATATCGCATCATATAATCGACCAAATGAGAAGGATGTGTGCGTGCCCGAGGATCGAGGCGTGACAGACCACCGTCACAAGCCTCTCCCGCGGCTCTGCTGTTCGAGCCCTATCAATGAGCCGATACTCCAATTGATCCCGAAGTTCCTATTTTTGCAGGTTCACTAATCGTGAGCCCACAGTCATCCTTCATCTTCAAGCCCCAAACCGTGCTGAGAAGCCACACGAGCACCATCACACACCACTGGTTATCCAACGAGCCAATTCCATTAGGTTCAAATTTGGTAACATTAATAGCGAAATTAGGTAATTATCTTATCTAAATTTGATTTAATGTTTTATTGCCTAATGCATGCTTTTTGATATCTTATGTGCATCGGCGTATTCCCAATTATGATTTATTGCCCAATTCGCAACCGCATGCCAATTTTTTATTCCAAGGCTTTAGATGGAATAATTAATCATGCGGAAATAAAATTGATATCTTGATCTTTAAGGCTTAAGATCAATTTATCGATTTTATCAGCGAAACAATCAAGTTTGATTAGATATCGTTTCCAAATTCGAACAATGGATAATATCTTTGATGACCATGGATGATTTTGTGTTTTTCTTTTAGTTGCTTTATCTATTCCAAAAATACAAAAATAAAAATAAAAATGCATTTGCGTAGCATATAGGTTAGAATTGATTTTCCTAGATAAAATTGCATGATAGAATAGTTTTTTTAGAAATGCATGTATTATCTAGGTTAGATAATATTATTTTTTGGATTAAATTGCATGATGAGATAATTTTCTAAGTTAAGATAGGATTCATAATCCTAACTTAAATTAGATAATATCTTGCTTTAGGTAGATTTTTATTTTTAGCAATTTTTAATTACCAATTTTTATAATAAAAAATACAAAAAATCATGCCCATGTCATATAGAATTAGGTTCATGAAATGCACGTCATTTAGTGATTGTTGCTAGGTTCATTTAATTAGAAATTGCCCGCCATTAGAATTAGGTCATTAGGTTAATTTAAATTGCACATTTAATTATTGGACAATTTTCATTTCAAATTTCATAAAAAAGGAAAAAAGAAAGCTTAGAGTTAGGGCATTCTATGCACATCATTGCATACTAGGGTAAGATTGCATGTTTAATTTTATTTTCTACTTAGTTATAGGTTCGGATAATTTTCTCTAGGATAGCTTGCACGCTTATTAAGAAAACACAAAAAATATCGCACTTGTGTCATATAGTTTAGGTCATATTGTTATGTCATATCATTTCATGTTAGATTAGTAGCATGTATTGCATAAAGCATGATATTCATTAAATAAGTGAAAACAAAACAAATGAAATTGTGTGTTAATTAGAAATCATATTTAGGATTGTCAATGTGAATTTTGATCTAACACTGCATATGTTTTCGTTGTTGCGAGGTAAGTACTGCAATTTATTCACTACTTTTCTTGGATGTTAAATTTGTGATTTGTGCACTTGTATGAACACCTCACATGTTAGGGAGTTAAATTAAAAATCAATTCAAATTGATTGCCAAACATTTTTTTGAAATAAAAGGGAAATGTGCCAAAAAGAAAAATCTAACGTAATCAAATCTCCGAACTCACAATCTCTGGTTCGTAAGGGTAAAGTAAATCTCTCATTACTTTACTTGGGTTTCTAATTGACTCACCGAAAATAGATTAATGATGACTCATAATTAAAAATCAATTGCATGTTAAGAACTGGAACCTAAGTCACGAATTGATATGGGTATGAGAAAGCTCGAGCTAAGTTTAGACTTAATAGTCCATTAGCCTAATCCTAGGTGGTGTACTCGAAAATTTGGTTGTGACACCCTACCTAGCTGAAATAGGGCCGTCGTGCCCTAGCCAGACTCCACCTGCGCCGTTCATCATTGCCTCCTTCCCTGTCATGACCGAGTAGTCGCAGAGCAGGGGTCGCAGGCCGACAAATCGCCATCCTCAACCGATGCCTTGTTGCTTCCAATGGGTCGCCTAATTGACGCCAATCACCGCCATCCTCCTCGGAGAACCCCCCCATGGGTTGCACGCTATCGCGGCCTCCCTAGTCGTGACTGAGCAGTCGCTAACCAGAGGGTGTAGGCCGAGCTGGGCTAGATTAAAGATCTATCTCACTCGGCCTTTTCCGTTCTGTAGGCCAACAGCCTAGAGTTGGTCTGGGTCATGGGCCTGCGGGGAGACTTTTTGCAAAGGGGTTGGGCCCAACCTGCAACTGAGCAAATGCCCAACTAGCCATGGTCGGGCCTAGCCTTTACGGGTGGGTTGACTGGCTCGCCCTCAAGCGGGTCAAACCCAGGTGGGTTTGACCGACCCGCCCTAATTGTCAGACAAGACCTGACTCGGCTTAGCCCAAAAAAAAAATTAAATTAAAAATTAAAAATTTCGGAAATTAAAAAATGCAGGAATTTGGTTGGAAATTGTTGTCTTGCTTTTTTAGTGTAATTAGGCCTTTATTTGCTCACACATTGATTATGTCGCATGTTTAATTTACATATTTAATTGCATTTGTGAATGTTTAGTTACATGTGCTAATTTTACTGTAATTAGGATCTTAGTTACTAATTGTTACTTTAATGATTGCGTACTTGCGTGATCACTTTGCATGTTAGTGAATTGATCTAAAATAAATCCAAACTGCTTGACAAAATTTCTTTCTAAAATGAATAAGATTAGGTATCGAAAATGCACTAATTAGTTAATTAGTTTAATCAAGTCACCAACCATAGATTATTTGGTTGCGTAGGAAGTAAGGTACACTTCCATGCCTCACTTAGTTTTTAGCCGACCCCAATAGGCTAGTGGTGACTCATTATTGCAAAATTCTTAAGAATACCTCAATGTCGCAAGAAGTATGGACTTGGAGAGCACGTGCCTAATTATGGGCTTTAGGTTCGTTCTTTAGACAATACCCCTAAACATATTTCCTCTCTCAAGGGGTAGGTCGCAACATGTATATATGTTGCCCTTTTGTTGGTCCAATCTTTCGATTCAAAATTTACTTCTTTTCTTGATTAATTACTACTAGGCAAATTATGGATCCTATTTAATTTTGATTCAATATTTTGGTTTGCTTGTTGTCTTCTTGCAAATTCGATTTAGATTTTTCTATTTTTTGCATCAACAGATTTTGTCCTTAAAACATTTATTAAATAAAACAAAAGTACTTTTCTTCCTGCATTTTGTTTTGTTTGCATATTTTCACTTTTTTTTTAATTATGTCTTATAGGTTCTCGTGCAGGGACAAAATGTGATGGGCGAAATGGCCAGTTTTATGTAAAATAGGCATATTATTGTGTCATTTTCCAAACTAACTAGTATCTTTACTTAGGGATTTATTGCAAGTTTGCTTCATAAAACATTGCTTTCTGCAAAAATAGCATAAAATTAGCGGCAGTTTCCTAGATTATTCTGGTTGGACTATGATATATCGAGTTTTGGCTCGATAAGTAGGATTTGTTTGGGATGACTTAAGTGTCCTGCCACATAGCCATCTTTACTGGGTTTTGGTTCACCGGTGTTCTTGTAACGCGTGGTAAGCTGTTAGTAGGCCATGTCTCCATGGTATCAGACAATCTGTCCGTCGTCAGTTTCTTCACACCCGAATTTCAATGCGTTTCATGCCATCTATTAATCAACATATCCCTCTCGGCTCTCGCTATAACTAACCCATTAGGTTTGGAGCACTTACGAACTCGACACTTCTTATACTTCTGGACCATGGCACCTCTATTGGACACCAATAAGTAAATAAACAACCTTGTCACCTATGGACATTTGCAATTTTGGAGCATCCACCGTTTGATGTCCCTCCATAAATTATTACCTTCATTTGCTTCTCTAAACTTCCAGCGACTCCCAATTTCCGAAGTGTTAATCATTTAGGCTTCAATTTCATTTTATTTTATGAAAAATGAATGATTTAGGAAATATCTTCTTGAAAATGATCACTTTATATCGCTTATAAAATTGAAGGAATGGAAAATATTTTCATCGTTCACGAAAATGCTTAGATATAATAATTGTCGATAATAAAAATATTTTTTTATTGACTAATTATTTCAAACGATACAAGCCATCATTTTTAGATCATTATATTCTAATCAACTATGATCACTTGCTCCTTTTAAGCCCTCTCTACTGCAGCTTATTTCTGGTGTTCTTAGGGCAGGGGGACCATGGCAACAGACCTCGTGAACGCTAATTGGACAAGTCAGGCTCGCGATTTGTCTCTGGACCGTGCGTCCTTGATCGCCGTTAACCAATAAATGGAGTTGCGAGTCCCAACCTTCGAGTTCAAGGAGCTTCAACGTGCGAAGTCTTTTGGCCAATAAGCAAACGTAGACCCATTAAATCTTGGAGTCGCTGGACATTTTATCGCAAAATACATTGACTCGGAGCCGTCGGTCTTCTTCTCGGTAGACGATAAATATGTACACGACAGTTGCGATACAACATGGTCTTCGTCGTCGTGAAATATTTAAATATTAAATTATTTTTGTTGCAGTTGGACGCCCCAACTACTCCACTATGGCCTGCCGTTAGTTGCAGTCGCACACCACAACCACCGTTAAATTAGGAAACGCGATTGCACTCGCGCGGAGATTTGATTCCCTCCAAATTGACTCGTATGGATTTTTCATTTTCTAAAAGTTACTGGTGTTCTCTAGAAACCCTTTCATTCGTTTAAAAGGGATGGTGATTTTTTTCATTTGAAAATTATTTTTACATGTTGTATAAACCACTAAGTAATACATATCTTCTAAACAGAGTGAGCATCCACCATGCACAATTAAGAGAGAAAATAATATAACTCATTTATACCAAATCCATAATATAACAAACATTTTAGATAAAAATCAGTTATATATTACTTCAACATGACTATAATTATAGCAAAAATACCTATTTCATCACTAATATCAAAACAAATAGTCATTGGTCCAGTTCACTTATTAATCTCATCAAATTACACTTCAATGGTTTATTCCATTGAGCAATCTCACGCTCCAGCATCAAACCATGATCTAGCATAATGCTAAATGATAAAAGTGACCAAGAGTCCCCCCTTGCTAGTTCTCCACCTATATAACTGGTAGTTGGCCCACAATGATATCCTAAAACTTATATACATACCCACAAAACCTTTACTAAATTCACAGATAAACTGAGCATCTACCGATCTCAATCTCCAATAAACCACAAACAACACCATAAGCCATTTCAAACTCAAGTTAAATAATCAAACAATATCAATTTTGATGATTCAATATATATCAAAGTATTGTTCATCATTTACATGCAATCAACTCAAATAATAATCAACAGATACATTTTTGTTTCAAATAGACAAAATGGTAGTAAATGCTTGATCCAAACTTTATGCAATAAAATTGCCATTTCATAACTTATAGTATATAATTCATATTGCATTCGAAATATGATTTTTCAAATTCAAAGAAGAGATAATACCATTCACTTAGAAAAGTTGAAAACCAACCTACAGTTGTCACTTAAGCCCATATACGCATATTCTTACCAATTATTCAAAAAATGATATTAAAAAATCGAGTAATACACTAGTCTAACGAATGACTCAACTAATTATGCTTATTCGTTAATAAAACAAAATATACATGCTAACTAAGAAACTCATGTATAGGAAATGTTATTGTCTAGTAAGCGTAACACGAACACGAAACTTTAGAAATGCACTATGATCAAATTGTACTTCCGAATCAATTTTCGTCAAACCCCACAATTCCATGACACCCTTATTTAAAATTTCCATATAAATCTAAAGCTCAAGAGCTCCTTAGTAGAACCTAGTTCAACTTTCACATAACTCTAAATTTAAAACCAAACTTTGAAAATTATTTTGATTAAATGAATAATAGGCTGGAATACTTACCAAACATTGCAAATCGCAGTTGATTTGGTTTGTCAGGAAGTTCAGATTGTGAACGCATGAAAATTCACGTCTCTCTTCTTTCTTCATTTAATCCGTGGCTTCACTGCTTGGTTATGCCCCAATCTGTTGAAGGAAGAAAGAACATGGGCCGGATTCTGGGTCTATTTAATGGATTCTTCTATTACAATCTACCCTCCTTACATAAATTTCATTCTCGAAATTTAAACATACCTCAATCATTAAACAGGTGAGGGTATTTGCATCTTCCCTCCTCTCATTGTGCTTTTGCTATTAAATTTTTGAATAAGGGACGGTACGCATCGCAACACCCGATCCTTCCTATCGACGATGTAAATAAGCTGCTCCTCATAATTCAAGTTCTCTCTTAACCCAAAACGTGTAAAATCCAATACGTGTTTAGGATTTTGCACATATCTTCATAATAAGGACACGTGGAACAAATTATGTACCTGAGATAACGTTAGTGGCAAATCAAGTTTTTAAGCAATTTTATTAATCTTTTTTAATATCAATAATAGTTTCACGTATTTTGGACTCAACATTTTATGCGTGCCAAATCTCATAATGCCTTTTGTAGGAGAAACTTTGGGAATAGATGATCTTCCATACTGAACTCTACCTTAGTGCCTTTGGAGGTTTGCCAAGCCAATTTAAGTTATGTTAACCCCTTCTTTTTTCTTTTGATACAATTCTTTGAGTCACTTGAACGTTCAAGCAATATGCTAAAGGGAAAATACGATGAAGGAGATGCCTCAGATGTCTGTAATCTAAAAAAAAAAAAAAAAAAAAAAATTAGTAGTATGCATGTGCATTGCGCGAGCCTTAGTTTTTTATATGAGTAAAGCCGGATATATGCTCTGTGTAAGTCATTCGTTATAGTGTACATTATTTTATATGAAATTTCCTCTTTTAACTAAAATAAAGATGAAGTTTCTTTATAATATTAATGTCGGAGCTTTGATCATAACTTAGTCATTTCTAATTTTTACCTATTTTATGACATATGGAAATTTAAAACAGTAGGGGTCTTCCAATGACACACTTGATAGGAAGACTAAAAAAAAAATGGTAAAATTATCGATAATTGATAATTTGAAACATTAAAGCTCATTAAAACTACTTTTTTTTAAACAAAACTTTTCTTCAAACTTTTTGCTTTTTTTCTCTCTCTTTGTTTAGCATATTTTCCAAGCATATGCTTTGTTTTTTTTCTTTTTCTTTTTCTTTTTCTCTTTTTCAAATATTTAATATTGCCCTATTTGCAGCTATCTTACAACGGTTAAGTTAATTAATGACAAAATGACTCGATTACAGAAATCACTGAAACTAAAGGATCCAATAATGCAAAATGAGAATTCAAGGATCTAATTGGACAAATCACATAACGTAAGGACCAAGTATGAAATTATACTTCAAGCCAACAAGTGCGTGAATCATGCTTAACAAGTGCGTGAATCATGCTTCTCAGCGGGCCTCATCGTAGCTTGTTGTAGGTTAGGGCTACTAGAACAACATCGTGAAGAGTTCATCTAACCAAAAGTTCTATCCCCACCAAACCCTGTTCTCAGATATTCTATATGGCTAAGATGACTAACATCACCTCCGGATTTGAAGACCCAGTTGTCCCCATCAGACAAGTGGAAAATGTTGACGGAAGTATTCAAGAACTTCACAGACTGTTTATTTGGGCAAGCCTGCGCATGAAGCGTTCGGAGTACCCCACCATGAGTAACCGCTACTACTCGTTCTCCTGCACAGTGAAGAAAAGTCTAATTTGCATTTTTGTTTCGAGCTTAAATTGTATGAGAAATTCTTTACTAGTGAACAGAAAGCCCAATTTAATTATGGTCGTCCTCGTCCTAGTCCTCGTCCTTCTTCTGCTATCCCAAAGCAAGCAAACCCAACAATGGGGCATTTGAAAAGCAAAGAGCATTAGTGAATTTTTAGAAAGCATTAACACAAAAATTATTGCTGTTCACCAAGTCTCGTGATGTGTTTTCAAGAATGAAAAAGGTAATCTAGGAAAAACTCCTTTAAAAAGGAACTATGGAGATTCGAACTGGCGAAATATGAGTATTATAGTGCCCGGTCAACACTATGCAAGGGGTCACTTTCATGTATAAAACTACTAACATCGCATTTAGGCTAGTAGAACACTCAACAATTCTGTTGAATAAGTGACGTAAATAATCTCGTTACCTTTGTGCTTCATACCGATGTTTCGCAAAGACATAGTGCAGCGCTGATAAAGCTGATCAATACTTTCACCACCACCCTGCATTCAGAAGAACAAGAGAAATGATTGATCAGACATTCCACTTATGAACCAATTTGACCCTACAGCCTGCCAAAATCTTACTTAATAAATACTTTATCTTGCAATCCTTGATTTTGTAATGGTTAACATAAGGCATACGAGCTGTACTATGTTTTACAAATTAAAAAGAACATGTAAGATGTGAATCCATTAAACAGCCAAATGAAAGGACTGAAATTGTTACAACTATCTATACAGCTTATAGAAAGAACACGTCACCTAAACCATTGAACCACACCAACAATAAAAACTATGAATTTGACAATATCAACATTATGCATAACTCCAAGGTTAGTGGCGAAATGGAAATTGAACAAAGTCAGGTGCATTTTATAGAGCTCACTACAAATCAAAGCCCACCGGAATTTCTTGATCTGTCTTCGACGATTGAAGGGCTTTATAGGCTTCAGGACAGACACTGGCTGCAACGTGTGGCTGAAGGCCTTGAAGCTCCCCAAAATTTCTTTCCCGTAGACCTAGATCTTTGATAACCTAGATTCTCATTTGAAAACAGCATGCAAGATACTTTAGAGGACCCAGTCATTAATCGAATTGTAAGAATGAACATGAACTTCTACAGCATTCTAAACTTTCCAACAAATAAAGAAAACATCTAATGGAATCTCATAGTTCTGCATCACTGTCTGACTAGATAATGCCAAAATTCATGTGCAATTCTCATAAATAGCAATGCCAGATCAAGAATAATCTCACTACATCACTGTCTAAAATTTACATATATGTTGGGTTTTGTACCCCCAAATGGATAATGCCAAAATTCATGCATAATTTTCATACATAGAAATGCCAGACCAAGAACAGTCTCACTACATTCATACCTCCAGTCCACCACAAGCAGTTGCAATCAAATTTGCTGTCTCAAAAGCTCGCTTTAGGTCAGATGAGTAAATTGCAGAGATTTTACCTTCTCTGGACAACCTTTCACCCACCTTTCAGGGAAAATGACAGAAGATGTTAATAAACCTATTGGTCAAGCCAAAGAAAGGGATGACATATCACAGAAAATACTCACCGCAATTGCTTGCCGCCTCCCAATGTCATTCAATTCGACATCCAGAATTCCCTATTAAATGCAATGACATGACTATGAAGGTAAATAGAAAAAGAGGCAGAAACCAGTTTTTAAACAAAATGCATGAGACGGCAGATATCAGCACAATCCGAGATATATTTGCTTAAACCCACGCATAAATATGGAGAAACCTCAAGTTGGTAATGCTTTTTCCCTAATTCTATTAGGCATATCCTATCTGGGAATGAATATCGATCACTTAATCACAAAAGCTGATATAGAAGATGTTAAATTAATGTCTCGAGTTTGAATTCGGATAATAATTTGTTAAACAGAATTTTGTTGAGGAAGATTTTCCAAGCGGATTACAAATCAAATGAAGAAATCTTTCTTCTTATTGGACTTTCTTTTTGGATGTGCAAAATAAGCAACGAAACATGGAGGATATGTTTTGTCACTAGAAGACAAAAAAAAAAAAAAAAGGGGGGAGAAGTACACCATCAGTGCCATAAGTTGTGTACGACACTCACTTTGGTGCAAAAAGTTTCCGTCAAATCACTTAAATGCCAAATCGGAGGAAAAATGATCACTTTTGGTGCCACCAGCAAAAGATTCTGGCCAAAATGATTATGTAGTTTTTTTTTTTAAATCGACAAGGCCTTAAACGACGTCATTTTCGGTCCTCCTTAAGAAAACGATGTCGTTTTGCCATCCTACATGGATGGCCTCACAAAAACAACGCCATTTAACTCATTTGGGGAACTTTTATTTTATTTTATTTGGGGATTGAAATTAGGGTTTCATCGCTTGGCCTCCACCGTCACTGGGCCACCGTCACTCACTCAGCTGCCATTGCTTGGCACTGTTCGGACACCCTCGATGGTGCACGGGGGAGCACCAGCCTCAGTCGCCGAAGCCTAGGTACTAGAAGACACAGGCCAGGCACTTGTCGAGGAGATTGGAGATGGAGAGGGAGACATCAATGGTGGCACACTCATCGGCGGCCTCCTTGAGCACTAGCTAGATCACGGCCTTCGACTTGGCTACTAAGTGGCCATCGTCGGGGTTAGGGTCGGGGTCGGGGTTGGAGCCGCGGCCACCGAGTGGCCATTGTCAAGGTCGGGATCGGGGTTTGGAATTGCGGCCGCCGAGTGGCCATCGTTGCGATCAGGGTCGAGGTTGGGGTCGGGGTCAGAGTTGCTGCCGTTGAGTGGCCATCATTGGGGTCGGAGCTGCGGCTACCAAGTGGCCATCTTCGGGGTCGGAGCTACGGCCACCGAGTGGCCATCGTCGGGGTAGGGGTCGAGGTCGGAGCCGTGGCCGCCGAGCGCGGGGGCCATCAAGGATGGCGAACGGTGTCGTTTTGGTGTTAAGATGCTGACTGTAGTCTCCCGCATCCACATCAACTTCAAAAATTAATAAATAAAAAAAGTGACACATCGGATTTCCGGCCAACCGGATCGGAGTTGGCACCAAAGTGAGCGATTTTCAAACTTTTGGTACTTAAGTGATCCAATAAAAACATTTGGTACCAAAGTGAGCGCTGTACACAACTTATGGCACTGATAGTATACTTATCCAAAAAGAAAAAGGGACACACTATTTTATTATCTATTTATTTTAAGGGAGATAAAAGAAAAAGGAAGGTTTTCTTCCCTTATCTGCAAAAGGAGCGAATCCTTGTTGAAGAAAAGAATCCATGGTGGGGCCCAAAGTCAAAGTTTTGACATTGGGCACACAATATTCCATGGCTAGGGTTTCTTTTAGCCGATGAAGAAAAAAAAGGAGCCTCTACATGTAGAGCCAAAAGGAGGTGGGCCCAAGTCAAATTGTTGACCTTTGGACACACACATATAAAGGACGTGCACCCCTACTAGAGAAAAAAGTGACGTGAAGCCTACAAAGAAGGTGTAGCATGTCCACACTGCTTGAGAAGAGCCGCAAGTTTTTTTGAAGCCACGCAAAGCATTGAACAAGAACATGAAGCCGTACGATGTAGACCAAAGACAAATGCTGGAGTTCTTGATTTTAGCGTACGAGAGCGTTTTACTTTGAGCTTGAATGAACGGTAATTTTGTGTAGTGAATTTATGTCCAAGTGAGTTGTTTATTTATACATTTTGCATTTGGGGTTAAATTTAAGTGTGGGAAACACTCGAGCTTGTGAGCGATTGTAAACTTTGATTCTCCAATTATAGTAGATTATTTGCTACTGGCTCTCTTCACGGATATAGGTACCGATATTCGGACCGAACCACGTAAATTTCTAGTGTCTTTATTATTATTCCTCATTTATTTTGTCTGGAGTTTGCACGTTGACATAAATTGCAAGATCCTGTCGTTTCCGCATATTATTATTCCAACAATTGGTATCAAAACTTAGGATTGGATTTCTTGATTGTGATTTGGAGTTTTTTTCTTGTCTGATTATTATCTGGAAATTCTATTATTGCAATTATATCTAAGAGAAAATTTGAAAATGAGAAGTTTAAAGGGAGGAATAATTTTGGGTTATGGAGTATCAAGATGCGGGCGTTATTGACAACCCAAGATTTGGCCAAGGCACTAGATGGTGAAGATGAGTTGTCCATTATAATGAAAACCTCTGATAAGGTAGAGTTAATGGAAAGAGCAAAAAGCACAATCCTGTTGAATTTGTCGGATGAGGTTTTAATAGAGGTTGCTGAGGAGAAAGATGCCACAGCATTATGGGCAAAACTTCAAGCACTCTATGTGAAAAAAGGTTTGAACAATTGCCTATACATATTGAAGAGGATGTTTCAATTTAGATATACTAAAGGTACGTCTATCAAAACCCACCTAGATGAATTTAATAAACTCATGATGGATCTAAAGAACGTCGGTAAGATACTTGATGATGAAGAACAGGGCATGATGTTGTTAGCCTCTTTACCAGAGTCATGGGAACACTTTACTGATTCATTGTTGCAGGGGCATACTATAATTACCTCAGAATAGGTAAATTTTGCCTTATTCTCTAAGGAGTGGTAGAGAAAGTTGCGAGATGACAGTCTGTCGCAAGTAGTGGTGCAAGCGCTAACGATTCGAGGTAGAGAACAACATCAAAGGCCTAGTAGTAGTAAAGGTAAAAGTATATCAAAATCATGCCATAAAAAGTCCAAGGGACGCATGAAGTGCTTTGAGTGTTATGAGGAGGGGCACAGCGGGAGAGATTGTTCAAAGCGGAGAAATAAAGCTGATAGGTAGAATGCCACAAGCAGTGTGACAAATGTTGCAGAGGGGAGCACTAGTGATGTAGAAGCTATTTTATGTGTGAGTGAATACTACTTCGTTAGGAGACGAATGAGTGCTAAATTCGGGGCGTTCTAAACATATAACGCCTCATAAGAACTGGTTTACTACTTACCAGACTGCAGATGGTGGTAGGGTTCTTTTGGGGAATAATGCATTATGTAAGGCTGTGGAGATAGGGACAATTTGGATTTGGATGCACGATGGGGTGGTGCGCACATTGATAGATGTGAGGCATGTACTGGAGTTCAAGAATAACCTTATTTCTTTGGGGACACTCGATGACATCGAGTGTAGGTATACCACTGAAGGTGGAGTATTGAAGATCTCTCGATGTGCCATGACAATAATGAAGAGGAAAAGAGTGAATACTCTTTATCATCTACTAGGAGAGACTGTGATCGGAACCACTACAGTTTCATCAGGTGAGTTAGACTCTAACTTGACTCAATTATGATATATGCGTTTGAGGCACATAAGTGAGGCATGTATGACGATGCTGAGTGAAAATGGGTTGTTGAAAAGTCAAAGGACAGGGAAGCTGGACTTATGTGAGCACTACATCTTTGGGAAGTAGTACCGAGTTAAGTTTACTACAGTTGTTTATTCAACCAAGCAACCAGTTGAATATATCCATTCAAACATTTGGGGCTTGTCTTCGATTCCTTCGAAAGGGAGTGCCTAATATATGCTGACATTTATCGACGACTATTCAATAAATGTATGGATATATTTTTTGAAGCACAAATATAATGTGTTCGATTGGTTCAAGAAATTTAAAGCATTGATTGAGAAATAGTTAGATAAACAAATCAAATGCCTAAGAACCAATAATGGCATGGAGTTTTGTAGTAAAGATTTTACCGAGTTCTGTGAGAAAGAAAGTATTGTGAGACATCGCATAGTACCTGAGACACCACAGCAAATTGGCGTGGCAGAATGGAAGAACAAAACTTTGCTTGAGCGAGCTTAATGTATGCTTTCGAATGCAAGACTTGGTAAGGAATTTTGGGCCGAAGCAGTAAATATGGCATGTTACCTAGTTAATCGATCTCCATCATCTGCTATTGAGTGGAAAACTCCTGAGGAAGTATGGTCAGGGAAATCTATTGATTACTTCAGATTATGTATATTCGGATGTCCTGCGTATACTTATGCAAGTAATGGTAAGCTTGAGCCGAAGGCAAAGAAGTACATATTTTTAGGTTATACACATGGGGTGAAAGGCTACCGATTATGGTGCATTGATTGCAGATCACCTAGTTTTCTAATCAACAGAGATGTGATTTTTGACGAGACTGCAATGCTTCAACAGAGGAGTTCTGAGACACAACTAGCAGAGAAGACAGATCATGGTGTCATTAGTGAGGTGGACCTTCAGGTGGAGACTTCAGAGATCTCAAAGGTAACAAAAGTTGAGACTGCATATGGGGTCACAGTTCCTACAGTTGGTAATAGTGAACAACCAGTAAAGCCACGGCACACTATAGCCACAGATAAACATAGAAGGAAAATTAAATCACCAGTATGTTATGGTTATATAAATATTACTTATGCATTGACTACAGTTCTTAAAGTTGGTAATAGTGAACAACCAGCAAAGCCGCAGCACACTATAGCCGCAGATAGACAAATAAGGCAAATTAAATCACCGGTACGTTATGGTTATACAGATATTGCTTATGCATTGACTGTAGGTGATGAGATGGCGACAGATGAGCTTTCGACTTACTCTGAGGCGATGGCTAGTTTTGAGTCATTACAGTGGCTAAGGGCTATGAGTGAAGAAATTGAATCACTTCATTAAAATCAAACATGCGAGTTGGTCAAAGTACCCAAGAGCCAAAATATTGTCGAAAGTAAATGGATCTTTAAACGAAAAGAGGGCATTCATGGTATCGAGGCAGCAAGATATAAGGCGAGACTTAAGGCGAAGGGATATAAACAGCGTGAGGAAAGTTACTACAATGAGGTGTTCTCTTATGTGGTAAAACATACTTCTATTCGTATTTTACTTACCTTAGTTGCTTCATAGGATCCCGAGTTAGAGTAGCTAGATGTAAAAACTACGTTTCTTTACGGTAAGTTGGAGAAGCAGATTTACATGAGACGGCCGGAGGGATTTGCTCTTCCAAGTAAGGAAGATCATGTTTGCTTGTTGAAGAAGTTTTTGTATGGGCTAAAACAATCTCCTAGGCAATGGAGAATTGTTAAATTAATATCTTGAGTTTGAATTTGGATAAGGATTTGTTAAACCGAATTTTGTTGAGGATGATTTTCCAAGCGGATTACAAATCGAATGGAGAAATCTTTCTTCTTATTGGACTTTCTTTTGGACATCCAAATTAAGCAACGAAACATGGAGGATATGTTTTGTCATTAGAAGACAAAAAAAACGGGGCACACTATTTTATTATCTATTTATCTTTAAGGGAGATAAAAGAAAAAGGAAGAAAAGGGAATGTTTTCTTCCCTTATCTGCAGAAGGAGCAAATCCTTGTTGAAGAAAAGAACCCATGGTGGGGCCCACAGTCAAAGTTTTGATTTTGAGCACACGGTATTCCACGGCTAGGGTTTCTTTTAGCCGATGAAGAAAAAAAAGGAGCCTCTGCACGTAGAGCCAAAAGGAGGTGGGCCCAAGTCAAATTGTTGACCTTTGGACACACACATATAAAAGACATGCAGCCCTACGAGAGAAAAAAGTGATGTGAAGCCTACGAAGAAGAAGGTGCAGCATGTCCACGCCGCTTGAGAAGAGCCGCAAGTTTTTTGAAGCCACGTGAAGCCTTGAACAAGAATGCAAAGCAGTACGTATGCGAACCAAAGACGAACGTTTTGGAGTCCTTGATTTTGGCATACGTAGAGGGTTTTACTTTGAGTTTAAACGCACAGTAATTTTGCGTAGTGAGTTTATATCCAAGTGAGTTGTTTATTTATACACTTTGGGTTTGGGGTTAATTCTAAGTGTGGAAAACACTCGATCGTGTAAGCGATTGTAAACTTTGATTCTCCAATTATAATGGATTATTTGCTGCTGGCTCTCCCCGTAGATGTGGGTACTGATATTTGGACAAAATCACATAAATTTCTGGAGTCTTTATTATTATTTCTCGTTTATTTCTCTGGAGTTTGCACATTGACAAAAATTGCAAGATCATATCGTTTCCGCATATTATTTTTTCAACAGAAGATATGAAACCTTAGCAATATAGTGTACATATTCTTTGCCATTACATCTCCTCTATCATCTATTGGGCTCAACCTGAATGTTTCATTGCCATCATAGATTTCGATTCCATATAGAAAGAGAGAAGTATGAAAATCAACATAGTCTTCTCAAGCGAAGGCTTATACCGGCGGATTCATAATGCAATTATATATTTATGTAGCCTAGTGCAGGTACATAGCTTGACAAGAACTAATGTCATTCACCAAAATGATGCCTCTATCAACTCAACACTTGCACTGTATTTTGTCACAAAATTTGCATATATCAAATAGTGTACTGCATGCAACCTTTTATATTGTTAAATTTTGACTTTCAAATTAGTGATAAGAATATTTTGGACTATGCACATTTGTTTTAGGGTTTTTTGAAGGGAGACTATAAAAGGGATGTGTTAAACAACAAATCTTTGACCCTTGCCTCCACATTATATCCCCTTCTTTATTTTTCCTATCTTTTTATTAGATCTTTAGATTTTGTGACTCAACTGGTTTTTGAACTATTGGATTGTGTGCATTGTTAAAAATAGTGAAACCCCTCTCTCCCCATGGTTTTTCCCATTTTGGGTTTCCACATTTATCTTGTGTCTCATGCAGTTTCAATTTTGCTTTCATCTTTTGCTATTTGTGCTTTGATCGGTGTATCTTTTGTCGTTGTTTCACAACAAATTGATATCAAAGTGAAAGAATTTTAGTCTTTTAGTTTGAGATGGCATCTATCAAGTTCGAAGTGCCATCTTTCGATGGCCACAATAATTTTGGGCTATAGAGGATTGAGATAAAGGCATTGTCGCATTGGGAATGTTAGGTTATAGCCTTGGATGGGAATTATCCTAACAACATGACTGTGGCTAAAATCGAGGAGATGGAAGAGAGGGTGCATAGTACCATCCAATTGTTGTTGTTTGACAAGGTGCTTCGTAGGGTCGTCGATGAAAAAAGGGCTTTAGGATTGTGAAATAAGCTTAAGAGTCTCCACATGAAGAAATCTCTTATGACAAGGTTATTTTTTAAACATCTTCATAGGCTAAAAATGCAAGAAAGTACTCTTATCTACGAACATCTAGATGAATTTAATAAGATTGTAAGGGATATGAAAATTTTAGATTTAAAGTTAGATAATGAAGACCAATACCTAGTTGTCTTATGCTCACTACCAAGCTCGTATGAGACTTTTATGAATTCTATGATGTATGGAAAGGAATCCATAATTCTTGAGGATGTGAAGGGCTCGTTGAATTCCGCAAAAATGTGTACATAGTTGAATACAAGTAGTCATTGTGATAAAGTTAATGGCTTAGTTGTCAAGGGAAAGTCAAATCATTGTGATAGGTGCAGTAATGTTGCAGTCTAGGTCAGGCCGAGACAAGAGTAAGGTGGAGTGTTAATATTGCTTCAAATTTGGACACTACAAAAATGAGTGTCCTTTGCTCAAGGCTAAGGTGAAGAAGTCGATGGAGATTTCTAATTCAACTAGTCTAGTGAGGAATAACGAGTCAGCTAATGCAAACAATGTTCTTACTATTTTGTGTTTGGATTATCATGTTGATAACGAATGCATTTGGATTTGGCATGTTCATACCACATGTGTCCAAATAGAGATTGGTTCCACACATAAGAAAGCTAGTGGTGGGTTAGTTTTGATGGGAAATAATGTAGTTTGTAAGATTATGGGTATTGGTATAGTGCATATCAAATGTCATGACAAAGTAATAAAAACTTTAACAAACATTAGGCACATCCCAAATTTGAAGAAGAACATTATTTCGTTGAGCAGTCTAATTCCATTTAATGCATGTACATATGTGGAGGTGAAGTTTTGAAAATTTCAAAATGCTCATTATTTGTAATGAGAGGTAATTAGAAAAACAATGTTTATATTCCATAGGAAAGTACCATCGTGAGTTTTTTTAGATATATCATCCTCTTTAGATTATAAAAAATCAAGGTCATGAAATATGTGATCGGACCACATGACCAAAAGAGGAATGACTATCTTGAATTTACGTGATTTACTTTGTGGGGATTATACAGTCTCACTTGACTTTTGCGAATATTGTGTTTTTGAAAGCAATGTAATTTTGTTTCAGTATTGAGATGCACTCGACAAAAGATAAGGTAAACTATAGTCACTCCAATTTGTTGGGACCGGCAAAGGTTACATCTAAAGGTAGTGCAATTTCTCTTCTAACATTTATTGATGATTTTTCTAGGAAAGTCTAGATTTATTTCTTAAAGCACAAGAGTGACATTTTTTATACGTTCAAGAAGTGGAACAGAAGGGAATATAAAATCAAACTGGGAAGAAGACAATTCGCCTTAGAATAGACAATAGTCTTGAGTTTTACAAAGATGATTTCAACAAGTACTATGAAGATTCGGGATTTGTTTGATATCAAACAATTAGGTACACATACCAATAGAATGGGGTGGCAAAGCACTTTTAGAGAGAGCAAGGTGTATACTTTCTAATTTTGGACTTGGAAAAGAAATCTAGGCTAAAGCCGTGAACACGACATATTATTTGGTAAATCATTCTCCTTCAATCGCAATAAAATTTAAGACTCCAAATGAGATATGGTCAAATAAACATTATGATTATTCTGATTTGAAAGTATTTGGATGTTCTAATT
The DNA here is from genome assembly GCA_016097545.1 of Eucalyptus victrix. Lineage (NCBI taxonomy): Eukaryota > Viridiplantae > Streptophyta > Magnoliopsida > Myrtales > Myrtaceae > Eucalyptus > Eucalyptus victrix. Next base: position 44,109,649 of record CM027843.1, on the reverse strand, counting down.
ATCATCATGTAAAAGAGGGTAAACTTGAACCTATGGCCATTTTTGTTGGTTTTGCAGACAAGGTTAAGGGATATAAGTTGTGGTGTTCTAACCCTCAGTCATCAAAGTCTAAAATTAGTAAGGATGTTACTTTTGATGAAAATTCCATGCTTAGATAGAGAAAGGTTGTTACTAAGTTTGCAGGTATTCAAGAGGAGAATGTTAGGAAAGAGGTGGAGATTCATGTGGAGCATCCACAAAGAATATTTGAAGATGTTCCTATTCAGCCAAAAAGTGACGATGAGCATTAAGACTCATATTCAATCAAAGCCGATGTAAAAGTTTAGCTGCAAGGAGAGCTAAATAACAAATTAAGCCTCCCCAAAGGTATGGTTTCACTAATTTGGTAGTATATGCTCTTACAGTTGTTGAAGAGCTTGGTATTGAAGAACTTTCTATGTATCATAAAGCTATTATTTGTTATAAATCTAAGAAGTAGCTAGTCACGATTAATGAGAGATGGAGTCTCATAATAAGAACCAAACTTAGGATCTTGTGAAATTGTCTGAGGGTAAATGAACTATTGGATGCAAGTGAGTCTTAAAAAAAAAAAAAAATAGAGAGAACTCCAAGAGTTGAAGATGAAAGATTCAAAGCACATTTGGTAGTGAAGGGGATATCAACTTCAATGAATTGTTTTCTCCAATTGTCAAACATAATTATGTTCATATGTTGCTCGCGTTAGCGGCCCTTTATGATCTAAAACTTTAGCAACTTGATGTCAAGATCACTTTTCTGCATGGTGAGCTTGAGTAGATAATCTATATATCTCAACCTGAGAGATTCGTTATTGAGGGCAAAGAAGATCAAGCTTGTAGGATGAAACAATCTTTGTATGGTCTCAAGCAATCTCAACAGCAATGGTACAAGAGGTATAATAGTTTTATGTTAAGTCATAACCACTCACAGAATGTGCATGACAATTTTGTGTACTATAGGAGATGGCGTGATGGTTTTTTGTTTATTTGCTATTATATGTGGATGACATACTTATTGTAGTGAGGAACACGCTAGAGATACGTGATTAAAGAGGCAATTTAGCAGTGAATTTGAAATAAAGGATCTTGAAGTTGCTAAGAAAATTCTAGGTATGGAGATTTATAGAGATAGATGGGTTTGAAAGTCACACCTCTTGCAAAAGATATATATTTATAAAGTGCTTGAGTGCTTTGACATGAAGAATGTCAAACTGGTAAGTACTCTTTTGGCATCTCATTTTAAACTTTCGGCTTCTTTGTTGTCTAAATATAAAGAAAAGGAAGATAAAATGCCTCAAGTTCCATATTCTAGTGCTGTGAGTAGGCTCATGTATATTATGATTTGCACTTGTCCAAATATTTCCCAGACTGTTAGTGTTGTGAGTAGGTATATGACACATCCTGGTAATGTTCATTGGCAAGCTGTAAAATGAATTCTTGGATATATCTAGGGTATATCAAATATGGATTTGGTCTTTAACAGAGGTTATGACATACAACACTTAGTTCTTAGCTTCAGTGATTTTGACTATGCAAGCAATTTCGACAAAAGGATATCTTTAACGGGTTATATTTTTATGCTTGGTGGTTCTGTGGTTAGTTGGAAGGCAATTTTGCAAGAGATGGTTGCTTTGTTTATCAACAAAGCAGAGTACATTCCAGCAACGGAAGCGACAAAGAAAGCTCTTTAGTTAAAGTGTTTGGTTGCAGAACTTGGGGCGAAATAAGGAGCCTCCGTCATCTTTTGCGACAACCAAAGTGCGATAAAAGTAATCAAGAACGCAATATATTATGAGAGGACAAAACATATTGATATATGGTATCACTTTGTGTGTGATGAGGTTACTAAGGGTAGGTTACGATGAAGAAAGTATCTACTACAGATAATTCAATAGATATGTTAACCAAGCTAGTTCGTTTGACCAAATTCAAACATTGCTTGGACTTCATTGGCATTTCCATCATTTGCACTGCCTTAGTAGAGTTGGTGGCATTTCATCCCTTCTTTTCTACACCGAGTACGCTCACGTAAACTTCGGGGTGTGTGTCGTTGATTTTGCTATTGTGGGGTGGCCTTATGTGGTGACTCTTGGTGGTGAGGGAAAGAGGTCTTGTGGTATTTGGCATGATACCCTTTTGGAAATTTGAAGTCAAAGTGAAAATTTGTTCAGTCTTGACTTTCAAATTAGTGATGAGGGCATTTTGGGCTATACACTTTTTCTTTTTTAAGGAGACTACTAAATGGATGCATTGAACAATACATCTCTAACCCTCACCTCTACACCATCTCCCTTCTTTGGGTGCGTTTGGGAAGGCCTTTGGAAAAAGCCTTTGAGAAAATGCAAACACCTTTGAGTTAAAGGGGTTTTCCAAAATGCAAATGGTGTTTGGTAAATTGTACTTTAAAAGTCCATTTTGAAGTAGCTTTGGAAAAAATAGTGTTGGGAAAGACTACATTTACAAAGGACTTGGTGATTAATAAAAATAAATAAAAGAGTTCGCCGGCGAGGGGCTGGAGGTTGCTAGCGAGAGGCAGGCAGCCACTAATGAGACCCAAAGATGACCAACGAGGGCCACCAAGGGTCGAACGACCTCTGGCAAGGGTCGCCTAGGGTCGAACAACCCTCGGCAACCCTTCGCCAGAGGTTGCGCAACCTCCCGACGATTGACGCGACCCAAATTTGGTCGCCGGAGGTCACACGACCTCGCGGCGACCAGATCTAGGTCGCACCGATCGGTCGTGCTACCTCGCCGCAACCAAATCTGGTCATCGGAGGTCGCGCAACCTCGGTGCGACCAGATCTAGGTCGCGTCGATCGGTCGTGCGACCTCACCGCGACCAGATCTAGTCGCCGGAGGTCGCGTGACCTCGCAACAACCAGATCTAGGTTGCCGGAGGTCGCGCAAGGTCACGCCAGTCGCCGTGAGGTCGTGCGACCTTCTGCCACCTAGATCTGGGTCGCGCTTAAGGTCACGCGACCTCTGGCAACCCAGATCTAGGTCGCAGCTGAGGTCGCGTGACCCAAAGCTGGGTCGCGGCGACGCAATTCGCGGGCGGTCACCGGGACTCGCGAGTGGTTGCCGCGACTCACCGGGGTCGCGCGACTGGCTGGTGATGGTCGTTGCAACCTCGCCAACCTCAGCCGAGTCCATCGCTGGCCTCTCGAGCTCGTCCGCGCCGCCAAAGAAGAAGATGAATAGTACACATGTGAACAGTGATGAGGCATTCCGAGAATGCTGAAAGCCCAAGGTAGCCGAGGACCTGCCTTAGGCTTTCAGCCTTGCAAATGCCAGCATCTCCCAATGCGCCTTGCAAAGTTGTTCCCAAACACTTCGATTTTGGCCCAAAGGCCTTTAGCCCCCAAAGCCCCTTCCAAAGCAGTTTCCAAATGCACCCTTTTGTTTTTCCTATCATTTTATTAGAACTTTAGATATTGTGGCTCACCAAATGATTTTTTAGTTTTTGGATAGTATTCTTGTACTCATTATTGAAGACAGTAAAATCCCTTTCTCCCCATGGATTTTCTCGTTTTGGATTTCCACTTATATCTTGTGTCTCGAATGGTTTCGAATTTACTTTCATCATTTTCTATATGTGCTTCAATTGATGCATCTTTTGGCGTTGTTCCACAACATGTATAAAAATAATGGTAATCAGCAATTTCTTTAAAATTAGAAGGCTAGAGAGAAATCTAGAAGCATAGAAAACCTGAAATCTTCCATCAGCATTCCAGTCCGTTTCACCGTGACGCACAACAACGATTTCAGCATAGTCTACCCCAATTGGAACCGATTGAGCATCACCATTGCAAACCATATTAGCAATGACCCTGACAAATACCCAAGAAACGAGACTACTGGTTAGCCTTAGGCACTCGAAGACAGAAGCTACCAAAAAAAAAAAAAAAAAAAAAAAAAAAAAAAAAAAAAAGACGGTCCTAAAGATGAAAAACAATCCAAACGAGAGAAACAACCTCGAAAGTCTACTCAATTGATTGGACCAATTAATCGATCATTTGCTTTAAGCTTTGTTTGTTTCACAGAAAATGTAGAGTTTCTAAAAAATATTTTCGAGGAAGCCATTTTCTAGGAAAATGTAATTATTTTCTGATAATTGAGTAAAACTTGAAAATGAAGTGAAAAATATTTTCCACTATTTGATAAGGAATATCTTTTCCTTTATACACTCTTTTTCATTTATTTTATTTTTTAAATTGATTTTTAATTATTTTTTCGTTTTCTTTTCTTTGTTTTCCTCTTCTTCTTGGTTGGTCACTGGCCATGGTGATGACCAAAGATTGGCCATAGGCAAGCACGAGTTTTGCCCACCTTTGGCAAGCTTAGGCTTGCGGCTCACCAGATGGCAAGGGTGAACAGCGAGGTTGGCGTGCTGGGAGCTCGCCAGAGATGGGTGCGCTTGAGGCTCACCTGTGGCTAATCATCGGCACAGTGATAGGCCGATAAAGAAAAGGGAAACAAAGAAAGGAAAAGAAAAAAAGAAAAGGAGGAGGAGGAGGTGAGGACTTGCAGGAGAAGAAGGAGAATAAGCAAAAATGTAAGATACCAAAGACCAAATGAGGTAAATTTTTTTCATTTTTCAAAAGTAAAAAATATTTTCCCTAATTTAAAAAAAAAATTCCTTTCATGAAAAATGTTTTCCCCGAACAATTCATTTTTCGTGAAATGAATGCTGAAAAATCCGAAAATTATTTTTCTGAAAATTATTTTCCGCGAAACGAACAAAACCTTATTAACAAGAAATTCTCATCATCACAAATCAACGTGACAAGAAACAGAACACGCCCAAAGATAAATCAAGCTCACCGATTCAAAAGGTTTATCCTCCATATTTTGCAGAACCTTACCACATACAAACAAAAAGGTGGGCGAAAATAGTGGACGGGATCAGACCTGGAGTTCGAATCCGACATGGGAGGCATGCGATTTGGCTCTGGAGCTTGCATCCTTGATCGCCGTTGACCAATGAACCGAGTTGCGATTGACAACGTGCGAGCTGTGAAGTGTTTTGGCATAGAAGCAACGTAGACTCATCAATCTCGATGGAGTTTCTGAACATGTTATACCAAATATATCGATCGGGAGGCTAGTCGTCACCTCGGTCTTCCCATGTGAAATATCAATACGTACACGAGAAGTTGCTCCGCAACGCGGTGTCGACTTATTCTTCACGATCTTTCCTAGAAAGTCCGTAAAGGACCGATAATTGAGAAAGCACAGGGCATCTCCTCCGCGATCTCGGGGTCTTCGCCTTCACCGGTGCCGACCAAACCGAATGACTCTCCAAAAACATCTAGATTATTGTTGTTATGTTTGAAAATCCAACTTCGCTTTCACACTCGTGGAGTCCTCGTCACACCCTTCTCTCTCTCTCTCTCTCATGGCAGGAGCCTCAGTTGACCGCCACTCGCTGCCGTGGCCCGGCTTCATCACTGTTGCGGTTGAACACCACAACCGTTTGAATTTTTCATTCTCCAAATTATGCAACTACTTGTGTCCTCTTGAAACACGTTAATCTGTTTGAAAGGAGTAGTGATTTTTCTTATTTGAATAAAATTCTTTGTTCATGAAAAAAAAAAATCCCACATATGAAAAGAAGAGGAGTTTTGTCAAAATACTTCCAAATACTTTAGAGGCGAACGACATCTTCTATGTTTATTGTAATCTATTAAAAGAACAAGAATTCCAAAGAAATTAGGAAAAAGACGTATAGACTTATCGGAGAAAATAAGGAAAATAATTGATGAGTGATAGGAAATAGACATAATGGGATATATCCTTCTCACTCGAACGCACAACAAGAAGTCGGAAAAAATGATTCCCTTCTTGCTAGAAAATAAAGTTGTTTTTCCCAATCTAAGCTTGTCGTTTTCATGCTATGAAAAAGGCTTTTCGTTGATCAACTAGTTTTTTAGCATCCAAACACTAGATAGCTCGAACCTTAAAAGGACTTTTTATCACACAAACTGATCCTACATTTTATTATATCAGTTTGTTTGTTTGTTTTTTTCTTTTTTTTTTTTGACTATGTCTAGTAGTTTGGTCCAATCTTTCGGTTCCAATTTACTTCCTCTCTTGATTAATTACTACTAGGCAATTTGTGTATCCTATTTAATTATTGGTCCAATCCACTAATTAATCTTCAAATTACACGTTTAATGGCCTATTCCATTGACCCATCTCATGCTCAAGTATGAAATCATGATCATGCGTAATGCCCCGTGATAAAAGCGACCAAGATTCCCCCTAGCTATATCCTCACTTTTATTAGCGGTGGCTGGCCCACAACAATATCCTAAAACTTATATGTATACCCACTAAACCTTCACTAGATTTACCAAGACACTGAGCACAATCTACCAATCTTAATCTCCGATAGCCTGCAATCAACACCAGAAGCCTTTTCAAACTCAGGTTCAATAACCATATAGTATCACTTTTGACAATTCAATATATATGAACGTACCTTCCATAAATCATGAACTTTTCGTGCAATCAATGAATACTTTAAAAAAAAAAAAAGACAAAATGGTAATAAATGCTTGATCCAAACTTTATGCAATAAAAATGCTATTTAATAACTTATAGTATATCTAATTCATATTGCTTTCAAAATATGATTTTTAAAACTCAAAGAAGAGGTAGTACCATTTACCTAGAAAAGTCGAAAACCAACCTACCATAGCTACCTGAGCCAACGCACTCATATTCCTACTGATTATTCAAAAAATGATATTAAAAAACCGAGTAATGCACTACTCTAACGAATGACTTGACTAATTACACTTATTTGTTAATAAAACGACACATACATGTTGATGAAGAAACTCGAGTATAGGAAATGTTCATCATTATCCATTATGTGTATTGTCCAGTAAGCGTAACTAGAACAAGAAACTTTGGAAATGCATTCTAAACAAGCAATACTTCAGAATCGATTTTGTCAAACCCCACAACTCCATAACACAATCATCTACGATTTTCATATAAATCTAAAGCTTAATAGCTCCTTAATAGAACCTCACAGTTCAACTTTCACATAACTTTAAATTTAAAATTGAACTTCAAAAATTACTCTAACTAAATAAATAATAAGCTTGAATACTTACCAAGCAATTACCAAGCAATGCAAATCGCTACTGATTTGGCTTGTCAGGACATTCAGATCATGAACGCGTGAAAATTTCTCTCTCCTATGTTCTTTCTTTCCTTTGCGGTGGCGCGTCTTTTCTTTCTTCATCTAATCCGCCACTTCATTGCTTGGTCACGCCCAATCTGTTGAAGGACGACAGAACATGGGCTGGATTTGGGTCTATTTAATGAGTCCACATATTACAATCTACCTTTTTTTATGGTCGGTATTAAAATCTACTTTTGCTTACACAAATTTTGTTCTCTAAATTTAGACATACCTCAATCATTAAACAGGTGAAAGTATTTGCATCTTGCCTCCTCTCACTGTGATTTTGCCAATAAATCTTGACGTAAGGGAATGGTGCATTATTGCAACACTCAATCCGTCCTATCGACGATGCAAATAAGTTGCTCCTCATAAGTCAAGTTCTACCTTAACCTCAAAGGTGTAGAATTCAATATGTGTTTAGGATTTGGCACCTATCTCCGTAATATGAATCCATATAACACATTATGTATTTGAGATAACACTGGTGGCAAAGCCAGTTTTTAAACAATTTCATCAATTTTATCTAATATCAAGAATAATCCCATGTATCTTGAAATCAATTTTTCACGTGTGTTAAATCTCATGACGCCTTTCATGGGAGAAACCTTCAACAATAGATGATCTTCCTCATTGAACTCTACCATGTGCCTTTTGAGGTTTGCAAAGCTAATTTAAGTTATGTTAACCGCTTTGCTTTTTTGTTTTTTTCTTTTTAAACACAATTCTTTTCGTCACTTGAACGTTCAAGCAATAATCTAAAGGGGAAGTACGATAGAGGAGATGCCTTAAATGTATTTAATAAAAAAAAAAAAAAAAAAGTAGTGTGCATGTGCATTGCGCGAGGCTTAGTTTTTTATATGAGTAAAGTTAGGATATATTCTTTGTGTAAGTCATTCATTATTCTGTATACTATTTCATATGAAATTTCCTCTTATGAATAAAATAAAGACAAAGTTCTTTATAATATAAAATCAGGACTTGATCATAATTAGAAATTTCTAATTGTAGTTTTTTTATGACATATAGAAATTTAAAACAGTAAGGGTCTTCCAATGACATACTTAACAGGAAGAATTACAATCCTTAATAGGAAGAATTACAAAAAATGGTAGAATGTTCGATAATTGCTAAGTTGAAACATTAAAGCTCATTAAAACTAATTTTTTCAAACAAAAATTTTCTTCATCCTTTTTGCTTTTTTTTCTTAATTATTTAGCATATTTTCCAAACATATGCTGTGTTTATTTTTTCTCTTTGTCAAATATTTAAAATTGACCTATCAGTAGCCATGTTAAAACGGTTAAGTTAATTAGGGACAAAATGACTCGAGTACAAAAATCACAGAAACTAAAGGATCCAATACCGCAAATTGAGAATTCAGAGCTTTAATTGGACATATCGCATAACGTAAGGACCAAGAATGAGATTAATCCTTTAAGGCAATAACAAGTGGGTGAATCATGCTTCTCATCAGGCCTTATTGTAACTCGTTATAGGTTAGGTGTGACATCCAGAATTTTCATAATTCTAATTATGTTATAATCGGAAATTTCCATGTATGATAATGATACTTAGATTATTAAGCTAACTATTATTTGTTTTAGAATTCAGGTGTTTAGTAGAAATTTAAGTAGAATCGTAAATTTCATATGACGCAGCGAATAATTTTCTGTACACGTAAATTGTCGCAAGTCCAATGTGTGAATCAAATTATGCATATGCTAATAGTAGGGCAGTATTAATTAATTTATTGTTGTCTTAGTAGTGATGGTTGATATCAATTGTGTAAGTTTTAGTTAATTAATAATAATAGTGATTCACTTATGCTAATAATATTGGAAGAAGAGAATTGCGTTTCTCTTTCTATATTTTGCTCACAAAAAATTAAATCAAAGCTTATAAGTGTCGCATGTCTTTGTAAGAACTCATACAAAGCGAAGTATTCTCCCAAAGATAAGTATTATGGCTAATTTTGACACCTAGATTAGGCCATGATTACTTCAAATGGAGTCACTCCTCCTTGCATTTCCTTTGGACCTGTACAAGACTTTGCCTTATATTTTTGCCTCATCCTCTTGATAATTGACATGCATAGCTCCACCTAGCAAAGGAAGACATCATCTTAGCTTGGTTAGTCTTAACAATAACTTCTTTTACTTGGCCGGAACACTTTCACTTTTGGCAAAAATCTCAAGAGAAACTTTCATATGCAATTCTCACCTTTAATCTTATAATTAGTGAACTAGATTTCTTATTCAAGAGCTAGAAGGTGGTGACGGCAATTTGGTGGTTCGCGCTTTTTTAGGGTAAGTGAAGTTTCTAAACATTAAATTGTTTAATCTCCTTAGCACTTTAACTTGGTTGGTTGGTTGAGAGGTAAAATTTTGATGTGCATGTTATAGATATACTAGTTGTTAAATAGCCTTGATTATCTCATACCTGTTTTAAAAAGGGTGTGACTGATTTTCTTAATTTGTGTTAAATTCAGTAAGTGAAAATGTTGAGTTTAGATTTGGGAGAACTATATTGCATGTGTTGAATTCAATTAGTACTAGTGAAGTTCACATTCTGCTCATTTGAAAATGAAGAATCTATTCGTCTTGCTTCATTCTAAATGGTCAAAATTTGTTCGTTCTACCACATGAGTTGTCATTTTATTTGGTTTTGAATAGTTATAATCTATTTGTTATGTCATATTTATCTTGATGACTTCTTGCATATTCGTTCTACTTCCTTCTGAATGGTCAGAATTGTTCATTCTGCCTTATTTGTCATCGTTTTGTTTTGTTCTAAACGATTAGAGTCTATTTATTTTGTCATAATTGTCTTGATGACATCTTGCATATTCGTTTTGCTTCATTTAGAATGGTAAATTTTGTTCATTCTACTATATTTGTCCTCGTTTTATTTCATTCTAAATAGTTAAAATCTACTTGTTCTACTAGATTTGTCTTGATGACTTCTTGCATGTTTATTTTGCTAGTCAGAATCTGTTCGTTTTTAATGGTCAAAGTTTGTTTGTTCAGTTAGACTTTCAAGTCAAAAGATGTTCTTTCTTTCTACTAGATTTTACTAAGTCAAAATCTACTTATTTTTTGAACTTGCTCTTTTGTTCTATCAACTTTTACAAAGCTTGAATGTACCCACTTGATTTTCTGGACTTTAATGAGCATAATATACTTATTATTTAGACTCAAAACGTAACCATTTGACTAGTTTAGACTTTGACAACCAATATATACTCATTTGTTTAGACTCAAAATATAACAATTTGATTGTTCAAACTTTAATGATTAGAATGTCCCATGAGTCGAGATGCCCCGAGAAAGTTTGGGAGGAGGAAATATTCATGAATAAAATGCATTACCATACCAAACATTATTTAAATTGTTTATTTGTGTAAAACATGGTGCGTCATATACTTGAGTCTAGATGGATATATTGTTAGATGACGATTTCTATGATAAATGGAAATGGAAAATGTAAAGTCTACTTATATTTTTATCATATTTATTGGATTATTATGCATTCACTTTGCTTGTATCAAGTGAAGTGATAAGAAAATTTTTCTAACTTAAAATTAGAGATTTCATTTACCAGACTTCGGCTCATTTCTTCATTTTTCAGATGTGTAGGATGGACATCCCCCAACCTTTGCACCATGGAGTTCTTATGCATTACAAAGGTCTTTGTGAAAGTGTCCTAAAGTTGTCGATCCATGACTTCAGTCTGAACGTTTATACATATAGACTTTTGAAAGTGTGGTATGGAGATAGGTCTTCCCAACTCCTACCTAGACTTTTGTATTTTGCTCCTAATGTCATAAAGTTGTAAACTTAAATGTTGTATAAATAAAAGAAGTATAAATACATTATCTATATTTGTACAGTTTTCTTTGTAAAGGAATATTTGTAAATGTTTAATTATGCTTGTGTATGCTAAAAGAGAATAATAATAATAAAATAAATAATCCATATCGCTGGTCACGTTCTGGGTGTCACAGTAGGGTTATTGGAACAACATTATGAAGAGTTGATCTAACCAGAAGTTCTATCCCCACCAAACCCTGTTCTCAGATATTCTACTTGGTTGAGATGACGCACATCACCTCCGGATTTGAAGACCCAATTGTCCCCATCAGACAAGTGGAAAATGTTGACGGAAGTATTCAAAAACTTCACAGATTCTTGATTTGGGCAAGCCCGCGCATGAAGCGTTCGGAGTACACCCCCATGAGTGACCGCTATTACTCGCTCTCCTGCACAGTGAAGAAAAGTTTAATTTGCAATTTCTATTTCCAACTTAAATTGTATCGGAAACTCTTTAGTAGTGAACCGAAAGCACAGTTAAATCATGGCCGTCCTCTTCCTCATCTATCTTCTGCTATCACGAAGCAAGCAAAACCAAGAAGGGGCACTTAAAAGCAAAGAGCCTCAGTAAAGTCTTAGAAAGCATTAAAACAACAATTATAGTTGCTCACCAAGTCCTATGATGCTTAATTTTCAAGATTGAAAAAAGTAATCCGGGAAAAACTCCTTTAAAAAGAAGTTATGGAGATTCGAACCGGGGAAACGTGAGTATTATAGTGCCTGGGCAACACGATGCGAGAAGTCACTTTATGTATAAAACTACTAACATTGCATTTAGACTAATGGAACACTCCACAATTCTCGTGAATAAGTGACGTAAATAATCTTTTCACCTTTATGTTTCATACTAATATTTTGCAAACACGTAGTGCAACGTTGATAAACCTGATCTATACTTTCACCGCCACCCTGCAGAAGAAACAAGAGAAACACTGATTATACATTCCACTTATGAACCAATTTGAACCTTGCAGACTGCCAAAAGCTCACTCAATAAATGTTTTATCAAGTAATCCTCGGTTATGTAATGGCTAACATAAGACATGCAACTTTACCAAAAAAAAAAAAAAATATAAGACATGCAAGCTTTACTATGTTTTACAGATTGAAAAGAACATGTAAGATGTGAATCCATTAAACAGCCAAATGAATGGACTGAAGTTCTTACGGCTGTGCATACAACATATAGAAAACAACACGTCACCTCAACCATTGAACAACTCCAATCACAAAAACTATGAATTTGGCAATATCCACATTATGCTTTGTTTCCGTATTGAAAGTTAGTGGCGAAATGAAAATTGACCAAAGTCAGGTACTTTTTGTTGAGCTCAATGCAAATCAAAACCCACCGGAATTTCTTGATCCGTCTTCTGCGATTGAAGGGCTTTATAGGCTTCAGGAAAGACACTGGCTGCAACATGTCGCTGAAGGCCTTGAAGCTCCCCAAAATTTCTTTCTCGTAGACCTGGATCCTTGATAACCTGGATTCTCATTTGAAAAAAACATGCAAGATATTTCAGAGGACCCAATCATTAATCGAACAGTAAGAATGAACGCTAACTTCTATAACATTCTGAACTTTCAAACAAATAAAGATTACATCTAATGGAATCTTATAGCTCTACATCATTGTCCGAAATTACGTATATGTTGGGTTTTGTACCCCAAATGGTTAATGCCAAAATTCCTGTGTGATTCTCATAGATAGAAATGTCAAATCAAGAACAATCTCAATCACTATCTGAAATATACGCATATGTTGGGTTTTGTACTCCTATATGGATAATGCCAAAATTCATGTGTAATTCCCATAAACAGAAGTGCCAGATCAAGAGCAGTCCCACTACATTCATACCTCCAGTCCACCACAAGCAGCCGCAATAAGATTTGCCGTCTCAAAAGCTCGTTTTAGGTCAGATGAGTAAATTGCAGAGATTTTATCTTCTCTGGACAGCCTTTCACCCACCTTTCAAGAAAAATAACGGAAGATAAGATGTTAATAAACCAGTTGGTCAATCCAAAGAAACGGATGACATATCATAGAAAATACTCACGGCAGTTGCTTGCCGCCTCCCAATTTCATTCAATTCGACATCTAAAGTTCCCTGTTAAATGTAATGAAAAACATATGAAGGTAAATAGAAAAAGAGGCAGAAACCAATTTTTAAACAAAATGCACGAGATGGCAGATATCAGCACAATAAGAGATACATTTGCTTAACCCACGCATAAATGTGGAGGAATAACAATCTAGAAATGCTTTTTCTCTAATTCTATTAGGCACGTGTTATCATGGAATGAAATTTGATCACTTAGAATGCGAATGATAACCATTCTTGTCGAAAATTGATTTCGGAAGAGAAATAGATAATTCTATTTATATTCTTGAATGAGTTTCTACGCAATAATTGGCATTTGATAACGACACAAAATTTATATTTTCAAAATATAAATTCGTTTGATAACGATACAAAATTTCTCCCTCCCACGTGGCGATGGACCGGCGGCCGATAGACGGCAACAACAGCCAGTGGACGGCAGCTGGCGACAACAGAGGCCAGCGAGGGGACCGGCGATGGCGACAGGAGGGCAGCAGTTGATGAACAGCAATCAGGAGTGAGGAATGTTTTACCAAACAGATTTTGGAGTAAAAATCTATTCCATAAATAGAAAAATAAAATAATTTTATCAAATGGATTTCTATTTCAAAAATAAAATGGTTATTATACACGTTCTTAATCCCAAAAGCTGTAATAGAAGATAAGAAACCTTATCGGTAGAGTATACATATTCTTTGCCATTACATCTTCTCTGTCAACTTTTGGGTTCACCCTGAATGTTTCCTTGCCATCACAGGTTCCAATTTTATATAGGAAAAGAGAAGTATGAACATCAACTGAGTATCCTCAAGTAAAGGCTTGTACTGATGGATCCACAATGCAATTACAGATTTATGCAGCCCAATGCAGCTACATAGCTTGACAAGAACTGATGTCATTCACCAAAATGATGCCTCTGCTAACTAAACATTTACACAGTGTTTTGTCACACAATGGGCAAATATCAAATAGTGTACTACACGCAACCTTTGATATCGTAATGGTAATCAGCAATTTCTACAAAATTAGAAGGCTAGAGAGAAATCCAGAAGCATAGAAAACCTGAAATCTTCCATCAGCATTCCAGTCCGTTTCACCGTGACGCACAACAACGATTTCAGCATAGTCTGCCCCAATTGGAACGGATTGAGCATCACCATTGCGAACCATATCAGCAACAACCCTGACAGATTACCCGGGAAAAGAGAGTGCTAACCAGTCTCAGGCACTTGAAGACAGAAGTTACCACAAAAACAGAAAAAAGTAAAAAGATAAAAATACGAACAGAGAGCGCAAATTATTAAGACGCTCACACGGTGACATTCGACTGAAAAATGGTCCGAAAGACGGGGAACAAGTGAAACGAAAGAAACGGCACCGAAAGTCCACTCAATCGATTGGAACATTCAATTGGTCATTTGCTTTATTAGCAGCAAGAAAGCAGCAAGTTCTCATCATCACCAACCAACATGGCAACAAACAGAGCACACGCCCAAAGATAAATCAAGCTCGCCGATTCCAGAGGTTTTCATTATCCTCCAGATTTCGCAGAATCTTACGACACATTACACACAAAGAAAAAGTGGGCGAAAATAGAGGACAGGGTCAGACCTCGAGTTCAAACCCGACATGGCAGGCACGCGATTTGGCTCTGGACCTTGCATCCTTGATCGCCGTTGACCGACGAGCCGAGTTGCGATTGACAAAGCGCGAGCTGCGAAGTGTTTTGTCATAGAAGCAACGTAAACCCATCAATCTCAATGGAGTTTCTAAACATGTTATATAGCCAAAACACGTTGATCGGGAGGCGTTGGTCGTCGCCTAAGTCTTCCCCAGTGTGAAAGATCAGCACGTACGCGACAAGTTGCAGAACAACGCCGTGCGGACTTCGTCTTCGCGATCTTTCGTAGAAAAGTTCATAGACGACCGATGACGGAGAAAGCAAAAGGCATAGCTTTCTCCATGATCTCGAAGTCTTCGCCTTCCCCGGTACCAAATCAACCAAACCAGATGATTCTTGGAAAACACCATAGATTATTATTGTAGTTAAATACAAAATAGAAAGGGATATTGGAGAATTTTCTTTATAAAATCGATATATTGAGAGCTTTTTTATAGAGAGAAAAATTAAAGGAAATCAGACCAGAGATATACACGTAATCAAAATAGATATTCAAATAAGGTAAAAATAATCTATATCTCAATATTTTATCTATAAAAAAGCAACTTTGCTTTCATTGGCGTGGAGTCCACGTCAAACCTACCCCCAAATCGATATATTGAGAGCTTTTTATAGAAAGGAAAATTAAAGGAAATCAAATCAGATATACACGTAGTTAGAAAAGGCATTGAAATAAAGGCATTGACCCCCCCCCCCCCTTTTTTAAGGGTCATCAATATCCATGGCAGCAGTTGACCCACCACTCACTATCGTGGCCGGCCCTCATAAGTGTTGCGGTTGAACACCATAATTGACCGCATTTTTCATTTTCTAAATTATGTAATTACTCGTGTCCTTTTGAAACCCTCTTATCCCTTTGAAAGGAATAGTGATTTTTCTTATTTGAATGTAATTTTTACATATTATAGTTTGTTCGAGAATTCAAAAAAAAAAAAAATCACACATACGAACAGAAGAGAAGTCCTGTCAAGATATTTTAAAGTATATTATCATCAATGATCTCTGTTGTGGTGAGATGAGCTCTAGAGGAGAACGGTTTTAAGTTGGTCTAAGCTTCATTTGAAACCCCAGACCTATTCTGTCGAGATGGGCTCTCCAGCTTTAGAGATGAGCTCGGTTGCAGTGAGACGAATTTCGGCTCTCCGCCTGCGGTCGTTGCTTTCCCTTGGGCCCCGTCTCTTCCTCCTGATTATTAGAGTGAGGTGCCGAAGGGCTAAGTAATGCTTTATAGTATGGTCGTAGGTTGCCTTTTTGTGATTCCAAGCACCATTACAAGTCCATTTCTTAGATAACTTCTTGTCGCTGAAAAATATATTCAGGAAATTCAGATTAGGAGAAAGTGAAAAATTTTCTATTGTCTGTTTATGTCGAAAACAAATTGAAAAGAATCCAACTTGATAATATATATATATATATATATATATATATATATATATATATTTTAATGTCCAGGGAACTCGTACAACCTGCAGCCCGGCAGATAAATTCTGAGGCGACGCTAGCAGATGACCCACCACCCCCACTTGATAATATTTGATACTAAGTGCATCCATCAAAATCAGCTCATATCGACATTTTCTTTGTTTATTCTATAATATATTAAAATAACAAGAATTACAAAGTTAGGAATAAATATTATGAGATCATATTTGAAAAATACTATATAACATGAGCATTAGTAAATTGTATTCAAGAAAAGTTAGAAAAGATTTATACAAAAAACATATGGACTTATCGGAGAAAATAAAGAAAAAAAATTGATGAGATAGAAAATAGGCATAACGGGATGTATTCTTCTAACTCAAATGCTCATCAAGAAATCAGAGAAAATGATTTGCTTCTTACTAAAAAATGAAATTATTTTTCCGAATCTAAGCTCGTTGTTTACATACTATGGAAAATGCTTTTTGTCGATCCAGAAATGCGCATCAAGAAATCAGGGAAAATGATTAGCTGAACAGTCTTTCTCAAGAGCAATTCTCAAGGCATGCCGTATCGACAATGTCGGGAGAGGCAACGGGTTTGGCGGTCCGTGGTGAAGGAGGGTGTTGGTAGGTGGGAGGCTCGAGAGTAGGATTTTTTGGGGCTTTTTCTTTGAAGGGAGGTAATTAGTTCAGTTTGAAAAATAGGGTCGACGATGCAAACTATATTTCTGGAAAAATAGAGAATCCGATTTAATGAAGCGATGAAAACTCGGGTATGCGTTCGCGGTATTTATGCCAGGATTTAATTGGAAACTATTCGACAGGTTTAGATCTCAAACATTATCCCAACATATTTATCCATGATTTGACTGACCTTGGTTTATCATATGCAGGACTGAATGCCACCAATAGAGCCCCGTAAACCAAAAGCACCAGACATCGACAATATGAGGATAAAAGGAAAGCAATCGAAGGGATACCTAAATCAAGCAGACCTCATCAAATGAATTCGTGCAACGCTCAAGAAGAAACCTATAAAGAAAGCTGCAAATATAGAACCACCAAAAGATAATAATCATAGATAATTATCAATACCTGAAGGTACTGATGCATCTATAAGATTTGTATAAATAATAAAAGGAGTTGAAAAAGTGGCTGGATACAATTGACTATGTCAAGCAATTTAAATTTACGTGGGTACTTCTAAAAATTGGGGCATCTGAACACTTCGGTTGAGTGACCATAAAATAGGTCTCTTCTGGGCCATTAAGATAAGTAATGCCTGTTGTTAGGAGAATCAATATATGCCATCTCTCGATTTGCCTCCCCGATTTTGGTCTTACCATACCTCATCACTAGTAGGGCTACTAAAACAGCATTTAGCACAGGTGATCTAACCAGAAGATTTATCCCCGCCAAACCCTGTTCCAAGATATTCTGTTTGCTTGAGATGACTAACGTCGCCCCAAGATTTTATTACCCAGTTGTCCCCATCAGACAAGTGGAAAGTGTTGACAGAAGTATTCAGCACCTTCCCAGCGGACCGTTTTGGGCAAGCCCGCCTATGAAGCGATCGGATTACACCACCATGAGTGACCACTACTACTCGCTCTCCTGCACAGTAAAGAAAGTTTTATTTGCACTTCTCTCTCCAGCTTAAATTGTATCAAAATTTAAATTTAAACAGAGAGTGCGTTAAATCATTGTCATTGTCATCTTCGTCTTTCTTCAGCTATGACAAAGTAAGCAAACTGAAGAAAGGGCATTTAAAAGCAAAGAGCATCAATAACATTTAAACAACAATTAAATCTGTGCACCAAGTCCTGTGATGCCTAGTTTTCAAGACTGAAAGGGCGATCTGGGAAAAACTCGTTTAGAGACAAGCTACGGGACTTTCGAACTAGGAGTCACTTTTGTATAAAATTACTAACATTGCCCAGTCAACATTATGCAAGGAGTCACTTATGCATAAAACTATTAACATAGCATTTAGCTAACTCTCCACAATTCTGCCGAATAAGCAACATAAATAATCTCTTTACCTTTATGCTTCATACTGATGTTTTGCAAGCACGTAGTGCAACGCTGATAAAGCTGATCAATACTTTCACCACCACCCTGTATGTAGAAGAAACAATAGAAACACTGGTAAGATTCCACTTGTGAACCCATTTGAACCCTGCAGACTGCCAAACTCTTTCTCAGTATATGTCTATCTAGGAATCCTTCATCATGTAACACCAAACCTATGAGACACAAGCCAATGAATGGGACTGAGATTCTTCTAGCTGTGGATACAGCACATAGAAAAGAACACCTGACCTGAACCATTTAACAACTCCAATAACAAAAACTACAAATTTTGCAAAATCCACATCATGGATAGTTTCCACATTTAAAGTTAGTGGCAAAATGGAATATGACCAAAGTTGGGCACTTTATGTCGAGCTCAGTGCAAATCAAAACCCACCGGGATTTCTTGATCCGTCTTGTTTGATAGAAAGGCTTTATAGGCTTTTGGACAGACACTAGATGCAGCACGTAGCTGAAGGCCTTGAAGCTCCCCCAAATTTCTTTCCCGAAGATCTGGATCCTTGATAACCTAGATTCTCATTTTGGGGGACAAAAAGAAACATTCAAGATATTTCAGAGGACCCAATTACTTATCGAATTGTGATAAAAACACAAAATTTTTTACAAGGAACTTTCCAACATATAAAGAAAAAAATCTAATGGAAATTTTTTAGCTCTACATCACTGTCTGAAATTTATGATATATTGGGTTTTTGAATCACCAAATGAATAATGCTAAAATTCATGTGTAATTGTCATAAATCGAATGCCCGATCAAGAATGTTCCCAGTACATTCATACCTCTAGTCCACCACAAGCAGTTGCAATT
This sequence comes from Eucalyptus victrix, assembly GCA_016097545.1. Lineage (NCBI taxonomy): Eukaryota > Viridiplantae > Streptophyta > Magnoliopsida > Myrtales > Myrtaceae > Eucalyptus > Eucalyptus victrix. Next base: position 44,090,453 of record CM027843.1, on the reverse strand, counting down.
GAATTCGCTGTTTCAAAAGCTCGTTTTAAGTCAGATGAGTAAATTGCAGAGATTTTTCCTTCTCTGGAAAGCCTTTCACCCACCTTTCAGGGAAAACATTAGAAGAAGGAGATAAACCTGTTGGTCAGTCCAAAGAAAGGGACAACATATCACATAAAATACTCACTGCAGTTGCTTGCTGCCTCCCAATTTCATTTAATTCAACATCGAGATGTCCCTGTTAAATGTAATGAAATAAATCAAAATAAGGTAAATAGAGAAAGAGGCAGAAAAAAGTTCTTAAACAAAATGAACGAGATGGCAGATACCAGCACAATTGGATATAAATTTGCTTAAACCCATAAAAAAAATGCCGAGCAACCACAACCTAGTAATCATTTTTCTCTAATGCTAGTAGGCATGTCCTATCATGTTATGAATAGCGATCACTTAATCATAAGAACTGTAAAAAAAGAAAAAGAAAATGAACTTTTTAAGGTACAGTGCAGATATCCTTTGCCATTAGTTATTCTCTATCATCTTTTTGGCTTACCCTGAATATTACGTTGCCATCAAGGTTCCATTTTTAAAAAGGAAAAGAGCAGTATGAAAATAAACTGTATTCTCAAGCAAAGGCTAGTAATGGTGGGTTCACTATGCAATTACAGATATATGTAGCCCGATGCAACTACATAGCTTGAAAAGAACTGATATCATTCACCAAAATGATGCCTCTACTAACTTAGCATTTTCATTGTAATCTGTTCCTTTGTCACACAATGTCGTATACTACACTACACGGGGCCTTCTATATTGTAATGGGTAATCAGCAAATTCTATGCAATTAAAAAGCCAAAGAGAGTTCCAGAAGCACAGAAAACCTGAATTCTTCCATCGGCATTCCACTCCGTTTCACCATGGCGCACGACCACGATTTCAGCATAGTCCACGCCAGTCGGAACCGATTGATCGCCCTCGCCGCAACCCAAATCAGCAGCAACGCTGACAGATGACCGGGGCAAAAGAGAGTACCGGTTAACCTCACGAAGTCAGAACCCACAAAGCAAAAGTTAAAAAAAAAAAAAAAAGGAACTTTCAACTCAAATCAAGACGCTCCCACAATGACATTGGTCTGGAAAAACAGAACCCGCGAACAAGCGAAACGAAAGAAACAACATGGAAAGCCGAACCAATCGACCGGAACACAGCCGATAGACCATTTGCCTTAAACGAGAACGCACGCGGCAGAAACTAATCGAGCTCAGCGATTTCCGGAGGCTTTCATCATCCTCCGAATCTCGCGGAACCTCGCGACGCGCGGTCTCGACGACGATACAGAACAGGGTCGGACCTCGAGTTCGAATCCGACATGGCGGGCTGGAGAGTTGGGCCCGGACCTTGCGCCCAAGATCGCCGCCGCGGAGCGATGGACCGAGCCGCGCGCCCCAATCTCGAGCGGAGGAGCGGGAACGTGCGCGGCGGACGCGGCGACGAGGGCGACGAAGGAGGAGGAATCGGAGGAAGTGGAATGGACCGGGCGGGCAGTGCGCTCATGCCTTGTGTGGCGCATCGGATTCGCCCTCTTCCAGCTTGCTTTCTACGCGCCACCGAAGCAAGATGGGCCTGGTAGAGTGGGCCCAATGCTTTGTGGACGATCGAATAAATAGCTCTATGAACTAATGGATTGAATCGAATCTCGTCACATCTTTATGGGAAAATCGTTAGGCATGAATATGTTAGACATATATGACTTGATTGGTGTCTCTCTTAAAAAAAGTGTATTTTTTTTTTTACCGTAGCACAAAGAAAATATTTTGTTGCAAATACACACCTTCGACAAGTTGCTATTTTGGTTCTTGTAGTTCGACTCCACCGGTTAACTCTTTTTTTGGGGCTTGCCTTGCCTAGACATTTCTTTAGCTAAAAATTTAATATAATACTTAGTTAAAACTAGGCCCGTCAAAATGAGTCATAAATCCATATATGAAGTCATGTGAATGTTAAATAGGTTAGTTTTATTGAGTAAATGGGTCATATATGGATTTATATACAATATGACCGTAAAATGAGTCATAAATGGATGTACAACTTATTTAGACTCACTCTCTTTTTATTCTCTCTCTTCTTCACTTAATCTCACACTTTCTCACTCTACATTTGCACCTCAGTTAGGCTATGAGTTTCCATAGATTAGTTAAATGTGAAAGTATTTTAATAATATGGATCGGATTGAATGTGGGTCAAGTTAGATCGAGTATGGGTTGTTGGATTTGCATTGAATCGCAATTAGTCAAAATGAATTAAATGGGATTATTTGAATCGGATTATTTATGACTTAACCTAAACCCATCCCAAACCATATGCTCGACAAGTCTAGTTAAGGCCCAATAATTAATATGTGTTTAGTCATTAGCATAACAAAACCACATCGTGCATGATTTTTAGCTCCGACCCCAAATGAACACTGACGATGCCCAATCATGATTGACTTCCCATCACCACCTCTGACTAGGGGTGTCAATTCCCGAACTGAAAACCGAACCAAACCGAACCGAAAAATTCTGTTTTTTCGGTTCGGTTTTCATTAAAAACCGAAAATTTTCGGTTCGGTTCGGTTCGGTTCGGTTTTTATCGGTTAACCGAACCGAACTGAACCAACAAATAAAAATGGAGAAATCTAAGTTTAACAGAAAAAAAACAAAAACCGAAAACTAAAGGCTAAAAACCGAAAACCGAAAACCGAAAAACCGAAAAACCGAACCGAACCGAACCGAACCGAAATTTCGGTTCGGTTCGTATTCGGTTCGGTTCGGTTTCGGTTCGGTTCGGAAAATTTTTCTAACGGTTCAGTTCGGTCGGTTCGGTTTTTCAAAAAAACCGAACCGAACCGAACCGTTTACACCCCTACCTCCGACTCCATAACGCGATCTAGACCACAATTTCAACCAGCTATCTAGTTCAATAAATGGCTTCTTCAACTCATTTTTTTTTCTTAGGGCAAGTTGCCCGCCTCTCATTGCGCAATCTTGATGATATCTAATAAAAATCTCTAAAGGTACATCTTATCGATGTGCTGTGGTCGTCCCCCTTTTTTTTAAACAGCAATTAACAGTTAATTAAGTTAATTTATTAGCTTGAAAGTCAAATTATCTTCTTTTTTTATAAGGTGTCAATGATTAAAGATAGGGTGCCGATGTATAGCTTTAAATTATGTCTCGAATGATGCTCCACATGCGTTGTCATAAGAATCTGCCGCATATGAGATATGCATGCATGAAAAAGACAAACAAATTTGTCTTTTTCCCCCATCACATTCATGCCATCTCCGATTGAAGTCTACATTGTAAGATGCAAAACGTGCAATCCCATGACTTCCATAACTAGAACAAGAGCACAAATAATCAAATAAAAAGATTAACACACATGTTTTTGAAATCCATCATTTTTTATGCGGAAGTGGAAAATCGATGATCCACGTGCAAGTCATTTTCTTCTATTGCATCTATATCACCGGCTCAATGAGATTATTCCTTCACCCTTTTTAGGTAAACACTCCTTTTGTGAGGATACTTGTGAGAATTTTTTGTTAGAGAATAAACTTAAGCATTATTTATAAAATTTTCAACTAAGCCCTCTCATTACGAGCTAGGCTCAACTCGGCTCACACTAGCTAGCAACATATTATACTAATTAAGAAACCTTATATCTCATCTTAGCCCAATTAACCCCATAAAATGGTAAATTACAATATCAATTAATGTAGTCAATATTATAAAAACTTTTACATTCTCTCACTTGGGTTATATTAATTGAAATTATACTGTATGTGCACACATTGGTTTAGAGATAATTATTAATAGTCAATCATATTATATAAAGTCTCAAATACCGAATCATGGCGGTAACTGCATGTATACACATTGAGTCTTTCATGATTATGAGTGCATTCAACTTTATTAATATGGATTCAATATGTTAGTATGGCAAATGTATAACATTATCTCCTAGAGAGATCTCATTTGTCAATCACCATGCTATTACTTTTAAGTGTCACAAAAAACTTGTGCCACTTAAAGAATGTATTTATGGTTTTAATAAACCCAAATATGCATTGTCTTTACGGTTAACATTTCTTTATATATAATAAGATATATACGCAAAGCTAATAATCGGATGCCCCTAGCCTTCACTTAAGGTTTATACAATACATTGAAACTTTTATCAATATGTATTCAATATAATAATAACACATTCAAAAATATTTTATTGAATGCATCAAACCGTTACCGAGTGTAACTAACACAAACGTAAACTTTATTAGAGTAAAACCAAAACAGCTCCATTAAATTATAGTATCTCATTATGCTCTTAAGCCCATATTAATGACATGTCGAAGTCCTTTAGTTAGTGGATTTGTAATTATATCATTTGTGAAAATATGTTATATTATAACGCTACCTTTCTGTACCATTTCTTTATGATCAAAATTTTAATTATTGTATATTTAGACCCCTTAATATCTCTATTGTTAACAAATAATACTGCAAATTTATTGTCTCAATACAATTGTATAGGTCAATCCATAAAGTTAAAAATAGTCAACTCTTTAATGAGGTTCTGGAGCTTAATAGCTCAAGTAATAGCTTAAAAAAATGTTACAAACTCTGCTCACATAGTAGAAAATGACATAGAGCTTTATTTATTGTACTTTCTGCTAACATAAATATGTATTCTATTATTGATCTCATGTCATTCTAACAGCTAGCAAAGTTTACATATAATGCCTTACTAGCTACAAAACTTAAACATGTATGTAAATTATCATACATCATACTTTTAAATGCACTAACACAAGATATACCATTTAACTAGATTTTCTTAATATCTAAATAAGGATAATGTAATAGATTTAGTCTATCACCCTTAATGACATGAGCAATTCCTAGCTTGCAGTGATGTGTATTAAAATATTTTCAACAAATGTCCTTTAAGATAAATCCTATATATATGGCGAAAACAATCATTACAAACCTCAGTGCAAATGACAAAAGATGTCTCAAGGTCACATACATAGAGTATGAGAAAAATAAATTTCCTTCCACTGACCTTGCAGTATATATCTACTGAATTACTTTGTTCCCAATTGAACGAAATGACAACACTATCAAACTTTAATAATATTATATGAAAACTTGCTTAAGACTATGAATAAGACTTTTCAGTCTACACACAAGTTTACTTGAATCATCTATTGCAAAATCCTCCAATTGCACTGTATAAATTTTGTTATCAACGTGTCCATTTGAAAAGATAGTATCTATTTAGCGTAACTCCATATTAAGAAGAACTATTAATATCAGATTCACTCTGAAAGAATCTTTAAAAAATACTAAATAGTATATATGTTTCTTCATTGTCCACCCCTCTTTTAGACTGAAAACTTTAACTACCAGTTTAGCTTTAAAATCCACAATCTTCTTTTGAAATCATTTTAGTTATGTATACCTATTTGCAACTAATGAGTTTGTGATCTTTAGGCAAATCAGTAAGTTTCCAAACATTATAATATTTCATAGATTGCATATAATCTTTTATGGTATCTAATCACATACTTGATTGAGGATAAGAAATAATATTTATACAAGTCGCTAAATCAACCATGTAGTAGATATTGCAGTCATGCTCTCACAGATAGATTATATAGTTTGATGATACAACTGATCATCTTTTCCTAACAGATTTCCTAAATAAAGCTATAATCACTTCATTTTGTACTTGAGATATTTGAGAAAATTTTATCATAAACTATATCAAGAATAGTATTTTGAACCTCAATAAGTTTAGTATATGGTATATGAGATTTCACAATCATCTGTATAGGCAAAGACAATGACATAGTGATCTTCATTGTACTATTATCCTTAATAGTTTAAAAACAGCTATCCTCTACAACTACGTCGAACTCTAGAAACTTTATTCCATAATTTTTGCACTTTCATTAAGGTCATAAAATTGATACCCCATTGAATAATTTGGGCAAGATACAAAATAATTCCAAATGAATCTCAATTCCAATGCACTTAATATTAGATTATACAACGTCACTTCAGCATGACACCTCTAAATTTTAATATAATTCAAGTTAAATTTACGTCAAGTTCATAACTCAAAAGAAGTGTAGGGAACAATTTTAGTAAGAAACACGTTATTTGTATGTGAAAATGTTATTTTTAAAATATCAGCTTACATAAGACCGAATAAATTAGTCTTACTAATCATACTCATCACCATGTTCGTTATGGTGCAATTATGTCTTTTGGCCAAATCATTTTGTCAAGATTTCCAAGCATAATAAATTAAGTTACCATATCAGAATTTACCAAGTATTTGACAAATGACCATTTAAGCTATACAAGATTGCCATACTTACCAAAATACTCACAGCCACTATTAGGCCTAACAATCTTTAAGATTAATTATAACTAATTTATTATTATCTCGGTCATTACTTCCACAATAATCTATAGAAATCTTTAGATAATCGTTAAAAATAGACATAATATAAATCTTATCACATTTTCTACTCTTTCTTTAGACATGTGAGAGATTATTCCTTAAACATAAAACTTTTTGAAAACAACATTTTCAATCATATACGAGACGGATATATCATTAAAAGTTAAACACAATATGTACAATTCATTTGATATAGTACTCAACCTTATTTGAATTAAAGAACCCAATTTTCTTTTTATTATAATTTTTAGCTTTATTTATGAATCAATTACCTATTATAAGCCTGTCCAGTTCATGGTGGCTAGATAGTAGGGCAACAACTTTGTTGTGTTTATCATACGATGATTCATAAATCTAAAAAAGCCAAATTAAAATGAATTATAGCTCACCATGGAACAATCACTAACTCTTCTTGAACGATTCTATCGTAGAACCCAAACTATTAAAATACCCGGTGGTTTCATGAGTTATTTTATAAGTATGATGTTAAACTTTAAATCTACCATCCTTAGAACATAATCCATAACCTTATCAAAATAATCATATCTTATGTTAAAAAGATTCCTTGCAAATGTGTCCTAATTTCGGTATTAGACAATACATAATTTTAAACCATTAAGACTTCCATCATTTTTTAGTAATGCAATCAATTGGTAAACCACTTTTCAAATTTTTTTAAATGAAATGCTTCATGAATAACAAACCAATCCGATTGCTCTTTTACCAAATAGAAAGTCTTATTTCCACTACTTAAAATTTGAACCGGTAAAAAAACCTCAATAATAGTTGAGTTATTAATTACAGAAAATGCGACTAAAAAACAAGTAATGTATATAATTAGTATCACGTGAGCACTATGTAACTTAACGTATAAGTACACATCTAGAGAGTAACATGCAAAATCATATAATCACCTTTGGGCAGAATACATGATATGCAATTGTACACTCTCTACATAATAGTGGTTATGAGAATATATTATAATCTTCATGAATGCATCACTTTTGGGCATATGAACCATTAGAATTAATCACTCATCTGTCACACAATCATGTATCTTTCTATGAACTAATACACAATCACTTCCTTTGGGAGTATGATCACGCATTAGACCAGGAAACATCTCAATCATATATCATGCTAATTATACTGATTTATTCATTAATAAAAGTTAAACTTTATTTATATAATCAATGAATCACATTTTTATAATATTTATGTGATAGCATACCTGTAAAACAACACATGTATTTCCAAAATCACAGAAAAATACAAGAAAAATATGTAAAAATATACTAAAAATACATATATTTAAGGTTTCATATGTATTTTCACATCTATAAAATCATCAAACATATAAAATAAATATACCACAACATAAAAAAATATTCATACAAACTTGCAGCCACTAACCACGCGCTTGCACGTGTTGCCTAAGTGTGTTGCGTGTGGAGCTCACGTGTGGGCAAAATCAGTCCAACTGGCAGTAGCTCGACTGGTTCCTGGCTCGACCGTCCAATCCAACCGTTTAATTCGACCGATTGACCAGTCCAATCCACAGTTGACCGGGTTGGGTTGGGTTGAGTCGAGTCGATGGGTCGAGTCGAGTTTGGTATCGGGTTGGGTTGGGCCCTTGGGTCACTAATGTCATTGTGACATCAGCCCTCATGTCGCACGCGTGAGTGGCGCCCCGTGCGTGGGAGCATGTGAGGGCTTATGGCCGCATGTGGGGTGCGTGCTCGACACCCTGGCGGTGCGTGGCCTCGCATGGGGCTTCCCCCGGTGACAATTTTGCTCATCTCATCGAGCCCAGTTCAAATTTACATTTTAATTTGATTTTTATTGAACAAAAAATCACAAAATTAGGGCGAAAATTTTATGCATTCAAGTTCTAGGTTATGGCTGCTCTGACACTATATGTAAGATGCAAAATGTACAATCTCATGATCTCCATAATTAGAAAAAGAGCATAGATAATCAAATAAAAATATTAACATACTTGTTTTTGGAATCCATCGTTCTTGATGTGAAAGCGAAAAAGTGATGATTCACATGTAAGTCTTTCTCCTCTATTGCCCTCTATATTACTAACTTAATGAGACGGCCCCCTCACCCTTTTGCGCAAGGTAAATGCTCATCTTGTGAGGATATTTGTGAGAATTTTTTATTAAATGAGAGACTTGAGCACTATTTATAAAGTTTCCAACTAGGCCCTCTTATTACGGATCAAGTTCAACTTGGCCCACACTAGCTAGCTCCATATTAGACTGATTAATAAACTTTTTATATCACCTTAGACCAACCAACTCCATAAAACAGTCAATTATAATATCAATTAATGTAGCCCACATTAGGAAAATTCTTACATACATAATACTTCACGTTTTCCTTCAATTTTACCGGCTCCATCCTTCGTGTTTTTTCTCTAAATAGGACTTATCACCCAATTTCCAATAGTTTATCATCTCTTATGGTGATAGCTTATCACCCCTTCGGTGATAGCTTAATACCTATTTGCTAATAACCTATTAACTCTACTTATTACTTATCGCGATGACCTATTCTACTTATCACTAATCACAATAACTTATTGACTAAATTATCATTAATTAATACTAACTACAATTAGCCTTAATCTAAACTACCCCTAAACATAATTAAAACCTTAATCAATGATTAAGAAGTAAACTAATGGTTTTACAATGACGGCGAGCTAACGACAATGGTGGCTCAATAACAACAAGAACGTGACGCTCAGGGCTTGAACGGCGGCACCAACGGAGGAGATTGGAGGGTGCGACTTCCTTGGTGGTGCGACAATACATCTTATGGAAGGTAGTGGTAGTGTGAGGAATGGTGGAGCAACGACGACACAGGTGGCAGACATGGCTCGGACATATGGCATAAGGGACGGTGGCAAGCCTCATGGCCAAAGGGCTTGGTGGCTTGGTGGTGGCTCCATAGCTTGTGGACGATTAAGCATGGACAGACAAGTGGCAGTGAATGGATGACGATGGTAGTGGTGAACGGCAATGATGGTGGTGAGGAAAAGGAGAAGAAAGAGAGCAAAGTAAGAGAGATGGAGGGGGGAGATGGAACTAATTAAGACTAACTGCGATTAATTAATCTAACTACAATTGACCTTAATATAACCATCCTTAATCACAATTAAAACTAAACCATTGTAAATTAGTGCTAAATGTCCTTAATTAAGGCTAACTACGATTAGCCTTAATCCAATTCATCCGTAAACGCAATTAACGCTAAATCATCATTAACTAACACTAACCACCATTACTCATAATCTAATCCTACATCTAAATGCAATTAACTCCCTAATTTAAGAGGAGGAGGTTAACTCATGGTTTTACGACGACAATGAGCTCACAATGACGACAGCACAACAGCATCGAGGGCGTGATATTCACGGCTCAAATGGCGGCACAAACAGCATGGCTCGGCGAGGCTTGGACTCACGACCAAGCTTGGGAAGGGTGGTGGCTTGCAAGAAGCGGCGAACAGTGTGAGGAATGGCAAAGCAACAGTAGTGCAAGCAGCAAACATGGCTCAGATGCATCACATGAAAGGCAATGGCAAGCCTCACAGCTAAGGGAGATCGACAAGCTTGGGAGGTGGCTCGGTGGCTTGTGGATGGTGACGACGGTGCATATGGACGGTGGTGACAACACGGACGAGTGGTGGCAAGAATGGCAGTGATGGTGGTGACTTGCGGTGGTGATGGTGAGGAGGGGAAGAAGAAGAAGAAGAAGAAGATGATGATGATGATGATGATGATGATGATGATGATGATGATGATGATGAGAAGAAAAGAAAGAGATGGGTGGGTTGTGGGTGGCTAGCAAAGGTGTGATATCCTAAAATTTGACCCATTTTGAAATATATGAAATGGTTATTTCATTAATTCACTGATAGTTAATTTACTCTAAACCGATCACTCATGAGTCAACTAATTTATTGGGTGATGCCGTAAAGGGTTAAAACGTGAACGACCAGAGAATTCAATCAAGGATAGATCGCTCAACCATAAGGATCAACAAGGAACAATACTACATTGTTACAAGTCAATTAGTGAACAAATATAAATCAATTCGACAGAGATACGTAGTCGAATTGCAAGTGACTCCACATGATTATGATACTTGCTGTGAACAATAGTAAATCGATTTTCTATTGATTTTGTATTCAGGGTGAATAATTGATTTCTCGCGATTATATGATAATCGAGGGTTATTCATGATTTGAAGAGGCACAAACGTGGATAAAAAATTATCGACCACGGGTCAAATGCGTGAAAACCTCTGAAAACCATCTGATAGTTTATGTCATATTAAAGTTGTATTTGATCGATTTCAACCATGAATTTTAATCTGACGATTTCAACCATGAATTTTAATATGATTTTGGGTATCGAACTTTCAAGGATTCCAAAATCAACCTATCAAACGTCGCCTCATTTATCGGTCAATTTATTAGTAAGCCTTAATCTTTGGACAATGATTAGTAGGTCGAGAATTGGAAGCTAGAAAAGGAGTCGAGCCAAGCAAAGGCCCAATGGGCCTCACGCCCAAATTAAAGGCCCAAATTGGATGAGTTAAGCCCAAGCCCAAGTTTGTTAAGACCAAACCCAAGCCCTAATGAATAGTGTTCATGAATAGTAACCTAGCCTCTAGAAGCCTAATTTTAGGCTTGCCTTCAAAGTCTCAATTCATTAATGCCCTCTAGAAGCCATGATTACAAGAGACAAAGACTTTGGTCTTGCAAGAAGACTTGCCACATTTGGTTTCTTAAATTTTGCTTTGATTCCAATTTTCGAAATTCCTAGACCCTCACTGTTTTCCAATTTTATAAAACTTCTTGTGGTTCAAATTTGGAAAAACTTCCTTCATGAAAGTTCTTGTGGTTCCAGTTTTCGGAATTCCTGGACCCTCACTGTTTTCTGATTTTATAAAACTTCTTGTGGTTCGAATTTGGAAAAACTTCCTTCATGAAAGTTGTTCAAAATATTTTGATGTATAACATAATTTAATTTCAGAATTTTCTGAGGTGAAATGCTTAGTACGAGAGACTATTCTTTTACTGTGTGAAAACTACCCAGCGCAGTAAAAAAAAGTGACCTATTTGTCTTCTCAATTTTTTATAAAATTTTCCCTTTAGAATCTGAATATTCTTCCTCCACAAAAATTGTAAAAGACATCCATATCTGCAACAGAATAAAATTTTAAAGTGTTTTATGAAGATTTGGATGTCAAAATGAATTTTCTTCTACTATCATTGAATCTGTCCGACAGACGAAATGTTGGGTTGTCTTTGGTGATTTTCTATTCTTTATAAAAAAAAATTATCTAGGCTTGGTTCCTTCATGAAAAAAAAAATGTTATTTAAGACCTTTTCTACAAAATATTCAATTTTCATAATTTTTTGAATCCGTTTAATAAGGTAATGACATTTATTTCAAAAATTGCTCGAAACTGTTCTTTACATTAGAAGGGGAGGGCCACATGCCCAAGCTTGGAGGACAAGCCTAGGCAATTGCATGGTTGAGATCAACCCTTGCTCCCCAAGCTTAGACTAGTAGATGGCCAAGATTGCTTCTTGCTCCCCAAGTTTAGTCAATTGTATGGTCTTAGGAGTTCAGGTAATTGTGTGGTTGAGATCTACCCTTGCTCCCCAAGTTGGAATGGAGGGCCAAGATGTGTTCTTGCTCCCTAAGTTAGGGCTTTAACTTAAGGAGTATTAATTGGCCAACTTCTTCCCCAAGTTTTCCTCTTTTTCCATCATTTCTGTCACTTTCTCTCTCTACCCCTCCCTTTGGACGAATTTTCCTTCATTTCTCTCCCTCATCTCATACCCATTTCTCTCTTTCTCTCTCGGTTTACTACCCTATGTCGCCATCCCTCAATCCGTGAGCCACCATCACCGCCGGACCGCCACAAAGCCACCAAGCTTCCTCGGCCATGAGCTCAAGCTATTGCCGCTGCTGTGGTGCCGCCGTTCAAACCATGAGCTCCACGTTCTTGTCATCGTCATGCCACCGTCGCCATTAGCTTGCTGTCGCCGTAAAATTATGAGTTAACTTCCAAATATTTGATAATGATGTTGATTGCGTATATGGGTGGTTTAGATTAAGACTAATGGTAGTTAGTATGGTTTAGTTGATAGGTTATCGTGATAGGTGATAAGTGAACTTGATAGGTTATCGCGATAGGTGACAAGTGAACGGTTATCGCGATAGGTGATAAGTAAACTTGATATGTTATCGTAATAGGTGATAAGTGAATTTGATAGGTTATCACGATAGGTGATAAGTGGACTTGATAGATTATCAATAATATGTGATAAGCTATTACTGAAGGGATGATAAGCTAATGAGAAATTGGTGATAAGCTATCACTAAAGGGGTGATAAGCTATCGGAAAATAAGTGATAAGTTATTGCTAAATAGGTGATAAGCTATCGATTTAAGGTTGATAGGCTGTCGTAATAGGGTGATAAGTGATGGTTTTTATGTGTTTTGTACTTCATTTATTGGATGAATTTATGCATAATTCATATTGTTCGAGGTTATTATGCCATGATGTTAATTGCCTAAATCATAAGTTTTAAATACTATTTTCAAAGAAGGTTTTACTTACAAGAAAATGGCAAACTTCGGGGCGTCATGTTTGGACGCCACGTTTTATGTGCTAAATGGGGCAATGGGGTTTTAAAATGAAAGCGTGCAAAGTTTGGCAGGTTGATTATAAGTACATGACCACATGTGACTATTTCAATGGAATTTTAAGTGTAAAGATTTTTCGAGATTTGTTATTTGAGCACAAACTCTTTTACACTGGGCTAGCTGATGACAAATAAAATTGGCTTAAGTGTTAGTGTGCTTGAGTGGTCACTTAATTGAACCTGTCACCCAATGGGGGTTTGGGGGTAATGCCCGATGTTTATCGGATGCCCTACGGGGGTCTGAATGTCGAGTCATGGTTAAGGCCGAACCGATGCTCCTTTATGGAATACCATCTAGGCGGGGGTTCTAGATGTTGTCATGCCTAATGAGGCGGGACGATACTCGGTCATGTCAAAAGACCGCCAACCCGTGTGGTGGTCGTGGCTTGAGGGGTCATAATAATCTTGAATCATGGTCTCGAGAACAACATAGTAGTATGGGATGCCATGATATTTTTGAGACACCACGTGTGCAATAGGCATGAGTTCTAATGCATAGTCTAAGGGTGATGTTATGACTTGCACATGTATGGCATGTAAATATATATGAGTTGCATGAGACATATGTGATTAACTAATGTGCAGGATATGGCAACGTGAGGTAAGGATGCCTACGGGTTACTTGACAGCTTTAATTTTTGTCTTTGGAGTTGGTTGCCTGACCATATTTATAGTTAAGGTAAAGCAATGATTACTTTTCTATTGATCTACCGTCAATATAATGCTGCATGTTTAGGCTACCTTCAAGACAAATTAGTGTTCTAGTTGAGGCTTAGGTTGTTAACTCGCTGAGATATTTATATCTCACCCCGTTGTTGTTTAATATTTTTCAGGCCCGTAGTATGGAGAACCGTCATGCTCGGTTCGGGGTCCCTTTGGAGACAATAGATTGGCTTGGCATTAGTGAAGTTTAATTAACCCTGACTCACTGTTGGTTTTGTTGGGTTTTGTTGGTTGGTTGGAAGTTACCAGTGTAAGGGCTTGTAATCACTAAACTTCCTAAGGTTAACAATTAATTTGTAATTGAAGTGTTCGGTTTGATGTTGTGGTGTTTTCCATGCTATCCCTGTTATATTTGTTATGATTGACTGGGTGTTGTTTATATTAAATGCTTCCGCTTGCATTTAATTGAAAGAATAAAAGAATGAGTCGATGACGCATCCTGGGTCGTTGTAAATTTATCGACTGTGGTGGGATGTTCGCGTGCTCGAGGGTTCGGGGCGTGACAAAATGTGAGGGAGATGAAGGGGGAAGAGAGAGAAAGAGAGAGATAAAGTTTTTTTCCCCAAAAAATCTTCCTTAAAATCCTCTCTACCAAGTCTTTTTCCCTTTTGTCTTTTTGCTAAACCTTCTAGAAAGGCAAAATGGTCTTTTTACACTTTTAACTTGAATTTTCAATTTTGCCCCTAGGGCCGTTTGCTTGAAATGGGCTTGGCTTGGCTCGGCTTGGCTCAGCTTGGCTCAGCTTGGCTAGCATAAGTAGGCCCTCATGACTAACTTGAGGGGCGTGAGGCTGTTGGCCTTCACTTGGCCCAGCTTCTCTCTTTGGCTTCCAATTCTTGATCAATTAGTCCTAATCTGGAAATTTTAAGCTTGTCGATAAATCAACGGATAAATGAGGCGATGTCTTGTAAGTTAATTTTGAAATCCTTGAGAGTTCAATACCCGAAATCGTATTAAAATTCATAGTTAAGATTGATCAAATACAACTTTAGTATGACCTAAACTCTCGGATGGCTTTTAGGGGTTTTTGCATGGTTAACCCGTGAAAAATAATTTTCGATCCACGTTTGTGTCTCTTCAATCATGGATGACTATCAGTTGTCATGTGATTGCAAGGAATCTATGACTAACCCTAAGTACAAGATCATTAGAAAATATATTTACTGTCGTTCGTAGTGAATATTGATATCGTGTGGAATCACTCGCAAACCAACCACATACTCATGCTAAATCAATTTATATCCGTTTGCTAATTGACTTATAATAGTGTAGTATTATCTCTTGTTGATCCTTGTAGTCAAGCGATCTATCCCTGATTGAATTCTCCAGTCTTTCACTTTTTAACCATTCGTGGCCTCTCTTAATAGATTAATTAACTCTTGAATGATCAGTTTATAGTAAATTACTATTAGTGAATTGATGAAATAACTATTTCATATATTTCAAAATGGGTCGAATTTCAAGATATCATAATATGCATGCTTAATGTATCGCCATGGACACATATCAATTAATAACATGTAGAGTTGTGCCAAGGTGAGGTAAGAATGCATGCGAGACTATTTGATGTTCTACATATGTAGGATGCACCCGAGACAAATTAACATCCTAATCAAGGCTTAGGTTGTTGACTTACTGAGATTTTATCTCACCTATTGTTGTTTATTGTTTTCAAGCCCGTTGTATGGAGAATCGTCACATTCGATTTAGGATCCCAATGGATCAAGATACTGTCTTAACCTCACACCCTATCTCGAGATCCAACCAGGTGTGCAAACTTTTTATCACGATGGTTTGGGTAAATGAGTGGTTGGCCCACTAGGTGACCCATAGGTTTAAGGCATTATTTATCCAGGTCAAGGAGGAACATCTTAGCTTGATCCGTGATTTTCATGGACCACATAGCGAGGCTTCCGGAGAGCAAGTATGGGATCCTATGGACATTAACACCCCTGATGGTGCCGTTGAAGATCTAGAGACCGACCCTAATGTGGAGTATAATCTTGAGATGCCACTTAGATATCACGGTTGGCCCAGACATTTGTAAACTTTGGGTCAATCTTGACCCCTGCTGGTTTTTGTTGATGGTTGATAGGAAGTTGCTGTCTGGGAAAGGCTTGTAAATATATAACTTCCTAGAGTTAACAAGTACATAAATTTGACTTTGTGTTTATAATATGCTTCCGTTTTTCATTTAATCGAAAGAATAAAAGTATGGGTCGGCGATGCATCTTGAGATGTCGCAACTAAACCGTCATGGAGGGATGTTCACGTGCTCAGGGTTCGGGGCATGACACATACCGCCACAGATGTGTCCAAATTCACTCACCATGATTTCGTGGCCAGCATTATTTCCTTATTTCTTTTTCTTAATTTCCCATTCTGGTTTGCATTGCCTCGTGCAGTCAATTCTGTCCATATTGCCGGATAAATCCCACTGATTCTTTCCCTAAATTTGCTCACTCTCCTTGCCGTTTCACGGCTCGCTAATTTCAGAAGCACCAACTTCTGCAAATATCTGGATTCTTTCCCTCATTTCATCTCTTCATACATTCTTTTCTTTTCTTCCCATTCCTAACTCGGTATCTTGCTTTCAAGCCTCTGTGCTTCATCTTATTAATGACATTTACATATTTAGACCGGAAAAAAAAAATTATCTATCTTGCCCCCTTGCCGGCCATAGTTCAAATATGTGAATCATTTAATTGTGGAAGAAATTCCACCGATTCCTCCTCTGGCTTCGAGCACGCCCCCCCAATCACGGTCCTTTCAAAATTGTGACGTGTGATCTCTTTATTAAAGCCACCATTCTAGCCGTCATGCATCATCCTTCATTCTTCATTGGCCAAATTTAGACTCCAATCCGGGGTTACCATGTCGAAAATCCTAATTCAAATTGCGACCTTGATTCATTCAATGAATCCAAGATTTTCGCTCAAAATATGTCAATTTCAATTGGTGCCAGTCAATAAGAAAGATTCCGCACGTAATACTCCACCGTATTTTGCACGCCACTGATGAGAATGCAAATGGGAACTATGCAATATTGATTTTTTTTATTTTTTTTTAGGGATTGAACTTGATACCTAATTTATCATGCGATAAATGACTAAAGAAAAATCAAAATTTAAGTGTCAACATTGACCGAAAAGTGTTAGGACGAAATACCTTAGTAATCTCGCTGCCTACATAAAATGTGAGCCAAAGCTCCAGTGAAACGGTCATGAGATGGGAAACTTAAACACCATCTTCATTAAGACGACATAATTTATCCTACAAAGTCAAAAATATGCAGGCATCATCTTAGTTATTCATTGACAGTTAAAATCCAAGCCGGCGATGATTCCTCATGTAAAAATAACATGTTAGTTTGACTTTTTCAAAAAAAAAAAAAAAAAAACACGAAGGATACTCGCATAGGTACTATCCTTCCCCCTCATGTCATATACTCCAAATTAATCTGATTTACAATATGTAACTCAAAGCAGGCTCATTCTTTTAACTCGCAACTATGTACTTTGTCTCATGCTCTATTTTCATCTATAAATAGAAAGGCACGCAAGGCATATCTCTTACAAACTTAGTACCGAAAGAAGCTTAGATATTCAAAAAGCATGGCTAAGATCACCAGTCACAAGTACACCGTCTTCTTCAACTTGGTTTCGATACTCTTCTTTGTCCTCATGGTCACCCGGGTCGAGAGCCATTACACTACAGGTAAGTAATGGGTTACTAATCTCCATTTATTGATAATATATATTTTCCACCCGCATACTTCAAAATCTTGTTGCAACTTAATCGTACGTTGAGGATCCGCTTTCTATTTCAAAACCTCGGCCAACCACAAGTTACATCCCTAGTGCCAGTATTTTTGACCGGTTTTGAAAGAAAATCTGTTTTAATGCTGCATTAATAGCTGGAAGTTTTTCTTTCCTACGGGAGGATGAGCAGCTTGACATTACCTATGTTTTCCCATTATTAAAGTAGTTTGCATGCATGAGCTAAGCACAATTATTTTAATTGCAATTAAAAAAATTTATTCATTTTGTTCCGTACATAATTGTGTTGCAAATACAATGTATATAAATGACTCCAAGAGATAAGATGCCACTATGATACCAAATCAAAAAAATTATTTATTTTTTCCCTACATAATTATGTTGCAAAAACAACGTAAATAAAGGACTCTAAGAAATAAGATACAAAAGGCAACTGAATAACAAATATTCCCTAAATATTTGTTGACTTACTAACTCTAAGAGATAAGATGCAAAAGGTAACATAATAACAAAAATTCCCTAAATATTTGCTGAATATTTTTTTCCCTTAACAATTGCTAATGTAAATTACGCAATTAGTGTTTCACTTAGTCATCAATCAAGTCGTTCCGTTGGGACTCAAGTCTTTCTTTGGTTTATGCATGGTGCTTTACAGGAACTTTTTTTTGCCGCCGAGATGTGCAAGTGAACAGTGGAGACACTTGCTATGCAATAGCACAGCAGTACGGCTTGACTCTGGACACCTTCTATTCCTACAATCTACACGTAAACTGCGATGATCTCTCCATTGGTCAATATCTTTGCATCTTCGGGGTGTGGCTCTAAGCCACAAAGATGTCTAGTTTACACTTGTATGAATAAAGGAGTGGATAAGTGCAACGCGCTCATCACGCAATTGCTGGTAATGCAAGCGCAGGGGTCTGGTCATCATGTTTTGTTTCAGTGTCATCAAGCAATGCAGTTTGAGCATTGTGACCAGAGGGTGTCGATAAAGTTAGTACGCATGCTTTATTTAAGTTTTTTGGTGAATAGTTAAAGTATATTTGTTATTCATAAGAAAATATTGTGCGCAGCAAGGGTAGCCACCTCAGCAATGCATTAGTCCATTCCACGAGTAACATGTATAACTCGTAGGCCCACCTTTAAGAAAACACAGAAGTCCCTCTCACTCCTTCGTTTCTCTCTTTTCTACACCATTGCTTTCTTCGTTTTCTTTTTGCCCTTCCAAGGCCATGGACGATGCTCGATTGCAACGGCCAGCAATAGACAAACCACTCACGAGCATGCCGACACTTACCCACGCTTCGTCGTCAGCATCATTCACGCATGCTATTGATCCACAGGCATCCATCTTTCCCACCTAGCAATGGACAATGCTCACGGCCAACCATGGATGACCAGCGAGTGTCAAATACCCAGAGTGCCAAGACTTGACACGGGTAGACACTTAAATGCCAAAATTAGAGAAAAAAATGAACATTTGAGTGCCAACGGTGAGAATTTCCGGCCAAATTGCTAACTTAGCATTTTCTCGCATGATTTTTAACTAATATGGCAATTCTTTTAAAAAAAAATTATCAACGTGGCGCTAACATGGCTAGATAAACCCAAAATGACGTCACTTTGGTCCAAATTTTATTTTTAAAATAAATATTAATTAAATTAAATTTAAACATCTAAAAAAGAAAAGATCATATATGGGGCCATGGAGGCCCTTGCTGCCACCTCCTCCACCATCGCTGGAAAGGGCCAAAAATGGTGGGGAAGGGTTAGTCGAAGCCCTAGATTTAGGCGAAGGCTTGTAGGCCACAAGCCTTTCGGATATTGTGAAAATAACAATTTGTTGTAAGCTACAAATTCTTAAAAAATCGGATCCCACAACAATTTATAATTATTTATGATTTAGTTTTTTGTGGTCTAAAATAAACTATTATTCTCACACTAGATTAAAAACTAGCAAGCAATGTCGTCCACTTTTTTACTAATAAAATTCTAATTTCAAATTTAGTTTAATTAATATTTAAATTAAAATATTAATATTATATTTATTTAAAAAATGAGGAGAATAAGGAGGCACAAGGCAAAGGCTAAACCCTCACCGTCACCTCTCAACCGTCACCAAGAAGGGTTGACAATGATGGGGGAAGGGTTGATCAGGGTCGCCGGGCCTTGGCTAGGGGCCGACAACTTACGACAAGGGCCTACGAGCCCTTGCCCAAATCTATGGCGAGGGCTCACAGGCTCTTGCCACTAGTCGGCCAGCCGACCCTTCCCCCACCATCACCAGCCCTTCCAATCTGCTCTGCTCCCTTTTTTTTTATAAATAAATATTTTAATTTGATTAATATTTATATTAAAATTAAAAAAGAAAAAATGTCATCATTTTGGTTCTTCATTGCTAACTCAACTCTCTAGCATGCCACGTGGGCGAGTTATTTTATAAAAAAAAAAAAAATGCCATTTAGGATTTCCAGCCACCTTTGTCGAACTTGGCACTTAAGTGTGTTATATATCTATATATATATATATATATATTTTAAATGGCACTTAAATGTCACTTTCATAACTTTTGACACTTAAATGTCTCACCATGTCAAGTTTTGGCACTCCAGGTATTTTTTTTTTGCCGAGACAAAACTATCAAAAAAACTATTCTAGGCTTTGCACTAAGGGTAAGCATGGTCCGAGTTGGGCTAGCCCAATACCTAATCCAGGGACAAACTTGCATTCCTCAATTTATGGGACCGAAGACTGACCCCATTGAGCTTAAGACCAAGGACCAAACTAACCTTATGGGTCTGGTTTGATTCTAAGGTCAACCTAGGACCAATTGATTATTTTTTGATGTGTTTTTTGTATTCCTTGAAATGCGAAACATACTCTTTCAAACTACATATCCATTAACAATGCAACATTAAACAACTAAACTATGAACACCAGTACATACCAAACATAAATCTAAGATAATATAACAATAGAAATCTCCATTTGTGATTATTGCGCTTCATTTGTGAGGTGGTCCAGAAAAGGCGAGTGATGAGATAGGCAAGCGAGGCTAAGGTGAGAGAAGAGGGTTACTCTTTTGCTTTTGGGTCAAATCTGTGCTTAGTTTCTATTTCTAATTTACATAGCAAAACCGCATAAGAAAGGATGAAAGCAGCATAAGGGTTTAGAGTATACAAAATATAATATATATTAGATATTATATAATAATACGATATATAATATATATGATATATACTTCATATATTATATATAATATATACAGGGTTGGTCTGGGTTGGACCAATCCTAAAGTTTTAGGACCAACGACCAACTAGTAGAGTGTAGGGTCTAAGGATTCCAGGACCAAGGATTGGCCCAATCCCTTTGGGAACTAGATCAAGACTGGCTCAATTGGGCATTGACCCTACACCGATGCTCACCCCTATTATGCGCTATCTTAGGTTAAGAATCTGATTGATTCTCAAAATAAAGATATTATACAATATAAACTTAGCAACTAGTCAGCCCTACAATTTTTCCAATTAGTCCTAATTAATAACTCATGCCAACACAAATTACATCCTTTACTCCCTTTGTGACATGAGTTGCTTCTGCATATTTTACACTAAATTGACAATTCACCTTCTACACAGTGACCTCTTCAAGCTAGACCTATCAAACTAGCGGGTCGGGTTGGGTTTGGATTAGGTCATAAATAGTCTGACTCAAATTGACTCATTAACCCATTTATGACCCATTTGTCAATAATATTAATTTATTGACTCATACCCGACCCAACCCATACCCAACTAATACCTGACATGACTCATACTGCTAAAACACTTTCATATTTAATCACATCTACAAAAATTTATTTCTTATGATTCAAGAAAATTATATTGTTAAAATACTCTCATAAAATTACAAAATTATGGATTTATCTTATAATTTTTTTTTATAGTGAGGCTTCATTTATTTCACACAAAAAAAATATGGTATTTCTGAAAATTATAATGTTTTATGTTGAAAATAGAATATTTTCTGCTTGGTACAAAAAATCCGATTTGATTTTTTGTGCACTCATTTTAAGTTCTTTCATTTTATTTTTTAAAATAGAATATTAATTACTTTTTCCTTTTTTTCTTTTTATTTTTCCTATTTTTCACCCAATTGTCGGCCACGGCGAGCTCCAACCTCACCATAGGCTAGCGAGTTGAGACTCGCCCTCATTGGAATTGGATGAGCTCGAGCTTTGCCGTATTTGGAGAGGTCCCGCTGGCCTCGATGCCGTCGAGCTCGAGTCTCACTAGATCAACAAGGCTCGAGCCGTAGCCTCACCCTTTCTGACAAGTCGAGCCTCACCAAATCTGAAGAGGTCGAGCTTGCCTCAACGCTCGCAAGGCATTGGCCTCACACAATCGAGCTTGCCAATGCGATTGGGTGGTGGCCGCAAACCTCACCCTACCAAAGAGGGCCCACAACCCTTGGCGGGTGGCTGGTAAGGTCAACCACGGGACTTCATTGGGAAAGAAGTAAAAGAAAGAAAGAAAAAGAAAAGAAAAGAAAATATATTTAAAAAAGAAAATAATAATTAAATAAAAATGATAAAAACTGTTTAAAGAGAATAATATATCCTTGATGGGTTGACTCAACTAATAACCTTTATAAGTTAAATGGGTTGTGAATGGATTTGAAGACAAACCTATTTTCAACCTATTTATCATTACACTTACAAATAACTCAAACCCATTAACAACCCATTTTTAAAACTTAACTAATCCATATATGACCCATCTTATTAAAATTGGGTATTTTGACACCTCTACTCCAAGCATATTAATGTCTCCTAGTTCTACAAAGTCGTTCAACTTATGTTGGTCCATCCAAGACTTAATGAACCCTTATTCTATAGCTTGTTCATCTTCTACATAAGTCTATCTAATCTTGGACACCATTGGCATTCAATATATTGTTCACCATTTGTAGATGTGGATAGAGGTGGTAAATGGGTTGGTTAGGTTGGGTTGGGTGAGTCATAAATAGGTTCAACCCAAATCCACCTTTTTAACTCACATGAACCCATCTACTTGTTAACAAACTATACGACTATTCAATCTAAACCCACCCACATAACTCACTCAAAAAATCATAGAATAAGCCGAGCATATCTTCAAAATTAAACAGATGAAAATGAGAAAAATACAAAAAATAAAGAAATTCAAGTTGCTCCAAGCTCAACCTAGTAAAAACGCCGCCCTCATGCAATCCCTCAGCAGCCGCTCCTCCCTTGCCACTGGGGGTCAATATGTGGCCAGAGGCTAGAGTCAAGCTGAAGCATCAATGATGTGGCCATGGTCAAGGACAAGCCACTCCTTTCGCTTGGAACCAAGCTGGTCTCCGCAGCGTCGAAGTGGTGAGGCTAAGGACTTTGTGATTGCCATTGGTGAAACTTAATCCCACTAGTCCCAGGCGTTGAAATTAACGCAGGTTTCAAAGAGGTACTTGAGGCGGTTGATATCGCTAGCGCAAGAGGCCTCGAAGATGTCGCCATTGAGGATCCTCTGGAGGGCGATGAAGCAACCAAAGTCGAAGGGATTGAGGTCGATGCCGTCCATGTCAATCTAATAGGTTTAATTTTCCCGGCCTACTCTTTCTGGCTGAGGGGCTTTCCTTCTTAGAATGAGGTTTAAGTCTTATCCCATGATAAGGAAGATTGAAATCTACAACAAGTGGTCAGTCGCTCACAGAAAAAAAAAAAGGCCTGAAAGCTCTTAAGTTGGAGCTTAGAATAGCCAAAGTCAGAGAATCTAAAAGATCATCGTCCTCTGTGGTTCTTTCAAACAAATAAATGGGGGGACGGGTCAGACTATCAAGGTCGAGCGTTCAAGGAGTTGTTCATTTTTTGGGTGGATATTAAAGGTGGTATTTGGGTGTGAGGAGAAAGAAGAGGAGGGAGATTTTGATCTTTTGGGTTTAGGTAGGGTTATAAGAGGAATGGGCTGTAAAATGAAAATGAATTTGAAATGGATGTATTTCCAACCCATTTGGACCCATTTATACTTAGGCATTTTTTTGGGATCAATTTAAACCCATTTCTAACATTTTAGCCAACCCATTTATGACCTAGCCTATTAAAAATGAGTTAAAAAATGGGCTTTGGACCCAAGTTGACACCTCTAAATGGAGTGAATCTACAAACTATTTCCACACGACAAACACATATATTTATAGTCTTTAATTTTTGTGTCATTTTTAAAACATTATATAGGATTTGTTCAGCACTTCAGTTGTTGACTTGGCTTCTTTTAACGATCACGAAAGTCACTGATTACCTCAACGATCCTTATGTAAAACTTAGGATCAATCCACACAAAGAACCAACATCCCCTATCGTGGTTCCCAAAAAAAAATAAAAATAGTAAGATTCAATCCACAAGTCAAGAAATTACCCAAACTTGTGAAGATGTAGACCATAAATTAGGACACCCATAGTATCTCCTTCTGCTATTGAAAGTGCTAGAAGAAGTCCCAAATTTTTGTAGGCAATCCCCTGATAACACTTGAAATTGTTCCCCTCCAGTTGGGTTCATCATAATCAAAGAGGAGACGACGATGGTCCTGTTAGGAAAATCCCTTATAATATTTTGAAGATGACAAAATAAATCAAAGGCTACTAACATGTTTAATTGTTGAGTAACAGACTATGCAGATGATAAAACATGTAAATTTGATATTATCAAAGTCTATATTTGGAAGAACCAGAGGACTGAACGTAACACATGTCCAAAGTATATTATGAAAACTACCAGACTTTAATATCAAAGTCTATTCTACATCAGAAGTCCGCCCACTCTGACAAATTCAAGACTGAACGTGAATGAAAAACCAGAAGACAAACTCTAGGCCGAAACTGAACCAGAAGACAAACTCTATGCTGAAGCTGAATCATAAGACAGACTCTATGCTGAAGCTAAACTATAAGACAGTATTCGGACCTTAAAGCTAAATTTGTTCAGAAGCATATTATGCTCAGACTCAGATTGTAAAGTCTATTGCTTTCAGACTTTACATCCGGAATGAGACAAAACGTAATATAAGCTCAATCATATAACGGCTAGTGATCTGGTTTGGATTCTACATCAATATTGATTTGATTGATTTAATCTAATTTATTAACAATTATATCTTGAAGACAAGAACTTTATATACGGAGAAACTCTACTTATGGAAACCAAGATTCTATTTGTATGGGCGATCAGAATCAATTTGGGATTCTACTTTTGTCACTCAACGGCTACCAAATCTTCTAGATACAGATCTGTCCAATTGATAGATTGGAAGACGATCCTTGAGATACTGTCCAACGGTTAGTTTGAAAGTGGATGAGTATTTAAGGAGATCAAAGACCGATGAGCAAGTAAGACACGGAGCGTAGAATTTATAATTCTAAAGTCTGAGCGATCTTTGTTTATACACTTGTCTTTGGTAAGCTTAAACGTTTGTGATCGTTAGAGAAATACTAAAAGAGTGACTAAGTGAGATAGTGTGATCTACTACTAAGTGTTTGCACTCAAAGTTGTAATCTATTATTGATTACATAGTGGAATCCAGCCAAGAAGGTTGTTAGCATGAGTGAGTGGACGTAGGCTTGTATTAAGCCAAATCACTATAAATCTCGTGTTCTTATTTTCTTCCCTGAATCTCTTTATTTTGTTTATAGTTCTAATTAACTGCTAAAGTCTGATCTCGCTCAAAGTCTGCTGCTCTTCAAACTCAGT
This sequence comes from Eucalyptus victrix, assembly GCA_016097545.1. NCBI lineage: Eukaryota > Viridiplantae > Streptophyta > Magnoliopsida > Myrtales > Myrtaceae > Eucalyptus > Eucalyptus victrix. The sequence goes on along the minus strand of CM027843.1, from coordinate 44,064,955 downwards.
TTCAAAAGTCTGTTGTTATTCAGACTCAAGTTAAAAATAAAGGTTTTCACTGTATTTTGTAGAATATATTTTTACACCTATTCACCCCCCTCTAAGTGTTTATATTAGCACTTTTAATTGTTATCAAAGTCAAGTGCTCGGTTTATAAAAGTGTTTTTACTTTTGAGCTAAAGATCTTTTATGGCTAATATATTAGCACCAAGACTTATGGAAGGGCAAAGCAACATCAGGCCACCATATTTTGATGGGAATGAATACAACGTGTGGAAGAACAAAATGAAAGCATTCCTAAAATCCAGAGATCCCTTGCAATGGGATGTTGTGGAAAGAGGAATCAATCCCACTATTGCGTCTACATCCAATAAGAATGGCAAAGACAAAGAAACCAAACCCCCTGCTCTTATGTCTTGGACGGAGATGATCAAAAGAGAAGCGCTTAATGCAAAAGCTATTTATTCTTTATATTGCACTTTGTCTCATGTTGAATATAATAAAATCTCTTCATGTGAAACAGTAAAAGAAGTTTGGGATAGATTTCATGTTACATATGAAGGGACATATCGTGCAAGAGAGACAAAAATAAACTTCATACTCGGTAAATATGAATCCTTCAAGATGAAGTAAGGAAAGTCAATTGGAGATATGTTCAGTCGTTTTACAGAAATTGTAAATGATTTAGTATATCAAGGTCGGCCAATTTCTTTTCCAATGAATGTCAACAAACTCTTGCGGGATCTCTCGAAAGATTGGAACCATGTCAAGACCTCAATCTGGGAGACTCAGAGGATTATGCCACTCTCCATTGATGAATTGATTGTCACTCTTCAATCCTACAAAGTGGAACAAATCGTTGATGAAAATCCCAAAGGTAAGAAGTCCATCGCTTTAATATCTAATGCTGATTCTAATGATACAGACTCAAAAAATGACATGGACGACGAAGAACTTGCCTTTATGATCAAGAAATTCAAAAAGCTAAGTAGAAAGTGAAGGAAATGCAGTGAAAGAAGACTATACAAGTAGAAAGGCCGGAAAAGAACCATGAAAGAAGATGACGAGCAATGAAATATATGCTTGATGGCATATTTAGACTCAAACTTAAATTCGAAATTAGAGTCTAACTCAGACACAGACTCATAATCAAAGTCTGACTCAGACATAGACTCAGAATCCGATGAGGAAATCGAGGTAAGTTATTCAGCAATTCCTATCAAAGTTCTTAAGTATATAAATGAGCTATGCTCAAATCTCAAATCTTCTCTTAAAAGGATCTTCGAACTTAAAAATGAAAATTTTTGGGTTAGGCAACAAAATCTTTATAAAAAAAAATTGAAATTTTGCAAAAAGATTTTCTACAAACAAAAAAAAAAAGTCAAGATTTACTTGTCAAAGAAAATGATTCTTTGAAGAAAGAATTTTCAAATATTTCAACAAGATTTTCAAATGGATCAAAAACATTAGAGCATATTATTTCCATATAAGCTCCTTACTATAATAAGTCGGGACTTGGTTTCAATAAGGAAAATGATTCTCTAATAGATTTTCCTAAAGTTAAGGAAAGACTTAGACAAAGACCTCCAAAGGCATTTTACAAAAATCATTTTCAAAAAGTGTTTATAAAACCTGTTGATCGAAATGCCCTAAAGTATTCAAATTGTGGAGATTCAAAACACTTCAAGAAAAAATGTCCTAAAGTCTGGAGACCTATTAAGAAAGATTAGGTAAAAACAGCATACTCTACTAACTCTCGTGGACCCAAGAAAAAATGGGTATCAAAGAAAATATGAGTTATTTTTGCAGGAAATAAAGGAAAAGAAGAAAGAGAATTCGGTAAGGAAGGTATATTTGATTTGAGTACATAATTCAAATTTCTCATTATACTTATACGCTCTTTGGGTCTTAGTTGATTTAGACTTTATTATGACCGTATTCAATGATTTGTTTTATTAAAGAAAGAATCGTGCGATTTGTTTTTGTGTTTTGAGATTTGATATGTGTGATTATTTTTCTACTTAGAAACAAATGAATTTATTTTGATTGATTTTATACTATCAGATTTTATCATATTTTGCAAAGTGAAAATCTGTTTTACATTATATTAAATTATAATGCAAGATTTTCCTAGATACTTAAGGATTTCATTCCTCTGATTTTATTGTGCTATGACTAAGTGAGAATTTATTTTTCAAAATATCATTGTGCATAATATTCTTTCTTTGAATACCTTGTTATGATGAATTAAGAAAGAATATTTGATTAAGGAGATTTCATATTTTATTCTAATGTCATGGAAGGATCCAAATTGATGGATATCAAAAAGGGAAATGAGTTGATTACAAGAAATTCTTTAAGGGAAGGATGATCGCAAATCTACGCAAATCATGATGCAATCAAAAATGTATCTCATGGGAAGATTGGTAATTATTTTTTCTATCAATGGTATATTTCAAACATATATCATGGGTAAGGGAATATTTTTTTATCATCCCGCCTTACAGATTTCTACGTGCCTTTATCATGATTTTGGATGATTGTTTATTATATTGCAAATATCTTTCGTCATAAATATAAGGTATTGCAATTTCGGCACGTGATAGAAATATCTATTTTGCTTTTGCAAAATGCATCAATAATATATATCTGAGATTTATGCTCAAGGAAATCCTTTGATCTCGAAAGATATTATTGCATATATATGGATATTCTTGCTATATTCTCAGAAGATATATTATATCTAGCAAGTTTGATCCACAAATCAAATAAAGATATTATGTGACTTTTTTGCAAAGATTATTATCTATTATACAAGAATTTGCAAGTAGAAAAAGAATCTCCCGTATGGATTTTGGAAAGCTCGATTTGAAAATTATGGAGATTCTATAATATCTTCTAAAGGCTCAAAGATTATCTTCCTTGTGCAAAGTTTTTTCAAATTGTTAAGGAAATCCCTAATGTGTCGTACGAAAGGTTGAGTAGTTCTGAATTTTAATAATTAATAATTTTATATATGCTATTCAATTTATTTATTTGAAGAAAGGGCATTATATATTACGTGGATATTATTACAGCTTATTTGTGGAAAAAGTTTGTTAAGTGTGTGCAGGTTGAATTCAAGACAAGCTTGATCGAAGAAAATAAATCTTTTCCTCGAATTTCAAAATGCAAGTGATCGCTGTGGATATTGTTGCTAAGAAGGAAATAATGGAAAAATATTATGCTCAACGTGTACAAGCAACAATTGTTTCTATTCGCATATATTGTCATGATGACAAGGGGAGAAATTGAATCCAAAAGGAAAGAAAAAGAATCGTGATCATCTCAAAAAGGCAACAAATTGAGGGGGAGCTTTGATCAATTATGAAAAAATCTTTTTGAATTGATCGTGATCTTGATTACTATGGAATGAATGAAAAGGTAAATGTGTTAGAACTTACCAAGATCTACAAAATCCGGTTAGTACATCTTTTATTACTTTTTATCATTAACAAATCTTTTATCGATATTTATCATTTTATTATTACAAAATGGGTCAAGTGAATTTTATAATGCATACATGATTTTTATTGGATATTTGCCGATATATATGATCAAAGTGAGCTATATTGCATATCTTTAATATTCAATTTACTTATAAAAGTTGATTTTTTGGAAATTGTATTTCATGCAGGACATATATTTATCATTTTATATTCTCTAAGTGATTCTTTGTTATCATTTTTTGATTATGACAAAAAGGGGAGAGAATATGAATATGCATATAAATTGATTGGTTAATATTATTCATTGCATAATATTGAGCTGCGATTATTTTTCTATATATTGTTATGCTCAATCTATTTGTTATCTTTCGATATCCTTTAATTTAAATTAATATATTTAAAAGTATGTTTACAAATCTGCATATTCAAATATTGTTTTGTCATCATAAAAAATGGAGAGACTATTAGGGAAATCTCTTATGATGTTTTGAAGATGACAAAATAAATCAAAGGCTACTAACGTGTTTAATCAGACTATGCAAATGATAGAACATGTAAATGATATTATCAAAGTCTGATAATAAAAAAATGATATTATCAAAGTCTATATTTGGAAGAACCAAAGGACTAAAGGTAACACATGTCCAAAGTATATTTTGAAAACTGCCAGACTTTAGTATCAAAGTCTATTCTACATAAGAAGTCTACTCACTCTGATAAATTCCAGACTGAACGTGAATAAAGAACCAGAAGACAGACTCTATGCTAAAGCTGAACCAGAAGACAGACTCTATACTGAAGCTGAACTTATTCAAACTGTATTTAGACCTTAAAGCTAAATTTCTTTAGAAGCAAATTATACTTAGACTCATATTGTAAAGTCTATTGCTTTTAGACTTTACATCCAGAATGAGACAGAACGTAATACAAACCCTATCATATAACAACTAGTAATCTAGTTTGGATTCTACATCAAGATTGATTTGATTGATTCAATTGATTCAATCTAATTGATTGACAATTATATCTTGAAGACAAGAACTTTATATACGAAGAAGCTCTACTTATGGAAACCAATATTTTGTTTGTATGGGCGATCAGAATCAGTTTGGATTATACTTTTGTCATTCAACGGCTACCAAATCTTTTAAATACAGATCTGTCCAATGGGTAGATTGAAAGACGATCCTCGAGATACTGTCCAATGACTAGTTTGGAAGTGGAGGAGTATTTAAGGAGATCAAGGGCCAATGAGTAAGTAAGAGACAGAGCGTAGAATTTATAATTACAAAGTCTGAGCGATATTTATTCATACACTTGTCTTTAGTGAGCTTAAACGTTTGTGATCATGAAAGAAATACCAAAATAGTGACTTAGTAAAATAGTATGATCTACTACTAAATGTTTGCACTCAAAGTGGTAATCTCTTGTTGATTGCATAGTGGAATCCAACCAAGAAGGTTGTTAGCGTGGGAGAGTGGATCTAGGCTTGGATTAAGCTGAACCACTATAAACCTTGTGTTCTTATTTTCTTCCCTGGATCTCTTTATTTTGTTCATAGTTCTATTTAACTGCTAAAATCTGATCTTGCTCAAAGTTTGCTACTCTTCAAACTCAGTTTCAAAAGTCTGTTGTTATTTAGACTCAAGTTAAAAGTAAAGGTTTTCACTATATTTTGCAGAATCTGTTTTTACACCTATTCATCCCCCCTCTAGGTGTTCACACTAGCACTTTCAGGTCCAATGATTGAGGATGGAGAAAACATCGTGCAATCAAATCTTTTGAAGCAACCTCCGATTCGGCCGAGCCCTAATTTCTTTTGAGAACCCCTAATGACTTGAATACTCACTTTGCTGAACCCCAATTTTCTTTTGTCTATTTGGAATGTTGCCTTGGACGTTAGATTTGCCATGTCATGCGAACTCAAAAATATGTTAGCGCTTTTCAAAAGTTGAGTTAACAGGAGGATAAGCACTTACAAAAAAATGCCAAGTTTAGTGACCCATTCGACCAAAGAAAGAGTTTAGGAATTTGATTGCATAATTTGCACAAGTCTAGGGATGAATTGCGCCTTCTTCCCCATTGCAAAAACCAAAAGGAAAGCTTGGATGAAAATTTGATAGAGTTTTGACATAGTTGAGCGTTGCCTCTTCTTCCTTCGATTATTCTATCTATATGTACTTGGTCCTCCCCGTGTCAATCCATGTCGTCTTCAACTGCTTGCATGATCCTATTACGTTCTCCTTACTTACAAGACTTGATAATGACTACATCATTTTCTAAGCATTCAAATCCAAGTAACTGTTCCCTCCCTTTCAGCTAAGACGGTGCGATCTGTTCATGTAAACTTTGGTAGGTGAATCAGACTTCTCTTGCGCTAGGGTGAGCTTTAGCTCACTTTTTCTGAGGCCGAATTGCTTGTCTCTGTAATTGTAACCATCCGATCAATGGAATTCAATCATACCCGTTTTCTAAAACCCAATTCGCAGGTGTAGTAATGCTTTTGATATTTGTTGAGAATAAAAGATATAGTCCAAGCACGTGTAGTAATGGGAATCTGCACATATGTGAGATCGACATGCAGGAGAACACTTTACTTTTGATTGGCTCCATCGGGTTTTACTTTTTCACTAAAGTGAACGGAAAGAATTTGGAATAACCAACGAAGGCGTGACAGAAACAAAAGTCACCCAAAATAAAAGAGCTCGAAAAAAGGAATGGCACACGAGAGAGCTCATTATTCGGATGCTAAGAAAATTCTTGTTTCATTCAAGCTAGAAATGCTACTACGACAGGTTCCCGTCAACACATATCCGTCTCTTAGTTGCTGGTAATTTGCAAAACGAAACATCGTGATCCGGTTCTTCTTAAGCCGAGATCTTCTCAGTCGTGTCCATGGCGAGAAGTGTATCTGCAAGAGGGAATATGGTGACGGTCCTGAGCATTGATCGGGGTATTGTGAGAGGGATCATTCCTGGTGTTAAAGGATTAGGATCTTTATCTTACTCTGCTACTATAAAGTCAGCTGATGATCAACAATGGAAAAATGGTGATGAAGACTGACATGAGTTGATGCAGAAGACACGGATCGCCAGAATAATCAACGGTGAAGAATATATAATGTAGAAGACTTGGATCGCCAAGCTTGCTTTGTTAACAAGTTGCTGTTCAGTTATAAACAGCTGGCGAAGTTTGTTAGTTCAGTCTTTCGGTTACTGGAATATTAGCTTCTCTCCTTTTGTTATATATAGAAAGAGTTAAGCTCTGAAATAGCTAGTACGAGTACCTAGAGGGGGGGTGAATAGGTATACAAAAATTTTCTCGAAGCTTGCACGATATTTAAACGATTAGAGGATTTGCAACAGTTAAAAATTCAATCGCAAGACTGAGTAAGGGAAAGAGAGAATTGAACGCTCGGTTTATAGTGGTTCGGCTTGATTCAAGCCTACGTCCACTCTTCAAAGACCGACAGCGATTGGCTGGATTCCACTATGATCAAAGAGATGTTACGGTGTTGATCTTCCTTGGTTTCTAGGTGTAGATGATCTACCACACTCACTCAAGGCGTTACAAAGTATAAACACTCTCTGTGTACAATTTTGCTCGATCTCGACTAACAATCAAGGATCTTCGACTCGGAATTTTTCTATCGATCACACACTTAAAACAGCTAGACGTCTTCCTTTTGTACTCCTTCATGCCATCATAGCCGTTGGCACTTACCAAAGGAATTCCTCCAATCTACCCGTTGGACGGAATCAATCAAGAAGATCATCCGAGCTATTTAAGGAATCTGATGATAGCCCATCAATCCTGTTCGCCCATACAATCAGGATCTCGGTTTCCATGAATAGAATATTTCCAAGATTGTTTCGTCAACCATCGGATCTTCAATCGATCTTAGATAAGAATTAAAGAATCCGAAATGATTATCCAACCAAGAAATCTATTTCGAGTATCGAATCCTTAACCATAAACCTCGGCTTAGGATTTCCTTCGACACTCGGAGTAGAAAGACGTCGGTGAGAATAGACTTAAGTCTTGAGTCCCGAGTCTTAAGTCTTTGAGTCTTGAGTCTTGGGTCTTGAGTCTTGGGTCTTGAGTCTTGGGTCTTGAGAGAACAAAGTCTTCAGACTTTAAACTGACGGTCTCCGAACATCCAGACTTTAGACTGAAAGAAACGTTTTGTCAGCTTCAAAATATTCTGGAAAGATTTCTCCAACAATCTCCCCCTTTTTGATGGTGACAAAACTTTCTTGAAGATTTGAACAACTTTGACCTGCAAAACATTTCTCAAGTAATATGGCTAACTCATAAAGATTAATAAAACAACCGGACTCGCATCCACGGACAATTGGTTAGTCTTTCATGAGAAACACCATATAACAACACTTGAATAAATGCAACCACCAAGTTCATAATCCGCAATCCACAATCATCAAATTCACACCCAAATTCAAGTTCTCAAGTAATACTCAAAAATAAATAAACATAACCACAAAGGTCAAAGATTAAAAAATGAAAGTTCAAATTGATTCTCCCCTTTTTGTCGCATTGAAAAGGGTGAGAAAGGATTCATGTCTGCTGGGAATGCGCACGATCCGGAAATCCCCAATGGACTGGACTACTCCTTCAAGCTTCTTCGGTCTTCTCGCGGGGCGAGCTACCTCTTCTCCCTTGGCATTGGCTTGGAGTTGCTGAGCGAGGTCTTTGAATTTATCTTCCATAGAGACCGAAGATTCTTGTCCAGCATGCTTCAAAGCTTGGATTTCACAATCCGAACATATATCCGGTTACGCATTTCCGAAGAATATTCATGATACTACGAAGATCTGCAGAATCATCCGTCGTGTACCGGCATTGGCTTTCTCGAGATGGTGTGTATGCGACGATGGTGCTTCTGTTCGGTCCGGCAGATTTGGAATCGATGTATCACCTTCTTCGTGCAATTGAGAGACCTGAACTTCTTCCGGGTCTTCCTCGAGATTGTCTTAGATCTTCAGCAACAAGAGGTGTAGACCTTTCTTGCAAGCTTACTCCCCCTGTCTCTAGGACATCGAGAGGGGAAGAATGATGATCATCCTCGGGATTTCCTTCTCTCCGTTTTATCGCCAGACTGTTCTTTTTCTTCTTCTCCTTCTTCCTCAACTTCTTTTTCCTTCTTTCTCTGTTCTTCTTCTTCTTCTCGCTCTCTGCTGAAGTTCGTCGAATGAGACACGAACGTCTTGTTCTTGTCGATCTTTGGAATAGTGGGATCTTCATCATCTTCATCTTCATCCTCATCCTCCGGGATAAGAGTTCTTTTCCTCTTTTTCGAAGAGGCACCAATAGCCTCCTTTCCTTTCCTTTTTGAAGCGGAGATCGGGACTGGAGATTTCACCTTGAATTTCTCCATTGCCTTAGAAAGTTCTTTCGACGCATCTTCATTAACATTTTCAACCCTACCACCATCTTGTCACACGGTCGAACACAAAAAGTATGTGGCAGTTCAATATTCAGATGTCTGAAGATCTTGGTCACCCGCACCGATAAGGCAATTGTCCTTTGTCTTTTGACACTGCTCTGTACATATGGAAAAGAATAGTGTGCGGGAGAGAAAATTTCCGTCCTGAGTTGATCGCATACATCAACTTTGCTTCAGAAAAAGACACAGAAGTCTTTGACGTAGACTTTGGTCTAAGACAATTGATCACAATCTTATGAAGCACAATGTCGATGGCATTCATCCTGGAATAGATGATTTTCTTATCAACGTCCCTATCTTTGACAAGATCCAGAGTAGTACGAGCAGGTGAGACTTTGATTGGGAGATAGCGTCCCCTTTCAACTCCAATTATGTCCGCCAACATATTTACATCTACCACATAGACTTGGTCTCGGACACTGAATGAAATTCTATTCGCATCCAAAAAGCTAAGATTTGAATAGAAGTAAGCGATCGATTGATCATACCCGTCTCAGAGTCGAGCAAAAAGTCTCAAGTTGAAGCAAACTCAACTTCTCCCTTAAGTTCAAGTTGATGGAATCCGGAAGTCAAAGTCGACACTTCTAGGGTTGATTACCCCTCTTTTCAACAGCACTGAAATACATTTTTTCTTGATCCTTGGATTTAAACAAATCCATCCGATTTCCTTTCACCTTTGCAGCCACACCCATTCTAGGTTTAAATTCAAGGAACATTTTGTCATCATCGTTCCCGTCAATTAGATTCTGTCCGGCATACGAGGATCACTAGGAATGTTCGCAAGAGCCTCCTCTCGCTCTTCCTTTCGGAGCAATTCCCAACTCTTCCATTTTCCGCAGAAAAAGATACTCATTCCCATAATTTTTGTCCTTAAGAAAGTCATCTATATACTTTAATGAAGAACCGGTGTTTTTCAACGCACGATAAAGCTTATAGATAACGAGGGTTTTTGGACTCTTACTGGGTCGGCATCCTCGATAATGTCTTCTTCTAGATTTTGACTTGCACCTTGTGGGTCAGGAGATGCTGAATGACGTGGAGGAGAGCGAATCGGACTTTGTCGCTGACTTGGTGAGTCTTCTTCCTCGCAAGATCGAAGTGAGTCGGTCCCTTCTCCATTCTTTGTGGTCCCCCGTTTGCGATTCTTGATGATTTCCTCGAAGACGACATCTTTCTTTGTCTATTGGAGGATTTCTTCACTTGCTTTTCCCAAGAGAGATGACCACTTTCTCGACGATGAACGATGAGAGTAAAAACAAGATCGGAAGAAGAGTGTCTTTTAGGGTTTTTAAAATTGGGGGTAGAATGACTGTGTATTTATATGTGCCTCGGATTTGAAAATAGAATTTTAAACGGTACAAGGAAAGTGTACGAACACTCCTTTTTCAAAAATAACTGCCAAAAATAACTTCCTCTAAAAAAGACAAGTTTTCAAATTTCACACAAATTATATCGAATAAAAGAACGTACCTTTTTCGAGATAAAATAAGCAAGAATTCATACCTTTTAGATAAGATATCGACTTACGGTCTTAAGCGATGAATGATTGAGTCTCGGGATTTAAAGTCTAAGAGATCGAGTCTTAGAGTTGGTGAGTCTCTAGACTTTAACTTCTTCAAGCTTCAAAATGTTGAGTCTTGAGCGGATGAAGTCGAATTGATTCTTCTCCAAAGGCTTTGTGAATATGTCCGCTAGTTGACTTTTTGAATCAACAAATTGAATTGAGATTTCTCCATTTTGAATATGATCTCTAATGAAGTGATGACGAATCTCAATATGCTTTGCTCTAGAATGAAGGATTGGATTTTTGGTGAGATTGATCGCGCTTGTGTTGTCACATCTGATTTACGTGCATGAGTCTTCAATGCCAAAGTCTTGTAGCTGTTGTTTTATCCATAGAATTTGCGAACAGCAGCTTCCAAGAGCTACATACTCGCTTCCGTTGTTGAGAGAGCTACGGTGCTTTGCTTCCTTGAAAACCAAGACACTGTCCTATTTCCAAGCAATTGACAAGTTCCGAAGTGCTCTTTCTATCGACTCGCAACCGGCCAGATCTCGCATCCGAGTATCCTAGAAGATTAAAGTCTCCCTCTTTGGATACCAAAGACCGATGCTTGAAGATGAAGCAACGTATTTGATAATACGTTTCACGGCAATGAGATGTGATTCTCTAGGATCTGATTGAAACCTAGCACGATACAAACACTAAACAAAATATCGTGTCTAGAAGCGAAAGATAAAGAAGTGAACCGATCATGCTCCCGTACAGCTTTTGATCTACTTTCTTCCCTTCTTCATCCTTGTCTATCTTCTCGAGAACATGACATTGGTATGTCGGTCTTCTTGCATTTTTCCAATCCAAACCTTTTGACAAGATCATTCGCATATTTTTCTTGATGAATGAAAGTTCCTTCATTCATTTGTTTCACTTGAAGTCCAAGAAAGAATGTTAATTCTCCCATCATACTCATTTCAAATTCATCCCGCATAGACTTAGAAAATTTCTTGCAAAGACTTTCATTAGAGGATCCAAAAATAATGTCATCAACATATATTTGGACAAGTAAGAAGTTTTTGTTTTCCTTTTTAATAAATAAGGTAGTATCTACTTTACCTTTGACAAAACCATTTTGTAATAAAAACTTACTTAGTCTGTCGTACCAAGCTCGAGGTGCTTGCTTAAGACCGTACGAGCCTTTTTCGCCTAAAGACCGAGTCGGCTTCTTTGGGTCTTCAAATCCAGGCGGTTGTTCCACATAAACTTCCTCATGGATAAATCCATTTAGGAAAGCACTTTTGACATCCATTTGGAATAACCTGAAATTTTTGTAACAAGCAAAAGCAAGTAATAGTCGAATAGCTTCTAACCTTGCAACTGGTGCGTAGGTCTCGTCATAGTCTATTCCTTCTTCTTGCGTATAGCCTTTGGCCACGAGTCTTGCTTTGTTTCGTACGACTTTTCCTTTTTCGTCCATCTTGTTCCCGAAAACCCATTTGGTTCCAATAACAGTTTTACCTTTTGGTTTAGATGTCAATTCCCGAGACATCATTGATGTTGAATTGTCTCGAGCTCTTCTTGCATAGCTTCGATCCAGCTTTCATCGGATAAAGCTTCTTCTATGCTTTTTGGTTCAATTTCGAGATGAGAGCCACAAAGCACTAGATTCTTCATGCCTTTTTGATCTGGTACGAATTCCTTCATTAAGTTCGCCAATAATAAGATCTTTGGGATGACCGGATTTGTGCTTCCAGTTACTAGTTGATTTGTCGGTTGATGATCTCTTTCTTTACTTGATTCTCCATGAGCGTCTTGATGATGTATTTCCGGACTCGAGATGGTTTCGAGATGTAGACATTTGAAGGTCTAGAGCGGGTTCGATCTCTTCGTGCGAGTCTTGCTGGATTCGTCTTGCACCGAGTCTTGGAATTTGACATTCATTGATTCTTCCACAGACCGGCTTTTCTTGTTGTAGACTCTGTAGGCTTTGCTTGATGTAGAATATCCAAGGAAGATACCTTCATCGATCTTTCTTCGAACTTACCCACTCGATCATTTGCATTTTTCAAAATAAAGCATTTGCAACCAAATACATGAAAGTATGAAACAATAGGCTTCTTACCTTTGAACAATTCATAGGGGTTTTCTCAAGAATAGGTCTTAGAAAGACTCTATTTATAATATAGCAAGCGGTTGAAACAAACTTGACCCAAAATCGAGGAGAAATTTTACTTTCAATTAAAAGTGTTCTAGCCATTTCTTGAAGAGATCTATTCTTTCTTTCCACAACTCCATTTTGCTCGGAGTATACGGAGAGGAAAACATGTGATTAACACCAGATTTATCACGTAATCTCGTAAAATCTTGATTTTCAAATTCACTTCCATGATCAGTTCTTATACTTGAGATAGCACATCCTTTTTCAATTTGAACCTTTTTAGCAAACTTTTCAAAGTACGAAAAGGTTTCAGATTTATTTGCAAGAAAATATACCCATGTAAAACGAGAGTAATCGTCTACAATTACTAGACAATATTTCTTACCTCCAATGCTCGGGTTCTTGTAGGTCCGAAGAGATCCATATGAAGCAACCGCAATGCATGATTAGTTGATACATGATTTATTTGCTTAAAAGAATTTCTTACCGCTTTCCCGAAATGCATGGAGTGCATAAGTCGACTTTTGGTAAGGCAATTTAGGTAGACCTCGAACAAGCTGCTTTGAAGAGATTTTGACTAATTGCTTCTTGTTGATATGGCCAAGTTTTCTGTGCCATAGAACTGCTTCATCTTGAATTGAGATTAAGCATTGTTCTTCATTTAGCTTTACATCAAGGAGGTAAATGTTTCCATGCCTTCGACCCATGAAAGACTGAGTCGAATCTTTGCTAATTCCAAACATATGCCTTCTTGAAAAGAGATCTTATAACCGTATCACACGGTTGGCTAATACTTGAGTAGATTGTAGTTGAGTCCTTCCACTAGAGAGACATTGCTTATTGTGAGATTTCCAATTTTCACGCTTCCGAATCCCACAATACTTCCTTTGCTATTTCCTCCGAATGAAACTTTTCCACCATTTACTTGAATAAGCTTTATGAAACAATTTGAGTCTCCCGTCATGTGTCTTGAGCATCCACCGTCAAGATACCACTTTACCTTCTTTTTGACAAAACCGCATTCAAAAGAGAGTCTCAAGCTTTCTTTGGTACCCAAATTTTCTTGGGTCCTTTGGTGTTAGTAGGATGAGCATTATTGGGCCATACTCTTTTAACAGCCTCCAAACCATAGGACACTCTTTTTCAAAATGATCCTGACAATTACACTTGGAACACCTTAAAGCATTTTCGTCCTACGGGCTTTACAAAAATTCTTTTAAAATGATTTTTATAAGCCTCTCTCGATGGTCTTTTCTTAATTCTTTCTTTTACTTTCGGAAAATCAATCAAAGGAATTGTTTCAGCTGTCATACCTAGACCGACTTATTGAAGTAAGGTCTTTGGATTGAAAGAACTTTTTCAAGTTTTTCGAGACCCTATTGAAAATTTCTTTGAAATATTTGATAAATCAGTTTTTAAGAAAGCATTTTCTTTCGAAAGATTGTCTTTACTCTCTTTAAGAGTAGAAACATTCAAGTCTAAATTTTTTACCTTTTCTTCTAAAATGTTTTCCTTTTGTTTTAAAACGAGTTTTCCTTTTTAAGTTCGGAAATCTTTTTAAGAGAAGTCTTAAGACCGAAACATAACTCATCAATATATTTAGAGACTTTGACAGGGATTTTATAATTACTTACCTCAAATTCACTGTCGAGTCGATCCAGTCGATCCAGTCGAGTCGATTGTGCCATCGAGACACGGGTTGGCATATTCCTCATCACTCTCTTCACACTCGTCGCTCCGGTCTCGGCTTTGAGAGCTTTTCGAGACTTCTCACTTTTTCCTCTTTTCTTTTTCGAAGAGGACAGGTTGGGTCTGATGTGTCCCTTCTTTTTACATTCGAAGCAAACTACATCTTTGTTTGGTTCCACATCATCAACGAGACTTGGTCCTTTGTCTCTCGAAAACTCGTTTCTTTGGAATGAACCTTCGCCTTTTCTATTCAGTTTTCTGAATCTTCTTATCATGAGGGCGAGCTCCTCATCATCCATATCATCTTCTGAATCTGCATCATCGAATCATCATTTGATTTTAGTGCAATAGATTTCTTACCTCTTGGATCTTCGTCTTCATTAATTCGTTCCACTTCGTAAGACCAAGAGTTCCAATCGGTTCGTCTACGAGATAATGGCATGATTCTTTGCGTCTCTCTTATTGAAGTCTTTATATGATTCCAATCCTTGGAGAGTCCACGCAGACTTGTTCACCTTCATAGGATCAGAAATTTTTTGTCCTTGGTTTTCAAGACCATTGACAATATACGTAAAACGACTAAACATGTCGGTTATAGATTCTCCGATTTCATTTTGAAGGATTCATATTGACCAAGAAGAATATTAATTCTGGTCTCCTTCACTCGATCTGTCCCTTCATAAGTGATATGTAACTGTCCCGACTTCTTTTCTGTAACACAAGAAGATATTCTGTTATATTCAGTTGGTGATAAAGCACAATATAAAGAATAAATCGCTTTCGCATCGAGTGCTTGTCTCTTGTTTAATTCTTCTTGAGACATTCCGCTGGCTTCAACAGTTTCTTTCCCTCTTTCGAGAGATTGATGCAGCAGCGGGAGTGATTCCTCTTTCCACAACGTCCCATTCCGGAGGATCCTTTGATCGTAGGAAAGCTTTCATCTTGTTTTTCCGATGTTGTAATCCTTTCCATCGAAGTAGGGAGGTCTGGTATTGCTTTGCCCCTCCATCGGCCCGATGCTAGCATACTAGCCATGGATCTTTTACTCAAAGTAAGACACTTCAAAACAGAGTGAGAACACGAGCTCGATACCAATTGAAATAGCTAGTACGAGTACCTAGAGGGGGGTGAATAGGTATACAAAAATTTTCTCGAAGCTTGCACGATATTTAAACGATTAGAGGATTTGCAACGGTTAAAAATTCAATCGCAAGACTGAGTAAGGGAAAGAGAGAATTGAACGCTCGGTTTATAGTGGTTCGGCTTGATTCAAGCCTACGTCCACTCTTCAAGACCGATGCGGCCGATTGGCTGGATTCCACTATGATCAAAGAGATGTTACGGTGTTGATCTTCCTTGGTTTCTAGGTGTAGATGATCTACCACACTCACTCAAGGCGTTACAAAGTATAAACACTCTCTGTGTACAATTTTGCTCGGTCTCGACTAACAATCAAGGATCTTCGAGACTCGGAATTTTTCTATCGATCACACACTTAAAACAGCTAGACGTCTTCCTTTTGTACTCCTTCATGCCATCATAGCCGTTGGCACTTACCAAAGGAATTCCTCCAATCTACCCGTTGGACGGAATCAATCAAGAAGATCATCCGAGCTATTTAAGGAATCGATGATAGCCCATCAATCCCGTTCGCCCATACAATCGGGATCTCGGTTTCCATGAATAGAATATTTCCAAGATTGTTTCGTCAACCATCGGATCTTCAATCGATCTTAGATAAGAATTAAAGAATCCGAAATGATTATCCAACCAAGAAATCTATTTCGAGTATCGAATCCTTAACCATAAACCTCGGCTTAGGATTTCCTTCGACACTTTGGGAGTAGAAAGACTGTCGGTGAGAATAGACTTAAGTCTTGAGTCCCGAGTCTTAAGTCTTTGAGTCTTGAGTCTTGGGTCTTGAGTCTTGGGTCTTGAGTCTTGGGTCTTGAGAGAACAAAGTCTTCAGACTTTAAACTGACGGTCTCCGAACATCCAGACTTTAGACTGAAAGAAACGTTTTGTCAGCTTCAAAATATTCTGGAAAGATTTCTCCAACAAGCTCGACTATGAAGAATGATAGATAATGAAAACAGAGTAGAGGGGAAGAGCAGAGGATTTGTATTGCTTTGTTGCAATCGATACTTTGTACAAACATGAGATTCTGATACAAAGATATAGTGAACATTTCTTATACAGTTTTTTGCTTCTGCTAAGTCCATTCTTCATCATCATCATCTGATTCCATTCTTCATCATCTACATCTTTGATTTCTCATGGTATCAGAGTCGGTTCTACTGCATTTGATGGAAAGATCCATTCAACAGTAGGTCATTACATCAAGACAGAAGATCTGAAGCACCAGAAACTTTCTATATCATAGTACTCATATCAGAACTCATAGTATTACTGTTATCTTCTTCTTCAAGCTAAAGGATTGTAACAATGGCAATCAGAACACCAAAGTACTCCTTTCCAATACATGTGAATATCTCGAATTTTGTAACAATCAAACTTGCTGAAGACAACTTCCTATTGTGGCAAGCTCAAATCCAAAGATTCCTGAAAAGTCAAGAGCTTTTTGGTTTTGTTAATGGTGATATCCCTTCACCTCCTTGAATGCTGCAAAGAGAGGATGAAGGTTGTGAATCTGAACTTGTTAATCCAGATTATACTAATTGGGCAAAAACAGATCAGTTGATATCATCTTGGATTAGTGGGGCTGTCACTGAAAATATTTTGAGCTTAATAATTGGATTAGAAACATCATCTGAAGTATGGCAAACACTTCTAAAACGATTTACACAGAAGTTAATTGCTAGAGAGTTCGAACTGAGAGGAAAAGTACAATCGTGCCAAAAGCATGATCAAACCCTCTCTGTTTATCTCAGGGAATATAAGTCCATATGTGATCAGTTGAATGCAATAGGCAAACCTGTGGATGAAATAACCAAAACGTTTGGTGTATTGGAAGGTTTAGGCCCTGAATATGAAAATCTTCGAACCACCATATACTGCTTAAAGCCTCAACCTGATTATGATGAGGTTATTGCCCAATTAGAAAGGTTTGAATCAAGGCTGAAGACCTATTCCAGGAATCAGTTCAATCCTAATTTGGCCTATTTTGGGCAAAGACAATCTCAGTTACAGCCTAAAGAATACACTAATGGAGATTACATCTCTCAAACTTCTGGATTTATATCTCAAAGAGGAAATTACAGAGGAGGTCGAAGCTATGGTTGTGGTAGAACTATTAATAATAGAGGTTGAGGCTTTGGTTATACTGAAAGAAATCAGACTTATAGAACAGATGCCTTAATCCAAGGACAAGGAGAACAGCACCTCAAACAGAGAAATACCTTCTCTACAACTAATCAGGGATTTAGACCCTATACCACTTATTCTCAAAGGTACCAAAATACCAAAACTTATCCTTCTGTAAACTCAAATAAGAATTTGCAGGATGAGAAAGAAACAAGCAGTATTCGACTGGAATGTCAAATATGTAAACTGTTAAGGAAATCCCTTATGATGTTTTGAAGATGAAAAAATAAATCAAAGGCTACTAACATGTTTAATGGTTAAGTAATAGACCATGTAGATGATAGAACATGTAAAAGATATTGTCAAAGTGTGAAAACGACCAGAAGACTGAACATAACTCATGTCCAAAGTATATTCTGAATATTTCCAGACTTCTGTGTCAAAATCTGAAGACTGCCAGACTTTAGTGTCAAAGTCTATTCTACATCAAAAGTCTGCTCACTCTGACAAATTCCAGACTAAACGTGAATGATGAACCAGAAGAAAGACTCTATGTTGAAGCTAAACTGGGTACAGACCTTAAAGCTAAATCTGTTCAGAAGCAGAATATGTTCAAACTCAGATTACAAAGTCTATCGCATTCAAACTCAGATTGTAAAGTCTATTGCTCTCAGACTTTACATCCAAACTCGACAGAACGTAACTCAAGCCCAATCATATAATGGCTAGTGATCTGGTTTGGATTCCACATCAAGATTGATTTGATTGACTAAATCTATTTGATTGACGATTGGATCTTGAAGACAAGAACTTTCTATACGAAGAAGCTTTACTTATGGAAACCAAGATTTCGTTTGTATGGGCGATCGGAATCAATTTGGGATTCTACCTTTGTCACTCAACGGCTACCAAATTTTCTAAATACAGAGCTGTCCGATGGGTATATTGGAAGACAATTCTCTGAGATACTATCCAACGGGTAGTTTAGAAGTGGAGAAGTATTTAAGGAGATCATGGATCGATGAGCAAGTAAGAGATAGAGCGTAGAATTTATAATTCCAAAGTCTGAGCGACCTTCGATCATACACTTGTCTTTGGAGAGCTTAAACGTTTGTGATCGTGAGAGAAATATCAAAAGAGTGACTTAGTGAGATAGTGTGATCTATTACTAAGTGTTTGCACTCAAAGTTGTAATCTCTTGTTGATTGCATAGTGGAATCCAACCAAGAAGGCTGTTAGCGTAGGAGAGTGGACGTAGACTTGGATTAAGCCGAACCACTATAAATCTTGTGTTCTTATTCTCTTCCTTAACTTCTTTATTTTACTCGAAGTTTATTTTATTCCGCATATATTTGCCAAGGTTTATTTTATACACCTATTCACCACCCTCTAGGTGTTCATACTAGCACTCTCAATTGGTATCAGAGCCAAGTGCTCGGTTTATAAAAGTGTATTTACTTTTGAGCTAAAGATCTTTTATGGCTAGTATATTGGCACCAGGACTTATGGAAGGGCAAAGCAACACAAGGCCACCATATTTTGATGGAAATGAATATGACGTGTGGAAGAACAAAATGAAAGCATTTCTAAGATCCAGAGATCCCTTGCAATGGGATGTTATGGAAAGAGGAATCAACCCCATTGCTACGTCCACATCAAATAAGAATGTCAAAGACAAAGAAACCAAACCCCCCGCTCCTATGTCTCGGATGGAGATGTCCAAAAGAGAAGCGCTTGATGCAAAAGCCATTTATTCTTTATATTGCGCTTTGTCTCTTGCTGAATATAACAGAATCTCTTCATGTGAAACAATAAAAGAAGTTTAGGATAGACTTCATGTTACATATGAAGGGATCGATCGTGTAAAAGAGACAAAAGTAAACTTCCTGCTCGGCAAATATGAATCCTTTAAGATGAAGCAAGGAGAGTCGATTAGAGATATGTTCAATCGTTTTACAGAAATTGTAAACGGCTTGGCATATCAAGGTCATCCAATTTCTTCCCCAATGAAGGTCAACAAACTCTTGCAAGGTCTCTCAAAAGATTGGAACCATGTCAAGACCTCAATTCGAGAGACTCAAAGGATTATGCCACTCACCGTTGATAAATTGATCGGCACTCTTCAATCCTATGAAGTGGAACAAATCAACGATGAAGATCCTGAATGTAAGAAGTCCATTGCTTTAATAGCTAATGCTGTTTTTGATGAAATAGACTCAGAAAATGACATGGAAGATGAAAAACTTGCCTTTATGGTCAAGAAATTCAAAAAGCTGAGTAGAAAAGGAAGGAAATTCGATGGAAGAAAATACAAGCAGAATGGCCAGAAAAGAATAATAAAAGAAGATGATGAGCAAGGAAATTTATGCTTTATGGCACATTCAGAATCTAAGTCTAACTCAAACACAGACTCGAAATCAGAGTCTGACTCGGACACAAACTCAGAATCCAATGAGGAAATCGAGGTAAGTCATTTAGAAATTCCTACCAAAGTTTCAAAGTATATAAACAAGCTTTGCTTAAATCTCAAATATTCTCTTAAAAGGATATCCGATCTTAAAAAGGAGAATTCTCGGCTTAGGCAACATGATCTTTCTCAAAAAGAAAATTTTGAAATTTTGCAAAAAGATTTTCTACAAACAAAAAAAAGTCGAGATTTACTTATCAAAGAAAATGATTCTTTGAAGAAAGAATTTTCAAATATTTCGACAAGATTTTCAAATAGATCAAAAACATTAGAGCATATCCTTTCTATACAAGTTCCTTACTATAATAAGTCGGGACTTGGTTTCAATAATGAAAATGATTCTCTAATTAATTTTCCTAAAGTTAAGGAGAGACTTAAACAAAGACCTCCAAAGACATTTTACAAAAATCATTTTCAAAAAGTGTTTGTAAAACCTGTTGGTGGAAATGACGTCAAGTATTCAAATTGTGAAGATTCGGAACACTTTGAAAAAGATTGTCCTAAAGTTTGGAGACCTATTAAGAAAGATTGGATAAAAGCAGCATATTCTACTAACTCTCATGGACCTAAGAAAAAATGGATACCAAAGAAAAGATGAGTTATTTTTGCAGGAAATAAAGGAAGAGAAGAATGAGAGTTTGGTAAGAAATGTATATGTTTTTATTCTCAATTTGGTTTGAGTACACAATTTAAAATTTCTCATTATACTTGATATTCGATATATCCTTGGTTGATTGAGACTTTATAATAATCATATTCTCTAATTTGTTTTAATGAAAAAAGAATCACGTGATTTATTATTCGTGAATTGAGATTTGATATAATACGTGTGATTATTTTTTGAGACAAATGAATTTATTTGGTTTGATTTTATACTCTAAGATTTTATCATATTTTTCCAAATAAAAATCTGTTTTACATGATATTAATTTATGATGCAAGATATTTTTAGACACTCAAGGAATTTTATTCTCTCTATTTTTATCATACTATGACCAAGTGAGAATTTATTTTTCAAAATATCATTGTGCATAATATTCTTTCTTTGAATACTTTGTTACGATGAATTAAGAAAAAATATTTGATTATGGAGATTTTCTATTTTACTCTAATGAAATGGAAGGATCTAAATTGAGGGATACCAAAAAGGGAAATGAGTTGATTGCAGGAAATTCTTTAAAGGAAGGATGATTGCGAATCTACGCAGATTTTGGTGCAATAAGAAAAGAATCTCAGGCGAAGATTGGTAATATTTTTTTTTAATCAATGGTATATTTGAAACATATACCTGGGTAAGAGAATTTTTTTAATCCTGCCTTGCAAATTTCTACGTGCATTTATCATGATTTTGGAAGATTGTTTATTATATTGCAAATATCTTTTGTTATAAATATAAGGTATTCCAATTTTGGCACGTGACAGAAATATCTATTTTCCTTTTGCAAAATGCATATCTGAAATTTATGCTCAAGGAAATCTCTTTGATCTTGAAAGATATTACTACATATTCATGGATATTCTTGCTATATTCTTAGAAGATATATTATATCTAGCAAGTTTGATCCGCAAATCAAATGATGATATTACGTGAAATTTTTGCAAAGATTATTATCTGTTATATAAGAATTTGCAGGTCACAAAAGAATCTTCCATTTCGATTTTGGAAAGCTAAATTTGAAAATCATGGAAATTTTGTACTATCTTTTGAAGGTTTAAAATTCCCTTGTGCAAAATTTTTGCTTATTGAGGAAATCCCTTATGCGTCGTACAAAAGTTTGTTAAGTTGATGCAGGTTGAATTCGAGAAAAGCTTAATTGAAGAAAATAAATTTTTGCCTCGAATTTCAAAATGCAAGTGATCGTTGCAGATGTTGTTGCTACAAAGGAAATACTGAAAAAAAAAAAAATTATGTTCAACAAGCATCAATTGTTTCTATTCGCAAATATTGTCATGATGACAGCGGGAGAAATCAAATCCAAAAGAAAAGGAAAAGAATCGTGATCATCTCAAAAAGGCAACAAATTGAGGGGGGGCTTTGATCAATTTTGGAAAAATCTTTTTGAATTGATCGTGATCTTATTATGGATGGAATGAAAGGTAAATGTGTCATAATTTATTCAAAAAAATCCGGTTAGTACATCTTTTATTACCTTTTGCTATTAACAAATCTCTTACTGATATTATCATTTTATTATGACAAAAAAGGTACGTGAATTTTATGATGCATCTGTGATTTTTATTGGATATTTCCTGATATATATATATGATCGAAGTGAGCTATATTGCATATCTTTAATATTCGACTTGTTTAATAAAAGCTGATCTTTTTGGAAATTATATGTCATTTTATATTCTCTACGTGAATCTATTGTTATCATTTTTTGATTATGACAAAAAGGGGGAGAATATATGAATATGCATATGTGTTGATTGGTTGATATTATCTATATTATCTATGGCATAATATTGAGCTGCGATTATTTTTCTATATATTGTTATGCTCAATCTATTTGCTATCTTCTAATATCCTTTGATTTAAATTAATATCTTTAAAAGTATGTTTACAAATCTGCATATTCAGATATTATTTTGTCATCATCAAAAAGGGGGAGATTGTTAGGGAAATCCCTTATGATGTTTTGAAGATGACAAAATAAATCAAAGACTACTAACATGTTTAATGGTTAAGCAATAGACCATGCAGATGATAGAACATGTAAAGGATATTGTCAGAGTGTGAAGACGACCAGAAGACTAAATGTAACTCATGTTCAAAGTATATTCTGAAGATTTCCAGACTTCTGTGTTAAAGTCTAAAGACTTCCAGACTTTAGTGTCAAAGTCTGTTCTACATCAAAAGTCTGCTCACTCTGACAAATTCCAGACTGAACGTGAATGATGAACCAGAAGACAGACTCTATGCTAAGGCTGAACTGGGTACAGACTTTAAAGCTAAATCTATTCAGAAGCAGAATATGTTCAGACTCAGATTGCAAAGTCTATCGCATTCAGACTCAGATTGTAAAGTCTATTGCTCTCAAACTTTACATCCAGACTCGACAGAACGTAACTCAAGCCCAATCATATAACGGCTAGTGATTTGGTTTGGATTCCACATCAAGATTGATTTGATTGACTCAATCTATTTGATTGAGGTTTGGATCTTGAAGACAAGAACTTTCTATACGAAGAAGCTTTACTTATGGAAACCAACATTTCGTTTGTATGGGCGATCGGAATCAATTTGGGATTCTACCTTTGTCACTCAACGGCTACCAAATCTTCTAGATACAGAGCTGTCCAATGGGTATATTGGAAGACGATTCTCCAGGATACTGTCCAACGGGTAGTTTGGAAGTAGAGGACTATTTAAGGAAATCATGGACCGATGAGCAAGTAAGAGATAGAGCATAGAATTTATAATTCCAAAGTCTGAGCGACCTTCGATCATACACTTGTCTTTGGAGAGCTTAAACGTTTGTGATCGTGAGAGAAATACCAAAAGAGTGACTTAGTGAGATAGTGTGATCTATTACTAAGTGTTTGCACTCAAAGTTGTAATCTCTTGTTGATTGCATAGTGGAATCCAGCCAAGAAGGCTGTTAGCGTGGGAGAGTAGACGTAGGCTTGGATTAAGCCGAACCACTATAAATCTTGTGTTCTTATTCTCTTCCTTAACTCCTTTATTTTACTCGAAATTTATTTTATTCCGCATATATTTTCCAAGGTTTATTTTATACACCTATTCACCACCCTCTAGGTGTTCATACTAGCACTCTCATAAATGATCTGGACATGATGCTCTTCGCTGCTGGTATTGGTTTGACAACTCTTATCAAGCAGAAGACATTCCAGCAGCATTAACAGCGATGCATATTGAAGATTCAACATGAGGCAAATGGTATCCTGATACTGGTGCTACAGCCCACATCAGTGCCAATCCTGGTATGCTTCATACCCTTTCTAAATATCAAGGACATGATAATGTTATGATTGGCAATGGATCATGTTTACCTGTTACATACATTGGCGATATTGTCTTAATACAAAGGGTAATACATTACCTCTTAATGATGTTCTAATTGTTCCAGACATAAAGAAGAATCTTCTTTCAGTATCTAAGCTTACAGATGACTATCCTTGCTCGTTTATCTTTGATAAAACTGGTGTTTATGTAAAGGACAACAATACCAAAATAATGGTGAAGCTCGGAAGGAAAACTAGAGGACTTTATCAAGTAAATCCACAAACCACATAAGCTTTTTTTACTCAGAGGTAAAGGACTGTGGATGAAGACATATGGCGCCAGAGATTAGCTCACACAAATTCACAAATAGTGAAACATCTGCAGAAACAGAAGCTGATACATTTCAATTCAACATCTAAGAATATATGTAGCAGCTGTCAAATAGCAAAAAGTACGGCTCTATCTTTTTCTTTGCCGGATTCTACATCAAGTTTTCCATTAGAAAAGGTCCATTGTGACATTTGGGGACCCTCACTAGTATGTTCATTTCAGAAGTTCAAATACTATGTGATTTTTGTTGACAGTTTTTCTCGATATAGCTGGTTATATCCTATGAAGTTGAAGTCTGAGTTCTATGATAAATTTGTCCAATTTCAGAAGTTAGTTGAAAGGCAATACAATCATCAGATTAAGAACTTCCAGAGTGATGGAGGAGGAGAATTCGTAAGTAACAAGTTTCAAAATCATCTAGAAAACTATGGGATAAAACAGCTTCTATCCTGTCCACACACACCAAAATAGAATGGGGTCTCAAAAGAAAACATCGACACATAGTCGAACTGGGATTAGCTATGTTGTATCACTCAAAAGTTCCACTAAAATTTTAGATAGATGCCTTTGTGACAGCTAATTACATTGTCAATATTCTCCCCACACCAAAACTGAAGATGGATACACCCTATAACAAAATTCATAATAGACAGCCAAAGTATGATCATTTAAGGGTGTTTGGTTGTGCTTGCTATCCTTGCTTGAGACCATATGCAAGCCACAAATTTGATCCTCGATCTCTTCCCTATGTCTTTTTGGGATACAGTGATCTACACAAAGGATATCGATGTCTTGTACCCACTGATAATCGTGTATATATCAGTAGACACGTTGTCTTTGATGAAAATTTTTATCCATTCACAAAGAGGTTGGCCAATGAGTTTGGACAGTATACAACTTTGTATAAAAAATGGATTGGAGAAATTCATTTGTTTGAACCTCCAAGCACAAATTCAACAGATAATAGTCTCCTTCATTAGTCAGCCAAAAGTCAAATTCATCCTGATATAGATGATTGTTATAGTCATCACCTATATAATGGATAGCAACCACAGACCATTTCCTCAATACCAATGCAGAATGAAAACACGACAGATGAACAACCAGTCTTTACTTCAATAAATGTTATGCCTACAGATCTTTCTACTACTCAAGAACAACATACTTCCGGCTCTTTATCTTCACACAGTGATCTACCTGCTAACATTAATCTTGGTCAAGAGCAATACAATGCTATTCTTCCTTCTTCTCAAGGTACTATTAATGATCATCATATGTAGACTCGGCTGAAATCTGGGATTAGAAAACCAAATCCAAAATATGCTTGTTTAACTGAGTATCAAGTTCCTATGGAACCAAGGTCTATCAAATCAGCCTTAGCCGATAAAGCTTGGTATTGGGCAATGGAAGAAGAAATGAGTGCACTTAATGAAAATCAAACCTGGACATTAGTTCCTAGAACTAACCAGATGAATGTAATAGGCTGTAAGTGGGTGTATAAAACCAAACTCGCACCAAATGGGAGCCTTGACAGACTAAAAGCTCGTCTAGTCGCCAAAAGTTTTCACCAAGAGGCAGGACTTGACTTTACCAAGACCTTCAGCCCTGTTGTAAAACATGCAATAATCCGAATAGTGCTGTCTCTAGCTCTCATAAAACAGTGGCCAATACATCAACTTGATGTCAAAAATGCTTTCCTCCATGGAGATTTGAATGAGATTGTACACATGGAACAGCCACCTGGCTTTATACATCCTCAGAAATCAAGCCATGTCTGTCTGCTCCAAAAGTCCTTATATGGTCTTCGACAAGCCCCAAGAGCTTGGTTCGATAAATTCAGCAAGTTTTTACTCGAAATTGGCTTCTTCTGTAGCACAGCAGATCCCTCCTTATTTGTTCTTCATGCTAGATCACGTACAGTGTTATTACTACTATATGTTGATGATATCATCTTGACTGGTAGCTCATCCCAGCTCTTAACTACCTTAATTTAGAAGCTCAGCCTTCACTTCCATATGAAGGATCTTGGATATCTTCACTATTTTTTGGGCATCGAAGCCAAACGTACTTCACATAATCTATTTCTGTGCCAAACAAAATATGCCACTGACTTGCTGAAACGAACTCATATGGCTGACTGTAAACGAATCTCAACACCCTTGCCACTACAATCACTTTCCATGGTTGATGCTACAAATCAGCTAACAAATCCTGTTGAGTACAGAAGCTTGGTTGGTGGTCTTCAGTACTTAAACCATTACTCGACCAGACCTGGCTTTTGCCACAAACCTTTTTTGTCAAAAGATGCAACGTCCTACAGTGGCAGACTTTCACCAATTAAAAAGAGTCCTTCAATATGTTAAAGGTACTATACATCTTGGGATCTATCTTCATTCTCAAAGTTCAGTAAACCTCTATGGGTTTTTGGATGCTGATTGGGCAGGTTGCACTATCACACGACGCTCTAAAACTGGGTTTTGTACATTTCTTGGATCTAATTTACTTTCTTGGTCAGCCAAGAAACAACCCACTATTTCCAGATCCTCCACAGAAGCAGAATATCGTGCACTTGCCTCGACAACTGCTGAACTCACCTGGATAAGCTTTGTACTACGTGATATTGGTATTTCTCTTCCATCAGCTACATCTTTATTTTGTGACAACAGATCAGCAATATCTCTTACAACACATCCAATACTGCATGCTCGAACTAAGCACATCGAAGTCGACTTCCACTTCATCCGTGAGAAAGTTTCTTCTAGATCTATTCGTGTTCAATACATACCTACTCATCTTCAATTAGCTGATATCTTTACTAAATCTCTCTCACGATTAGCTCATGTTACTCTCCGAACCAAATTGGGCATGGGATCTTTCACCCTTCCCAATTTGAGGGGGCATGTTAAAGGATCAAGATCTTTATCTTACTCTGCTACTATAAAGTTAGCTGATGATCAACAATGGAAAACTGGTGATGAAGACTGACATGAGTTGATGCAGAAGACACGGATCGCCAGAATAATCAACGGTGAAGAATATATAATGTAGAAGACTTGGATCGCCAAGCTTGCTTTGTTAACAAGTTGCTGTTCTGTTATAAACAGCTGGCAAAGTTTGTTAGTTCGGTTTTTCGGTTACTGGAATATTAGCTTCTCTCCTTTTGTTATATATAGAAAGAGTTAAGCTCGACTATGAAGAATGATAGATAATGAAAACAGAGTAGAGGGGAAGAACAGAGGATTTGTATTGCTTTGTTGCAGTCGATACTTTGTACAAACATGAGATTCTGATACAAAGATATAGATACAGTTTTTTGCTTCTGCTGAGTCCATTCTTCATCATCATCATCTGATTCCATTCTTCATCATCTACATCTTCGATTTCTCACCTGGCACAATCCTCGCCTTTCTCGAATCCAAGCTTCAAGTAATATCACCCACTTATTTTTATTTGTCAATGATTTTTTTGTGGATAATGTAGGACGATGATCTACCACCTATTAGTAGACGATTAAGTGTCGAGGTCGCCCATCCTGATCACATAGCTAGTGTAGGCAGCTGGGTGAAACTTAGGTGAGGCGACTTCGCAAAAAACTACATAAGCTATTGCCGATTTGATGGTGCTAGATCTGTGAAGAGTTTGTCAAGTATCTTATCGAAATTGCAGCATCCCCTTTCACATTGTCACTATTAGGAATTTGTATGAACTACATCGTAGAATCAACATGAGCACTTTTACATGTATATGAATAGTCTTTGTTTTATGTGATCATAGCCAGAGTTTAAAGTTAAACTAAATTTACAGGAACTAGATGGACCGCATAAGAGAATTGCAGATTACTTCGACATAATTGCCGGTACAAGCACAGGTGGATTGGTGACCGCGATGATTGCAGCACCAAATGAGGACCATCGTCCGATGTTTGCAGCCTGTGACATCAATAAATTTTACTTAGAGCATTGTCCTGAAATATTTCCTAAGAAAAAGTAAGTTATGTTGACCACTTTTTCCCCTTTTTAAATATAATTCTCCGAGTCCCTCGAGGAATTGAGGAATAATATAAAGATGAAAGTACATTGGCGAAGTCGCTTCAAATGTCTGTGATCATAGAAAAGAGTAGTATGCATGTGCGTTCCACGGGTGGGAAATTTTTTATTTGAATAAAATTGGACTATTTATTTTAGTGTAAAGCATTGGTTATATTGTATATAATTTCCTAAGTCTTGATTTTCGAGCAAAATATAACAACGGAATTCTTAGCTCATGTTAGACATTAATAATACAAAATATCAGTTTTTCATTAACAATTGGAAAATTCCTAATTGTTGTTGTTATATGACATAGGGAAATTCTCTATGCGATCAACAACATAATTTTTAATATTGATAACAAATGACAAAAATCTTCCAAGAAATTACTTAATAGGAAGAGTTGCAAAAATGTTAGAATTGTCAATAGTTGCTAATTTGAAACATTAAAACTCACTAAAACTAATTTTTTAACATAACTCACAATACTTAACGAGACAGAAACAAAATCTTCGTTGGAAGCAAAATAAATAGAGAGTGCAAGAAAGAATCTTATTGCTAGGAAAATTATCAATTTCCTACAAACAAGAGTCCGATGTGCTACTTTTAGGGGCAATCCTAAAAGAAAAGGTTGCTATTATATATTTAAATGAATATTGTTACTATCAATATTACTATCATAAAAGGAAATGATAAAGATGGCAAAAAATTAGAGAAAATTGATGTATCAACTATCAAGTGTTTTTCAAAGAATTGGAATGAGGTTATGTTTAGGGAGGAAAAGGCATCCTCTTACCCTTCCATTTATGCCCACAAGCTCGCAATCTTAACCATCAATCAAATACACCATTTCTAACATAATGAATTCAGAGCACTATACACACAATTGGAAAGGCCTTCACCACTAAAGCACTACAAAGTCCACTAAAGTTCTGATGCATTGATGTTTGGTAATTTGACACTTAAAATAATCCATGTTTGTAATAGGTGTTATGAGGACATAACAGACCGCATGCACACATTATTTTGTCAGTTTCTTATAGCTATAAACTATCAAGTTATTCCAACAAGATGAGCAATGACACCGTACCTTCAAAAGAAGGTCGCATTGAATCTGTGCGCTAGATACAATAAATATATCAAAGAGACCTAGCTTGAAGGTAATCAATTGATAGGCAGATCTTAATGAATTGAGCGCATGAAAGGAAAGCTGGAGGTCCATGATATCTACAAATAAGAAGGTGATATTTATACACAACAAATCAGCACAAATGGTGATATGTGCCAAACGTGAGCTTAGAAATTGGAACTTCTATTCTTATTTGGTAATTAAATGCAACGAAGCAAAAGCAAGTCATGAAAAAGTATGATCCCACACAAGTTACGCAATCGAATGCAATCTTGCTTTCCCTCAATTAGTGTTGCCAAACTCCATACCATGCAAATACCGAACACAGCATAGCATCTAAGCTAAGCATCACTTGTCAAGGCACGAATAAGATTTAAGAAAACACATTTCGTGAAGGACACCATATCAAACAAGGCTTCACATAATACGTACAGGTCCATGCATCACCAAAAAAGGATTTTAACATCATCCATGCACAGTTTTGAAAACAATTTCGATTAAACCCTTAAATAAACTCAGAAAATTCTGAAATTTGGACACACTGTATTTAAGACCTAGAAGCACAAGTTTCATGAAGAAATCGTATTCCAATTCATTCTGGATTAAAAGACAAAATCGATTCACTTTTCCTATTCTTGGTATCATTTTCCAGATCTACCCGTGTTGAAGAAAAATAGTTTCATTGGTCATTACTGGTCCATTTACTCTGAAATTTCAGTATGTTGTTCCTCAGAATATAAAAATCAAATTTTAACTGCATGATTTTATAAAAATCAAATTTTAACTGCATGATTTTATAAAAATCCCGAAATCATACTAGGTTGAAGCAGCGTTTTTCCCAGATCCAGTTTCTTCAAAAGACAACGATTTCACTGACTTATTTTTGTTCATTTCCTCTAAATTTTTGATATGTTAAACTTCAGAATGTCATTTACAAATTTCATTAAGAAATTGAAGTGAAATTTCAACAAGAAGGTTACTTTACAGACCACGAAACCACTGAAAGTCATCACGACAAATTCCAGATCTAGTCTCTCCAAAGGAAAATCGTTTCACCAAGAAATGCTTGTTTGTTTTATCTAAAATTTTAGTATGTTATACTTCAAAATATTCTCTACAACTTTCATGAAGAGGTAGAAGTGAAATTCCAAATAAAAAGTCACATGCAACACATGAAATCACCAAGAGGTCAACAAAACAGTTTCCAGATCTAATGTTTTCGTAGAAAAAGGGTTTCACCCCCCAATAGTTGTCCAACTTGTCTAAAATTTTAGTATGTTATACTTCAAGATGTTCTCTACAACTTTCATGAAGAGGTCGAAACAAGATTCCAACTAAAAAGTCACATGCAACACACAAACTCGCGGACAGTCAGACTGGTCTTTCCGAAATCAGCAAGCATGACCAACGAATCTCTCTTCAAAGCTCCGAAATCTCATCCTATCTACCACAACCGAAACTTATCATCTACTACACATACACACAGCAATGCAAAGAGTAGGTTTTAGGACTTCACTTGCATTAGATTCAAGCACAAAACAGCAGCAAACAGAGGCAAAGCAGCAACGAACGGCGGACGGACAGGTGGACGAACTCTCTTCCTCTCTTTCTCTCTTCCTCGGCTCACCTCCCTTTCTCTCCTTCCCTCTCACTTCCGAAACCCCCTTCCTTTTTGCTCTTTGATTAACAATTTTATCTCTATTTTTGCATGTAAGAGACAAGTGTTCTCATGAGGAGAACAAGTGGCAAAAAGGAAAGAACAAGTGGCAAAATTGAAGACAAGTGTTGGAGGACATGCACTCCCCCCTCCCCTTTTGGTTTGTGCGACACCCTTGGGGTGTTTCTTGGGCCTGCTTGGGCCCAAGAGTCCTTAAAATAAAGCCCAATTCCCCCCTTTATATATATATATATATAGAGAGAGAGAGAGAGAGAGAGTATTTTATCTCTACCAAATTTAATTTAATAACCAAAAATTCAGATTGTTTTATATACAAGTACACACGCGCACGCACACGCACACACACACACACACACACACACACACATATATATATATATATATATATATATATATATATTCCAAATTCTTGTGGCCCGCTCAAAATCCTCAAGTTCTAATTCTTTAATTTTTAGCACATATAATTTTTATGCAAGATCAAATCCCATCCTTTTGGTTCAAAAGGATAAAATTGAAATACTATTCCAAATGAACAAATACAAATCAATGCCTGTAAAATAAAAACAAAGTCATAGTTCGGTGACTGTCACATATTCATGGTTCATGGTATATCTAGGGGTTATTATAAAATTTTGGGATGCCACATAATATGCTTCCGTTTTTCATTTAATCGAAAGAATAAAAGTATAGGTCGGCGATGCGTATGGAGACATCGCAACTAAACTGTCATGGAGGAATGTTCGCATGCTCAGGTTTAGGACATGACACATACCGCCACGGATGTGTCCAAATTCACTCACCATGTTTTCGTGGCCAGCATTATTTCCTTGTTTCTTTTTCTTAATTTCCGCTTCTCTCAATCTTTCCATTCGGCATTTCTGGTTTGCATTGCCTCGTGCAGTCAATTCTGTCCATATTGCCGGATAAATCTCACTGATTCTTTCCCTAAATTTGCTCACTCTCCTTGCCGTTTCACGGCTCGCTAATTTCAGAAGCACCAACTTCTGCAAATATCTGGATTCTTTCCCTCGTTTCATCTCTTCATACATTCTTTTCTTTTCTTCCCATTCCTAACTCAGTATCTTGCTTTCAAGCCTCTGTGCTTCATCTCATTAATGACATTTACACATTTAGACGGGAAAAAAAAAATATCTATCTTGCCCCCTTGCCGGCCATATTTCAAATATGTGAATCATTTAATTGTGGAAGAAATTCCACCGATTCCTCCTCTGGCTTCGAGCACGCCCCCCAATCACGGTCCTTTCAAAATTGTGTCGTGTGATCTCTTTTCTTAAGCCACCATTCTAGCCGTCATGCATCATTCTTCATTCCTCATTGGCCAAATTTAGACTCCAATCCGGGTTACCATGTAGAAAATCCTAATTCAAATTGCGACCTTGATCCATTCAATGAATCCAAGATTTTTGCTCAAAATATGTCAATTTCAATTGGTCCCAGTCAATAAGAAAGATTCCGCATGTAATACTCCACAGTATTTTGCGCGCCACTGATGAGAATGCAAATGGGAACTATGCAATATTGATTTTTTTTTTTTGTTAGGGATTGAACTTGATACCTAATTTTTCATGCGATAAATGACTAAAGAAAAATCAAAATTTAGGTGTCAACATTGACCGAAAAATGTTAGGGCCCGTGAAATACCTTAGTAATCTCGCTGCCTACATAAAATGTGAGCCAAAGCTCCAGTGAAACGGTCATGACATGGGAAACTTTAACACCATCTTCATTAAGACGACATAATTTATCCTACGAAGTCAAAAATATGCAGGCCTCATCTTAGTAATTCATTGACATTTAAAATCCAAGCCGGCGATGATTCCTCATGTAAAAATAACATCTTAGTTTGACTTTTGCCAAATAAATAAATAAATAAACACGAAGGATACTCGCATAGGTACTATCCTTCCCCCTCATGTCATATACTCCGTATTAATCCGATTTACAATATGTAACTCAAAGCCGGCTCATTCTTTTAACTCGCAACTATGTACTTTGTCTCATGCTCTATTTCATCTATAAATAGAAAGGTCTGGAAGGCATATCTCTTACAAACTCAGTACCGAAGAAGCTCAGATATTCAGAAAGCATGGCTAAGATCACCAGTCACAAGTACACCGTCTTCTTCAACTTGGTTTCGATACTCTTCTTCGTCCTCATGGTCACCCGGGTCGAGAGCCGATACCTTACAGGTAAGTAATGGATTACTAATCTCCATTAATTGATAATATATATTTTCCACCCGCATACTTCAAAATCTTGTTGCAACTTAATCGTACGTTGAGGATCCGCTTTCTATTTCAAAACCTCGGCCAACCACAAGTTACATCCCTAGTGCCAGTACTTTCGACCGGTTTTGAAAGAAAATCTGTTTTGATGCTGCATTAATAGCTGGAAGTTTTTCTTTCCTACGGGAGGATGAGCAGCTTGACATTACCCATGTCTTCCCATAATATTAAAGTAGTTTGCATGCATGAGCTAAGCACAATTCTTTTAATTGCAATTAAAAAGATTTATTCATTTTTTTCCATACATAATTGTGTTGCAAATACAATGTATATAAAGGACTCCAAGAGATAAGATACCGCTATGATACCAAATCAAAAAAATTATTTATTTTTTTCCTACATAATTATGTTGCAAAAACAATGTAAATAAAGGACTCTAAGAAATAAGATACAAAAGGCAATTGAATAACAAATATTCCCTAAATATTTGTTGACTTACTAACTCTAAGAGATAAGATGCAAAAGGTAACATAATAACAAAAATTCCCTAAATATTTGCTGAATATTTTTTCCCTTAACAATTGCTAATGGAAATTACGCAATTAGTGTTTCACTTAGTCATCACTCAAGTCGTTCCGTTGGGACTCAAAGTCTTTCTTTGGTTTATGCATGGTGCTTTACAGGGACTTTTTTTTGCCGCCGAGATGTGCAAGTGAACAGTGGAGACACTTGCTATGCAATAGCACAGCAGTACGGCTTGACTCTGGACACCTTCTATTCCTACAATCCAAACGTAAACTGCGATGATCTCTCCATTGGTCAATATCTTTGCGTCGTCGGGGTGTGGATCTAAGCCACAAAGATGTCTACTTTACACTTTTATGAATAAAGGAGTGCATAAGTGCAACGCGCTCATCCCGCAATTGCTGGTAATGCAAGCGCAGGGGTCTGGTCATCATGTTTTGTTTCAGTGTAATCAAGCAATGCAGTTTGAGCATTGTGACTAGAGGGTGTCAATAAAGTTAGTACGCATGCTTTATTTCAGTTTTTTGGTGAATAGTTAAAGTATATTTGTTATTCATAAGAAAATATTGGGCGCAGCATGGGTAGACACCTCATCAATGCATTAGTCCATTCCACGAGCAACATGTATAACTCGCGGGTCCACCTTTAAGAAAACCCAGAAGTCCCTCTCATTCCTTCGTTTCTCTCTTTTCTACACCGTTGCTTTCTTCGTTTTCCTTTTGCCCTTCCAAGGCCATGGACGATGCTCGATTGCAACGACCGGCCATGGACAAACCACTCATGAGCATGCTGACACTTACCCACTCTCATTGTTGGCATCATTCACGCATGCTATTGATCCACAGGCATCCATCTTTCCCATCTAGCCATGGAAAATGCTCGCGGCCAACCATGGATGACCAGCGAGTGTCAAAAACCCCGAGTGCCAAGACTTGACACGGTTAAACACTTAAGTGCCAAAATTAGAGAAAAAATGAACATTTGAGTGCCAACGGTGAGAATTTCCGGCCAAATTGCTAACTTAGCATTTTCTTGCACTATTTTTAACTGATGACATCTAAAAAAGAAAAGATCATATATGGGGCCATGGAGGCCCTTGCTGCCACCTCCCCCACCATCGCCAAAAAGCGCCAGCAACGATGGGGCAAGGGTTAGCCGGAGCCCTAGATTTAGGCGAAGGCTTGTAGGTCACAAGTGTTTCGGATATTGTGAAAATAACAATTTATTGTAAGCCACAAATTCTTAAAAAATCGGGTTCCACAACAATTTATAATTATTTATGATTTAGTTTTTTGTAATATAAAATAAACTGTTATTCTCACACTAGATTAACAACTAGCACGCAATATCGTCCACTTTTTTACTGATAAAATTTCAATTTTACATTTAGTTTAATTAATATCTAAATTAAAATATTAATATTATATTTATTAAAAAAATGAGAAGAAGGAGGAGGCACAAGGCAAAGGCTAAGCCCTAGCCGCCGCCACCGGAGCCAAAAAAGACTGGCGACGATGGGGGAAGGGTTGATCGAGGTTGCCGGGCCTTGGCTAGGGGCCAACAACTTACAGCGAGGGCCTACAAGCCCTTACCCAAATTTGGGGCGAGGGCTCGCAAGCTCTTGCCACTATTCGGCCAGCCGACCCTTCCCCCACAATTGCTTACCCTTCCAGTCGACGGTGGAGAAGTGGTGGCGAGAGCTCAACCCTTACCTTCTGCTGCCCCTTTTTTTTTGTATATATATAAATATTTTAATTTGATTAATATTTATATTAAAATTCAAAAATAAAAAGACAATGATGTCATTTTGGTTCTTCATTGCTGACTCAACTCTCGACATGCCACGTGGGCAAGTTTATATTATAAACTAAAATAAAATTGCCATTTAGGATTTCCGGCCACCTTCGTTGGACTTGGCATTTGAGTGTTTCATTTTTTTTATAAAAAAAAAAAAGGCACTTAAATGTTGCTTTCAAAACTTTTGACACTTACGTGTCTCGCCATGTCAAGTTTTGACACTCTAGGTATTTTTTTTGCCGAGACAAAACTATAAAAAAAATAATTATTATTCTAAGCTTTGCACTAGGGGTAAGCATGGTCTAAGTTAGGCTAGATGAATACCTAATCCAGGGACAAACCTGCATTCCTCAATTTATGGGACCGATGACCGACCCCATTGAGCCTAGGACCAAGGACCAAACCGACTTTATGGGTCTGGTTTGATTCTAAGGTCAACCCAAGACCAATTGATTATTTTTTGTTTTGTTTTTTGTATTCCTTGAAATGCGAAACATATTCTTTGGGTGCGAATGGTAACGTTTTTGTTCTTTTTTTTGTTCCAGGGAATAGAAACAAAAAAAAAATGTTTACTGTTCCGGGAATAATTTTTGAACAAAAGAACGCGTTTGGTAACGTTTGTTCGAGAATAAAACATGAATAGAAACACGTTTGGTAAATTTTATTCTTTTTTTGTTTCTTTTAATTTTTTAAACATTTTTATTTTATTTTTCATTTTTTCCTTTCTTTTTTATTTTTTCTTTTTTCGGCCGGTCACCGGCCTCCGGCAACCAGCCAACGGGGCCGGCAGCCTCGCCCAGCCATGGCAAGGCTCGCCGGCCCTCGGCGAGGCCGAGCCTCGCCGTGGTTGGGCGAGGCTCCGATGAGGTCACCGACCCTCGACGGCGTCGCCGGCCCTCGACGGCCGGTCGCCGGCCATGGCCGAGGCCGGCAACCGGCGAAAGAAAAAAGAAAAAAAAAAAGAAGAAGATAAGAAGAAGAGAGAGAAGAAACGTTTCTTCATTTTTGTTTCTGGAACAAGAAACAACAATTTATTTTTTCTTTTTTTTGTTCTTATTTTGTTCCGGAAACAAAAAAAAAACAAAAAAAGAACAGAAACGCAACCAAACGCGTTTCTGTTCTTTTTTTGTTCCCGGGAACAAAATCCGTACAAAAGTGTTCCAGAAACCTTTCTTAGAAATGTTTCCATGCACGCCCTTTCAAACTACATATCCATTAACAATGCAACATTGAGCAACTAAACTATAAACACTAGTAAATACCAAACATAAATCTAAGATAATATAACAATAGAATTCTCCATTTGTGATTATTGCACTTCATTTGTGAGGTGGGCCAAAAAAGGTGAGTGATGAGATAGGCAAGCGAGGTTGAGGTGAGCAAAGAGGGTTACTCTTTTATTTTTGGGTCAAATCTGGGCTGGGTTTCTATTTCTAATTTACATAGCAAAACCACATAAGAAAGGATGAAAGCAGCATAAGGGTTTAGAGTAGACAAAAATATAATATATATTAGATATTATATAATAATACGATATATAATATATATGATATATACTTCATATATTATATATAATATATATAGGGTTGGTCTGGGTTGGACCAATCCTAAAGTTTTAGGACCAATGACCAACCTGTAGAGTGTAAAGTCTAAAGGTTCCAGGACCAAGGATTGGCTCAATCCCTTTGGGAATTGGATCAAGACAAGCTCAGTTGGGCATTGACCCTACACCGATGCTCACCTCTATTATGCACTATTTTAGGTTAAGAATCTGATTGGTTCTCAAAATAAAGATATTATACAACATAAACTTAGCAACTAGTCAGCCCTACAATTTTTCCTATTAATCCTAATTAATAACTCATGCCAACACAAATCACATCATTTACTCCCTTTGTGACATGAGTTGCTTCCGTGTATGGTCCCTTTAGCCTTTTCATTTTTTACACTAAATTGACAGTTCACCTTCTACACAGTGGCCCATTCAAGCTAGACCTGTCAAACGAGTGGGTCGGATTGGATTCGGATCAAGTCATAAATAATTTGACCCAAATTGACTCATTAACCCGTTTATGACCTATTTGTCAATAATGTCAATTTATTGACCCATACCCGACCCAACTCATACCCAACCAATACTTAATCTGACTCATATTGCTAAAACACTTTCATATTAAACCACATCTAGAAAAATTTATTTCTTATGATTCAAGAAAATTATATTGTTAAAATACTCTCATACAATTACAAAAATATGGATTTATCTTATAATTTTTTTTTATAGTGAGGCTTCATTTATTTCAAAAAAAAATGATATTTCTGAAAATTATAATATTTTACGATGTTTGGTTGGAAGTTGAAACTAGAATATTTTCTGCTTGGTACCAAAAATCCGATTTGATTTTTTGTGCACTCATTTTAAGTTATTTTATTTAATTTTTTAAAATAGAATATTTGATTACTTTTCTTTTTTTTTTTTTTTTTTCCTATTTTTCACTCGGTTGTCAACCATGGCAAGCTCCAACGTCTCCATAGGCCGACGAGTTGAGAATCACCCTCATTAGAATTAGGCGAGCTCGAGTCTTACCAGATCGACGAGGCTCGAGCCTCAGCCTTGCCCTTTCCAACAAGTCGAGCCTTGCCAAATCTGACAAGGTCGAGCTTGCCTCAACGCCGACAAGGCATCGGCCTCACCCAATCGAGCTTGTCAATGCAATTGGGTGGTGGCCGCAAACCTCACCCTACTAGAGAGGGTCCCACAACCCTTGGCCAGTGTTGACATCTAAATTTTGGCGATTTAGTTGTTTATTTGTTGCATAGGAAATTATGGGTTAATTTTATCCCCTAAAAAATATTAATTGCATAGCATATAGATTTAGGTGCATTTACTTTTAATTTGCATTTTCTGCATTTATTTATTGGATCGGTAACGGATGGGTTCAAATTAGTTGGACTAAGCCCATGAAGCGAGCAAGTTGGCTCAAGCCCATGTTTTTTAATGATCGAAAATTATCTTGTGAGAAAATATAAATTTTGAAATTTTTCCAGAATATGAATTTTTGGATAGGGTAGATGAGTAAAAAATATTGCTATTTGTCTTTGCAAGATTTGGATTTAAAGAAAAATTCCATCGTAATCTTGGATCCTTATCAATATGGGATAAGTTCGCCAAAAATATTGCGGATGTAGATTTGAAGAAGAAATTGAAATCCTAATTACTTCGCCGGTAGAAGGCATATGCGTATGAGAGAGGGGCGGCTTTTTGGTTTTTAGGGTTTTTGAAATCAAAAAGGAAAAGAAGAAAAAGGTATTCGGGCCCTAGAGAAAGAGAGGGTGCTGAAACCGTGAAAGGGGAGAGAAAGAGAAGGTGAGCGGGACCCAGCAGCAGGAAAAGGGGAAAAGAGCAGAACACTGCTCATCTTCCTCCTCTCGTCCGCGACTATTGTTTCGCGAGCTTAGCACCGACGGCCGACTCGCCGGTCACTGTCGCACCCGCACCACCACGCGCCTCAAGCCCCCTGATGTTGCGGCAGCCCGCGAGTCTCCCCAGTTACGCCTCCACTTTCCGATCAATCGTGCCTCTGCTGTTCGACGCCACGGAAGTCCACATTGCCGGTCTGCTGCTCCGCCTTTCGCCAGATCCGGACCCCTTGCTCTCGCCTTTGTTGAAGTCCGGATCCGCTCGCCGCTGCTCTCGCTCCGACTGACCCGCAGCCGCGCCTCTGTCCCTGACGTCGATGCCCTGCTCCGCTTCTGCTGTCACCGATTTGTTGCTTCTGCCGGCCCTAAGTCCTCGGCCCAAGCGCCCCTGCTCCACGGGTCCTTGCTGCTCGAGCGCCGCTGCTGCTCCTGCGACAAGCCGCGCCTCCTGGTCCGAGCTGCTGCTTCGCTTACCTTCCCGGCGTCCCCTGCAACCCGCATCACCTCTGCTCCGCCTTCGAGGCTGCTGCCGTTGCCGATCCGATTGCCAGCCTTGCTCCGAGTTCCCTTCCCGAGCTCCGCCACCTGCTGCCGCCAGAGTTTCTCCCCTGCCAGACCTCCGATCTGCCGCCCCTCACTGGAGCCAGTGACCAGCCGCATGGACACAAAGCTTGAAAGGGAAAAAGAGAAAAAACAAGAAAGGAAAAAGGGAAATCAGTTAGGTAGTTTTTCTTTTTTATATACTTTTTTTAATATTATTTTTAGAATTATTCATAAATGAATGGTTGAGATTCCAACATGAAATAATCCCTCAAATTAGGCATTGACAATTCGATTTTCGCGCACAAAATTCGACTCACAATCTCTTGCAAAATCGACAATCCGATCTCACGCTCGAGATTCGATTTGCGATTTATTTAAAAATTGGTCAACCCGATCTCATGCGCGAGATATGGTTTGCCAATTTATAGATATCAATTTTATCCTCATTGATTTGCTGTCATGGTGTTTGAATCAATTTTATTTTTGTAAAAGAAAAAATCAAAAAAAAAATTGAGTTAGGATTAGGTTTGTTTTAGAATATATATTGTTATCTTGCATGTTTAGAGTAGGGGTTTTATCTTGAATTTTTAAAAATAAAAAAATCCAAAAAAAAAAATGCATTCATTTAGGATGTTTTAAGTTGCTTGTTTAATTATGTGGCAATTTTAAATTTCGAAATTTATATTTAAAAAAAAAAACACAAAAAAGATCATCATGTATATGTCATGTAGAATTAGGGCATTCTTTGTACGACATAGCATATTAGGATAAAATTGCATGTTTTATTTTAAGTTTAGATTGATTTTTTTAGATAGATTGCATCTTAGGTTAAAGATTGCTAGGTTAAGATAATATCTTGGTTTAAATTAGGATTTAATCTAACCTAATCCTCAATATAAGCTGGATAAATTATTAATCTAGATAAATAATTTTTGCATTTTTCTTAATTTCGAATTTCATGAAAAATACAAAAAAATTGTCTTAAAATAAATTCATTTCATTCTCTAGAATAGATTGCATCTTTAGGACAATAAAAAATCATGTGCACATCATATAGAATTAGGTTCATGAAATGCATGTTATTACTAGATTCATTTAATCAGAACTTCCTTGTCATA
This sequence comes from Eucalyptus victrix, assembly GCA_016097545.1. Taxonomy (NCBI): domain Eukaryota; kingdom Viridiplantae; phylum Streptophyta; class Magnoliopsida; order Myrtales; family Myrtaceae; genus Eucalyptus; species Eucalyptus victrix. The sequence continues at coordinate 44,024,155 of CM027843.1, read as the reverse complement.
GAGTTAGGTCATTTTATTAATTTAGATTGCATACTTGTGTCATATAGTTTAGGTCATATTGCCATGTCATATCATTTCATTAGTAGCATGCATTCATGCTTCTCATTGAAAAAGTGAAAATAAAAAAAAAATTTGAGTGATGGCATGTTAATTAGAAATCATATCTAGGATTGCTGATGTGAATTATGATCTAACATTGCAGATGCGTTCGTTGCTATAGGGTAAATCCTGTATTTTATTTTATTTTCACTTTCTTGGATATTAAATTGGTGGTTTACGCACCTGCATGATTATCTCACATGTTAGGAAAGTAATTTTAAATTGATTCAAGCTGCTTGCTAAACATTTTTTCAAAATAAAAGAGAAAGGTACCGAAATAGCGTTAGAGAAATCTAATGTAATCAAGTCTGCGTATCCAAAATTCTCCCATTATTTTACTTAGGTGTCTAATCGATCTACTGTAAACTGATTAGTGGTGACTCCTAATTGAAAATCTTTTGCATGCTAGATATTTGAATCTAAGTCGTGAATTAGTAAAGGCTTGAGAGAACCCAAGCTAAGTCTAGATTTAGCAATACATTAGCCAAACCCTAGGTAAAAGCTGTACGCTTTTATTTACTTAAACCATATGGACATCATTCATCGATACATCAAAATGACATTGTTTTCTATATTTGGCTATACTTCAAAAGATAACCGACATCTCTTCCAACAGTCGTATACTTAAAGTCCATCGATCAGTGTCGGCGTCCAAAAGTTCCTTCCTTTGCTATCCTCCTTCTCGCGGTCATGTCCATCCACCTGATCTATCTACTGGTGACAGTGATAGCAGAGGTATCTTATCTAGTTTGAAATGTTGGTCCCCGAAGGGGTGAGTACAGCCACTCAGCAGGTAAATGACCCAATAAACTACTCAATGCATCACACAATATAATCATAACAATCATAGCATAACCAATGTCATTCATGCATCCATGCATAACTTACATTGAAGCCATGCATATGTCATCACACCACATGTACATACATCCTCATATAACCTTCACCATCATGCCATAGGTGCACATACATCCATGCACTCACCATCATCATGTCATACATGTATCATCATGCCATAGGTGCATATACATCCATGCACTCACCATCATCATGTCACACATGTCATGCCATAGGTGCACATACATCCATGCACTCACCGTCATCATGTCACATATACCATCATGCCATATGTGCATATACCACCATGCTATATGGACACATCCATGCGCATGATTCATATCATCCATGCTATCGTGTATACATCCCCATGAGATCTATTAAAGCCTTTATGATCACATTCTCAATATCGAATAACATCAAGTTACTTTCATAAGCAGATCATGCATCATGCCATATGCATACACCCGTGCACATAATTCAATTTCAATATTTATCTTTCATAAGAATCTCATCATTTTTCTTCCTAGGGACCAATGTTTGCATCCCTCATTTATCGCTCGCACCCAACTTGGCATCGCGAGGAACCTCCGGGCATGTATTCAAAATACAACCAACCATCTGGCACATACCTCCGGGCATCTCGCACCCCAACTGGCATCACAAGGCATCCCCCTGCACAAACCTCTGGGCTTCCGACTCCTCACGCTCCGAGCATCTCGAAACTCCTGAGGACCCTCCGAGCATGCATCATGATACAAATCAGGCATCCGACACAAACCTCCGGGCATGTATCATGACACAACTAGGCATTTGGCATTTACACTCGCTAGCCATGCATCCCGACACTCCCGGGGCAGCATCGGCTCACACCTCCGACGGCATTCTCATTTATCATAGTTCATATTCACAATTATGGTTCAATTTCAACATGGCATATAATGTGATGACAAATAAGATCATTTTCATCATTTGGTTCATATATACATTTCCAATCATCATCACACATGTAGCAAGATACAATCACTTATGACAATACAATTCATGGGGTCCATCCAACATAGAATAATCCATACATCATGACTTTTTAAAAAAAAAAAAATTACCAAAATCCAGCTTACACAATTTCGGAAAACATGTAAATTAAATATCCATATGATCTTCAAAAATCATAAAATCAGAGCATGTGATAGACAAGATATAAAGGTAGCAATTCCATGAAGAACACATGCCCAAAAGAGCTTCACACAAGAAGATATAGTTCACACAATACAGCATGCAAAATTCGGATAAAATCAGATTGTGCAGTTCTTGAAATATTTCGATTAAAATACCCGAATAACCTCCAAAAATTATGAAATTTTACCAGGTTATATTCAAGACCCTAAGGTAGATTTTCATGAAGACATCTAGGCCAGATTCGCTCTAGATAATTAACTATAGACGGTTGAAGCTCCTGTTCCTAGTACTGAACAGTCCAGTTTAGCTGTCTCCAAAAAATCAAGGTTTCACCTACTTATTTTCCATCATTTCCTCTGAAATTTTGATATGTTTTGCCTCAAGAGGTCCAATAAAACTTTCATTAAGGGATCTAGGTGAGATTATCAAAGGATAGTCACCTTATAGTCCACGAAGTCGCTGGAGTCCAGTATTGACAATACTTCCAGATCTACCATCTTCAAATGAAAATCGTTTCACTGGGCTACACTTGTTCATTTTACCTCAAATTTGAGTATGTTAATCATCATGATGTTATCCTCAACTTTAGTGAAGAACTCAAAGTGAAATTATTATTACAAAGTGACATGCAACACACAAAACCACCAAGGGGTCGACAAAACAGTTTCAAATCTAGCCTTTTCATAGAGGAAGGGTTTTTCCCCTTAAAACTCAGCCATTTTGTCTCAACTTTTAGTATGTTATACTTTGAGATGTTGTCTATAACTTTCGTGAAGAATTCAAAGCCAAAATCCAACTCAAAACCCACATGCAAGCCTCTACGACATTCTAGGTCAGGCGGTATACTTGAAAACAGAATGCTATCTCAAAAACAACACACTAAAGTTTCGGTTTCTCACACCCTAAACGACCGAGATTCATCACCATTCAAACACACATGCAAGATACAACATGCAAGAGAAGAATATGGATCCCAACTTGCCTCCAAACCGAGCAAACACGAGCACACGGCGAACTACAGACGCACGGTGAAGGGCGACGAACAAGCGGGCTTCCTCCTTCGCGCGGCCTCTTCCTCCTCTCTCTCGGTTTCCCTCTCTTACTCAACAACTCTCTCTCTCTCTCTCTCTCTCTCTCTCTCTCTCTCTCTCTCTCTCTCTCTCTCTCACTCCCTCAAAACCGGCCACTCCCTCTCTCTCTTAATTTCCCTTTCCTTTAATCATTGCAGCTGCATGTGGCCGCCCAAGATGGCCAATAGGAGCAGCCACACCTTGCGCAAACTCCATGCCACTTGGCAGCTCGCATGCAAGGCTTATGGGCTTCAAGGTTTGGGCCAGTCTTGGGCCTTCATGGGCTGGTCGACCAAGGGGCTGGCGTGGGCTAGTTGGACGAGCTTTTGGGCCTAAAAAAAATCAGCCCACCCTCTCATATTCATATTCCATTTAACCCTTATTTAAATAAACTTCTAATTTCAACTTATAAGCCCACAAAACTTTATAATTTAAATCAATAAAATTCTACTTATAAAGTGCACCACCAAGAATAAGATTTCTATATCAATTTGCACTTCAATAAATCCTTGGATCACTTGAAGATACATCTCCATCCAAGCAATCATCCTTTACAATGCTCGGCCTTAAATTAATTGAAATTCGTCAACTCAATGGCTAATACAAAATCAAACGGCACTTCCATTACCTAATCATGGTTCATAGTATATCCAAGGGTTGTCATGAAATTTTGGGATGCCACATAAAAACTGTTTGAAGATAATAATATATCCGTGATAGATTGACTCAACTAATAACCTTTATAAGTTAAATGGATTGTAAATGGATTTAAAGACAAACACATTTTCAACCTATTTACCATTACACTTACAAATAACTCAAACCCATTAACAACCCATTTTCAAAACTTAACTAATCCATATATGACCCATATTAAATATGGGTTCAAAATGGGTTTTCAACCCATTTTGACTCCTCTACTTCAAGCATATTAATGTCTCTTAGTTCTACAAAGTCGTTCAACTTATGTTGGTCCATCCAATACTTAATGAACCCTTATTCTACAACTTGTTCATATTCTACATAGGTCTATCTAATCTTGGACACCATTGGCATTCAATATTTTGTTACCTTTTGTAGATGTGGATAGAGGTGGTAAATGGGTGGGTCAGGTTGGGTTGGGTGAGTCATAAATAGGTTCAACCCAAGTCCACCTTTTTAACTCACATGACCCATTTACTTGTTAACAAACTATACAACTATCCAATTTAAACCCACTCACATAACTCACTCAAAAAAATCATAGAATAAGCCCAACATATCTTCAAAATTAAACAAATGAAAATGAGAAAAATACAAAAAATAAAGAAATTCAAGTCGCTCCAAGCTCAACCTAGTAAAAACGCCGCCCTCATGCAATCCCTCAGCAGTCGCTCCTCCCCTGCCGCTGGGGGTCAATATGTGGCCAAAGGCTAGAGTTGAGCCAAAGCATAAATGATATGGCCATGGTCGAGGACAAGCCACTCCTGTTGCTTAGAACTAGGCTGGTCTCCGCGACGTCGAAGTGGGGAGGCTAAGGACTTTGCGACTGCCATTGGTGAAACTCAATCCCACTGGTCCTAGGCGTTGACATTGACGCAAGTCTCAAAGAGGTACTTGAGACGATCGATATCACCGGTGCAAGAGGCCTCAAAGATGTCGCCATTGAGGATCCTCTAGAGGGCGATGAAGCAACTGAAGTCGGAGGGATCGAGGTTGATGCCATCCATGTCAATCTAATAGGTTTAATTTTCCCAGCCTACTGTTTCCGGCTGAGGGGCTCTCCTTCTTAGAGTGAGGTCTAGGTCCTCACCCCATGGTAAGGAAGATTGAAATCTACAACAAGTGGTCACTCGATTTGGGACTGGAGGAACCGCGGTCGCCGACCGCTGCAACATAAACCCCCAAGCGACGTTAGCGGGGAACCCACCATCCCGATGTCATGCTTAAGTCACTAGATAACTCCGCTAGAGTTGCTTCGCAAAGGTTTTGAACTCCTCACCTCTCTCGCAAAGGTTCACTGAAGCCTACCTAGCTGAGCCACCACAGCTGGTGGTTTTTTTTTTGGGTAAGGCTAAAAGCTCTTAAGTTGGAGCTCAGAATATCCAAAGTTAGAGCATCTAAGGTTGCATTTAGCAGTCGGGATAAAATTCGGGATAAGATATGAATTATCTCATCTTGCGTTTGGTGCTCGCTCAAGATAGGATAAAATTGAATACAAGGAGATATAGACATGATGAAATTATCCCATGAGGGAGGTGGGATAAAAGTGGATAAGAATTCTAATGTCCTTAATAGAAAAGTTATTTTTCTCAAATAACAAACTTATTAAATTAACAAAATTGAAATTATATTTCAATATAAATAATATTTGAATTATAATTTAAGAAATAAAAAATAAAAAATATTTTTAATTAATCATATTTTAATTTATATATTCAAAATTAATTTTATCTTATAATAAACATTCAATCTATAAATTGAATATTTATATTTAGGGAAAAAGCCACCAAAAACCCTAAATTTTGCCTCGAGTGACAAATTTATCCCGAACTTTGTTTTGTGACGTGAAAAACCCCTAAATTTGCTAACTGTGACACATTTACCCCAAACTTTTATTTTTGACACAAAAAATCCCGAACTTTCATTTGTGTGACACATTTACCCTAAATCATAAGGACGTTTTGGTCTTTTTACTTTTAAAACTTTTTGCTTTTTTATTTGTTTTATTTTCTTCTTCTTCTTCCTTCCCTCCGCCGGCCATGGTGGAGGGAAGCCGGCGTCCGGTGAGGGCCTCCCTCACCAGATCTAGCGAGGGCATCCTCGCCCGACGCAGGCAAGGCGGCCCTCGTCGACGTCGGACGAGGGCCTCCCTCGCCAGATTTGGCGAGGGCACCCTTGTCGACGTCGAACGAGGGCCTCCCTCGCTAGATCTGGCGAGGGCACCCTCACCCGACGCCGGCAAGAACACCCCTCGCCAGATCTGGCGAGGGCACCCCTTGTTGGCATCGGGCGAGGGAGGCCCTCGTCTGACCCAGTCGAGGGCCTCCCTCACCCAACGCCGGCGAGGGTGCCCTAGTCAGCCCAGGCGAGGGCGACCCTCGCCCGACGCCGGTGAGGGCAACCCTCGCCGGACGCCAACTTCCCTCCGCCATGGCCGGCAGAGGGAAGAGAGAAGAAGAAAAAAATAAAAAATAAAAAATAAAAAGAAAAAATAGAAAGAATAAGACGAAAATACCCTTAATGGGGTAAATGTATCACGATTAGCAAACTTTGGGGTTTTTCACGTCACAAAATAAAGTTCAGGGTAAATCTGTCACTCGAAGCAAAGTTTGGGGTTTTTGATGGCTTTTTCCCTTATATTTATTATATATTTTAGGTATTTTTTTATTTTAGGTATGTTAGTACAGTTTACTATTTGATAAAATTTTATTAAAGAATGATAAAAGAGGAAAAAAATAAATAATAAAGAAAAAATATAAAAAAGAGGAAAAATAAAATAAAAATAAATTAAGGAATAGTGTACGAAAGATTTTCACCATCTCCATTTATAAACATTCAAGTTCATTTACAATGATATGTCGTTTATATAAATAAAAAAATGCATATAATATGATGTGAACATATCGGATTTTAATATTGCGATTCACCAAACAATGGACGGGATATAAAAAAAAAAAAAAAACCCAGGATTTTATATCCTATCCTATCCAGTCTTATCCCAATTAGAAATCCGGACAACCAAATATAACCTAAAAGATCATCGTCCTCCGCGGTTCTTTTAAACAAATAAATGGGGGGACGGGTTAGACTATCAAGGTCAAGCGTTCAAGGAGTTGTTCATTTCTTTTGGGCGGATATTAACAGTGGTATTTGGGTGTGAGGGGAGAGAGAGAGAGAGAGAAGAGGAGGAGGGAGATTTTGATCTTCTGGGTTTAGGTAGGGTTATAACAGGAATGGGCTGTAAAATGAAAATGGATTTGAAATGGATGTATTTCCAACCCATTTGGAGCCATTTATACTATGGCATTTTTTTGGGATCAATTTAAACCCATTTCTGACATTTAGCCAACCCATTTATGACCTAGCCTAAAAAAAATGAGTTAAAAAATGGGCTTTGGACCCAGGTTGACACCTCTGAATGGAGTGAATCTACAAACAATTTCCACACGACAGACACATACATTAATAGTCTTTACTTATTTTGTCATTTTTAAAACATTATATAAGATTTATTCAGCACTTCAGTTGTTGACTTGGCTTCTTTTAACGATCACGGAACTCACTGATTACATCAACTATCCTTATGCTAAAACTCAGGATCAATCCACACAAAGAACCAACATCCCCTATCGTGCTTCCCAAAATAAAGAAAATAGTCAGAGTCAATCCACAAGTCGAGAAATTGCCCATACTAGTGAAGATGTAGACCATGAAATGAGGACACCCATAGTATCTCCTTCTGCTATTGAAAGTGCTAGAAGAAGTCCCAAATTTTTGCAGGCAATCCCCCGACAACACCTGAAATTGTTCCCCTCTAGTTGGGTTCGCCGTAATCAAGGAGGAGACGACGATGGTCCAATGATTGAGGATGCAGAAAACATCGTGCAATCAAATCGTTTGAAGCAACCTCCGATTCGGCCGAGCCCTAATTTCTTTTTGAGAACCCCTGATGACCTGAATACTCACTTTGTCTATTTGGAACGTCACCTTGGACGTCAGATTTGCCATGTCATACGAACTCGAAAATGTCCATGTTAGCGCTTTTCAAAAGTTAACAGGAGGACGAGCACTTACAAAAAAATGCCAAGTTTACTGACCCATTCGACCAAAAAAAGAGTTCAGGAATTTGATTGCATAATTTGCACAAGTCTAGGGATGAATCGCGCCTTCTTCTCCATTGTGAAAACCCAAAGGAAAGCTTGGACGAAAATTTGATAGAGTTTTGACATAGTTGAGCATTGCCTCTTCTTCCTTCGATTATTCTATCTACATATACTTGGTCCTCCCCGAGTCAATCCACGTCGTCTTCAACTGCTTGCATGATCCTATTACGTTCTCCTTACTTTCAAGACTTGATAATGACTACATCATTTTCTGAGCATTCAAATCAAAGTAACTGTTCCCTCCCTTTCAGCTAAGACGGCACGATCTGTTCATGTAAACTTTGGTAGGCGAATCAGACTTCTCCCACGCTAGGGTGAGCTTTAGCTCACTTTTTCTGAGGGCGAATTGCTTGTCTCTGTAATTGTAACCATCCGATCAATGGAATTCAATCATACCCGTTTTCTAAAACCCAATTCGCAGGTAATTAAGTCTATCCATTGTAGCTGGAAAACCAAATTATGCTTTTGTTATTTGTCGAGAATAAAAGATTTGGTCCAAGCACGTGTAGTAATGGGAATCTGCACATATGCGAGATCGACATGCAGGAGAACACTTTACTTTTGATTGGCTCCATCGGGTTTTACTTTTTCACTAAAGTGAACGGAAAGAATTTGGAATAAACAACGAAGGCGTGACAGAAACAAAAGTCACCAAAAAGAAAAGAGCTCGATAAAAGGTATGGCACATGAGAGAGCTCATTATTCGGACGTCTAAGAAAATTCCCGTTTCATTCGAGCTACAAATGCTACTACGACTGGTTCCCGTCAACACATATTCGTCTCTTAGTTGCTGGTAATTTGCAAAACGAAACATCGTGATCCGGTTCTTCTTAAGCCGAGATCTTCTCAGTCGTGTCCATGGCGAGAAGTGTATCTGCAAGAGGGAAGATGGTGACGGTCCTGAGCATCGATGGGGGCGGTGTGAGAGGGATCATTCCTGGCACCGTCCTCGCCTTTCTTGAATCCAAGCTTCAAGTAATATCACCCACTTATTTTTATTTGTCAATGATTTTTTTTTTTGTGGATAATGTAGGACGATGATCTACAACCTATTAGTAGATGATTAAGTGTCGCCGTCGCCCATTCTGATCACACAGCCAGTGTAGGCAGCTGGGTGAAACTTAGGTGAGGCGACTTCGCAAAAAACTACATAAGCTATTGCCGATTTGATGGTGCTAGATCTGTGAAGAGTTTGTCAAGTATCTTATCAAAATTGCAGCATCCCTTTTCACATTGTCACTATTAGGAAGCTGTATGAGCAACAACGTAGAATCAACATGAGCACTTTTACACGTATATGAATAGTCTTTGTTTTATGTGATCATAGCCAGCGTTTAAAGTTAAACTAAATTTACAGGAACTAGATGGACCGCATAAGAGAATTGCAGATTACTTCGACATAATTGCCGGTACAAGCACAGGTGGATTGGTGACGGGGATGATTGCAGCACCAAATGAGGACCATCGTCCGATGTTTGCAGCCTGTGACATCAATAAATTTTACTTAGAGCATTGTCCTGAAATATTTCCTAAGAAAAAGTAAGTTATGTTGACCACTTTTTCCCCCTTTTTAAATATAATTCTCCGAGTCCCTCGAGGAATTGAGGAATAATATAAAGATGAAAGTACGTTGGCGAAGTCGCTTCAAATGTCTGTGATCATAGAAAAGAGCAGTATGCACGTGCGTTTCACGGGTGTGAAATTTTTTATTTGAATAAAATTGGACTATTTACTTTAGTGTAAAGCATTGGTTATATTGTATACAATTTCCTAAGTCTTCATTTTCGAACAAAATATAACAACGGAATTCTTAGTTCATGTTAGACATTAATAATACAAAATATCAGTTTTTCATTAACAATTGGAAAATTCCTAATTGTTGTTGTTATATGACATAGGGAAATTCTCTATGCGATCAACAACATAATTTTTAATATTGATAACAGATGACAAAAATCTTCCAAGAAATTACTTAATAGGAAGAGTTGCAAAAATGTTAGAATTGTCAATAGTTGCTAATTTGAAACATTAAAACTCACTAAAACTAATTTTTTAACATAACTCACGATACTTAACGAGACAAAAACCAAATCTTCGTTGGAAGCAAAATAAGTAGAGAGTGCAAGAAAGAATCTTATTGCTAGGAAAATTATCAATTTCCTACAAATTAGAGTCCGATGTGCTACTTTTAGGGACAATCCTAAAAGAAAAGGTTGCTATTATATATTTAAATGAATATTGTTACTATCAATATTACTATAATAAAAGGAAATGATAAAGATGGCAAAAAATTAGAGTAAATTGATGTATCAACTATCAAGTGATATTTGGTAAATAATTAAACATATTAAGTGAAGTCACTCACTACTAAATGGCATTGGTATTTCTTCGATTTGGTGGATTCCTTTAATGAATTGGACTCGCATTTGACGTTATTGTTCTCACAGAAGTTTCTAACGTGTCTGATTCAACTTTCGATCAGTCCAATAAGAAGCAGGGTAGGCGCATTCATGGGGCCAAAGTATGACGGGAAGAAGTTGCGATCCCTGGTCAATGGCTTGCTCGGAGACACCGCTCTCAGTCAAACCTTGACCAACGTGGTCGTCCCGACTTTCGACATCAAGCGTCTCCAGCCAGTCATCTTCTCTACCAAGGACGTAAGAACGCGAAGTTAATCATATAACCCTGATTTCGCCGACTCTAGAAAGATATCGTTTGTTATACTATCGGTTTTATTTGAATTTTCTACCAACGACGTAAGAACCCAAACATGACCATATAACCCTAATTTTATTGGGGGACAGGCAAGAACAAATCCTCTAAAGAATGCGCGGCTGGCTGATGTTTGCATCGGCACCTCCGCAGCTCCCACGCTCCTCCCGGCGCACTACTTCGAGACCAGAGACCAGAATGGGAAGATCTGTAGCTTCGATCTAATTGACGGCGGGGTCACCGCAAATAACCCTGTAAGTGCACAAATGAGAACGGTGCTTCGAGTATATTGCAGGAAATTACAAGCAAAGCTTCTTCTTAATTATATGGAAACCTTACAAAATTTCATCTATAAAGCGTATTACAACCAGTCAATATCTTAGACTGAAAGAAACAGGAAAAGAGAACTGGCATTATGCAATATTGTGTTTTGCAGACCTTAGTTGCTCTGAGCCACATTAAGAGAGAGAGCGTCTTGACTGACGGAGAGTTCAAGGACAGAAATTTAAGAGAGACCGATCCAATACTAGTGCTATCACTCGGTACTGGTGCGGCCAAGCATGAAGAGAAGTATAGTGCGACCAAGGCCTCTAAATGGGGACTCATCGGTTGGAACTTTTACAATAGTTTCACTCCGTTGGTCGATATCTTCAATGACGCGAGCTCTGATATGGTCGATATTCACTTGTCTACTCTCTTCCGATTTTTAAAATGCGAGCAACATTACCTTAGGATTCAGGTATGAGATGGATTACTAACGTCGCCTTTGGCTTCAAGAAACATTTGTCATTTTTGGGCTTTAGACTGGCTCACGACTACTTCACCTATTTTGAAATGATTTCACGCCGATTGCTTTGAAACAGGATGACACTCTGACTGGAGAAGAATCATCAGTTGATGTTGCCACCCCGAAGAATCTCCAGATGCTCATGGAAATAGGGCAACGACTATTGCGGAAACCAGTGTCGAGGGTAAACCTGGAGACCGGTAGGTTCGAAGAGATTGAAGGAGAAGGCTCAAATGGAGACGCGCTCAGTCACTTTGCAATTCGACTATCTGAAGAAAGGAAGAGGCGAAACAAGTAGGAATGGTGGATCATCATTCGTGATGATGCTGCTTAGATGAATTTGAGAAAGTTTACAAATCTTACAAGAAAAATAATGATCTTATGAGTAAAGCTCTTCATGATATTAGTAGAAATTGTCCAAACTCCTTCAATTATGAAATTTTGTAATTGCAAGCATGACTCAATTTAATTGAGTTGCACTACTTTAAGTTCATCCCTGACTATTTTCTGTTTTTAAAAAAAAATTCACGTCGTTATAGAGACATCATATGCAAATAAATCCAAAGTGATGCATGTTCAGTGTGTGAGAGAGACATGGTAAGAGTACACATGGAAAGATAAAATATCAGAAAAATTATAAACATATTGTATTTGTGCTAATTTAGTTATAAACTTTTGACCCAATATCAATTTCCTTCCGGCTAATTTTGACTAAATATCATTGACATAGATGATGGTCAGCTTACATGGCACAATCGGTGTTAATGTGGACAATTTTTAGTAATTTTTAAACATTTTTCTTATTTTTTATTCCTTTGTTCTTCCTCCCTTCCTTCTTCCTCCAACTAGTTAGAGGCAAGGGTTGCCAAGGTTGAGGTCAACCTTGCCCAGGCCCGACGAGGCTCAATCCCCACCAACCCAGGGTGAGGTCGCTCTCACAGCCTCTGGTAAGGGCTCAAGCCTCGTCAAGGATTGGGTGAGCCTCATCGACCCTCACATCTAGCTTATCGCTAAGGTTCAGCGACCAGCTGGAGGCAGAAGGAAAGGGGAAAATAAAGGAAAGAGAAAGTAAAGAATAAATAAATAAATAAATAAATAATATTAAAATATTGTTAAAAGTTGTCTACGTCAATGCTGGCCATGCCACGTAGGTCTATCATCATCCACGTTAGTGAAATCTTACCAAAATTAGTCAGAATAACTGAATTGGCACTATGTTAAAAGGTTTAGGATTAAATTGGCATCATTAAAAGACTTAGGAATAAATTGACACTAATGCAATAAGTATAAGACTTTTCTGACACTTTTCCCCACTTGGAAATGTGAGTGTTTGTTGAGCCTTTTGACTTTTAAAGCATAGAATTATGCTTTGTTATAAAATTTGTTATGCTTTGTTATAAAATTTGTTATGCTTTGTTATAAAATTTGTAGACTCCTAAAATTGTTCAAATAACATGATATAGCAATTTAAGTCATCCCAAATTTTTACATTTTAAAAAAAATAATAATAAAGTATCATTTGCCTTTTGGTAGAAAATTCAAATATGGCTTACGTAGTTGGCTTTAAAACCATATTGAAGAAATAGTCGTTCCATCTACTAAGGCATTGGAATTGCCTCTAGGCCATTCCTGTACTAAAGTCCTTATGAAATATCATAACCGGAGTCAAATGACCAAACAACGATTCCATTCCAGTCTCTAGCAAACATGCCGCTTCTATCAAGAAATTAAGTGAATAGAACTTCGGCGAGAGTTACACCAAGAAAAATACCCATAAAGTGAAAAACATTTCACAAATTAGGTTGATTTTGATATTTTTTATATAAGGGGGTTCTATGTTGATCTCAGACAAGGAAGTGCATGGCTTGTAGTTAAAAAAAAAAAAAAAAGTAAAAGAGTTAATATTATGAAAAATCAAAAATTGATGCATTTGTAACAAATTTACTCTCTATTTGAATTGGATAACACATGACAATTGATAGGTATATTAATTTGGAATTTTATCCTTTATTCTGGATTATGGTTTTTCATGATATTAATTCAACTTAATAGTCACTAAGGAGTAGTAAATTTATCACAAATGTATCGGTTTAGAGTTTTTTGTGATAAAAAAAATTAATTTGGGATAAAATTTTCACAAGTGTACTAGTTTGAGGTTTTTTATAATTAAAAAATTAGTTTTGGATCAAGTTATCACAAGCGTACCAATTTTGGATTTTCCGTGGTATTAACCCAAAGTACCCTAAATGTTTTTTTTTTTTTGTAATGCTAAAAACCTCAAACATATACTTGTGTGGTATATTTACACCAAACATTTTTTTGTGACAACGAACGTTTTTTTGTGACACCAAAAACTCCAAACTTTTCTATAGCACCAAATTTTACTTAATCTAAATTTTGTGGCAAATGTATTTTGACTTTTTATTAAAGTGAAAAACCGTTTCACAAGATACAAATATCAACACATAAATTGATGTGTAATTATTCTTTAATATATCGAAATTTGAATAAAATTTTTGAATTTTGATGGAAAACGAAAGGTTACGTTTTACTTTTTGAAAAGTACAATCGAACAGGCAATAATTTTCTCCTCCCCGCGAAAGATAAAAATTGGTACATTGGAAAGCAGATTTGGCAGGGCAGCTGAAGCCCCCCCAACACGAGCCCACCTGCGGTATTGCACGATAATTTCTTTCTTCAAGGCAAACCAGCTTTCATTTTTTGGGCCTGTGAGGCCGACTCAGGCTTTTACCTCGATTCTACCAGTGACGCTGTCATTGAACCATTCTGTCCTTCATCATTTCACCATGCTTATCATCGGTGAATTTCCATAACTTGTAACCAGCCATCGCCCAACTAAATTTGGAGTAATACTTCACCTTTATACAATGAGAAAGCTTTTGGGTTTCAAGAAAAGATGAACCATTCTGTCCTTCATCATTGCACCATGCTTATCATCGGTGAATTTCCATAACTTGTAACCAGCCATCGCCCAAGTAAATTTGGAGGAATACTTAACCTTTATACAATGAGAAAGCTTTTGGGTTTCAAGAAAAAGCGGTAGGCTCTATTCTCTACTCTACATATGCATGCACGCATATACGCATACACACAGACAATACTCTTAACGCTTGCAAAGCCAATGTCTTGCATGTTATGGATCCAATTTGATTTGTTTTTACAGTATTTAAACATTAAATCACACATTTATTTAATAGTTAGTAAGGGATTTGACCCAAGAATGAAGCGCAGAAAAATGTACTTGAAAGGCAAACAAATTATCCTAAAGTATATTAACTCAGGACCCCTACTTTAATATTATTACAAATTATGCAACAAATTAAAGTTTCAATGTGAGGGCTATATCATTGATCTTATCTTTCTTAACTATGCACGAACGTATATAAAAAGGATCAAATCACGCTATAGAGAAAGATGAAACATCCCAATTCGGAATTCCTGCCTAAGTCTATGATAAAATTTAAGGGCAGTGACTTCTTCTCTGGGGCCAAAATGGAAAACATATGATGAAAGTTCGTGATTAAACTTACATAACATTGACAAGTCATGTTGAATTGATAAATAAAGTTGCATATGCATGCTTGTTTTTGATCATGTGACTTGCTACCCATCTTATTATTTAATTTGCATACAACAAATTGGTTAACTTGACATAGTACGCAAGACAATTTAAAAAGAATTCATGTTGTCACTAACGTAATTCGCTAGACGTCATCCATTGTTGGCAAGAAACTTACATGGTAACTTAATATGTTGTCATCCTTAATCGTCATCATCTTACCTGTAAAGTGAAACATGATAATCAATTATTTCGGGCCGACAACATCTTACTCAATTGAAATAGCCACATACACCTAAACATTATTTAATGCGACAACTTGGACAAAGGAAATTGATTTATCATTTTTTAATCATTTACGTACCATGATGATTGATGCTTGCAATAAACTATTGTAAATCATGAATTGACTGCATCCTTTGGGACAACATGAGTAGGTATTGCACTAATGCATCTTGTTTTGCAAGTGCAGGAAGAATCAATTGCCAATTGGGTAGGAATATATTCCCTTTTAGTGGACATTTGAGCTGATTAGCTTTCATTTCTGATTCTTTAGAGGTTTCACCATCCCAGTTCTCGTGCACGACACGAGTTGGAGAAATTCCATCGGCATGGTTTACAACCTCCGAGCATAAATATTCATAGAATAATCCCGGTGAATCTTATGAATCTTATCTTCCATCATTACGACAAGGGTGAAGTTGGTCATCGAAACATTGTAATTTGCGTTAAATATGTCTTTCTTCTGAACCCGAGATGTACTTGGAAAGTGACTAACACCACTACCAATAATGTCATATGACTCGGCTCCATTTCATCAGAAAGAAATAGGAATTTTAAAATCGAAATTAATTTCGGAAATGTATTATATAAGAAGCAAATGCATGGAGATTACACTCTAGACCAAGTCATAAGACAAATTTACTCATTTCAATGAACCATTGTAGTGACAAATTTGGGGAAATTGTTCAATCAATTCTAAAGCTATACTATGGATATTAATTCGATCATAAACTTTTTTAATTTAGTCAAATTAGTCATAAATTTGCGTGGGGGGGGAACTCTGTTGCAATCCTACTAGTCAAGAGATTTATGATTGATTGATAATTTTCCTTGACATATTTAATGAACTTTTTGGACAATTTTACTGATGTTACCTTGGATAGTTTCTCTTAATCGATGCATTTGTCAAAGTACTAATGTCATGGCCCATATGTATATGTAATCTCAAAGTAAGAAGCTGCTATTACTTATAAATAATATGGCTACATTTGGCAGTCGAGATAAAATTTAGGATATGATATCATTTATCATATCCTATATTTGGTACTCGCTCAAGACAGGATAAAGTTGGATATAAGGGGATATAGACATGATAAAATTATCCTATGGGGAAGGTGGGATAAAGGTGAATAAGATTTCTAATGTCCATAATAGGAAAGTTATTTTTCTTGAATAACAAATTAATTAAATCAATAAAATTGAAATTATATTTCAATAAAAATGATATTTGAATTCTAATTTAAGAAATTAAAAATAAAAAATAAAATTTATTTTTAATTAATCCTATTTTAATTTATATATTCAACTTTAATTCTAGCTTATAATAAACATTCAATCTATAAATTAAATATTTATATTTATTATATATTTTAGGCATTTTTATATTTTAGGTATGTTAGTACAGTTTATATTTTATAAAATTTTATTAAAGAATGATGAAAGGTGAAAAAAGAAATAATAAAGAAAATAATATAAAAAAGAGGAAAAATAAAATAAAAATAAATTAAGGAATAATATTACGAAATATTTTTACTATCTCCGTTTATAAACATTTAGGTTTATTTATAATAGTATGCCATTTATATAATAAAAAAAAAGAACATAATATAATGTGAATATATCTGACTTTAATATTGCGATTTACCAAATAATGAACATGATATAAAAAAATCATAGGATTTTATATCATATCATATCCAGTCCTATCCCAATTAGAAATCCATACAACTAAACGTAGCATATATTGCCTACGTAGATCAAAGAAGTTAGTATCAAGGATATGGTAAAAAAAATAAAAATAAAAATTACTTTCTGGGATGTGAAATTTATGTCTTTATTGCTATTATCTCGTCAAGAGGTAATGACATCGATGTACACGAATTTTTGCTCCTTTTACAATTGACTATCCAAAAATTTCGGTTTTGAAATATCAAAATGAGAGTACGGAAAATTTCGATTATTGTCGGGAGTTGAAGCCGAGCTTTATCTGTCAGCTTTTTTGGTGGGCGTCCAAAATTCTCCTTGAATGTCGAACTTGAATTGATGGCCATTAGGGTTGAACCTCAATGATGAGGAGTCAACATGCCCTTTTCTTTCTCTAGGACAGGCTTTTCTTCTAGAGGGGCTGTTAATTGTTTTTTTTTTTGGTAAAGGTAAGAATTATAATGATTTTGCCAAAAGAATACAAGAAAGGATAACCGGCACCAGACAGGACAAACACTCAGGAAGACAGTCATCAAAGAGAGTGTAAGGGTGCCATGAGATCCCAAGGAAAGAAAGAACTACCAAAAGAAAGCTGTTAATTATTGGTGACAATGAAAATGAAAAAAAAAAAATTCGTCGGAACACATTTATAAATAGAAACCGACAAAATGACGGCGCTTAATCTATGATGAGATTAATGACCTATTATGATTTACTAATTTTTTAAGGATATCTAGAAACTTTGTTATTCATTTCCCCTCCAAATTCCACAGGCCTCACTCAATTGACATATTATATTATCTAGCTCCATCTATGCCTTCCCTTTACTTGCCGATTTTTTTAAGGTACAATTCTTCGTAGAGACTGATGTTTCTTGTTCTTACGGAGAGCGTTCCCACTTTCCCCCTTGACCTTTGTGATATTTGCTTAAAAATCAGTTGATACCCGATGAAGTGGCCAAGTGGATAAATCGGTTGTATTGGTCGCTTAAGATTGAATATGGCAAGTAACAATAATATTTTGGATGATTGATTATAGACTATATATTGCTTTTATATTTTGCAATATCCAACTGTAGAACATTTTTTTTTCCATAAATTAAAATATAAGTCATGTTCTCTCTATGAAAACAAGAAACATCAGTCTTCCTGGATTTCAGTCGCATAAAATAACAGATGATTAATATTGATGAAATTTGTCTCTATATATATATATATAAATGGATGGGAGTTCATAGTGAAGGCTACTCGATTGTTTGAATGATGCTAGCGGTCGAGATGAGATTAAAAAATCAACGGAACAATGGGTGATATCCTATTGGCAATAGTAATCTGTCCTGTACTAATACAATATTGTCGCAGATGTCTTTTCTTTATTTTATCTATTACCACGCATAACAAGTTTGTAGATAGGCTCTAAGGAAAATAAACACTAACAAAAGAATTTTTCAGAGAGACTACTACCAAAAGAAAAGGTTTATACTGCAAAAGACCTGTAAACAAATGGAAGGTGTTGATGGAGAAGGATATTAAACAATGCAAATTGAGCAAGGCAACTTCCGAACCAAAAAAAGAAAAAAATGGAGCAATGCAACTCCGAGTGAAACCGGACAACAAAGTTTCTAGGTATCCTTAAAGAATTTGTGGCCCAAAACAAGCTATTACTCTCAAATGGATTAAGGGCTGTCATGATAGTCGAACTCCTTGGAAAAATATGAATCCCCTACATATGTCTAACCGGTCCCATAGACCGACCCCAAAAAAAAAAAACCGGTCCCATAGATATCCTTGAGGTATGCATGCATTAGAAGTGCAAGAAAATAAATTATTATATTTCTATAGAAAGAATAGGTACTACAAATAAAAAAGTGCTTTGATTTTTCTTTTATAAGAGCCAAACGAGAGGTGCTATCATCGCCACCGGCGACATTCCCTCAAGGAGAGACCGGTGACCATTTACTTAGTCATCTAAAATTTCTGGATATGATGCACAAACTTTGTAACTTTTTTGTTTATATGCAAGACCTTTTATTAATATTTTGGATTGCTAGATACTTTTTATAGGTATAATTGACTACACTGACGATGATGGATGTGATAAGAATAAAATAAGTCGTCATATCGCATGTATGTTTCAAGTGGAAAGATAGAATATGATAGTTGAATTCTCGCCGATATAATAAACACATCATCTTAATCTTTGGCACGATTATGGAAATAAGATATGTGGGGCTTTCAATGCTAATTTTTTTGTGTTTTTAACAGGTTTGAATTGGTTTACATCTCAAAATTTTGAGTATGTTTGATTTCAAGCTCTGATTAACAATTTAAGAAAAAGAAAAAGAAAAACTAAAAGCAGAAAACTACACCAATCAAGTGTATTGCCCTCTTCGACATATATTCCAGAAGCTTACGAAAAGAGTAGGTGCCCATAGATGGATGACGATGACGATGTGGTGATACTGACCACGACGATGATGATAGATGGAGCCGTAGTTTAAATTATTTTAGTAGTGTTAGAAGTGCACCACCATAGAGAGAATAAAGACTTAGCAAAAGAAAATAAATAAAATTCTATTTGGTAGTCTTGGGCCCTGGAGTTTATTCCACGTCAATTTTGGAAGGGTTCGGTAGTTAATATAAAAGTGTGTGGGAAAATCCCACTTTTGAACTAGCTTCTAAAGTGAGAGAAATCCAAGACCACTCAACACTGGTATTAGAGCTCGAGTTATCAACAAGTCTACACCCAACAATCACTCGGAGGGGGTTGTTGTGGCTAACCTAAGCCCTATCTCACATTGTGGAAGGAGCAAGTGATTAGTTAATATACAGCCTCACCCTTTAAGCTAACTTTTGTTGTAAGTCCAAGTTCAAGTCTATTAATATATTTAGTTGAATCCACCTTTATTGGTATTAGTTAATAAAAGGGCTCATTGGTACTAATTGTTCTGCACCATACCAATTTTCTGTTGTGAGACTTCTCTAAGACAACTCGCCTGTGCATCCTAACAATCTCCCTTCATGTGTGAGATTAGCGTTAAGTCTGCTGCCCCTTAATCCTCGTATGCTTTTGCAAATAGATTGGGCTTCCCCCTTAAGCTAGCTTTTGTTGGAAACGTGCAGCAGAAGTCCAATACTTTTCACTTGGAAAATCACTTAGAGGGAGCTTAAGTCCAAATCCATTAACATATTCAGTTAGATCCACTTTTTTCTCAAAAACATAGGCCAATAAGTTATAGACCTAGAATATATTAACTATTCTACACCACATTGATTCTCTAATGTGAGATTCACATAATACAACTCACACATACATTTTAACAATTACTACTTAGTAAAGAGGAATACATGGTATTGATTATTTGGTATTCTATCATTTTTCTTCTTATCTTTCTTCATGAAAAAATCAGTTTAATGTTAGAATTTCTCAAATGTTCTTAAAATAATTAGGACACTGATGCAAGTTTTATATGGGGCAATATTAAAACTCACGATAAGCTCGCTTATTGTAAAATATTATGTCATGCAATTATCTAATTGTCTAATCAGCTCATCCAAATGGATTCATTTAGCTATAAGAAACATCACCATCTTCAAATTCATCCGATGAAATCAAATTATTCTTTGGGTGGAGATTTATCTAATTCTTATTTGGTTCATCTTCTATCGTCACTATGAATATTTTCATTCTGTTTAGGGTTATTTTCAGATATTGTCAGGTGTCCCCAGATTTATTGTTTACTGTATCTTATGACATGTTTGTCAAACGTATTTGGTTTACCTTAGAGAATTATTCGCGATGTTTTTTCTCCGTTCCATTATTATCTATATTCGAGCCAAATAGCAACTTGAGCTCGAATATAAGCCTTTCAACGGTACATCAATTGCTTGCGTCAAGTATGTGCAAGTTCAAAATGGGCTTAGATTTCTGCTTGAATTACTCCATCTCAGCTCAATTTCGATCGAGGTGGGAATCATTATATTTCAGTTCCACCATATTGTACTTATCAAAGATCCGCTCCATTAGACTAGTCGATGCTAACGCATTATTTACGTTCCTAAAAATAAAACAGAAATGCAAAATAATTTAATCCAAAGTCTATTTGCTATACAAGGAACTAGGCTTTATTGGATGTTTAAATGTATATATTTACCCGACTAGCCTTTTCTATCGGGTCTCAATCAACCAAAAGTCATGCGCGTTGTCAAGCTCTCTAATTACCATTAAGAAAAAAGTTGAAGAAAGACATCTTGCATGTGTGCGTCATTTTGTTCTGCTCACGAATGATCAAGCCAACCTTCCTTCCTCCTTCCCCTATCACAACCACTCCGAAATTGTTTACAAGTAATTGAGTTTGCCTTCGTGGACCGACCCTTTTTTGCCAAGAATGAGTCCTTGTCAGTTTAAACAAACAGTTTAATCTTAGGAGCGTTTGTTTCATTGAAAACTTCATAATACAGGAAAATATTTTTTATTTAAATAATTTTCAAGAAAAATGGTTAGTTTTCATTTGTTTGATAGTTTAGGGATAATAATTTCCTTCTTTTTAGAAGAGAAAGTGGTTTTCCTGCAATCTAAACTTGTTTTTTCTTCGGTCAATGGAAAAAGTTTTCAGTACATCAATTAGTTTTTGTTGTCCAAATATTGAAAAGTCAAAAAACAAGCAAATGGACCCTTAATCCCTTTTTCGTGCGCACTAAAGAGGAACCTTCAAATTGACCACACAAGAGCTGAATAAAAGCCGGACGACCATATGTATTTACATTTATCTTCAGTATTTATTTGTTTTGATAATTTTCCAAATTGAACCACTAATACACATATGTCCAGTCTCGCAAGTAATTTGTTGCATCCCTCTATATATATTTACGAGCTTGACAACCATGAAGATATCACAAGTTCATTCATCTCTCTCTCTCTCTCTCTCTCTCTCTCTCTCTCTCTCTCTCTCTCTCTCTTCTTGCATTAACGAGGAAAATAAATGGGGGGAATATGTTCGTTGTTGAAAACTGAAAGGCAGCCTCCGGCGAATGGAAAACTCATCACAATCCTCAGTATTGACGGTGGAGGAGTCCGAGGAATCATTCCGGGGGTCATTCTCGCTTACCTCGAAGCACAACTTCAGGTAATAACATGAACAAACCATACGAACAAAGTGGACATAAGAGTTACATCATTGTGCTACAATGAAATATCAAGAAAAAACAACTAAGAAAGAAGCTCATGATAAGGGTTAAAGTCAAAAAATCTTTTGAGAAGACTTGATTCCTTCGTTGTTTTTATATTCTGTGTGGGAGGAAGGCAGCCATGCCAAATATTTTGCTCTTTCCATCTGAATCTTCTCCCGTAATTTGATTATGTTGACCAACTTGAATAATAGTTTCTTGTATGGTGATCATAGTGGCGGTCTTAAGTTGATGGAATTTACAGGAACGGGATGGACCGGATTCAAGAATCGCAAATTACTTTGACATAATTGCTGGGACAAGCACGGGTGGATTGGTGACAGCCATGATTACAGCACCAAAGGACAATCGTCCAATCTATGCAGCCTGTGACATTAAGGATTTTTACTATGAGCATTGTCCTGAAATATTTCCTTATAAAAAGTAAGTTATATTTACCCCTTTTTCCTTGTTTTTTTTCAACTATAATTGTTCAAGTCATTTGAACATTCATGGAATAATCTACACTGGAAAGTTCCATGGAGAAGTCGTTTTAATGTCTGTAGTCAAATAAACTAGTAATATGCTCATGCGCTGGGCAAGCTTAAATTTTTTTTCATTTGAATAAAATAGAATGTGAAATTCAGTGTAAATTTTTATATGGTATACTATATATATATATCTTCCTCTTTCAAACAAAACCAAGGAGGATTTATTAGTTCATATAACATATTAGCAATTTCAAATATCGGCTCTTGACAATAATCGGAAAGTTCCTAATTGTCATTGTTAAATGACATAGGAATTTTATTTTTATTTTTTGTAATCAAAAACATTATTTTAATATTGAGAGAAAGTTAATTAAAATCTTCCAAGGAAATACTTAACTAGGCAGATTTTAAAAAAAAAATGTTAGAATAGTCAATAATTGCTAATTTGAGACATTAAAACTAATGTATTATAATCAAAACTTATGGTATGCAATAAGACTATCACAAAATCTTGGTTGGAAGCAAAATAAGTGAAGAGTACAAAAAACATCGACTCCTTGCAATGAGGATTACCGGTTCCTTATATGTTAAGAGTCCTATGTGCCACTTCTAGAGACACCCCTAAAATAAAAGGTTGCTATTACATATGTAAATAAATATTGCTACTATAAATATTAGTACCATAAAAGGTAATGATAGAGATAGCTAAAAATTAGAGAAAATTGATGTATCAACTATCAAGCGGTATTTGGTAATTAATCGAACATATCAAGTGAAGTCACTCTCTACTAAATAACATCGGTATTCGTTTTTATTGGGTGGATTTGTTTAATGGATTGGACTCGACTTTTGATATCGTGATTCTAACGTCTCTTATTCAACTTTTGAATAGTTGCGATAACTTTATAATCAAACTTAGAAGCTCGGCAGAAGCAGTCAAGGGGCCAAAGTATGACGGGACTGAGTTGCATTCCACAGTCAATAAGCTGCTCAAAGGAATTACTCTCAGTCAAACCTTGACCAACGTCGTCATCCCGGCTTTCGATATCAAGCGTCTCCAACCAGTCATCTTCTCTACAATCGACGTAGGAACCCGAACTTGACCATATAACCCTGATTTCGCCGACTCCAGATAGATATGGATCCTTATATTGCCGCTTTGATTTGAATTCTCATACGCCTCTCTTGATTTTCTTGCAATTTGACGGGGGGACAGGCGAAAAAGGATCCTCTGAAGAATGCGCGGTTGGCGGATGTTTGCCTTGGCACCTCCGCAGCTCCTACATTCCTCCCGGCGCACTTCTTCCAGACTACAGACAAGAACGGAAACACCCGTAGCTTTGATCTCGTTGATGGTGGGGTCGCTGCAAATAATCCAGTAAGTGCAAAAACGATAATGAAATTTGGCTATTTATATAATGGTAAAATGTATTCAAGAAGGGCATTACCCTGTTATTACTTACTAAACTTTTCTCACATGCCAAAATATGGTGTCTGACTACATGACAGGACAAAAGAAACAACAAAAGAGAGAATTAACAATATGCAATCGTGTGCTTTGCAGACCCTAGTTGCTTTGAACCTCGTTTGGAGAGAGAACCTATCGCAAAACGAATTGTTCAAGGGCATAAATCTAAGAGATACCGAT
This sequence comes from Eucalyptus victrix, assembly GCA_016097545.1. Lineage (NCBI taxonomy): Eukaryota > Viridiplantae > Streptophyta > Magnoliopsida > Myrtales > Myrtaceae > Eucalyptus > Eucalyptus victrix. The sequence continues at coordinate 43,999,736 of CM027843.1, read as the reverse complement.
CAAATACTAGTGCTGTCACTTGGTACTGGTACGACCAAGAATGAAGAGAAGTATAGTGCGACCGAGGCCGCTAAATGGGGACTCGTAGCCTGGATCAATAACAATGGTTCGACTCCAATAATCGATATCTTCAATGAAGCATGTTCCGATATGGTCGATATTCACTTGTCTACTCACTTCCAATCCTTAAGCTGCCAAAAAAATTACCTCCGAATTCAGGTATGAGATGGATTGCTAACATCGCATGTGGCTTCATAAAACATTGTCATTTTACCGCTTTACGCTGGCTCATGACCACGCGGCTTCTTTTGACATCATTTCTCGTGGATTGCTTCGAAACAGGATGACACCTTGACTGGAAACGAATCATCGCTTGATAATTCGACCCGCGAGAATCTAGAGAGGCTCGTGGAAATAGGGGAGAAGCTATTGCAGAAACGAGTGTCAAGGGTAAACTTGGAGACCGGTAAGTTTGAAGAGATTGAAGGAGAAGGCACCAACGGAGATGCGCTTAGGCGCTTTGCAATTCGGCTCTCTGAAGAAAGGAAGAGGCGAAACAAATAGATATTAGACATCCCAAAATGGTCTGTCGGCATTCGTGAACATGCTGCTTAGATGAATGTGAAATAGTTTATAGAATATTCCGTGCAAGAAATAGTCTCGGGTGTAAAGCTCTTCGCAATGTTTGTAGAATTTCTTCTGTCTACTTCAACTATGGAATTTTGTAATTTCAACTATGATGTAATTTAATTAAGTTCCAGCACTTTAAGTTTATCCCTAACTAGTTTTTCCTTTTTTTAACTTTCCCTAGAGTCGTAATATAGACATAATATGCAAATCCAAAATAAGGAATGTTCAATTTATGAGAGATATAAAGTACGAGTTCACTTCGAAATGTGGGCGTTTGTTGAGGCATTTAATGTTTAAGTGAGAAGAACATTACAAAAAGCATCACAAATATTATAACTTTCGTTCAACATTCACTTAATTATCATATTTTTTTTTCAATCACTTAAGTAAGATGGCTCTTAGAGAAACGTTCACTTGAGTAACATAACATTTTTTTCAATCACTTAAGTGCTAAATTTAGAAGTCACGACTCAAGTGATCTAAAAAAGGTTATAACAATCAAGTGAGAATTGTATGGAAATATGTCACTCAAGATGTCATTTTATCTCAACTTTTAAAATGTAGAATTATATTTTTTATAGAATTTTTTACACCTTAAATTGTCCAAAAATACATGTTACAGTATAGTCTATCCGAATCTTTTCATAACTTTTCAAAAATTAGAGTATTATTTGTGTTTCGGTAGAAAATTCAAATGTGGCTTACATGGTTGGCTTTAATACCGAATTGAAGAAGTAGTGATTCCTTCATATCCTTTGCTAAACATCCTAATCAAAATCCAAAATCGAAACAACGATTCCATTCATGTCTCTGCCGAACATGCCGCCTCTATCAAGAAACGAAGTGAATTAGAACTTTCGGCGAGAGGACATCAAGAAATAAAAGCTGGTTATCGGGTATGTGGCAAATGGACCTCTCCAAAGGAAAAAAGCCTTTAGGCCCCCAAAGATTTAAGGCCTCGCCCCATCGTCGTTTCTTCTGCAGCCGCCAGTTTCTCAGAGGAAAATATGAAGAGAAGAAACAATAAATAAGTTCACGAATCAATCCATGTCTTCTTCAACTGCTTGCATGATCTTATCACGTTTCCCTTACATCCAAGATCTGATGATGACTACCTCAACCTCTAAGCATTCCTTGTCACTTTATGCTCAAAACATTCAAATGCCAGCGACTGTTCTTTGCCTTGCGCTAATGTGGGGAAAATCAGACTTCTCTTGCGCTAGGATGAGCTTTAGCTCATTATTTTCTTATGGCGAGTTGTTTGCCTCTCGTACTGCGATTTGGATCGCAATTTTACCCACTAATTAAGTCTAATTATCTTGCTCGAAAACCAGATTAGTTTGCTGATAATGTGTCGAGCATAAAAGATAGGGTCCATGTTTAGCTTTAAATCGTTCCTCCAATGATACTGAGCGGGCATGGTAAAAGGAATCTCCACATACACGAGATACACGGGCATGAGAAAACAAATAATGCGCCTTTGGACAATCCAATGGGAATGAAGACCACCACATCATGAATCGTGCCATGTCCAAGGGAAGTTTACAGAAAACAGACTTTTTCCCTCAACTTTTTATTGTCCCTATCCCTTTTTTCGCTAAAGCGAATAGACTTTGGAATAGTGCACGAAGACTTGATGGAAACAGAAGTCGCCCAAGAAAAGAGCCCAATAATTGATTAGGCGCAGGAGAAAGCGCATTATTGCCACTTCCAAGAAGATTCCAGTTTCATTCGAGCTATAAAATATTACTGCGATAGGTTCTCACCAACAAATATTCATCTCTTAGTTGCTATCCATTTGCAAAACGACGAGTCAGTGTTCTGATTCTTCTTGAGCTGAGCTCTTCTCAGCCTTGTCCATGGCGAGAAGTGGATCTCCGACGGGGAAGATGATGACGGTCCTGAGTATCGACGGAGGTGGTGTGAGAGGGATCATTCCTGGCACGATCCTTGCCAATCTCGAATCCATACTTCAAGTAATCGCGCCCATTTATTTTATTTGTCAATGTTTCCTTCGTAGATGATGTTGGATAACAACTATTGAGTGTGGCATGTCAGCCATGAAAACGGTACCCCAAAATCTCCATAGTTAGAATTTAGAATAGAAGAAAAAAAGATTTGTGTACCTAATTTGGAATCTGTCATATTCAGAGCTCAAATGCTTTTCCTCTATTATCCTCTGTACCATTAGCTCAATGAAACCATTTCTCATGGATTACGTTCTATAACTGCTCATTATATGAGGTTTTTGTGTATTAGGATTAGAAGAGATTTGAACAATATATATATAGAGTCTTCTGCCACAGGCCTCTCATCATAGATCAGGCTCTATTCAGCCCCTACAAGCGATGCTCATATTAGACTAATTCGGAATCTTTATATCTCATCTTATTAGATAAACTTTGTAAAAAAGTAAAATTTAATCTTAGTTAATATAGTCCACATCAAAAAAAAAAAAAAAAAAAAACTATTACATGGCAGCTGCCCGTTCTAATCACTCAGCTGGCACGGACAGCTGGATTAGAGTCGGGTGAGGTGGCTCACGAAAGCAACATAAGCTACTGAGGTTTTGATGGTCCTCCAGCTATGAAGAAAAGCATCTTATGAAAATTGCAGCATCCCCTTTAACATTTGCAGCTGCTGTTAGGAAGCTATTAACATGGGCATTTTTAATCTGTCTGAATAGTCTTATTTTTATGGTGATCATAGCAGTCGTTTAAAGTTGATGAAAATTACAGGAATTGGAACCAAACAGAAGGGACCTGAGAATTGCAGATTATTTCGACATAATTGCTGGCACAAGCACGGGTGGGTTGATCACGGCCATGATTACAGCACCAAATGAGAACAACCGTCCGAAGTTTCCAGCCTGTGAAATCAATAATTTTTACTTTAAGAGTTGTCCTAAAATATTCCCCCAGAAATGGTAAGTTATGTTAATTCATTTTCTTCTTTCCTTTAAATATAATTCTTCGAGTCATGTGAACATCCAAGCAATAATCTAAAAAGGAAAGTCAGCTTTAAATTTCTGTAATCAATTAAACTAGTATTATGTCTATTCGTTGTGCAAGCGTGAATTTTTTTATTTGAATAAAATTGGAATATATGTGTATTTTAGCTTAAATTATTCATCATATTGTAAAACCATTTCATATGGATCTTCCTCTTTTAAACAAAACGAAGGTGAAATTCTTAGTTCATATTATATATTAATTAGGCAAAATATTGAGACTCCATAATCATTAGAAAATTTCAAATTTTTGTTGTTATATGACATAGGAAAATTTTATATGTGATCAGCAGCATTATTTCAATATTGAGAGGAACACTAAAAATATTTCAAGGAAATACTTCACAAGAAAAGTTACAGATATCTTATGATTTTCGATAATTGCTAGTTTATAATATTAAAATCATTAAAACTATTTTATTTTATAGCAAAACTCATGGTACTTCATGAGAAGCACAAAATCCAAGTTAGAAGCAAAATGAATGGAGAGTGCACGCAAAGTACTCCTTGCAAGGAGACTTATTGATCCCTTACAAATTAGAATCCCTTACAAATGAAGAGCTTCCCATTATATATTTATAAAGGTCTTTTTACTGTAAAAAGCAATGATACAAATGGGCAAAGTTTATAAGAAAATTGATGTATCGACTATTTAGCGATGCTTGGTAATTAATCAGACGTATCAAGAGAAGTCACTTACTACTAATTATTAACATTTGCATTCTTTTTTATTGGGTAGATTTATTTAATCAATTGGACTCGGAATTGATATCATCGTTCAATTTATCCCGGTCTCAAGCAAGTTTATAACGTGTCTTATAAACAGTCGCAATAAGATGATGAATTCAATAATAAGCTGGGTAAGCGCACTCATGGGGCCAAAGCATGACGGGAAGAAGTTGAAATCCCTGGTCGAAGATGCGCTCGGTGCCACCACTCTAAGTCAAACCTTGACCAACGTCGTCATCCCGACTTTCGACATCAAGCTTCTCCAACCAGTCATCTTCTCTACCGACGCCGTAAGAACCCGGACTCGACCACATAACCACATAACCCTGATTTCGCCAGCTCTAGATAGATGTCGATTTATACCCGGTCAGTTCAATATAAACTCTCCTATGTCGCTTTGGAGTTTCTAACAATTGATGGGGGACAGGCAAGAACGAATCCTTTAAAGAATGCGCGGTTGGCGGATGTTTGCATGTGCACCTCCGCAGCTCCCATATTCCTCCCGCCGTACTACTTCAAGACCGAAGACAAGAACGAGGAGCGTCACTTCAATCTCATCGATGGTGGGGTTGCAGCAAATAATCCCGTAAGTGCAAACACGAGAACTAGGGTTCCGGTATAAATTCATTCGCATTACACTGATATTATGTACTAAACTATTCTAAGATTGCTAGTTCGGTGTCTGACCATATGACAGTAAGTATTCTTTTGATTATTTTGAAACGTTATCAAGTTTCATTTATTATAAAGCTTAACACAAGAAGTCAGGCCAAAATAAAGAAGAAAAGAGAGACCTAACAATATGCAATTCTGTGTTTTGCAGACCTTAGTTGCTCTCACCCACATTAAGAGAGAGATTTTCTCGCAAAACGGAGAGTGCAAGGACAAAAATCCAGGACACATCGATCGGATATTAGTGCTATCACTCGGTACTGGTGCGGCTCACAATAAAGGGAAGTATAGTGCGGCCAAGGCCGCCAGATGGGGACTTATCAATTGGAACATTGACCATGGTTTCACTCCGTTGTTTGACATCTTCAACGACGTGATCACTGATATGGTCGATATTTACTTGTCTAGTCTCTTCCGATTCTTCAAATGCGAGCAAAATTACCTCCGGATTCAGGTATGAGATGAATTGCTTGTATAGCGTTTGGCTTCATGAAACACCATTATTTTAATGCCATAGACTAGCTCATGACTAGGCGACTTATTTTGAAATGATTTCACAAGGGCTACTTACAAAACAGGATGACACCTTGACCGGAGAAGAATCATTGGTTGATGCTGTGACCCTGGAGAATCTACTTAGGCTGGAGGAAATAGGGCAGAAGCTATTGCAAAAACCGGAGTCAAGGGTAAACTTGGAGACCGGTAAATTCGAAGAGACTGAAAAACATCGCACCAATGAAGACGCACTTCGGGAATTTGCAGAACGGCTCGTTAATGAAAGGAAGAGAAGAGAAGAGGAAGAGAAGAAAGAGGAAGAGAAGAAAACAAGTAGGAATTTGTACATCCAAAAATGATCTCTCGTGATTCATGATGCTGCTACTTAGATGAACTCGAGATAGCTTATAGGATCTTCCATAAACAATAATAGTCTTACAAGTAAAGCGCATTGGGATATTGGTAGAATTTCGTCTTCATTAAATATAAATTTTGCAATTTCAACCATGATGTAATTTAATTGAGTTCCAGTACTACAATATCAATTAATGTAAACTATATTAGAAAAACTCTTATAGTTCATCCTTCCATTAAACTCATTTTAAAAGTGTTGATATGGACATTTTCACGTTTTTAAAGCTCCATTTTTCTGTTCACCTAACCATCCGACATGACGTGCAATATGGCAAATCCGTTGGCAACACTATTAATGTTAGCTAAAAAGGGAGGGAAAATTGGGGTTGCACAAGAATAGAGGACAAATTAGGGTCGCGGGAAACAAATTGAGGATAAGACGAAGTAAACAGGGTAGCAAAAAGATTTTCTTTATTTTAAGGCAATGTAGACCACGTTACTTGTAATTTGTTGAAGAAATGCTTGATTGGATGGAGGAGTCAAGTCAACACGTATGGAATCTCGGGGGCTCTGCCAAAAGTTAGGGTTAATTTAGGGTTTTCGCAGCATTTGGGTCTCGGGAAACGACCACATGGTAGAGTCTTTCAGGTCTTTTTAAAGAAATGCTTGATTGGATGGAGGAGTCAAGTCAACAAGTACGGAATCTTGGGGGCTCTGCCAAAAGTTAGGGTTGATTTAGGGTTTTCGCAGCATTTGGGTCTCGGGAAACGACCACATGGTAAGAGTCTTTCAGGTCTTTTTAAAACATTATGTCTGCGATAACCATTGTTGTCGTGCCATCCAATGCAAAAAGGCTCTACTGAGCTCGAAAAACGACGAGCAACCCGAGACTGCTCGTCACTGTGGTCCCTATGATAGTTATAGTTAGGTGTGCTTTAGCGGCACCTAACTTATATTTGTCTTTGCGTAGTGAAATGGCAGATGGGAAGATTCTTATTTTGACCGTGGCTTGGGAGAAGACAGTGGCAGAATGCTTGAATATGCAGAAGACATCATGTAATCACATGTTTGAAACAAATTACCGCGGATCCGGTCAATCCCCGACGTTGGAAGGAGCGATGATTTGGATTTCAGTTATGATTTCTTTCGATAAATCCCAAGTGCCTGGAATGCCAACTTTGTTGAGCCTTAATTTTCTTATATGTTTTCAAAAATGTTACGTTTGATGTCAGATTTGTCAATTGGCCAAAAATAAAAGGAATGAGTGTATTGAAAGTTATAAAATTTATCATGAAAATACAATTAAATCATAAAATTTTCAAAAAAATGTAATCAAGTCATAAAACTTATCAAAGCGGTTCAATTTAAGTCATTTTATTGATTGCAATTTTTGAAAATTTTAAAATTCGGTTGTACTTTCTAGACAAGTTTTAAGACTTTATTAAACTTTTAGAAAGTTTTAGGACTTTATTGAACTTTTTGAAAGTTTTAAGACTTGATTGAATTTTCGTGACAAATTTTAGAATTTAATTGTACTTTTTGAAAGTTTTATAATTCAATTTTATTTTCATAATAAGTTTTAGGACTTCTAATAAACTTATCTTAAAATAAAAATAAAAACTCCAATGGCGTGCTAGCACAACTTGCAAGGACGAATGGTGACTTTTTCCCATAAATTTTAACGATTAAGTTAGCATATTTAAAAAAAAAATTAATGGCTCCATAATTATTTGTTTCACTAAAGTAAATGGAAAGACTTTGGAAGGATCGACAAAGGCGTGACAGAAAACAGAACTCACCAATAGAAAAGCACCCATTAACGGATTGGTTACGAGAGAGCTCGTTCTTCCAAAAAAAGCACTAGAATATTCCTGCTTCATTCAGGCTTTAAAATACTGCCACGAATAGTTCCCATCAACCTATGCCTATCTCTTAACTGCTATCACTTAGCAAAACGACGCTTGCCCCAATTCTTCCTAAGCCGAGCTCTTCCCATTCGTTTCCATGGCGAGTAGTGGATCCTTAAGAAGGAAGATGGTGACGGTCCTGAGCATCGACGGAGGCGGTGTTAGAGGGATCATTCCAGGCACGGTCCTAGCGTCTCTCGAATCCAAGCTCCAAGTAATTGCACCCACTTATTCTATTTGTCAATGTTTTCTGTTAAGGATAATGTTGGACGACCATGGACAACCAACTGGTAAACTGTGAGTGTGGCGATCTCCCACCCTCATCACATGGTCAGTAAAGGCAGCTAGGTGAGGCAGCTTCATGAAAGCTGCATACGCTACTGCGAATTTGATGTGCTACAGTCATGAAGAGTCTGTCTAATATCTTGGGAAAATTGCCGTATCCCTCTTCCCATTGTAACTGCAGTATACAATGGTGTCGTAGAATCAACTTGGGTACTTTTATATTTATAGGAATATTCTTTCGTTTTCATGGTGATGAAAGTGCTAGTTTAAAGTTGAAAAAATTTACAGGAACTGGATGGACCAGATTCGAGAATTGCAGATTATTTCGACATAATTGCTGGGACAAGCACTGGTGGATTGGTGACGGCTATGATAACAGCACCCAATAAGGACCATCGTCCGATGTTTGCAGCCCGTGACATTATTAAATTTTACTTGGAGCATTGTCCTCAAATATTTCCCCAGAAAAAGTAAGTTATGTTAAACCCTTTTCTTCTTTTCTTAAATATAATCTTCAAGTCACTTGAAAATCCAAGGAATAATCCAAGGAGGAAAGTTCAATGAAAAAGTCCCTTCAAATGTCTGTAATCAGAAAAACTAAATAGTATAACCGTGCATTGCACTGACATGAATTTTTTCGCTAGAATAAAATTGGAATGTGTATTTTTCTGTAAATTATTCGTTATAGAGTAAATTATCTCATATGAAGTTTTCTCTTTTAAACAAAATAAAGGCAAATAATTAATGGGAAGAGTTATAAGAAAATGTTAGAACTTTCAATAATTGCTAATTTGAAACATTAAAACTCACTAAAATTAATCTTTTTATATTTTTAACAAAACGTATGGTACTTAATGAGATACAAATTCCTAGTTGGAAGCAAAATGCATATAGTGCAAGAAAAGTATCCATTGGGAGGAAAATGATGATGACTTACGAAAGAATTCTATGTGCTACTTTTGCGGGCAATCCTCAAAGACGAGCTTTCTTATATATTTATAAGGACTGTCGACATTATTACTGTGATAGGCGATGACAGAGATAGTTTAAAATTATAAGAAAATTGATGTATCAACTATCAAAGTGATGCTTGATATTTAATTGGGTGGGACTAATTCCGCGATCTTTTAGCGCTTTCTTTATGTTAACTAACCAAATTTCCCTTCAATTACAAGACTCCGTTCAATACTAATAATTATCATTATCTCTTTCTCTCATTGAAATTAATCTCCTAAAGAAATCACTAATAAAGTCTTAAACATATTATATTTATATCAATTCAATTCTAAACCCCTCAATTTGTCCAATTTAGTCTTAAACATTTTGATAATTTGTCAATTGAGTTCTTCTGGCTAATTTTAATAGAAAATTGCTGACATGGATAACAGTCGTCATATATGTCACAGTTGGCACTGACATAAATAATTTTTGTAATTTTTCAAAGAACTTGATTGTTTTAATTTTTATTTTCTTTTTTTCTCTACTTTTTTTCCCCGTTGTGCTAACAAGTGTCCCCAACGACCCTCCCTGGCTGAAAAAGCCTTGGGCAAGGCAGTTGCCTCACCCATAGCTAATGAGGCCACGAAGGCTCTCTCTCACACAGTGAGTGAGGATGAGATGGCCTTCTACCTTCGTGGCCAACCAAAGTTGCCAGTGACCCTTCATCAACACAATGAAAAAAAAAATGAAGCAAAGAAAAGAGGGATAAGAAAAATTTTATGAAAAAATCAATTTAAAAAAAAATACCAAAATCATCTATGTCAACGCTAGTTATGCCGATTGTGCCATGTAGGACAACATTGGCACAACCGATATCCACGTCGGCAATTTCCAGCCAAAATTAACTGGAATGGCTCAATTGACAAATTATCAAAAGGTTTATGATCAAATTAGCCGTATTTAAAGGTTTATGACGGAATTAGCACGACTGTAATAGATTTAAGACTTTTTTTGGTAATTTTACTTATCTTTCCTTGACATAGCCTATCTAAAGAAAATATTGGGTGTTTTATACACCCAATATTTTCTAGCCTATCTATGCTAAATTTCAAAGCCAAAACACATCTTTACTTTTGAGACCATGAATTCATTGATTTGTTGAAGAAATAATGTTGCTAAATTTGAGTGGTTAGAAAGTTGTTAATTTGTTCTTTTGTCTAAACTTTAAGTAATTTTGATGGGAATCAAAATCTATCTAGTTACAGTTTCTTTGCATTTAAACTTTCGTTTATTCATAGAAAAAGCTCTGTAATCATGGTTTGTGAGCAATATTCTTCATTCATGATTGAACAATAACAACAAAAGTTTAGTCTTTATGGTCTAAAAAATTGGAAGGAACAAATGAGCTACATCCTGAATTTTGTTTTTGCTATATTGGCGGCATTGTCCTCTCAAAGTTTGGTGCAAGAAAGAGTAAAGCAACATATTTTTCAATTAAACCAAGATAGATGTTGGGTTATCTTAGGCCTTTGTTACCACAAAAGCTAGTTCAAAGAGTGAGAATTTCCATCACACTTATAAATTAACAATTAGCCTCTTTCACAATCGATATAAGATAACATCAACAATCTTCTCCTCGCACATTAGGTCCTAGGTCAAAGTAGTAACAACATGTATCTCTCGTGTGACTATTTGATCCAAACTTGTTAGTTACCTAGGTTTTGATATCAAATGTTAGGATTAAGCACACAAACACAACATACAAAAAGAGTATAGGTGAGAAAGAGAAATTGACAAGATTTATCTTGGTTTGCCCTTAACCAAAGGCTACATTCAGCAAAGAATTCCACTGGAATTAACTCATTCCACCTCTCTATTATAACTCTCAATTACAAGAAAATGATATTATATATAGTCAATAGTTATTCATGTGCCTAAGCCCTAACTACTAATAAAATATGCACCCAAACCATAAAAGTCCTCTAGCGTTTCAAGGGCACTGCCCTCTAAGACTCCCGTTGGGGTGGCCCCTCAAACCCCTACCCACTCGCTGGGTTGTGTCTTATAGGGGTGTGCGAAGAAATTGGGAATTGCCCAGCCACCCAAACCTCCTAGAACTGGATCGAACCAATCAGGAACCGGTGGTTCTTAAGAGAACCGATCCAATTCCCAATTCCATGGGCAGATCTACCTAACCAGACCAGATCGATATTATGATAATATATTAAATTTTAATATTAAAAAATGAAAATTTGAAATCACTAAATCTGAAATTTAGGGCTCATTCTCGTTATTCTCTCTCGCATCTCTCTCAATTCTCCGTCTTTGTCTCTCTTACAATCACTCAAACTCTCTCTGTCCCATCTCCGTCTCTCAACTCATGGCCGTGCACGCATCTTGAATCACAGTCACAGTCACACCTCTCAACTCCAATTGCCTCATGACCGTGCCACAATTCATCGCCTCCCTCTCTTGACTCACGGTCGTGCCTTTGGCCATTCATTGCCTCCCTCCCTCACTCTCAATTGCTCGCCTCCATTTGTGGTAAGTTCGAATCTCTAATCTTCAATCTACTCAATATATCCAGTAAGTTATTTGTTTGTTTAGTTGGTTTAGGTCAAAACCCTAAACCCCTAAATTTCTAAAAGCCTCTCTCTCTTTCTCCCAACGATGATGATTTCTCTACTAATTTCTTCCATTATTACTAGAGAAAACTACTGAGAAAGGTCTTGGAATTTGCGTTGTGGTGTGGGTTTTCTATGAAGATGATTGGGATTGGAAGATAAAGCTATTTTTCATATGTACTAATTCTAGTACATTACTTAGGAGCAACTAGTGCGTGCAAACCCTAATGTCTCCAACATGATCTTCAAGTAGCTGTGGTGGCTATGTTTCTTCAATCCTCTATTGGATATTGGCAGCTATACAACTGTATATGTGGGATTTGTAGTTCGCACAACAGATGTTCGTGAAAACATTTCAAAGAATTGAAAAAAAAATGGAAAATTTTACAATTTGTATAACGTGTGGTGGCTTGTGAGTGGTGGCATTGATCCTGAGATAGGCAATATTAATTGTCAGAAATGATGATGGGGTAGTTGAGAATGTGTTTTGAATGAAGTAGGCGTACATTACTCTATGTTGATGGATGTGATGATGTGATTATTGTGAATCAATAATTGTAACATCATGGGTCTTCATTGTACACATATTGTCCGCTTTGAACACTAAATTCTCACGGTTTTGTTCTTCTCAAGACAACCCATACTACCCAAAAAAAAAAAACACATGTGTACAATTAGAAGTCCCATTGCCTTATAAGGCAGCCCAGAACTCCCTCCTTAGGTGATGTGAAACAAGAGACATACCCCCTCCCTACACACGTCTGAGGACCAAGGCACGGACACACTGACATCCCTCCTCCCCATGCACAAGCTGTCACACTCTCCACCCCTTAGGAGCATAGCATCCTCGCTGTAACCCCACACGTGGTCGAGAGTCAGCTCTAATACCACTTGTAACACCCTGAGCACTGTACACATATTGTCCGCTTTGGATACTAAGTCTTCACAGTTTTATTCTTCTCAAGATAGTCCATACTACCCCAAGAAAACACTTGTGTACAATTAGAGGTCACATTGCCTTATAAGGCAGCCCATAACTCCCTCCCTAGATGATGTGAGACAAGAGACATGCCCCCTCCTTCCGCAAGTCCGGAGACTGAGGCGTGGACGCACCACCATCCCTCCTCCCCATGCATAGCCACTTGGTCTATCACACTCTCTACCCCTTAGGAGCACAGCGTCCTCACTATGGCCCCACACGCGGTCAAGAGTCGACTCTGATACCACTTGTAACATCCTAGGTCTCCACTGTACACATATTATCCGCTTTGGACACTAAGTCCTCACGGTTTTGTTCTTCTCAGGGCAACCCATACTACCCCAAGAAAACGCATGTGTACAATTAGAAGTCTCATTGCCTTATAAGGCAACCCAGAACTCCCTCCCTAAGCAATGTGAGACAAGAGACATGCCCCCTCCCCGCGCACGTCCAGGGATCAAGGCGCGGACGCACAGCCATCCCTCCTCCCAGTGCACCACCGCTTGGGCCATCACAGTAATATTTTCTTGTGTTTGGATTATCGAATTGGAATGCATGCCCTCTACTTGATGGAATTCCTAAATGAGGCAAGCATGTGTTATGTTCAAACTAAAAACTTTTTAGTTGCGCAGACTTTATAGTAAAAAAAATGGCAATATTTGGTTAATGTTTGGTGAGACCGGTTTCCTAGATCCATCCGGGAATCAGACCGGACCAACGATCCGATTCCCGAGTGGATACATGCAACTAACGAGCAATTCTTGGTTTCTATTTTTTGGAACCGATCCTTAATGAGTAGTTTTCGATTCTAGGGTAGGAACTGCCAACCCGGACCATACACACCCCTAATGTCTTCCTATTGAGTATAAACCACACCACAGCAATAGAAAAGTAGCAACTCATTGATCATTAACCTTCCCAAAAATTTTGTTACTAAATATCATGGTTAACAAAGTTGAAGTGCAATTTGGTCAATTAGCATAAAAATTGTGTATTAGGCAAAAAGGATGTGCAAAATCAAACGTATCAAGTGAAGTCACTTGCTACAAATTATTAAAACAAATTATTAACATCAGTATTCCTTTTGTTGGGTGGATTTGTTTAGTCAATTGGACTCGAATTTGATATCATTGTTCATTATATCCCAGTCTCAAACAAGTTTCTAACCTGTCTTATACAACTTTGAAACAGTCGTAACAACATGATGAATCCACTAAGAAGCTTGGTAGGCGCATCCATGGGGCCAAAGTATGACGGGAAGAAGTTGCGATCCCTAGTTAATGGCTTGCTCGGAGACATCACTCTCAGTCAAACCTTGACCAACGTTGTCGTCCCGACTTTCGACATCAAGCATCTCCAACCGGTCATCTTCTCTACCCACGACGTAAGAACTCGAACTTGACAATATAACCCTGATTTCACTGACTCTAGATAGATATCGATTATTGTACTGTTGGCTTAATTTAAATTCACTTATGTCCCTTTTGAGTTTCTTATAATTGATGGGAGGGACAGGCAAGGGCAAATCCTCTAAAGGATGCGCGGTTGGCAGATGTTTGCATTGGCACCTCCGCAGCTCCCACATTCCTCCCGGCGCACTACTTCGAGACTAGAGACGAGAACGGGAAGGCCCATAGTTTTGATCTCATTGACGGTGGGGTCGCCGCAAATAATCCCGTAAGTGCAAAAATGGGAACGAAGTTTCGGGTATAATATTATGATACAATGAAATTAAGAACCGCATCACACTGTTATTATTTCCTAAGCTTTTCTAAGATGCGCTAATTCAGCGTCTGACTATACGACAGGAAATCACGAGCAAAGTTTTTCCTTAATTATGTAGAAAAATTACAAAGTTTCGTTTGTTATAAAGCTTATTACCACCAGTTAATATCCCAGGACAAAAGAAGCAACAAAAGAGAGAAGTAACAACATGCAATCTTGTGTTTTGCAGACCCTAGTTGCTCTGAGCCACATTAAGAGAGAGAGCCTCTTGCATGACGGAGAGTTCAAGGACATAAATTTAAGAGAGACCGATCCGATACTAGTGCTATCACTCGGTACCGGTGTGGCCAAGCATGAAGAGAAGTACAGTGCGACCGAGGCCTCTAGATGGGGACTCATCAATTGGATTCTTTACAATGGTTTCACTCCATTACTCGATATCTTCAACGACGCAAGCTCTGACATGGTCGATATTCACTTGTCCACTCTCTTTCAATTCTTAAGTTGCAAGCACAATTACCTCCGGATTCAGGTATGAGATGGATTGCAAACATCGTTTTTGGCTTCAAGATATACTGTCATTTTGGCGCTCTAAACTCGTGGTCTTATTTTGAAATGATTCCACGCGGGTTGCTTCGAAGCAGGACGACACCCTAATTGGAGAAGAGTCATCAGTTGATGTTGCAACCCCAAAGAATCTACAAAGGCTCATGGAAATAGGGCAGAAGCTATTGCAGAAACCAGTGTCAAGGGTAAAATTGGAGACCGGTAGGTTTGAAGAGATTGAAGGAGAAGGCACCAATGGAGACGCGCTCGATTGCTTTGCAACTCGGCTCTCCACAGAGAGAAAGAGGCGAAACGAGTAGGACTTCACACATTTGCCATGATTCATGAAGATGCTGCTTAGATGAATTCGCGATATTGGTAGAATTGTTTTTTTCTTTTTTCTTTGTCTCCTTCAATTATGAACTTTTGTAATTTCAATCGGGAAGCAATTTAATTGAGTTCCAATACTTTAAGTTTATTATATTTTATTTTTTCCGAAATATGTCACTAGAGTAATGATAGAGACAAAATATGCAAATCCAAAATTATGCATGTTCAATGTACGAGAGATATAAAGTAAAAGTATACTTAGGCTCCGTTCGTTTCATGAAAAATGTAATATTTTTGGAAATTATTTTCCAGGAAATTATTTTCTAGGAAAATAACAATATTTTTCAGTGTTCAACTGAAACCTAAAATTGAAGTGGAATATATTTTCCATTGTTTAGTAAAGAAAATTGTTTCCTCCATGCATTCCTTTTCAATAAAAATTCTTTCCCAGTAGGTCGATGACCACAACGACGGCCAACAATCGGCCATAAGTGAGCTCAAGCCTCGTCGGGCCTTGCCACAAGCCAGCGAGGCTCTGGCAAGGCTCCGTATCGCCAAATTTGACAAGTTGGGCGAGGCTCAAGCCTCACTAACCTTCAACAAGCTAGGCAAGGGTCAAGCCTTGCCCAAAGTTGTATCCAACCTCTAGTGACTTTGTGCATGGCTCAAGCCCCACCTACCTTGCCACTCTAGCGGCCCAAGCTCACCCAACAACCTCAGGCGAGCTTGCTTGTGGCTGATCGCTGACTATCGCTATGGCTGGCAACTAACAACCAACTAAAGAAGAAGGAAAAGAAAAAGAAAAAATAATTAAAAATAATTAAAATTTTGAATTTTAAAAAATCTAAAAATATAAAAATAATAGGAAAATGTGTTTGGTAAAAAAATAATGTTTGGTTTAGAGGTGAAAGAAAGAGGATGGAAATGTTTTCCGCTTCCTAAAAAGCAAATAACATTTTCCCCTATTATGGAAGATTTTTTTTTATTGATGGAAAATGAACGCCAGAAAATACGGAAAAACATTTTCCTATAAGTTATTTTCCGCGAAACAAATAAGTGTTGAAACTGTGGATGTTTTTTGGGGCTTTTTAACTTTTATAGCCTAGAGTTGTACTGTTCATAAAATTTTATACACCCAAAAATGTTCAATTTGCATATTATAGTACATAAATTCATTCCAAAATTTATAAAATTAAAGTATTATTTGTGTGGCGGAAAATTCAAATGTGACTTGTGTGGTTGGCTTTAAAACACAATAGAAGAAGTAATCATTCGTTCGTATGGTAAGTGGAATTTCATTAGGTCATACGAGGACTAAAATCCTTATCAAAGATGATAATCCGAATTAAAGTCGAAACAACGACTCCTTCCTGTCTCTACCAAACATGGAGCTCATGTAACGCACAGTCGGGTTGTTCACACACCGGATCTCTCGATAAATATATAAAGAGAGATAAAGAGAGATGTGAAAATAATAGCCTTTATGTATCCCCCTCACCCCCTGAGAGAGACGAGTTTTCGTTAGGCAAGTCACAGACACCTCAACACACTGAATCAACATCATTTCGAATGTTGGGTAAGAATTCCAAGCCTAAATGCCTATAATCGGAGAAATTCCTTAGTAAAGCTGTAATTTCAAACAGTGTTAAATTTTAAGTTGCTGGGTTGATTTTAGAGGTCGTTGATCTATGAACTCATTTTGTTAAAAGAAAAAACTTAAGGGTATCATGGAATCGTGAAAATCTATGAAAGTTGAATTGGGGTTACAGTTTAGTTGGGGTCAAATTTAAAAATTTGTTATGCACTGCTAGAATCAAATTCAAATTACTGCATTTGGCACCGGTTTTTGCCCATCTCCAGCCATCTTTTGGGTTGGAGGCAAATTCACTTTTTAAGTATGTCAAGTTAGCTTACCAATGGGCTTACTAATGACTCCAAACCCACTTGAAACAAGCGTCAATAGAGTCAAACGAACCATGTGCAAGCAGCATCAGTACAGTAGATAGCAGTGTTTGTTCTACTTTGGGCAAGCTTTTTTCATTGGCCCATCGGAGTCACTTTGTCATCAAATAAGCTTAGTTTAGTCGATTCTTTGTTAAGGTAGTCATCTACTCAATTTTGATATCCATTTCTTGCTTAATTGATAGAATTTGGAGATTTCTCTCTTGAGGCAGCTTTCATTATTTGGTTTTGCATTTTTAGGTGAATAGTGCTTATCTCTAGTATGATTTGTAAACTCATGTTTTAAAAATAATAGGAATTAGATATGTTATAAATTATCGATAGGCATCGCACAGTATGATATTAATTTTTTTTAAAAGATGGTGTTTAGAACATATTTATTGTATAAAGTCGAATCACACATTTATCACCTCTTTGATTATTTGAAAGGGCATTGAAGAGTATTTGTTGAAATAGATTTGGAGTTCACTCTTTGTAAAATGGTTTAAGAAATGCTATATCAAATGTATTATTCTTGAGGGAGAAAATGCGAAAGTTTATCATTATTAATCTGTGAACTTAGTTATTTAAATGAATTTTTTAAATGATTTTGTCAGTGGTTGGAGAATTGTATTGATGGTTTCGTACTCTTATTGCTATTAGCAATCGAAGGGTTGTGAGTTTGCATGCCATCCACCAGAGATATTTGGGCTGAGCCACCAACTAATATAGGTGGAGACCTAAATCGAAGGAAATCTTGGAGACCTAAACCAAGAAAAATCTTGGTAGGCTTTGCGACAAGGCATGCACAGTCATAATTTGATATTAAGAAATAAGTTAACGAATGTACTTCCTATTAATGTTGGCTTTGATATTGTTGATTGTATGTATAAAGTTTTGTTGAAGTGGTATAACTCATCTTTAATCTTGTCCGAATGAGTATTTATGATATGTAAGATCTACATAGAAGAAATTTTTACTACTCCTTTAATAGTGTGTTGAATGAGTTAGAAAAGGTCCCCCATTGATAAATTGGTGTAGTGTGGAGCATTTCTACATAACTCATTGATTTAAATTTTTTCAGTGAAAGTGAGTTTAGCTAGATATATGGACAGCTTGAATTTGAGCTCCCTTAGGCGGTCTCCTCTATTGAAGGTATCCAATATCTAATACACACTCCCAACACAATGATTTGCTTGTACTATTCATCTCAATTCTTTGAAGTTTCTCTAGCTACAGATGAATAGCAAGTGAGCGATTTCAGCGGGTGAGTTTTGGGGGTTGGATTTTGGTACAAGTTAAAGATAGTTGTATATATATATCTGAAATAGCATTTGTTGGATTTGGTTTTGTTGGTGACTGCAGATGTATATATTTTTCTGGTGCACTTAGTACTCTAATCAACTAGCTTTCTGTTTTATCACGATATGGTAAGTAAATAAGAAAACACGACGGGACAGAAACAAGGACTCACGATCAAGTCTCTCAAGAGGAGAGCCAAACAGGAATCGCCAACATTATATGGGCGACTGAGAGAAGCTACAGTTCTAGAAGATCAAATTCTCCCGGTGCGGACAACTGTTTATCCACCATGTTTACGAATTCTTCTTGGCTGTATAGGACTTTAGAATCATAAGACGAGTGCAAGGAAACAAAAGAATTCATCCTTCTAGTTGTTTTTTCATAAGTCACATAACTGGCTAATCGAGTCTGATTTCAGAGAGAAATCTCACAAATAATGTTTGACTATGCAGCAAGTTGATGCAATGAATCTGTACAGGTACAAGAGACAAGCCTCACCATTAATTCCTCTTAAAAAATCTGCTCCTCTGTTTCAATTCATACAACATCCGTATTGAAAGAAACTATTGTACACGAAAGCTATTATCTACAGACTCACTCACACTACATCAGCCGCATGATGAGGTGAAGAAATTACCTCGAGAAAGTGCAAGTTGTAAAGACCGACTTCAATAGCTGCAGCTGATGCCCCCATGCCTGTGTGTAGATACAAAATCTGCTCCTAAAATGTGTCAAGACTTCCAGCGCAAGCATTTATGACTTCAGGCAACAATGATTCTAGAACGAGACAAGGAAGCTACGAATAAAACTTTGAGCTGCATGTGAACTCCTTGCACATGCAGAGTCCATCTACATCAGAGCCTAATTAAGAGCAGAACCTGGCAGCTGTCCCCAAATAAATCATCTGGAAACTCGATTCTTTTTAGCGCTGCTTTTGAATGAGCTAGGACGATTAGAAGATGGACTGGGATAGTTCATTGTTTGATCTGAATGAGGAGGAGACAAATTGGAAAGCACCTCAAGGGTAGAACGAGGAGAATAACGGGACACTAGTGTCAAGTCAGGAGTCTCAACATGAGATTGTCGGCCACCCTCACTGGTGAAAAAGAGTAATTAGAAAGTTTCAACCAACAGTATGCAACAACAGATGCACCACTTACAGATCTAAGTTTGAAAAATCAGGTAAGGGGTAAGGGAATGCGTGAAGGCTAACCTCTAGAGCTGTACCTGTCAATAACCGCCTTAAATGCTGTACTTTGTGCAGCTGTTGGCAAGATGGGCAGCTTGTCAACAGTATGCTTGACATGCTCTTGTGGACTATGGGATAAATCCTATAAAACCACACCAACTGGATATTGAGAACAATGGTCTATTATGGAGTTCTTATTACTTGTAAAGTTTTAGGAGTCAGCCAAAAAGTGGAACGTGCTGATTACCGTCGATTTTCTGCTTAGCACTCGAGTATGAGGCGGGACATCTATCTGCTGTGAGCTTTTGAGGAAAGGATGTTCAAGTAGCTTGGCTGCTGAAGGCCTTTCAGCTGGATCCCTTCGAAAGCAGCATTGCAGGAAATCCTTTCCCTCAGGTGATAATGTTTCAGGTATTGATGGGGAATTATTCATAGCTTTAAACATAGCTGCAGCCTGCAATTAGATACTTTGACTCAGGATAACCAAAAAGCTTATGAAGTAAATACTCACTGGAAACTGCAATACAAAGTGCACCAAACTATAACAAAATCCTCAACATAGTTTATTGACCCAGAACTAAGGTTAATAGCAATGTCTCAGTACCATCTTATATCCATGTAGGAACATACTAATGGTCTGGCTTTTCTCATATATAAGATGTGCAGTATTTAACACCATAAAAAGATCAGGACAAAAAATGCAATAAAAAGCCGCTGTTGATCTTAGCCAAAAAGATAAGAAGATATAGACAGATAACATAGTTGGAAACCCAACTTCTGCCATGGTAGTGAATTGCAAATGTATTAGCAAGTTTGGGCAAGAGCTTCATGTCTCGATACAAGTTTGGAACCAAACCTTAGTTATTAGTTAAAACATACTGCAGAAGCACATAAACAGAATGCAACTGACTGAAAGATATTATTATTATTATTAAAAAGTGATTGCATTATGCCATTGACCTTTTCAGCTTAGACCTTTAGGTATCTCTAACTTTTTCACTTCATTCCACAATGTACAGAGCTTATTGGACCAAACAAAACAATGCTCTTACCCCCTCAAACTCACTCCAAGGGGGTTTGCCAGTTAGCATTTCGACAATAGTGCATCCCAAACTCCATATATCAACAGCACGAGCATGATCGGAGCCATTATTTTTCTGCATCACAGCCTGTATGAGCTGCAGAGAATGTAATTGTATCAGAGACACCAAGCTACAAGAAGGTAACACAAAAGTTCATGAAATAGGAACTACCTCTGGAGCCATCCAATATGGACTTCCCTTTAGAGAGAGATCAGCTTTTTGTCCAGTTAGCTAAGGGAAAGTAAGATACACATCAGTGAAGCCAAAGCTAGTTCGGTTACCCATGTAACATGGAGTGCCAATTCCTGACAGTAGCTACTTTAGTAATTGAAATTGAATGGCTTTCATCAGGATGGACAAAAATAACTCTTAACAATAACCCTAGTACCAATGTCCAACTCATGTCAACTCATTACTTGGACGGAGGACTACAGAGCAATCAACCCTTTGCAGGCCCACAAAACAAATCTGCACATGCTTCGCAACTTTTTTGCCAGTCACGCTTTGCATGTTCTTTATTTTTCTTTTCTTTTTTTTTAAAATTTTCGCCAGTCCATACTTCACATATTCAAAAGCAAGCAAAAAGATCAAACAATTGCATAAGTTCCACCATAAAAGGCACAATAATTTGCTTTAGTGATTGTTATTGTAATTTAATTTAGAATTTCTTTAGTAATTGGAGGAGCATAAAAATGAGATAAACAACCAAGCCAAGGTCAGCTTTACAAATATTTCATAGCTACCAATGACTTATTTGTTTTGGACATACTGACAGAATTATTCCGTTTGACCAACATGATGAACTCTTTTCTAGCTGAAATGAGAAAAGAGGAAGAATATCATTCACAAACATTTGATCCGTCTAAATATAAATATTTTCACGTAGATAACCTGCCACAAACTAATATCAGACGTAAGACAACAAGAGACCATGGGTGAAAAATAACATGCATATAGTTGTATCTTGTGTGGAAGAGCTGGAAGCTTACATGCTTAGCCATCCCAAAGTCAGCAAGTTTGACAATTCCAGATGCATCCACAAGTAAATTAGCCCCCTTGATGTCCCTACACAGGACAAAGAGTTTCTATAGGTCCCAACAGACAGCAGAAAATCTAATCAATGCTTTTCGAGTGTAATAGATGTGTTAGATATAAGAAGGCCAATAACAATGTCCAAGTGATCTCAATATGCTCAAACCCTTATCTAGTTACCTATGTATCGTCTTCTGACTATGTAAGTAAGCCAATCCGGACAGAATGTGCCGAGTAAAATGGCGGACAACTGATTCTGTTATGGCCCCACAATGATCCCGGACATATTTGTTGATGGAACCAGGATGAACATACTCAAGATATATATAAAACCGATCCTCAACCTGTATGTGAAGACATTGAATCTTATCCTAGTCAAATAATATTCACAGAAAACCATTTGAAGGCATGTCAATCCACATCTTAGTCAAATTAGCTTCTAATACGAAACCGCTAGGGACGCATGACATGCAGATAATACTGAAAGATAGCTCACAATTTCACTGCCATAATACTGCACAATATTCTGATGCTTAAGTCGGCTGAGCACTTTAATTTCCTGCAACAGACATTTGATACAAGAGGATAATGTAAGATAAAACATTCTAAGAAAAACTAAAAACAGATTGTCCTACATGCATCCAGAGAAAAGGCAAATCCAGTCATCATCATCCCTAAGGCTGCATTTGGCAGTCGGGATAAAATTCGGGATAGGATATAATTTATCCTATCCTACGTTTGGTGCTCACTCGGGATAGGATATAGTCGGATATAAGGAGGATATAGACAGGATAAAATTATCCCATGGGGGGGTGGGATAAAGGTGGATAGGATTTAACGTCCATAATAGGAAAGTTATTTTTCTTGAATAACAAATTTATTAAATTAACAAAATTGAAATTATAAATTTATTTTTAATTAATCTTATTTTAATTCTATGTTATAATAAACATTCAATCTATAAATTAAATATTTATATTTATTATATATTTTAGGTAATATTTATATTTATTATATATTTTAGGTATTTTTGTATTTTAAATATGTTAGTACAGTTTACTATTTGATAAATTTTTATTAAAGAATGATGAAAGGGAAAAAAGAAATAATAATGAAAATAATATAAAAAAGAGGAAAAATAAAATAAATAATAAATAATAAATAAATTAAGGAATAATGTTACGAGATATTTTCACCATCTTCATTTATGAACATTTAGGTTCATTTATAATGATATGCCGTTTATATAAAAAAAATAAAAATGTACATGATGTGAACATATCTGACTTTAATACTATGATTCACCAAACACTGGACGGGACATAAAAAAATCCTAGAATTTCATATCCTATCCTATCCAATCCTATCCCGATTAGAAATCCGGACGACCAAACGTAGCCTAAAGAGACAAAAACATAACCTCGGTGGCTGATAAGTGGATTTCACAACATGACAACCAAACTGCACACAGAAGTACTGCTCCTGATAATGAATCACGATCAAGACTATTACCAACAAAAATTACCAGAGAACGTAAGTGTCCCAACTTGACATCAGCCTGCCTAGGTCTGATGTTTCAACCACACATATTTTCATATTCAAGTATGCAAATGAAATATAGACTTGAATGAAAAGTTGGCTCTTAAGAACCACCTGATACAACTCATGATCACATAATTTTTCTTCCATTCAAAAGGCCAAAGAGCAAACAATTCTATCGCAAAAGAGAAAAATCTATGACTTTGTCGTTGGGGGAGAAGGGCTTGTAAAATTTGGTTTACAATGAGGTAAAACCAATCCCTTCATAGCAGATATTTAGATTTGACCACAGGAGTATAAATCCAGACCCTAGCGGATGGCAAAACTTACCTGCTCTAACTGCTTCATGCATTCAGCAGATTTTGGATCATCAGGCAATAATTCAACTTCTTTCATTGCGCAGAGAGCCCCAGTTTCTCTATCAGGCAAGAAAGTCTATCTCAGTTAACCATACTTGAGACAAACAAAAGAAAAACGAGTGTGACGTGAAAACTGCCAGAAGTAACATACCGATTGGTAGCAACATAAACACTCCCAAATGTCCCACGTCCAATAAGCCTTCCTTTTTGCCATTGACTTTTTAGTGGCAAGGACTCTGTTTTTACAGTGACTTGAGCATTGTGAGGTGAATGGGAAGGCAAAGCTGCTCCAGGAGGACGAGGTAAAGGGTGGACACCAGCTGGAATATTACTTTCGCGCCAAGCTGTAGAATTTTCAACCAATGACTTGTGATGCATTGGCGATGCTGATCCACATGAACTTTTAGAAGTTCGACGAGGAGTTTTTGTTTGAGGACTTGGAAGGGGCGAACCAATTTGCTCCAAGAATGATGGGGAAGGCAAACCAGTTGGCATCTCAGGTGAAGACCATATATTGTTTCCTCTCGCAGTTAAGTAATAGTATGGTAAAAGATCACCAACTGATGTTCTTTGTGGGCTAGGTGCAGGACTAGCAAAAGGGCTAGTGGGGACACTCCTAGTGGGCACATTGAGCCTGAAATTGTCCCCAGATCTTTCTACACCTCTTCTATTTAGACAAACTGCCATAGACAGCCCCACATCAACATTCTCCACAACCTCATTTCCATTCTGGTATGCAAGAGCACTGTGGTAGAGCATGACAAGAGCAACAGTGACTAAGTAAAGTCCAAAGCAGGTAAGCAGCAATTCAGCCTTAATAATCTACAAATAATCAGAGATGTGCGTAAAAAGCTTGGGCAAGACACATAAATGCACTGATGCAGGCACTTGTGAACAAATTTGCATATCATGCATGGGGATGCACATGAATTCACAGTACCAACAAAACAAGAACCCATTTTCTCATGGAAAAAAAATATTCAGCATAATTATGTTGTTCTCTCTCAAGTTGTAATTATTTGCCAAAAGCCAGTGCCTGGCAACGGAGACAACATCTCGAGACAATCTCCCTTTTAATTCTCTGACTTTTGCTGGCAGGGAAAGGATATTTCTGTGTTACATAAAATAATCACAATTCAATTGCCTGATTCATTTCTGATTTTGTATGAACCAATGGTTGCAAAGATGTTGGGAGAAGGTTAACTCCCGTCTTTTTTTGGAAAACCAGCATATATGATAGGTTGACCCACAGTCTCATCTGCTTTGTTCAAGTCCACCAGAAACAGCATTTGCAAATGAGCTTGTCTGTTAAGGCACTTCAATGTCATTGCAATTTTACAATTTCAAAAAGCCTCTTTTATCGGATTTTCTGTCACTCGATGATGCCACACAAGCTTTATTCAATTTATCTATTACTTGAAAAGTTACTGGGATTATTCACCCAGGTGATAGGAAAAGCTTTTTGTATACTTGAAACGGAGTCACTATGATCAAGTCATCAGGAAAAATCGAGATAATTGCTCTTTAAATCTACCACGCCCGAGATGAGATCAACATGAAACCGCGATGATGATCAAACCCAGAAATCAAAACCACAATCCTGTCTAATCAACCTTGTACTCAAGCTGAATTGGCCTGCTATGAAGCTGAAAACGAAAATCTGATTCGAGAAAGACAAGGTACCAACACACCACGAGCCAAAACATTGAAATCCACATTATACGCCAGAAATCCAATCCACATTGCACAGCGATTGTATTAAGAAATTCGTTACCAGCCAACGGAAGCGGCGGGCGCAGGTCCGTCGCCGCCCACATCGCCTTCTCTGTCTCTATTAACGCCGGCCTCCTCCGGCGACGGGAGCGGGCAATCTCCCGTCTGCGAGCCCGACCCCAAGAGCCGCTCGTTCCGGCGGAGCAGCAGCGCCAGCTCCGGCAGCGGGAGGGGATGGGCCGCCGCCACCACCGCCGCCGCCGCCGCCGGGGGCGAGCTCCCGTCGGGGGAAGGAGGGGGCAGCTGGAGCGCCCCGTCGATCTCCCGGTCGCTCAGGTACCGCAGGTTCATCTGGCGCGTCAGCCTCCGCCCGAACCGGACGCCGCCGGCGCTACTGGAGCCCCCGGAGCGGCCGCCGCGGCCGTCCTTCCTGCTGGGCGACGGGGAGGCTGATCCGGGGGAGGGCTGGCCAGCGGAGGAGGAGGAGGAGCTGGAGAAGGAGATGTTCGGGAGCCAGCGCATAACGAGCCGATCATCGTGCGCGAAAGCCACGGTGAGGGATCAAAAGAACGAATGCGCGGGCCTCGGGACGTGGAATCCGGGAAGCGCGGAGCGGAGGAGGAGGAAGAGAGGCATGGAGGAGGCGTCGGCTGCGGTGGCTTGTGGCGGCGGAGGTGGCGGTGGTGGTGGCGGAGGGGAGGGAGGAGGGGGAGGTCGAGGTCGGGGTCGGGGTCGGGGTCGTTTTGTGCGGACGTGAGAGGGAACGCGGTTTGCAAACGACGTCAACCCAACGCGCTCTCTCTCTCTATCTCTAGATATCTCTTTCTGTCTTCTGCTTTTTCTTCTGGTCGGTGTCGGGGTCGTTTGGCTCGGGAAAAGGGAGAGTAGGAGCAGTTTCTCGTTTTATGGGTTAATTAGTTAATTAGTTAATTAAAGAAATATGAATAATTGGTTTAGCTTGGATTTGGCCTTGGGGGGATTCTAGGACCACCGTGTCCGTACGTACTGCTTCTGCATGCAAAACCAGGGGGGCTTCAGGGACTCTGAATATGAAAAGGGGAATTGCAATGTTTTTCTTTCTTTTTTCTTCTTTTTTTTCTTTTTTGAGGAGCGCGGTCTCCGGTTCGAGTCCTCGTACGGAGAAATTAACCCGGTTCGGTTACCCATGTGGACAGCGGTGGGATGAGGAGACCGCCTTGACGCCGCGAAGGGTTAACTAAAATTGAGAATTTGAGCATCGAGCCATATTGCATCCGTCATTGTTTAGGGTGACTCGGCAATTGTGATTTGACTGAGTTTCGGCTATTTTTATTTGAGAAATTTTTTTGCTCTAGATTATGTGTTCCCCTATTATGAGGGCCGGCTTGAGGTAGTTTTGGCTAGTCCTTGTTATCGAAACTCAACGATTCTCAAGAAAGTGCATTATTAATTTTTGGACTTGATTGGGGAAGCGGCTAAACGGCTCTTCATGCTGGAAACCTTCTAAACTAGAAGAATTTTCCAAGCTCTCGAGCTATGCAAGTCCCTAGCTTATCACGTGGTGTTTACGTCCGAGATTTTCAACTAAAATTAATCAAAATTGTTATATTGGCAAATTGGTAAAAATTTAATAACTAAATTTGCCAAATAAAGAAGTTTATAATTGAATTAACTGTTATTCTATTGATTTAGGGCTTTTTGGATAATTATTTTGAAAAAAAATGTCATCTTGTGCGTTAGGCATTTCAATTGCATGGATAGCTGGACTACCAACCATACCATAATATAATTCGTATCCAACACTTTCTTTACGTAAATTCTCTATGAACCCAATTTTGATTGCCCTTTTGTTCCCCCATTGAGATTAGATTACTAAATTGAATAACAACAAGTCGAAGATTCTAATTTCATTCCATTGTCAAGAGACAAGCACGATCTCATCGACGAGACACACTATACTAATCCAATTCTTACTTCACCAAAGTACAGATAATTTCATATTTTGATTGCCTGCCCGGATTTATTTAAACTTACGTCCTGCCCTATCTTTAAGATTAGATTTACCTATATCAAATGACTTATCTCCTCGCTTTTCTCGAGATGATTGGGAACAGTCGGTCGTCCATTTCGTCGAAATTTCATGCTCGGATTCTGCCCGGATTCGGATCTGCCGAGTCATGCGGTGTCGCAGCGTGCTGATGTCACCATCAATCTAGAACGTCTCCTCCCTCCTCGTCCAGCTGTTTTCCAGTGAAGTCAGATGTCATCTTCGATACAATTTCGCCTCTCCACTCATCATGTCTGTGTACATTTGCTCGTTCTTTGACTTTTCTTTTCCCCTTTGGTTTGGAGTCCAATGGTAAAAGAGTTTGGGAAGTCCGATGATCTTTGTCGATGGAGGAGCGGCAGACAGTGCCGCCCGTCATGGCCGCAATCGAAAGGTGGAGGTTGCCCACCCGCCAAACATCGGCGTGAACATGTCCAACATACTGAAGGCATTAATAAGGGAAAGGCCTTAATGAAATATATCGATTAAACGTGTGACTTGTTTATTCAATACAAATTTAGTGGATAATTTTTATAATTTTTTTAAAAATGATTATTTGTATTTTATTTTGCATTTTCTTTTTCTTTACTCTTTCTTTCTTTTCTTTTTTTTCTTCTACGTTTGTGACCGGCTAGAGTTAGTTAGTGACCCTCGACAAACTTCACAACTCACTTACTTTGGCTTCGTTATTTTGTAGACTCATTATCCTGGCCTACGAAATTTGTTATGACCCATTTAAATATTTTTATTTGTTAAAAGGGTTTCGGACGCATTTTGATAGGTTTATAATGAAAGTACAAAACTAGAACTTTTGCAAACCATGTGTGTTACAAAAGATAAAGTATGAACATTTATATGTACAGCTTGATGTACTTTTTTTTTGTTTTTAGTCGGACAGCTTGATGTACTTGGATTATACCCACTTTTAATCAAATTCAATCAAGATTCAGAGAGAGAGAGAGAGACTGATCAGCTCACGGATTTACTGAATATTTTCTTCTTTTTTTATCAACTTTCTAGTTATTTTTTGTTTGCTAAGATATTCATTCTTTTAATTGTCGATCTTATTTTTAATTTGTTCAGCTTTCTAGATATAAATATCGTTTTAAGCTACTAAAATTTTTCAGTTGGACCAAGATGATATGACATGGAGGCTGCTACCATAGTAGTCCCATGGTGGATGATGCAGAACAAGCATTGTTCAGATGCCAAACTAAGGCAAGACGAATTTGTTAAGAAAATGCCCTATAATGTTTTGAAAATGACATAGTAATCAAAAGCTACTAATTTGTCATTTTGAGTGTGTTGAATAGATAGCTTCTATATATAGAAGTCATATATAGATAGTGCTTATAATAGGACGTCTAAAGCATGGAAAGTTTTTGGCTTTGTAGAAAAATAACAACCTATTTTGCATGGGATGTATCTAAGGCTTGAAGTATTTTTATAGAAAGGCATGAAGTTGTGGAAGAAAAATTCATTAAAGTTTGTTGTCTATTTGAGTGTGTTGAACAGATAACTTCTATATATAAAAGTCATATATACATAGTGTTTATAATAGGAAGTCTAAAGCATGGAAAGGCTTAAGACACATCTTTATAGAAAGACAATAAGTTGCGGAAAGAAAATTCATTAAAGTTTGGATTGACTAATAGAATGTGAATAGTCTGCAAAGCTTGACGATATTAATTTGGACGGTGGAACCTGTTTTGGTAAGTAGAAAACATGTCAGGCAAACTGCAAAAGCAAAGGGTCTTTTTCAAATGACCTTTAATGCTTCGTAGAAGAACATTGGCCACTTGACTAGATAAAGCTTTCGACGAATATTTTGAAGGTTGAAAGTATTTAGAGACATATTAAAGTGATTGGCAAAGCACAAGAGCAAAGTGTCTTCTCAAAAATGACCTTTAATGCTCCATAGAAGGACATTGGCTATTTGACTAAATAAAGCTTTCAACTAATATTTTGAAGGTTGAAAGTATTTTGAATGCTTTCGCTTTCCTTTATGCAAAATAGAATAATTTTTATTCTATTTTGTAATCTTTTTGTTGTAATCTGAAAAAAAAAAAAAAAACCATATAATATTGTGAGAGATACTTGAGTTTGCAAAAGCGACTCTAAAAGTTTCGAGTAGAAGTAAATAGGTTTTGTCCAAGCCATAACATCTCATGGAGTACATAATAGATTCCAACCTTGTTGAAGTTGTTCGAGTTGGAAGAGTAGAGTAGGTCAAGCAAAAGGTCGAACCACTATAAATTTTATTCACATTTCTAGTATCCAATAAGCTCTTTTACTTTCCATCTGATAGAAGATTGTAATTCTGCACGATTGTACGCGTTTCTGGTGCACCTTCTAGACGCTGTCCATTTCATATATTCACAAAAAGGAGGAGATGTGCGATAATAAGAGGTTCCATTTATGATGCAATGAAAAGAGCATTTCAAAATTATAACACCATCTTTCCATGGAAACTAAGCCCTTATAGCTCTAGTTTATGCGAAGGATCCTAATGACTAGTACTCTTAGGATATTAGCTCACCATACATAATAAGAAATTATACTCGTTTTTCAGTGCCGGCCCACATAACATATGAAGAAGACGAGGTCCTGAAAGTGGCAAACTTTTTTCTGACTGCAGTACGTTAGATTGACAAATTCAGCACGTAATGCGTCGTCGTCAATTGCCGACCAAAGTTGTGCACAGCCACTATTTTTCAATATACGTATTGATTATATTCACATTCATGGTGGAAATCGTCAAAGGGCACCATGATTCCTTCTGGCGGGCCAAGTCACGAGACAAAAGTGCGCGTTTGGATTCTTCCTCTGCCTTAGATAATCGAATGGAGTATCTTCTAGAGTTTAATGTTATTTTATCATAAAGTTTAGATCAAAAGGAGAATTATCAATTGAGTTCGACCAGGTCTACCTTGCTTGTGTCATGGCTTGGCTCACCAAAGCTTATTGAAGCAGTAGAAATTATGTTTTTCTTTTTTGTTATTTATGAAGTTGCTATCGAAATTATATTTTTTTTAGACTCTTCGCAGTGTTCAAGAATCCAGACAAGGTGTGAAATTGTGCAGATTTTCTCGGACTGAGTCCTAAGAATCCTGTTCCCATTCCAAGGGAAAGGTCAAGGTCAACTGCAGGAAAAGGGAAATCCCCCAGGAAGCCTGTGATGCAGAAGAAAGGGAGGAGGGTTAAATTCTCTTGGCCTGAGCCCTTCCCGGTCTTAGTCCTGTGCGTATGTGGAGAGAGCTCATCTACCGGGGCTTACCGATTTCCCACACGAATCGACACGTTTGTATTTGATCACATGACAAATGCAATATATATATAATAATAAAATTATAGTGCTTTACAACTCGACGAGATTACAAAATCCAATTATGACGTGTAAACACAGATTATGGTATGTTTTTGAAGTCAAAGATATCCCTCCAAATTGTCTATGACGACTCCACTCGACTAGGGATAGGCATGGGGAGCGAGTTTACATAAGGCGGATTTTCCTCACAAGAAACGGGTGGCTTGAAAAATGGCATGGTACGGGTCCGGGATTTCGGCGGGGCGGACCAGGTGATAATAAGCCCTATCCACTCGGTGAAACTTTCACCAACGGCGGGTGGGGACACTACGGGGCACCATCACCCCCACCGAAGGCACCCTGCGCAGCTCAGGGTGCGAGCGGTGGTGCAGCGGATTTACTCGCCACTAGACGGGGACCGGGAACAAAGTGTCTTCTTCTTTTTATGACAAAAAAACATGCCCATTCTTTATCTTGACTAATCTTTTCGAATGTATACAAACTACCCCATCGAAAAGGCTCTACATATCATATCTTAAAAGTCATAGACTTCCATTTTCAATTATTTTTTCTCAATGTAATCTAATATTGTAATAATATCACACCGGCGTAGAAGAAAATATATATCGTATGAGTAGACAATGAGGGTTCTGTTTTCTGACCATTAGCGAAAAGTGTGCATATAAGATGAAACAAATCTATCAAAGATACGATGAGAAAAGGTCAATAGAAATATAGAAGTTATAAAAGACTTGAGGGATAAGATATGAGTTAGTTGACCTAGTAAATTACTTTTTATCTCAATGTAATATAATATTGTAATAATATCACACCGGGGTAGAAGAAAATATATATCGTATGAGTAGACAATATGGGTTCTATTTTCAAAAGTGTGCACATAAGATGAACCAAATCTATCAAAGATAGGATGAGAAAAGGTCAATAGAAATATAGAAGTTATAAAAGACTTGAGGGATAAGATATGAGTTAGTTGACCTAGTAAATTACTTTTTATCCCCTCTTTAAAAAAATCATATTATTGTCATTTGTCTCATAGCAGGCATAAGCTTATTGCTTTTTCTCTTTCCTTTTTAGAACCATTTAACAGTAAAAAAAAAAAAAAAAAAACATAAAATTGGGAGTACATTATCGTATGGAGATATATACCATATCTTAGAACATGCACACTTGATTCTGTAGTTTTTGCACCGCATGTACGGATCATTATAGCATATATAGATTCAATTTTTCATTGGGATTATTTATTTTTGTGTCGAATATATTAAATAGCCACACCATTCGTACATGAAGAAAAGCTTATACCGGTTTAAGTTAACTAGGGCACACAGTTAATTGGTACAACTCAAACATATGAACCGAGGCTTTCGTCCCCTCATGTCTCGAGTGGATGGACAAGCTTGTACTATTCGGTCACCCTCTCATAAAGACGAAACGATTAATTGTTTATACATGCATTTTAATTTGGCGATTGCCACATGACATGACGTAAAACGACCGTAAATAAAAGCGGTAATGGAATCATCTAAAATGCATTCTGAAGGAGTCGTCACACGAGCTTGGATAGGGCAAAATGCCAAAGCGAGAAAAAGACGAAAATGAAGAAAAAAGGAACTGTTGAAGAGGTCAAATCTTTGCAGTATCCATGAAGTTGGACCGAAGGAAGTTTCTCAGTTCTGAGAAACACATGTTGCACCATCACAGGGGTCAAGACCGGCTCATCAAAGCAATTTCGTTAGTCAGCCGGATGTTCTTTTCGGATTTTGTTCAAGAAATCATAGTCACACCAAATACACATGATGTCATCTCCTGGTGAATGCTTGACGCGATCAACATCTATTGTAAGCATCCAACGACAATTGACAAGTTAAAGCTTTATCTTCTTAGCAAAGACTACAAGACATACAATAAGTCTCTCTGGCTCTGGAAATGTCAAACTGGTGAAACTACCTCGAAGTCTCGTGGATCCCAACGTAGTAGCCCGATAGAGACCGAGTTATTCGAAAATGCCTCACCTTTAGATGACAATTAGCCCATGGTCAATGCAAGACCAAGGGCATCTCTATCCGCTGCACTCTTGACTTCCTCAAACGTGCACGATGGGGTGTGGAGCTTCTTCGTGCCTAAACCACTGCAGGTTCCACACTCTCCGATTTTGTAGACATGACCTTACATATCGGGATGGCATCGTTCTTGCTCAAAAGCTCCATGGATGGATGAAATTCGACATCATCCATGAAAATTCTATCTCCAATGTCTAGATTGCTGACATCTACCTCAATCTTTGAAGGAATGTGCTCTGCTGGGCAAGTAAACTTTAGACTGGTTCTTATTGCGTTCAGATAGCCCCCTGTTTTGCAGCAAATGGGTATAAAAAATTCAAGAACATAAGCAACCAATATGACAGAATGTAACAACAAATAGACAATCACCAAATTAAGAATTTTTGAGTACCTAAACATGATTTCCAGGAAGAACATCCCAAACTGACAATACCAAATCCTTAGAAACAAGGAAATAGGCCAAAATTCTAGAAAAACTCAACTTTCCAAATTAAAGATCCCCCAAAAAACCAAGTAATAAAGGCTTGCAACTACACATTCATTAAAGTCACCTATAATCAAGACTTAGCCTCACAAAATGAATTAAACTAATGAGGTGGGTCCATCATCACCCTCTATTGCAATACAACCATCTAGAGAAAATTGTGCAAATAGACAAAATACAAAAGATAGTAGTGAAACAGCCCCATTTTCCATTCCCCTTCTTAAGCCACGAGAGAAGATGCTGGAACATATGCTCTAGCTATCCCCCAGTTTCCAAAAAGCACGAATACCCCCACCCATCTTTTGTCTTTTCCTCCAAAATGAAAAGAAAAAAAAAAAGACTACCTACTAAAACCAACATTCCTACATAGCAAGATATTAAAACAACCTTCGCAAAGAGCAACCTACAACATAATTCAGTTATCCTAAGGAATGCTGCTTTAGTGAAGTTCACTGCACAAATAGAGTCCCACCATTTGCGAAGAAATGCAACATCATGTCCAACTGCTCGCTAGATCAAGAACCAATTTCTTTACAGGCCAGTTCAATACCAAGTTTCTCCCATCAACAATGAAAACATATGCTGTTGCACTTCATATATGTAATTGACTCTGGGAAATTCAACTTTTCCAACCAATACAACTCAGCCTAAACTCTTTAAATATTACCTTGGAAAGCAGCATTTACAATACAGGAATAAGAAATAAAACTACAGATCCTATAAGTTCAAAAATATTGAATAGCAAGAATTGCATTCATTGAGAAATTTCTACTCTGGCCTCAAACTTAATACAACCACAAAGTTATATGATCCTTACCTTTCTTCAGACCAGGACAAACTTCCTCTCCTTTGAAAGCAACGGGCACATCAACCTTCAACTTCGATCCCTCATCAGCCCAAACAAGCACCAAATTCAATATCTTGCCTGTTTCCTCATCCCTATGAACCTACAAAACCAATAGGAGATGCATCAACACTAAACCAAACACCAATTTCAATGACATTCTCAACTTAACAGTCACCGCCATTTATCTCCATTGCTTATTAAAGGGTTCTACAAGTCCTAATAGAAGCATCCACACGGTGCCTTGCCGAACTGAATTGGCTTGCATCTGGGTCTACATAATTAGATGAACGGCCAATGTAAACTTCAGACTCATTTATATTTCATGTTCGCCCATAGAAATACGACTGACTGGCTTTTAGTTTGCTCACAACAATGCTCAAGTCGTAGCAATGTTTGGTTCCTCCAAACAATAAATGCTCGTAGACAATCACGTCTACTAACTTGATTTTAGCTCCAACACAATGTGTTTTTTTCTCCTTCTGTATCGTTAGAATTCAAGCCTTTTGCCTGTAACTACTCCAGCTAACTGGGATCAAACTATACACATTGACAGACTTTGTTCTGATATGGAGTATAAAACAATAATATTTATCAGCCACTAGCTCTTCAAAAACTATCTAACAACTATGCTCGCGACGCAGAAGAAGAAAGCACAAATAAGCAAAAACCCATGTCTTCTTTCCTTATTCTCCGTAAACGATTGCACCCAGTGGCATCAAAATGCAAACTTTTTCGCGGCTGGTTCGGCAATTGCAAATTACTCTTGAGGAACAACCGGCGCCCACGAAATATCCGATCAGGGTCAGGGCGAACGATCCTCACCTTGACCGGGAGGACTTTCCCGGACTCGAGCAGGGTGGACGATCCGGACCCGGCCCGAATCTGGAGCCCGAAGGTCGTGGAGCAGAAGAAGGGGAGCCGCACGGAGCTGAGGATGGACTTGATCTGCCTCCTCTCCGTCGTCAGCAGGTACTTCCTCGAAGGAGACCTCGCGCCGGGATCCTTCTCGAGGAGGCCCTGGGCGAAGACTACGGTGGGGATGCGCCCCTGAGCTCGGTCCCTGCTCGCGACCCGGCTCCCGCTGCACTCTCGAGGGATGGCCTGGATTGTGTGGTACGAAGAGCTCGGCGACGGCCGGACGGGCGGCGGAGGGGAGCTCAGAGCCGCCGTCTTGAGGCCGCCGGCGGCGGCGGCGCGCCACCACCTGGCCATGCTAGAGGTCTGTGCGTGATTTTCGCGGATGTGATTTTGGGAGTGTTGTCGAGGGTTTTGGTGCCGCGGGGGTTTAGGAAATGGGCCTTCGAAGCTTCAGGGCTAGTTTGGCAAAATTACAATATGGTCCTCCTGAGTATTGTAGATACTATCTAGTTTTGGGCCTCATATTTTATTTTAGGGTTAATACCTAAAAAATCACAAACTAGTACATATGTGATAAATTTATTATAAACTATTTTTTTATCATGCAAAACTTTAAATCAGTACACTTATAACAAATTTACCCGACTGACCATAAAAAACCGTAAACTAATATATTTATGATAAATTTACCTCAAATTAATTTATTCGACTATTAAAAATCTCAAATCGATACATTTATACCCATGTTAAATTGGATTAATAAAAAAAATCATAAAAATTGTAAACTGTGACAAATGGAAAATAAAATCCCAAATTGTCATACTAGTCAACCGTCACGTGTCATTTAATTTAATAATTTGATAGTAAAATTTAACGAAAATTAACGAAAGATAAATTTGTCACAAGTATACGGTTTATAGTAAATTTATCAAATGTATGCCAATTTAAGATTTTTGGTAGTCAAAAAATTAGTTTTTAATAAATTTGTCACAGGTATACTAGTTTGAGATTTTTAAAAACATTAACCCTTTATTTTATAAAAAAATTTGCCCATAAATCAATCTCCCTATAATTTCAAAGCAAATTCCTCAACAAATTCTTCGCTTATTATTCTCTTTTGATGGTCTTATATTTTTTTTCTTAGAAATAATGTGACAAAACATCACAATGTACACATTCATCCCTCAATTTTTAACTTATTCAATACGGTTTCTGACGTTTAATTCGATGTGTAATGTCATCCCCAAATTTTTAATTAATTTAATATCATCCCTAAGTAAATATTCAATTTAATTCCTAAAATATATATATAAAAAAATCAAATATTATCCAATGCAATTTCTAAACTTTATCATCGTTGGAGGACTTGCGAAGATTTGTGATGATTGATCTACGATAAGAACTTGAGTTATTATCAATATACAAAATTCAAGCATTCAAACATGATAAGTTTCGGTGAATATGCTTTGATAGCGATTAAGAATCCTCGCAACCAATCGACACCTTTGTCACGAATTAACCCTCTTCCTCCCACTACTAGATTTTGTTGAGAGGCACCGTCAGTGTCGAGTTTCACCATCTTCGCCAGAGGCTTACCAATGAACTTCACCATCTTCTCCGTAGAGGTTTACCAAAGAACGCGTCTTTCTTGGGTCGATGCTGAGAATCCCCAATCCCTAATGCAATTGGACAATCCCATAAGGCCACAACATGTGAATAACAGATTGTACCTCGCCAAGGTAATTCAATAATGACTGTTACATTAGTTTCCAATCATAACTCATATCATGGTACTTAAATTTCTCAAAAAAAAAAAAAAAAAAACTAAGAGATCGATGGTTCTCTACAATCTAGTAGTACAATAAATCTAGTTTAAAAAATGGAAGATTTGGTTGAAGACTTATTTGATTAAACTACCAACTTCACATCCAATTTTCGATCATGTATTTCACAAACGTCTCAT
Source organism: Eucalyptus victrix (assembly GCA_016097545.1). Classification (NCBI taxonomy): domain Eukaryota; kingdom Viridiplantae; phylum Streptophyta; class Magnoliopsida; order Myrtales; family Myrtaceae; genus Eucalyptus; species Eucalyptus victrix. The sequence continues at coordinate 43,962,788 of CM027843.1, read as the reverse complement.
GCAATGAGGGATATAAACGGCTAACTAAATCAAGATATCGAACAATATATTTCTAGTGACACTGACTAAAACAGTGGAACCAAGCTATCAAGTCGATCAATGCCACAGTGATCCGATATAGATCAAATTGACGGACACAATGCCTAATATAGACACGCAATATGGAGTGAAACAGCTCTTGCAATGTCTGAACTTCCCCGTCACTTCAGCAAGATAAAATTATCAAAGTCAAACCGTCATTTCCAAGGGATATGGAGGATAACATTACATTCAATCTGAATCCGATGACACTTCACTGTGAGGCTTGAGTTCGTTAATCATTTTGGACAGAGCTTCCCCAAAATCTTCCAACTCATCCTTTCCGAAACCCCAGCTCCGAACTAACTCAGCCCCAGGTGCTCCTCTGTCAACTCCATACCTACGGAGATATCCAAGCCTATTTTCCAGGTATGGAAGGATCGCGCTGCTGGAACGGAGTCTAACTGCCATAGGGATCGAATGAACGTCAAGCGAACCTTTCAATAGCGGACTTGCTGTTGGATTCTCCAAGAGCTCACCACGCTGGCCCACGACATTCTTAAAGATGGATGGAAATGGCAAGGGAATTGGAAGAGGAGAATGAGCCACTGATAAGTGGCAGAATTTTGGCCTTGTTGAGGTATGCTCATATGCAGCATGTATCATGTCCTTCACTTCAGAAGCTGATGCAGGATGACCACCTGTAGTAGAATGTAACATCTATGTTTGAGACCAATGACAAATAAGGTAATTTATGAAATGTAAAAAGGTATGAGTATACATGTTACTCATTCACAGCTCAATAAGGTTGTTTCACAAGACAGTTGCACAGAGTAAACAAATTAGTGAAGCAGATCAATGAAGCAATTGATTTGGGCAGCAATAGTGGATTTAACGGAGTATTGCCGCAAGAGATGTGGTGAACTAAGATTGGAAAGATCCAAATGGTGTAGAATAAGAGTAGAGGCTGGCCTTTGGAGTTGAGAAGTCGAAATCCACAAATAAAAGGAATGTAAGGCAGCAGCAAGTTTTTCTCTGCTATCCATCTGCAGCAACCAGTGAACGACACTTAATTCATCATCCTTCTGGTCTATGACTCAGAAGGCATTTCAATGAATGTGCGAGAATTTGAAGTAGAAAATGTCCATAAAATAGCTTTCCATACACTTCAAATGTGAATATGTGCCTTGAAGAACTCAACACTCCCTAAGCATTATACTTGGAGCTTGATGCATCACCCATTTACCACAGCAGAAACTACTGTTCGACTAACAAGTGAACTCCGTTGACTCTGAGAATGAGAAAAGCATGAACTATTAAGCCCTCTAACTAAAATGGAAAGTTTGACAGTTCTCTTCAATGGATTCTACTCCCTTGGAGGTAATATCTCCCTAACATCTGTAAATTCAAAATCACTATTCATCCATCTAGTCTGCTCCATTTTCAGAAAAAAATTCTAACATTTTCTTACCAAAGCATCCAATAATTCCTAAACCGTTCTCTACCATATATTGAATTCATCAGCTCGACAAGTGGGAAAAAAATATAATTGTAGGAGGATCTGTTTTGGACTAAGATCCCAGGCTTTCGACCCCAAATATTTATTGCCCTGATGACAAGCTGTCTAAATACCAACTAAACTAATGGATGAGAGCTTAAGAGCCCGTTGGTAGTGCAGCTATCAGAAGCACGGGACATCAGTAATCTTCCTCTGGTGTCAAGAGAAACATTGCCAACAAATACAAAATGACATGCCTCCAACCACGAATTTCAACAGTACCTGGCCCAAGAACTCCATGAATGGTCATAGTTTGGACAGCCTGCAAGTCTTCTACACCCTCTGTTATCTCAGGTGTCACTGGATGCAAGTTGTTGAGCAATCTTTCTCCAGACTCTTTCCCTGTAATTCACAGTCTGATAAGTTACCGAAATCAAAGATCAGTAAGTCAGACTCAGTGGGAGATTGCTATTAAGATGTGTACCGGTCGAAGAAGGTGCAGGCATTGCCATGTCCAGAATAGCCACCTTATTTCTTCTAGACTGTCCCGATAGTATTTGTACAACATCACCAACATCCACAGCACCGGACAAATAATGCAGATCGGCAGTGGGCGCAAGAGATCCCATCCTAAAAGGCAAACTAATAGAGTGTAGAGCAGCAGCATAAACAGCACTACAGTGGTAAGGTCTCTCGTCCTCAATGCAAAAGAAAGAGGATGCTCTACCTTCAAATTAACAAAAATAGAAGATTAGTCAATTAAAGTTTGGCATACAGACCATTTCCACAAGTGCATTTGCAGTTGTCTCATATAGAGAGGGACGGTTTAGAAAAGCAATCTAGTATATAAATATTGTCATCCCGACATGGAGACAAGACCAGGGAAATGGCAGATGATTACTTGGACTAACAACCAACAAGCATGTAAATAGCAACAGAAATCAAGTGCTATCATAAGCAGTTTTCATTTTAGAAAGTGTTATCAATCAATATGATTTTTGTTCAGAATGTTAAAGGGTAAAAATGGCAAGTTAAAAAGACAATTACAAGTATACATTGCAAATAGGCGCCCATCATTACTCCAAATACCTATAACAGATAGACATAAGTTGAGTTTTTCATTTTTGGATCAGACAGACAAGACATAGGCTTACTTGTACTTAAGGAAGGTAAACCAACCGGCACAACAAGATTACAGTAAGATGCGAGCCGTGAAAATGAAACTGCATCATGCAGACTCCTCAAGATGGTTTGCTTCCGCTTTCCAAGGTTTACATAAGACTCAGGAGCCCGAAGTGCATAGAGCAAAACTGGTGTGTTAGAATATTCATCAGCAATGTTCTCCAGTAATTCTGAAGCAACAGCTGAGAAACCACCAGAATCATCAACCATAAATTGGAAACCCTGTCCAAATCACCAGGAAATATTATTGAATGATACATACAAGGGACATAAATAGCTCTAATCAACTATACATTGATTAGTTATTGAATGATATGTACAAGGGAAATTCCAAAAACAGCTCCAAGCAACTATGCATTGACATGCAAAGAGAGTTTAAAGAATCACTGCACAAGAATTCAGTAGAACATGATGAAATTTACTCAAGCAGAGTCCCCGCAAGAAAGTAATGGAACTCAACCAGTCATATAATCAAGTCTATCTTCAACAAAAGATGCTATAAGAGTGAAAAAAAATGTACTCTTTCCTAATTATAAGGTACATAAATGACAATTCAGTGCAGGTAAAAGATGTTTACCTTGTAATTAAAAAATAAATACAGTGCACATAAATGAAGCAAAATATTTCTAAAGATGAAACTAAAAGATTCATTCCAAGACTATAAGCTTTTGGTAGGTAATAAAGGAAGAGATTGAAATAAGAAATTTAGTTACACAAGAAATGTACAGGGAAAGAAAGGAGAAAAGAAAAGGCAGAAAACAAAGGAAAACATCAAAACACTATTTTTCTTTCTTTTTTTTTTTTTCTGCCACAACAAAAAAGGACCATTCAAAGACTTTAAACTGTATCCTATGCAATTGCATCTTTTTTCCAAGCGGTTAAAATGGCAGGATTCACATCTCGTACCTGAACACGGTCACAGTCTTCTACAAAAACACGAAGCCTCTCACTTATTTCTTCCCCTTGCAAACCATGAGATAAGGCATCCCTTCCAATTCCATAATTGTCAAATTCCCGAGCATCCATCCACAATCCACTTAATTCATACAAGCTCTGAGGATGATAGTGGACTTTTGAGAAGTCTGTCCAGAATTTAACACTCTTTCCCAAGCTTTCAACTATATCCTTATCCTGATATTCTCCTTGAGGTCCACTCTCATCCACAGTTCTATCCTGCTCTTCATACAAACTTTGCAAGAACAAATTCTTCTTATGACGTTCAGCCATATGAGTGGATACACCAGCAGTCCTACATATCAGTCTTCATATACTCAATTTGATCAAAAAGCAGATTAGACTAAAGATATATGTCATCTGCATCTTTACAGTGAAGTACTTTGAAAAAGCACAGGACATAATGTAAACGTGAGAAGTTGATAAAAGAAAAAAGGGAGAAACATGGGTTGCAATCAGAAAGCCTCATCAATTAACTAGAAGGTCATCATCAGCAGGGGAGAATCTTAATTGTTGGATTGGATGGAACAGAGCACGTGTACTTAAGTATGACTAAAAAGAGATTACAAATAATATAGATAAAATGCCACAGAAAAAAAATCAAGATACCTAACCTTCCATGCCTATTAGTAAGCCGATTCAAGGTAGGAGAACTAGCCACAGAAAAATAATCAAAAAATAAAAAAGAAGAGAAAATTTTTTAAAAGATTTTGACAAGAATAGCATTCTTCTTTCCATGTGGCATGGAGCACCAGATTCCTGTCACAGCAAGTTCTGCAAACAGTGGTCTTTGTTTACCAAAAGATATCACGTCACTCCACAAAGTTAAGTAAATAAATCTCCTGGATCAAAGTATCAATATAGTTAAAGCTGTAGAATATACTCATTCAGACAGAGTAACCCAAGACAACGATGAAACTAGCATAAGCCTTAAAAAATGCAAATAAAAGTACAAATCACTCTAAAAGACAATCAAGGCATTAATTGCGTATAGCACAATGAACATCACAAACTTGAAGATATGATTCTTTTTGCCATACCACATAGCTTGTATTTAGTTATAATCTACAAAAATATCTTATACAACAATAATTACATTGTGGATGCAGAATCCTCCACTTCCACTAATAATGTCCACACATGGATCATGAAATGCATATGACAAGCAGGGTAATTGAAGATGATTAAGAAAATTTATCCTTTCCATAATTATACCAAATTTTAGCAAAGATGACAATATCCTGCTCATGAGTATCCAGATCGACAAGAACTACTCGGTGCTTGAGCTGCTAAAGCCAAAAATTAGTGCCAGAATTCTCACCATGTAGTGACATCCGATGGAATTGTCGGTTCATGGTTGTACAATGTACCATGTGAACTCATAGATCCAAGAGATCCTGCACGTCAATATCCCAGCCCAGCGGAATTAGAATAATGGCACAGAACTTAGAAATTTCTTGCAAGACCACAATGATAGATAGCAAATCTCTTATCCAACATTTATTAGGAACAGCTTTGATTGAGCAGTTAAGGAGGAAAAGAGAATTGCATAGACATGGAGAGTATATAATTACTAACTTCAAAAGTTCTTTGTAAATTTTATTCATTAACCGCTGCATGCAGGATGCACATTTTTCCCTTCCCTTCTTGTCACTCAGAATGGCATCATTTTACTTTGCTGATAAGGCTCCTACTAAATTTCTTATATCAGTTTTTTCACATCTGACTAGTGACATCATATCATTATCATCCCACATTTTGAAGTCAATTGAGACTAAAATGATAAGAAATCGAGTACCTTGAAAGTCTATGGAAACCAGACGAGGAGTGTAAGTCAAAATTCCCTGCAAATGTTCAATGAACAAAATTTTGAGAACATCAATTCTGAAATATCAGAAGGATTTAAGATAATGAATGGGGGAAAATTCTTGAAGAGATGCAATCTAACACAACTTTAACATGAGATGGAACTGACATAGCAAACTACTCGCAAGGAAAAAATCCCACTGTCTTGGAATGTCAATCAGACATCATTAGTTGGCCATGGAACCACTTGCAACAAAATGGTTACTAAGGTTTGTCTAGCATCTACCTTTTGCTTTTGCTTTTTCAGAATCATGTGGCTCATGCATTTTCTTAATCTTAAGCAACTGAAACTGTCATAACATACATTGGTCAAGACGTAGATTCACATATAATTTTTCCGCAATTCTTTACAATTTGAATAATATTTTAAATTTCAGTAGGAAAGAGAGAGTGGATTTTTCCTTTATTTCCATCAAAAGAAACATACCCAAATTTTAATGTTAGATTGTGCCACTTATAGTTATGAACACACAAAAGTTTTGAAATTAGCAGATGATCTCCACAAAGAAATAGCATACATTGGTCCTAACACAAAGCGAGAACATCTGCACACTTATTAAGGGTATATCAAATCATCGTCCACAACAAATACACTAATCAATGCTAAAACAAAAATGACATAAAGTACAACCATGCAAACTAAACCATCCTCCCACTTGTTTATTATGAACCACCAAGCAAATGTTAAAGTAGCTTCACAGCAGAAGTCAAGCAAACAAATTTCACCTGTTGTGTCTCACCAGTGCGATAGAGAACATCCATATCCAAGTGCTGCTTCTTAAAGACAGAGTCAGCACAGGGATCCTCAGCCAGTCCTAGTAATTCATCCTTCAGCGTCAAACATGAAAGTTATCAGAACATACCAGGAGTGAAGTGAAGCACTTCCCATCAAATAAAGAGACATTTGGCCTAATTCATAATTTATGCTTTGCCCAAGTTACAAATGTGTCCAATACTACTTCATGCAATCAACAGGAAATTAAATCATCCATGAAGAGCCGGTATTCTTTAAGAACTAAACGCAAACGCCTACCTTGACAAGCCAAGACAAAGTACACACATGACCATGATCCATTGAAACTTCTAAAGGTGGAAACAGTAATGGGACATCGAGGACGGATTTAAGCAAAGGGTTTATCAAGGGACGTCGCAATCTCTTATCGGGCACCAAAGAAGACTTAAACATCCACTAGCAGTTTGAAATGTCACTTTGCAAACCAATCATGCAAATTGATCTCATTTCAGCTGGCCCCTAGGCAGCAGGAAACGGTCAGCAACTATTCCGACTAGACAGAACATCAGCAACGCATCAAATTTCAGCAGGAGAGCTCATGTTAACTAACATGTCAGATCATTGCCCAACGGAAAACAAAGGGTTCCCATTCCCACCACACTTTGCGGACGTACTTTTGCGAACCCAACGCGGCACTCCAAAATTACGTCTCGGCAGCATCGCCAGAAGCAGAGATAGCACGAGACAAATTACCCACGAGTACTCTCAAACTAACCGGCGAACGAAGTATCGGGACCAAAACAGATGTACCATCTAACCCAAGACCGGAAAGGAAATGAAATGACCGAAAAAACAGAAAAAAGAAAAAACGAAGAAGAAGGAGGAGAAGAAGAAGCACCTGGAAGTTCCAGAAGTGCGAGCCGACGAAATTAGCAAAACCTCCGACCTGCACCGTGACGATTTCCTTCATTGCTGCGTGGTAAGGGGAGTTTCCTCAGATGGGCGCAGAAAAAAAAGCAAACTTTTTTTTTGTGGGTTTGAGTTTCTCGTTCTTCCTTCTTCTTCTTCTGTGATCTTTCGGGGTTCAAGCCGAGCGGGGACTGTCGGGCGGGTCGTTTCTTGGCATTCCCGAATGTGCGAAGGAGGCAGAGCGCCTGAAGGAGGGACTACTCAGTGCACAGGGGAGAGGCAGCCGAAAATACGGTTTTACCCCTTTGTGAAAGTGAAAATACAGAAATGGTCGCTCAAATTCGACAATTGCTTTTCGACCAAATAAAATGAGTTTGGTAGCCATTTTATTCTCAAAAATATTTTTTTATTTAAATTTTATTTTTATTTTATTTTCAGGAATATTTTTTAAGCATTTAAAAACATTTGGTAATTGCCCAAAATTTCTACTCCTATAATAGAAATATGTTTGATGAAACCCTTAATATTTCTAGTATAAACCATTTTATTTTAATCTTTTAATAATTTTATTAAATTTTTTATTTTATTTTTTTTTCCCAGTTACCTCGCCAAAATGTCATAGGCCCCAAGCGACTCGAGCCATGGCAAGGCTCATCGGCCCAAGCCTCGCTTTAGCTCGACATTGCCTAGATCTAGTGAGGCCAAGTTTACCTAGCCACCAGCGAGGCTCGAGGTTGAGCCTCATTGTGGCTTCTCACCATGGCTCGACGTTGCTAACTAAAAGGAAAAAGAAGAAAAAAAGGAAATAGGAAAAAAGAGAAGAGAAAAAGATGAAAAACTAAGCTTGATCCTGGAATTGTTCTCAATAACAAAAAAAAAACAACTTTGTTTTACTATTTGATCGTGTTTCAAATATACTCCCGAAAATAAAATAATAGAATTAGTTACTATTTAACCCATTAACACACAAGTCCTTACTAGTTACAATGATGAATCCACAAGTTTCGCACTTATTGTTGAAAAGACAAAATGAAAATCTTTCAATTTAAAATTTTGTATAAGTTATGGCCAGAATTATAAATTGAAACCATTAAAATTATACTACCAACAAATACTTTATTTAGATTGTTTCCTATATGAACTCATGCAGAAATATTGACAACTTCTTTTCTTTTCTTTTTTATTGAGAGTATTAGAATCAGTTCACTGATTATTTTTCTGAATGGTGGTATATTGAAATATTGTCAAACCAACTCAATAGGATTAAGTTCCAGTGAGCTTCTAATACTCATAAACCATTAAATCATTTACATCACGCTTGACTCCACATAGCCCTTTGTGGCATTTTCATAAATTTTCAATACCCATGCCAAGTCGCATTTTGAATAATCACTATTTCGAGCGTTGTAACCCTCTTGATGGACGTGTTGGGAAAAGTGCTAATTTAGAAGCAATATTGAGTTAGGGACCGATAGTCGTCAATCAACATAGATTCTCCCAAATCTTTACCTTGTGTGACCGTTGGGAAACTACATAAAGTGATCTATAAGTCTAAGTTAGAATTGATACCGACTTATTGGAGCCAACTAGGAGCCAAGTGAGATATTCTTCCTATCTCACTCAATTATACTAATTGCCTAATTAGTATAACTGAGATTCATGCAATCCCTAACCATTTTATAACTATGCCACTAAACGATATCCATGCATGGGCGCACAGCCAAGAAAGAGTAAACATCACAATCAATGCGATAAAAGTATTGTGTAGGAAAGTAAACTCAACACTTGACATTGTTATTAAGCCCCATCACGGCAATCCTCATCAACTAAATTCAAATTCGGTTCAATTTCTTTTCTAAACGATTACTGTATTAGGGCTTAACTATGTCAAGGGTACTCACTAAAATCCCCGAACTATATGTATATTAACTACGTGAAACTAGGTTAAATCTACTGCGAAAGTCCAACAACTTATTCATGCCCTCATTTCTAGCCAGTTTCTGATTTTTTTTTTAGTTTTTTAATTAAAATCCGAAAATGGGGACTGGGGCTGGGCCCTTGGGCCCAGTCCGAATAAGGAAGATGTGGTTTCGCGGGCCGAGGCCACAAGTGCAAAGTACTAGCTAAGCCTTTCTCCAGTTCAAATCTCACAAGCTCCTCGAACCGCGATAAGCCCACTGCAAAGCAATTTAAGCCCAATTTTACAAGCGCATTAAGCCCAATAACTTAAATCCAGTTTGTGATCCTCTTTTTCTTCAGTTTTTTGTACCCATTAAAAAAAATGGAGACAAATTGATACTAATTCGGTTCCGGCATTCCATCGAACAGATGCGGTGCATCCAAACGAGAAGTAATTTCCATAGTCTCAAATTCAGCCTCACGGCTTGACCGAAACGAGAATAACGAACATCGTTCAGAATCAACAAAATCGGCTCATCCGGACCCGACCCATCGATGATCTGAAGAAATCGAGCTTCGGCTTAGACTTCGACTGAAACAGGGCAGCACAGAGAGAACAGCTTACCTGGGTTTTTTTTTCAGCTACGCCGGGCCTGCAACGAGCATGCGAGCTGGCGAACGAAAGCTATTACAATCGTTCACAGACGAAGATATGACTAGCGAGAAGATTCAAACGAGACTGGAGCGGCCAAAAACAGGGCCGGACGGCGATGGCTTGCATCGATGAACAGCGACGAACGGCGGCGCTCCCCCTCCCACGCTTCAGTTGTGACAGAAAAAACCTGTGAAGACTTTTTAGGCTGGGCCATACATCCGAATGGACTTAAATGACATCAAAACCGGATAACGGCCTGGATTCTGGGCTTTTTAGTGGTCCCCATGATGCAAGTTGGGTCCAAATAATGTAATTTGGGCTTAATGGATGTGCTGGGGTGGCTAAGCAAATGACCGAATTTAGATTTTTTTTTTTTTGTTGCTATTTTCTATTTTTGTACTTTTATAAGAACGAATGCTTGAATTTTCAATAAAAATTCAAATGTCGACATCGAGACTGATTTCTCAAATTTAGTGGCCAAGCTATAAGTTTACTAAAGATATCTTAAATCCCTACAAACATGCAATGATGTTCTTAGTGGGTTTCCTCTTCAAGTGGGCCTAGTACGTTAAAAAATCTTGAACTTTAGCTCTTGCACCAATTCTATCTTTTGTCTCAATTATACTCTTAAACTTTTTGTTTCATAGGAAAGTTTCAACTTTAGGTCTAATACCAATTCTATGAGATTTTTTTGTCTCATAAAAAAATCCCAACTTTAGGTTTGGTTTTAATTTCACTCTAATTTTTTTTTTTTTGGTCTTATAAAAGATTATCAACTTTTACTTGAATCCAAAATCTGTTCTTTGTTAACTCTCCGTCAAAATTGCCCTTAGTGATTTTGCCCTCATCAATCTCTCATGCTTGGAAATGTTCTCTCACGATTAGAGAGCTCACATTTAGAATGCTTGAACAGCTCATACTCGGGAGTTTTTCATCTCTCGATTGTCAATGAGAAATTTTGGACAGAGAATTGATGGAGGTAGATTTATAATTCAAGTAATAGTTTGTGGTTTTTTATGAGATTGTAAAAATTTAGAGTCAAATTGGGACTAGATAGTAAAATAAGGACGAGACCTAAAGTTTGGGGTTTTTCATAAGACAAAAGAAAGTTTAGGGTAAAATTGGGCAAGACCTAAAGTTAAGAGTTTTTTATGTGACAAAATAAAAGTTTCTAGTAGAATTGGGACCGGACCTAAATTTTGAGATTTTTTATAGGACAAACGGTAAAATTGGGACAAAATATAAGTTGGAGGTTTTTTTAAGGTATTAGAACCTTAAGGTGGGGTTGGTCAACCGTGGGCAAACTAATGAGAAGCTAAAGCAACTACCTTATTGGTGGCAACAACTAGCACATAACTAGTCGTATTAAAGCGATAATCGTTTCTTGTTCGAGAAATCGGATGTCAAAGAGAAACAAGGCGTGATTCGATTGGTCATAAGTTATGATGATACGATTCTTGGGATAGACCTAGAGAAGGTTGGTATGGTTTTTCAACTTGCCAGACATTGCATTGTTCTTGGCCGGTGACACTAGATAATCATTACCCACCTTCGAATCAAGTCATTACCAACCCTCCGACTTCCACATGATTTCTCTCTAGATGACACAGGTACTGAAACTTGGAATGAGCATGGTGTGGTTTGATTTGATTTAATAAAATCACAGGCTTGTCCATTGATACATTTAATTAGTTAGATTAGGTTTTTAAAAAATTGACTTAATACAATTTAGTAATCTCGTCGAGGTTTGATTGTATTTACATCTTTGTTGTATCTTCAGCTTCCTCAAAGATTCCTCCAACTCCAACCCAGCCACAAATCAGAGATTACGAGGAATTATAGGTGGCATTCTTTAGAATCTTCTTGACAATTTGGATTTTAAATATATGATTTTTACGCTGAGCTTCTTAGAAAAAAAAAATTAATTATTCTGAACCTACTTCATCAACCTCTTGTCATTCATATGAAATTCCATTCTAAACAATGGATTTATGCTCCCAAATTGTTATGTCCATGATGTTATATGATCAATTCTTTATGTTTTAAAGAATGTGTTTTTATCGAAACAACTAATGGATTATCATGGTTGTATTTTGTCCTAATTATTCAATTCCTAACCCTCTATTAACTTTTCGTTTGTTTGCTTTTTTCAGTTCTACAAATGCTGTCAAATCTAACCCTTTTTTTTCATCGGATGCCGTACAATAATGTTCTATCTTAATCTAACCTATTTCATTTTTTTAATCGGATGCCCTAAAAATATTGTTATTTTAAACATTAATCTTGTTAAAAAATTATAGGTGATTCTATTGTTGTCCAACGGTTGCAATGTATGGTATTAACTATAAGGTCTGGATTCATTCCCAACAACTGAAAATCTCGACTTTTTTAACTTAGCATCGGAAGCTCTGCAAGTTGAAAAGCTGCTGAAATGTGCAGGTCCTATCTTCTGAATATACGTGCTCTCTCACGGGAACAACTACTAATTTGAGAAAAGCTGCTGAAATATGCGATTGTAGCACAGAAGGCGAAAATAAGGCCCGTTTCGTTCGATTTTTGGAGAATGCATTTGCAAAAATGGTAAAAGTGGTTTTTCGAAATGTAAATAACGTTTGGTAAAATTTACATTGAAAAATAACTTTGGTCAAAATACCGTTTGATAAAATTTACATTTGTAAATGACTTTTATTAAATTAAGAAAACAAAAAAAGGTGTATTTTTTTTTTTAAGTCCAGCCACCGAACCGCCGAATTTGGTGACTGGATGGCTAGATCTGGCCCCTGGACGGTCGCTGGGGTTGGGCAACCCCAAGCGACAAACACCTAGGTTGCGCAATTCAAGCTATCAGTTGCCTAGGTCGCACGAACCAGGCATCACCTGAGATCCGGTGACAGTCGCCCGGGTTGGGCGACCCTCAGGCGATGGTAACCGGTGTGCGTGACCCCTTGGCTAGCGATCGTCGGCCTTCAATAAGCTTCTCTATCGGAAAAGATGAACAGTAACCAGAACTTGCATTCCGAAAATACAAGTTTTCAAAGGAGTTCGAGACCTGCTTTGAACTAAGAACCTTTAGAGTCATTTGGAGATGCAATTGCATCTTTCCAAAGTCACCCAAAAAGTCGAACTAAACGCGTTTGCATTTGGCCAAGAGACTTTAGAGTCCCAAAGTCCATTCTCAAAGCCGAACCAAACGGGGCCTAAGTCAATTAAGGATTGAGGCAGTCGAAAAGAAGCTCCGCATGAGGATAAGATACATTCCTTCATATTGCAAGAATTGACTTTGAGAAAGCCACCTAGGGAGAGCGAACTCTCGGCCCATTCGGAGTCGTACTGGGATAACTTCGTGGACTTGCAGAGGCATAATTAGTCAGCAGTAGCCGCAAAAATCTTACAAACGCACAAACGCACAAGCATTCCAAGGAAGACGAAGACTACAGAAACGTGTTCCTTTTCGCTTTTTCACGTTGATTCCACAAAGAGCATTGTAAAGTCGTAATGGTTATAATGGCCGGCTTTCATTTTCTTACACTCAATTCGTTGAATCCTCGCTTATGATGTCTGCCTTTCGCCCAGGAGACCCATATTCCTTTCCCGTCAACGAAAATCTCTACTTTTTCTCCGAGGAGACGTGGATTTCATTCCCAGTAATGGAAAATCTCGACCGTCACTTGACATTTTTAAATACGTGATGCGATTGTGGTTGACTCTTGTGAAGCAAACTATACATGTGTAATCATGATTACGTACAAGTGATTGTCCCGTGACATGACAAAAAAAAATTAGAAAATGCCAAGAATTCATCATTTTTCTTACCAACTTTGGTATTCATGAATTACTCAAAATTATAGGTTGCGATTGGCCAAGTTATTAAATAAGACTACTTTCCATTATTTTCAATCAAAAACTACGTCGGGTCAAATGGGCAAATCCTCCAACCAAAGGCAAATGGTTTAATTTGCCTTTGAGCGGAACTTTTCACTACAAAATGATTTTTTCTTGTATGTCCGATTAAAAATATGTAAAATGTGATTAGAATTCTATGCTTGATCCAATAAAATTAGATAAGTCGAAACTTCCCATTGAACAAACAATCGTTAACTCAATAGAGCAAGAATTTAGATTTGATACTATTACATTTAGACTTCATTTATTTCACCGAAAATGAATGATTTTGATAAATATTTTCTTAAAAATAATTGTCTATATTGTGTGAAATAATTAGTTAATAAAAAAAGTTTTCATTATGGACAATAATTTATGACTTGACATTTTTGGCAACAACAGAAAAATTATGGTTCATTCTTTTTTGTAATCAACACAAGTTATTATTTTTAGAAAAATATTTTCTAAATCATTCATTTTCTCGAAAATGGAGCTTTGGTATTCTTTAATATGTATAAATTACCTTGAGTTCGTTCTTACCATTAAAGTCTCACACATATCTTGTTGCTTGAGGCAGGTCTCAAAACTTCAGAAACTTAGTACTACCCACGAAATCAACATGCTTGAGTAAAGTTAGAGTGCCATGAGAGAGCATGTTTTAAGTGACAATTTCAAAATTTGGAAAGTGTAAACACAACATAGGTTTCGGTGCAATCAATCTTATAACATGCGGCACTCTAAACGTCTTGAATGCACAATTTTATTTTTTTTGGTCATAAAATACTAAGCCTCACGTAGTTTCTCCAGAGCAAAAAAAAAAAAAAAACATGGGTCTTAGAATTAATGAGGATCCCACAAAGTACTTGGGGATTAGTAAGCCAGTCTCTAGAAAGGTAAATACATCTATGGGCTACCCAATCTACTATTTTATTTGCTTCTCTAGATCATTGAGCTACACAATTTTTTTTTTTTTAAAGTAAGATGGGTTACACAATTTGCCTATAGTTATTTTGAACTAGAATATTGAATGCATATTGGGTTACACAATCAATTATAAAACTATTGTATGAATGTCGATCCGGTCCTATTAAACTTTTAGAGTTTGCTAATGTAGTCCTCTCGACTAATTTTTTGCCATTAATTGCTAACACGACAATGTGTCACATAAGACAGTTGACTATGATTGAATCACCGCATTAGTAATCTCTCGGCTAATTTTTACCATTAATCAATAACATGGCAGTATGCCATGTAATACAATCAACTATAATTGGATCGCTATGTTAGTAATTTCTAGTGAAAATTGGTTGGAAGAAGCGCATTGTAATTTTACGCAAAAGGTTATGACAAGCAAACCTGAAAATATTAGGATCGAATTGACATATGTGCAATAGATTTAGGATTGATTAATAATTTTTCTCAATATATAGAAACCAATTTTATTCTGACCTTTTGACTCAATTGATACTTAAGGATACATGCAAACAAACTTGTCTAGGTGCACAAGTTGAGGATCCATCAACTAGACGGGGAGAACAACCCTCGAGATCAACATGAGTAAGAAATCACATAGAATCCCCCAAATCCATACGATATTTATTACTCTCTTATGCGTGTAAGAGATGCAAGCAATTGACTTGGAAAACGACAAATGAGATTTACTACAGACCTACCCAAAGTCAATAAAGCGTATAAATATTAAAACTATTTTGCTCTTTTTACATGTCGTGATGTGATTTGATATCTTTTCCTTTATTTAACTTCCTTCGTCTATATAATTATTTAAGAAAAAAAAACACATGAGATCATTTCTCATAAGTTGCATAATTCTCTCTTTCTTTCACCAATTTGATAATCTACTCCTTCAATCACCAATTCTCTCTTCTTCATCCTTGCTTCTCATGGTGAGCTTGAGGGCAGTCTTCCTTCACCGACATTTTCTCATCACTTTCCCCCCTTCAATTCAAACCCTATTTTTCACCTCAATTTTCTTTTTCCTTTTTTGTAGGCGAAAATCGGCTCGTCGAGTTCTGTGCCAGCAGCTAGTGTGCAGGGAATCACGCCACTCCAGAGTACGTTCTTATTGATATAATCCTATTTTGCGAACTTAGTTTTCTTCTTTTTTATTTTTATTTTTATTTTAAATATCTGGATATTTATATTAGGACTTGAAATGCAACTTCTTTTTTTTTTTTGGCTATGAGAGTTTCAGACTTAGTTTCGAGTCTTCACCCTTACCTCCTACCCACTAGACGATGTGCGTAATGATGATTAAAAAACGTACACTCGAATAGTACCACGAAATCGATGCTTAGGCCTTCCTTGGGTTTTTCTTTTGTTGGTTGAATCCTTCAATTTTATAGAAATTTCACATGAGGCTCGGGAATTTCTCTATTGTCCTAAACTTTTGCTTAGGTAAAAAAAAAAAAAAAAAAAACCAAAATTCATGACTTTTTTTTCTTTTCCAATTTTTTATTGTGATCGGGATCTCTCATCTATATTCATTACTTTTTCAAGATGAAAAATTCTTGAGATACCGGCATTTTTATGTGGTCTTAGTCAAGTAAAAAAAAAAATTACAAAAATATAATTCATGGCCTATTTGGATTACAACTTTTTTTTTTCCTTACATAGTGTACCTTTTCGCATTTTTCCCTCTAATATTATTAATTTCTCAGTATGGAAGCTGTAATCTCATGGTAAGGCAAGCTCACATCTTCTAGGTGCTGACCAAATGAGACTGCCTTAAATGCTAGGTTCCGCAATTAGTCTTGTAATAAATGAGAGCATCCTCTTTTCTTTTATCTTTTTTGGGCTTTAGGTACGTTGAAAGAGATGCATTAATTACAAGACAAGTCAACTCAGGGTGTCTTGTATTTTAAAATGAGCAATAATGAGCGTCCCAACCAATAAATAAATAAATAAATAAGTTAAGGAGTTCATTAAGCAACTGCCGACATAAACGTGATATCAGTAGACTACTTAAATACTCTAATCGGGGTCCAATCAAATACAAATTAAAAATTCAATTTTTATGGTCAGGTTAAAGAAAGCTCCCTTCATACTTGTTGAGCATATTTAATTTTATTTTTATTTCAAGATATTAATTACGCTTAATGTTATAATGGACAATGCTTGATATAATTCAAAATTTCCAAAATCTCTTGTTAAAAAAATGCCTATGAAAAACAGATTTTCATAATTAGATTATACACAAATTTTCTCTGTCTTCACATTTTCATTCACATTGGCATTAGTTACTAGCCTTTTACACACGGAATAGTTCAAATGACTAAATTAGTAACTGAAAATATTAGTTAGAAGTCCTTGTCTCTTTTCACAGTATTATCAGAGGGCTATTTTCTTTTATTAATAAACCTAGCTGTTTAGTCAGGCTCAAACCCCCAAAGAGTCCCTTTGTTGAAAAAAAATAAAAATCAATTTACTTATCAAAAGAACTTAAATAACTTTTAATGATAATGAATCTATGCATCTTTATGATGCGATGTGTTTAGTATTAATATAAAGTCGCATTTTAATGGCCAAATAAAAATTTAAATTAAAAAAATTAAAAGTAAAAGCTATTCAAACATGCGCATTAACTAAAACAAATTACCAGTCGAAAATTAGAGGTTAAGCACCTCGTTTAATGGTGGAAAAGCTATAAAATTGAATCGATTTAAAACATCATATCTCCAAACTTTATAAGAAAATGGTCGGGAAAAAAAAATAAAATGGCTTATGTGCTTAATAAATTGGCCTCCTTCATCTGGTTATTAATTTATGGAAACTGAGAAGGTAACGGTTATTCTCAGACGTGACGGAGTTGTTGGCACCTTCGATTTTTTTCCCTGTACCATTCTGTTTAGAATTTCAGGGAATACCTTTTTCAGTTTAATGCTCTAGTGTTGGTAAAAATTCCACTTGATGGGATCATCAAAGTGGCAAAGTTTAAATGAAAAGGAAATGCATATTTGGCCCCAAAAAATGATATACATAATTTTTAGAGAAAGAAAGAAGAAAATATACATGATCAAAACTCTGATATAATTATAGGTATGAATATTTAAAAAAAAAAAATTTTAAAAACTTCCAGATTTTTCAAGTTATCCCAAATGATGCACGAAAGTTTACTTAAGGGCAAAATGATTCACTTTTAAGATTTCATCCATGAAAGATGATATCAAAACATGATGTGTACATTAAATACATCAGGAAGAGGAAAGCATATCGTTTATTGTGAATAAAAATGATGTTAATTATTTTAGTCTTTTCAATAAAGGATTATTTATTTCACAAGAAAATAGAGAAAAAATGATTATCCCTACTTGAAATTACCAAAGTTACGAATCAAGTTCTTTTTGCCCCAAAACCAAACACCATTGCTCCGAATTCAACAATTTCAAACGAATTCATAAATTTGCATGAATGAAAAATTTAATGGTTGGTCATTTTTTCCTTAAGCAAAAGTCAATGCATTTTTTTGGATCATTAGAAAAGCAATGACATTTTTATTCCGTGTGTTCCGACATTTCACCAAAAACATTACAAGTGAAAACATTTCTAAAGCCGTCGAAAAGAACTATAAAAACGATTTCCAAGTTCGAATAAATTTTGAACCCATATTAGCTTTAGCTCCAAGGTCAATTTAATATTCCCAGATACTTTTTCTCTTTTCCCTCATAAATTAATAATACCCCGTCTTGATTTGCTTTTCAATAATTTCTCATGGTCTTCAATTTTGTTCATTTGACTTTCCCCAAACCGATCCTTCCTCCTAACAAATGGGAATCCGTGGTGAATCGCGTCGCCGCTATCGGTGGCAAAGTGGTAAATAAGGGGGAGGGGTCGCGTTGGAAAGAGGAAAAAAGTTCGGGTCTGAGGCTTTTATTGGGCCGTACAGCTTGGGGAAAGTCAGAAGTTTTTCCTTTGATCCGAAGGCTTTGCCCCTGATTGGTCAAACGCCTCCCACCAAAACTCCCCTCGAATGACCACAATGCCTCAACCATCGACCCGATTTTACGAAACTGCCCCTCGAACGATCTTGGCCGTCGGTGAAAGAAAAATGGTGGATAGATAGAGACGCATCCTGTGAAATTTGAATAGCACGACCGCCAAATTTTTTTTTGAATTTATATTCCTAATAAAGATTCGCTGTGAATTTGTTTCATTGAAAATTTCATGACAAAGGGAAAATATTTTTCATAAAGGTCATTTTCAGATAACATTATTGATTTTTCATTTTGTTTGGTGATTTTAGGGGAATGACTTTATTTTTACTAAAACGTAAAGTCATTTTTTCACTAATTTAAACTCGTTTTCAATTCATGGAAAACATTTTTCATAGGTAGATTATTTTGCGAAAGAAATTCCGAAAATATTTTTCATTCAAGCAAATGAACTCTTTATATGAGAGTGACCTATTTATTAGATTAGGCCTTCACTATATTTTTATCATAACACGGATAGTCAAAGACATACAAGGTTTATTTGATATCTATTATAACTACATATAAGAAAGAGCACTGCATGATAAATTGGTAATTTAATATTATCGGAATAAATTTACTTGGGATCTTATTTTATGCCATTTCATATTTTTTAAAGACAACGAGAGTTAATTGTTGTGCTGACGTTTCAATACACAGTTTTTCCAAGCTAAATGTTTCCATTAATCTGATAAAGTAACCAGCACATTAAAATAAAAGCATTTTTGGAAAGGTAAAAAGAATGACAATGATGTAGACGCCCAGCATAAAATTCAGGGGATCGGGCTCCGACCAAACCCTAAAAAATTCTAGTTTAATCACCCGAATCATGTGCAATTTGCAATATTAAAACGACACCCCGTCATGTTCTCGTACCAAACTTCTTGTAATTTCGCCAAAAGGGCAGCCGCAAGCCCAAATCGCTCGTAATTCACCCAGGGGCATTTCGGTCATTCCGCCCCCCGCAACCATGGTTTAGTTCTCGACAAATACGACAAGACACGACCCACCACGATCAAAACGGGAATCGGAAACGCATTGTCGGTTTGCTCCTCGCCGCCGGTAATAACGACGCCGCTTCTGTCCTTCCTCCTCCTCCTCCTCGTCGTCGCCGCCGCAGCTCCGCCATCATCGCCTCCGTTCCCAAGAGCCCACCGAAGCTCCCACCATTTCTCCACCGTTCCCCAGCTCACTCGAGCTCGACACGGCCCTCCCGACTCGCCCCCGAGTCGAAACTCGGTGTCCGACGGGTCGCGATAGCGTGGTGGCCGCCGCTGCCGCCGCCGCCGATCGCCGTGCCGTGCGTTCGTTCCTTTGTTTGACCGGCTATGCTGTGAGTTTGTTGGGTGTTGTGAATTGGGTTCGGCTTGGTTAGGGCAACGCCCCCTGCGAGCGATGGAGCGGGCCATGCTGACGGTCGGGCCGGGCATGGACATGCCGATCGTCCACGACAGCGACAGGTACGACTTGGTGCGGGACATAGGCTCGGGGAACTTCGGGATTGCAAGGCTCATGAGGGATAAGGTCACGCAGGAGCTCGTCGCTGTCAAGTACATCGAGCGGGGCGACAAGGTTAGTCGGTTGTTTCCCGACTTCACATGTGTTCTTTTTTTCTCCCCCTTCCTGGTGAGGGTGATTGATTGGTTGATCAGTTAGTTTATCTGTACTAATAAAGACTTCAGGGTATTAATTGTGTTTTTAATGTATCGGAGATGATTTGAAAAATTCATAGCCGGCTTTATTTGCTTGGAGTTCTTTCTGCTTATGGAAATACCGTCTGATCAGTTAGTTTATCTGTGCTAATAAAGACTTTAAGGGTATTAATTGTGTTTTTAATGCATCGGAGATGATTTGAAAAATTCATAGCCGGCTTTATTTGCTTGGAGTTGTTTCTGCTTATGGAAATACCGTTTGACAGTTAGTTCATCTGTACTAATGAAGACTTTAGGGTATTAATTGTGTTTTTAATGCGTCGGAGATGATTTGAAAAATTCGTGGTCGGCTTTATTTGCTTGGAGTTGTTTCTGCCTATGGAAATACCGTTTGATCAGTTAGTTTCTTTTGCCAGGAATGGCTAGTGTGTTTTAAAAATGCTCTATTTACATGGTTCATGGTTTCATTTGGTGCTGTAGCCGTGAGGTGATAATTTGATAATTCAAGGGGAAACTTTATTTGCAGTTGGTTGATAATGAGGCCTTCATAATGGTTCTTGTCCCCCTTTTTTCGTGATCTCGTGAAAAGAGCTAGTGTCTTTGGAAATTACCATTTAGGGGATGAGCACCGTGGATGGGCTTCTTTGTGGATGGGGACAAGCAATGCTAGGGATTTATGCGATGCTCTACTTGAAAGTGTGAGAAAAAGGACATTTCCAATTGATCTATAAAATGTTATGTCTAAAGGAAGGATCTCGAGAAGCAAAGAAGTGATTAGTAATTAGAAGATTATATCGGAAGGACAAATGGGGGAAGGAGAGCCATATTAGTGCTGTTCTCAGATGTTCTTAAATTGACAACTGACAAGTGCTTGTTGCATCTGAGTCCCCCTTTCCGTGTCTAGACATGAAGGGCAAGCACGATTATCGACTTCTGGCTCACTAATTTGTAGCTTTCTATGTCTATCTCCCCATGTTGCAGATAGATGAAAATGTTCAAAGAGAGATAATAAACCACAGATCTCTGAGGCATCCGAACATTGTTAGATTCAAAGAGGTTAGATTCACCTTGTTAGTTCAGGACCTTATCTCAGTTTAAGTGAATAAATGACTGAATAAGATCTATTCCAGGTCATTTTAACACCTACGCATCTGGCAATTGTGATGGAATATGCATCTGGTGGAGAGCTTTTTGAGCGAATATGCAATGCTGGGCGATTTAGTGAAGATGAGGTTCTTCAATTTTCCTTATGCATGATGCACCATTTATCTCAGTCTCCAATTTCATGGATAGCTCTCATCTGGATGTTTTGTTGCCTTTCTGGTGCAGGCTCGCTTCTTTTTTCAACAGCTCATATCTGGTGTTAGCTACTGTCATGCTATGGTATCTAAATACTATTTTACATGTTATGGAGTTTATTAATTTTGTTATCTGGTCAGCTTGTCTTTGATAGTAACTGGCTTTCCAATGCTTTGTTCTTGATGAAGCAAGTATGCCATCGTGATCTAAAATTGGAAAATACTTTGTTGGATGGAAGTCCGGCCCCTCGACTAAAGATATGTGACTTTGGGTACTCAAAGGTATGTGTGGGTTCTTTTCTTTTCCTTCTCTTTCCTAAGTCTGCTTCTAATTGCCAGTGGCTCAATGGTGTCTTTTGAGTAGAAGTCTTGCTTTGGTTTAAATTGCAAATTATAGGGCAACTTGAAATGAACCTGTTAGTTTTGGCTGTGGCTGGCACTTTAGGAGGCAAAGATCTTACTACTAAATTGTTATGCTCTTTCTACCAGTGCCAGTTTTGGTGCTTTAGAGTAAGAGGATACACTGCCTGACTTGTAAAATAAGGCGAAATTCCTCAATTGGCATATACTATGATTCAAATCTGCGTTTATAGTTTATACGTTTTATCCCGCCAATTTTTTTAATTGATGTTGAGAGAGCTTGTATATTATCATGGCGAGAGATCACTATATTATGTTCATGACCGTATTGGCAAATCGCGATATTCATTTAGATTCAAATTCTCAATTAATAATTGTGAATTTGAGAGTGGACATGATTGGTAAGATTCAGCTGTGTTTTTTGCAATAGAGACATACTTGACTTAAGTAAAGTCTATTGCAAAATATTAATTTCTGAATAGGATTATGATTGAACGCATAGATATCTTTATTTATAGAATTAAGTAAAATCTGTCGCAAGATAATAATTTTTGAATAGGATTATGATCAAAAGGATAGATATCTTAATTTCATGTACATGTGACATGCTATGGTTTCTACATGCAAGATATTACGGCACATTGTTTTTCTTTTAAATAGAAAAATAAAAATTGCATTTAATTTGTAAATGGTTTTCAGATTATAATATTTAGTTTCCATTGTTGGGAAATTATTGGAGTATAATAAATATCGTGACATCAGACAATCTACATTAGTTGATGAGTCTAAATAGAATCAATTACATATCGACAGAACTGAGAAGTGCATTCTGTGGCGCACTGATAAATTGGCCTGTGATTCAGTATTTATAGGTGAGTGATTGTTACGTTTCAAGGCATATATAATTTAGTTTTCGTTGTTGCAAAATTATCGGAGTATAATAAATATTGAGAAGTCAGACAATCTACATAGCTCGATAAGTCTATATACAATTAATTGCATACTGGTAGAGCTGAGATTTGCATTCCTTGGTGGACTAAACATTTTTGAAGTGTTGCATCTGTCACTTTTGCAGTTTTTAGAGGTCATCCACGAAAGTTAACATTGTGTCATGGCATGCTTTGTGTTTTTTAGACTTGTTTCCATCCCTTGTAGATGTGCACTTCCTTGGAAGAGTGAATTTGGTGCAACATATCTAAAATGGAATTTTACAGATAGTTCATATGATTTCATGGATTTTAGATTATCTGATTTTTGTCACTCTTCTTAGTCCTCAGTGCTGCATTCAGAACCAAAATCAACTGTGGGTACTCCAGCGTACATTGCCCCAGAAGTCTTACAAAGGCGAGAATATGATGGCAAGGTACAACAAATATCTTTTAAGAAATTCTGCCGAACGGTCTGGTTATCATAATTGCATCAAGCATTAGTGTCCTAGAGATGATTGTAGTCTTTTGATCACAAAAGTGCTATAAAAGTTGATCCATTACCTTTGGGGAATACCCTGTAAAGGAAGCTCATCCCATTAGAAAGCATGGCCTTTCAACATGAATTTGACAAGAGGCCATTGTCATGTTGTTTAAACTTTAGTTTTTAATATTAGCACCTTACGATTTTATGATCTATAATGTGAGAAACACTCCTCAGTCCAGATTTTACTGGTTAGTCTGCAAGGAATAATTAAAATAGTCTGTTCTGAATGCAAACAAATCCTTATTCATAAAACCCCTAATCCTAGATTTGGCTTAAGCTGACTTTGCTCCTCGTTGTTGTCAATGCAAATGCCTCTATCTTGCTCAGCACCTCCTCCGTCTCTACACCATTGCACATCCACCCTTTCTTGTGATAAATTAGAAGTGAACTGCCTTCCGATTAGATCTTGTTGGCATGCAGTCCTGCCACCCTGCTTTGGCATTGCAGTCAATCAAGTTTTCTCTTCCAAAACTATGTATGTTTGATGTCCTCAAGGTTTGGTTGCAAGGGGGACAAGGTATCACAGAAATCTGACATAGTTCGAAGCTATGCTTGTTGGAGATTCGATTGCTTGTTGATTTGCTTACGCTTAGAAGTGAAGTGGTTCGTGTTATGCTTTCCCTTTGTAGACAGATAGAGATATCTCTTATCTCTAGTTCTCTACAATTGTGTCTCATGATCATTCATGCAAAGCTAAAAGATTAAACTTGTGGCTTCTCTGTGGTATTTTGATCTACTTTTGTTGGTTGCCAATTTTAGAAATAAAATGCTTTTACAGTCTTCATCCAGTGCTGGCATTGAGCAGTGAAGGCTTGATAATGATTAGCCAGCCTGAGCGTCAGGATGAGGGCCGATAGTGAACAAATGTTAATATATTTCTCCTGCCTTCCAAATTTGAAAAGATTTCTCATATAGAGCGTGCTTTGCATTTTTTTCCCACTTCAGTGGATTCTTATAGGCTCTCCAAGAAATGGATACTTTTCTTTCCTCTATCAATATGAGTAGGTCTGTCTTCTAGTCTAATGCAACACTGCCATTAGGTTGTTTGACATGTTTTCCTCTTTAGCTTGTATGTGTGGAAGGAGGTGGTGGATGATCTATTACTTTCATCAGATTGCAGATGTTTGGTCATGTGGGGTGACCTTATATGTGATGCTAGTAGGTGCTTATCCCTTTGAGGATCCTGAAAAACCTAAAGACTTTCGGAAGACAATTCTGGTAATTCAGGGACCTTGTTTTCTTGTTGTTATACTCTATATAATTATCTATTCTTTACACACTTCTCATTGTGGTTCATGCAGAGAGTTATTAACGTTCAGTATTCCATCCCAGAAAATGTCCAAATATCACTTGAGTGTCGGCATCTGATCTCTCGAATATTTGTTGCAGACCCTGCAGAGGTAATAGATGGAGAGTTTAATGTACCAGTCATTGTTTGGTAAAAATCAATTAATTGTGGAACATTTTAATCCTTTGGTGGGCTAGAATTTGCTCAATCTTAGATTTTCCGACCACCTTTTGATGGTCTCTTTCGAAGTGAAAAGTAGCTACATATTTCTGCCTCTTTAATTGTGCGGCTCAATGTTGAGCCTGATACTTGATGTGTACGTGGTGCAGAGGATTTCCATCCCTGAGATAAAGAGTCATCCATGGTTCCTGAAGAATTTGCCTGCTGATCTTATAGACGAGAAGACAATGGGCAATCAATTCGAAGAGCCTGATCAACCAATGCAGAGCGACGAGACGATCATGCAGATAATTGCTGAGGCCACCATTCCAGCGATCCCGCCCCATGGCCTTAATCAATTTGTCGCTGATAGCCTGGACATGGATGATGATGACATGGATGACTTGGACTTTGAATCCGAGCTAGACATTGACAGCAGTGGTGAAATAATCTATGCATTATGATAAAAGGTCTCTGTAGGCAGAAGTTCTGGATGATAGCTTAGTTTCTGAAAGTAAGTGATTTGCATCAACTATTTATAATAAGCCAAGAGAATATATCTCCGTCTGTCTTAGATTAGGATGAATACTGTGGAAAGAGTACATTATCTAAACCTCTTGTTTTGTGACATGGACATTTACATTTGTCAGGCTCTCTAAGCTGTCGTCTGTTGTCATCGTCATCACCATTATCATCTCTCTCTCTGGCATTTGGTTTATTGTCAGCAAATAGAAGAGAGTATTCTAACTAACTCTTACATTAGTGAGGTCGTGAGCCTCCTTAAGTTGTGAACCTGTCTGTCTTGTTTCTTAGGTTGTGCTGAATGTTCTCCAATCCAGTGAAAAGAGGATATGAAATAGTATACTGTGATACTGTCTAAATACATGGATCGAGGTAGTAACTTTCTAAGTTGATATATTAATGATCACTAGACCATAGAAAATACTGTTGATACGCTATGTAGGTACAATTAGTTCGTTAAAAACTCATTTTGGTCACTGAAGCAAGAGTCTGGACGCCTAAGTAAGGCACACTTAGATTAAACGTGTCACGATGACAACACGGCAAAGCTAGAAAGGGACCTTATCAGAGTATGCTAGTCAGGAAGTTGATTTTTAGTGCCTTTTGGGAAGAGAGGACACGAGTAATTCCCAGAGGTTCAAGAATAATGTTGAAAATGCTGCCTAATGCGGTGTAAGTTCAAGCAATTTTGATTGAAGATGGTGTTTTTTCACTGAAGTTTTGATCGTCTCACCACTTGTAAAGTTCAGGACGCCCATCCAACATGAGTAATGACCAAGAATGAAGAGGACGTCACGTTGTGGGGATGAAATTAGAAGCAGCAGTGTCTTTCTGAAAATATATGTTTACACAGCGTTTTTCTTGGTTCTAGGGTTCTTACCCAATATAGGTTATAAAACTGAGACCCCGTTTCTCGGGAAATTTCTCAATCGGGCTAGTAATATAAGAGTATAAGTTGGCCTCTTCTTCAGACACTATCATCTGCAAGATATTGGGACTGCTCTCGAGAGGCCTCCACATGATGGACCTTTTCCACCACCCACTGCGGCGTCCCAACCCACCACTTTACTAACGCGTGATATTAATCTTTAGTTTTTTTAGCAGAAGTGGAAGTTGAAATTGAACATCAAGCAAACCATCAACAATAGTTGACGAACATGAGAGAGAAAAAAGCAACAGCTCTCAATTCTTGTATTATTTTTACATATCGGTGATAATAGGGCTATAATGAGGGGTCAAAAGGACACAATACTTTCACAGGCTATCCATTCAGCCATCATCTGCGCTTTCAAACTATCCATAAGCCACCACCCATCCGCACGATTCGATCTCAAAAAGTGCCAAAATTGTATCTCAAAAATGGATCCCTACCACAACTCATCTCCCTCCTATGGCTCCCCACCGGCACTACCCTCGTCATTGCTGCTGCTGCTATTCTTTGGGTATGGCAGATGGCCACTTAGGGCGCGTTTGGTAACGATTCTGTTTCCGGGAACTGATTCTGACCAGAAATGATTATTTCTGATTCTGTTCCCGGGAATTGATTCTAAGTAAAAAAACGTGTTTGGTAACAAATAAAATTTCTGATTCTGGAATAGAAAAAGAATAGAAACGCGTTTGGTAACTATATAAAATTTCTATTACAATTCTTTTTTAATTACCTTTTTAGATTAAAATAAATTTGATATTGAATTTTCATAAACCATTCACGATTAATTATATTTTTATACTAAGTAATAAAAATATTAACTAATCAATTTTTATCATATAGTAAATAATAAACCATATTATAAACTATACTAATATCCCTACAATATGTAATAAATAAAAATACTAAATTATAACATAAAATTAAATATGCATTCTATATACAACAAATATATATTTCATACTAGGAAGAAATAAAAATAAAATATAGAAATAATTTTTTTTTTGATTCGGCACTTTTGATTCTCTTTTTTGATTCTCGGACGGAGAATCATATTTTTTCTGATTCTGAATTCTTGTCCAAAACTGATTCTGGGAGTAAATTTGTTCCCAGAATCAGTTTTGGACAAAAAATTTACCAAACGCGATTCTGTTCCCAAACTGATTCTGGGAACAAAAAATCAGAATCATGCACTGTTTGGATGGTTGCCAAACAGGGCCTTAGGTATCCTTTGATATTGGTGTAGAGCGCCACAAAGCGATAGGCAATACAGCCAATCAATGGACCTACCTCTATCTAGAGTGTGGCTGCGTAGCGTACAAAAGTCATAGAAGGAAAGTACGGAATGATGAACTCGTACAGCTGGCCGTCAAGATTTACTAGGGCATTGTAGCGTAAGATAGGGGGGGCAAGAACTGTAGCCATCTATGGATTTGAAAAAAATGTGAACAATAATAAGGGTGAGATAATGCCCAGTAATGAAATATCCAAAACAC
This sequence comes from Eucalyptus victrix, assembly GCA_016097545.1. Classification (NCBI taxonomy): domain Eukaryota; kingdom Viridiplantae; phylum Streptophyta; class Magnoliopsida; order Myrtales; family Myrtaceae; genus Eucalyptus; species Eucalyptus victrix. The sequence continues at coordinate 43,935,028 of CM027843.1, read as the reverse complement.
TATACCATACGATACACCCATCACATGAACAAAAAATCAGCTTAAGATACACAACTCACTCACCCCCTAGATAGGACTATACAAAACTATGCTAAGGACAAATGAGTTATAACGATAGGACCTAAATATAATCTAGACTCACAACTAGACTCACAACATAAAGACCTATCGACCTCGATGAACGACGCAATCACGCACGCGCACACAATTCACACGTTTTAGTTCACTTTTTGTTTTTGCTCCAAGACACATGGTTGGTGCGCTCACTAAACCACGCAAGGAAGAATACTCCCGTCTAATGGTATTCTTGTGTGCTCTCCGGTCCTTTGCAGTGTATGCTAGTTCAGTGTCTGGCCCGCATAGGTTTCAAGGTCCACTAACAATGGCATCCCTACTCTGTGTAGGTTTGCAGAATTGTAAGGATCGCTTAATACCTCAAGCCATTGATAAAATTTTGCAAACACAGAAATCCCAAACTTTGAATGGATTCACGAAGGATATATTGATCAATCCTGCCGATGTTGAATCACTAGATTTGAACGTCTTGCTTCGCTAGTCAATACCCCTCAAAATTCGATGGTAGGTTTTCGGGATAAGTATACTATCAGTGTCATAAGTTATGTACGACACTCACTTTGGTATCAAAAGTTTCCGTTGGATCATTTAAGTACCAAAAAGTTTGAAAAACGCTCACTTTGGTACCAACTCCGATCTTATTGGCCAAAAATCCAACGTGGCAATTTTTTTATTAATTTTTGAAGTTGATGTGGTTTGCAGAGAGTACAATCAACATTTAAACAATAAAACGATTGTCGTTTGATGTCTCTCCCCCAATTCAAAACCCTAAATCCCCAAATTGAGAGAGAGAGAGAGAGAGAGAGAGAGAGAGAGAGAGAGAGAGAGAGAGAGAGAGAGAGAGAGAGATAAGCCACTGGCGATGGGCCAGCCGTTGTCCTCAACGGCCCTTGTGCTTGGCAGCCATGGCTTCGACCCTGACCTTGACCCCGATGATGGCCACTCGACAACCAAGTCGAAGGCCGTGATCTAGCTAGTGCTCGGGGAGGCTGCTGACGAGTGCGCTGCCCCCGATCTCTCCCTCTCCATCTTTGATCTCCTTGATGAGTGCCTAGCTTGCGTCTTCCAGTACCTAGGCTCCGGCGACTAGGGTCGATGCTCCCTCGTGTGCCGCCGCCGGCTCTCGATCGAAGGCCAGAGCCATTAGACGCTTGCCCTCCACGCCCACTCGAAGCTGCTAGACACGGTCTCGGCTCAAAGAATTTGAGAATGTTGAAGTTGGTGAAATGTTATCGAGATTGGGACATGGTGCTACTATGATGGAGGCCGAGCGACGGAGGCTGAGCGACGGTGGCTGAGCGACGGTGGCTGGCATTGGGCGAGGATCGGACAAAAAACCCTAATTTCAATCCCCAAATAAAAAAAAAAAACCCAATGCGACGTCGTTTCCTCGAGGCCATCCACTTATGATGCCAAAATGACATCGTTTTCTTAAGGAGGATGGAAAACGATGTCGTTTAAAGGCCTTGTCAATTTTTTTTTAATATAAAAGCCACGTAATCATTTTGGTCGGAATCTTTGCCGATGGCATCAAAGTGTCGTTTTTCCTTCGATTTGGCACTTAAGTGATCCGACGGAAACTTTTGGCACTAAAGTAAGTGCCGTACACAACTTATGGCACCGATAGTGTAGTTCTCCTGTTGGTTTTCTATACTAATAGGGTTTGGTCTAGATGACTTAACGTCTTTTATTCCATTTTCTACGTTAGTGACTTTTTTTTTTTTTTTTTTATCAAGATTGTTATGGTAACAATTAATAGACAGCTATAATGTAATAAACGTGGGCAATAAATTGGAATTAATTGGGAAATATAATATTGGGATTGCTTATAACATTCTCCCACTTAATTCAGACATTCCATCAAAGGAAATATTAATCCAAACCCACATAAACTTCATGTTGAAATAAAACACACGAATCATAGCCATGAGTTCTCTTAGAGCAAGTATTATCTTCCGTATATCACCAAGTTTTTCATCAACCCATATGTGATAACATAATCTAATGAATAAACCTTATATTTATTCCAGGTCAAACATGATTGTTTTTCTCAAAATACTAAATATACAATTGTATTGAGAAAAACATTGCAAAAAAATAAAAGTCTCACAAAATTTTCTAAATAAAGAAAACCAATGTCCATTTTGACTATATGATTCTTATAACTTATTGGTGGCATGCTTTTTGTTAAAGGATTAACTATTATCAATTTAGTGCTCACATGTTCTATGACTACTTTTTTCTCTTTAACATGCTCCATGATGGTTAAATATTTGATGTCGACGTGCTTGCTTGGACTACCATTTTTGTGATTCTTAGTCATGAAAACTAAAACTAAATTGTCGCAAAACATTTTTAATGGAATAGCAATAGGGTCCATAACTCTAAATATAAATATGAAACTCTTCAACCACACATCATGTGAGATTGCTTCAAAATAAGAAATGAACTCTGCCTTCATAATATAAGTGACAATCGAGGTCTATTTTGCACTCCTTCAGAATACAACTCTGTCAGCAAACATAAAAATGCATCTTGATATTGATTTATGAGATGAACATAGTTAGCAAAATTTGAATCCAAGTAACTAGCTGCTTCTTGGCTTCTTGTCAGTTTATAAATAAGCATGTGGCCCTTTGTATCTTGAAGTACCTTATCACCTTATTTGTGGCTCTCCAATGGTCCATACGTGAATTACTTTAATATCTTCCTAACATTCTCATATAAAAGTAATGTCAGGTAGAGTGCAAACCTAAGCATACATCAAATTTTCGACAACATAAGCATATAGCATGTTCTTCATTTGTTTCCTTTCAAAATCGTTCTTTGGGCATTGGTTCAAATTAAACCTATCAACCTTCACAATGGTGCTATCCTTGGTAAATAATCTTTCATCTGAAATCTCTCTAACATCTTGTTAATATAGGTTTTTTGAGATAGTCTTAATAAACCTCGAGGTCTATCCCTATGAATTTTAATGCTAATGACTTAAGATGCCTCACCCATATTCTTCATGTCATAATTCTTAGAGAGAAATTGTTTCACTTTATGTAGGAACCCCTTATCATTGGTAACAAGTAAAATGTCATCCGCATATAGGACAAGAAAACAAATCCTGCTCGTACTAACCTTCTGGTATATACATTGATCCATGACATTTTCTATAAAATTGAATGAAAAGATGACATCATGGAACCTCATGTACCATTGGCGGATGTTCGTTTCAAGCCATACAGAGACTTTTTAAGTTTGCACACCAAATGCTCACCAGCAATTGAGAAGAATCCTTTTGGTTGTTTCATGTAAATCACTTCTTCTAGTTTTCCATTGAGGAATGCCGTTTGCACATCCATGTGATGTAATTCCATATCAAAATAAGAAGAGAATCTTTCTTAGATACATAAGAAAATATATTCGTGTAGTTGATTCCCTCATTCTAAGTGAATCTCTTGATAATGAGTCTAGTTTTGCATCTTTTAATATTGCCCAATGAATGCTTCCTAGTTTTGAGACACATTTACAACCAATGGGTTGCACACCATTAGATAACTCAACTAATTCCTAGACCTCGTTAAATACCATAGAACTCATCTATTCCTTCATAATATTATACCACAAGTTGGATTTATCACAATTTATAGCTCATGAAAATGTTTTCGCATCATTTTCATCTTCAACATTATAGTTAGATTCTTGCAGATACACAATGTAGTTACTAAGAATTGTTGATTTCTTCATTTTAGTACACTTTCTTAATGTTGCATCAAAATTTTTCCAAGAAGTCTGTTGTTCAACTAGATGTTCAACAGTATTTGGTAATTGCTAAACATTTGGGTGTACTGAATTAATATCAACAAGTTGTGGATCTTTAATGATTGGTTGTTCAACAACCAGTTGAATTAAAATGGGCATTGTAAACAACAACCGATCTAGTACTTGAGGTGGAATGTTGAGTATTTAAATGATCTTTTTTAGAAACAAGTTTCTTGAATTGATTGCTCCCATTGATCAGGTCAATATTGAGAAATTTAGTATTTCTCGATTCCACAAACCTAGTGGTGTAAGATGGACAATAAAATCTATATCCCTTAGACTTTTTGGCATATTCAACGAAATACCCACTTAAATCATTGGGTCTAATTTCTTTTCATTTGAATTGTAGACACTTACTTTAGACAAGTATTCTCAATGCGTACATGTCACAAACTCGGTTTTCACATTTGAGTAACTCAAAAGGCATCTTTGGGATGGTCTTGGTCAGAGTTCAGTTTAATATGTACACTATCGTTTTAAGAGCCTTAGTCCACAAAGATCTAGGAAGTTTGGAGTTACTAAGCATACTCTGCACTAAGGGTGAGCATGGTTCAGGTTGGGTTAGTCCACCCTTAACCCTAGGACCAACTCATATAATGTTGGTCCTCAATTTTTGGGATTGAGGACCAACCTTATTAAGCTTGGGACTGAGGACCGGACCGACCCAATGGGTTCAGTTCATTTCCAGAGTCAACCTGAGACTAATCGATAATTTTTTATTTTATTTTTTGTACTCCTTAAAAAAGTGATTGGGGAATGAATTGACCCAATGGGTTCGATTCGTTTCAAGGTCAACCTAGAACCAACCAATAATTTTTTATTTTATTTTTTGTACTCTTTGAAAGGGCAATCGAGGATCGTACCGACCAAATGAGTTCGATGATGAACGAAATCAGCTAAGAAATGCAAGCGGTGAGAGTCAAGTGGGGTGAGCAATCGAATAGAATGAGCATTGAATGTCGAGTAGGGAGCAACAAGTCAAGCGAGCATCAAGTGGTGAGCGGCACGAGTGACCCAAAGCGAGCGAGACGAGTGTTGAGTAGTGTGCAGAGAAGTTGTTTATTTCGATTTTGTTTATTGGAGGCCATGAGGACGCCTCACAAAAACATTTTCTTATTCATAAATTATGACTATTGCCGCTGTAAAAGACATCAAAAATTTAAGTTATTAAAGAACAATATAAAATTACTTGAACTTCTCACTAAATAGTTATTTAATGTTATTGACATTGTTTAATTTAAGGTTTTTCTACATAAAAAATTATAATATATATACTGGGTTGGACTGATATGGAATTCTCAAAATCGAGGACTGACCCGCACAGTGCTGGTTTAAGAATTCTAGGACCAAGGATTGACTCGGTCTTCCTAGAAATCGAATAAGGACTGGTAGGGTTGGGCTAGTTCAAAGTCGGTCCAAGGTTGACCGTAGACCAATGCTCACCCCTACTCCGCCCCATGCTCAATAAAGTTCAGTTTCTTCTTTCTGCTACACAATTTTGGTGCGGAGAACTAAGCATAGTGTATTAGGCAATAATTCCATACTTTTTAAGAAACTTGCAAATATATTAGGTGCTTGTCAATTTTCAGTATATCTACCATAATATTTTCCATCTCTATATGATCTTATGATCTAAATTTGCTTACCGTATTGTTTCTTTACTTCGATTTTAAATACCTTAAAGACATCCAGCACTTCATGCTTATCATCTATGAAAGAGATAAAGTATCACTGACCATTTGAGGTCATATATGGATTATAAATATCTGTATATATGATTTCTAATACTTTTGTATTCCTCTTAGTACATTTCTTTGACTTGTTGCTTTGCTTTCACTTTGTGCAGTCCACACAAGTATCATAATTAGTAAAATCTATATTACTAAATACTAAGTTATTTACTAATTGCTTAATTCTATTCATGGAGATATGACCCAATTTCAGTGTCACAACATAGATGAATCCTCATTCACAACACATAGCTTTATACCAACATTATCATGAATGTGTGTCACATTATAAATGGTATTATCTTGTAAATTAATTAGAAAGAGACCATTAAACAAAATAGCACTCTCAAAAATTTTAAATTTATACGATAAAATGAATGTTGAACTTAAAAATTAAAAGGAATATCTCAAAAGTACAAGCCTTGAAATTGAAATTAAATTTCTAGAGAAATTAGGAATATAAAAGGTCATTTCCAAATTCAAAACAAAGTTATTATTGAGAACTAATTTAGATGTCCCAATAGTTTCCACATGCGGATATATCTTGTTTCATGAATGTATATTTTATTCTCTTCCTGCTAGTTTCTATTGATTTTGGAAACCCTGCAAGAAATTCGAAATGTGGATTGTAGAACCAAAATCAATCCACCAGGTGTTGTAACCCACATCATAAGAATGTTATATTTCTTCTCGAGTTAGGTCTTAAATTTGGGACATTTTTCTATTTTGCTTGCCTTTTCCTTTATACTTACCTTGCGTGGCAATATGAGCGCTTTATCCCTATTCTATTAGTAGCCTCTAGTCTTCTTAAACACACAAGATCATGAGTTTATTAATTGACCATTTAGTATTATGTCTATTGTAAGAGATCTTGAAAAAGACATACTCTTGTGAGAGAGTGTTCTTGATATAGTATACAAGAAATGATTATGATATCCCAACTTCAAAATTCTTTAGCTAAGCTATAGTGTCCCTTATCATCATGATGTGTTCATGTGCACTTCTTACACTAGTTAGCTTCAATGGTGAGAACTTTATAATTAGGATCATGGCATACGCCTTCTCTGAATATTCAAATTGCACATTAATAGCCTTCAACAATTTATTGGTATTGTTATGCTGAATGACTGAATCATGAATGCTAGTAAAAAACTTTGTTTTTTTGTACGTTACACTAAGGCACTTGGACCACTCCCATTGTACATAAATATTAACTTTAGCTGAGGTGCTAGCCTCAATATGAGTAAGTGGTTCATCTGAATGTGTAGCATAATCAATATCTATACATTGCAATTAAAGAAGGATTGATTCCCTCCATTCTTTATACTTGTCATTGTTCATCATGGGAATAATTACACTAGAACTAATCATAGATGGTAAAACTGTATCATAATCAAAAGGGAAACTTATGTATCGATATAATTGAGGTAAATAAACTTAAATCATATTTTACCAATATAAAAATGTTATAAGATATGAACCACATAATATCAAAAACTGCATGTGGGCTAAATTTCTAATTTAAATAGATTCATAATTACTTTGTGATGAAGTTATCAAATTATATTTTCTTCCTCAATCCTTGTGGGTAAATTAAGAAAGATAAAATAGTATTTCATTCTAATGAATCACATTAATATATTGAAATTCCTGTGAGATAAAATTCATAATATTAAGGTGACTAATTGCAATTAATGTTTTTGACTATATGTGATCCAAAGACTTTCAATGTATATAATTGAATATAATCAACGATGGTGTGGTTTATTTTTAATTTGTAAAATATATATGGATCACTAGACATTTAATTTTACATAGAGGCAAAATAATACGTGTAAATGGGTAAAATTGGAATTTTACATCTAAGGGCAGAATTGGAATAAAAGGAATTTTACGCCCAAAAGGGAAAAATTGTAAATTTTCATGCCCAAAGGAATCAAATTTGGAATTTATTGTGGTCATGGTAGAACAATAGTTTTACCATATGTGGAGGGGCAAAATTGTAATTTACGTGGGCAAGGGCAGAATCGATATTTTGCACCGCAGGGACCGTTGCACGCACCCATTGTAGGCACTTGGGTATGTGTCACATGCGCCCATGGTTTCCTCCATGACCTGTTTCCATCTTGCTCTATTGCGACTCACCTCCATTCCGCTACCTAGATCTCCTTCCACAGTGCAAATCCAATCAAATTGATCGCTAGGTTTTGAAGGCAACGTTGGGATGGACACATAGTTCCAAGATTTGGTGAAAACAACTAATAAAATGATTGAAATTGAGCCTAAAACGATTTGCCCTAAAACCCTAACTACTGAAAATTTTAACGCTTGATTAGCCTCTGGTAGTCAGTAATATGCCAAATTATCTTACAACTTTTCTTCTTAATGGCGGTTTAACTATACAGGTCCATTATCACATGGTGGGTAGCTCGAATTTAGTTGGAATTTGCAATTTCGTTCCAAGCCACATAAGATCCGAATTTTATCCGTTCATAATCCAATGAAAACTTATAAAATTCCATAAAATTTCGTCAAGGCAGAGATTATAAATAGCTATGATACCAAATGTTAGTCTAAATCTAAACAAAGAACTAGCGATCCCAATTTACCATCCATGGAGAAAAAGGTGCAATATCGAGAATGATTAGCAGAAATGTAAGGACTGGAACATACCTCCAATCATTGATGAGATGTTGCAAATGTGGAAAACCCAAACCTTGAACGTATTCGCATAGCATATACTGATCGATCTTGTAGATGTTGAATTACTAAATCTGAACATTCCGTTCCACTAGTTAATACCCATTAAGACTCAATGGTGTATTTTCTGTATTGATGGGATTTGGTTTAGATGACTTGACATCTTTTATTTCGTTTTTTATATTACTAATGTCTTCCGTCAAAATTGTTATGGTAACAATTAATGGACAGTTTATCACGAAATAAACGTGGGCAATAAATTGAAATTAATTGGAAAATACAAAATTGGGAACATCTTTTAAATTAACAAATATTATAACATCAACACCATCCAATATATTTGAAATCTGTGACCATACAGCAAATAGAAGAATTCATATTGTATTTATCATCACTAGCAAAGACCCACTTTTGATTTAAGAGCTCATTTAGTTGGTTAAAATGTTTTTGAATTTATTTTTTAGTGGGATCTACTAAGTTTACCATAGAACCTATGAAAATCTTTATAGAATTCGATTATAGTGCATGCAAAATGAGATTTTCCATTCATGATATGGAAAAGAGTAAAGCTTGGCCGTTACCCGCTTTACTAATCGTCTCGTGGCTACCCCTGGTGAATGGGTTGTTCAGAGAACAGCCCAACCTAACTTACTTACCATTCTTTTCCAACGTTTTGTCCGCTGGACCTCGGGGTCAACCCAAAGTCGCTGGATAACACCGGGTTGGATAAAATAACCCCGTAGCTTTAAACATGGACATGTTCAACGACTATGACAGGTCTTTTTAAACCCTTAAATCATAAAATAAAGGAGTGTCAGACCGATGCTTTCATTGGTCGCTCTTCGTACGAAACTTCCCATATGATGACAAACTTATGTGGCCGGAAAATAATCTTTAACCACCACTTCCAGGAAAAAAGTCTAACTCGCCTTTCCCTTCATCTCCTTTCTCCAGTGTTGCTTCGGAGACCAAAGAACTCTTCTTTCTCCTTGCCTCTGCAGAAGACCCAGAAGAGAAAGCAGCGAGAAGCATCCTTTGCAAATCACGGGACGTGAGGTTTCAGTTCCTCGAAGGATCTAGGCTTGTTCGTTCTGTGAAGAAAGAAAGAACAAGAAATGGTTGATTCTACGGGAGCTGCTTTAGGAGCAGCATTCCAAGAGCTGTTTGGCCTCGTTAAGCACCTGGTGATGACTATTGCCGCGTTTCGTAGCCAGTTAAAGAAGATCAAAGCCACTTTGGTCAGCATAGAACCAATTATCAAGGACATCAACAAGTTCAACGATCAGCTGGACCGTGGTCCGGAAGAGATGGCTCCGATCAAGGAACTGTTGGATGAAGGCAAACGACTGGTCGACAAGTGCAAGAAGATCCACGCGCTCAATCTGTGTATGAAGTATAAGCACTCGAAAAGGCTGACCGCCTTCAACGAGGCAGTCGTGGAGAAGTTCCAGCTTTACATGCCGCTGCTGGGGGTGAGGGACGGAAAGGAAATGTCGGTGGGCGTGAAGACGATCGGGGAAGACGTGAAGGAGATCGGGGGAGACGTGAAAGAGCTCAAGGAGTGGTTCGTGCGAGTGAACGGCAGAGCCCTCCAGAGCGAGCTTGAGACTTCGAGCGACCTTGCGGTCCCTGCAGCGCCCGATTTCATTGTTGGTTCAGAGGTGGAGGCATCCTTGAGGAAGCTCAAGGAGCAGTTGCTTGAGGAGGGAGCGTCTGTGATTGTTGTGACTGCCCCGGGTGGGTGTGGGAAGACCACTCTGCTTAAGAAATTGTGTCATGAAACGGCAATCGAAGGTATGTAAGAAATTGTGTCATGAAACGGCAATCGAAGGTATGTGTGATTAGTGTTTTGATTGATTCAGAACTAAAAAAACTAGGGATGAATTTATTGAGTTGATCATTGCCAATTGATATCCTGGACTTAGTGGGAAAAAAATGAAAAAGAAAGAAAGATAAAAATATAAAATTATAAAAATTGTCTATGTAAGAGCCGGCTTGTCATGCGAGATGGCTGGCTGGAAACACTTCATGGGCAAATCATCAAATTGAATTTAAGCAAAAGAAAAATTAGCAAAATGAAATAATTATATGACTAAATTGACATCCGTACAATAAACTTAGAGCTTTTTTTTTGGGTAATTATGCTGCCATTTTTTTTTTGGTCGATATTATGCTGCCATTTATGTGTATAGGATTTGTTGCCTGAATGATGTTCCTCTTTTGGACATATTTCAATAATTGAATCCCATTACATCTTCTCTCTCTCAAGCAATTCACTTTCTATTAGATGTGAATGTTAGCACAGATAATTGCTTGGGTATCATGCAGATGGATGTTTCATCAAGAAGAATCTTTTTATCATAGTTCCATTTCGGGTTTGATATCACGTCCAATCTTCCCAAGCTTTTAGATATGCAATAACTCGCTTCTGTTTCATTGCGCTGAGCACCTTTTTTAATCAGCTGAACCCTCCTGTTCATAGCCACATGCTTTAGACGCCACATGCTTTAGACTTATTTCTGCTATATGGTATCTACTTAGCTCTGTTTCTTATCCTACCGAATTCATTAATCAAATGTGCCGAGGCAAAATTTCATACTCTTTGCAAGCAATAAGGATCAGACTTACTGTGGTTTCCATATAGGCAAATTTAAGGACAAAATTATGTTCGTCCCTATCTCGAAGAAGCCCAACCTGACAGACATTGTCCAGAAAATGTATCAACACAATCGTTTAGAGGTACCCAAGATTAAATCAGAAGAGGGTGCAGTTTATTGCTTGCAGCAGCTGCTCAACAAAATAGGACAGAGTCCTGTGTTGCTCGTGCTGGACGATGTATGGAAAGAATCGGAATCCATAGTTGACAAATTTGTCTGCGATGATGACAAAGATTACAAAATCGTGGTGACATCAAGATATGAGTTTCCTCATATCCGTCCTGTGCATCACCTGAAACCACTGACTCATGACGAAGCTGTGGAACTTTTTCGTCGATGTGTTACTGTTGATGATAGAAGCATGCGTCCACCAGATACTCAGCTCTTGAATGAGGTACGCTCTCGCTTGCGCTCATCAATTATAGGACTTCACATGGTCATCGAAACTCTGGGTTAATTTTTTCTTTAAAGAATATGTTTGATAGAATCAGACCTGCCTATCCCTACTTTCAACTCTCTTTCAAAGAGAGGCCTTGCTTAGTACTATATCAAGTTCCTTTTTACCCTGTGGCAGATAGTGGAGCACTGTAAGCGATTGCCATTGGTTATTAAAGTCGTTGCCAAGTCTCTCCGAGGAAAGAATTATGCATTTTGGAAAAAAAAGCTTCATGAATTGTCCGAAGGTCATTCCCTTCTTGATTTGGAGACCGAGATTCTAGCTTGCCTCAGAAAGAGCTTGGACGATTTGGATGGTGACCCTTCGATCAAGGAACGTTTCATGGACCTTGGCTCATTCCCGGAGGACTGCAAGATCCCCGCCACTGCCCTTATTGATATGTGGGTGCAATTGTACGAGCTAGATTTCGATGGTGTGCACGCTGCTACTGACCTCCATGAACTCGATTACAGGAACCTAGCTGATCTAGTATTGCCCAGGTATTGCCCTGAAGTTCATTTTGTTCTCTTAACCAACTTTTGTAGTTTTCTACTACCGTAAGATTTCCTCATCAGATTCTAGTCGGCATAAGATTAGTTTTTTATTTTTATTTTTATACGTGACAGAATGCGTGTGAAATGGACAAATGCATGATGAGATCTTTGCACCAAGATCGATAGAGTAATTTTTGCCATTTGATGACCCGTATCTAACCCCGAAATCATTAGATTTTTCGTAGCGCTACGAACTATTCTATTCCCAAAAAAGGGCATTCTACACGTTTTGAATCCACACCCCAGTTACTGCGCCTGACCTTCAGCTGCAGTGTGTTCCGCATTGCAACGGTCAAATGGTTTATACATAGGCCTCTAAAGAACATTTCTAAGTCCTCACTTAACTTCTCAAGAGTGGGAAAGATCAATGTCTTCTTTTTCTGTTGAATTGATATTATCAAATGCATGGCACTAGAATTTAGCTCAAGAAACTCCAGTGCAAATGCTTATATTTAAGTGTTTGATTGCATACATACAGGAGAGATTCAAGAGATGACGACGAATCTTACCGTAGCCACTATGTTATGCAGCATGATCTGCTTAGAGAGCTGGCTATCATGGAGTGCAACCAAGGGGAAGTAATGAACAGAGAGAGACTCATTCTAGACTTGATGGGAAATAACTTTCCCAATTGGTGGAGAGAGCAAAAGCAACAGCCTCTCCATGCTCGTCTAGTGTCCATCTCCACAGGTTGTAATTCTTCCTCTCTCAAAGATCTACAAGGAAAAATTCATTTGGTTGGTAGTTAGTTACCTTCTAACCTTCTTTGATCATAACGCAGATGGAAAATTCTCAACAGCTTGGCCAAATCTTGAATTGCCAGTAGTTGAGGCTCTTATCTTGAATTTTCGGACCAACATGCAAACCAAAACCTATGCTTTGCCTGATTTCATCGCAAATTCCCCCATGCTCAAGGCCTTGATAGTAACAAACTATAGCTTCTTTCCTGCTGAGCTGGGCAACTTCCATGCCATCGAGTCCAATTTAAGGAGGATCAGGTTTGAGCGTGTCACAGTTCCATTCCTAAGCATGGGAAAAATATGCTTGCATGGTTTAGAAAAGATATCATTTTTCATGTGCGACATTAGTCAGGCTTCGACGTCGAACAATGCCAAAATCTCAGATGCAATGCCAAACTTAAAGGAGCTTGACATTGACTATTGCAACGATCTTGTGAGATTACCGGATGACATCTGTGAGATAAAGCCTTTACAGAAGCTTAGCATCACAAATTGCCATAATTTCTCTGCTCTCCCCGAACAAATTGGGCAATTAGCATACCTCGAAGTGGTTCGGCTTAATTCTTGCACAGCCTTGTCGCGAATACCAGACTCAATTAGAAGCCTACAAAATGTGAGACTTCTCGATATACCTGAATGCCTGAATCTGACCGCATTGCCTGATCAAATTGGTCAGATGGTTAGTCTTTGTAGGATAAACATGATAGGATGTTTGAAGTTGTTCGGACTACCAAAGTCGATTGTAAAGTTGAGGAACCTAAGGAAGGTGGTTTGTGAGGAAGAAAAAGCCATCTTGTGGGGTCCTCTTAAGAACGCTCTCTCTCAATTGGACATAACTCTCTTTGAAGAAGAACCCAACTTAGATTGGCTTGAGTGACCAAGGCAAGGTAATGACATCGATGGTGTGTGGAATTTTTATCAAATATTGAAGGTCATCTTTACATTTTTTCATATTGATGTGGACCGATCAATCATATTCTTCTCTAATATTTTCTTAAGTCACATTCATGCTCGCACCTAGATAATTTACTTCTCTATGACTATTGAGGATCCTAGGGTCGAATTGGCCTGGATTAACAAGATCGATTGATTTTGACTCCTTTATTTGTAAACTCAAAAAACACTCACGCTTTGTTCACCACGCCAGGTCTTAAGACTCTTAGGGAAGGGTCTTAATGAGCTAACCACGAAAGTGGCGCGATGCCAAACGCTAACGGCGCACTTGCTCTCCTAACTCCAGCGGCAAAGCGAGGCATCTACTCATATGAATGTGCGTACGTACACAGAGAGAAGGGTTGGATTGGGGTAAAGTGACTATGATGTGGTGGTTTGTTGGGGCCTTCGATTGCCCAGAGGAGGTCAACACCTTCTCAATTCCTTAAGGTATAAAATGTTTTAAATTTATCATAATTTTCATATCCCGTCCAATCGAAAAATTATCTTGCTCTTTATTTCTTGAATTTACATTATAAATTATATTCATAGTATCTGACCTCGTCCAATATATTTGAAATGCACCACCAACCTCCTAATAGTAGAATCTGTATGTTTACCATCCACATCGAATACTCACTTTTAATTTAAAAGGTCACATGGTTGGTTAAAATGCTTTTTAATTTTCAGTGGGATCTACTAAGTTTACCATAAAACCTATGGAAATCATTGTTGAATTGGATTACAGTGCACAAAAATAAAATAATCCATTCATGATACGAAGAAGATTAACCTTGGCTGTCATATTGTTAACTAAACGTCTTGGGCTAACCGTGATAAATGGGTCGTTCTAAAAATTACGCAACCTAATTTCATCCATTCTTTTTCAGCTTTTCCCTCGCAGGGCAACTTGCGACGAGGTCAACGACTAACGACATGTCTTCTTCAACGCCTAAAGTCATATAATAAAGGAGTACCTCAGGGAGGCCCCCAATGGCCGCCTCTAGTAGGAAGCTTCCCGGATGATTACTAACATATTCGGCCGGAGAATAAACTTCCACGACCGCAGCTACCGCTTTTATAAAAAGTCTCTCTCACCTCTGTTCATCCTCCTCTTCCTTCTCGCCTCTGCGGAAAACCCAGAATAAAAAGCAGGGAAAAGCATCCTCTCCAAATCTTTGGACGTGGGTTTCAGTTCTTCGAAGCATCCTTGCGACCCATCGAAGTTTTGGATTTTTTCTTGGATTGTTTGGTCTGTGAAGAAAGAAAGCACCGGAAATGTCTATTGATTTTGCAGGAGCTGCTGTGGGAACAGCATTCGGCGAGCTGTACTTGCTTGTGAAGGAGGTAGCAAAAACTGTTGCCGCGTTTCATCCCCAGCTCAAGAAGATCGAATCCACCTTGAGCGAGATGGACCCGATTATAAAGAAAATCTACTATCTCTACCAACAGCTGGACCGTCTGAAAGAGATGGATCCGATCAAGGAACTATTGGATGAAGGCAAAGGACTAGTCAACAAGTGCTTGATGATCCACCGAGTCAATCTGTACAAGAAGTATACGCACTCGAATAAGCTGACTGACTACAACGCAGCTGTCCGTGAAAAGTTCCAGATTTACATGCCGCTGCTAGCCGCTAGGAACGATGCAGAGATGTTGATGAAGATGGAAGAGATCATGGAAAAACTCAGCTCCATCTGCCCCAGTCTAGCAAAGGATGGGGCCCTCCAGAGCAGGCTTAAGGCTTTGGACAAACTTTCGGTCCCTGCGGCGCCCAATTTCATTGTCGGGTCAGAGGTGGAGGCGTCCTTGAGCAAGCTCAGGGAGCTTTTGCTCCAGGAGGGAGCGTCTGTGACTATTGTGACAGCTCCAGGTGGGTGTGGGAAGACCACTCTGCTTAAAAAATTGTGCCATGATGTAGCAATTGAAGGTATGTGTGATTATTATTTTGATTGATCCAGAACTAAAAAAAACGTAGGAACGACTCTATTGAATTGATCCTTGCCCGTTGGTCACTGACTCACTTCTAATAATTTTTGGTTAGCCATTTATCTGTATAGGAGCTATTGCCCGAATAATATTCCACTTTTGGAAATATTTGAATGATTGGATCCCTTACCTGTTCTCTCTGTCAAGCATTACAGTTTCTGGTTGATGTGAATATTTGCATAAAGAATTGCTTGGTGGAAGTTTCATGAAGAAGAATCTTTTTTCTTACGTCCAATCTGATAGATAAAGCTTTTAGATATGCAAGAACTGGCCTCTGTTTGATTGCGCTGGGCACCTTTCTTAATTAGCTGAATCCTCCTGTTTACAGCCATATGCTTCAGATTTATTTTTTCTGCTATATGGTATGTACTTAGCTCTGTTTCTTATCCCACCGAGGCCATTAAACGAAAAGCGTCATGGCAAAATTTAGTACTCTATGCAAGCGATGACTTACTGTGGTTTCCATACAGGCAAATTTAAGGACAACATCATGTTCGTCCCTGTCTCGAAGAAGCCCAACCTGACAGACGTTGTCCAGAAAATGTATCGACATAATTGTTTCACGGTACCTGAGATTAAATCGGAAGAAGATGCAGTTCATTGCTTGCAGCAACTGCTCAACGGAATAGGACAAAATCCTGTGTTGCTTGTGCTGGACGATGTGTGGAAAGAATCGGAATCTATTGTTGACAAATTTGTCTGCAATGATATCAAAGATTACAAAATTGTGGTGACATCAAGATATGAGTTTCCTCGTTTTCGTCCTGTGCATCACCTGAATCCACTGACTCATGACGAAGCGGTGGAACTTTTTCTTCAATGTGCTATCGATAGAAGCATGGGTGCACCAGATACTACGCTCTTGAGTGAGGTATACTCTCGCTTGCGTGCATCAATTATTGCTGGTTTAATTTTTCCTTTAAAGGTTATTCTTATAAAATCGGACCTGCCTATCCTTACTTTCATCTCTCGTTCATCAAAGAGAGGCCTTGCTTTGTAATAATCATGATTCCTATCAAGTTCTGGTAATTGCTTCTTTTTGCTTTGTGGCAGATAGTAGAACACTGTAAGCGATTGCCTTTGGTTATTAAAGTCGTTGCCAAGTCTCTTCGGGGACAGCATTATGCATTCTGGAGGAAAAGCTTAATGAATTGAATGACGGTGGTTCCCTTCTTGATTTGGAGGCGGAAATTAATACTTGCCTTAGAAAGAGCTTGGACGACATGGATGGCGACCCTTCAATCAAGGAACGTTTCATGGACCTTGGCTCATTTCCGGAGGATTGCAAGATCCCCACCACTGCCCTTATTGATATGTGGGTGGAATTGTACAGGCTTGATCCCAATGGTTTGCGCGCCTTTACCGACCTCCATGAACTCGTTTCTAGGAACCTAGCTGATCTCGTAGTCACCAGGTATGGCTCTGACGTTCGTTTTGTTCTCTCATTCCAACTTTTCCAGTTTTCTACTGCTCTAAGAGTAGCTCATGGAATTCTAGTTGGCATCTGGTTAGTTTTTCCTGATACGTGATGGCTGTAATGCATATGTGAAATGGACAAAGGCATGATGAGATCTATGCACCGAGATTGAGAAAATAAAAATACCCAATAAGTTTATTTTTGCTGGTACGAGACAAAATATCCTGTTTGCCCAAAACTGGGTGTTCTAGATGTTTCGAATCCACGCCACCTGACCTTCAGCCATAGTGTGCTCTAGATAGTAAAGTTCAAATGATTTATACGAAGTCCTGTAAAGGACATTTCTAACTCCTGATTTAATTTATTAATAGTGGGAAAGATCAGATGCCTTCATTTCCTATAGAACTGATATCATCATGTGCCTGGCACTAGATTTTAGCACAAGAAACCCGAGCACAAATGCTTATCCAAGTGTTTTGATTGCATACATACAGGAGAGATTCAAGTGACGACCACGAATCTTATAGCAGCCACTATTACAATGGCCACTACGCTCAACAGCACGATCTGCTCAGAGAGCTGGCTATCATGGAGTGTGAAAAGGGGGAAATAGAGAAGAGAGACAGACTCATTCTAGAGTTGAATGGAAATGAATTTCCTAACTGGTGGAGTGAGCAAAAGCAACAACCTCTGAGCGCTCGTCTAGTGTCCATCTCCACATGTTAGTAGCTCTCTCTCTCTTAAAGACCTATGGGGAAAAATTCAACTGGTTAGCAGTTAATTACCTTTCTAACCTTCTATAATCATGATGCAGATAAAACATTCTCAACACAATGGCCATATCTTGAATTGCCTAAAGTTGAGGCTCTTGTCTTGAACTTCCAGAATGACATGCAATCTAAAACTTATACTTTGCCTGAATTCATTGAGAAGGCATATAAACTGAAGGTCCTGATAGTAACAAATCACAGTTTCTTTCCGGCCGAGCTACGCAATTTCCATGTCGTTGGAGCCAATTTAAGGAGGATTAGGTTCCAATGCGTCACAGTTCCTTTCCTAAGCATGGGAAACCTATGCTTGCATAGTCTGAAAAAGATATCCTTTTTCATGTGCTATATTAGTCAAACTTCAACGTCGAATGATGCTAAAATCTCCGATGCAATGCCGAACTTAGTGGAGCTCGATATTGACTATTGTGATAATCTTGTGGCATTACCAGATGGCATCTGTGAGATAAAGCCTTTGGAAAAGATTAACATCACAAACTGCCATAATTTCTCCACTCTCCCCGCACAAATTGGGCAACTAACGTCCCTTGAAGTGGTTAGGCTTAATTCTTGTACAGCCTTGTCACTGTTACCAGACTCGATTAGAAGCCTCCAGAATGTGAAACTTCTCGATATATCTGAATGTCAGAAACTGAGTGCCTTGCCGTATGAAATCGGTCAAATGGTTATGAGTTGCCAAGATCAATCGTGATGTGGAGGAAGTTAAGGAAGGTGATTTGTGAGAAAGAAAAAGCCGTCATGTGGGGGCCTCTTAAGGACACTCTCCCTAGCTTGGTCATCTCTCTCTTCGAAGAAGAACCCAACTTAGCTTGGCTTGAGTGACCAAGAGGGAGTACTGACGTCGACGATGTGTGGCTTCTTATCAAATATGGATGGTCGTTTTTGAACTTGTCAATATTGATGTGGACCGACCAGTCATATTGTCTTTAGATATTTTCAAGTCAGAAATTTTTTATTTTAATTTTTTCGTCGTCCCATTTCTTTCTTTCTTCCTCCTCACCAACAACGCTGCTGCAAACCATAACCACCTTGTGCCTACCATTACTGTCGTTGCCAATGCCTAACTCGCCGCTGGTGCGCTTCAGATCTGAAGAGAGAAGTGTGCCTACAATGTCATATGAGCAAAGCTTTTGGTGGTGTTCGTGCGTGGCTTTGGTGTGGTGGTAGCTGTCAGAGTGGCGCAAGTGCAGAAAATTGTTGCTGGTCGTGGTAAGGGGTGATGGGTTCCCAAATGGTTCAGTTCCCCATCCCAAAATCGAGAACTGGATTGGAGGGAGTGGTTCCCCATTTTTGGAATTGGGGATTGGACTAGAGGTGCTTGGAACCGGATCACATTGGACTGATTGGTCTGGTTCTCGGTTCTCGAACGGTCCATTGGAACCGGTCACATATGTTTGAAATGCAAATTCAAACATGCAAAAAAATCAAATTACTTCCAAATTTGTGGGAGCATTGACCAACAAGTTATACATTTTATCTTTGCCAAAAAGCTGAGAAAAGCATGCTTTAGGTAGCCGCATGGCTTGGCTTTTATTTGCAATTCCTCCTACAGTTTTTGTATGCTCGTTCGACGTGGGACTTTCGGAGCGGCATCTGTCCGTTGGCTTTTATTCACAACCATCATTTTTGGCTGGGCAAATATAGTAATTTGCTTTGGGAGCTCTTGCAGGTGAGAGGGAGCGAGAGAGACGGGGAGTGCGTTTGCGACACGAATAGAGAGCTTTGATTAATTCCACATCGACTGCTAGCAGAGGCAGTCTACGAAGTTTTTGATCTCACTTTTAGCAGGATCTACTAAGTTTACCATAGAACCTATCAAAATCATGATAGAATCAGATTATGATTTATGCTAATGAAATTATTCATTCATGACACGAATAGAGAGCTTTTGCTGGTCATTTGAGTGGTTAAAAGGTTTTTGATCTTACTATTAGTGGGATCTACAAAATTTACCATAAAACCTATCGAAATCACGATAGAATCAGATTATAGTGCATGCTAATGAAATTATCCATTCATGATACGGAAAAGAATAAAACTTGGCCGTTACTTGCTTTCCTGATCGTCTTGTGCTAACCCTGATAAATGGGTCGAGCCGGGAACTACCCAAGCCTAAATTCGTACCATTCTTTTCCAACGTTTTGTCCGCCGGACCTACCTCGGGGTTAATCCAAAGTCGCTGGATAACATCGGGTTGGATAAAAGTTGCCGATAGCTCTCTCGAAAAAGTCTTTCTCCCGATACAACTTGCGACGCGGACATGGTCAACGACTGAGAAATTTCCAATGGTCGCTCTTCCTAAGAAACTTCCCATCTGATGACTAGCTTATTTGCCCGGAGAATAAACTTCAACCACCACTTCTAGAAAAAGAATCCATCTCGCCTTTCCGTTACATCTCCTTTCTCCGTTGTTGCTTCAGAGACCCAAATGCTCCTCTTCCTTCTTGCCTATGCAGAAGACCCTCGCGACCTATCAAAGTCTTGGATTTTCTAGGCTTGTTCGGTCCGTGAAGAAAGAAAGAACAAGTAATGGTTGACTGCGCAGGAGCTGCTGTGGAAACAGCATTCGGTGAGCTGTTCGCGCTTGTTAAGGACGTGGTGAAACCTGTTGCTGCTTTTCGTGGCCTGCTAGAGAAGATCGAGTTTACTTTGAGCTCCATAAAACCAGTCATCGATCAGATCGACACATACAGCACTATGCTGGATCGTCTGCAAGAGATGTGCCCAATTAAGGTCAAACAACATGCAAATGCCTTTATAGAAACATTGGAGCGTCATAAGAGCGGGCGGTCCCACAAATCAAAG
This sequence comes from Eucalyptus victrix, assembly GCA_016097545.1. NCBI lineage: Eukaryota > Viridiplantae > Streptophyta > Magnoliopsida > Myrtales > Myrtaceae > Eucalyptus > Eucalyptus victrix. The sequence goes on along the minus strand of CM027843.1, from coordinate 43,914,391 downwards.
AGGATTGCGTGATCTTCGAGATTATAAATGGATTACAATATTTGATTCACGTGTTTCCCTTGATTTCCGAGATGTCACAGATTTTATAAATGCTTTTATGGAAATATTAGACTGTCATAAGAGCGGGCGGTCCCACAAATCAAAGAGGATTGCATGATCTTCGAGATTACAAATGGGTTACAATATTTGATTCGCGTGTTTCTCTTGATTTCCGAGATGTCACAGATTTCAGGCTCGTTTTGCAGATTTTATGGTTATGTTTTGATAATTTTCCATTTTATCAATATCTTTTTCTTTATTTTGTTATTATATTTCAGTTATTTGGTTATTTTCTAGATGGCGACCTTTTTATAAATAAGCACCTAGGATATTGTAATCTGCACTTCTTTATTCAAAATAAAGACTATCTTTTGGAATTCTTTCCAAGCATAACGTTAAAGGAGCTCAAGGAGTCGTCAAATTCCATGTTAGTGAATGCCGGGGCCCTCCAGAGCGAGCTTGAGGCTTCGGGTGACCTTACGGTCCCTGCAGCACCCGATTTCATGGTCGGGTCAGAGGTGGTGGCCTCCTTGAGCTTGCTCAAGGAGCAGTTGCTCCAGGAGGGAGCATCGGTGACTATTGTGACCGCACCCAGACTGTTGTGACCGCCCCTGGTGGGTGCGGAAAGACCACTTTGCTTAAGAAATTGTGTCACGAAGCGGCAATTAAAGGCATGCGTAATTAGTATTTTGATTGATTCAGAACTGAAAAAAGTAGGGATGAATTTATTGAAATGATCCTTACTCATTGGTCTCCTCTAAAAGTCTTTTGATTAGCCATTTATGATGAAAGCTATAAAAAAAATCTTAAAATCTATTATATGAATGTAAATTCAGTTGTAAATATTTCAATTTTACTAATTTAATCCTAAATTTTTTTAACAAATTGTCAATATAATCCTTCTGATCAATTTTAAATTGAACTTGCTAACATTGATACGTGACCGGTGTAGATATAAATAATTTTTATATTTTAATATATTTTTTGAACTTTTTTATTATTTTATTATTTTTTCCTTTCATTTCCCTTTTCTTCATTCTAAGCCTGGCAAGGGTTGCAAGGCGACCATAGAGGGTTAGTCGTCGAACCTCGTTCGACTTAATAGGAAGAAAAATGAAAAAAGAAAGAAAAATAAAAATAAAAATTATAAAAACTCATAAAATTTTAATTTTTTTTTTATAGAAATTATCTACTTTAGAGCAAGCTTGCCATATCAGATAGCTGGCGTCCACGTCGACAATGCTTGGCCAAAAGTGGTTAGAAGCACTATGTTGGCAAATATGTCAAAAGCCTTAAGATTCAATTGACAAAATTAACTACTGGGGTTTGCCCACTGGCCACCCTTCCAATATGGAATGGAGAGGTGGGGGATTCGAATCCTCATCTTCTCAGGGGTTGGGGTGGGGGCGATGTCAACTCCTACTCCTTGTAAGGAGTTGGGGTGTGGGCGATTTTGACTCCTACGCCCTGTAAGGAGGTAGGGCAGAGTTAGAATATGAATAGAGTAAAATCGACAAAAAAAAGAAGAAGTTTATGACTGAATGATATCCATACAATAGATTTAGGACTTTTTTGGTAATTGTTATGCTATTTATGTGTATAGGAGCCGTTGCCTAAATTATGTTCCTCTTTTGGACATATTTCAATAATTGAATATCATGACATGTTCTCTCTGTCAAGAAATTCACTTTCTGGTAGATGTGAATGTTAGCACAGAGAATTGCTTGGGTCTTACGCAGATGGATGTTTCATAAGGAAGAATCTTTTTCTCATCGTTCCATTTTGGGTTTGATATCATGTCCAAGCTTTCAGCTATGCAATAACTTTGCTCTGTTTCATTACGCTGAGCACCACTTCACAGCCGTATACTTTAGACTTAGTATTTCTGCTATATGGTATCTACTTACCTCTGTTTCTTATCCTACCGAATTCATTAAAAGAGAAGTATCGTACCAAAATTTCATATTCTTGCAAGCGAAAGGAGTCAGACTTACTGCGGTTTCCATATAGGCAAATTTAAGGACAAAATCATGTTCGTCCCTGTCTCGAAGAAGCCCAACCTGACAGACATTGTCCAGAAAATGTATCAACATAATGGTTTAAAGGTATCCAAGATTAAATCAGAAGAGGGTGCAGCTTATTGCTTGCAGCAACTGCTCAAAAAAATAGGACAAAATCCTGTGTTGCTTGTGCTGGACGATGTCTGGAAAGAATCGGAATCCATCGTCGACAAATTTGTCTGCAATGATATCAAAGATTACAAAATTGTGGTGACATCAAGATATGAGTTTCCTCAATTCTGTCCTGTGCATCACCTGAACCCACTGACTCATGACGAAGCGGTGGAACTCTTTCGTCGATGTGTTACTGTTGATGATAGAAGCAAAAGGGCACCAGACACTGAGCTCTTGAATAAGGTATATTCTCGCTTGCGTTCATCAATTACAGGACTTCATAAGGTCATCGAAACTCTGGGTTATTTTTTTCTTTAAAGAATATGTTTAATAAAATCAAACCTGCCTATCCTTACTTTCATCTCTCTTTCAAAGAGAGGCCTTGCTTTAGTACCATATCAAGTTCCAATAATTGCTCGTCATTTTTATCCCTGTGCAGATGGTTGTACACTGTAAGAGATTGCCATTGGTTATTAGAGTCGTTGCCAAGTCTCTCCGAGGAAAGGATTATGCATTCTGGAAAAAAATGCTTCATGAATTGTCTGAAGGTCATTCCCTTCTTGATTTGGAGACCGAGATTCTAGCTTGCCTCAGAAAGAGCTCGGACGACTTGGATGGTGACCCTTTGATCAAGGAACGTTTCATGGACCTCGGCTCATTCCCGGAGGATTGCAAGATCCCCGCCACTGCCCTTATTGATCTGTGGGTGGAATTGTACAAGCTAGATTTTGATGGTGTGCGTGCTGCTACTGACCTCCATGAACTCGATTATAGGAACCTAGCTGATCTCGTATTTCCCAGGTATGGCCCCGAAGTTCAATTTGTTCTCTCAACCAACTTTTCTAGTTTTCTACTACTGTAAGATTTCCTCATCAGATTCTGGTCGGCATATAATTAATTAATTTTTATACATGACAGTTAGAATGCGTATGAAATGGACAAATGCATGATAAGATCTTTGCACCTAGATTGATACAGTAATTTATGCCATTTGATGACCCATAGCTAATCCCAAAATGATTAGATTTTCCATAGCGCCACGATCTATTCTGTTCCCCAAAAATGGGCATCCTAGATGTTTTAAATCCACACCACGATTACTGCGCTTGACTTTCAGCTGTAGTGTGTTCCGCATTGCAATGGTCAAATGGTTTATACATAGGGCTCTAAAGAACATTTCTAACTCCTCACTTAACTTCTTAAGAGTAGGAAAGATCAATGTCTTCTTTTTCTATTAAATTGATATTATCAAATGCATGGCACTAGAATTTAGCTCAAGAAACTCAAGCGCAAATGCTTATATCCAATTTTTTTATTGTATACATACAGGAGATATTCAAGAGACGATGCTGACGAATCTTACCGTAGCCACTATGTCATGCAGCATGATCTGCTTAGAGAGCTGGCCATCATGGAATGCAATCAAGGGGAAGTAGTGAACAGAGAGAGACTCATTCTAGACTTGATGGCAAATAACTTTCCCAATTGGTGGAGAGAGCGATGGCAACAGCCTCTCTGTGCTCGTCTAGTATCCATCTCCATAGGTTTGTAATTCTCCCTCTCTCAAAGATATGTAGGGAAAAATTCATCTGGTTGGTAGTTAGTTACCTTCTAACCTTCTTCGATCATAACGCAGATGAAAAATTCAAAACATCCTGGCCAAATCTCGAATTGCCTGCAGCTGAGGCTCTTGTCTTGAACTTTCATACCAACACATTCCCCCAAACTCAAGGCCTTGATAGTAACAAACTACAGTTTCTTTCCCACTGAGCTAGGCAACTTTCATGTCATCGGTTCCAATTTAAGGAGGATTAGGTTTGAGCGCGTCACAGTTCCATTCCTAAACATGGGAAAAATATGCTTGTAGGCTTTAGAAAAGATATCATTTTTCATGTGCGACATTGGTCAGGCTTCGACATCGAATGATGCTAAAATCTCAGATGCAATGCCAAACTTAAAGGAGCTCGACATTGACTATTGCAACGATCTTGTGAGATTATCAAATGGCATCTGTGAGATAAAGCCTTTGCAAAAGCTTAGCATCACAAATTGCCATAATTTCTCTGCTCTCCTTGAACAAATTGGGCAATCGACGTCCCTCGAAGTGGTCCGGCTTAATTCTTGCACAGCCTTGTCGTTGTTACCAGACTCTATTAGAAGCCTCCAAAATGTGAGACTTCTTGATATATCTGAGTGCCTGAATCTGAGCGCATTGCTTGATCAAATCGGTCAAATGGTTAATTTCAAGAGGATAAACATCATAGGATGTCCAAAGTTGTCTAGATTGCCAAAGTCGATTGTAAAGTTGAGGTTCTTAAGGAAGGTGGTTTGTGAGAAAGAAAAAGCTGTCATGTGGGTCCTCTTAAGAACACTCTCCCTAGCTTGGACATAACTCTTTTTGAAGAAGAACCCAACTTAGATTGGCTGAAGTGACCAAGGCATTGTAATGATATTGAGGGGTGTGGACTTTTTATCAAATATGGAAGGTCGTTTTTCAACTTTTCAATATTGATGTGGACCAACAAGTTATATTTTCTTTAATATTTTCAAGTCAGGACTTTTTTATTTTATCTTTTTTCTTCTTCCCATTTCTTTCTTCCTTTCTTCCTCCTCCAACCACCAACAATGCCACTGCAAACCAAAACCACTACGTCTCTACTATTACTATCATCACCAATGCCTAACTCAACGCTTGTAACCACCATGACCACTTCAGCATTGCCCTCTCTCTCTCTCTCTCTCTCTCTCTCTCTCTCTCTCTCTCTCTCTCTCTCTCTCAAATCGGAGGTGCAAATTCAGATCTAAGCTACTACAACCTAATGTTTGAGGTCATGGCAACCTTAACTTGGAAGTCCTCCAACCACCAACAACGCCACTGCAAACCATAACCACCGCGTCCCTACTATTACTATCGTCACCAATGCCTAATTCACAGATCGTAACCACCATAACCACTTCAGCATTACCCTCTCTCTCTCTCTCTCTCTCTCTCTCTCAAATCAAAGGTGCAAATTCAGATCTGAGCTGCTACAACCTAATGTTTGAGGTCACGACGGCCTTAACTTAGAGGTCGTGACCTTGAATTTGAGGTAGTGCGCTTCAGATCTGATGAGAGAGAGGTGTGCCTGCAGTGTCATATAAGCAAAGCTTCTAGTTGTGTTCGTGCATGGCTTTGGTGTGATGGTGTGGCTATCGAAGTGGCACAGCTATAGAAAATCATTGCTGGTGGTGGTTAGGGTGATTGGTTCCAAGTTCCCATCCCAAAACCGATTTGGTTCTCCATTTTCAGAATCGGGAATTGGACTGGGCAATCTTAGGAATTGGACCGAGCAATCTTATGGAACTGGTCGCATGTGCTTGAAGTGCAAATCCACACATGGAAAAAAAAATCAAAATGCTTCAAAATTTATGTGAGCATCGACCATGCTTGACAGGTTCTACACTTGATCTTAGCCAAAAGGCTGAGAAAAGCATGCTCTAGGTAGTCTCATGGCTTGGATTTTCTTCGCAATCCCTCTTATAGCCTCTGCAAGTGATGTGAATCATTGCAGAAGGATCATTCTACGAAGGCTCAGATTGTGCGAATTGCAAACCTTGACCTCCAATCAAACCTGTGATTGGCAACCTTGGTATGAACGTGACCTGTTGACGAACGCGTGTCAACCAACCAACGTTATAGATGCCACGAGCGAAAGAATTCGCTATCTCGCTCGATAATTCGAATCGACCGCCACAAGAGACTCTTGATTAGGTCAAGTCCTCAAAAGAACAATAGAAGAGAATCTCTCAACTTTTTCCTCAAAAATAAAATATCTATCCATCCCCCAAAGAAATTCAGTCAGTCTTATTTATAGGCCTTCTAGCTGCCACACAAACCTTAAAACCAACCCTAAAAAAACTAATGTGTCATATTCTAGAATATTCCTAAACAAGAAGAATATTCTTATTTGACTTGGTCAAATATTTGGTGACCAAATAATCAAATTGCGCCAAGATTTCCAAGATTCTTCAAGATTTGATCCAAGGTTATCTCCACGCCAAAGATCACGAACCATGACACTAACAGCTTGCCTAAATTGCTTGGCCCGCGCTCGAGTGATCAAACCAGTAGGAATAGACAATGGGTCCTTAGCACCTCCTCCTCGATATGGCTTGATGTCCACATCATTCCCTCCCCCGTGCAAAGGATTTGCCCTCAAATCATCACCGGCATAAAAAAGAGTCAAGTCAAAAACATTAAATGTGGCACTAACGTCATACTTGCCTGGAAGATCAAGCTTATAGGCATTATTGTTAACTCTTTCCAAAACCATGAATGGTCCATCCCCTCGCGGTAATAACTTAGAATGTTGCTGCTCAGGAAATCTCTCTTTGCGCATATGAATCCAAACCCAATCGCCGGGTTCAAACACCACTTCCTTGCACCATTTGTTGGCTTGCCTTGCATATTGCTTAGTCTTGCGCTCAATATTTGTGTGTATCTTCTCATGTAACGCCTTGACAAATTTAGCTTTCTTTGCTTCATCTAAATCCACATGCTCATCAACAGGTAAAGGGGTTAAATCTAATGGAGTTAACGGATTAAAACCATAGACAACCTCAAATGGTGTAAATTTAGTAGCAGAATACATACTCCTATTATAAGCAAATTCAACATGTGGCAGACAATCTTCCCAAGATTTTATGTTCTTTTTAATAATAGCACGCAACAATACCCCTAAAGTTCTATTAACTACCTCAGTTTGACCATCGGTCTGTGGATGACAAGTACTAGAAAATAACAACCGTGTTCCTAATTTTTTCCACAATGTTTTCCAAAAGTAGCTAAGAAATTTAGAATCTTGATCTGAAACAATCGATCTAGGCATGCCATGCAAACGTACAACTTCCCTAAAGAACAAATCAGCAACATGAGATGCATCATCAGTTTTATGACAAGGTATAAAATGAGCCATATTTAAAAACCGATCAACAACCACATAAATAAAATCTCTACCATTCTTAGACCTAGGCAATCCTAACACAAAATCTATAGAAATATCAGTCCAAGGATGCGTTGGAATAGGTAATGGTGTATACAAGCCATGCGGTTTAGTTGTAGACTTAGATTGCTTACAAGCAATGCATCTTTCACAGACACGTATGATATCTCTCTTCATATGTGGCAAATAAAAATGTTCATACAGCACTTCATAAGTCTTATTAATGCCAAAATGCCCCATTAAACCACCACTATGTGCTTCTCACATTAACAATTCATGCAAAGAACACTTAGGCAAACATAGTTTGTTTTCACGGAATAGATAACCTTCATGCCTATAAAATTTATCAAATACAGCGTGTTCACATGCTTCATACACTCTCTCAAAGTCATCATCATCAGTATATAAGCCCTTGATATGCTCAAAACGTAGACACTTTGCTTCTAAAATAGTTAGAATATCATACATTCGAGAAAGTGCATTGGCTACCACATTCTCCTTACCTTTCTTGTACTTGATCACATATGGAAAAGTCTCGATGAACTCCATCCATTTGGCATGTCTTTTATTCAACTTTTGCTGCCCTTTCAAGTACTTTAAGGTCTCATGATCGATGTGGATCACAAACTCTTTTGGCCATAGATAATGTTGCCAAGTCTCCAAAGCTCGCACTAAAGCATACATCTCCTTATCGTAGGTAGGATAATTCAATGTTGCTCCACTCAATTTCTCGCTGAAATAAGCTATGGGACACCCTCCTTGCATCAACACGGCTCCAATTCCTGTACCAGAAGCATCGCACTCTATCTCAAAAGTAGCACTGAAATTCGACAAAGATAAAAAAGGAGCATTAGTCAACTTATCTTTTAGCAGATTAAATGCTTTCTCTTGCTCTTCTCCCCACGTGAAACCCACGTGCTTCTTGATAACCTCAGTTAAAGGTGCGGCAATAATGTTGAAATTTCTCACAAATCGTTGATAAAAACTTGCCAATCCATGAAAGCTACCAACCTCTCCCACGGTCTTAGGTGTTGGCAATTCACGGATTGCTTTGACCTTTTCTTCATCAACCTATATACCATTAGCACTAACAACAAATCCTAGAAATACTAATTTGTTGGTAACAAAAGAGCACTTCTTTATTAGATTAGCGTATAATTGCTCGGCCTTTAAAACCTGCAAGACAACTCGCACATGCTCAATATGGTCATCAGGATTTCGGCTATAAATCAAGATGTCATTGAAATAGACAACCACAAATCGACCAATAAAAGCATGCAAAACATGATTTATAAGTCGCATAAACGTGCTTGGAGCATTAGTTAATCCAAATGGCATGACTAACCACTCATATAATCCATACTTGGTCTTAAATGCAGTTTTCCATTCATCACCTTCTTTCATCCTAATTTAATGATAGCCACTTTTCAAATCGATCTTAGTGAAAATGCAAGAACCATGCAACTCATCCAACATGTCATCTAACCTAAGAATAGGATGTCGATACTTTACCGTAATATTATTGATTGCTCGGCAATCGACACACATTCGCCAAGTTCCATCCTTCTTCGGCACCAACAAAATAGGGACGGCGCATGAGCTAAGACTCTCTCTCACATACCCCTGTTCCAATAGTTCGCTAACTTGCCGCTGAAGTTCTTTTGTCTCCTCGGAATTGCTTCGATATGCGGGTCGGTTAGGTAATGGCACACCAGGAATCAAGTCAATTTGATGTTCTATGCCTCGAATCGGTGCTATCCCTCTAGGAAGTTCATCAGGAAAGGCATCTTCAAATTCCTACAATAAAGACACAATAGAACTAGGCAAACTTGGGTCAATATCATTAGTAGAACATAAAACCTCCTTGTACACAAGTACAAGCATTGGTCGATCTAGAACTAAAGCTCTCCTCACTTCACTTGATTTTGCATAAAAATTATTTTGCCTCTTTTCTTTTCTTTTTCTTTTTTTTTGACGAACTCAGATACAATTTAAGATGCTAGAAAAGAAAATTTAAAACTAACAGTAAACAACTACGTATGGAAACACAAAAGCAATCGGATCCCTAAATTAGCTAGAACCGAAACCCTAGCTCAATAAATCTCAAATTTCTGAATATCAATAGAAAATTAAAGATAAATAGACCTTGTAGAAGCAAGCTTTGATACCAAACTAATGTGAATCATTGCGGAAGGATCGTTTTACGAAGGCCCAGATGGTGCGAATTGCAAACCTCGACCTCCAATCAAACCTGTGATTGGCAACCTTGGTATGAACGTGACCTGTTGACAAATGCATGTCAACCAACCAACGTTAGAGACGCCACGAGCGAAAGAATTCGCTATCACGCTTGATAAGTCGAATCGACCGTCACAAGAGAATCTTGATTAGGTCAAGTCCTCAAAAGAATAATAGAAGAGAATCTCTCAACTTTTTCCTCAAAAATAAAATATCTATCCATCTTTCAAAGAAATTCAGTTAGTCTTATATATAGGCCTTCTAGCCGCTACACAAACCCTAAAACCAACCCTAAAAAAACTAATGCGTCATATTCTAGAATATTCCTATTCTAGAATATTCATAAACAAGAATAATATTCTTATTTGACTTGGTTAAATATTTGGTGACCAGATAATCAAATTGCGCCAAGATTTCCAAGATTCTTCAATATTTGATCCAATGTCATCTCCATGCCAAAGATCACGAACTATGACACCAACAGCTTGCTTAAATTGCTTGGCCCACGCTCGAATGATCGAACCAATAGGAATAGACAATGGGTTCTTAGCACCTCCTCCTTGATATGGCTTGATGTCCACATCAGCAAGCCTGTTCGATATGGGACTTTTAGAGCGGCTTGTGTCCATTGGCTTTTATTCACAACCATGTTTTTTTGCTAAGCAAATTTAGTAATTTGCCTTGGGAGCTCTTGCAAGTAAGGGGAAGCGAAAGAGACGGACGGAAAGAGTGTGCAACATAAATAGAGAGCTTTTGATTAGTCCCACATCGATTGCTAGCAGAGACTAACAAGCAGGTTTCCTATTTAAGAAGCTATGGATGGGTTGGAATGATGAATGCCTTTCTCGATCACTTGGCGAAAATGAAGTGTAATGATTGTATAACATCATTGAGAAAGCCTTTGCATGGAGTCATTTTCAATGCCATAATCATGGGACTTTAAATGGTTTCTTTAAAGATTTTTGAGAAATAAAATTAAAATTTTAAAAAATAAATAATTGGTTCAGTTTAGTAGGTGACAGTCAGTAGTTTCAATTTTGTGGAATTGAGAATTAACCGGCATATCTAGGGATCAAGTCGAATCAGTCTGAGCGGTTTTGATTTGGTCAGTTTCTTTTCTCATCCTTAATGGTGCTGATTTTAGCAATAGGGTTGCTCAAAAAAAAAAAGAAGAAAAAGCAATAGGGGCTTTGGCAAGTGGTCTCATGCCACGTGGAAAACACAACATACATGCTAACGGCAAGTCAATGGCATAAATGTTGTCAGATAAAAAGAAAATGGCATAAAGGTTTCGAACAAAAAAATTTGTGCCATAATTTTAAAAACTACTCCTATTAGAAAAAGGAATGGCACGAATCGTTTCCGGGTGTCGTGAATCAAATTAAATCCAGCCTATTGAGACGTCCGATGCGAATAAGTGCAAGTCCTTTCTGTTTTTCTTTTCCCCTTTCTTCCTTTGCTTCCCCTTTTAATTTTCTCCTCTTTTTTTTTTTTTTATTTTCTCTTTCTTTCCTGGGCACTCTCGGCCTGCTCTGTCCAGTAAAAGCTGAGCGCGCACTTTCTTCTCTTCTTTGACTTTCAACGTTTTCTTTTATGTTTTTTCTTAGACCCATCTTTGACCTAGTAAAGTCCAATATTGCATATGCTATGTCGTCATCACGTATGCACACATTCATGTTTTCAAAAACGCGCACACAACACACAAGAGTCATCTCGGGAGGTAACATAAGGTAAATCTTTCGCTTGATTATGTCTCTGGATTAACAAAACGCCTTCATGTTTAGGAAATCAAATGATAAAAGGAATTTAAAGGATTTCATAAAAAAAAAATGTGGTATGATGAAATGGGCATTGTAAAGATCTTCTCCAAACTTAACCGAACTTTCGGTCCAAAGATCTCTAATTTCACAATAGACAATCACCTTCATATTTGCATCTAGATAATTTACTTCTCTAAAAATTATTTAGGATCCTAGGGCCTGGATTAATAAAATTGATTGATTTTGACTCCTTTATATTCAAACTTGAAAATACTCACCCTTTGTTCACTACTCAGATTAATGAGCCCATCACTAAAGTGGCGCAGTGCCAAACACTAATGGCACACCTGATATTCTGAGTTTGGCGACAAAGCGAGACATCTACTCATATAAATATTTGATGCCATGAAAAACCTTAAATTGATTTTAAACTAATTTTTTTACTATAAAAACCCTAAAATGGTACACATGTGGTAAAATTTATCCAAAACTAATTTTTAACCACTAAAAACCGAAAATTACCCCAAATTAATTATTTGATCGCCAAAAAATCAAAAACTAATACATTTGTGACAAATATACCAATTATTAAATTAAATTAATACCATGAAAAATCACAAAATTAGTATACCTATGACAAGCAAAAGGTAAAATCTCAAATTGGTACACTTGGCAACTGTCACGTGTCATTTAATTTAGTAGTTTGACAATAAAATTTAATGTAAACTAACGCACAGTAATTTGTTATAAGATTACCAATTTAGGATTTTTTGTGGTCAAAAAACTAATTTAGGGTAAATTTGTCATATTTATATTAGTTTGAGGTTTTTCATTGTTAAAAAATGAGTTTGTGTACTAATTTGAGATTTTTCATGATCAAAAAATAAGTTTTGAATAAATTTATTATTGTATCAATTTATGATTTTTCGTAAGATTAACCTTCCATACAATTGTCCATACATACATACAGAGAAGGGCTGGATGGGGGTAAAGTGACTATGACGTGGTTGTTTGTTGGGGCTTCGATTGCTTAACGGAAGTCAACACCCTCTCATTCCTTAAGGGATGAAATATTTTAAATTTATTGTAATTTCCATAGTCTACCCAATCCAAAAATTAGCTTGCTCTTTATTCCTCGAATTTTACATTACAGATTATATTCGTGATATCATCCAATATGTTCAAAATGCATCACCAAGTATATAATAGGAGAATCTGTATTTTATTTACAAGCTGCCTTCATTTTCCCGTTACCAGCCTAGTATGCTAGGAGAAGGCAGAGCGGTGGATCGGGCCCGAGGGTTTTACCAAGTTGGTTACAAGCTCCCGGCGGTTTATCATTACCCTCTTTTTAGGTTGGAGGGTTGACTCTGATAGAAACCACTCGAGTTTTCGTCTCCAGTTCGACGGAGTAGTTTAAGGACTTGCTCAGGTTCATGGACATCAAATACTCACTTTTAGTTTAAAAGCTCATATGGTTGGTTAAAATGTTTTCAATTTTTAGTGGAATTTGCTAAGTTTAACCTAAAACCTGTTGAAATCATGATTGAATTGGATAATAGTGCACGAAAATAATATAATCCATTCATGATACAAAGAATATTTTCCCTCGCATTGCAAATTGCGACAAGGTCAACGACTAACGACATGTCTTCTCCAACGCCTAATGTCATAAAATAAAGGAGTACCAGAGCGAGGCCTGCATTGGCCGCTCCTCTTAGGAAACTTCCCAGATGATGACTAACGTGTTCGGCCGGAGAATAAACTTCCACTACCGCAGCTACCGCTTTTATAAAGAGAATCTCTCTCACCTTTCCGTTCATCCCATTCTCCATTGTTGCTTCAAAGGCCAAAACATTCCTCTTCCTCCTCGCCTCTGCAAAAAACTCATACCAAGAAGCAGAGAAAAGCACCCTCTGCAAATCTCGGGAAGTGGGTTTCAGTTCTTCGATGGGTCACGCGTCCTTGTGACCCATCGAAGCTTTGGATTTTTTCTTGGATTGTTTGGTCCGTGAAGAAAGAAAGAACCAGAAATGCCTGTCGATTTCGCAGGAGCTGCTGTGGGAACAGCATTCCGTGAGCTGTGCTCGCTTGTTAAGCACGTAGTGAACACCGTTGCCGTGTTTCGTCCCCAGCTCGAGAAGATCGATTCCACCTTAACCGAGATGGACCCGATCATAAAGGACATCTACCATCTCTATGAACAGCTGGACCGTCTGAAAGAGATGGATCCGATCAAGAAACTATTGGATGAAGGCAAAGGACTAGTCAACAAGTGCTTGAGGATCCACTCGCTCAACTGGTACAAGAGGTATACACACTCGAACAAGCTGACCGTGTACGACGTGGCTGTCCGTGAGAAGTTCTAGATTTACATGCCCCTGCTAGCCGCAAGGAACCATGCGGAGATGTTGATAAAGATGGACGAGATCATGTTCAGATGGTCTGGTCAAGCAAACGGTGGGGGCCTCCAGAGCGGGCTCAGGACTTGGGGCAACCTTTCGGTCCCTGCAGCGCCTGCTTTCATGGTCGGGTCAGAGGTGGAGGCGTCCATGAGGGAGATCAAATTGCGGTTGCTCAAGGGGGAGTGTCTGTGATTGTTGTGACCGCCCCAGGCGGATGTGGGAAAACCAATCTGCTCAAGAAGTTGTGCCATGACCGGGAAATTAAAGGTATGTGTTGATCAGTGTTTCGATTGATCCAGAACTAATTAATGTAGGGATGAACTTATTGGTTTATGCTTGCCTATTGGTCACCCCTAATAGTCTTCTGGTTAGCTACTTCTGTGTGTTGGAGCTGTTACCCGAACAACGTTCCAATTTTTGACATATTTGAATGATTGAATCCCATTCCCTGTTCTCTCTGTCAAGCAATACAGTATCCTGTAGACGTGAATGTTTGCACAAAGAATTAATTGGGTATTATGCACATGGATTTCATCAAGTAAAAGAATCTTTTCCTCATCGTTTCATTGAAGGTTTAATATCATGTCCAATCCGATAGATATTTCCCCAGCTTTTAGATATGCAATAACTTGCCTCTGATTGATTGTGCTGAGCGCCTTTCTTAATCAGCTGAACCCTCCTCTTCACAGCCATAGGCTTCAGATCTATTATTTTTGCTACATAGTATCTGCCAGGCTCTGTTTCTTATCCTATCGAATTCAATAAACTAGAAGAGTTGGGGCAAACTTTCATACTCTTAGCAATCGATAAGAGTCAGATTTCCTGCGGTTTCCATATAGGCAAGTTCAACATCATGTTCGTCAGAGTCTCAAGGAAACCCAATCTGATAGACATTTTCCAGCAAATGTATCAACATAACGGTTTTGAGGCGCCCGAGATTGAAGCAGAAGATGGTGCATTTAGTTGCTTGGAGCAACTGCTCAACAGAATAGGACAAGATCCTGTGTTGCTTGTGCTGGACGATGTCTGGGCCGAATGGGAATCAATCCTTAAGAAGTTTGTCAGCAACGATAAAAAGATTACAAGACTGGTGACATCAAGATATGAGTTTCCTTATTTTCGTCCTGTGCATCACCTGAAACCACTGACTCATAATGAAGCTGTAAAATTATTTCCTGATTCTGTTGCTGTTGATGATGGAAGCATGGCACCGGATGACGAGACCTTGGATCAGGTATACTCTCTCTTGCGTGCATCTCTTAGTTTGTACTCTTTCATCAAAGAGAGACCTTGGTTTGTATTATTGAGGTTTCCTATCTATTTTATACATTTTTTTTTTTTTCCATTTGGCAGATAGTGAAGCGCTGCAAGGGATTGCCATTGGCTTTTACAGTCGTTGCCAAGTCTCTCCGAGGAAAGGATCGTCCAATCTGGGAAAGAAAGCTTCTTGATTGGTCTGAAGGTCATTCCCCCTTGGGTTCGGACAGCGAGATTCTAGATTGCCTCAGGAAGAACTTGGATGACTTGGATGGTGACCCCCTTCAATCAAGGAACGTTTCATGGACCTTAGGTCGTTTCTGGAGGATTGCAAGATCCGCGCCACCGCCCTTATCGATGTGTGGGTGGAATTGTACAAGCTAGATTTCAAAGGCGTGCGTGCTATTGCTGACCTCCACGAACTCATTTACAGGAACCTAGCTGATCTCATAGTCACCAGGTATGGCTCTGAAAGTTCGTTTTGCTCTCTCATTCCAACATTTCTAGTTTTCTACTGCCCTAAAAGTAACTTATCAGATTCTAGTTTTTCCTGATACGTGATGGTTAGAATGCATGTGTGAAATGGACAAGGGCATACTGAGATCTTTGCACCAAGATTGAGGGAGTAATTTATGCCATTTGATGGCCCATGACAAACCCCAATATGTTTAGTTTTCCGCTACTATGACAAACTATCCCGTTTCCCCAAAATTGGCATTCTAGATTTTTCGAATCCACACCACCTGACCTTCAGCTATAGTGTGTTCTGCATTGTAAAGGCTGAATGATTCATACAAAGGCCTGTAAAGAACATTTTTAACTCCTGACTTAATTTCTCAAAGGTGGGAAAGATCATATGTCCTCTTTGACTCGATATCATCAAATACCTAACACTACACACCAATACTTACATTTAAGTGTTTGATTGCATACATACAGGAGAGATTCAAATGACGACAATGAATCTTACGGTGGCCAGCTATCATGGAGTGCAACAAGGGGGAAATAAAGAAGAGAGAGACTCATTTTGGAGTCGATTGGAAATGATTTTCCTGATTGGTAAAGCAAGCAAAAGCAACAGCCTCTTGGCGCTCGTCTCTCTCTCTCTCTCTCTCTCTCTCTCTCTCTCTCTCTCTCTCTCTCTCTAAGACCTATAAGGAAAAATCCAATCAATATTGTAATGCATAAAACATTCTCAACTCCTTGGCCAAATCTTGAATTGCCTAAAGTTGAGGCTCTTGTTTTGAACTTCTAGAACGACATGCAATCTAAAACTTATTTGCCTAAATTCACTGAAAAGGTAGATAAACTCAAGGCCCTAATAGTAACAAACCACAACTTCTTTTCGGCTGAGCTGCACAATTTCCATGTCCTTGGATCCAATTTAAGGAGGATCAAGTTCCAACGCATCACAGTTTCTTTCCTAAGCATAGGAAACCTACGCTTGCACAATTTAAAAAAGATATCCTTATTCATGTGCTATATTAGTCAAACTTCGACATCGAATGATGCTAAAATATCCGATGCAATGCCAAACTTAGTGGAGCTAGACACTGACTATTGTGATTATCTTGTGACATTACCAGATGGCATATGTGAGATAAAGCCTTTGAGGAAGCTTATCATCACAAATTGCCATAATTTCTTCACTCTTCCAGAACAAATTGGGCAATTGACATCCCTCGAAGTGGTCGGGCTTAATTCTTGCATTACCTTGTCACAATTACCAGACTTGATTAAAAGCCTTCAAAATGTGAGACTTCTCAATATATCTGAGTGCTTGAAATTGAGCGCCTTGCCTGATCAAATTGGTCAAATGGTTAAGCTTTAGAGGATAAACATAAGAGGGTGTCCGAAGTGGTCTGGGTTGCCGAGGTCCATCAAGAAGTTGAGGAACTTAAGGAAGGTGATTTGTGAGAAAGAAAAAGCCAAAATGTGGAAGCCTCTTAAGAACACTCTCCTGAGCTTGGACATAATTTTGTTAGAAGAAAAACATAGCTTGGCTTGGCTTGAGTGACAAGGATTGGGAAACCACGTCGACGGTGTGTGGACTTTTGATCAAATATCGAAGGTCGTTTTTGAACTTTTTAATATTGATGTGGACCGACTAGTAATATTTTCTTTGATATTTTCACATCAGGAATTTTTTTTTCTTTTAATTTTTTCTTCTTCCCATTCATTTCTTTCTTCCTTTCTTCTTCCTCCTCCTTCTACCAGCAACAACGCCGCTGCAAACCATAACCGCCGCATCCCTACGGTCACCGTCATCGCCGATGCCTAAGTCGCAGCACCTTACCACCACGGACCACTTCAGCATCGCCTTTTCTCTCTCTTATTTTTGAGGTGCAAACTCAGATCTGAGCCTCTGAAACCTAATGTCCGAGGTCATGGCGGCCTTATATCGGAGGTCGCGAACTCGAATCTGAAGTAACGCGCTTCAGATCTGATGGGAGAGGGGTGTGCCTGCAATTTCATCTGAGCGAAGCTTCTGGTGGTGTTCGTGCGCGGCTTTGGTGTGGTGGTGGCTGTCTGAGTGGCGCAGTGGTGGACAATCGTTGCCGTTGGGCAGCAGGGGCTCCGGCAATGGCAGTGCTGCGTTCCTTTTCTTGAGAGGGAGAAAGAGAGGGACAGAGAAAGAGGGGGGATGCTGCGTGGAAAACACGGTATACAAGTCGACGGCAAGTCAATGGCACGAAGGTTTCGAAGAAAAGGATCGCATAAAGGTTCACGGGGCCGACGCGTCGAATTTTTAAGGGGAAAATTTTAAATCAACCAATTTTCAGTTCAGTATTAGTATGAATAAAAATAAAATCAGGAATAATTTTGAATATTAAAAAGAATAGTTCAAAGGTCACTAGGGGCGCATTTGATAATGATTTTGTTCTCGGAAATAAATTCTGATCAGAAATTATTCTTTCTGATTCTGCTCCCGTAACGCATTCTCGAGTAAAAGTTTCTAGAACTATACAAAATTTATGATTACGGAATAGAAAAAGAATAGAAATCGTTTGATAATTGTGTAAAATTTATATTCCAATTCTTTTTTAATTACCTTTTTAGATGAGTGTAAATTTGATATTGAATTTTCATAAATCACTAATATAATTGTCTTCTTTTATGAGTAAAGAAATCATATTATATTTTATTATATTTTCAATTTCAAAATAATTAGAATTTAGAATTCTATTATATTTTAAAATTCTATCAAATCATAGAAATTCTATTGATTAATTATATTTATACTAAGTAATAAAAATATTAACTAGTCAATTTTTTATTAAATAGTAAATAATAAACCATAGTATAAACTATACTAATATACCTAAAATATGTAATAAATATAAATACTAAATTATAATACAAAATTAAATATGTGTTCTATATATATCAAATATATATTTCAGAATAGGAAGAAATTAAAATAAAATATAGAAATAAAAAATAGATAAAAATAAAAACGAAAATTGTTGTTATTTAAATTTTTTTCTTATTAGAATTTCAATATTATTTATATTTAAATAAGAGTTCTTTTTATCATGGTGATTTCTCATTTTTATTTATTAATATTTACTTTTATATGATTAAATATCTAATCCATTTTGAATTTAATATGGATGGATATTAATTTTAATTTAGCGAAGATTCTTCTCTCTCTCTCTCTTTATATATATATATTCCCTTCCCCAAAACTGAACACCTAACATTTAAGAAGATAAGTTTTCAAACCAACATGATTATTTGAAACAAAGAAAAGGCTTTAACGAGAAACTCATCACTACAACTTATCTATAAATGAATAATAAAGTAACTTAGTCCATTGTTCAACTCTTAAATATTGGCTTTGATAAGTCAATAATTAAAAACAATATTACAAAAGTCGAAAACATAAAATTATGGAATCTCCTGCATATTGTAATCCCTTGTCATTTTATTTGTAATACTTTTCCGAAACATGTTTATCTCCATTGCTTGCTCAGTTGATGTATCATCTACAACCTTCACTTCTCTAGTTCCAAATCGATACTCAAAATCTCCATATCGGGAAAAAATTTTGTCCATCATGTCTTAGTTCAAATATAATTATAAAAAGCACAACATGCAATTACAAAAAGTGATTGCCTTTTAATTGTAAATGGAGGCATGTGTCTCAAAATGGTCGCTCGCCGAGCGACCCCTGGGCTCGAATCGGCGGGCAACCTCGCCTAGCAAAGGTGAGCAGAGCATCTGCAAGGTGTTTAAGGCCCAAACCTACTAAAAGCTAAAGCTAAGTCGATACTAGGTCTACATATACATAGGTGGAGACCTGATTTAAGCACAGTGCTCACAGTATACTTGACGGTGTATGGAGATCCATGAACACATTGAATACAAATTTTGTGTAGAGTAATTAAACAAAAAGAAGTGGATATCCAGAATTTTTTTAAGCAGGACTAGTAGGTTAGTTGTGCAGCCTGTGCTATGTAGATTGCACATCTATCAAAACCATCACTTATGTAAGAAATTATAGCAAGAGCTCATTTGTCAATAGGGTGAGATCGGCAAGCGCACGTTTTTCAGATAACAACAGGGGCATAGCCGATGAGGACTTAAGAGGTCTCTCTTTCCAAGATGGCCAAGCAAAGTGTTTTTTTTTTTTTTTTTTTTTTTGGGGGGTTAATCTGCAGTTTGATTTTAGTCATCGTATTGATAGCTAGTTTGATTTTAGTCATCATATTGACAGCTACCTCTATCTTCATGTTAAGTTTGTATCGGCAGGCGTCAAGCTCCTTTGGCCAGCTTTAAAATTGCCCAAGAGGTTACCGCTTTAGCCTTAATATCTAACATCATATCATTGTCTGTTATTAAAGTTCACATGACCCTTCACAAGGTGTCGTGTAAACTTGATTTCCATATGAGAACCAGCACGCTCCAAGTTATATTGGTTCACATTTGTTCTCATATGACAATATCGTCCTGATCTGATTTTACTAGTAGAGATTCTATGCGGAAAACATTACACTGGATAGACTTTGCATGACGGCTAAATGAAATGCCAGAAAGATATTACTGCACAAAGCATGATCAGGTTCTGTAAGGGCTTGGTTTTATAAGTACATATACAGCTGCATAAAAACAATGTCATCTCAAACTCTCAACATAGAGCAACAGACCATTAGAGCTGATAAAATTGTCAATGTATGAGAAAGGGTGACTGGGTCATGAGCAACAGAAGGCCATTCAATAGCTAATGGCCTGGCCAAAAAAGGGCCACAATGCATATGACTTGGCAGTGCAAGGACAAGTTCGCAGCACTCCCAACTCTAGGCATGCTGGACTCCTTAGTCTCTGCACCACTTCAAATGTAGCGCGTTGCACTCAGCCCGAGCTATTCACCCTAGGAACTGGCTTCACCTCTTTCGGTGCATGCTCATAACTCCTCAAACATTTAGAGCTGGTAAAGAAGCATCCTGAGTTGGAAAAGAAGGCAACGTTAACAGGTGGACGATTTGGCACTCAAAAATCATTGGAAGAGCAACATTGTAGGTGAAAAGGCACATTTCAATACATGCATACAGGTAAAGAACACCATTTGAACCTTAGATTATAAATTTATGTTCGAAACCAATTTTTCCAAAATGCTGTTACCCAACAACGTAACATTCTCCTCTGAACTCTGCTTAATATCAGCAGAGCTCATCCATACTTACTTTTCACATTGCAATGCATGGACCAAATTCCAGTGGAGCCACATCAACAAACTGAAAAATTAATTACCTTTAGGGAATGGTGCGAAAGACTTCCCAAAGCCCATCTTCACGACTTCTGCATCATCTGAGCGAACAAGACTGCCTCCAGAATCAATTTTCCAGAAGGAAGGAAAACTGCCATAACATCCTGAATGATTCAGAGAACAAAAAGGATTAGATATAGATCACAGGTGGAGGGAGAGATTGAGAGCGATATCCCAGAACAAAACCAATGAACATTATTGTTACTCACACAGGCCAGAAAAGGGGTCTTAGAAGAGCTGTCAAAGAGCACAAAACCAAACTTCCTGCAGATGTCTCTCACGACTTGATCAGCAGGGCAGGCCTCTGATCCCTCAGAGTTCAATAAGCTTCTACGATGCTAATGACCTCATTAGCGGTTTTATTCCATCCATATTGCTGCTTAAGAAGAGCAACATTGTCTGTGTCCTTGGAACAAGCAGGAGATATCATCAACAACCACAAACAATCTGTCACAGAGGGTAAGGCATGTCAAATCTCGATGTGGGATGCGCTGATTGAGAAGAGAAGACAGTACGGCAATTTCCATCAATTAACAATCCAATAAATTTCATTTTCTGGCTTTCAAAATGAACCAGAGACTCGAGTTCCACTGTCTCCTTTAGGCTGACAAATGGAACCTTTCATGGTATCACAGTAAAGTCCAACAAAAATCAGTTTGATCTAACCGTTGCCTCTCTAAACAATGAAATCGTGATTATATTGTCTTTTTTGGTGGTTTAAGCTACCATTATCAAGAGATGGAGTGGGAATTTGGATAGAAGAAAGATAAACTTTATTCTTTGACCACGTAATCAGTTTTTAAATGGGTTTTGGCCTACATAGTTCATTCAAAATTTAGCTCTTTCATTCACATATTCAAACCTCCGTTTTCAATTTATCCTTCCATCTATACAATAACCGTTATGCGAAGAAAGAGAGCTTCTTATTTTGAATATTGACCTGAGAATGTTAAAAGGATATATTATCCAACCAATTCACATACAGAAATTCACATTGTATTTTGTGGCTCCTACAATATAGTCACTAAAAGCAATTCTGTACTTAGAGTCAAAAGTACAACTTTTTAATCCATTGGCAAGTGATACTACATATTCAATGTTAAAAACTTAAGACTCATCCTTCCATGAGCCCCAATCAAAATGACAAATGAGGGTCGCTGTTACTGTGAGTACATCCCGTATATCAGCAGCAATCCTCTCTTCATCCTTATTTTGCTTTCTCTCTGTAACAAAGCCTCATTTTATGTTTTGTAAGGTAATGTGATGTGATCCCATTGAACCACTCTTGGCTGATGAAAAGAAATAAACTCGCTTGATTCAACGAGGACTGAAATATCTTCTTATGATCCTGGAAATTCCCACAGAAAGGCGCCACCTTGCCTTGAAACAACAATCCAGAGCTTGTCCATGCTTCCAGATATTGGTTGCTCATTGTCATTAACCTGCAAATCAAGGTGAAAAGATGGCTATTAGCTGTAAAGACGATCCGTCATTGGTCAAATTGAAGTCCTTTGGCAAAAAAATCAATCTCACTGTCGGACATCTTCCTTGGAACAAGACCAGACCTTGAATGAGTGCCTCAACGGCATCCAAATCCTGCAGTTTGGGATAGTAAAAAAAACGTAGAATCATACTCATCAATCCTTAGACAAGAACCTAGGAATTTACAAAGATAACACTTCAGTAGTCATAGGCCATTAAGGAAGATACTAATCTTAGGGAAAATGGAATTTCCACAATGACTGCAAATCCTAGAACTTAAAGTCCACATTTATAAACAAAGAAATTTCCACATTAATTATGTGCAAAACCCAATGCTGCCTATAGGATATTGGAACTACTTGGAATTATAGATTACTGTAATACAAAAACACTGATCAGACCCAAAGAAACCTGCGAGTGGGGATGTTCTGGCTCATTTAGCCACAATTAGGTTGATATTTAGGAAAGGCAAAGGTGAGCAGCGCGTCTGCAAGGTGTTTAAGGCCCCAAACCTACCGAAAGCTGAAGCTAAGTCGATACTGGGTCTACATATACATAGGTGGAGACCTGATTTAAGCACGGTACTCACAGTATACTTGACGGTGTATGGAGATCCATGAACACGTTGAATACAAATGTTGTGCAGAGTAATTAAACAGAAAGAAGTGGATATCCAGAATTTTTTTAAGCAGGACTAGAAGGTTAGTTGCGACCCCTCGGCCAGTTGGGCGCGGGCGCCGGCCGATTCGGGCCCAGGGGTCGCTCGGCGAGCCGTTGCAGACGAGGAACAACGGCAATGGTGAGCGAGCCATCACCCAGATCAGCCGACAACCACGCTAGCTGTGAGTGAAGGAAACTCACCTTGAACGAGCAGCTTCAACGATGAAGAAGCAGCAGTCGCCGTCGCCGTTCTTAAGGAGAGAATGAACCTGTATGGGATGGAAGAGAAAGTCGAGCAGAGGAAAGAAGAAAAAGAAAGGTTTGAGCAGAGGAGAGTGGAGGAGGAGGGTACGTCGAGAAGAGGAGAGAGATCCCTTTTTTTATTCTTTTTCTCATTCTAAAATAAGAATCATATTTTTTTTTTAATTCTAAATTCTATTCTAAATTTGTTCTAAAAAAATAAAAATTTTATCAAACGTGATTCTAAGCTCAAATTAATCCTGTAACAAAAAATCAGAATGATGAAACATTTCTCTGGGACGTGAAGAGATGGACTTTCGCAATTAGGAATGGCGCACCAAAACGAACTTTTTTTTTTTGGTTGAACATGGAAACACATTTTTTTTTTTTTGGGTTGGTAACATGGAAACGGATTGAACATGTATAAAATATTGCTTCTTTACCATCGCTCTGAGTAGTGCAGTTGGCTCGGGCTTTCTCCCCCTCACGAAGGGAAAAAATTCGAATCCCAGACACCTCGTTAGAGGTTCTTACCTAGAGTTCCCTAGGTTTAAAAAAAAAAAAAACATTGCTTCTTTCTTCATTCATATTTATCCTCTTTTATTCTTTGACGCAATATATCTTACTCTTTTTGAGTCGTTAGGGATTCTTATTTGGAGTTCTCTGGATTACCCGTATATATATATATATATATATATATATATATATATAGCTTCTTTCTTCATTCCCATTTATCCGCTTTTACTCTTTGACGTAATATATATTATTCTTTTCGAGTCGTTAAAGATTCTTATTTGGAGTTTTCTAGATTACCCAAAAAAAAAAAAAGGCTTCTTTTTTCATTCCCATTTATCCTCTTTTACTCTTTGACACAATATATCTTACTCTTTTCGAGTCATTAGGGATTCTTACCCGGAGTTCCTTGGGTTACCAAAAAAAATAAAAAAATATTGCTTCTTTTTTCATTCCCATTTATCCTCTTTTTCTCTTTGACGCTATATATCTTACTCTTTTTGAATCGTTAGGAATTCTTATTTGGAGTTTTCTAGATTACCCAAAATATATATGTATATATATATATATATATATATATATATATATATATATATATATATATATTGCTTCTTTTTTTCATTCCCATTTATCCTCTTTTACTCTGTGACGCAATATATCTTATTCTTTTCGAGTCGTAAGAGATTCTTAATTGGAGTTTTCTGAATTACCAAAATATATATATATATATATATATATATATATATATATATATATATATATATATATATATATATTGCTTCTTTTTTCATTCCCACTTATTCTCTTTTACTGTTTGACGCAATATATCTTACTCTTTTCGAGTCGTTAGGATTCTTACCCGGAATTCCTTAGGTTACCAAAAAAAAAATAAAAAAACATTGCTTCTTTTTCATTCCCATTTATCCTCTTTTACTCTTTGACGCTATATATCTTACTCTTTTTGAACCTGACCTGAAAGTTTTCTCTTAAAGTGATTTTTACTTTCAACCGTTTGCCTTTCTTTTTTTGCAAATCTTGCAACTAACACAATTTACATTTCTCACACAATTTCGAAATTTATTTCATCAACGAGTAACATTTCTAAATGTCTTTCATCAAACATTTCTCAAATCATCTGGGAACCCATTCATAAATTAGTTCGTAACGTATTACATACTTATAAACTTTCACAATACCTTGAATAACATATTTCTCAAACCATTCTCAAATGAATAAAATGTAATAAATGCCCGATCCAGTGTTATGCATCAAATATGCAAATACGCTATAAACATTATTTTTGCTCTTTAGTCAAATCACAATGTGCACATAATATGCTTCATACTTTTCATTTTCAAAATATGAATTAACAAATTCAAAAAAGAGATAGCATCACTCATCTAACATACCCAAACCAAACAACGCGTTGCGAAACTGGACAATGATCTCATAACCCTAACAATTGAATGATAATTGACATTAAAACCGAATAAAACTATAACTTACTACGAAATGGCTAAACTATATATAAATGCTAATAAAATGATTCATGCATGCTAACAAATCATTCACCCGAAGCGATTACTCAAACATAAATGTAATGTGAAACTCGCTCATAAAATTCTAAAATTCTTATTTCTACCAAACCGTTGCTCGAAAAGGACTTTTCAAATCTTATGGTTTCACAACACCATAATCCACAACTTCTATGAAATCTTGAAATTCCACAACTCAAAAATTAGACTACACAGCTCAGATTTCTTAAAATTCCAAATTTAAGCCATAAATCTAGGTGCTGCAATACAAAATTAAATCGGTTTGGTGGGACGTTCGTGGCAAGAACCCTTTTCTTTCTTCCTTATTCTTCTTTTCCTCTCTTTCCTTCTCTGATTTTTCCTTTTTTAGCAAGCTCCCTTTCCTAAGCGCCCTTTTTTCTTTTAAATAATCGAGGCTCACCTTCTTGCTTTCTTTTGTTGACTTTTCAACCTTCTCCTTTTCTTTTTATCCTGCTGAAGGCAAATATTACACGGCCTCTCTTAAAGTACGCATGACAAAATTTTTAAAATAGAAGTCAATATCTGACTAGAAATTGATTTTTCTATTCTATGGACAAGTTTCCAAGTAAAGAAATATGTTTGATAATGATTCAAAATTTATATTTATAAAATAAAAATTCATTTGATCATAAAATAAAATTTCTATTTCTAGGAGTGGCGACGGTCGGCATCTAGCATCCAGCATCCAACATCCAGAAATTGATGGCGGGCGACTGAAGTCCGAAGTATGATGTCCGAAGTCTAACGTCTAACATCTAGCGTCCGACATTTGATGTTCGGAGTCCGACGTCTGACGATCCATGGCCGATGTTCGATGTCTAACGTTCGAAGTCTAGCAATCGGTGATTGGTAGCCAGCAACTGATGGCCGACATTTGGCAGTCGGTGGCAAGCGGCAGGCGGTCGGTGGTGAGCAGCAAGCGGTAGGTGGTTGGCGGTAGACATCCGATGGTCGGTGGCGAGCCTTTGACATCCCGTGGTTGCAATGAGTGGCAAACAATTTGTGGGCCTCCGGCGTTCGACAGTTGACATTCGGCAATGAGCGGCCGGAGTCCCTCAACCAACGGTTGGGGCTGGTGGCGGGCGATGAGCATCCGATGTCCCACGGGTGACGAGTGAGCAACAAGTAGTAACGAAGGTAAACGATGAGGAAAGTTTTGATTTTTTATTTTTATTCTAGAAATAGAAAAGTTAAAAATTTTAACTTTTGATTTCTAGCTAAAAATTTTAGCTTTTGATTTTTACTCAAAATCTATTTCTAGAATAGAAATATATTCTCGAAATAAAAAAATGAAATTGCGTTATCAAATGAATTTTTGTTTCAAGCATGTTCGACAAACAAAAAAACAGAAAAATAGATAGACAGAAATGTTGTCATGCATGTCCTTAATGAGCTTGGCCACATCCCATTCTATGCAGTTGAAGCTTCCATGTAGGTGTCGTGACGTTCTCTATTAAGAAACAAAACAAAGAAGGAAAGCGGCCAAGAGTGCTAATCCTTTTCTTTTTTTGGTCGGTAAGAGTACTAGTCTCGGCCAGCCCTAGACAAGAGCATTGAAGTCTAGTTGGAAAGGGGAATGGAGATCAGTGAAGTAATTTTCAGTTATTGCTCATCTCGGAAGTTAATTTCGGCCAATGGATATGGAAAGGATCCGAGCCAAAAAAAAATAAAAATAAAATAAAAGGAAAGGATCAATCGAAAGTATCATTAAGAATTGAAAGCTTTATTAGATGGGCTTAAGGCCCGTCCGCCCAAGTTGGGCCCAAAAAGCTCGGCCCACGGGAATAGGGCCCGTGGAGGGGGAAGGTATAAAAGGGAGGAGAGAGAGAGAAAAGGCATCAGTTGGAAATAACGTACGCTTTTTCTCCTTACGCTCTCTCTCTCCCAAAACGAAGAACAGTAAGCATACGGCGCACTTTTCTTCCATTCAAGGCTTCATCGGATCGGATTGCTCAGTTTCTCTTCCTTCATCAACGTCGGTATTTAATCTATGGCTAAAAGGTACGCTCGAATTCGTGGTGTGCTTTAGGATCGGTGATGCGTGTTGTTTTCCCGGGCTTCGTCTTCCGCATTGATTTAGGGGTTCGATTCGGTGTCGAATCTAGTTTTCGGGGATCCGTTATTCCCAACATTGGTATCAGAGCCCTGTTTCACGTTTTTCCCGATCAATTCTGATGTTTTTGATTGATTTTTCGCGAAATCCCTTCGGCCGTACGGAATCGGGCCAAAATCCCGACATCTGAGCGCTTTTCGGCCATTTTTCCAAGTTTCATAAGTTAAAATAAAATTGTGATTGCATAAGAAGAAGCGCGACGTCGAGATGAGTCCGGCGATGTGTTGACCGCCGCCGGGCGCCGCCGCGCGCGCCCACATGCGCGGCCGGAAGGCGCTGCGCGTGGGCGCGACGCTCCCGAAGCGCTGGCATTGGCCAGCGCGTGTGGCGCACGCGTCGGTCGGCGAACCGGCGCGTGCACGCCGCCGGCGGGCGAACCGGCACGCGCCGGTCTGCGGACCAACGCGTGCTGACGTCACGTGATGACGTCACCGTAACGTCATCCAACGGTCGGTAACCGTACGGATGACGTCACCGATGATGTCATCAACGACAACGTTTCGCCGGACGGTCACCGGCAGGCGACCTGACCCGACCCGCAGACGCAGGCACGCGCCCGGCACGTGCCGGATGACGTCTGCGTGACGTCATCCCCGCACACGCGAGGCACTGCGGTTGGTCTGCGCGGACGGTCCGACCGGCCCAACCGGTCTGACTGGTCCGACGTCTGACGACCGTTGACCACGTTGACCGTCGACCGTTGACTTTGACCTTTGACCGTTGACTTTGACCGTTGACAAAAAAAAATGTGTTTCTTTTTCAATTAAGTCTATGTGGATTATAATGTGATCCCTTATTTGTTCTGCATTTGTTGCAGGAACTATGCCTCCCCTAAGGTTGCGCACACCTATTTGCGCAGTTACCGATGAACAAAAGGATAGGTTGTCTGAGTTGATAGCTGAGTTGACTGATCATCGATGGGAGAGAGGTGACTTAATTGATCATGTCCTTGAAGTCAACGGGAAAATTCAACAGGTCATATGGAATGGTCGTCCTATGTCACAGTCAGAGATGGTGCGATTTTTCATAAACACTCTTCCACCTGAATGGTAAGATGTGTTGAATCGCATATGGGATGTCAACGGAGCCGCTTCCTATAAGAAAATTGTGATGGATTTTGTAAACGAATATTACTGTATTGTTTCAAGGGAAAAGATCAAGAAATTGAACAAAAGAGGATCTTTCCCAGTTCGTGTGCTGACTTTGTATTAGTTGTGTTGACTGATATATGTTAAGTATTATTTGTGGATATATTATGTAATGATTACTACCTAATTGTGTTAATTGAAAGCATTACTGTTTTTAATTGTATGTCAATTATCTGCTGCTTTCTGTTAATTGCTGGTTGCTGTGGGTAATTAGCTGTGGGTAGTTTTAGAAGTTTTTGTAGCTTCATAGAATTGATTTTGCATATGACAATCATATTAATGATAGTTTTAAGTTAGGACTTTTGGAGGATGATTGGAAACGTAGTGACCTTTTGATTCTAAAGTCTTACTTGAAATTATTCATTAATATGATCGGTCTATGTAAATAGGGATGCATAAATGATAGGCATTAATAATTCGTGCATATTTGTCTGATTTGTTCAGATCAATGGCTTCAGCCACAAAGAGCATAGTTGCCGAGCTGAACAAATGTGAAAAGCTCAATGGAGACAACTATGAGATTTGGCAAATGAAAATCCAGTATGTGCTGGAAGAGCAAGAAGCACTTGAGGCTTTTGTCATGACCATGGTAGAACCTGAAGAGGGAACCACTGCACAGCACAAAAGAAACAAAGAAGCTTTTTTTGCGTGGAAAAAAATGAACTCTCTAGCTCGCATCACGTTGTTGAGCAGCATGGAAAATGACGTCATGTGAGAGTTTCGGCGTTTTGATAATGCCAAGGAATTGTGGGAGGCATTGGCAGCTAGATATGGTCATACTTCGGTGACTAGACTGAGGCAGCTCACTATCAGGTTTGACTCTTATAAAAAGCCTCATGATCAGACCATGAAGCAACATCTTAGAAAGATGTCAAACATGATAACTGAGCTGAAAGATGCTGACCATGTCCTCACAGATGAGCAGCAAGTGCAAGCAATGATTCGTTCCTTGCCTCAGAGTTGGGAGCATATGAAGGTGCACCTGACTCATAATGAAAACATTAAAACCTTTGAGGATGCGATGCGTCATCTTGAGTTGGAAGAGGACCGCCTGTTGGCGGCTAAGCCGGATGCTGAACTCTATTATGCTGGTTTTAGCTCAAATGGAGCTTCGAGCTCCAAGCGCAAGCGCCCTAACTGGTTTGATAAGGGGAAAGACAAGGAAGAAGCAGGTCCTTCAGGGAAGAAACCCAAATTCAACCAACATGGAAGAGGGAAACGTCATCGCATGAAAAAGCTTGCAAGGGTGAAATGCTACAACTGTGACAAGAAGGGTCACTATGCTTGCGACTGTCGTGAGCCAAAGAAGGTATGCACCCCTTGTACTTTTCAGAACTTTGCTTATGTGTCGAGTTCCGTGTTCTTAACTGAGTCTAATCCTTTGTGGACTGTGGATTCAAGAGCGACAGACCATGTAGCGAAGGATAGAGGATCCTTCGTGGAATTCCGACGAGTACCAACTGGAACTAAGTGGATCTATGTGGGAAACAACTCCAGAGCTGAAGTGAAAGGAATTGGCACATGCCAACTGAATATGCGTGGTGGACGCACTTTGTTTCTTTATGATGTGTTGTATGCTCCGGAGATTCGTCGGAATTTAGTGTCTGTATTGATGTTGGTTAAATTAAGTTTTAATATGAACTTCTGTAGTAGAGGTGTGAATTTGTTTTTGGAGACAAATTACTATGGTTGTGGTTATTTTCTGGATGGTTTTATTGTATTAGATATTGATTATGTTAATGCTAATGTTTGTTATTCCCTTCTCACGTCTCCTAATAAATATGATAATGATGTGAATGTGTAGCATGCTAGACTTGGTCACATTAGCCAATAGCGTATGAATAGACTAGCCAAAGAGGGCTTGTTGGGCAATATTGAAAAAATCGATTTGTCCATATGTAAGCATTGCCTAGAAGGGAAAACGACAAGGAAACCATTTGGAAAAGGAAAAAGAGCTGAATTTCCTCTACATTTAATCCATTATGATGTCTGTGGTCCAATGAATGTGAAAGGAAGGCATGGGGCTGTTTATTTCATCACTTTTATTGATGATTATACTCGATTCGGATATGTCTATTTGATTTCTCACAAATCTGAAGCGATAAGTTGTTTCAAAAGGTTTATGAACCTTGTAGAGAATCAATTAGATAAGAAAATAAAAGTATTGAGATCCGATCGAGGTAGAGAATATTTATCTGATGAGTTCAGAAAATTATGTGATGAAAAAGGAATAGAAAGACAGTTGTTTATTCCGTACACTCCTCAACAAAATGGTGTTGCGTAAAGAAGAAACAGAACCCTACTGGAAATGGTTAGGTCCATGATGGCACATGCTAAATTGCCTATCACTTTTTGGAGTGATGCATTGTTAACTGCTGCGTATATACTTAACCGGGTGCCTTCCAAATCAGTTGCTTCCACTCCATATGAGTTATGGACAGGTAGAAAACCAGACTTGAGTTTTCTTAAGCCATGGGGTTGTGCTGCCTATACACATGAGTCCTCTCACAAGTTTGGGAAATTGGGTCCTAGAGGAAAGAAGAGTATTTTCATAAGATACTCGGAACACTCGAAAGGATATGTGTTCATTGGTGAGCAGGAAAGTGGGAGTGTAACTGAATTTGAATCACGAGATGTTACATTCTTAGAGGATGAGTTTCCTAAGAAGGGCGAAATAGGGGAAGATCACTCCCTATTTGATATTAGTGGAGTTCATCCAAGTGGGAGCATAATGGAGAATGATGTGCAAAGTGTACAATCTCCCCTACGGCGAACAAGTCGCCAAAGTATTCCCCGTCGACGTTTTGACATTGAAGGGGAAAATTTTATGGTTGCTCCACAAGATGAGGATGAGTCAAGAAATATCAATGAGGCTCTTAATTGCCCTAGTAAAGAAAAATGGATTCATGCAATGGAAGATGAAATGTAGTCAATGAAATCAAACCAAGTCTGGAAACTGGTTGATCTTCCAAAGGGACGCAGAGCTATTGGGAACAAGTGGGTTCTCAAAATAAAACGAAAGGCTGATGGCTCGATTGAAAGGCATAAGGCTCGCCTTGTGGCGAAGGGGTATAATCAACAGGAAGGAATTGATTATGAAGATACGTTTTCTCCTGTAGTGAGATTTACCTCAATTCGCATTATTCTGGCAATAGTAGCTAGTCTGGATCTTGAGTTACATCAAATGGATGTAAAGACTGCTTTCCTCAATAGAGAATTAGAGGAAGAAATATATATGGAACAACCTACTGGTTTCATAGTGAAAGGCCAAGAAGAAAAAGTATGTCGACTTTTGAGGTCGATATATAGTCTTAAGCAGTCATCAAGACAATGGTATATACGTTTTCATAATGCCATAGTGGCATATGATTTTACAATGATTGATGAGGATCATTGTGTATATATCAAAAGATCCAAGGATCAATTTGTGATCATATCATTATATGTTGATGATATACTGATTGCTGGAAGCAATATAGAGTTGGTTAATACTGTCAAGAGATGGTTATCTTCTAACTTTGAGATGAAGTATATGGGTGAGGCTGCATACATTCTTGGAGTTAAGATTTCGAGAGATCGTTCGAAGAGATCGTTGTCTCTTTCGCAAGAAACCTATATAAATAAGGTTCTTGAATAATTTCGTATGCAAGACTGTAAATCCATAGACACTCCTATTGCAAAAGGTGAAGGATTGAGTCATAGACTGTGTCCAGGGACTCCACAAGAGAAGGAACAAATGAAATATGTTCCTTATGCTAGTGCTGTTGGGAGCTTGATGTATGCTATGATGTGTACAAGACCCGACATATACTTTGCAGTTGGAATGGTGAGTAGATACCAATCCAATCCAGGTCCAGCACATTGGAAAGCCGTCAAGAGAATACTAAGATATCTGAAGGGAACTGTTGATTTCAAGTTGAATTACCAAGGAAATGATCTGCGACTTGAAGGCTATTCAGATGCTGATTGGGGAGGAGATTTAGATGAAAGAAAATCTACCTCTAGATTTGCTTTCTTGCTGAACAATGGCGCCATATCATGGAGCAGTAAGAAGCAAACGTGCAAAGCCTTGTCCACGATGGAAGCTGAGTTCGTGGCGTTATCAGCAGCGGTACAAGAAGGAGTTTGGCTTAAGAGATTTTTTGATCATTTAGGTGTTATTGAGAAAGCTGCAAATCCATTGTTGGTTAATTGTGATAGCCAAACGGCTATAGCGTACACCAAAGATCCAAAGTATCATGGCAAGACCAAACATATAGATACCAAGTATAACTTTGTAAAAGATATGGTTGCACGAAAGGATTTGAACTTGCAGTACATATCTACGCATAGAATGGTAGCAGATCCTATGACGAAGCCAATACCTAGAGATGTGTTTTGTGGTCATGTAAAATCTCTAGGATTGCGTAGAGTCTGATGTACTGAATTGTAATTTCCCTGAGTTGTTCACATTTATGAAATTTTGTTTTTCATTGATTAATGCCTATTAACCTTAGTATGATCTTTATGTATCTTAATGCTCAGTGCATTATTTTAAGTTGAGAAGTATGTCGGACAGATATAAGATTAGCCCACTCACACGGGTAATCGCCTCTGTTTACTATGTGATAAATAAATATGAGACTGTTTTTAAGCTTATTATCTAGGTGATAATCGAGAGCGCAAGCTTAAAATACGTATGTCGCCTTAACTGAGTGTTAAGATGAGGACATAATACTAAAGATGTCTGAAAGTAAAATAACCCACACATTTTACTTTATCTGTCTAAGATGCTAGATGTGAGTTTTGATGAATTTTGTGATTGAGTAGATACGTGCACTCAAGTTAGACATTGCGTATGTTTGAACTATCATCTGTACAGTATTGAAAGGTGTAGACATATGCTCCATGGGAAATGAGTTAATACTGTAATACATATTTCATACTACGTATGCATGAGACGACCAATAAGAGTGGCAAAAAAGTTTGATCTCAACTTTTATGACGTGTGAGACTCTTGAGGAAAAGAGTTCCTCAATTTTTGAAGTCCCTTCAGGACTCTTACTTATTCTCAAGATTTCTATTTAGTGTTTGCTATCTTAGGGTGTTGCCAATGGTCATGAGATGATTCGATCTAATGGGGCATTTCTAGAAAAGCAAGCTGGACTGAAATTGAGAGTTTG
The DNA here is from genome assembly GCA_016097545.1 of Eucalyptus victrix. NCBI lineage: Eukaryota > Viridiplantae > Streptophyta > Magnoliopsida > Myrtales > Myrtaceae > Eucalyptus > Eucalyptus victrix. Next base: position 43,880,892 of record CM027843.1, on the reverse strand, counting down.
AAGGAAAGAGGAAGATCGATTTTGGAGAATCACATTGTAGTTTTGTATTCACTGGTCGACCAATTATAACTGTCTTTGTGATAATTATAATTGTGAATACAATATATATATATATATATATATATATATATATATATATATATATCATGTTTAAAAGAGATCAATGGAGATATAAATGTGATCGATCGATCTAGGGTACTGCATACTAAATCTACTCGGAGTGTGACGCCCATTATGAGCTGCTATATATTCCTAACAGATGTATAGCAACGAGCTCTCAAAGTATGCTAGTCGCACGGATTATTCACCAGTATGAATGTTGAAGAGAGGTAAAGAGAATCCTGTTCGGCCTACCATGTGCGAGTGGGAGATGAAAGCTTTATTAGATGGGCTTAAGGCCCGTCCGCCCAAGTTGGGCCCAAAAAGCTCGGCCCACGGGAATAGGGCCCGTGGAGAGGGAAGGTATAAAAGGGAGGAGAGAGAGAGAAAAGGCATCAGTTGGAAATAACGTACACTTTTTCTCCTTACGCTCTCTCTCTCCCAAAATGAAGAACAGTAAGCGTACGGCGCACTTTTCTTCCCTTCAAGGCTTCATCGGATCGGATTGCTCAGTTTCTCTTCCTCCATCAATGTTGGTGTTTAATCTGTGGCTAAAAGGTACGCTCGAATCCGTGGTGTGCTTTAGGATCGGTAATGCGTGTTGTTTTCCCAGGCTTCGTCTTCCACATTGATTTAGGGGTTCGATTCGGTGTCGAATCCAGTTTTCGGAGATCCGTTATTCCCAACAAGAATGTCAAATTAATATTCTGTGAGATATTCACTCTAAATTAATTTTCATCATATGATCCTAAATAGGTATCCTTTATCCCAAAGGAATTTTTGTCCTAAACTATACCCCTATAACACTTACCTCGCAAAAAATCTCAAATTGGTACCATTGACTCAAATGTATCATCGGTGAAAATGCACGCTTGTAAACACATGTAGATTTTTCACATTGGATTTATTATTCTCAAAGTTGGATCTCATCTTACAATTGTCTATCACGTGTATTTACATATATGTATCATAACAAGATAATGGATGGAATGCTCACAAAATATAGAATTTGATTATGATATGAGTTTGAGATATTTTGTGAGATCGAAATTAATTTAAGGTAAATGTGTACGCATGCACATAGGGGAAAAAAAATCACTAGCATACTCGAAAAACACACAAATGCAATCGGCAGCGCATGAGAAAAAGAAATAAAAGAGAGAATTGAGAGCAAAAAAACGAGGGAAAACAAGGGAGTTTTGGGGGAAAAACGTGAGTGAAGTGTGAGCAATTTGTGTGGGAGCTTGAGTACGATTAGAGCCAGGATTCACGGTTGAATGAGCACTTGTTCCTTGGCCAAACATAACCTGATTGTCGGCCAAGAAGTGTGCAAACATTCTGCTATTTTGCCGGTCGGAGTAGTAAATTGTGCAACCAAAACTAGTAGTTGCTTACGATATTTGCAAGAGTAAAGACTCCCGATTTTCGTTGCTTTTTTTTTGATTGAAAATGCAATTTTCATTTCATTTAAGTAGATAAAGTGAAGGAACAACTCAAATGTGCTTCATCAAACAAAACATCCAAAAGTGGCTGAGGGGGGCTGAACCCCAGCACTTGAGGAAGAGCTCCGCAATATAGGCTTTAGCAACCCACTCCATTGCTTTATTTTGGGACCTAGAGCAATGGGCTAAAAATAAAAAAGGCATATAAGAAAGCGTGGCTTGAAAACCTTTGATGGGTGCCTCAACATCCCAAGGAGTTTGGTCTTCATTTAAGTAGCATTGACATGTGATACAAACAAAGTGACACGGCATAACATGTAAATAAGTCATTTCTAAATAATAGAGAATTTCGATATATAACACATTATATATTAAATGAATATTTTTATTTTTAATTAATTTGATTCAAATTTACAAATAAATAATAAAAAAAAACTTACAATGAATCTACAAATAATTTTTTTTTGATAAAAAGAATCTACAAATAATATTAATAAATCTATTCATAGGAAATTCGAAAGACATATTTATAATTAATGCAGACTCATTTTGAGAATATGTTTCTAACCATAACAAAAATTATCGATGAAACTAATGATTAATAAAAGATTAGAATCAACTAATGTTTCTATAATGACCAAACTATCTAATATTGAGTACTTTTATTTTTCGAAATCACTTTTTAGCTTTACTTATTTATTTTTATAACATAAAAAAGCCCCGCCGCTGAAAATTATTTACCTTCCTCCTTTCTCCCCTCACCAGTCCCCTCAAAAATGATTTCCCTTCCTCATTTCTCTCCTCATTGCTCTCCCCCGCCCCGATTTCTTTCTCTCGTTTGTTTCCCCCCGTTATCTTGTCATTTCCTTTCTAAAAAATTGAAATCATCCCCCAACGCCCATGCCAAGTCCCATCAGAATCCCCATTTTAAATTTTTTTTATCTACTTTTCTTGCTAAAGCGCCAACCGCAGCCTCCTCCTCCTCTTTCTCGCATAATCATCTTCTTCTTGATCTCTACTCTCTTGGTTGCCTCATTGCAATCGCTCGCCGCCTCGCCTCCGGCCCTCGATTGCAGCATCGCAGTCGCGACCTTCTGGATCGTCTCCATCTCTACTCATTTTCTAGCCCTCTTTGCAGTCGGGCCTCACCTCCGCTCCCTTGCCCTTGCCTCCACCCTCAGTCGCCTTCTTCAGTGATTCTCTCTCCCTCCGCACGTGCAGGCCCACCCTAGAAACCACCATACCTCTCGCAATTCCGGACACGCATGTTAGAAAGAGTTGACCACGTGATGAAGCGTGTCTGAGCATGTCCAACCCGTGTAAGGAAGTCCAACACTACACAAAAGCTCCTAGAACGTGTCCATGCTTCATAGGTCTTCACATGTGAGTTCCACGAAGACTTCTCTGCCGATGTTCTCTCCGCTCCAATCTTTCATAAAGCGCACGCCTTCAAGCAGCGCAAGGGCTTCCGCGTGAAGAGGCGATTGAGAGTGAATTAGACAAGTGAATCGTCCCGTGAGCTTCCTTGAGGTGTCTCGGCACACACCGGCGATTGCACACTTAGTAGAGCCAAAAATGAAGGCTACCTCGACATTGAGCTTAAGAGCTCCTTTCTCCAGCGGCGTCCAGATCGCAGGTGAGATCCCTTCTTGTTCTGGTTATTCTTTTGATTTGCGCTCCATGTTTTAATATTTTCGTGCAAGGCCATCACTTCATTAACCGTCGCTTGTGGATCTGGTGATTTGCCTCTAAAAATGGCACCATTTCTCGCATTCCACAGGAACTAGAGTACTTCGGAAATGAGCTTGAGAGACGGCAGGGCTGGTAAGCCGTTCTTGTAGCTTAATAGCAACTGATCTATGCTTGTGAGGCCTTGAGCTTCAATTCGATTTTGTAAACTGTGGTCTGAACATACTTTGGCTGTTCAGGGACAGAGGAGAAAGGGGAGTTCTGACGTTTCCGGGCATGTCTTATATAGTAAGCACAGCGGGTCAGGTAAGATTTTTCGCTTGAACAAGTTTTCCTTTGTAGGAAAGGTACTTTGGCAAAGTTGCCAAAGAAATAGTTTGATTTTGGTTAAAGTGTTCATGTTCCGCACTTCAGACCATAGGGCTTCTGGTACTTGGTAGGGGTGTGTAACCGGATCAGGTAAATCCGATTCCTGGACCAGCCCACCTGAAAAACAAGATTGAGAACTGGTTCCGTTGAAACCGGTCTGAGAACCGGATTGACTGGACCGGTTTGGGAACCGGTTTGAGAACCGGTTTGTAAGCCAACCAAAAGTCCAAAACCCTAATTTATTCCCTTGTTTCTTTCTTTACCTCTCTCACACACGAAGACTTCACAGCTTTTCCTTCGTGGCGCCATCGCCAGCTCCCTGTCGCGCCATCGCCAAATCCAGCTCCCCGTCGCGCTACTTCCTCATCTGTGTTCATCTGCTTCCTCATTGCGCCATCGCTAGCTCCTTGTGGCTCTATTTCATCCATCGCCTGCTTTCTCATCTGTAAGCTCGCAAATTTCCTTAGTTTTTATAGAATTTTCTTTCAAATTGAATATAGGTTCTTCTCATTTTCTTTGGGGGTGCTTTCTTGAGCTGGATTTCTTGTCAAACCGGTAAAAAAGTTTGCGTTTTTTTTTCACGTGGGAATGGGTATGGTAAGCTAGGGGAGAGAGGGAAGAGGTCGTTGAACTCGGGGGTTATACGCCTTCTTGTCGATCTTGCGAATGTTCTCTGGAACCCCCAAGATCGTCCACTGCTCGCTGAAACGACGCTTGTGGCCCATCCCTTGATTTCTATGGAGATCTCCGGCGGCCATCATGTCTTCACTTGCTCTCAGCTTTCCTAGAGATTTGCGCTTCTTGTTTTTCAAGAAATATAATTTGTATTTCCGAGGCTTGTTATTATTACCTTGCTCTCAGCACATATTGGGAGTTATTATTAATTGTTATAATGTTTTCAATTTTTAGTGGAATAAACTAAATTTACCATAAACCTATCAAAATCATGATTGAATTAGATCACTGTAACACGTCTGGAATAACATTGGCCGATACGCGCTTAACAAAACGCGTAGCAGAGCGAGGCCCACAATGGTCGCTCCTTCCAAGAAACTTCCCGTACGATCACTGTAACACGTCTGGCCGGAGAATAGACTTTCACTACCGCTTTTCAATAGTCTGCTGACCTTTTCTTTCGCCTCTTTTTCCATCGTTGCTTCAAAGACCAAGAAGCTCCTCTTCCTTCTTGCCTCTGCAGAAGACCCAGAAGAAAAAGCAGAGAGAAGCATCCTCTCTGCAAATCTTGGGACGTGGGTTTCAGTCCTTCGAAACACCCTCGTGACCCATCAAAGTTTTGGATTTTCTAGGCTTGTTCTCTCTGCAAATCTCGGGACCTGGGTTTCAGTCCTTCGAAGCACTCTCGCACCCATTATAGTTTTGGATTTCCGAGGCTTGTTAGGTCTGTGAACAGGGAAAGAACAAGAAATGGTTGACTGCACAGGAGCTGCTGTAGGAACAGCATTCGGTGCGCTGTTCGAGCTTGTTGTGCACGTGGTGAAAACTGTTGCGGCATTTCGTGGTGAGCTGGAGAAGATCGAAGCCACTCTGCTCAACATAGAACCAACCATCAAGGACATCGACAAGTTCAACGATCAGCTGCACCGGGGTCCAGAAGAGATGGCTCAGATCAAGGACCTATTGGAGGAAGGCAAAGAACTGGTCAACAAGTGCTCGAGGATCCGCAAGCGCGACCTTTACACGCACTCGAAAAAGCTGACCAACTTCAATGCGACACTCCTGGAGAAGTTCCAGATTTACATATCGTTACTGAATTTGTTGACTAGCAAGGAGACATCGGTGGATGTGAAGACGATCGACAGCAAATTGGACGTTGTCATGGACTTTATTAACGCGCTAGGGAACAGCCAGGCCCCCCAGCACAGGTTTGAGGCTTTGGGCGACATTGCGATCTGTGCGGCGCCCGGTTCCATCGATGGGTCGAAGGTGGAGGCGTCTGTGATTGCTAGGACCGACTCGGGTGAGTGTGGGAAGACCACCGCGCATATGAAATTATGTCATGAAGCGACAATTGAAGGTACGTATCATTAGTATTTTGATTGTTTCAGAACTAAAAAAAGTACGATGGATTTATTGAATTGATCCTTGCCGATTGGCCTCCTCTAAAAGTCTTTTGATTAGCCATTCATGATGGAAATTATCCAAAAAAAAAAAAAAACTCAAAATCTATTGTAAATTTAATCATAAATTTTTTAATTTTGTCATTTAATCCTATTTTTTTTTTTAACAAAGGGAGTCTGGCCGCACAATAGACTTCCACCACCGCTTTTGCAAAGAGTCTCTCTCACCTTCTCGTTCGTCACTTTCTCCATCGTTGCTCCAAAGACCAAGAAGCTCCTCTTGCTTCTTGCCTCTTCGAAAAACCCAGAAGAAACCGAAAGAAAAAAAAAACACAGAGAGAAATATCTTCTGCAAATCTCGGGACGTGGCTTTCAGTTCTAGTATCCTTGGTGAAAATTTTGGATTCCTTGTTTGGTCTTTGAAGACAGAAATAACAAGAAATGAGGATTGATTTTGCAGGAGCTGCCGTGGGAACAGCATTCAACGAGCTGTTCATGGCCATTAAGGCCGTAGGGCAAACCGTTAGAGCGTATGATCCCCAGCTCAAGGAGATCCAAAATACCTTGGATAGAATAGAACCAATCATCAGGGATTGGGGCAAGTTCAACTACTGGCTGGACCGTAATCCGACAGAGATGCGTGCGATCGAGGACCTATTGGATAAAGGCAAAGGATTGGTCGAGAAGTGCCTTTATTTTTACCAGTTCAACATTTACGAGAAGTATACGCACTCCAACAAGCTGGAGGCATTCAATGCAGAATTAATGGGGGATTTCAAGCCTTACATCCAATTGCTGGCCGCGAGAAACAACCGCAAGATGTTGTCGGATGAGCAGGAGATCGGGAGAGGAGTCAAGCAGTTGATCCCTTCCAGTCAAGAGAACGGCGGGGCCCTAAAGAGCGGACTTAGGGCTGTGGGCAACCTCGCGGTCCCTGATGCGCCTGATTTCATTGTTGGTTCAGTGGTGGAGGCGACCTTGCGGACGCTCAGGGAGCAGTTGCTGGAGGAGGGAGTGTCTGTGATTGTTGTGACTGCCCCGGGCGGGTGCGGGAAGACGACCCTGCTTAAGAAATTGTGTCATGACAATGATATTGAAGGTATGTGTGACTAGGTTTAAATGATCCAGAACTAATTAAATTAGGGAATTCATTGATTGATCCTTGCCAATCAGTTGCCTCCAAGCCTTTGGTTTGCCATTTATGTGTCTGGGAGCAGGTGCCTGAACAATGTTTTACTTGTGCACATATTGACATGATTGTCAATCACCTGTTCTCTCTGTCTAGCGATACAGTTCCTTGTAGATGTGAACGTTTGCACAAAGATATGCTTGGGTTTTATGCAGGTGGATGTTTCATCGAGTAAAACAATCTTCTTGTCATGGATTATTTTCAGTTTTCATATCATGTCCAATCTGATAAATCTTTCCCAAGCTTTTAGATATGCAATAACTCGCTTCTGTTTGATTTTGCTGAGTGCCTCTCTTAATCAGTCGAAACGTAGTCTTCACTCACCATAGGATTCACGCTCATTATTTCTGCTATACGGCATCTACTTTGCTCTGTTTCTTATCCTACCAAATTTAGTAAATTAGAAGTGTTGCGGCAAATTTTCATACTCTTTGCAAGCGATATGAGTCAAGACTTACTGTGGTTTGCATGCATATAGGCAAATTCAACATCATGTTCGTCCCTGTCTTGAAGAAGCCCACCCTGACAGACATCGTCCAGAAAATGATTCAACATAATGGTTTAGATGTACCTGAGATTGTAACAGAAGATGATGCAGTTCGTTGCTTGCAGCAACTGCTCATCATGATAGGCCAAAATCCTGTGTTGCTTGTGCTGGACGATGTTTGGACTGACTCGCAATCCATAATTGAGAAATTTGTCTTCAAGAAGATCAAACATTACAAGATTGTGGTGACATCAAGATATGAATTTCCTAATGTTGATCTTGTGCATCACCTGAACCCATTGCCTCATGAGGAAGCCTTGGAACTTTTTCGTCGATCTGTTACTGTCGACGGTAGAAGCTTGATTGCGCCAGATGATGAGCTCTGGGATAAGGTATACTCTCGCTTGAGTGCATCTATGATAGGATTTTTTATGGTCACCAATACTGAGTTTATTTTTTTCTTTAAAGAAATGTTTAATAAAATCAACCTGCCTAAGATAGGCTTACCATGTTACGTTGAAGCTCTTTACCATGCACCTAACCTATGCTGATTTTACTTTGATCTCTCTTTCATTAAAAAGAGGCCAAGGTTTGTACTGATTACGATTCATATTAAAGTTCCCATAATTGTTTCTATATTCTTTTTCCCTGTGGCAGATAGTGAAACGCTGTAAGGGATTGCCATTGGCTCTTACAGTCATTGCCAAGTCTCTCCGAGGAAAGGATCGTTCGTTCTGGGAAACAAAGCTTCTTAATTTGTCCCATTTGGATTTGGACAGTGACATACTAGTTTGCCTCAGAAAGAGTTTGGACTTGTATGGTAACACTTCGATCAAGGAGCGTTTCATGGACCTTGGCTCATTTCCAGAGGATTGCAAGATCCCTGCCACTGCCCTTATTGATATGTGGGTGGAGTTGTACAGGCAAGATTTTGATGGCACACTCGCCATAAATGACCTCCATGAACTCGTTTACAGGAACCTAGCTGATCTTGTGATCACCAGGTATGGATCTGAAGTTTGTTTTGTTCTCTGATTTTAACTTTTCTAGTTTTCTACTGCTCTAAGAGTGCCTTATCAGATCGTAGTTGGCATGTGAGTAGTTTTTCCTTATACATGACAGTTAGAACGCGTGTGTGAAATGGACAAAGGCATGATTAGATCTTAGCACCAAGATTGAGAGAGTAATTTATGCACAACAAATTTCATGTTTCCCCAAAAATAGGCAAACTAGATGTTTTGGATCCACACCGCAATTACTCCACTTGACCTTTCAACTGTAGTGTGTTCCGCATTTTGAAGGTCAAATGGATTTTACAGAGGCCTGTAAAGAACATTTTTACCTCCTGACTTGATTTCTTAAACGTGGGACAGATCAGATGTCTTTCTTTACCAGTAAATTGTTAGCATCGAATGCCTTGCATTAAACTTTAGCACAAGAAACTCCAGCGCAAATGCTTATATCGGAGCTATTGCATACATATAGGAGAGATTCAAATGAGGACGAGGACAAATGTTACAGCAGCCACTATGCTACGCAGCACGATCTGGTCAGAAAGTTGGCTGTCATGGAGTGCAACCAGGGGGATGTAGAGAACAGAAAGAGACTCATTCTGGACTTAACCAGAAATAATTTTCCCGATTGGTGGAGTAAGCAAGAGCAACCGACTCTTGGTGCTCGTCTAGTGTCCATCTCCAAAGGTTGGAACTGTGTCTTTCCCGATGGGTGGAGTAAGCAAAAGCAACCGACTCTTGGTGCTCGTCTAGTGTCCATCTCCACAGGTTGGAACTCTCTCTCTCTCCCTCTCAATGACTTTTAGGGAAAAATTCAGTTTGTTGGTAGTTGAATTATCTTTAACCTTCTATGTTCATGATGCAGATGGAACATTCTCAACACCTTGGCCAGATCTTCAATTACCTAAAGCTGAGGCTCTTGTCTTGAACTTCAAGGCCAACATTCAAACCAAAAGTTATGCTTTGCCGGAATTCATTGAGAAAGCAGATAAGCTCAAGTCTCTAATAGTAACAAATTACAATTTCTTTCCGGTTGAGCTGGACAATTTCCATGTCGTCGGGCCTAGTTTAAGGAGGATTAGGCTCGAATGTGTCATAGTTTCTCTCCTTAGCATGGGAAAGCTACGACTGCACAGTCTACAAAAGATATCATTTTTCAGGTGCAACATAGGGCAAGCTTCAACATCAAACGACGCCAAAATCTCCAATGCAATGCCAAACTTGGTGGAGCTCGACATCGACCATTGCAACGATCTTGTGACATTACCGGATGACATTTGTGAGATAAAACCTTTGAAGAGGCTTAGCATTACAAATTGCCATAATTTCTTTGCACTCCCTCAACAACTTGGGCAATTGACTTCCCTTGAAGTGGTTAGGCTTAATTTGTGCACAAATTTGTTGGAATTACCAAACTCGATTGGAACCCTCCAAAAATTGGTATCTCTCAATATATCCGATTGCCTGAGCTTGGGAACTTTGCCCAATCAAATTGGTCAACTGGATAATCTCAAGAGGATAAACATGAGAGGATGTTCGAGGCTCTCTGTGCTGCCATGGTCAATTATGAGGTTGAGTAACCTAAAGAAGGTATTTTGTGACAAAAAAATAGAAGTCTTGTGGGAGCCTTTCAAGTACAGTCTCAATAACTTGAATATAATGGCATATGAAGAAGAGGCTAACTTAGATTGGCTGCGTGATTAAGAAGAGGGTGGTTAACCGATGATCTCTACAACTTTTTCTATATGTTAAAGTGTTGTCTTTGAACTATTTTATTAATTGTTTCTTTTTTGCTGTTTGTTCTAATCATTTGATCTGATGTATAATATAATTTCTGGACTTTTAATTATCCTTAGACTATAACCCAATGTTTGAATTTTCAATTTATTCAATGTGGTCCTTAAATTTTTAGTACATGGTAAAGTTTGTCTACAATAAATATTTTCATAGACTAACTTGAACATGGACTAAAAGCTTAGAGTAATATTGAATTAACTAAAAGATCAGAAATCACGTTGCATATTGTGCAGAAGTTCATGGACCATATCAAACAAATTAAAAATTAAAGAATCACATTATATGTTGGGTTGAAGTTAGAGGACTATTTAGGGTGTGTTTGGGAGTGGCATTTAGAAGCCACTTTGAGCCCCCAAAGCTCCTTGGGCCAATTTGTGGGTGTTCAGTAAAAATTTTTCAAACCCCATTTGGGGAATCCCGACTTTCACAAGGCTAGCCCAAGGCAGGTGGGGGGCTGCCTTGGGCTTTTAGCCTTCTCGGCATGCTGATCTCTAAGCCTAAATAGAAAATCTTCTTCTCAAATTGTCCTCATTGGTTTTTCATTTTTTCGGTTTTAACCTTATTGTTCATCTTCTTTTATCTTCTTCTTCGTGAGCAGTTGCCGACGAAGGGCACGTAGTCACCGGTGACCGTCGCGCCTGCCACACCGTGACCTCCACGCGACCCTTAGGCGAAGGTTGCGTGACCCGCCGTGCCACGACCTCCACCGTGACCCTTCGGCGAGGGTCGTGTGACCCCAATCGAGAGGTCATCGCGGAGGTTGCGACCCTTAGGGTCACGCGACTAGATGTGGTCATCGGGCATGACCTCACGACCTTCGCGCGACCTTGAGGGTCGCAGATTTGGTCGCGACCAGATGTGGTTGTCGATCGCGACCTTCAGGTGACCTCTGTGGAGGTCGTGACCGCGACCCATTTGGTCGCAGATCTGGTCACCAGCCGCGACCTTCGCGCTGCGACCAGATGGGTCGCTGACCGCGACCTTTAGGTGACCTTTGCGGATGTCGTGATGCAGATCTGGTCGCTACTAGATCTGGTTGCTGGCTGTGCTTCAAGCAACCTCCGCGGAGGTCACGCGAAGGTTGTGACCTGCGATTAGATGGGTCGTCGGCCGCGATCTTCACGCTACAACCAAATGTGGTCACGGCCACGACCTTTGCGCTGCAACGAGATGGGTCGTCGGCTGCGACCTTCAGGCGACCTTCGCGGAGGTCGCGACGTGGATTTGGTCGTCGACTGTGACCTTCAGGTGATCTCCGCAGAGGTCGTGACCTAGGCGCAACCTATCTAGTTGCCGCGACCCTCACCGCATGGCTTGCATCGGACCACCCGCCCTTCGCCAGAGCTCTTGCTTCTCGCCGGCAACTACTTATTCTTGGCCGGCCAACTCTTCTTTTTTCAAAATACTATTTTACTCAAAAGTACTTGACAAAGGATTTTTACAATACAATTTACCAAACACAATTTACATTTTGGAAAACACCTTTCATTCAACAACCTTTACATTTTCCTAAAGACTTTCTCCAAAAGCCTTTCCAATCGCACTCTTACAACATTATCTTTTTTTTTTTAATTTTTATGTCGATGGTTGACTGGATCTAGACCAAATAATTGATGAGTAGTGCCACATCATTTTTTCGTTTGTTTCTGAGTCAGAATTTTTTTCCTTTTTTTGTTCTTCTTTCTATTTCTTTTCTTGCTTTCTTCCTCCTCCCCGTTCGTCTACCACCAACAACGCCGCTGCAAATCACAACTTGTGGCACGTTACCACCACGACCACTTCAGCATTTCCTTGTCTATCTCTTTGCCTCCGGCCACAAGATTCTTTCTATCTCACGAATCTGAAGTGTAAACTCAAATCTGAGCCGCTGCAACCTCGTATTTGAGGTCGTGGCGGCCATAAATCAGAGGTTGCAAGCCTCAGATCTGACGAGAGAGAGAGAGAGAGAGAGAGAGAGAGAGAGAGAGAGAGAGAGAGAGAGAGAGAGAGAGAGAGAGAGGTGCTTGCAATGTTATTTGAGTGAAGCTTTTGGAGGTGTTCGAGTGCGGCTTTGTTGTGGTGGTGGCTATCGGAGTGGCGCAGCAGCAGACAATCGTGGCCGGTGGTGGCATTGCTTCGGCAATGGTGGTGGTGTGGGGGGAGACTGGTAGATGATGAAAGGAGGTAGGACAGAGAGGAGCTTACAGTAAAAATATGAGGCTTTTTTAGGTGTGGATTATTTATTTATTTATTTATTATGTAAATTCCTCGACAGGAAATGACTTATAATTGTCCCTAATTATTTTACAGGGTCCCCATCTCTATGTCAGTCATCCACTTAACTTGAGCCATCTAATATGTCCCCACAATGTTTGGATTAGGCAATAAGTGGTTCCCGGTTCTGGTTCGGTTCCGTCTAGAATTTGGAACCTACCATCGGGTACAGGTTCCTCATTTTTTGGAACTTGGAACCTACTCGTCAGAACTAAGAACCTGAAATCTACCCTGTCAGAACCAAGAATCTGGAATCTACCCTGTCACAGGTTCTAGGGTTGATTTCAGGTTCCAACGAATTCTTTTTTTTTTTTTTTTTCATTTTCAGATTTGAACTATAATGTATGTGCATGTTCTATAGTAACTTCCCACATTTTAGCAAATATACGAGTGCCAAGAATCTAGACATACATAATCAAAATCAATAAGAAGTTTCCAGAGAGGAAATGAGATGCTTGATTAACTATAATTATTGTGCCAACATATGTCAATATATCTGCACTAAAGCTTAAATCGTCACATTTGCCAAGTAGAGAACAACATGCACGAGAGATCAATTAATTACATATCTGAGCCTTGAAGGGTCGATGCGTAGTAGTGTCAGAAAATCCTTCACAGTGTGGATGTTTTCCTAAATGAGGCGTTTGTAGAAAGCTCCATCTTTCCCGATCTTTTCCAATCTCCATACTTCATCAAGCAAGGAGGGAGAGCGGTGCTTCTTGTACACTGCAAGCACAACCAGACACCAAAAGATTTCCTTTCAATATTAAAAGTTGCATGACACAAAACCAGAAGAAAACATGCATAGAAGCAATAACTTTCTAATCTATGGAATTGGTGCATTAAGATATTCCGTGATTCAATATTCTACAAATCCTAGAAAGATGTCATACTATATGCACTTACAGTCTCCACGGTGATCCCTGACAATGAAGGATTCAGTCCTTACTTCCCTTATTTTGATCCCATCAAAGTTATCTATAACTTGTGGCCCTATTCTGAATCTAAGGCTCTTAGTCCAGCTTGAATTATCAGTGAAAGCAATCTCACCCAAAGAATAGACACCATCTTTAAGATTGAGAATTGATTCTCCTGTAAGAAGAGGCTTCTTTCCTTCCCTTTCTCTGACAATGTTGTTCTTGAATTCTTCAACAGTCCAATTCTTGGTCTCATTGCTGTCAAAGTCGCCCTCCAGAACTACAATTTCATCCTTGGCCAATGACTCAGGCCCAGAATCAACGATCTGTCCACTAAGAGCATCAACTAGAGCTATTTTCACAGTGTAACATTCTTGCCCCTCCATTCTAGCACCAGTAAAGACAGGTAGAGAGAGACTGCTCATAAACTGCAATTGTAAGATTCTTGTTTCAAAATGATGTACCTCTTTCTCATAACACCTGGACAGAAAGGTGATCTTGTGTTAGATATACTTATTCAAGAAGGTGCTTAAAACTGATGAATAACGGCCTGGAAAAGCAGTTGTTTTTAACCCCAGAGGAGACAACTCCTGGATTAAATGGATTTGATTATGCTTACCTTTTCATGGAATCATGTACTTTTTCAAGGCAATTTCGACTTCCTCTTTAACCTGTATTCAACAAAGTCAACTCTAATTGATGTTAAAATATGCAACCAACTACATTATTTGTACAGGAAGAACTTAAAGCATCATGCGTTGCTCTAGGTTAACAGGATGGAAAGTTTTCTTCTAGTACAAAAGCATTTAAAAGAACCACAATCACCAGAACGACAATCAGTAGCTTTTCATGTAGGTACTAACCATCATTTCAAAAGCCCAATGATACCGAAGCTTACAACAAGTACGGATGAGAAAAACAATACCGAAGCAACTAAACAGTAAACACACCTAAAAGCAAAAATGGACAGATTCTTAACATGATTAGATAAAGATCCCACTGAAAAACACAAGTAAAGTTAAGCATGAACTGCTATAGTTGGAAAAACAAATTAAAAGTTGCCAGCATGTTCCATCATCATTAAGTTGAAGCAAGGTCAAATGCAATTTAAATCAGACAATAACTCAAAATGACTAACAAATGCCGTTGGTTACTTTCCACCAAAAAAAAAAAAAAAAAAAAAAAAACCAAACTTACCACTTTTCGAATTAAAGGCTCTAGAATTGGCTCCAGCAGATGTTGAACAGGTTGCATCTTTATCACTTCAAGAACCACACTGGACAAAGCAAATATCAATGAATACACTGCAATCAATGGTTATGGTCCAGTTCACACTGGAGCAAGATGGGTATGCACAAACTTCTTTTATATATATATATATATATATATATATATATATATATATATATATATATATATATATATATATATAGATATCTACATTTCGTATTATTGAGCATGCAGTTCAAATGGTAAGCCTTTATTTGTAGATGACTACTCTTTTGACTAAAGTTCTGTTATTTTCTCAAACTTTACAAGTTCAATGATATGATCAACGTTTCCCTGTCTTCGGAACCATTTATCGCGGGCTGTTTGGCATATTTCCTGGATAATACATTGCTTAAGAAGGATGGTCAAATCAGAAAAGACAGGGCTAAGGAGTGGTGGGACAAGTTCAAGTCATTCAAAGGTGATACAAGAAGTGAAGAGTTCTACTCACTGCCTTTCAACCTAAACAAATATTTCCCATCCGTGTAACTCGCATCACTCTGATTGACCACATGCTGTATCATCGTTCTGCACTCAAAACTGATTTCTATTGTGTATTTAGCATGATATAGGCCTATTTGCTTATAAGAAGTAAGAACCACTATCTTTCTGCTCTATTATAGACCAAATGATGAATATTCAGCAGTGGAGATCCACTGAAAAAACAATAAAGATATTTTCTTCTCTCACATGTTCTTGAGTTCTGATGTTCCACCACATTTCATTTTTGCATCTTTATACGCAGAATTGCTTCTCAGCAGCTCGATTACGAGTTGATTTTGTGCAGGGCGAAACTGTTATGAAACTGATGGAGAAGAGTTTGTTTCTTATACATTATATGCATAATTAGACTAAATTGTGAACTAGTCACATTTGATCAGAATCTGTCATGTGCAAACCTTTACATTTTAATCAGATCAGATCATGTACATAATTTCATGAAAACTAGACTTGGAAAATGGAAAGTGAAAATAACAAACTAGATAAGTCTGTGTTGGCCTCAGAGAGTTGATTTCATACTGGGAGAAAACAAAACCGCTTCACACTATAATAATACACAAACCTTGAATCTATAATATAAAGATCTCAATACTGTCTCCCTGATCATTGTCTTTTCCAAACCTCACTGACCTTGCCCAAATTCTCAAACCAAAAGATTAAGCCACAAACTGAAAAACCTGTAAGTAAACAAAAAATGATGTGGTTTGTGTTTTAGAAGGAAATGATGCCCATTCATCATCTCTTCTGGGACCCCTAACTAATCAATCATCCACACATTAATTGAGACATACCATCGGACTTAGTTGCTCAGAGGAGCATATTAAAGAATATAAGTGGAGTTTACTCTGCAACTTCGGCAACTGGCAACTTAGGTACCTCTTCTATTTTTGCATGCTTGTCTAGCTAGCCAAAGTTCCCCTTTACCTTAAAAAGTTGGTTATGGTGGTGCTTACAGTAGAGGCGATTCAGATGAGTGATGTAGTTTGATGGGCTAATAACACAACCTCCATGGCTGCACCTGAAACAAGCTTTATGATATGATGTTCCATTAACTGCCACCTGAAAGAATCAATAGCCAACAGATTAATTTAAGAAGCTACAAGATGAACAAGAATGAACTCCTGAGATAAATTATGCTCAGATATAGATTGCATCAAATAACCAATCCTTCTAAAAAAACAATTAAGTATAGAAAGAAGGATGGCTTCGATGAAATCATATGGATGGGAAATGCAAGAACTCATGCTAAAATGACTATGATTCATCAAAGTTTTTCATTTTTTACTTTGTACGAACAATGTGAATGACATTAATTATGCTGCCAAATTACTCATGCTTACTCTAAATTTGGTGGATAATTGTGCTGTACTCATTCCACATCACTTAAACAAGGGTAGATCAATCATTGATTAACACAATGATGACCCTCAGTCACAACCACTTATTTTTTTTGGTTGAGGCTTAATGTTCAGTTGATGCCAAAAAATGGCTCCATAAGAAGTAGTAGCTTGCCAGCATGTTTCTGACGCTTACCTTTTCAATTGGATAAACAGTCTTTTTGCATGCAACAGACTTCTTTAGGGTTCCAAAAAAGAATCTCGAGACTTTGCTATTTGTTTGTACCTGTCAAAAATCGACCATCATAAGCATCTTAGCATATTATTAAGAACTTGATATGTTGCAGAAGCAATTGATTTAGCTAAATCTAGCTCATATAATGAAGCTAGTCACATAGGGATTTGGCAACCAAGGGTTACCTGATCAGCAAATTTATTGACAGTTCTCGGAGTACCTACATAGACATGCAAAATGCACTGTCAAAAAGTGAATCACTGAGAGATTCAAGTCTGTGCTAGTGACTTTTGATCACCTTCAAAACTTTTATCCAGGCTGCCAGTCATCTTAAACAGTTGATCAAATTGGGGCTTGCTGTTGGATCTTTTGATGTCTAAGTGCTGCTGTTTTTAGACTAAAACTTCTCTGTTCTGTTTTATATTGTTTTAGTTTATTTTCTCACTTAGTCAGTTATGTTATGTAGTTGTTGTTGTGTTATTTAGGAAGTTAAGTACTTGTTCAGGTGCAGTTACAAGCTGAACGTGTGTGTGTGCAGTTATTTTTTTTTGGTTTAAGTCGTGTACTTTTTACCAGAGAACTGCAGAAGACAGTTTCCATGCTCTGTTCTCTCTGTTTCCTCTGTTTTTTTTTCATCTTTCTTCCTCGATATCTATAGTTCTGGTTTTTTCTGCTTCTTTGCTGCTTTAATCAGAATCAACAGTGGTATCAGAGCATCGAATGATCTTGAGGGACTGTGAAGTGAAGCAAGTATTGTATTGCAAAGAGGTTAGAGGGTGATGGAGACAAGTTCAAGTGGTTTTTCTGCGATGGCTTCTCCGCATTTCTTGGAGAGAATTATCAAGCATGGGCTGTTAAAATGAAAGCATTTCGGAGGGTCATGATCTGTGGGAAGCTGTGGAGGATGATTATGAAGTTGCTCCACTTCCAAATAATCCGACCATGAATCAAATCAAGCTTCATAAAGAGAGAACCACAAGGAAAGCCAAGGCAAAATCTTGCACGTATGTCTTTGCTGTCTCGCCTACCATCTTCACCGGAATTATGAAGTGTGACTCTGCGAAGGTCATATGGGATTTCTTGAAGGAAGAATATGAAGGAGATGAGAAGATAAGAGGTATGAAGGTGCTGAATCTCTTGAGAGAATTTGAGAGACAGCGAGATGAAGGAATCGAGTCGGTGAAGGAATACTCGAGATAGGCTAGTGGGAATAGCGATAAAATCGAGTTTTGGGAACTGATTTGAGGGATGATAGGCTTGTTCGGAAGATCCTAGTGTCTCTTCCGGAAAAATTTGAAGCTACTATAGCTTCTCTGGAAAACACAAGGGACTTGGCTGATATAAAACTTGCGAGTTGCTGAATGCTTTGCGAGCACGGAGCACGAGAAGACTAATGAGGAGAGAAGATTATGTTGAGGGGGCATTGCAGAAGCCAAAGTAAAGCAAAATGATGGAGGCAAAGGGAAGAAATGGATTCAGTTTAAGGGAAATGTTGCTGATTCGAAATTTTTACCAAAAGAAGGAAATGCTGGTGGATCTAGCAAATGGAAAAATAATAAAAGGCCATGTCGGTATTGTGGTGGAACCAACCATCGTCCTTTAGATGCTGGAAAAGGCCGGATGCGAGGTGCGAAGATGCCACAAGTTGGGTCATATGGAAGCTATTTGCAAAGGGAAAGCCTATCGGCAAAACGGGAGAAGCACAAGTGGCGGTGAGTGAAGTTGATGAAGAGCACTTATTTGTTGCTTCAGCTGGTGAATATTCATCGAAAATAGTACATGGCTGATAGATAGTGGTTGTACTAATCACATGACTGGCAACTTAGAGCTATTCAAGAGCATAAACAAAACAAGAAAGTCCAAAGTCGAATTGGCAATGGACAGCATATTGAAGTTCGGGGTAAAGGTGTAGTTGCTGTTAAAGGAAACCAGGGGGTGAAGTTAATCAGGGATGTCCTCTTTGTGCCAAACATTGACCAAAATCTGTTAAGTGTTGGTCAGTTAGTGGAGAAGGGCTATATAGTGAAGTTCGAAGGAAGGGAATGTCTCATTAAAGATACTGACAGCAATGAAGTCTTGAGAGCTCAAATGAGGGATAAAAGTTTTGTGTTCAAGCCAAATGAGATGCAGCAGATGGCTTTGAAGTGTACAGAAGAGAATATAGAGTTGTGGCACAAAAGATTGGGGCATGTTCATAGGAGGAGTATGCTGGTTATGCAGAAAAATGGCTTGGTAGATGATTTACCAAGCTTGAAGGAAGAGCTTCCACAATGCAGAACCTGCCTTCTTGGCAAACAAGCCAGATTTCCCTTCAAAGGAGGAGTCTCGAAGACATATCAAAAGCTGGAATTAGTTCACACTGATGTGTGTGGACCTATGTCTGAACCTTCTTTAAATGGAAGCAGGTATTTTATTATTTTTACTGATGATCTGACTAGAATGAGCTGGATCTATTTTCTGCAAGCTAAGACTGAAGTAGCTGATGTATTTATGAAGTTTAAAGCATTAGTTGAAAATCAAAGTGGGAAGAGAATCAAAGCTCTCGGGTCGACAATGGATGCGAGTATACAGCTAACAAATTCAAACTGATTTGTGAGCAAGCTGGAATTGTACAGCAATTTACAGCCCCTTACTCACCTCAATAGAATGGGGTTAGTGAGAGGAAAAATAGAAGCATTATGGAGATGGCCAGATGTTTGATGCAGGAAAGGAATTTGCCTAAAAGTTTTTGGGCTGAGGCAGCCAACACTGCTGTATTTCTTTTAAATAGATTACCTACAAAAGCTTTAGAGAAACTAACACCTCTCGAGGGCTGGCAAGACACTAAACCTTCTGTGAAAAATTTGAAGGTTTTTGGAAGTTTGTGTTATACTCATATTCCTGATGTCAAAAGGGATAAGCTTGATAAAAAGGCTGAGATTGGAATTTTTGTTGGATATAGCTCTCAATCAAAGGCTTACGAATTTTCTATCCAAAGACAAGGAAGATTACTTGTGAGCGAGAGATGTTATGTTCTTAGAGGAAGATGAATGGAATTGGTTAAATGGAAGGAACACTGAATTGAAGCACTTTGAAAGACAACCTGAAACGATGTGGAGACTAATGAAATTACGGGGAAATGGAAGAAAATATAGATGATGAACCTGTAAGAGGCACAAGGTCACTTGCTGAGATCTATGAAAGGAGTAATGTGGCAGTGCTTGAACCATCAAATTTTGCTGAAGCCAAGGAAGATCAGAAGTGGTTTGTAGCAATGCAGGAGGAGATGACAATGATTCAAAAAAATCAGACTTGGGAATTGGTAGATAGGCCATTAAATAAGAATGTAATTGGAGTTAAGTGGGTCTTTAGGACAAAACTCAATCCTGATGGCTCTGTTAACAAGTATAAAGCAAGGCTGGTTGTGAAAGGCTATGCTCAGGTATGGGGAGTAGACTATTCTGAAACTTTTGCTCCAGTTGCATGGCTGGACACAGTAAGACTCTTGTTAGCTGTTGCACCCGAGAAGGGTTGGACTATTTTTCAGCTTGATGTCAAGTCTGCATTTCTAAATGGTGAGCTTGAAGAGGAAATTTTTGTTGAACAACCTGAAGGGTTCTGTGTTAAAGGGCAAGAAGAGAGTGTATACAAATTGCACAAAGCTTTATATGGACTGAAGCAAGCTCCAAGAGCCTGGTATGGAAAAATTGATCGATATCTACTGGATTTAGGTTTTAAAAGGAGCTTGAGTGAGTTCACTCTTTATATTAAGAAAGTGAATCATAGTGTGGTAGTTCTGTCTCTATATGTGGATGATCTTTTGGTAACAGGAAATGATGTTCAGCTGATAGAAAATGTTAAGCAAGGCTTATTTGCTGGTTTTGAGATGACAGACTTAGGAAAAATGGCTTACTTCTTAGGTCTGGAAATCAAGCAAAGTCCTTATGAAATCTTCATTTGTCAGAGGAAGTACTTAAAGGAAATTTTGAAGAAGTTTCAAATGGAAGAATGTAGAAGTGTCAGTACACCTATGGCAGCAAAAGAGAAGTTGCAGAAGAGTGATGGAACTGAAGCTGTGGATGTCTCGATGTACGAAGTCTAATAGGTTGTCTCATGTACCTCACGGCAACCGGACCGGACATTCTATTTGCTGTAAGTGTTCTGTCTAGATTTATGAGTGATCCAAGTCAGCTTCATTTGATTGCAGCTAAGAGGATTTTAAGGTATTTGAAAGGAACCATGCTTTTTGGAGTGAAGTTTCAAAGGAGTCAAGAATTCAATCTACAAGGTTATTCTGATAGTGATTGGGCTGGCTCGATGGATGATATGAAGAGTACATCTCGGGTACTTGTTTCGTTTAGGATCAGCTTGTTTCACTTGGTGTTCTAAAAAGCAAGAAATTGTAGCTCAATTTACTGCGAAGCAGAGTTTATAGCTGCTACGCAGCTGCAAATCAAGCCTTATGGCTGAAGAAGATAATGAAAGATCTTTGGCTGAACTCCAATGAATGTATCAAGATCAATGTGGATAACCAAGCTGCAATTGCAATATCTCGTAACCCAGTTTTTCATGGCAAAACTAAGCATTTCAAGGTCAAGTTCTTCTTTCTACGTGAGGTGCAACAAAATGGTGAGGTCATGCTGGTTTATTGCAGATCTGAAGATCAACTTGCTGATATGTTCACTAAACCACTTCAAGCTGGAAGATTTGAAGCATTGAGAAAGAAAATTGGAGTATGCAGCAGCTACTAATCCAAGGAGGAGTTTGTTGGATCTTTTGATGTCTAAGTGCTGCTGTTTTTAGACTAAAACTTCTCTGTTCTGTTTTATATTGTTTTAGTTTATTTTCTCACTTAGTCGGTTATGTTATGTAGTTGTTGTTGTGTTATTTAGGAAGTTAAGTACTTGATCGGTGCGTTACAAGCTGAACGTGTGTGTGTGCAGTTATTTTTTTTTGGTTTAAGTCGTGTACTTTTTACCGAGAACTGCAAAGACAGGTTTCCATGCTCTGTTCTCTCTGTTTCCTCTATTTTTTTTCATCTTTCTTCCTCGATATCTATAGTTCTGGTTTTTTCTGCTTCTTTGCTGCTTTAATCAGAATCAACACTTGCAATATAATATGCCCTCAAAGGAGTAGTTACTTAGTTGTAGGAAATGAAAAGAATATTAGAGATTTACAGAGTAAGTCATCACAGAAGCAAAGGTCAGCGCTGGCTCGCCGAGCAGAGGTCAGTGGTGGCGTCGAGGGCTAGCGGCGGTGGCGTTGAGCAGAGGTCAGTGGTGCTGAGGGAGCAGCAGTGGCATCAAGCAGAGGTAGAGAACGAGAGAGACTCAAAGAAGAGAGAACTGGTCTTCTTGTTTGCTGTGAAAGTGCTGAGCAGAGGCAGGGACATTTCTGATTTGTTTTTTTTCTTTGCAGCCCTAACCGGTTCCCAAAAAAAGGGAATCGGGAATCGGAACTGGTCCCTTTAGAACTGGAAACTGACCACGCTCACCCCTAGTTTGGATGGACCTTTTGACTAGGAATAGTTGATTAATTTCGCAATTGTAAGTTTTCGTAATTTATTCAATAGGGTGGTGAAAGTAATATGTTCAATCAAATTTTAGTTTTTTTTTTTTTTTTTTATCTAATCATATCCTATATCTATTTTATAAATTATTATGCGTGCTATGTATTACATGCAAATTTTGAAACCACACTTCCTCATTTACACGCCCTCAACCCAGCTTCCAAAAAGGTGGGGAATCGAACTTCTCACATCTCCTTTCTCAAGTGAAAAATGGTGGTTAGATAATCCCTAGTGATTAATAAAATTTTAATTCGGCCGGTCATGATGTTGGGTTAGTTGGCCATGGCATGTAGATTGGAGAATAAAAGATGGGTCCTCGAAATTTACCATGAATTCATTACCTGGATTCACTCATATACCTCACTAGCTTCTAAAGAAGCATCTAACTAATTAGCCGATTATTAATGCGCCTCCACTTTTGTCAAGTGCCGGTAAATATCATGCTTGAATAAAAACTATATTGCTTCCCGCGGAAATTATTTGAAAGAAATTTATCGTCATTCGTGTGAACTTTTGACTATAGCATTGTTCCTTCTAGATGGATTGGACCGTCGTTGATTGGCTCTTGGTGTGAAAAGAAGAAGAGAATATACGAAGAAGAAAACTGAGAAACTTCATGGCATGAGCCAATGAAGTTCCTGCGTAGGGTCCAAGCGTAAAGGCCATGTGGCTGAGGTCATCTTCTTGATGTAATCCAGCTTACGTTGGACACGCAAGGCTTAGCAGCACGTAGCGTCATCATATCATATGCCTTAATTCATGGGTAATCCAATTCAAACTTTGAGCGGAAACTCTGACTCAAAAAGAAAATTCTTATGCAATGATGAATACATTTGAAAGAAGCAAGTGTTGTAATTATGGTTAATTGATCAACGAAAGCCAACAAATTAATATACGTCTTTTCTGTTCACATATTCTATTGAATTCATGAATTTCCTAGATTCACCTATATTTTTAATTTATATATTTATTGAGTTTACGAATCTCTTGAATTCACGTGTCTCTGGATTCATGAATCTCTTGGATTCATGTATCTATTGATTCATGAATTTCTTGTATACATGCGTCTATTTAATTCGTGTATTTCTTTTGTACATGAACTTTAAAGCTCTATTATAAATAAGAGCATAGAGATTCACCAAAAGGTTTTTCGACTTTATTCCAAAAAGAGATTTGAAATACTACTCTATTCTTCTGATTTTTTTTGAGTGTACTAGTTCAATTGAACGGTTCAACTGAGTCATGTTTGCATAGTGTTAATTCAAACAGTTCGAGGTGTTGTATCTTGGGAGGCATAGTTCGTGAATCTGCGGAGCACTATTGGCAGGAACTAATCGCCTTAAGGAGATTTGGATATCCATACCTCACCTCTAATTTTATGTTATTTTTCTATTGATATCTTATTTTCTTCTTTTCCAAGATTTGTAAGTGTACATAAAAAGAAGGATATTATGAAATTGTTATCATCTTCTTTACATTGATGTCCTGATTACAACAAACAATTTGCTTTCTCTAGATAATATTCCAACAACAAGGTCGAGGTAAAGAGGGATGTATGAATAACGCGTGGACTGGGATATCCAAATATTCAAAAAAAAATTGTAACTTGCCAGACAAATTTAAGATGAACCTCATTAAAACATCAGTTTTTGGTATTAACATTTCAAAGATTCTTCATTCATAGGATGTGGCAATTCCATAATCACCTTTCCCGTGTTCCCATCAACTTCTGTTCCCCTTTGATGCATCAAGAATCCTAAGAAATCGCCTATAGTTGCACGAAATGCACATTTAAGAGGACTCATTCATGAAGCATGATTTGTCAACCTATTGAATCCTTGTTCGAGCTTAATGAGATGACATACTTAGTTGAATTTTACTACAATAGCATCTACTCATACCTATATGAAGTCTCTAAGCATTTCAGGGTGCTTTTAACCAAGCACGCTTAACATTGTAGTATTAATTCTAATTGTTGTAATTATGTTAAAAGGCACATATTGTGAATTAATTTAATTTCACATAAGAGCATGCCTTCCTTTTCGGTGTGTGATTCGGTTTATTTTTATCCCATTCGCTATTTATGATGCCTGCTAGGAGGAGGTCCTATGCGCTATTGCTCTAACGATCATTTGCCATCATTATTATATTGGGCCATTACAAAGTCGAATCGAATCAAGCCAAAAAGCCAATAGATTAATACGAAAATCTAGGCCCGATGGATGCTCATATTCTCAATAAAAAATATTTTCAAAAGACTAACTACTTTCACAAAAACTAATTTCATCTTTCTAAACATTGATAATATATAAAATTGGCTAAAAAGGTATTATATCGTCCAAGAAGATATGCATGCTTGAATAAGCCGAGTAATAAAAATAGCTCCGTCATTTCAAAACCTACATACATGCATCATCAAATGAAAAATTAAATGGATAAATGCATTGGAAGTCCTAAAATTTATCAAGAAAGTTTAATTGAGTCCTAAATTTTTTTAAAAGTGTAATCAAATCTTAAAATTTATCAAGAAAGTGCAATTGAGTAATAAAATTTTCAAAAAGTACAACCAAGTCTTAACTCTTGTTTAATTGATTTAATCTAAGTCTTTCTATTGATTGCACTTTTTGAAAGTTTTAGGATTTAATTACTTTTGCGACATGTTTTAAGACTTGATTGCGCTTTTTGAAAGTTTTATGATTCAATTACACTTATGTAATGAGTTTTAAGATTTGATTATATTTTTTGAAAATTTTAGGACTCAATTGCATTTTCACAATAAGTTTTACGACTTTCGGTGCACCTATTATAAACTTTAAATTTATAGCCACTTGCACATACATACACATCAAGCCAAGATCCACGCCTTTATTTCATCATACAACATGTTGTCAAATTATTTATTGTTACGTTGCCGTCACATGAGAACTCCTAATCACACGATAGGTCATCAAAAGACATGCCATCAAATGACATAGCATCACATTGCATGATGTTACTCGCTTGGCAAGTTGTCATATATGTGTCACCGAACGAGCGCCATTACAATGACATATCATTGCATGTCGCATATGAAAGGGCTAGTACACACACCTAGAGGCGGTGTGAATAGGTGTATATAAAATTTTCCTTTTTTGCAAGACTTAATAAAATAGATTGCCTTTGGGTGATAATAATAAACTCAGGATGTAAATAGCTTTGAAAATTCTATAATGCAATTAAGTAAAGCAACAAATAAGATAAGGAGTTTAAGGAAAGAGAATTGGAACACAAGGTTTATAGTGGTTTGGCTTAATCCAAGCTTACGTCCACTCTCTCGCATTGACAGCCCACTGGCTAGATTTCACTATGAATCAAAAGAGATTATATAGTTCGTAATCTTCGACTTCGTCAGTGAAGAGTTTCACAAAGTCACATTATATGCTTCTCTCTTTTATATACAATTTGAACTTGATGAATGAAAGAGCAAGGAACTACAGAGATTCAGACTTTGAAATTCTTCTTTCATGCACAACCTCGAACAACTAAAGAGTCTGCCTTATATACTCTTTCATACCTTCATGACCATTGGCACTTTTCAAAGGAATTTTTCCAATCTATGCATTAGACAAAATCAATTAAGGTGATCTCAAGCTGTTGATTGATTAGTGATGAAAGCTTATCAATTCTGTTCGCCCATACAATTAGGATCTTTAGTTTCCATAAGTAGAACATTTTAAGTTTGCTTGCCTTTCAAAAGGTATTCAAATTGGAGTAAATTCCAATAAGAATAATCAATCATGTTAATGCTGTATCCAACCATAAAGTCTTTCAAAAACCATACAAATCGAATCCTTGAAGATAATCCGTCATTTGGATAAGTCTTCGTTCTTCGTCTGGAACTGTCAATGAGGTTAGACTTTAAGTCTTGAGTCTAGCGGTCTTCAGACTTTGACGACAGAGTCTAGAGTTCTTCAGACTTTAACACTTGGGTCTGGAAGTCTTCAGACTAGATTGATGGAAACGTTTTGTCAGCTTCAAAACAATAAAGGAGTTTTCTCCAACAATCTCTCTCTTTTTTATGGTGACAAAACTTTCCTGTAGATTTGAAAACTTTTGTCTTGCAAAACAACACTTAAGCAAAATATCTTATAAAAGATAAGTAGATTAGGACTTGGATAGTATCGATTATGCAATTACAGAAAACATGTTAGTCTTGCAAGATAACTATCTTTCCATAATCAATATCACAACCTAAGTTACTACGAGCAACAAAAGATCAAATCAAAGTACTTTGGCAGTCAAGCAGTCCAAAGTCAAAAGTCCAATCCACAACCAAACAAAAGATTAGTCCAAAAACAAATCAAACCAAAAGTAAAGCAATCCAAAATCAAATTTGCACCAACTTCTCTCCCTTTTTGTCAACAGCAAAAAGTGGAAAGAGTTGTTTGAAAAGAGTGGAGTTAGAGTCATGGCTGTTTTGGCAAGCAAACAAGCTGAAATTCTCCCATAGAATTCACCGTCTTCTCAAGCTTTGCAAGAGTCTCCTTCAGTGGTTGTAAATCTTCACCCTTCATATTAGTTTGCACTTGAGTCTTTAGGGCAAGTAGTTGTTCTTGCAATTACACTAAAGTAGCCATGAAAGCTTTTTTGAGATCCTTTATCTCATACTTCATACCATATTGCTATCTCCTTAAATCCAACATGATGTCTAGTAGTCTCGAAAAGTCTGCTGTTTGCTTTGGTGTAGCACTGGGTTCAGCCGATTTTGTTCTAGGAGTTTTAATAATAGATGGATCTTCAGCAGTTTGTCCACCATGACTAGGAGTGGATGCCTCAATGTCTGCTTCAGGATAATGAGGGGCATACACATCCTCTGGATCTGCTACAGAACAACTAACATCACAATACAGGTGAAGAAATACCTCTTTTTTCAGTAGCTCCCCCTATTTGTGTGCCTTCAGTTGGAGAAGTGAATTCTTCTTCCTATTCTGCTTTAGCTTTAGAGTGATGTTTGTCTTTGTCTTGCCCTCCAGCAGTTCCATTACCTGTCTTGTCAGAGTTGCTTGACAAGGATATAGCCAAAGTTGGCTCAAAGGAGTTTTCTTGACCCTTTTCTTCCTCTTCTTCTCTTTCTTTTTCTCCTGCTTCTTTTCTTTCTTCCTCTTCCTCTGTCCTCCTCTGTTCTTCCTTCTCAGTCTCTTCTCTTTCTCTTCTCTCTCTTTCCTCTGGCTCTTCTCTTGTCTCTTGAAAGCTAACAAAACTCTTCAAGTTCTTTAAGGTAAAGGCTACAAGAGTCATCTCGTCCTCATCTTCTTTATCCTGCAAGATGAGAGTTCTCTTCTTTTTCACTGGAGCATGGGCTCCTTGCCTTTCCTCTTGGCTGCTGCAGAGTCTTGTTTCGCCTTGACTTTGGACTTCTCATTCATACGCTCTAACACCTTGTTAAGCTCCTTTAGAGGCATCTTTGTGACCATCTTAAATCCAATCACCATCGGAGCAATGCTTGTCAAACACAAAGGTGCAAGAATATGAATTTTGAAATGTCTAAAAAGGTGCATGGTAAGAGCAGAATAAGGGAGTTGTCCTTTGTCTTTCACCGCTGTCCTGTACATGTGAAACAGGATGGTGTGAGGCAAAGAGAATTTGTAGCCAACATTGATGGCATACATCAGTTTTGCTTCGGAATGAGAGACATCAGTCCTTGATGTTGATTTTAGACGGATGCAGTTGATCACAATTTTATGCAGCATGACGTTGGAGGCATTGATTCTAGTGTAGGAAATCTTGCCATCAACATGCCTGTCTCATACCAATTCTAGAGTAGCGTGAGCAATGGACACATTAATTGGTTGGAAACACGCTATTTCCACCCCAATTAAGTTAGCCAAAGTATCAACATCCACCAAAATTTTTTTATCCCTGACTGTGAAAGAGAACCTATTCGCATCTAAAAATGATAGATTCGAATAGAAGTAGGCTGCGAGTTCCAGATAAGCAATTGTTGACTCAGAACAAAAATGCTCTAATTGAAGAAGTGCAAACTTCTCTCGCAGATTTACTTGCAAAGAATCGAGAAAATCAAAGTCAACACTCCTAAGGTTCATCACCCCTCTTTTCACCAATTTTGAGTAAACTTTCTTGTGCTCCTTAGAGCGGAAAATGCTCACTCCATCACCAGCAACATTAACAGCCACTCCCATCCTGGGCTGAAAATGTGTGAAGATTCTATCGTTGTCATCTTGTCCTTATGGCTGATTAGCAGTGCCAAAACATGGGTCATTAGGAAAATTGGCAAAGGTCTTCTCAGCCGATCCTTTAGGCTCAACGCCTAACTTTTCCATCTCTCGCAGAAATAAAGTTTCATTCTTGAAGCCTCTCTCTCTCAGAAACTCATCGATCAAAGACATAACAGTACCTCCTTGTTTCAACTTAGAATAAAGCGAGAAAGCAACTTGAGGTCTCAGCGTTCTTATAGGTTCAATATCTTCCACTATTTCTTCTTATGGTTGAGGTGGTGGTAGAGACTGACGCTGTTGAGAATGTTGTTTTTGTTGACTTGGTCGCTGCTGATGAGGAGAGTCATCTTTCTCAGTTAGATCGAAATGAGTAGGACCCTCAGGCATGCGCTGTGGTCCCCTACTTGCGATTCTCGAAGACTTTCTTGAAGACATTGTCACTCTAATGGAGAATTTCTTGTACTTGCTCGAAAAAGATGAAATCTTTTGGATTAAACAAAAGTGAAAGTGAAACCAAATGGGAGTTTTGTATTCTAGGGTTTAAGAGTGAAAATGGAAAAGTAGACAATTGATAGTATTTATAGCAGGTAAATCAGGGTATATGAAGCGTCACAAAGGAAAAAGTAAAAAATGCCTTTTTAAAAATGAAAAATTGCCATAAATTCAAAATTTGAAGATGATAACTTCCAACACTAAAATTAGCAAGTGACGATTTGAAATAACCACATACCAATTCGAAGAAAATCATCCAAAGATAAAATCTCATGCATTTTGAAAGAATTAAATTACAGTCGTAACTCTTAGTCATTCTAATTTTGAACACCTTCAGAATTTACCTTTGAGTCTGAACACCTTCAGACTTTACCTCTGAGTCTGAACACCTTCAGACTTTATTCGATTGAAGATATGATATTTAGTCTAGTGCGAATAGACTCAAATAAGCTTTTCTTCAGTGGCTTTGTAAATATGTCTGCCAGCTGATTCTTTGAGTCAATAAACTGAATCATAACTTGTCCATTCTGAACATGATCTCTACTAAAATGATGTCGAATCTCTATATGCTTTGCCCTCAAATGAAGAATTGGATTCTTTGTGACATTGATGGCGCTGGTGTTGTCACATTTGATCTTGGTGTATGATTCTTCAATTCCAAAGTCTCTTAGCTATTGTCGTATCCACAATATTTGAGAGCAGCAACTTCCAAGAGTCACATATTCTACTTCGGCTGTTGAAAGAGTTACGATACTCTGTTTTCTTGAAAACCATGATACTAGCTTGTTGCTAAGCAATTGACAAGTACCAGAAGTACTCTTCCTGTCCACTTTGTATCCTGCTAAACTGCGTCTGAATATCCAAGAAGAGTAAAGTCTCATTCTTTGGAATACCACAGACCTAGCCTTGGAGTTGTTGCAATATATTTGATGATACGCTTTGCAGTAGTGAAGTGAGATTCTTTGGGATTTGATTGGAATCTAGTACATATACAAACACTAAACAAAATGTCAGGTCTAGATGTAGTAAGGTAAAGAAGTGAACCAATTATGCTCCTGTATAGCTTGTGGTCTACACTCTTCCCTTCTTCATCTTTATCTAGCTTTGAAGAACTTGACATAGGCATCTCTGTCTTTTTGCAATTCTCTAAGCCAAACTTCTTGATGAGATCCTTTGCATACTTTTCTTGGTGAATGAAAATTTCTTCTTTAGATTGTTTAACTTGTAATACCAGAAAGAAAGTTAACTCACCTATCATGCTCATCTCAAATTCATCGTGCATGCATCTCGAAAATTTCTTGCACAAATTTTCATTAGGTGATCCAAAAATGATGTCATCAACAAAAATCTGAACAAGTAGAAAATCTTTACTTTCTCTTTTGATAAACAAAGTAGGATCTACCTTTCCTTTAATAAAACCATTTTGAGTTAGAAATTTACTTAACCTTTCATACCAAGCTCGAGGTGC
The DNA here is from genome assembly GCA_016097545.1 of Eucalyptus victrix. Classification (NCBI taxonomy): domain Eukaryota; kingdom Viridiplantae; phylum Streptophyta; class Magnoliopsida; order Myrtales; family Myrtaceae; genus Eucalyptus; species Eucalyptus victrix. Next base: position 43,850,494 of record CM027843.1, on the reverse strand, counting down.
CTACTTTAATCCATATAAGGCATTTTTCAGTCTGTAGACTGAGTTTGGCTTTCTTGAATCTTCAAAACCAAGTGGCTGTTTCACATAGACTTATTCTTGAATAAATCAATTTAGGAATGCACTTTTCACGTCCATTTGAAATAACTTGAAATTTTTATAGCAAGCAAAAGCAAGTAATAATCTAATTGCTTTTAACCTCTCTACTGGTGCATAGGTCTCGTCATAGTCTATCCCTTTTTCTTGCGTGTATCCTTTGACTACGAGTCTTACTTTGTTCCTGACCACTTTTTCTTTCTCGTCCACCTTGTTCCTGAAAACTCATTTTGTTCCAATAATAGACTTACATTTAGGTTTAGGAATTGACTCCCAAACATCATTGATGTTGAACTGTTTGAGCTCTTCTTGCATAGCTTCAATCCAGTTTTCATCAGCCAAGACTTCATCTACAGTTTTGGGTTCAATCTCGGAAACAAGTGCTAAAGCATTAGACTCTTTACACCTTTTGGATCTAGTGTGAATTCCTTCATCAATGTTACCAATGATGAGTTCCTTGGGATGACTTGACTTATGCTTCCAGTTGCTAGTTGATTTGTCAGTCTATTGATCCTCTATTTCAGTTGAATCTTCTGGTTCATCATGTTGTTGAACTTCAGGAGTCTGAACCACTTCGGGGGAATTAGTTTTTGCAACATCTAGAGTAGGTTTAGGTTCTTCAAGATGATTCTGATCTAGTTGATTTTGCATTGAATCTTGAAACTTGACATTTATGGATTCTTCCACGAATCATTTGCATTCTTTTAAATAAAACATTAACAACCAAACACATGAAAATAAGAAACAATTGGCTTCTTTCCTTTGAATAACTCATAGGGAGTTTTCTCCAAAATGGGTCTTAAAAATACTTTGTTAATAATATAACAAGCTGTTGAAACTTCTTCAGTCCAAAAACGAGAAGTAATATTACTCTCTATTAAGAGTGTTCTAGCCATTTCCTGTAAGGATTTATTCTTTCTTTCTACATCCCCAGTTTGCTCTGGAGTATATGAAGAAGAGAAAACATGCGGAAAATCAGATCATTACAGAATTTCGCAAAGTCTTGGTTTTCAAACTCACCTCCATGGTCTGTATAAATACTCGAAATAGTATAACATTTTTCATTTCATACATTCTTGGCAAATTTTGAAAAGTAAGAGAATGTTTCAGACTTATTTGCTAGAAAGTATACCCATGTAAATCGAGAATAGCCATCTACGATTACTAAGTAGTATCTCTTCCCACCAATGCTTTGAGTTCTGGTTGGTCCAAAGAGATATATGCACAAGCTGCAAAACACGATAAGTAGAAACCTAATTTACCGGTTTAAAAGAATTTTTTACCTGTTTTCCCAACACACATGGTGTGCATAATTTAGATTTTTGATACTTCAAGTTAGGTAATTTACGAACAAGCTTCTTGGAGGAGATCTTAGCAATCTACTTCATGTTGATATGGCCAAGCTTTCTATGCCAAATGTTTGCTTCATCTTGAATGGATATTAGACATTGAGAGCTTTCAGGTTTTATCTCTAGAAGATAAATATTCCCATGTCTTCGTCTAGTGAAAGATTGAGAGAGATCTTTACTAGTTCCCGAACATATGTTTTCTTGGAAGTTAATCTTGAATCCAGTGTCGCATAGCTGACTAATGCTTAGAAGATTATAATTTAAACCTTCAACCAAGGAGACACTGTTGATTGTGAGACTTTCAATTTTTACAGTTCCACATCCAACAATCCTTCCTTTGCTGTTTCCACCAAAGGACACTTTTCCTCCTTTTACTTGCACAAGCTTTATAAAACAAGTTGAATCTCTTGTCATATGTCTTGAGCAGCCACTATTCAAATACCATTTCATCTTTTTCTTGATAGTGATCTACAATTATAAAAAGAACTCAAGCTTTCTTTGGTACTCACACTTTCTTGGGTCTATAGGAGTTAGTACAAAACATAGTCTTTGCCCACTCTCTCTTAATAGGTCTCCAGTCCTTAGGACATTCATTCTCAAAATGTTTTGAGCTATTACACTTTGAACATTTAAGAGCACTTCGGCAAGCAGGTTTTACAAAAACCTTCTAAAAATGGTTTCTATAAAAGATTTTTGTAGGTCTCTGATTGATTCTTTTATTCATTTTAGGAAAATTAATTAAAGGAATGGTTTCAAATGCCATTCCCAAACTAGATTTGTTGAAATATGGTCTTTGAATTGAAAGAATATTTTCCAACTTCTCAGATCCAATTAAAAACCTTTTCTGTGATATTTGAAATGTCCTCTTTCAAAAATGTATTTTTCTTTGAAAGAGTGTCTGCATTTTCTTTCAAAACGACAAAATTTTTGTCCAGATTTTCAAACTTTTCTTTCCAAGAAGTTTCCTGTTACTTCAATTTGGAATTCTCCTTCTTTAGCTCAGAAATCATCTTAAGAGATGTTTTGAGGCTAAGACAAAGTTCATTTATATATTTTGAGACTTTAACAAGAATCTTTAAATTACTAACCTTGACTTCACCGTTTGAGTCTGAGTCTGAATCTGAGTCCGTCTCAGAATCTGAGTCTAGTTTTGAATTCACCATCAGACATATATTGGCATGCTCTTCATCACTTTCCTTGCATTTTGTATCGCTCCATGTTTGAGCTTTAAGAGCCTTCTTGAATTTTTTCTGTTTTACCTCTCTTTTTCTTCAGCGAAGGGCAGTTGGGTCTGATATGTTCATTTTTCTTACATTTGAAACAGATCACATCTTTATTGGTCTCATTTTCCTCATTTGATTGCCCTGTTTCTTCTGGTTATGCTGCATTTGGTTCAGCATTTGCAAGGGGTTTTGAGTCCAATGCAAATGCTGAAAGCCCAAAGTTACTTGGGGAAATGTAATTGTGTTTGGGAAAAAATTTTTGCAAATGGACTTTGAGTTGAATACGCGTTTGGTTAAAAAAACTTTTGCAATGGCCTTTGATGGGTATAATATATGTGCATATATATCTTTCTTTTTTTTTTTTTTTGAAAATTGAACTAACCCTTCGTCGGACCAGTGAAGGGCTACGGTCATCGGCAAGCCAGATCTGGTGTTGGCGGCCATTGGCTGAGGTCGCCCGAGGTCGAGCGACCTTTGGTGAGGGTCGCGCGACCTAGCCGAGGGCCGCCGGAGGTCACCTGAGGACGAGGGTCACTCAACCCAGGGGTCATGCGACCTAGGCAACTGCCGCCTAGGTCTCGCTGTCGCAGGCAGCCCTCGCTTGGGTCTTGCAAGGGTCCTGCAACTCCAGCCGCCGTCGTGTGACCCTCCCGAGACCCAGGCGAGGGTTGTGTGTGGCCGCGAGACCTAGGCGGCAGTCGCCTAAGGTCGGGCAACCTTTGGTGGCCCTTGGCTAGGTCGCGTGACCCTTGCTGGAGGTCGCCTGACCTCGTGCAAGCTTAGTCGACAGCCGCTGATGCCAGATCTGGCTCGCAGGTGGCCGTAGGCTTTCGCTGGTTCGGCGAAGGGCTGCTTGCTTTTTTAATTTAAAAAAATAATTAGGGGTAAAATCGAAAATATGAAAAATTAGTGAGGATAGTTTTGGAAAGGAAAAAATAATTTCGGCATTCAGTGGAATGTTGAAAGCTGAAAGCTGGCTTCAAAGTTGAATCAAACTGTCCAGCATTTCTCCAAGGGGCCTTCAGGCTTGAAAGCCCATTGTAAATGTTGAACCAAATGCAGCCTTAAACCTTTTTCCTTTCCTATTTAACTTCCTGAACTTCCTCATCATGAATGCTAGCTCTTCATCATCCAAGTCGTCTTTAGAGTCTGTATCATCAGAGTCATCATTAGATTTTAGGACAATTGACTTCTTACCTTTGGGATCTACTTCCTCATTTATTTGCTTTACTTCATATGATTGAAGCGTGTCAATCAATTCGTCAACAGAAAGAGGCATGATCCTTTGAGTTTCTCTTATAGAAGTCTTCACATGGTTCCAGTCTTTGGAGAGTCCTCTCAACAATTTATTAACATTTCATGGTCCTGAGATTGGCTGTCCTTGATATGCTAGACCATTTATAATCTGTAAAACGACTAAACATGTCAGTAATGGATTTTCCCGGCTTCATCTTGAAGGCTTCATATTGTTCGAGTAGGATATTGATTTTTGTTTCTTTAACTTGATCAGTTCCATCATAAGTGATGTGCAATCTATCCTAGACTTCTTTGGCTGTTTTACAAGATGAAATTCTGTTATGCTCAGTAGGAGATAAAGCATAATATAACGAATAAATAGCTTTTGCATTAAGAGATTGTCTCTTCGTTATTTCTGCTAGTGTCAATTCTCCAGCATCTACAATTTCCTTTCTAGATATTGATGTAGCTTTGGGAATAATTCCTTTTTCTACTACATCCCATTACAGGGGATCTTTCGATCTTAGGAATGCCTTCATCTTGTTTTTCCAAACTTTGTATTCCTTCCCATCAAAATAGGGAGGTCTGGTGTTGCTTTGTCTTTCAACCAAACTTAGAGCCAAAATACTAGTCATAGATCTTTAGCTTAAGAAGTACAAATACTTCAATATATAAGCACACAGACTCAGATACTAATTGAAAGTGTTAGTACACACACCTAGAGGGGGGTGAATAGGTGTATATAAAATTTTCTTCTTTCGCAAGACTTAATAAAATAGATCGCCTTTGGATGATAATAATAAACTCAAGATGTAAATAGCTTTGAACAATTCTATAATGCAATTAACTAAAGCAACGAATAAGATAAGGAGTTTAAGGAAAGAGAATTGGAACACAAGGTTTACAGTGGTTCGGTTTAATCCAAGCCTATGTCCGCTCTCCTGCGCTGACAGCCCACTGGCTGGATTTCCCTATGAATCAAAAGAGATTATGCAGCTTGTAATCTTTGACTTCGTCAGTGAAGAGTTTCATAAAGTCACACTATATACTTCTCTCTTTTGTATACAATTTGAGCTCGATGAATGAAAGAGTAAGGAATTACAGAGATTCAGACTTTGAAATTCTTATTTCATGCACTACCTCGAACAATTAAAGAGTCTGCCTTATATACTCCTTCATGCATTCACGACTGTTGGCACTTTCCAAAGGAATTTTTCCAATCTACCCGTTAGACAGAATCAATTAAGGTGATCTCAAGTCATTGATTGATTGGCAATGAAATTCTGTCAATCCTGTTCGCCCATATAATCAAGATCTTTAGTTTTCATAAATAGAACCTTCAATTTTGCTTACCTTTCAAAAGATATTCAAATTGGACTAAATTCCAATAAGAATAATCAATTATGTTGATGCTGTATCTAGCTATAAGGTCTTCCAAAAACCATATGAATCGAATCCTTGAAGATAATCCGTCATCTGGATAAGTCTTTGTTCTTCGTCTGGAATTGTCAGTGAGGTTAAACTTTAAGTCTTGAGTCTGACGATCTTCAGACTTTGACGATAGAGTCTGGAGTTCTTCAGACTTTAACACTTAGGTTTGGAAGTTTTTAGACTAGATTGATGGAAACGTTTTGTCAATTTCAAAACAATAAATGAGTTTTCTCCAACAGCATATGCTATGTCATAATCATGCAAATGCACATTCATGTTTTCAAAATGCAAGAGTAAATATGCCACACTGATTCATTTTCGAGGCGTGACATGATGTAAACCTTTCGTTTCATCATGTCTCCTAACAAAGAAAGATCGTCTTCATGTTTTAGGATATCAAACGAAAAGGAATTTAAAGGTTTCCATCTCCCTCTCGCATCCTTTAGTAATTGAATGTTTTAAAGTTTGTAATCTTTGTATCCTATCCAATCGGAATGTTATCCTACCCTTTTTTTTTGGTGCTGGAGGAACCGTTTTGGCCGATAGCTGTCGCGTAAACCCCCAGGTGATGCTAGCGGAGGACCCACTACCCCAGCGCCACGCGTAAATCACCTAGTAACCCGCTAGCCTCCCTGCAACTTGCGTTGCAGGGGCTTTGAACTCCTGACCTTCCCTCAAAGGACTGAAGCCTACCCAACGGAGCCACCATGGCCGGTGGTATGTTATCCTACTCTTTATACATCCGATTTTGTATTACAAATTGCTTTTGTGTTATTCATGAAATAAACGCGAAATGCATCATTGAACACCTATAAGGAGAATTCACGTTGTGTTTACTATTGATATCAAATATCCACTTTTGATATAAGAGCTCATTTGGTTGTCTAAAATGTTTGCAATTTTTAGTGGGATCTACCAAGTTCACCATAAAGCTGATTGAAATCATGATTGACATGTATTCCAGTGCATGAAAATGAAATAATCCATTCATGAGACAAAAATGAACGCATACACGCTTAACTAAACATGTGAGCTGACTGCCATGAATTGGGGGGGGGGTGAGAATTACGGGTGAGAATTACCCGACCTAATATCGTCGGTTCATTTTCAATTTTTCGTCGACTGGATCTACGTGCTGATAGCTTTCACCTAACAAACACTCAAACCTGGGTGCTTGCAGGGCGACTTCCGATACGGACATGGTCAACGACTGACTTGGGTCTTCGTCAACCCTAAATAGTAAGTACTACAGCAACCATGAAATGGTCATTTGTCGGGGCCTTTGACTGCCTAGCGGGGTTTATCACCCTTTTGCTAGGGGTATGCATGGTTTGGGCGGGTAGTTCCCAACCTAGAACTGGGAACCATCCGCTAAAAACCATTTCTGAAAAATTGGAATCAGGAACCGCCCGCTAATTGCATGGATCCACTGGGAACCAGATTGGACCCGGTCCGGTTCCTAAGTGGATTCGTAGAATTGGTGCAACCTCCACGCCTTCCCCTTTTCGCCTTCAACCACTTGCGACCCTCGCTCCACTTCCGTCTTGGCCACCACCGCCATCTTGGCCCCTGCCTCCGTCATCTCCCACTCCTCCCTCGAGACTGACAATGAGGAGGATTACGGGGACGATGAGCCGTTCTTAGACCTAGAGTTTGCCCGTCCCCAAAGATGAGGATGATGGGAAGAAGCTTGAGGAGGAGGAGGAGGAAGAGGGGAGGTAGAAGCGAGACGAGCCCAACAACGAAAATGACAATAGTGATAGTGAATGCGGAGGTGGTGACGATGTGGAGAGAGAGTTCAAGTTCAAGGGAGGGAAAGAGAATTAACTCACTATTTCGCCGAGTTTGGACTAGGACTCAAAGGGAGATGAGTAGGTCCAGAGATGAATCAGAGAGGAAGAGGGAGCTCGGGGAGATTTTGAACTGAGAGAGATGAGATGGAGTAGGAGAGTAGTGAATTAAGACAAGATGGTGATTGGAGCCCTAAATTTTAGATTTCCTAATTTTAAATTTTTTAATATGAAAAATTAATTTATTATTATAATATAACCGATTCGGTCTAGGCTAGCGGGTGGGCAGATCTACTCATGGAACTAGGAATCGGACCGGTATCCACTAGTTCCCATAAATTGGAAGCGGGAACCGGACTAGTTCCTTTAAGAACCACCGGTTTCGGGCGGTTTCGGACGATCTCGGCGAGTTTCGGTTCTTTTGCACACCCCTACCTCTTGTGCCCTACAGTATTTTTTTTTTTTTTTTGAAGTTCCGTAATTTTCATATTCTACTCGATTGAAAAATTGTTCCACCCTTTGTACCTTGGATTTTACTTTACAAATTTCATTCATATTATCTTAAATACATCACTAAACACAATTGGAAAAATTCGTGCCATATCTACCATCGCTATCAAATACTCACTTTTAATTGAGAGGCTCACTTGGTTGGTTAAAATGTTTTCTGTTTCTTGTGGGATCTACAAAGTTTATCATACAACCGATCAAAATCCTAATCGAAAATGGATTATAGTGCATGTAGATGAATAGTCGGTTCATGCATGATACGAAAATGATGGAGCTTAGCTCATAGAAGCTTCACTAAGCAGAGTGTGCTAACCGTGATAAGCGGATAGTACTGAAAGTTGCGCCACATAATTTTCTCCGTTACTTTTCAACGTTCTATCCGCTGTTCTACCTCGGGGTCAATCCAAGCTTGCTGGATAAACACCGGGCTAGATGAAACTGGCTGACACGGACAAAGCACATGCCTGTAGCTTTACCTTAACAAAGACTTAATGAATTGGACATAGTCAACGAATAACAACAGGTATTCTTCTACCCTTAAATAATGGAAAAAGGAAGCAGCAGAGCGAGGCCTCCAATAGATGCTCTTCCGAGGAAATTTGCCTCTATTATGTATTGCTTGAGAATCTATCTCACGTGATCTTTCATCTCACTCTCCATTGTTGCTTCAAAGTGTAAGAGTTTTCCTAATATAAACTACATTAATTGATATTATAATTTACTGTTTTATGGTTACCGTAAAATGGGGTTTGGTCTAAGGTGACATAGAATGTTTCTTAATTAGTTTAATATGGGACTGGTTAGTGTGGGTTGACTTGAGCCTAGCCCGTAATGAGAGGGCCTGTTGGAAACTCTAAATAGTACTCAAGTCTTTCCTCAAACCTGAATTCTCATATGTATCCTCACATAAGGAGCATTAAGTTAACGCTAAAGAATGAGGGGGCCGCTTCATTGAGCCAGTGATACGAAGGGCAATAAATGAGAAGGAATTGCATGTGGAATATTGGTGTTCCACTTCCGCTTCAAGTATGATAGATCCCAAAACAGGTGCGTTAATCTTTCTACTCAATTATGCATGTTCTTATTTTGGTTATGGAGATCTTGAGATTGCGTAATTTGCATTCTACATATGGTATCAGAGCCTTTATAATCCTAGAACTCGAACGCATAAATTTTTTTTTCCATAATTTGTGATTTTTGCGATTTTTTGTTTAATAAAAATAAAATTAAATCACAAATTCAAAATGGGCTCGACGAGACATGCGGATCGGTGGGTGACGCATCGCCAGGGGAGGCCGCGCGTGCCCCCATGCGTTGCCATGTACTGCTGGGGTGTTGGAGACGTGCCCCACGCATGGTCACGCGCCCTCACGCGCTCCCATGCGCGGGGTGCTGCTCGCGCGTGCGACACACGCACGGATGCTGACGTCACGGTGATGTCAGTGGCCAACCCGTGACCCGTTGATTGACCCGACCTGACTTGACCAAGGATCCGACCCGACTCGTAGATTGACCTGACCCGGTCAACTATTGACCAGATCAGACGGCTGGATCGGACGGTCGAGCCGGGAACCGGTTGGATCGCTGTCGGTCAGACCGGTTATTGATTGGAATCTTCGCCCGCTCGTGAGCTCCATGCACGGCGCACTTAGGCAGCGTGTGCGGGCACGTGGAGCGTTTGATCGGGTTGTGACTGGTGGCGTCGGATTCGTATGATCATCCTCTATCTTGTGGTATATTTATTTTACATGTTTGATTATTTTATGGATGTGAAAATACATATGAAACCCTAAATACTTGTATTTTTAGTGTATTTTTGCATATTTTTCTTGTATTTTCTATGATTTTGGAAATACGGTGTTAGGTTACAAGTATGTTATAACAAAGACATTATAAATGTGTAATTCATTAATAAAAATTAAACTTTATTGTGAATTGAAGTTGGCGTAATGAGATACAACCATCATGGGATGGTAATTGAACTATGTATTGAGGTGACGATAAATAGTAAAAGTTATGAAACTCTTGTTACTCAAGTATACTCCTTTACACGTTGATAACCTTTGAATGATGGACATCTTAAAATTTGTTACCAAACTCATTATATTACTTAACACATCTGCTGAATATGGGTAATGCATGTCAATTAAATTATTAGATGATGTTCCTAAACTCATCTGGTCACTGGTTAATGTTTATGAAATTGAACATTTTTATGGTTAAGAAATATGACAACATTTATGTAGAGCAATAGTATCTACTATTATAGTTTAGATATTTGGTTTTGTGGTTTGACCTAATTTATAGGCCATCGATTGATGCAATGATATTTGTTAATTAAAAATGGCTAATAAATCAGCTGTTGGCTTTGGAGTCATGTTTTGCCTTATGAAATTCATGAACGATAGTGGATCAGCTGTCAAGCTTGTCGATCTGGTGTACCCTATATTGCTATTGATGTTAACTTGTGATAAATCCTCTAGATCAGTATTCTTTTTATGTTGTTCTGGTAATATGTAATCGGGGTGCATAAGAGATACTTTCTTTTATGTTATGAGAAGTTTCTTGTGTTGCTGTGATCTCATTGAAGTCTGTTTTTCAGGTTCTTTATATATATATATATATATATATATATATATATATATGTATATGTATGTATGATTGATTTTTATTAACGAATAAAGTAATGTAATTAGCATGATATGTGATTTTGGTAATTTATAGCCCCTATCATTAAAGTTAAAATTATATGTATATGGTGATGTGAGAAATAAAGTTTATATCCTTGGTATGAGAGAGTTTCAAGGATTCAATTAAGTATTGACCGCAAAAGTGGCACACTTGATTGGGTTAGAGAAATTTCGGTCTCATATAATGATTGTGATGTCTGCTGATCTAATGCGTGGTCATACTTCTAAAGGAGGTGATTATGTATTAGTTCATGGAGGGATACATGATGGTGTGGTGGATGAGTGATTGATCCTAATAGGTTCATATGCCCAAAGGTGATAAATTCATGAAGATTGGAATATATTCTCATAACTGCTATCATGTGGGGAGTGTACAACTGCATGTCATGTATTCTACTCAAAGGTGATTATATGATTATGCGTGTAACTTTTTGGATGTGTACTTGTACATTATGTTACATAGTGCTCACATGATGCTAGCTATATATATTGCTTGTTTTCCGATCACCTTTTCTATAATTAATAACTCCACTATTATTGTCACGTCCTGATCCTCTGGACCCGTGCTCATCCCTGCTTGGTAGATATCATAGCGATGTCCCAGGACGTGTCACTGACCCATTCGATTTATTATATGCATGCGGAAACAGATAAAAATCCCCTAATAATAAAACAATGGAATAGGAAAGCAGAGCCAACCTTTTTCAAACCAACACAACCATACTTATATATATGAAACAACCCATGTAATATATAATACAAGTTGGTCCAGGTATGTAAACACACATAACAACAGGTTCTCAAACAGGGGGGGGATCTAAGCAGCCACGACTACTCATCATCACTAAACTCTTCCTATTGCACATCCTCATCCTTGGTGATCTCTCCTTCTTCCCCACTCCAGTTGGCACCCTCGACTGAGTACACCGAAGAGTCAGAATCGTCCTCAAGCATGGGATCTTTAGCATCCACCACTAATCCATCCTTGGGATCTGCTGTACCCTTCTTGAACGCTAACTCCAAAATGCATAGAGGTATATCAGATTTCGGCACAAGACCCACCCTTCGTCCATCATGGTACTCGCGATACCACACCCGGTATTTATGGGGCACCTTTTGGGGTGCACCCACGTCAACCCATATGGTAGATTTCACCAGTACATATTCCAAATCCTTGGGATGGGAGTGTATCGGAATATGATAACCTGTCTCTGTGATCTCTTCAAGTATACCAAAATGCTCGGGAGGAGCTGAAGGTGCTGCCATTTACAGGCCTAAAATGTTGTCTCACAATGGGGTGAGACTACGTCTCAGCAAGTTCTACCCCATAAGACCCAATTATGAAGCAAATATGCCATAGGGGCTGCCTAAATACAAACAGGGGTCAAAGGACTTACCTTGGTCTCAGTTCATTCCTGCAAATCAGTTCAACTAATAAACACTGACAATTGTATCACTCAATCAAATCAGATCGAATTATCGATTAATCGACCCAATCGATTACATGTCATCGAGACCATCACATGATCAATTTTGATTATTCATTCTCATCTTTTATTCACGGCCTAATAGGCACAACTTAGATTTAATGGTAATCACGGCCCCACTAGCATAATTTAGACTTGGTGGCATCACGGCCTCACCTGGCAATTTTTTAGTTTTGGTGGTAATCACGGCCCCACCAAGTAATTTTAGACTTAGTGGTATCACGGCCCCACTCGGCAATTTTATAGACTTAGTGGTAATTATGGCCTCATCGAGCAATTTTCTATACTAATACCTGCACTATCCAATTTTTGGGATAAATTTCCACAATCACTAATTTCACTAAATTTTTACAATCCGGTACTCAAATAAATAAACAGATAGCATCACAGCAATCAGCACAAAATTCCGGTCACCGACCATCTTGGTTGAATTTTCGGAAAATAAATAAAAAATTAAATAATTACGAAAATAAATAAATAAATGCCAATAAATCCAACTGAAGCCCGTAATGTCTAATTGAAAACCGAGACGGGCTCGAAAAATTATCGAACCACTCTAGTTAAATATTAGAGTTTGTCTAGACTCTAATTTATTTGTACTAAATATCCACCTAACATGCACTGATAACTAATTAAATTCACTAATATAATCTAATCTAACCACCTAATCCATCTTAGCCTAATCTAATTAACCACTAAGAATCATTAACCTACTAATAAAGGATTAGTGAGTTAAACTCACCTAATTCATGATCCATTCGGTTCAAAATGTCGGAAATGCAATGGGGGTGACTTTCTCCAAAGCGAGCCTAACTTTCGAGGTCCGGAACCACCTCAAAATGGGCTGCAAAGCTACTAAAAGACCCATTATTTTCCTCTTTGTTTGGTGGCTGGAAACGACGGAATCAGGGCTGATTTGGTGAGGCAAGGCTGGCGGAGGACTGGTGGAGACCACGGCAACTCAGGCGGGACTCTGGCGACCTTGGCTGGCTTTGATGGTGGTTGGCATGGTTAGACAACGACCCCTGATGCATGGATAGAGGCGGATGACAGGTTGGGATGTGAGGACAGGAAGCACGGGCGAGCAAATGTGCGACGGCGAGGTGGTTGCTCCGACGGGCATGCAATGCTTGGACGACCAAGGAGGTTGCTCAGTTGGCTTCGGTGGCTCCTTTGTTGGTTGTTGGAAGCTTGCAAGGCACACCAAGGAAGGGGTCGACAGCAGGGATGGGGGAGGAAGAAGAGAGGGAACCAAGGGGGCCACTTGGCTCACATTTTCCTTGGGAGAAGTACATTAATGGCCATAAGTTGTGTACGGCGCTCACTTTGGTGCCAAAGTTTCCATCGGATCACTTTAGTGCCAAAAATTTTGAAAAACGATCACTTTGGTGCCATTGCCGATTTGGTTGGCCGGAAATCTGACGTGACAGTTTTTTATTAATTTTTGACGCCGACGTGGATCGTCGGAGAATACAATCAGCATACAAAGAACAAAACGATGCCGTTTACCGTTTTTCCCCAAATAAGAAACCCTAAATCCCCAATTTCGATTAGAACCGAAAGTTGAAAACCCTAAATCCCCAATTCGATCATTTCGAGTACATACTTCGATTTTCTCCCAAAGTTATCAGCTTGCTCTTACAAATGGAGGACAAAAGCTTCAGTAACGGCTCACATTCCTATTAGGAAAGAGAATTAGATGGTGAATATTACAGTTATTGTGGGTTACTGAGTCCGAGAAGAACATCTGGGACTTGGTTGAATCCCTGGAGAAGATTCCATGGGTGCGGCAGATATAGAGAAGGCTCGAAGTGCCAATATTTCAAATGGATTGATAGAAAATTCTCTGATCGAGCGACAAAGGTGATATTGGAGTTATTTGAAGGCCGAAATCAACCTCCACCTATGTTAATGGACGAGTTGGAGGATGTCGACTCAATGCAATCTCAAATGAAGGGTTTAACATCTCTGGTGGATCATTTGAAGAGGGAGGTTTCAAGATTGAAAATCGAAAGAAACTTTTATCGAGCGTTGATTGTGTTTTTATTTTCTTGGATAGTTTATTCAAATGTAAAGTGAGTAATGAGAAGAAGTTTGTATGTCTACCATAGTCGAAGACGTGAAATATGTACTTGTATTGGATTATTTATAAGTAAAATGTGTTTTTTGATTTGCTGCAATTTTTGTATGGAGCAGAATGTTTTGTTGTTGTAATCTATGGGTAGAAATGCAAGGTTGGACTTGGATCGCATTAGTTGTAAGCACTTAAAAGTTTTGTTGTTTAGTTGTGTATTGTCAATATTTGTTTTGGTTAGTTTTTGTTTCAAATATAATGGTTTGCTGCATTTTTTATTTGGTAATAGTTTGCTGCATTGAAAGCTTTTAGTAATGGTTTGCTGCATTTTTTCGTTCGGTAATGGTTTGCTGTATTTTTTATTTGGTAATGCTTTGCTGCATTGAAAGCTTTTAGTAATGGTTTGCTGCATTTTTCTGTTTGGCAATGGTTTGCTGCATTGAAAGCTTTTGTTAATGGTTTGCTGCATTTTTTATTTGATAATGGTTTGCTGCATTGAAAGCTTTTGGTAATGGTTTGCTGCATTTTTTTATTTGGTAATAGTTCGCTGGTTTGCTGGTTTGCTAGTTTGTTACAACTGCAAACCATGGCCGAAATTAAAGGATTGTGGCAAATTCACGATTGACCATTTCAGTGCCATAAGTTGTAAATAGTGATCACTTGAGTGCTAAGTTTTTATAAAAGTGATCATTTAAGTGCCAATCGCGATTACAAAGTGATAACTTATGTTGGACAAGTTTTTTTAAAAAGAATATGTTAGTGCCAAACGTCACATTCCAAATGCACCTTGTTCTTGCACCTTGTTCTTGGACCAGTTGAGTTGCTGGTGCATCTTCTTACACCAGCCCAGGTGCAACAAGATGTACCAGCACCCAAAGTGTTCTTGTAGCAACACATATAATCAGAACCCCACAAATTCGTTATAATCCACAACTTTAACCAATAATGCTGACAGCAACAGTGCAGCAACAGCAACATTGCAGTAATAGCAAAAATAGAATATACAACAGCATAATTGACTTGCTAGCATTGTAGCCAAAACCAACACAAGGGAAAATGAATAGTCATTCTAGTACTTGCCATTAACATTGATTGATTGTTTACAAAAGAAAAGAAAAGCATGTTTAACTTCACTCCCCAATCATCGAAAGTTCAACACTCTCTTAAAAAAAAAAAACAATGGCATTGTAGGCAACAACTACCATCAATCCAGCACACTCTTAAAAAAAGAAAACATGAAAAAGACCATGTCCAACATCACATGAAAAAACCCATGTCTAACATCACATAAAAAGAGACCATGTCCAGCACCCTCCCATAAGTCAATATTGACAACACATTGATCTCCTTTTACTCTTGGAGCTTTGAATTGATTCATAATCCGAGCACTCTTTCGAATTGGATGTGCAGGTTCTTTAGCTCGGCTTTCTGTCACCTCATTTTCCTTTTCCTTGTTTTTGACGGCGGCTATTTTTGTTTTACCATGTGTCATGTGTTGGTCCATATCATCACTACTGTTCCCAATCGTTGGTTGAGATGGAATTGGTGCTGGGTTCTTTTTGGATGGCTGTTTCGCAGCTGTACCCGATGTCTTCTTCTTCTTTGGAGCACTCTTCTTTGGCTGCGCCCTTGATTCTTGAGTTGGCCCACCTTGAGAGAGAAGTACTTCCGAAGTTCTCCTAGGCTACAAGAACATAGTGATATTGTCAACCAAATGAATTAAAATACAACAAATTAAATGCATGAGGCCTATAAATTTTACATTCAAAATAGTCATTCCAGTACGTTCATCTGTGTAAATCCCATAACCATATTGCCTTAATCTTTTTCCAAGAGCCCCTTTTGTTCGTTGTGGTGCATCATTTTCAGCAGCAATAATCCTTGTAGCAACCTCTGCAACTTGTGTAGTTGCTCGTCTTCTCACCTGAGAAACACATAACAAATGTAAATTTTAGCCCATAAAAGACTTACAGCGATGTACAACTTACAGGATATTTTTTTCTTGTTTGCTCAACAGTGGACTCAGTTGTTGTTGTTGCTATCCTGCCCATTCCAGTCCCTATCCCTGCACTTGAGCCTACAACATGGCCTTTTTCTGGCCCTTTAGTAGGCCTGACAACAATGTACTATTTTAGGATTATGACCAATAACATTATCGAATAAGAACTGTAAATTTACTAAGACAAAGAGAATACTTACCTTACAACATGGCTTTCTGTTTGCCCTTCAGTAGGCATTACAGCAGGGCCTTCTATCCTCCCTTCAATAGGCTCAACAAAAAACTCTTCAGTAGGTCCTGTCCCTAGCATTGAATCAGCCATTACATCTTGATGTTGATGTTGCTTTTTCAGCTCACAACCTTTCTTATTGTGTCCTTCCTTGCGGCAATAGGAGCATTTCATCTTTGATCCAGTCCTACTCATTCTTTGGCTTGATGCCTCTTCCTGCTGCATTCTTCGTCTCTTTTTTGGCCTTCCTATTTGCTTCTTTAGCGGTAAAGGTAGAGGGTTTTCATGATTTGTTGGCTCCCAAAATTTGCTGCTTCTGATAGGCTGTATCATAAATTGGTATGAAGCAAGGTATGAGCTTTTTTTGTACCAATCATGTAGGTAATCATCTGGGTTTTCTTGCTTCATCTGAATAGCACAAATGGCTTGGGCACAGGGAATTCCATTCAGTTGCTAGGCTCGGTATGAACACTTTCTTCTATCCAAGTTGATAACATACTTATCCTGATTTTGAATAATCTCATATCCATTATCTCCGTTCCAAACTGGATGACAGAACCTACTAGCAGCAATATTTGCATCCAATCTCTTCACAATCCTAGGGCCATAGTCTCTACTCCATTTTGTAGCCTCATTTCTTTGTCTATGCAGTCTAGTCATAACCATAACTCGAATATCATCAAGAATGCTGATGATTGGTTTGCACCTGGCCTCTAAAATTCTACCATTGAAAGCTTCACTGAAGTTGTTATCAATGATATCGCATTTGAACTCTTCACTAAAGAAGGCCCGACACCAGTGCTTAGCTTCTGTCTGGAAGAGTGCATCAAAACCTTCATTTGTCAGCTACAACAATCCTTGTTTGGCTAATCTGAAATCAGCCATATTCGTACTCTTTGCTATCTGCCAGAACTGCTTTTGCAGCCTATCTCCTTTGAAGTTCCTTGACCA
This sequence comes from Eucalyptus victrix, assembly GCA_016097545.1. Classification (NCBI taxonomy): domain Eukaryota; kingdom Viridiplantae; phylum Streptophyta; class Magnoliopsida; order Myrtales; family Myrtaceae; genus Eucalyptus; species Eucalyptus victrix. The sequence continues at coordinate 43,833,432 of CM027843.1, read as the reverse complement.
GTTTGCATATATGTGCCTCGCGCACATTCTATGCTCATCATATGGCATAAATTCAGCCAATGCAGGAATAAGTCCCTACAAAAATTCAAACCAATAAATACAAGTAAAGAAAAATATGCAAGTGACTAATATTAAAAGGGAATGAATTAATTGACAATGAAATTACCTTTTGTTAGTCGCTCATGAATGCCCATTCTCCTCCATCGGTTGTCTCAAGGTCAGCCATTAAATTTTTTAGGAACCGGGACCAAATATCCTTGTTCTCTATCTTTACCACCGCCCAAGCTATCGGAAACATTTGATTATTGGCATCTCCCCCCACAGCAGCCAACAACTCCCCCTTGTATAAACCCTTTATAACGCATCCATCCAATCATATAACTCTTTTACAACCAGCCAAGAAACCCTATTTGCATGCATCAAAACAAACATAAAATCTATCAAATCTAGGCCAAAGATCAGGGAGTGGCCTCTCCACAACCTCTACATATACCCTACTAGATGGGTTTTGAAACATACATTCATTAGCATAATCCCATACCTGCGCATATTCTTTCTTATATCCACCCATCAATATCTTCATCACCCTCACCTTCGCTCTCTTACATTGATTCCTCGACACATTAACCCCCACTTGCTCCTTCACTAACTGTTGAAATTGATGACTCTTGATCTCGGGCATTGCTTTGATAGTATTGAAAAAATGCTTTGATAACCACACACCTGTTACCCTTTTATTATTAAAGATAATTGGACAAGTATGCTTCTCCTGAAAAGACCTAATCTGAAATGACCCATTCTTACTAAGAGCAGCATAGAGTTTCCACGAACAATTAGGTTGTGAGCACTTAGCTCTCACAAACTCCTTCGTGTTTCTAATGAATTTAACGCTCATCTGTTCACCAATTGAGTTCTTCACAACAGCTTCCTTGAACTGTTTGGCATCATCAAATCTCATGCCCACCGACAAAACAGGTTTATCAACAGTCGGATCATAGCAAGGGTACTTACTTTTTCTTTGAGGAGCAGGTTCTTCATCATCATTGTCAAGCTCATTTTCTGAACCAGCAACTTCATCGCCACAGCTTTCTTCATCTTCACTTCTATTACCCTTAGCTGGATTTCCATTCCTATTTACTAGCTCGGGCCTTTTTGCTAAAGCTGCAAGTTTTTTTCTTAGAAATTCCCTTTGCTTTTGTCTTGACTGTGCGAGTTCATCATCATCTTCATCACTTGGGAAATTTACTAAAGCCAAACATTCATTTTTCGATTCACTAGATAAAGCAATTTCCATTCTAATCCAATGAAGTCTTCATCGCCCACATCTTCACCAAAATCTTCATCCAAGATTTCAGGACATATCCCTCTTTGTCCATATCTATCAATATGACTTATCTCCCTATCATTTTGCCTTCCATCTAACCTAAACTCATCCCTAACCTGATTACTCGCTTGAACAGGATCCCTCACTTCTCCTTCTTCAGTGGTAGTCTGCTCATCCCCATCCTCATCCTCATCCTCATCCTCATCCTCACTATAATACTCAACATATACCTTAGCTTCTTCACCGTGAAGATAATGGTAAATGATATTCTTAATACCATTATCATCATTAAAAAATCTCAACCCATCCTTCAATTCTTTCCCAAGAACACAGTAATGTAGTTTTTGCATTTTGCATCATAAAAAAATACCAAATCCATCACAAAATCAATATATGATGGCTTTCAAACATTGACATAAATAGTACCTTCATTTCCACCACTATATTCCCAATCTTCAGTGCCAATAACAAACTCTCCACCATAGCAAACAATGATGCCTACCTGATTTGCGTCCATGTCGATGCTGTGCTCAATGAAAAAAAAAAGAAAAAGAGTCATTGTCATTTTGTTGGAAACACATGACAGAATCGGCAACTTCACATGTGTTGGAGAAATCTTTCCAGAATATTTTGAAGCTGACAAAACGTTTCTTTCAGTCTAAAGTCTGGATGTTCGGAGACCGTCAGTTATAAAGTCTGAAGACTTTGTTCACTCAAGACCCAAGACTCAAGACCCAAGACTCAAGACTCAAGACCCAAGACTCAAGACTCAAAAACTTAAGACTCAGAACTCAAGACTTAAGTCTATTCTCACTGACAGTCTTTCTAATCCAGTGACGAAGGAAATCCAAAGCCGAGGTTTATGGTTGAGGATTCGATCCTATCCTCTGGAATAGATTCTTTGGTTGGATAATCATTTCGGATTCTTTAATTCTTATCTAAGATCGATTGAAGATCCGATGGTTGACGAAATAATCTTGGAATATTCTATTCTTGGAAACCGAGATCCCGATTGTATGGGCGAACGATTGATGGGCTATCATCGATTCCTTAAATAGCTCGGATGATCTTCTTGATTGATTCCGTCCAACGGGTAGATTGGAGGAATTCCTTTGGTAAGTGCCAACGGCTATGATGGCATGAAGGAGTATAAAAGGAAGACGTCTAGTTGTTTTAAGTGTGTGATCGATAGAAAAATTCCGAGTCTCGAAGATCCTTGATTGTTAGTTGAGATCGAGCGAAATTGTATACGAGAGAGTGTTTATACTTGGTGACGCCTTGAGTGAGTGTGGTAGATCATCTACACCTAGAAATCAAGGAAGATCAACACTGTAACATCTCTTTGATCATAGTAGAATCCAGCCAATCGGCTGTCAGTGCAGAAGAGTGGACGTAGGCTTGAATCAAGCCGAACCACTATAAACCGAGCGTTCAATTCTCTCTTTCCCTTACTCAATCTTGTGATTGAATTTTTAACTGTTGCAAATCCTCTAATTGTTTAAATATCGTGCAAGCATCGAGAAATTTTTTTTGTATACCTATTCACCCCCCTCTAGGTACTCGTACTAGCTATTTCAATTGGTATCAGAGCTCGTGTTCTTACTTTGTTTGAAGTGTTTTACTTCAGAGTAAAAGATCCATGGCTAGTATGCTAGCACCAGGGCTGATGGAGGGGCAAAGCAATACCAGACCTCCCTACTTCGATGGAAAGGATTACAACATCTGGAAGAACAAGATGAAAGCTTTCCTACGATCAAAGGATCCTCTGGAATGGGACGTTGTGGAAAGAGGAATCACTCCTGCTGTTGCATCAATCTCTGAAAGAGGGAAAGAAACTGTTGAAGCTAGCGAAATGTCTCAAGAAGAAATAAACAAGAGACAAGCACTCGATGCGAAAGCTATTTATTCTTTATATTGTGCTTTGTCACCAACTGAATATAACAGAATATCTTCTTGTGTTACAACAAAAGAAGTCTGGGACAGGTTACATATCACTTATGAAGGGACAGATCGAGTGAAGGAGACCAGAATTAACATTCTTCTTGGTCAATATGAATCCTTCAAAATGAAACCAGGAGAATCTATAACCGACATGTTTAGTCGTTTTACGTATATTGTCAATGGTCTTGAGAACCAAGGACAAAAAATTTCTGATCCCATGAAGGTGAACAAGCTTCTACGTGGACTCTCCAAGGATTGGAATCATATAATGACTTCAATAAGAGAGACGCAAAGAATCATGCCATTATCTCGGATCTAACCGATTGGAACTCTTCGATCTTACGAAGTGGAACGAATTAATGAAGACGAAGATCCAAGAGGTAAGAAATCTATTGCACTAAAATCAAATGATGATTCGATGATGCAGATTCTGAAGATGATATGGATGATGAGGAGCTCGCCCTCATGATAAGAAGATTCAGAAAACTGAATAGAAAAGGCGAAAGGTTCATTCCAAAGAAACAGAGTTTTCGAGACAGACAGACCAAGTCTCGTTGATGATGTGGAACCAAACAAAGATGTAGTTTGCTTCGAATGTAAGAAGAAGGGACACATCGGACCCAACCGTCCTCTTCGAAAAGAAAAGAGGAAAAGCCGAGAAGTCTCGAAAAGCTCTTAAAGCTGAAACACGGAGCGATACGAGTGTGAAGAGAGTGATGAGGAATATGCCAACCCGTGTCGATGGCACAATCGGACTCGGACTGGATCGACTGGATCGAACTCGGACAAGAATTTGAAGTAAGTGATTATAAAATCCCTGTCAAAGTCTCTAAATATATTGATGAGTTATGTTTCGGTCTTAAGACTTCTCTTAAAAAAGATTTCCGAACTTAAAAAGGAAAACTCAGTTTTAAAACAAAAGGAAAACATTTTAGAAGAAAAGGTAAAAAATTTAGACTTGAATGTTTCTACTCTTAAAGAAAGTGAAGACAATCTTTCAAAAGAAAATGCTTTCTTAAAAACTGATTTATCAAATATTTCAAAGAAATTTTCAATAGGATCTGAAAAACTTGAAAAAGTCCTTTCAATCCAAAGACCTTACTTCAATAAGTCGGGTCTAGGTATGACAGCTGAAACAATCCCTTTAATTGATTTTCCGAAAGTAAAAGAAAGAATTAAGAAAAGACCATCGAGAGAGGCTTATAAAAATCATTTCAAAAGAGTTTTTGTAAAGCCTGTAGGTCGAAATGCTTTAAGGTGTTCTAAGTGTAATAGTCAGGATCATTTTGAAAAAGAGTGTCCTATGGTTTGGAAGCCTGTTAAGAGAGTATGGCCTAATAATGCTCATCCTACTAACACCAAAGGACCCAAGAAAATTTGGGTACCAAAGAAAGCTTGAGACTCTCCTTTGAATGCGGGTCTGTCAAAAAAGAAGGTAAAGTGGTATCTTGACAGCGGATGCTCAAGACACATGACAGAGACTCAAATTGTTTCATAAAGCTTATTCAAGTAAATGGTGGAAAAGTTTCATTCGGAGGAAATAGCAAAGGAAGTATTGTGGGATTCGGAACTGTGAAAATTGGAAATCTCACAATAAGCAATGTTTCTCTAGTGGAAGGACTCAACTACAATCTACTCAGCATTAGCCAATTGTGTGATATTGGTTACAAGATCTTCTTTCAAGAAGGCATATGTTCTGGAATTAGCAAAGATTCGACTCAGTCTTTCATGGGTCGAAGGCATGGAAACATCTACCTCCTTGATGTAAAGCCAAATGAAGAACAATGCTTAATCTCAATTCAAGATGAAGCAGTTCTATGGCACAGAAAACTTGGCCATATCAACAAGAAGCAATTAGCCAAAATCTCTTCAAAGCAACTTGTTCGAGGTCTACCTAAATTGCCCTACCAAAAGTCTGACTTATGTACTCCATGCATTCGGGAAAGCGGGTAAGAAATTCATTTAAGCAAATAAATCATGTATCAACTAATCATGTACTGCGCTTGCTTCATATGGATCTCTTCGGACCAACAAGAACCCAGAGCATTGGAGGTAAGAAATATTGTCTAGTAATTGTAGACGATTACTCTCGTTTCACTTGGGTATATTTTCTTGCAAATATATCGAAAACCTTTTCGTACTTTGAGAAGTTTGCTAAAAAGGTTCAAAATGAAAAAGGATGTGCTATTTCTAGTATAAGAACATATCATGGAAGTGAATTTGAAAATCAAGATTTTACGAGATTCGTGATAAATCGGTGTTAATCACATGTTTTCCTCTCCGTATACTCCGAGCAAAATGGAGTTGTGGAAAGAAAGAATAGATCTCTTCAAGAAATGGCTAGAACACTTTTAATTGAAAGTAAAATTTCTTCACGATTTTGGGCTGAAGTCAAGCTTTTCAACTGCTTGCTATATTATAAATAGAGTCTTTCTAAGACCTATTCTTGAGAAAACCCCTATGAATTGTTCAAAGGTAAGAAGCCTATTGTTTCATACTTTCATGTATTTGGTTGCAAATGCTTTATTTTGAAAAATGCAAATGATCGAGTTGGTAAGTTTGAAGAAAGATCGATGAAGGCATCTTCCTTGGATATTCTACATCAAGCAAAGCCTACGAGTCTACAACAAGAAAAGCCGTCTGTGGAAGAATCAATGAATGTCAAATTCCAAGACTCGGTGCAAGATGAATCCAGCCAGACTCGGTACGAAGAGACTGAACCCGCTCTAGACCTTCAAATGTCTACATCTCAAGAAGCATCTCAGAGTCTGGAAGTCCATCATCAAGACGCTCATGGAGAATCAAATAAAGAAAGAGATCATCAACCTGGCAAATCTATGAGTAACTGGAAGCACAAATCCAGTCATCCCAAAGATCTTATTATTGGCGAACTTAATGAAGGAATCCGTACCAGATCAAAGAGGCATGAAGAATCTAGTGCTGTGGCTCTCATTTCTGAAATTGAACCAAAAAGCGTAGAAGAAGCTTTATCTGATGAGAGCTGGATCGAAGCTATGCAAGAAGAGCTCAGACAGTTCAACATCAATAATGTCTGGGAATTGACATCTAAACCAAAAGGTAAAACCGTTATTGGAACCAAATGGGTATTCAGGAACAAGATGAACGAAAAAGGAAAAGTCGTACGAAACAAAGCAAGACTCGTGGCCAAAGGCTATACGCAAGAAGAAGGAATAGACTATGACGAGACTTACGCACCAGTTGCAAGGTTAGAAGCTATTCGACTATTACTTGCGTTTGCTTGTTATAAAAATTTCAGGTTATTCCAAATGGACGTCAAAAGTGCTTTCCTAAATGGATTTATCCATGAGGAAGTTTATGTGGAACAACCGCCTGGATTTGAAGACCCAAAGAAGCCAGACTCAGTCTTCAGACTGAAAAAGGCTCTGTATGGTCTAAAGCAAGCACCTCGAGCTTGGTACGACGTACTAAGTAAGTTTTTATTACGAAATGGTTTTGTCAAAGGTAAAGTAGATACTACTTTATTTATCAAAAAGGAAAACAAAAACTTTTTACTTGTTCAAATATATGTTGATGACATTATTTTTGGATCCTCTAATGAAAGTCTTTGCAAGAAGTTTTCTAAGTCTATGCAGGATGAATTCGAAATGAGTATGATGGGAGAGTTAACATTCTTTCTTGGACTCCAAGTGAAACAAATGAAGGAAGGAACTTTCATCCATCAAGAAAAATATGCGAATGATTTTGTCAAAAGGTTTGGATTGGAAAAGTGCAAAAAGACCAACATACCAATGTCATGTTCTCAGAAGATAGACAAGGATGAAGAAGGGAAGAAAGTAGATCAAAAGCTGTACGGAGCATGATCGGTTCACTTCTTTATCTTACGCTTCTAGACCGATATTTTGTTTAGTGTTTGTATCTCGTGCTAGGTTTCAATCAGATCCTAGAGAATCACATCTCATTGCCGTGAAACGTATTATCAAATACGTCGCTTCATCTTCAAGCATCGGTCTCGGTATCCAAAGAGGGGAGACTTTAATCTTTTAGGATACTCGGATGCGATCTGGCGGTTGCGAGTCGATAGAAAGAGCACTTCGGAACTTGTCAACTGCTTGGAAACGGGACGTGTCTTGGTTTTCAAGGAAGCAAAGCACCGTAGCTCTCTCAACGACGAAGCGAGTATGTAGCTCTTGGAAGCTGCTGTTCGCAAATTCTATGGATAAAACAACAGCTACAAGACTTTGGCATTGAAGACTCATGCACGAAATCGAGATGTGACAACACCAAATACGATCAATCTCACCAAAAATCCAATCCTTCATTCAAGAGCAAAGCATATTGAGATTCGTCATCACTTCATTAGAGATCATATTCAAAATGGAGAAATCTCGATTCAATTTGTTGATTCAAAAAGTCAACTAGCGGACATATTCACAAAGCCTTTGGAGAAGAATCAATTCGACTTCATCCGCTCAAGACTCAACATTTTGAAGCTTGAAGAAGTTAAAGTCTAGAGACTCACCATCTCTAAGACTCTGATCTCTTAGACTTTAAATCCCGAGACTCAATCATTCATCGCTAAAGACTGTAAGTTGCTATTCTATCTAAAAGGTACGAATTCTCGTTTATCTTATCTCGTAAAGGTACGTTCTTTTATTCAGATATAATTCGTGTGAAATTTTGAAAACTTGTTTTTTTTAAGGAAGTTAATTTTGGCAGTTATTGATTTTGAAAAGAAGTGTTCGTACACTTTCCTTGTACCGTTTAATCTTCTCTTTTCAAATCCGAGGCATATATAAATACACAGTCATTCTACCCCCAATTTTTCAAAACCCTAAAAAGCACTCTCCTCCCGATATCTCGTTTCTACTCTTTGTTCATCGTCGAGAAAGTGGTCATTTTTCTTGGGAAAAGCAAGTGAAGGAATCCTCCAATAGACAAAAAGATGTCGTCTTCGAGGAAATCATCAAGAATCGCAAGCAGGGGACCACAAAGAATGGAGAAGGGACCGACTCACTTCGATCTTACTGAGGAAGAAGACTTACCAAGTCAGCGACAAAGTCCGATTCGCTCTCCTCCACGTCATTCAGCATCTCCTGACCCACAAGGTGCAAGTCAAAATTTAGAAGAAGAGATAATCGAGGATGCTTGACCCGAAGAGTCCAAAAACCCTCTCGTTATCTATAAGCTTTATCGTGCGTTGAAAAGCACTTGGTTCTTCGTTAAAATATATAGATGACTTTCTTAAGGACAAAAATTATGGGAATGAGTATCTTTTTCTGCGGAAAATGGAAGAGTTGGGAATTGCTCCGAAAGGAAGAGCAGAGGAGGCTCTTGCGAACATTCCAAGTGATCCTCGTATGCCGGGACGAATCGATTGACGGGAACGATGATGACAAAATGTTCCTTGAATTTAAACCTAGAATGGGTGTGGCAGCAAAGGTGAAAGGAAATCGGATGGATTTGTTTAAATCCAAGGATCGGGAAAAAGTGTATTTCGTTTGTTGAAAAGAGGGGTAATCAACCCTAGAAGTGTCGATTTTGACTTCCCGGATTCCATCAACTTGAACTTAAGAGAGAAGTTGAATTTGCTTCAACTTGAGACTTTTTGCTCGACTCTACAGACGGGTATGATCAACTCGACCGCTTATTTCTATTCAAATCTTAGCTTTTTGGATGCGAATAGAATTTCATTCATGTTCGAGACCAAGTCTATGTGGTAGATGTGAATATGTTGGCGGACATAATTGGAGTTGAACGGGGACGCTATCTCCCAATCAAAGTCTCACCGCTCGTACTACTCGGATCTTGTCAAAGATAGGGATGTAGATAAGAAAATTATCTATTCCGGATGAATGCCATCAACATTGTGCTTCATAAGATTGTGATCAATTGTCTCGGACAAGTCTACGTCAAAGACTTCGTGTCTTTCTCTCGAAGCAAAGTTGATGTATGCGATCAACTCAGACGGAAATTTTGTCTCCCGCACACTATTCTTTTCCATATGTACAGAGCAGTGTCAAAAGACAAAGGACAATTGCCTTATCCTGGTCTGGTGACCAAGATCTTCAGACATCTGAATATTGAACTGCCACATACTTTTTGTGTTCGACCGTGTGACAATTGCCTTAGGGTTAAAAATGTTAATGAAGATGCGTCTGCAAGAACTCTCTAAGGCAATGGAGAAATTCAAAGTGAAATCTCCAGTCCAGTCTGCTTCAAAAAGGAAAGGAAAGGAGGCCATTGGTGCCTCATCGAAAAAGAGGAAAAGAACTCTTATCCTGGAGGATGAGGATGAAGATGAAGATGATGAAGATCCTACTATCCCAAAGACCGACAAGAACAAGACGTTCGTGTCTTATCCGACGTAACTTCAGCGAGCGAGAAGAAGAAGAACAGAGAGAAGGAGAAAGAAGGAGAAGAAGGAAAGGAACAACAATGATAAACTGAGAGAAGGGAAATCAAGAGCATGATCATCACTCTTCCCCTTTCGATGTCATAGAGACAGGGGAGTTAGCGTGCAAGAGAGGTCTACACCTCATGCTGCTGAAGATCTAAGACAATCTCCAGAAGACCCAGAAGAAGTTCAGGCCTCTCAATTGCCTGAAGAAGGTGATACATCGATTCCAAATCTGCCAGACCGAACAGAAGCGCCATCGTCTGAGAAAGCCAATGCCAGTACACAGACGGATGATTCTGCAGATCTTCGTAGTATCATGAATATTCTTCTGGAAATGCGTAACCAGATATATATTCTTGACTGTGAAATCCAAGCTTTGAAGCATGCTGGACAAGCATCTTCGGTCTCTCTGGAAGACAAATTCAAAGACCTCGCTCTTCAACTTCAAGCCAATGCCAAGGGAGAAGAGGTAGCTCATCTGCGAGAAGACCTGAAGAAGCTCGAAGGAGTAGTCCACCATTGGGGATTTCCGGATCGTGCGCATTCCCAAGCGACATGACTCCTTTCTCACCCTTTTCAATCCTGACAAAAAGGGGGAGAACCAATTTGAACTTTCATTTTTTAATCTTTGACCTTTGTGGTTATGTTTATTTATTTTTGAGTATGACTTGAGAACTTGAACTTGGGTGTGAATTTGACTGAATTGACTGTGGATTATGAACTTGACTGGTTGCATTTATTCAAGTGTTGTTATATGGTGTTTCTCATGAAAGACTAACCAATTTTCTGTGGATGCAGAGTCTGGTTGTTTTATTAATCTTTATGAGTTAGCCATATTGCTTGAGAAATGTTTTGCAGGTCAAAGTTGTTCAAATCTTCAAGAAAGTTTTGTCACCATCAAAAAGAGGGAGATTGTTGGAGAAATCTTTCCAGAATATTTTGAAGCCGACAAAACGTTTCTTTCAGTCTAAAGTTTGGATGTTCGGAGACCGTCAGTTATAAAGTCTGAAGACTTTGTTCACTCAAGACCCAAGACTCAAGACCCAAGACTCAAGACTCAAGACCCAAGACTCAAGACTCAAAGACTTAAGACTCAGAACTCAAGACTTAAGTCTATTCTCACTGACAGTCTTTCTAATCCAGTGACGAAGGAAATCCAAAGCCGAGGTTTATGGTTGAGGATTCGATCCTATCCTCTGGAATAGATCTTTGGTTGGATAATCATTTCGGATTCTTTAATTCTTATCTAAGATCGATTGAAGATCCGATGGTCGACGAAATAATCTTGGAATATTCTATTCTTGGAAACCGAGATCCCGATTGTATGGGCGAACGATTGATGGGCTATCATCAGATTCCTTAAATAGCTCGAATGATCTTCTTGATTGATTCCGTCCAACGGGTAGATTGGAGGAATTCCTTTGGTAAGTGCCAATGGCTATGATGGCATGAAGGAGTATAAAAGGAAGACGTCTAGTTGTTTTAAGTGTGTGATCGATAGAAAAATTCCGAGTCTCAAGATCCTTGATTGTTAGTTGAGATCGAGCGAAATTGTATACGAGAGTGTTTATACTTGGTGACGCCTTGAGTGAGTGTGGTAGATCATCTACACCTAGAAATCAAGGAAGATCAACACCGTAACATCTCTTTGATCATAGTAGAATCCAGCCAATCGGCTGTCGGTGCGAAAAGAGTGGACGTAGGCTTGAATCAAGCCGAACCACTATAAACCGAGCGTTCAATTCTCTCTTTCCCTTACTCAATCTTGTGATTGAATTTTTAACTGTTGCAAATCCTCTAATTGTTTAAATATCGTGCAAGCATCGAGAATTTTTTTTTTGTATACCTATTCACCCCCCTCTAGGTACTCGTACTAGCTATTTCAACATGTAGGTTCTTGTCGTTTTGTTGTCAAGGAACAAATGCAACTAAAATCTCCCCAATTTGGTGCATTTACAGAAACAAAAGAAATTGAATTAAATAAACAAAATGAGGTCCCCACCACCCAATTTTCAATTTAATCACATTCACAATCGGTCCCTCATAAAAGCAGTCCAATTAATTAAACAAACAAATTCGGTCCCACCACTGTTTCCATCCGAGTCAAGCCCCTCCGCACTCTATTTTTCTATTCGGTCTCCACAACAAAAAGCGAACGAACGATGGATGAATCAATTTTTCTATTCCATGCCCATAAAAGTGACATTCCCACCACTTTTCCAACTACTTTCCCCCTGAGCCGAGCCCTTAATTTGCCCTCCGTGCCCTAACTTGCCCGTCGGAACCCTAAATTTTTCACAAAATTGATCCACGTAGAGAACATGACAAACCTGAACGATCATGAATGACGGCGCAACTATAGCGATGGCTGAGCGACGGCGGGTGAGTGGCGATGGGCGAGCGAACGGCGATGGGTGAATGACGGTGGGCGAGCAAGTTACGGCCGGCATCGAGGAGAACCGTATACGAACCCTATTTTACTCCCTCTACAACGACATCGTTTTTTGCTATGGAGCAAGGCGGTGTCGTTTCTTATGTGAATCCATGATGAATGGCAAGAAACGACGTCGTTTTTTATGGACAAAGGAAAACAACGTCGTTTTATGCTATCCACCATGGACAATCTTAAGCCACATCGATTTTTTTTTTTAAAAAATATAACGGCCACATAATTATTTTGGCTGGAATTTCTCGCTGGTGGCACTTAAGTGATCATTTTTCCTCTGATTTGGCACTAAAGTGATCCGACGGAAACTTTTGGTACCAAAGTGAGCGCCGTACACAATTTATGGCACCATTAGTGTACTTCTCCCCATTTTCCTCTCTTTTGTCCCCTTGACTCAACCTCAGCCAAGTTTGGCTTCCCTGGCTCATATTCAGCCACCAAGGCTCTTCTTAGGACACTTGAAATGGTCCAAAATAGACTTGGCAAGGTTGCATACGAATTTGCTTAGGATTTCCTTCAATTGGACACTCATTCATGCATAAATCAATCCAAATTTGGCCTCAATAAATTCTGTTACCCAGTTAATAATCAAATTGGTATTTTTCCTTATTAATTGAACCATCTTGTATCCCAAATGCGCGATAAAAAACGGTCCCTGATTTTTTCTAGACAAAAGGGCCTTAGGACGACTTTTTCCCAAAAAGTCACGGATTGCAGAAAAAATCTTCTGAGATTGAGTTGATGTTCTTATAATTTATTGTGATATGATAGAACTTTCAATTTCTGAAATCGGATTCAAATTTGCGGATAATTTCATTCCGACGTGTTTTTAGCGTAACCTAGGCTACCGGGTAGCTTCAGAGCGTTTTAATGCAAATGACCCGTGGTCGATTTTTTTCGAGCCATAATGAACCCCTTTAACACATTGGCGACTCTCGGTTGTCGTAAAAATCTCGAGGTTTCAAATATGGATACATGGTACTAAAATGATAGAAAAATCAAACTAGTGCCGGTCAATGAGAATTTCACAATTTAGTGGGATCACCCACATTTAATCACTCATTTCAATCGAATCGACCTATCTCTGATCTCTAATCAATTTACGTATGTGTCATAATGATCTTGGCAGATGAACACGGTCGAGCAGCCGATTCCTAGTCGAATCTTCAAGTCTATTTGCCTTAAAATTCTTAATGGCTTCCCTAGATAGTTTACATATCTCACGAGTGATCAACTCTGAGAACAACACTATAGGCGCGTCGATGAAATGCCTGATTTATTGAATTGAAAGCAAAGTCAAAAATCTAGGATGTCACAACTCTTCCTCTCTTATAAAAATTTTGTCATCAAAATTTAAACCTTACACACTTTAAGCAAAAAGGTGGGGGTACAAACGCTTCATTGACTCTTTAGTCTCCTAAGTTGCTTCTTTAGTATTGTGGTATTGCTAGACCACTTTGATAATCAGGATGGTCTTTGTACACAGGATTTGCTCTTTTCTATCCACTATCTGACTCGGGCTTTCAACGTATGACACACGATCATCCACATCCAATTGTTCGAAATTGAGCACGTGGGTCAGGTCAGGCTCATACTTCCTTAACATCTACACGTGAAAGATGTCGTGCACTTGCGCCAATCTCGGCGGCAACGGAAGACGATACGATAGAGTCCCGATTCTCTTAAGAATCTCAAACGGACCTACGTACTTCGGACTTAGTTTTCCTTTCTTGCCAGAGCACGAAGTTCCCCTCATTGGTGACACCTTTAGAAAAATGTGATCATCAACTTGGAATTCCAAAAGCCTTCGATGCTTATCTGCATAGCTTTTCTGATGACTCTAAGTGGTCTTTAATCTATTTTGGATCATTGCCACGGCATCCACTGATTGTTGCACCAACTTTGGGCCTGTAATCTTTCTTTCTCCAACTTCATCTCAACACATCGGTGTTCTGCACGCTCGGCCATACAACGTTTCAAATGGAGCCATCTGGATGCTCTGCTGATAACTATTGTTGTAAGTGAATTCCATGAGATGAAGTTGTTCTTCCCAACTTTCCTTAAAGTCCAGTACATAAGCTCTCAGCATATTTTCAAAAGTTTGAATTGTCCTCTCAGACTGACCATCCGTCTAAGGATGATATGCCATACTATGCTAAAACTTTGTACCTAAAGCACCTTGCAAACTTTTCCAAAAAGCAGTAGTAAAGCTTAAGTCTTGATATGAAATAATCGTAACCGGCACTTCATGCAGTCGAACTATTTGGCGCACGTAGAACTTAGCGTGCCTATCCAAGTCAAGATCCTTTCACACTGTAATAAAGTGAGCTGACTTTTTCAACCTGTCAACTTTTACTCAAATCGAATCATTATCTCTCTGACTCCTTGGTAACCCAGTCACGAAATCCATCGTGATATGCTCCCATTTCCATTATGAGATCTCAAGAGGTTGCAAAAGTCCTCCTAGTTTGCAATGTTGCACTTTGACCCATTGACACGTCAAACACTTGGCGACATGTCTGGCGATGTCCGCCTTCATACTAGACCACCAATGGTGTTGATGTAGATTCTGATATATCTTGGTACTTCCGGGATGAATGCTGTAACTACTACGATGATGTTCTGATAAAATATCCACTTTAAGCTTCGCATCGTTAGGTACAAGTAATTGTCCTCGAAACCTCAGTGTTCCATCATTAGAAACCTAAAAGTGAACTTTTCTTTCTTCGATATCCTCTTGCAAAATTTTCTGAACATCTGGGTCTGTCGGCTAAAGTAGTTTGATCTTGATCAGTACATCCAGCTCAATTCTGAGGGTAGCCATGAGATGAGACAGGTGGCCTACCTTAAATTTGAATACCGAATCTCGAGCTCGCTCGATTAGATTCCACTCCTTCATCAACAAGTGAGAAATTGCAAACTTTCGGCTCAAAGTGTCGGCGACCTTATTCGCTTTTCCTGAGTGATTTAAAATATCACAATCATAGTCCTTCAACAATTCCATCTATTGGTGTTGTCTCATATTCAATTCCTTTTGAGAGAATAGGTACTTGAGACTTTGATGGGCCGTGAGGAACTGAAATTTTTCCCCACACAAGTAATGTCTCCAAATCTCAATGCAAATATGCTTGTTGTGAATTCTAAGTCATGCGTTGGGTAGTTCAGCTCATGAGGTATCAACTAGCAAGAGGCGTGTGCAACAACCTTACCATATTGCATCAGCACGCAACCCAGTCCTCTGAACGACGCATCACTATAGATCTCGTACCCTCCGAGACCAGATGGAATCGTCAGCACAGGTGTGGTAGTCAGCTTTTGCTTCAGCTCTTGGAAATTACACTCACACTTGTCTGACCAGACAAATTTCTCATCTTTCTTCAAGAGTCTTGTCAAAGGTGACGCCAAAGCTGAAAATCCTTCTACAAATCTTCTATAATAGCCTACCAAACCCAGAAAACTTTGGATTTCTGTCACTGTTGTTGATCTCGGCCAATTAATCATGGCTTCAATCTTGCTTGGGTCCACGGAGATTCCTTTTCCTGAAATCACGTGGCCTAAAAATGCA
Source organism: Eucalyptus victrix (assembly GCA_016097545.1). NCBI lineage: Eukaryota > Viridiplantae > Streptophyta > Magnoliopsida > Myrtales > Myrtaceae > Eucalyptus > Eucalyptus victrix. The sequence continues at coordinate 43,817,777 of CM027843.1, read as the reverse complement.
ACATGAGTTAGCCAAAACTCGCATTTGTTAAACTTCGCATAAAGCTGATGAATTCTCAAAGTTTGGAGCACTAATCTCAATTGATCCTCATGCTCCTCAGCACTCCTTGAATACACTAGGATATCATCGATGAACACGATCACGGACTAATCTAGATACTCTTTGAATACTCGGTTCATCAGATCTATAAAAGCAGTTGGAGCATTCGTCAACTTGAATGGAATTACAGTGAACTCGTAATGACCATACCGAGTACGAAATGCTGACTTTGGAATGTCCTCTTTCCTGATCCTCAGCTGATGATATCTCATCCTCAAGTCGATTTTTGAAAATATCGACGCTCCTTGTAACTGATCAAAAAAGTCATCAATCCTCGGCAATGAATACTTGTTCTTGATCGTTACTTGATTGAGTTGCCAATAGTTGATGCACAAATGCAACGAACCATCTTTCTTTTTGATAAATAGAACTGGTGCTTCTTAAGGTGATGCACTGGGACGTATGAATCTTGACAAATAGAACTGATACTCTTGCATCTGCGCCTTCAGTTTTTTCAATTCTGATAAAGCTATCCAGTAAGGAGCCTTAGAGATTGGCTCTGTTCCGGGTGCTAACTCAATCACAAACTCAATTTCTCTCTGGCAGCAATCTTGGCAATTCCTTCGGGAATACATGGGGAAATTCTTGTACAACTAAAATATCCTGAATTTTCAGTTCCTCAACTGTCGTATCCACGACAATTGCCAGGTATCCTTGAAAACCCCCGTTTAACAAACGGGTTGCCTCTTGCGACGAGATTAGGGAAATTGAGGGTCCTTCTCTATTCTCGACAAACTCGAAGCTCTCACCCTTTAATGGGTAAAACTGAATCAACTTGTGATAACATTCCATTTTAGCTTGTTGCTTGGTGAGCCAATCCATGCCAATTATCAAATCAAAGTCATACATAGCTAGACCTAACAAATTTATTTTCCCTTCTCGCTCATCAATCTCTAACTTGCAACCAGAACAACCCAAAACAGATAACGCCTTATCCTTCAATGGTATAGATATGGTAACAACATATTCCAACAATTCAGGATTTATTCCAATCAACTTAACATACTGCTCGGTAATAAAGGAATGGGTTGCTCCTGGATCAAATAAGGCATAAGTAAGATGGTTGTTCAGTGAAATTATACCTGTAATCACGTTAGGCACGGCCTTTGCCTAACCTTGAGTAATGGCATACACCGTGCCTTGAACTAGGGGCCTGAGCTGTCCACCTTGCGGTGCATTCTGAGGTGCATACCCTTTAATTTGTCCAGTTGGTGGTAGCGGTGGCAATTGCGGTTGTCCTCTTATCCTTCTCGGACAATTCTTGGCCATGTAACCCAGCTGGCCACACTCAAAACTAGTGCCCGACCTAGATTGACATGGGGTAGATTCGTGTCGCCTTCCACACAAGTGACATGCGCCATTATGGTTAGGCCCAGGCTTGCCAACTCCACCCTTTCTATTGGGTGGGATCTAAAATCTTCCTCCGACCATGGGCCTCTTCCCATGTTGGATCGCATCTCTATTGGAATTAAACTTTGACCTAGATGTGGCGGCTCTTTCGTTTTGATCTTTCTCAATCATCTAGGCTCTCTCATAAAGGTCATTATACGTTCTTAGATATAGAGAAACCAATACACTTCTCAAGTCCGGCTTGAATCCGTCCCTGAATCTTCTCACTCGGTTCGCCGGATTCTCAATTAGTTCAAGAGCATATTGCGATAGTTCAGTGAACTTCGCCTCATATTGGTCGACAGTTAGGAAACCTTGGAGAAGATGCCGAACTCTACCATCTTCACCTCTCTGGTAGTCTTTGAAAAGTATTTGCCATTAAAAGCCTCAAGGAAGATGTTCCACTCCGGGACGACACCTTATGGGAAAACTGTCCCTTGGGTGGTTCTCCACCAAGTATTAGCAACTCCCTCCAATTGGTAAGTTGTAAGGACCACTTTTTCAGTTTCATTGCACATCAAGAGTGCAGAAGCCTTCTCAAGTTTTTGGATCCACATAGTAATAGCTTAGGGGTCTCTAGTCCCAGTGAACTGAGGTGGATTCAACTTCAAAAATTGTTCTACCAACTTATGAATCGGTCTTTTAGTGACAACGATTCCTAACGGACCTTCAACGGGTATGGTGGTAGGTGTAGCGACAGGTGCGGCAACGGCTGCGGCCTTAGCGGCAGCGGCAACAGCAGTAGTAGTGGCGGCTTGAGCGGCGACTGCAACAACAGCGGTTAAAGCAACTATTTAATTCTGAGCCTGCTGCCCCATTAACTCTCTCATGGCATCCAAGGCCTGGTTGAATCCGATAGTACCTTGCTCACCCGAGGTAGCTACCTCAGCATCCATGGGAGGTGATGCTACTCCACTGGCACTAGCTTGTGCCGGTGCCCTACCTCGGCCTCCTTGGGTACCGACCCTAGTTGGTGTCCTACCCTAAGTTGCAGGCCTTACTGTTCTCTTACTCGAAGTTCTTTGCTCCAGCTCACTCATGGTTTAGTCTTTTACTGACACATGTCTTCCAAATCCACACTGGATTAGAAGATGAGCGATTCACATACAACAAATAACTTTACCAATCAACTACCATTGACATGCACCAGACATGAATTTAAAGGACTTCCTACTTACTATCCCATATCCATCACACCTTATCACTCCAATTTCTAACAATCACGCTCTGATACCACTAAAATGGGATGTCACGTCCCGATCCTCCGGACCTGTGCTTATCCCTGCTTGGTCGATATTAGAGCGATGTCCCAGGATGCATCGCCGACCCATTCGATTTATTATACACATGTAGAAGCAGATAAAAGTCTCCAAACAATAAAACAATGGGATAGGAAAGTAGGGCCAACCTTTTTCAAACCAACACAACCACACTTATATATATATATACATAACAACCCATGGCATATATAATACAAGTTAGTCCAGGTATGTAAACACACATAACAGCAGGTTCTCAAACAAGGGGGTCTAAGCAGCCATGACTACTCATCATCACTAAACTCTTCCTATTGCACATCCTCGTCCTCGGCGATCTCTCATTCTTCCCTACTCCAGTTGGTGCCCTCGGTTGAGTACACCGAAGAGTCAGAATCGTCCTAGAGCATGGGATCTTTAGCATCCACCACTGATCCATCCTTGGGATCTGTTATACCTTTCTCAAACGCTACCTCCAAAATGTACAGAGGTATATCATATTCCGGCACAGGACCCATCCTTTGTCCATCATGGTACTCACGATACCATGCCCGATATTTATGGGGCACCTTTTGGGGTACACCCACGTCAACCCAGACGGTAAATTTCACCAGTACATATTCCAAACCCTCGGGGTGGGAGTGTATCGGAATATGATAACCTATCTATATGATCTCTTCAAGTATACCAAAATGCTTGGGAGGAGCTGGAGGTGCTGCCATCAACGGGTTTGAATTGTTGTCCCTCAATGGGGTGAGACTACGTCTCATCAAGTTCTACCCCCTAAGACCCGATTAGGAAGCAAATATTCCCTAGGGGCTGCCTAAATAGAAATAGGCATCGGAGGACTTACCTTGGCCTCAGTTGCTTCCTGCAAGTTAGTTCAACTAATAAATATTGACAATTGTATCACTCAATCAAATTAGATCGAATCATCGATCAATTGACCCAGTTGATTACATGTCATCGAGACCATCACATGGTCAATTTTGATTATTCATTCTCATCTCTTATTCATGGCCTAATAAGCACGACTTAGATTTAGTGGTAATCACGGCCCTACTGGCATAATTTAGACTTGGTGGCATCACGGCCCCACCTGGCAATTAGGCTCGTAATGCCTAATTGGAAAACGAGACGGGCCCAGAAAATTACCGAACCACTTTAGTTAAATACTAAAGCTTGTCTAGTCTCTAATTGCACTAACTATCCACCTAACATGCACCGATAACTAATTAAATTCACTAATCTAATCTAATTTAACCACCTACTCCATCTTAGCCTAATCTAATTAACCACTAAGCATCATTAACCAACTAATCAATGATTATTGAGTTAAACTTGTTGAAGAAAACTCCTTTACTATTTTGAAGTTGACAAAAACGTTTCCATCAATCTAGTTTGAAGACTTCTAGACTCAAGTGTTAAAGTCTGAAGAACTCCAGACTCTATCGTCAAAGTCTAAAGATCACCAGACCCAAGACTCAAAGTCTGTCCTCATTGACAGTTTCAAGACGAAGAAAGAAGACTTATTCAGATGACGGATTATCTTTAAGGATTCGATTCGTATGGTTTTTTGGAAAACCTTATGGCTGGATACATATCAACTTGATTGATTATTCTTATTGGAATCTACTCCGATTTGAAGATCTTTTGAAAGGCGAGTAAACTTGGAAGGTTCTACTTATGGAAACCAAAGATCCTGATTGTATGGACGAACAGGATTGACAGGCTTTTATCACCAATCAATCAATGACTTGAGATCACCTTAATTGATTCTGTCCAACGGGTAGATTGGAATAATTCCTTTGGAAAGTGCCAACAGTTGTAAAGGCATGAAGGAGTATTTAAGGCGGACTCTCCTATTGTTTGATGTAGTGCGTGAAAGAAGAATTTCAAAGTCCGAATCTCTTTAGTTCCTTGTTCTTTCATTCATTAAGTTGAAATTGTATACAAAAGAGAGAAGCATATAGTGAGACTTTGTGAAGAAACTAGCTGAGACTCTCCACTGAGGAAGTCGAAGATCACAAGCTGTATTATCTCTTTTGATTCATAGTGGAATCCAGCCAGTGGGCTGTTAGCGTGGGAAAGTGGACGTAGGCTTGGATTAAGCCGAACCACTATAAATCTTGTGTTCCAATTCTCTTTCCTTAACTCCTTATTTCATTGCTTTATATAATTATTTTATAGAATTGTTTGAGGCAGTTGTACTTCCTTATTCAATTCGTTTTCATAAGGCAATCTATCTTATTAAGTCTTGCGAGAAAATTTTTATTTACACCTATTCACCCCCTAGATGTGCGTACTAGCCCTTTCAATTGGTATCAAAGCCTGTATGCTTATTGACTAAAGTGTTTTTACTTCTTATGCTAAAGATCTATGACTAGTATTTTTGCTCCAAGTTTGGTTGAAGACCAAAGCAATACAAGACCTCCCTACTTTGATGGGAAAGAATACAATGTTTGGAAAAAAAAAAAAAGAAGAAGGCATTCCTGAGATCAAAAGATTCCTTGGAATGGGATGTGGTAGAAAAAAGGAATCATTCCTAAAGCTACATCAACATCTGGGAAGGAAATTGCAGATGCTGGAGAACTAACTCAAGTGGAGATAACCAAGAGACAATCTTTTGATGCAAAAGCAATTTATTCATTATATTGTGCTTTATCTCCTACTGAGTATAACGGAATCTCATCTCGTGAAACAGCCAAAAAAGTATGGAATATGTTGCACGTCACCTATGAAGGAATTGATCGAGTTAAAGAAACAAAAATCAATATTCTACTTGGACAGTATGAAGCCTTCAAGTTGAAGTTAGGAGAATCCATCACTGACATGTTTAGTCGTTTTACGTAAATTGTAAATGGACGAGCATATCAGGGACAGCCAACCTCAGGACCAATGAAAGTCAATAAATTGCTGAGAGGACTCTCCAAAGACTGGAACCATGTGAAGACTTCTATAAGAAAAACCCATAGGATCATGCCTCTTTCTATAGATGAATTGGTTGGCACACTACAACCATATGAAGTAGAGCAAATCAATGAGGATGAAGATCTCAAAGGTAAGAAGTCAATTGCCTTAAAATCTAATAATGATTATGATGATACAGACTCTGAAGACGACCTGGATAATGAAGAGTTAGCACTCATGATAAAGAAGTTTAGGAAGTTGAACAGGAAAGGAAAAAAGGTTTAACTGGAAGAAGCAGGGCACTCAAAGATTTCAAAAGAAATCAAATAAGGATAATGCACAATGATGTGATTTGTTTTGAATGTAAGAAAAAGGGCACATCAGACCCAACTGCCCTTCATTGAAGAAAAAGAACGGTAAAATAGAGAAATTTGAAAAAGGCTCTTAAAGCAGAGACATGGAGCAATACAAAATGTGAGGAAAATGGTGAAGAGTATGCCAACATATGTCTAATGGCAAAATCAGACTTAGACTCAGATTCTAAGATAGACTCAGATTCAAATTCAGACTCAGACACAGACAGTGAAGTCAAGGTTAGTAATTTAAAGATTCCTGTTAAAGTCTCAAAATATATAGATGAACTATGTCTTAACCTCAAAACATCTCTTAAGAGGATTTTTGAGCTAAAGAAGGAGAATTCCAAACTGAAGCAACAGGAAACTTCTTGAAAAAAAAAGTTTAAAATTCTAGACAAAAGTTTTGTTGATTTGAAAGAAAATGCAGATTCTCTTTCAAAGGAAAATACTTTCTTGAAAGAGGACATTTCAAATATCACAGAAAGGTTTTCAATAGGATCTGAGAAGTTAGAAAAGATTCTTTTAATTCAAAGACCTTATTTCAACAAATCTGGTTTGGGAATGACATTAGAAACCATTCCTTTAATCGATTTTCCAAAGGTAAAGGAAAGAATCAAACAAAGACCTACAAAAATCTTTTACAGGAACCATTTTCAAAAGGCTCTTGTAAAGCTTGTTGGCTGAAGTGCTCTCAAATGTTCAAAGTGTAATAGCTTATAACATTTCAAAAAGGAATGTCCTAAGGCTTGAAGACCTATTAAGAAAGATTGGGCAAAGTCTGTGTTTCATACTAACTCCATTGGACCCAAAAAGGTGTGGGTATCAAAGAAAGATTGAGTTCTTTATATGATTGCAGGTCACTATCAAGAAAAAGATCAAATGGGACTTGAATAGTGGCTGCTCAAGATACATGACAAGAGATTCAAGTTGTTTTATAAAGTTTATGCAAATTAAAGGAGGAAAAGTTTCTTTTGGTGGAAACAGCAAATGAAGGATTGTTGGATGCGGAACTGTGAGGATTGAAAGTCTCACAATCAGCAATGTCTCCTTGGTTGAAGGTTTGAATTATAATCTTCTCAGCATCAGTCAACTGTGTGATACTAGATTCAAGATTAATTTCCAAGAAGGAACTTGTTCGAGAACCAGTAAAAAAGCATTGGTGGAAAGAGATACTGCCTAATAATCGTGGATGACTATTCTCGTTTTACATGGGTATATTTCTTGGCGAGTAAATCCGAAGCATTCTCTCACTTTTCAAAATTTGCCAAGAAAGTTCAAAATGAAAAAGGTTATGCTATTTCAAGCATACACATAGACCATGGAGGTGAGTTTGAAAACCAAGACTTTGCAAAATTCTGTGATGAATTTGGTTTTCAGCATGTTTTCTCCTCTCCATATACTCCAGAGCAAAATGGGGTTGTGGAAAGAAAGAATAGATCTTTGCAGGAAATAACAAGAACTCTCTTAATTGAAAGTAAGATTTCTTCTTGGTTGAAGCAATTTCTACAACTTGTTATATTATTAACAAAGTATTCTTAAGGTCTATTATGGAGAAAACTCCTTACGAGTTATTCAAAGGAAAGAAGCCTATTGTTTCTTAATTTCATGTATTTGGTTGTAAGTGTTTTGTTTTGAAGAATGCAAATGATCGAACTGGTAAGTTTGAAGGAAGATTAGACGAAGGAATTTTCCTTGGCTACTCAACCTCAAGCAAAGCTTACAAAGTATTCAACAAGAAAACTCAGTCTGTGAAAGAATCCATGAATGTCAAGTTTTAAGATTGTTTGCAAAATCAACTGGATCAAACTCAACTTGAAGAACCTGAACCTGCTCTAGATGTTGCGAAATCTACTTCCCCTGAAGTGGTTCAGATTCCTGAAGTTCAACAACAAAATGAATCAGAAGATTCAACTGAAATAGATGATCAACAGACTCACAAACCAACTAGCAACTGGAAGCATAAGTTAAGTCATCCCAAAGAACTCATCATTGGCAACGTTGATGAAGGAATTCGTACTAGATCTAAAAGGCACGAAGAATCTAGTGCTTTAGCACTTGTTTCGAAGATTGAACCCAAAACTGTAGATGAAGCCTTGGCTGATGAAACCTGGATTGAAGTCATGCAAGAAGAGCTTAGACAATTTAGCATCAATGACGTTTGAGAACTAATTCCTAAACCTAAAGGTAAGTCTATTATTGGAACTAAATGGGTTTTCAAGAACAAGGTGGACAAGAAAGGAAAAGTGGACAAGAATAAAGCAAGACTTGTGGCCAAAGGATATACGCAAGAAGTAGGGATAGACTATGACAAAACCTATGCACCAGTAGCGAGATTAGAAGCAATTAGATTATTACTTGCTATAAAAATTTCAGGTTATTTCAAATGGATGTGAAAAGTGCATTCATAAATGGATTTATCCAAGAAGAAGTCTATGTGAAACAACCACCTGGTTTTGAAGATCTAAGAAAGCCAGACTCAGTCTATAGACTGAAAAAGGCTTTATATGGATTGAAGCAGGCACCCTGAGCTTAGTATAAAAGGTTAAGTAAATTCCTAACTCAGAATGGTTTTTGTCAAAGGAAAGGTAGATACTACTTTGTTTATCAAAAGATAAGGTAAAAATTTTATACTTGTTTAGATTTATGTTGATGATATTATATTTGGTTCACCTAATGAAAATCTACGCAAGAAATTTTCAAGATGCATGCAGGATGAATTCGAGATGAGCATGATGGGTGAATTAACTTTCTTTCTAGGTTTACAAGTTAAACAATCAAAGGAAGGAATTTTTATTCATCAAGAAACGTATGCAAAGGATCTCAGTAAGAAGTTTGGATTGGAGAATTGCAAAAAGACAGAGACACCTATGTCAAGCTCTTCGAAGCTAGATAAAGATGAAGAAGGGAAGAGTGTAGACTGGAAGCTATACAGGAGTATAATTGGTTCACTTATTTATCTTACTATATCTAGACCTAACATATTGTTTAGTGTTTGTATTTGTGCTAGATTCTAATCAAATCCCAAAGAATCTCACTTAACTGCTGCAAAGTGCATCATCAAATACGTTGCAACAACACCAAAGCTAGATCTGTGGTATCCCAAAAAAGGAGACCTTACTCTCCTTGGATATTCAGACGCAGATTTAACATGATGCAAAGTAGACAGCAAAAGCACTTTCGGTACTTGTCAGCTGCTTTGTAACAAGCTGGTATCATGGTTTTCAAGAAAACAGAGTACTATAGCTCTTTCAACAGCTGAAGCATAATATGTAGCTCTTGGAAGTTGCTGCTCTCAAATCTTGTGAATACAGCAACAGCTAAGAGACTTTGGAATTGAAGAATCATGCACCGAGATCAAATGTGCAACACTAGTGCTATAAATCTCACAAAGAATCCAATTCTTCATTCAAGGGCAAAGCATATAGAGATTCAACATCACTTTATTGGAGATCATGTTCAAAATGGAGAAGTTATGATTAAGTTCAAAGAATCAACTAGCAGACATATTTACAAAGCCACTGGAGAAAAACCTATTTGAGTCTATCTGCACTAAACTAAAATCATATCTTCTATCAAGTAAAGTCTGAAAGTGTTTAGACTTAAAGGTAAAGTCTGAAGGTATTCAGACTTAGAATGACTAAAGGTTATGACTGTAAATTAATTCTTTCAAAATGCATGTGATTTTATTTTTGGATGCTTTTTTGAAAAGATTTGTTGTTTACTCAAATCGCCATTTATTTATTTCATTTTTAGAAGTTATCTTTCTCGAGATTTGAATTTATAGTAGTTTTACTTTTTCAAAAAGACAGTTTTTACTTTTTCCTTTGCGACGTTTCATGTAGCCCGTTTTAACCTACTATATATACCGATTGTCTTCTTCTTCGTTTTCACTCTCAAACCCTAGAATACAAAAATCCCACTTGCTCTCACTCCCTCTCTAGTTTATTTTGAAAAGGTTTCACCTTTTTCTTGAGCAAGTTCGAAGATTTCCCCCATTAAGCGACAATGTCTTCAAGAAAGTCTTCGAGAATAGCAAACATGAGACCACAACACTTGCGTGAGGGTCCTACTCACTTCGATCTAACTGAAGAAGATGACTCTCCTTAGCAACAACAAAGTCAACAACAACATTCTCAACAACGCCATCACAGGACACAAGATCCTCCACCACCTCAACTAGAAGAAGAAATAGTGGAAGAAATTGAACCTGTAAGAACACTGAGACTTCAAGTTGCTTTCCAGCTTTATTCTAAATTGAAAGATGGTGGTACTGCTATGTCTTTGATTGATGAGTTTCTGAGGGAGAGATGGTACAAAAATGAGACCTTATTCTTACGGGAGATGGAAGAGTTGGGCATTGTGCCTAAAGGGTTGGCTAAAAGAACATTTGCCAACTTTCCTAGTGATCCTCGAATGGGTTCGTCTAATCAACCTGAAGGAAAGGACGACAACAAAAGAATGTTCACACATTTCTAGCCTAGGATGGGAGTAGCTGCAAATGTTTGTGGTGATGGAGCGAGTCTACTCTGCTCTAAGGACCACAGGAAAGTTTACTCAAAACGGTTGAAAAGTGGGGTGATGAACCCTAGAAGCGTCAACTTTGATTTTCTTGATTCTGTTCAAGTAAAGCTAAGGGAAAAGTTCACACTTCTTCAATTGGAAAGATTTTGCTTCGAGACTACAATAAGCTATCCGAAACTCACAGCATACTTCTATTCAAATCTGTCATTTTTGGATGCGAATAGATTCTTTTTCATCGTTCGGAATAAGGAATTTTTGTTTGATGTGGACACTTTGGCTAACTTGATTGGGGGTGGAAAGAGCGTGTTTCCAACCAATCAGCGTGTCCGTTGCTTACGCTACTCTAGAATTGGTACGAGACAGATATGCTGAAGGCAAGATCTCCTACACTAGGATGAATGCCTCCAACGTTTTGCTCCATAAAATCGTGATCAACTGCACCAGCCAAAGTCAACATCCAAGACAAATGTGTCTCATCCTGAAGCAAAATTGATGTATTCCATCAACATTGGCTGCAAATTATTTCTACCTCACACCATCCTGTTCCACATGTACTGGACAGTGGTGAAAGATAATGGACAACTCCCTTACTATGCTCTTATCACAAAAATCTTCAGACACTTCAACATTCATTTACTTGCTCCTTTGTGTGCGCGAAGCATTGTGCCAATGGTAATTGGATTGAAGATGGTCACCAAGATGCATTTGAAGGTGCTTAACAAGGTGTTAGAACAAATGAAGGAGAAAGCCTTTACCCAGGCAAAGCAAGACTCCACTGCATCAAAACGGAAAGGCAATGAACCAATAACAGAACCTAACAAGAAGAGGAGAGCTCGTATCCTAGAAGATGAGGAAAATGAGGATGACAAAACACTCTCAGCCTTTGCCTTTCAAAACTTACAAAGTTTTGTTAGATTTCAAGAAACAGAAGAGAGAGAGACTAGAGAAGAGGAAGAGATAAAGAAGAGAGACAAAGGAAGAGAAGAAAGAAGAAGTGAAGAAGAGAAGAGAACAAAGGAAAAGGAAGAGGAAGGAAAGACAGAGGAAGGAAGAAGAGAAGAAGAGGAAGAAGAGGCTCGAGATGATTCATTTGAGCCTACCTTGGTTGTACCCTTGTCGAGTGATTCTGACAAAACAATGAGCGGACTTGCTAGAGTGAAAGAAAAAGAAAAACATCACTTCAATGTTGAAGCTGAAGCAGAATAAGAAGAGGAATTCACTTCTCCACCTGAAGGCACACAAACAGGGGGAGCTGCTGAAAAACAAGGTATGTCTTCACCTTTCATTACTAGTGATGTTAGTCGATCTGCAGCAAATCCAAAGGACGTGTATGCCTCTCATTATCCTGAAGCAGATATTGAGGCATCCACTCCTAGTCATGGTGGACGAACTGCTGAAGAACCCTCCAATCTCAAGACTCAAGGAACAAATTCAGCTAGACCTAGTGCTGCACCACAATTAGCAGACTTTTCAAGACTGCTGGACATCCTGTTGGATTTAAGGAGACAACAATATGGTTTGGAGTATGAGATCAAGGATCTCAAAAAGCCTTTCTTGGCTACTTCATTCTCGTTGCAAGACCAACTACTCACCCTGAAGACTCAAGTGCAGGATAATGTGAAGGGTGAAGATTTAAAGGCACTAAAGGAAACTCTTGAAAAGCTTGAGAAGACAATGAGTTCAATGGGGGAATTCCAGCTTGTCCGTTTGCTAAAGCAGCCATGATTTTCAGTCCACTCTTTTCACTCAACTCTTTTTTATCGTTCTCCACTTTTTGTTGTTGGCAAAAAAGGAGGAGAAGATGTGCAGATTTGATCGATTTTATCTTTTGAGCACAGCATTTCTTTTAGGTACTTTTTTGTTTGATTTTTATGAACTTTTTAGATTTTGGTCTTTTTGTGTTTGGTTGTGGACTTTATGACCGCGGACCTTGACTGCTATTTGTCTTGATTTGAATCTTTGATGCTTGTAATAACTTAGCCCGTGATACTGATTGTGGATGGATAATTATCTTATCTTGCAGGATTAATATGTTTTCTGTGGTTGCATAATCGATACTATCCAAGTCCTAATCAACTTATTTTTATAAGATATCATGTATTGCATAAGTATTGTTTTGCAGGACAAAAGTTTTCAAATCTGTAGGAAAGTTTTGTCACCATAAAAAAGGGGGCGATTGTTGGAGAAAACTCCTTTACTGTTTTGAAATTGACAAAACGTTTCCATCAGTCTAATTTGAAGACTTCCAAACTGAAGTGTTAAAATCTAAAGACTTCTAGACTTAAGTGTTAAAATCTGAAGAACTCCAGACTCTATCCCAAGACTCAAAGTCTGTTCTCATTAACAGTTTCCAGACGAAGAAAGAAGACTTATTTAGATAACAGATTATCTTTAAGGATTCAATTCGTATGGTTTTTTTGCAAAACCTTATGGCTAGATACATATCAACTTGGAAGGTTCTACTTATAGAAACCAAAGATCCTAATTATATGGGTGAACAAGATTGAAGGGCTTTCATCACCAATCAATCAATGACTCGAGATCACCTTAATTGATACTATTCAACTGGTAGATTAGAAGAATTCCTTTGGAAAGTGCCAACGGTGATAAAGGCATGAAGGAGTATTTAAGGTGGACTTTCCCGTTGTTCGATGTAGTGCGTGAAAGAAGAATTTCAAAGTCTGAATCTCTTTAGTTCCTCGTTCTTTCATTCACTGAATTGAAATTGTATACAAAAGAGAGAAGAATATAGTGAGACTTTGTGAAGAAACTAGCTGAGACTCTCCACTGAGGAAGTCGAAGATCACAAGCTGTGTTATCTCTTTTGATTCATAGTGAAATCCAGCCAGTAGGCCGTTAGCATGGGAAAGTGGACGTAGGCTTGGATTAAGCCGAACCACTATAAACTTTGTGTTCCAATTCTCTTTCCCTAACTCCCTATTTCATTGCTTTATATAATTGTTTTATAGAATTGTTTAAAGCAGTTTTATTTCCTTATTCAAAACGTTTTCAAAAGGCAATCTATCTTATTAAGTCTTGCAAGAAAATTTTTATTTACACCTATTCACCCCCTGTAGGTGAGCGTACTAGCCCTTTCAAAACTCACCCGATTCACAATCTGTCGGTTCAAAACGTCAGGAACGCAATGGGGGGCGACTTTCTCCAAAGCGGGCCTAACTTTGGAGGCCCGGAACCACCTTAAAACGGGCCACTGTTTTCCTCTTTGTTTGGTGGCTCGAAATGATGGAACTAGGGCTGATTTGGTGAGGCGAGGCTGGCAAAGGATCGGCGGAGACCACGGCAACTCAAGCGGGACTCCAGCGACCTTGGCTGGCTCTGATGATGGCTGGCACGGCTGGATGACGACCCTGGACACACGGACAGAGGTGGACAACGGGTTGGGATGCATGGACAAGCAGCATGGGTGAGCGAACGCACGACGGCAAGCTGGCTGCTTCGGCGAGCGTGCGGTGCTCGGACAGCCAAGGAGGCTGCTTGGTTGGCTTTAGCGGCTTCTCTGCTGGTTTCTAGAAGCTTGTAAGGCACACTATGGAGGGGGTTGATGGCAGGGATGGGGGAGGAAGAAGAGAGTTAACCAAGGGGGCCACTTGGCTCACATTTTCTTCTCTTTTGTCCCCTTAACTCAACCTCAGGCAAGTCTAGCTTCCTTAGCTCATATTTAGCCACCAAGGCTATTCTTAGGACACTTGAAATGGTCCAAAATGGGATAGGCAAAGGGGCATACGAATTTGCTTAGGACTTTCTCCAATTGGACACTCATTCATGCATAAATCAATCTAAATTTGGCCTCAATAAATTTTGTTATCAAGTCAATAATCAAATTTGTATTTTTCCTCATCAATCGAACCATCTTGCATCCCAAATGCGTGATAAAAAACGGTCACTAGCTTTTTCTGGACAAAAACGGCCTTAGGATGACTTTTTCCCAAAAAGTTTCAGATTGCAGCAAAATTTTCTGAGACTGAGTCGACATTCTTAAAATTTATTGTGACATGACAGAACTTTCAATTTCTAAAATCGGATTCAAGTTCGCGGTTAATTTCACTTTGCCGCGTTTTTAGCATGACGTAAGCTACTGGATAGCTTTCAAAACTTTTTAGTGCAAATGACTTGTGGTTGATTTTGTTCGAGTCATAATGAACCCCTTTGACACATTGGCGATTCTCGATTGTCGTGAAAATCTCAATGTTTCAATACGGACATAGGGTACCAAAACGATAAAGAAAATCAAACTAGTGCTGGTCGATGAGAATTTTGTAATTTTGTGGGATTACCCACGCTTAACCATTCATCTCAATCGAACTAACCTATCTTTGATCTCTAATCAATTTACTTTTATGCCATAATGATCTCGATAGATGAATATGGTCGAACAACCAATTCTTAGTTGAATCTTCAAGTCTATTTACCTTAAAATCTTTAATGGCCTTCCTAGATAGTCTAGTTATCTCACGAGTGATCAGCTCTGAGAACAACACTATAAGCGCATCAATGAAATATCCGATTTATTGAATTGAAAGCAGAGTAAAAAAATCTAGGATGTCACAATTATTAAGGTTTTTACTGCTTTAAATTTTAAGTAGTGGACATATGATTTGCTGTTTCGGAAAAAAATAATAGAATTTGCTTACTGTCCATGAAGCCAGGAACACTTGAAAAGTGGTTTGCTTACGAGCTACATTGCTAGGCAAATGATGGAAGCCTTAGTGATTGGAAATTATGTCTTGTCTAATACTGAAATTAGGACACATCTGCAAAGATTGTGTTTAAGACATAATGATATATACGTCTCGTATACGGTTGAAAATGTTATTTCCAAAAAATTTCTATTTAAGGAAAATGATTGAGATAAAGAATAAAACAGTTACAATTAGTCTTAAAGGTTGGCAGGCTTAATAGTGGCGGTGAGTATTTTGACAAGTATGACGATGCTGAATTGCTTAAAGGGTCATTTGTCAAATACTTGGTAAATTCTGGGGTGTAACTTAATTTACTATGCCCGAAAATCTTGACAAATTGATTTGGCCGAAAGGCATAATTGCACTATAATTAACACGGTGATGAGTAAGACTAATTTATCTGGTCTACTGTGAGTTGATATTTTGAAAGCAACTCTTTTCACATACAAAAACGTGTTTCTTACATAGATTGTTCAAATGGGTATTGATTTTATGTCCCTAAAGAAGGTACAAGAATTATGAAATCACATGCTGTAAAATTTTTACAGTTCGACGTAATTGTAGAGGATAGTTGCTCTTAGACTATTAAGGATAATAGTACGATGAAAGATCAATGTATCTTTGTCTTTGCCTATACAGATAATTGTGGTACAGACAACTGTGGAATCTCCTATACCATAGACTAAACTTGTTGAGATTTAAGGTACTATTTTTAATATAGTTTATGATAAATTTCCCAAACCTCTCAAGTATAGAATGAAGTGGTTGTAGCTTTATTCATGAGATTTACTAGGGAAAGCTGATCAGTTATACCATTAGACTATATAGTCTATCTGTGAGAGCATGATTACAATATCCACTACATGGTTGATTTAGCTATTTATATAAATGTTGTTTCTTATTATCAATCAAGTATGAGATTAAATGCCGTAAAAGACGATATGCATTTTATGAAACATCATAGTGTTTGGAAACTTTCCGACTTGCCTAAATATCATAAGTTCATTAATTGCAAATAGGTGTACAAAACTAAAAGGATTTCAAAGAAAGATTGTGAAATTTAAAGCTAAACTAATAGCTAAAGTTTTCACTCTAAAAGATGGGTGAATATTTAATAGTGAAGAAATAAATATTTATTTCTAGTATTTTTAAAGATTCTTTCAGAATGAACGTGACATTAATAACTCTTTTTGATATGAAGTTACGCCACATAGATATAAAATTTATATACTGTAACAAGAGGATTTTGCAGCAAATGATTTAAGTAAACTTGTGTGTAGACTGAAAATTTTTTATTCATGATCTTAAGCAAGTTTCCAAACAATATTATTAAAGTTTTATAGTATTGTCATTTCGTTCATTTGAGAACAAAGTAATTCAACATGTATATATATATATATATACTACGAGGTTAGTGAGAGGAAATTTATTTTTCTCATACTCTACATGATATTTCGCTTACAAGTAATGATCTTGAGGCGTCTTTTATCTTTTGCATTGAGGTCCGTAAGGATTGTTCTCGCCATATTTTATTAGATTTATCTCAAATGACATTTGCTGATTATATTTTATAAATATTCAATATACATCATTACAAGTTAGGAATTGCTCCTATCGTTAAGGATGATGGACCGAATCTACCATATTGTCCTTATTTAGATATTGAGAAAATATAGTTAAACGGTGTATCTTGTGTCAGTACACTTAAAAGTATAATGTATGCTCAAATTTGCACTAGACTAAATATCGTCTTTGTGATGAGACTTTTAGGCAAATATCAGCCAAATTCAGGACTGCCGAGAAGGTTTTAAGGTACTTAAAGAAGACAAGAGATTATATGCTGATTTACAGACATGTTCAATTCTTGCAGCTAGTAAGGTATTTAGATGTAAACTTTGTTGGTTGTTAAGATGATATGTGATTAATAGTGGAATATATATCTTTATGTTAGTAAGAAGTGCAGTAAAAAAGTTCTATATCATTTTCTAAGCAACGTTAGTAATATTCTTTTAGGCTATTACTTGAGTTATTAGGTTCCAGAATCTCATTAAGGAGTTAACAGTTTTTTAATTTTATGGATTGACCCATATCGTTATATTGAGACAATAAATTTGTAGTATTAACAACAGAGGTCTTAAGAGGTCTAAATATTTAGTAGTCAAATTTTTTACCATAAAGAAACGGTACAAAAATGTGGTGTTATAATATAACATATTTCCACAGATGATATAGTTATAGATCCACTAACTAAAGGACTTCATTCTTTTGTTCTTGATTGACATGTCATTGATATGAGTTTAAGAGCATCATGAGATGCTGTTGCTTAGTGGAAGTTATTTTGGCTTTACTCTGATAAAATTCACATTTGTGTTAATTACACTTAGTAACGGTTTGATATGTATTAACTTTTGCATTCAATAAAATATTATTGAATGTGTTGTTATTATGTTAAATACATATTAATAAAGTCTCAAGGTATTGTATAAACTTTAAGTGAAGGCTAAGAGCATCCGGTTATTAACCTTATGCATATGTCTTTTTATATATAAAGAAATGTTAATTGTAAGGACAAGGCATATGTGGGTTCATTGGAACCATAAAGACATTCTCTAATGGTACAAGTTTTTTTGTGACACCTAAAGTAAGAGAATGGTGACTGACAAATGGGATCTCTCTATGAGAGATTATCCATTTGCCACACTACCATATTGAATACATATCAATAAAGTTGAAAGCACTCATGACCATGGAAGGCTCTATATATATACATGCAGTTACTGCCATGATTCGGTGTTTAAGACTTTATGGGATATGATTAACTATTAAAAATTATCTCTAGACCAAAGTGCATACATATAGTACAATTTCAATTAATATAGTCCAAGTGAGAAAATGTAAGAGTTTTCATAATGTGAACTACATTAATTGACATTGTAATTTACAGTTTTATAGTTACTGTAAAACGAGGTTTGATCTAATGTGAGATATAAGGTTTCTTAATTATTCTAATATTGGATTGGTTAGTGTTGGTCGAGTTGAGTCCGGCTCGTAATGAGGGGGCCTGTTGGAAATTCTATAAATAGTGCTCAAGTCACTCCTCTAACCTGAATTCTCACATATATCCTCACATAAGCAATGTTAATCTAACGCTAAAGAGTGAGGGGGCCGCCTCATTGAGTTAGTGATATGGAGGGCAATAGGGGAGAAGGGCTTGCATGTCAAACATCAGTTTTCCGCTTCCGCTTCAAGTACGATGGATCCCAAAATAGGCACATTAATCTTTCTACTCAATTATGTATGTTCTTATTCTAGTTATGGAGATTTTGGGACTGCGCAATTTGCGCCCTACAGTAATATTTTTTTTTTTGAGTTCTATAATTTTCATATTCTACCCGATTGAAAAATTGTTCCACCCTTTGTACCTCGGATTTTACTTTACAAATTTCATTCATACTATCTTAAATACATCACATAATTGGAAAAATTCATGCCGTATCTACCATCGCTATCAAATACTCACTTCTAATTGAGAGGCTCACTTGGTTGGTTAAAATGTTTTCAGTTTTTTATGGGATCTACAAAGTTTACCATACAACCGATCAAAATCCTGATCGAAAAATGGATTATAGTGCATGCAGATGAATAGTTGGTTCATGCATGATACAAAAATGATGGAGCTTGGCTCATAGAAGCTTCACTAAGCAGTGTGTGCTAACAGTGATAAGCGGATAGTTCTGAAAGCTACGCCGCATAATTTCCTCCATTACTTTTCAACATTCTGTCCGTTGTTCTCCCTCAGGGTCAATCCAAGCTTGCTGGATAAACTCCAGGCTGGATGAAATTAGCGGACACGGACAAAGCACGTGCCTGTAGCTTTACCTTAACAAAGACTTAAACCAGGGCTCTCGCAGGGCAGTGTGCGAATTGGACATAGTCAACGAATAACGACAGGTATTCTTCTACCCTTAAATAATCGAAAAAGGAAGCACCAGAGCGAGGCCTCCAATAGATGCTCTTCCGAGGAAATTTGCCTCTATTATCTATTGCTTGAGAATCTATCTCACCTGATCTTTCATCTCACTCTCCATTGTTGCTTCGAAGATCAAAAAAGGTCCTCTTTCTTCTTGCCTTTGAGAAAAAAACCCAGAAATATGAAAACAGAGGAAATTGTCCTTTGCGAATCTTGGGAAGTGGGTTGCTGTTCTTTGAAGCATCTTTGGTGACCCATCAAGGGACTAGATTTTCTTGACTTGTTCGGTTTGTGGAGAAAGAAAGAACCAAGGAATGTAAGTTGATTTCGTGGGAGCCATTGTGGGAACGGCATTCAGCGAGATGTTCGGGCTCGTTAAGGAAGTAGTGCTTACCATTGTCCTATATCGTGAGCAGCTCAAGAAGATCAAATCCACCTTGGACTCCATAGTCCCGATCATGAAAGACATTGACCAGTTCAACAGACGGATGGATCGTAAAGACATAGGGCAGATCTAGGCCCTAATTGATGATGGCATAGACCTGGTCAAGAAGTGCTTGAAAATCAAGGCGTACAACGTGATCAAGAAACGTAAGTACTCGAAAAAGCTGACGGAGTTCAACAAAAGACTCGCCAAGGAGTTCCAGATTACTTTGCCACTGCTGACTATGAAGAACACCGTGGAGATATTGGAAGGCGTGGAGGTGATGGGGGGAGAAGTGAAGGAGGTGGGGAAAGACGTGAAGGAGATAGGGGGAAACGTGAACGAGATTCGGGGAGGCGTGGAGGAGATCGGGAGAGACATGAAGAAGCTGTTAATTTTCATGCAATCGAACAGCGGGGCTCAACAGAGTGGGCTTGAGCCTTTGAGTGACCTTGCAATCCCTGAGGCACCTGACTTCATTATCGGGTCGGAGGTGGAGGCGTCCATGAGGGAACTCAAGGAGCGGTTGCTGGAGGAAGGAGTGTCGGTGATTGTTGTGACCACCCTAGGCGGGTGTAGGAAGACCACTCTGCTTAAGAAATTGTGTCGTGACGTGGCAATCGAAGGTATATGTGATTATTATTTTGATTGTAGGAAGAAAGTTGGTGGAAGACGACTTACCCCTTTCCGATGTGCAATGAACAATTTGTCCCGGAACGTTTGTTGAATTGCGAATGAATCACGACCAATTTTACTTCACGTTGATCCGAATGTAATCACGAGGAAAACATCCGATTTTCACAGCGTAAATGACAATTTTTCTCGTAAACAAGAAATGAAATGCATTTTTTTTTTTCTTTGATGGAAAGAGAACAAGTAAAGGAGAACACTTTATTTCTGAGCATACGTTCTGCCAACCGTTCCAACGGTTATCTTCAAAAGATTTTTTTATGACTCCCTTATATCATTTCAAATGGTGTCTTTCCATCATAACTTATCAAGACGAAACGATGCATTCTAATCGCATCCCATCATGGATGTATTAATGAAGTACAACATCTCCCATTCGAACATGATAGGCTTGATAACACTCTATCAAGAATACAATGCATTCAATATTTATCAACTATAGAAAACAATTCATACTAGCAAGAAAGCCGTGCAACCAATGAGTATACCTGCACCTGGGAGCTCAAATTTTGCACCTGTTAAAGATGACATAATGGCTATAACCCTAAAAATAAATAAACAATTGATGTTTCACAGTACCCCAGACATATTTTGTTACATCAATCCAAATATATCAAGCCCTTAAAAGCTATACTTAACTATTCTCAAAACACAATGTATTTACAATTATATCTGCAACCACATAAGGTGATATAATTGGTTGATTAGTAAATACATATGATAGATGTAAAACAACAATAGTCTTCCTTCGCACTCATGTCTCATAATAACTGCTTTCCTAGACACATCTCATAAAGCCATATCTATTCATGAACGCCGGTAACATGCTAAAGTAGTAACATTGATCTTTCACTTCGAGAACATAGTCAAAAGTAATATAGGTCACAAAATGAAGTAAATTATAAATTACCTCAATGGCTCACACGATGAGTAAATAGAGATAATTTTACTCACCTTTACTTGTCGGTCAAACAATGCATATGTAGTATGAATTACAAGCTATAATAGATTTCTCTTTCTATAAGAGCGTATGTTATTTATTAAATATATCCACTATACGGATCTTTGCCTAAACATAGTCGCGTGCTTCTCAGGTACTCATGTTTAGCTCGAGTGCTATATTAGCTCGCTTTCTATATCGCCCAGTTAAGTACTCGCATCTGGCATCTTGTAGGCATATGTGATTGTGGGACTATCATGTTCAGTTTTATTAGAAATTAAATCACAGACCTCATCTTGACTTCAATCAAGGCGACATATTATTTTATGTACTAAACTTGCTCTTCAACATTTATTTGCACATAATATCTCATCTCAATATACTAATTATAGCACTTGAGGTCATTACTCATATGAGTGAGTCAATCATTGCCTGCTCACATACTTTCCAATAATATATGTGTGTTTGTACTAGTCTCATAATAGATTTGTACTCGTTGATAAAACATCAAGTTATTAATAAATAAACAAGTATAATACATATGTCCACATATACATAAACCAATGATCCTCTACAATAACACATATCACATTTTACGTAATCCTAATGATATCCTGTGGGTTAAGAACACGTCTCTAGGAACAGCCTTCGTAAATGGATTAGCAACCATTCTATTAGTTGAAATGTATTGTAGGATCACTTCTTTCTACGCTATTATATCTCTAATGAAGTTGTTCTTTATGTCAATATGTTTCGTTTTTCCATGATATTGGGATCTTTTATATAGGCAACGACTGCTTGACTATTGCAATAAACTATCATCGGTCTTGGAATCTCAGTAACAATGGCTAAATTTTCCAAGAAACATTTTACCCATATAACTTCTTGCATTATAGCAGAACATGCAATAAATTATGCATCTATCATAGACAATGCCGTGCATGTCTGTTTCTTACTATTCCAAGAAATTGCACCTCCATTGAGGAAGAACGCATATCCAGAAGTCGATTTACGCTCAACTAAGTCTCCACCCCAATCAGCATCTAAGTAGCCTAATAGGCATAAATCATTCCATGGTCCCTTTTAAGTATCTCAAGATCATCTTCACTATTTTCCAGTGTGCTTGATCGGGATTTGATTGATATCGACTCACCAATCCCATGGCATAACATATGTTAGGTCGAGTATACATCATAGCATACATCAAACTTTTGATCACACTAGTGTAAGGAACAATTTCCATTAATTTATTTTCTTCTAGAGTCTTAGGACACATCTTAGTACTTAGGCTTTTACCTTGCATGATAGAGGTATCAATGGGATTACAATGCTGCATATTGAAACATTCAAGAATCTTCATTATATATGACTCTTGTGATAAAGTAAGGTATTTCCTTGATTGATCTTTTTCGATCTTAACTCCTAATATATATGCAGCTTCTCTCATGTCCTTCATTTCAAAGTCGGAGGACGACCATTCTTTTATGATGGTAACCAAATCTTGTCATTTTCAACTAATAGAATATCGTTCACATAAAGTAATAAAATCACAAATTTATCTTCGGATCGCTTGACATATACATAGTGATCTTCTTCGATCATCATGAAACCAAAAGTTATTATGGCTTGATGAAAACGAAGATACCACTGTCTAGATGATTACTTAAGGCTATAAATTGAGTGATAAAGTTTGCAAACTTTATGCTCGACCTTTAGTAATGAAATCTATTGGCTGCTTCATATATATTTCCTCATATAGTTCTCCATTGAGAAATGTCGTTTTTACATCCATTTAATGTAATTCAAAATATAAATGTGCAAAGATGGCTAGAATAAGGTGCATTGAGGTAAACCTTACAACTAGTGAAAAGATTTTCTCATAATCTATACCCTCTTGTTGAGTATAACATTTCACCACAAGATGAGCCTTATACTTTTTAATGGATCTATCCGCCCTTCACTTAATCTTAAAAACACATCTGTTTCCAATGGCCTTGTGATTGGGTGGTAGATCAACCAAGTCACAAACATGATTTGCCCTCATTGACTCCTTCTCATCTTCCAAAGCTTTTCTCCATTCTTCCTTATCAAATAATGAAAGAGCCTTTTGAATAGTCTTAGGCTTGGCATCATCTTTCTGAGCAATCATAAATGCTTCCCCTTCAATCTCAAAATGACGACGATGAATACTTTTACAATTACTTTTATGTTACTGAATTTATCTTGAATTCGGTTCACCAGACAATGCAACACCCCCACTAGGTCTTGTATATTGAGGTAAATCTTCATTTCCCTCTACAATATTAGTAGGTGTGTTATTAAAATCTTCCATCTCATATAATCGGAAGTCCTTATCAATCTCACTTCTACTAGGAAAATCATTCTCCAAGAACGTGACATCTCGTGACTCAATTTCGATTATACTTTCATTAGCTTGTTCACCTATGAACGCGTACCATTTGGAGTGTTCAGAACATCTTATAAAGATATATTTCTTCCCTCTAGGGTATAATTTGCCATAATTATTGAAAGAATTATGAACATAAGCTGCACATTTCCATGGACGTAGATTATTAAGTTTGGTTTCCTACAAGTCTACAATTCACGAGAGGTGGAAGTGACCGATTTTGAGGGCACTCGGTAATGTATATAGGCAACAACAATAATACATCTTCCCAATATGAGATAGGTAAATTTGCTTGTGCCATCATAGACCTAACAATTTCCAATAGAGTTCTATTCATTCTTTCAGTTACCCCATTTGTTATGGAGTACCAGGAGTAGTCAATTTTGTTCAAAGAGCTTTGAATTGCTCAAATAAATACTCACGTCTGCAATCGGTTCTCAATACCTTTATTATTTTGTTCAACTAATTATCTACTACCGCTATATATTGTCTAAAGCAATTTAATGCTTCTGATTTATGGGAGATCATAAAAACATGACCAAAAACTCGTGAAGTCATCTATGAAAGTGATGAAATATGAGGCTCTATGCCTCGCCCTCATGTTCAAAGGACCACAAATATTAGAATGTATGAGTTGCAATGGAAATTCGGCTCTAATTCCTTTACCGAACTATTTTCTAGTTGTTTTTCCCGCTGGACATATTTACATACAGGTACATTAACATTAGTGAGTGACTTTAAAAGACATTTTCTAGCTAATATTTGCATTCTTTATAACCCAATGTGACATAATCTAACATATCAAGTACTTGCATCGATCTTAATATTACTGGAAGATGCAATTAAAGAAAAACAACCATCGATATTAACATTGTATTGATCATAGTCAATATCTAACACCATAAAACCATTCAATACATGACTTAAACTATAATAAATTGTTCCAATCAAAATATCAACACAATCACCATGTAAATTCAATACATAACCTAGGCTAAGAAGAACAACTATGGAGGCCAAGTTTAGTCGAATATCTAGAGCATAGAGGACATCGTGTAGGAATAGGCTTCAGCCACCACGTAAAATTAAGTTATATGTGCCGATACCCTTCACTTTAACTCTTGAGTTATTCCCAATATATATATCTATCTTATTCTAAGTTGTATTCGACGATACTCCACAAATGCTTCCCGATCTCTAACTATGTATTATATTGCTCCTAAGTCTACATTTCACATTGGATGAGATTTAGCAAGCATTACAGTATTCTAAACAAAAGCATTACTTAAAGTAATTAAGTAATAGGGTATCTCTTTCGACTAGGTAAATTCACGAGCAAAGTGACTCATCTTGTTACAATTGTAATACTTCATCTTGGCCTTTCCTTCTTACCACCACGCTTCTTGCGTCGGAAGGTCTTAGCCCTCTTAGGTGTTTGATCAGTCTTCTTCCCTTTGTTGTTGAATTGATGATTCCTTTTGCGCTTGAAGCTTGAAGCTTTGTATGAACTCGATTCAGCAACATAAGCATGGATAGAGGATTTCGCAACCTCTAAACGCTCATCCTCTAATTCCAAATGATGCGCTATATCATCAAAAGTGACAATATTCTCATTATGTGTTATGTTGATCTTTATATACTCCCAATTGTTAGGAAGAGACCTTATAACAACCTGAACTTGCTATTCATCAGTAAGAGAGTGACTTGCTAACTTCAACTCACGAATCATATTTGACATCTCCTGAAGATGCTGTCTCATTGTTACATTTGGACGCTTTCAGTATGTGTCAAATTTAATGGTGAGTCTTCTCAACTTAGTGATAGATGCACTCCCGAGCTTATCTTTTAAGGCAACCCACATTGCTTGAACTTTATCATAACTTTCAAACTCATACATGAGATCATCTAACATACAGCTTAGCAACGTGATGCGATCAATGCTATTTTTCTTCTTCCAAGCTTGATAAACTTCTAGATCTCTCGTATGTTGAGCTGAAATTTCATACTCAGGTTCATCCATGATGTGATAAAGGGTTTCCAAAACTTCTTGCTCCTTAAGGATGTACTGAACCTTTTGGTGCCAAATGTCATAATTGTCACAATTCAACTTCTCACCCTTATTAAGATCAGCCACAATAGTCTTAGATACTGAAGTCATAATCAATTGTTATAATACATTAACATAATAAACGCAGAATCAATACTAGCACACTTTTCAGAGCAACACACATATTTAATTTGCAACAAAGACAAACTAAATTAATGATAATTTAACAAAAGACACAAAAATGAAAGTTCACTATGATCCCAATAAGCTCTTGTGTACGATTGTTCTATTATCATTAATTAGTTTAATTTATGCAAATTTTAAGTTCTAGGTGAGAACTCCTTCGAATTCTACCAACCTATGAACTCCCACTAGAAAAATAATTACATGATCTCATGTAATTTCTACATTTTTCTATTAACACAAAATACATAGCATGATGTGAACCAACGTACAAAAAAAAAATCATATAGCAACTATAATCAAAACTGTAATTCAACAGGTAATGAATAAATCAAGGATTTCCTATCATTGTTCGAGTTTTCTTGGAACTAGAAAATTGCAAGTATATTAAACTATATACATGCTATCATCAAACCAAGCTCTACACAACATATATAATATCATTTTCATGTAAGCTAGCTACTGCATTTCCAAAAACATAAGAAAATATAAACTAAAAATGAATAAACAATATTTATATAAACCCCAGTTCCCTACACATTTTTATACATTTAAAAACTCAAAAATATAAAATAATTATGCCACAATGTAAATAACTGTTCGTGAAATTCTAAATGCAAGTGCACGTATCGAACAAGTAATATAATAATGAGAAAAAGTATCGTCCCACGGAGATCGATGATTAATAAACTAATTAAATACTAAAATAGATTAATTCTAAAATTTATCTAACAAATCAAAATATAATTTAGAATAAATTAAAAACAAAACTTGAACACTAAATGCAATAAAATCAATCAGATAAATATGTTAGAGCATCCGATTTCACCATAACCACTAGATATGAATTTCAGATTGTTGTGAATACAAGAACGATATCAAACATGTGATAGCAGAATTTCTTAATCTATTTACTATCCTATCTCTAGGTATATCAAACCTACTCAACTTATTAATCCACTATATCTCTATGTGAATTAAAATAAACATGAGTGCATTAAAAACTATGAATATTCCCGATTTACAATGAGTCTTTTGGATTACCTTATCACCAAAAGCTACACAAATAACGCGGTATATTTCTATCCGCGTTTAATTCATGGTTATATATTATAATAAACAATTACATATTATCACCTCTCAATCTCAAACATGCACATCAGATCATTCAAGTGGTGGCCAGTCACTCAAAAGCAGTAAACGCAATAATATATAACTCACATTAATGAAATCAATTTTTAAATATAAAAATCATAAAATTCATATCATCATGGTTAGGCTACATCGTAGCCCTAACAAAAGAAAATTAGAACATAGTAGAATAAGAAATA
This sequence comes from Eucalyptus victrix, assembly GCA_016097545.1. NCBI lineage: Eukaryota > Viridiplantae > Streptophyta > Magnoliopsida > Myrtales > Myrtaceae > Eucalyptus > Eucalyptus victrix. The sequence continues at coordinate 43,790,554 of CM027843.1, read as the reverse complement.
AAAATAAAAATATAGATCAAACCCAGCATCTTGAATCAAAGGACAAGAATTCTGTTACCATTTTTGTATTCTCTTCAAAAAACTTGAAAAACTCTCAGAACAATGAAAAATGATCTAACCCCCCTTCTCTCTGAAAAAACCCCAGCTGCTCTCTCTATCTCTATTTATAGGATATATCTAAGATATCTATCTCCCAACGCTTGCAGATAACATTAGGAAACAAAATCAAGAATTTCCTGATTTGATATCTATCTTCCACTGCTGCTTTTATTTGAATTCCTGATAATTGCCATTCTTTTTCTTATCTTCTCCATATCTCATTATTCTGCATAAACAAGGAAAATTCAAATAATCAGAAGGAAATCCAAATATTTTCTCATAGATAATGCATTAGTTGTTGCATAAAATAGGTAAAATAACTCTATTTTTATAAAGTTATCAAACCCCCAAACTTTAACATTCTGCTAGTCCTCGAGCAAAATCAAGACATAACACATACTCAACCTAACAACCTTCTCCATGACATCTTTCAATAATTGCTCAAATTCACAATTCAAAGAAAAACACAAATTTCATCTAAACATTGAAATCGATTTATAAGTTAAAACCAATTCTAACTATATGATTCAAGTGTGTGTGTGAAAGTCCTCATCTTTTTCAAATTATATGCAATTCAAATAAATTCACATTAATATGCAAGCTCTCAAAAATTCTCAATAATTGTGACCAAATCTCATAGGTTTGCTTTTCATTCATCTCTCCACTAATGTAAGCTAATTATCCAATCAAAAATCAATAGGACTTTTCTCGAGTTGTAATGTAAGGCTGGGCTAAAGGTGAGATAACGGGAATTTTAAGCTCAAATCACCCATCCACACGTTGATTTCGAGGATCTAATTTGAGCCAATGTCACTGTCCAATTTCACTCCTTCAAGATAATTTTTCTGCCGCCATATATCATCATTCTTTTTTTTTCTTTCCTTTTCTCTCTCTTTTTTTTTCTTTTTTTTTTGAATTGTTTTATGGTGGAGTTTCTCCCAAAGTCCCTCCAAATATAACATAAAAATTTCCAACTCATTGAGTATCCAAAAGACTCACTCAATTGAAAGTTGGATAGAGAACCATAAAAGCAATTTTTTTTTTTTGACAATACACCCCAAACAACCACTGTAATCACTTTTTTTTTCTTCTTTTTACTCCATCATTCCTCCCAAATTTCTATCAAGCTCAAACAATTTTTTTTTATCCCAAAAGAAAATCAACATGTTGATAGGGCATGGGATAATGATATAATTTGATCACGGCTAGGCTAAACATATATGGGTGCTACTGAAAAATTGGGTAATAATTAAGGCTCAACGGGATGACTAGGGATAAATAAATAAGGTTGGCTTGAAAGGCTCAATCGATCCAAAAACTGCCTATATCATTTTCTCAATTAGATTTAGCTTAGGATATCGCCTCAAGAGAAATTCAAACAAATTCTAAGATTTGGGTGAAATTTAAGAAAATCACATATTTCACATGAATGTTCTCTAGATTTACACATAATTCAAAATGTAAGGACTTTCAGTGCTCAATAAATGGATCAATATAATCATAATTAAGATTAACTCACACATCAATTGCAAGTTTAAATAAAATTTGAATTTTCCTAAGAATCGCAAAAATTCACAACCAAGAATGCAATCACGAAAAAAATTATCCAAAAACTTTGGCACCCCCCAAACTTGAATAAAGCAATGTCCTCAATGCGAAAAATAGAAATAGGAAGAAGAAAACTCCCTTGGTTGTAGGATAAGTCCAAAGATGACCTTGATGATTAAACTCTTGAAAGGTGCTCCATTAAAATTAACCTGGATAAAATAGAGAAAAGTTAATCTTTTTTTTTTTGCAAAACGTAAACTTAAAAATAAATAAAAACATAATTAAAATGCTTGGGTTGCCTCCTAAGAAGCGCTTGCTTTATAGTTTTCAGCCAAACTATCTTAGATGTCGCTATTCTGGAGGATGAAGTTCAATGGTGGTCTTCTGCTTATTGTAACGACCTTCAAAGTAGGGCTTCAAACGTTGACCGTTCACTTTGAATGTGCCCTCAGTGTCATGCGCAACTTCAACTGTTCCATATGGGAATACCTGTGTAACTGTAAAAGGACCAGACCATCTAGATTGCAACTTTCCTGGAAAAAGTTTAAGACGAGAGTTATAAAGGAAGACTTTTTGACCAATTTTAAACTCTCTTCTGAATATGTGTTTGTCATGCCATCTTTTTGTACGCTCCTTGTACAACTTAGAATTTTCATAGGCCTCATTGCGAAATTCCTCCAATTCATTCAGTTGCAATAATCTTTCTTCACCCGCAGATCGCATATCAAAATTCAGAAATTTCAATGCCCAATATGCTTTATGCTCTAATTCCACTGGTAAGTGACAAGCCTTTCCAAACACTAGCCTAAAAGGAGACATCCGAATTGGAGTTTTGAACGCTGTCCTATAGGCCCAAAGTGCATCATCAAGTTTTATTGACCAATCTTTCCTAGAGGCATTCACTGTTTTTTCTAAAATTCTCTTCATTTCCCTATTTGAAATCTCTACTTGACCACTAGTCTGAGGATGATAAGGGGTTTCAACCTTATGTGTGACTCCATACTTACTCAAAAATGCTTCAAATTGCTTGTTGTAAAAATGTGTCCCCCTATCACTTATAATTGCCTTAGGAGTGCCAAATCGGGTAAAAATATTTTTCTTCAAAAATTTCACCACAACTTTAGCATTATTTGTTGGTAATGCTACAGCTTTTGCCCACTTAGACACATACTCCATAGCCACTAAAATGTATAAATTTCCATAAGAAGGTGTAAAGGGTCCCATGAAATCAATACCCCAAACATCAAATAATTCACACACAATAATGTTGTTTAAAGGCATCTCATTTTTTCTCGAAATATTTCCAGTTCTTTGACACCTATCACATGAAGCTATATAGGAGTATGCATCTTAAAAAAGTGTAGACCAATAAAATCCAGATTGTAAAATCTTAGTTGCAGTTTTTTTGTGGCACCAAAATAGCCACCTGTCTCTCCATCATAACAATGATGTAGAATGTTTGCCTTCTCTTCATCTGGAACACATCTCTTTATGACCTGATCTTTACATACTTTAAACAAGAAAGGTTCTTCCCAAAAATAATTTTTAACATCAGAAAAGAATTTTTTCTTCTGTTGATATGATAATTCAGGAGGAAAAACATTACTTACCAAATAATTTACAAAGTCAGCATACCAAGGAATTGACTTGATGGAAAAACTGTTCTCATTAGGGAACTCTTCCAAAATTGGTCTTACCTCTTCCTTTGAATTTGGAATTCTTGATAAGTGATCTGCAATTAGATTTTCAGTCCCCTTCTTATCTTTGATTTCCAAATCAAATTCTTGCAGCAGTAGAATCCACCTGATCAACCTGAGTTTTGATTCTTTCTTTTCAAGCAGATACTTAAGAGCAGAGTGGTCAGAATAAATTATAACTTTTGAGCCAATTAAATAAGAACGAAATTTATCAAAAGCAAATACTACCGCCAAAAGTTCCTTTTCTGTTATTGAATAATTCAATTGTGCACCTGACAAGGTCCGACTGGCATAGTATATGGTTTGAAAAATTTTATTCTTCCTTTGTCCCAAAATAGCTCCTATTGCAGAATTGCTAGCATCACACATTAGCTCAAAAGGTAAATCCCAATTTGGTGCTATTATAATTGGTGCTGATATTAACTTCTCCTTTAAAGTGTTAAAAGCATGCATGCATTCAACGGAAAAATTAAAAGGAGCATCTTTTTCCAAAAGATTAGAAAGAGGTTTAGCAATTTTTGAAAAATCTTTTACAAATCGCCTGTAAAATCCTGCATGCCCCAAAAATCCTCTGACAAGTTTCACAGATGTTGGCGGAGGTAATTTTGCAATGACCTCCACTTTGGCTCGATCGACTTCTATTCCGTTTCGAGAAATTTTATGCCCGAGCACTATTCCTTCCTGCACCATAAAGTGACACTTCTCCCAATTCAAAACAAGGTTAGTCTCCTCACATCTTTATAAGACCAAAGCCGAATTATTTAAACAAGAATCAAATGATAGGCCAAAAACGGAAAAATCATCCATGAAAATCTTAATATATTTTTCAACCATATCAGAGAAAATAGCCATCATGCATCTTTGAAAAGTAACTGGTGCATTACAAAGACCAAAGGGCATTCTTCTAAAAGCAAAAGTACCATAGGGACAAGTGAAAGTAGTTTTCTCTTGATCTTCTGGTGCAATAGGAATCTGATTATACCCCGAATATCCATCCAAAAAGCAATAAAATTCATGCCACCCAGTAACTGTTCTAGTTGGAATCATTTAATTTTCTGTAATCCATACACACACGCCACCCAGTAACTGTTCTAGTTAGAATCAATTCATTATTGTCGTTTTTCTGAACAGTCATACCACCTTTCTTTGGCACAACTTATACAGGACTTACCAAAGAACTATCAGAGATAGGATAGATGATATTTGCATCAAGTAGCTTAATTACCTCAGCTTCAACTACTTCTTACATCTTCGGGTTCAAACGCCTCTGAGGTTGGATAGTGGGTTTATATTGCTCTTCCATCAAAATTTTGTGCATGCAAATTGAAACATTAATTCCCTTGATATCAGCTATTTTCCATCCAATTGCACATTTATGCTCTCTTAATACTCTAAGCAATTTCTCCTCCATCAAATCTGTCAAAGAAGAAGATATAATTACTGGTAAAGAAGAAACTCCATCTAAATAAGCATATTTCAAATGAGAAGGTAAGGGTTTAAGTTCAAGAATTGGAGGCTCTTCAATTGGTGGAATTGCCTCCATGAAATTTGCATACTCCTTTATCTCCTCATTCTGAATATCTTTGTCCCTTAGTTGAATCAGACATGCTTCAAGTGGATCTTCAAAAATATTTTCCTGAAAAACCTTATTCACCAACTTGTCAACTGTCTCAACTCTAAAACAAGAATTATCATCAGATGGATATTTCATTGCTTTAAAAACATTAAATGAAATAAGATCATCTTGAACTCTAAGGATCAACTTCCCCTGTTGTACATCAATAAGAGCTCTTCCTGTTGCTAGAAAAGGTCAACATAAGATAAGTGGTACCTCAAAATCTTCCTCCATGTCAAGAACTATGAAATCTGCAGGAAAGATAAATTTGTCAACTTTTACCAAAACATCTTCCACAATACCTCTCGGATATTTAATTGATCGATCAGCCAGTTGAAGTGCCACTGTGGTTATTTTTACCTCGCCCAATCCTAATTTCTTGAAAACAGAATAAGGCATCAGATTAATATTTGCACCTAAATCACATAATGCTTTTTCAAAGTAAGAATCCCCAATAGTGCAAGGAATAGTAAAACTCCCTGGATCTTTTAATTTAGGAGCAATTTGTTTTGTAGGATGGCTGAACACTCCTCAATTAACTTCACAATTTCATAATCCTCCAATTTCCTTTTGTTTGCCAAAATCTCCTTCAAAAATTTTGCATAACTAGGCATTTGCGCTAAAGCATCTGCAAAAGGAATGTTAATGTGCAATTTTTTAAATACATCAAGAAATTTAGAAAATTGCTTATCTATTTTGTGCTGCTGGAGTCGCTGAGGGAATGAAATTGGTGGCACATATGGCTTGAGATTATCTGGAAAAATTTTACTCTTACTTGTCTCCTTCGATTGTTTATTGACTACCTCTTCTTTGTCTCTGACAATCTCTTCTTCTCCTACTTGTTTACCGCTTCTCAGGGTAATAGTCTTTATGTTTTCAATTGGATTTTTCTCTATGTTGCTCGGCAAAGAACCCTGTTGTCTTCTTGACATCATGCTTGCTAACTGACCCACTTGCATCTCCAGATTTTTGATTGAAGCCTCTTGGTTTTGAAATCTCACATCCGTGCTTTTGATGAAGTTATGAGTTGTGTTAGCAAGTTTGGTGACTATGTCTTCCAAATTTGACTTTGTCTCTTCTGATTGTTTGAATCCCGGTGGTCTCGTCACATTCTGATTGTTCCATGAAAAATTTGGATGATTGCGCCATCCCGGATTGTATGTGTTGGAGTAGGGATTATTCTGCGACCTGTTAAAATTCCCAACAAAGTTAGAATTTTCACTAGGTTGTTTGAAAGTATTACTGTTGGAGAAATCTTTCCAGAATATTTTGAAGCTGACAAAACGTTTCTATCAGTCTAAGTCTGGATACTTGGAGACCGACAGTTTAAAGTCTGAAGACTTTGTAATCACAAGACTTAAGACTCAAGACTCAAGACTCAAGTCTATTCTCGCTGACAGTCTTTCTGATCCAGTGACGAAGGAAATCCAAAGCCGAAGTATATGGTTAAGGATTCGATCCTATCCTCTGGAAAAGATTCCTTAGTTGGATAATCATTTCAGATTCTTTGATTCTTATTTAAGATCGATTGAAGATCCGATGGTCGACGAAATATTCTTGGAATGTTCTATTCTTGGAAACCAAGATCCTGATTGTATGGGCGAATAGGATTGATGGGCTATCATCAGGTTCCTTAAATAGCTCGGATGATCTTCTTGATTGATTCCGTCCAACGGGTAGATTGGAGGAATTCCTTTGGTAAGTGCCAACGGCTATGATGGCATAAAGGAGTATAAAAGGAAGACTTTCTAGTTGTTTTAAGGGTATGATTGATAGAAAAATTCCAGAGTCTGAAGAACCTTGATTGTTAGTCGATACAGTTCGAGCGAAATTGTATACACAGAGAGTGTTTATACTTGGTGACACCTTGAGCGAGTGTGGTAGATCATCTACACCTAGAAATCAAGGAAGATCAACACTGTAACATCTTTTTGATCATAGTGGAATCCAGCCGATTGGCTGTCAGTGCAGAAGAGTGGATGTAGGCTTGAATCAAGCCGAACCACTATAAACCGCGTGTTCAATTCTCTCTTTCCTTTACTCAGTCGTACGATTGATTTTTCATTATTGCAAATCCTTTAACTATCTAAGTATTGTGCAATCTTCAAGAAAATTTTTATATACCTATTCACCCCCCTCTAGGTACTCGTACTAGCTATATCAATTGGTATCAGAGCTCGTGTTCTTACTTTATTTGAAGTGTTTTACTTCAAAGTAAAAGATCCATGGCTAGTATGCTAGCACCAGGGCTGGTGGAAGGGCAAAACAATACCAGACCACTCTGCTTTGATGGAAAAGATTACAACATCTGGAAAAACAAGATGAAAGCTTTTCTACGGTCAAAGGATCCTCTGGAATGGGATGTGGTGGAAAGAGGAATTACTCCTACTGCTGCATCAGTATCCGAAAGAGGGAAAGAAACTGTTGATACCAGCGGAATGTCTCAAGAAGAAATAAACAAGAGACAAGCACTCGATGCAAAAGCAATTTACTCTTTATATTGTGCTTTGTCACCAACTGAATATAACAGAATATCTTCTTGTGTTATAGCAAAAGAAGTCTGGGATAGATTACATATCACTTATGAAGGGACAGACCGAGTGAAGGAGACCAGAATTAACATTCTCCTTGGTCAATATGAAGCCTTCAAAATGAAACCAGGAGAATCTATAACTGACATGTTTAGCCGTTTTATAGATATTGTCAATGGTCTTGAGAATCAAGGACAGAAAATTTCTGATCCTATGAAGGTGAACAAGCTACTGCGTGGACTCTCCAAGGATTGGAATCATATAAAGACTTCAATAAGAGAGACGCAAAGAATTATGCCATTATCTGTAGACGAGCTGATTGGAACTCTTCAGTCTTACGAAGTGGAACGAATTAATGAAGACGAAGATCCAAGAGGTAAGAAATCCATTGCATTAAGATCTAATGATGATTCTGATGATACAGATTCTGAAGAAGATCTGGACGATGAGGAGCTTGCTCTTATGATTAGAAGGTTCAGAAAGCTGAATAGAAAAGGAAGAAGGTTCAACTCAAAGAAACAAAGTTTTCAGAAACAGCAAACCAAGTTTGTTGATAATGAGGAACCAAACAAAGATGTAGTTTGCTTCGAATGTAAGAAAAAGGGACATATCAAACCCAATTGTCCTCTCCTGAAGAAGAAGAGAGGAAAAGCTGAAAAGTCTCGAAAAGCTCTCAAAGCCGAAACCTGGAGCAATACAGAGTGTGAAGAAAGTGACGAGGAATATGCCAACCTGTGTCTGATGGCACAATCAGACTCAGACTCTAGATCAGACTCAGACAGTGAATTTGAGGTAAGTGATTATAAAATCCCTGTCAAAGTATCTAAATACATTGATGAACTATGTTTTAGTCTTAAGACTTCTCTCAAAAAGATTTCCGAACTTAAGAAGGAAAACTTAGTTTTAAAACAAAAGGAAAACATTTTAGAAGAAAAAGTGAAAAGTTTAAACTTGAATGTTTCTACTCTTAAAGAGAATGAAGATAAACTTTCAAAAGAGAATGCTTTCTTAAAAACTGATTTATCAAATATTTCAAAGAAATTTTCAATAGGATCTGAAAAACTTGAAAAAGTTCTTTCAGTTCAAAGACCTTACTTTAATAAGTCTGGTCTAGGTATGACAGCAGAAATAATCCCTTTGATTGATTTTCCAAAAGTAAAAGAAAGAATTAAGAAAAAACCGTCAAAAGAGGCTTACAAAAATCATTTCAAGAAAGTCTTTGTAAAGTCTATAGGTTGAAATGCTCTAAGGTGTTCAAAGTGTAACAGTCAAGATCATTTTGAAAAAGAGTGTCCTATGGTTTGGAAGCCTGTTAAGAAAGTATGGCCTAATAATGCTTATCCTACTAACACTAAAGGACCCAAGAAAATTTGGGTACCAAAGAAAGCTTGAGACTCCCTTTTGAATGCAGGTCTCTGTCAAAAAGAAGGTAAAGTGGTATCTTGACAGCGGATGTTCAAGACACATGACAGGAGACCCAAATTGCTTCATAAAGCTTATTCAAGTAAATGGTGGAAAAGTTTCATTTGGAGGAAATAGCAAAGGAAGTATTGTGAGATTCGGAACTGTGAAAATTGGAAATCTCACAATAAGCAATGTCTCTCTAGTGGAATGACTCAATTACAATCTTCTCAGCATTAGCCAATTGTGTGATACTGGTTTCAAGATCTCCTTTCAAGAAGGCATATGTTCTGGAATTAGTAAAGATTCGACTCAGTCTTTCATGGGTCGAAGGCATGGAAATATCTACCTCCTTGATGTAAAACCAAATGAAGCACAATGCCTAATCTCAATTCAAGATGAAGCAGTCTTATGGCACAGAAAGCTTGGCTATATCAACATGAAGCAATTAGCCAAAATCTCATCTAAGAAACTTGTTCGAGGACTACCTAAATTACCATATCAAAAGTCTGATTCATGCACTCCATGCATTCTGGGAAAGCAGTTGCTTCATATGGATCTCTTCGGACCAACAAGAACCCAGAGCATTGGAGGTTGCAAATGCTTTATTTTGAAAAATGCAAATGATCGAGTTGGTAAGTTTGAAGAAAGATCAGATGAAGGCATCTTCCTTGGATATTCTACATCAAGCAAAGCCTACAGAGTCTATAACAAGAAAAGCCAGTCTATGGAGGAATCAATGAATGTCAAATTCCAAGACTCAACGCAAGATGAATCCAGCCAGACTCAGTATGAAGAGTCTGAACCCGCTCTAGACCTTCCAATGTCTTCAACTCAAGAAGCATCTCAGACTTTGGAAGTCCAACATCAAGATGCTCATGAAGATTCAAATAAAGAAAGAGATCATCAACTAGGCAAATCAACTAGTAACTGGAAGCATAAATCCAGTCATCCTAAAGATCTCATTATCGGCGAAATCAATGAAGGAATCCGCACCAGATCAAAAAGGCATGAAGAATCTAGTGCTGTGGCTCTCATTTCTGAAATTGAACCAAAAAGCATAGAAGAAGCTTTATCTGATGAAAGTTGGATCGAAGCTATGCAAGAAGAACTCAAACAGTTCAACATCAATGATGTCTGGGAATTGACATCTAAACCAAAAGGTAAAACTGTTATTGGAGCCAAATGGGTATTCAGGAACAAGATGAATGAAGAAGGAAAAGTCGTACGAAACAAAGCAAGACTCGTGGCCAAAGGATATATGCAAAAAGAAGGAATAGAATATGACGAGACTTACGCACCAGTAGCAAGGTTAGAAGCTATTCGTCTATTACTTGCGTTTGCTTGCTATAAAAATTTCAGGTTATTCCAAATGGACGTCAAAAGTGCATTCCTAAATGGATTTATCCATGAGGAAGTTTATGTGGAACAACCACCTGGGTTTGAAGACCCAAAGAAACAAGACTCAGTCTTCAGACTGAAAAAGGCCTTGTATGGTCTAAAGCAAGCACCTCGAGCTTGGTACGACGTACTAAGTAAGTTTTTATTACGAATGGTTTTGTCAAAGGTAAAGTAGATACTACTTTGTTTATCAAAAAGGAAAACAAAAGCTTTTTACTTGTTCAAATATATGTGGACGATATTATTTTTGGATCATCTAATGAAAGTCTATGCAAGAAATTTTCTAAGTCTATGCAGGATGAGTTTGAAATGAGTATGATGGGAGAGCTAACATTCTTTCTTGGACTCCAAGTGAAACAAATGAAGGAAGGAACTTTCATTCATCAAGAAAAATATGCGAATGATCTTGTCAAAAGGTTTGGATTGGAAAAGTGCAAAAAGACCGACATACCAATGTCATATTCTCAGAAGATAGACAAGGATGAAGAAGGGAAGAAAGTAGATCAAAAGCTGTACAGGAGCATGATCGGTTCACTTCTTTATCTTACCGCTTCTAGACCTGATATTTTGTTAAGTGTTTGCATCTGTGCTAGGTTTCAATCAGATCCTAGAGAATCACATCTCATTGTCGTGAAACGTATTATCAAATACGTTGCTTCATCTTCAAGCATCGGTCTTTGGTATACAAAAAGGGGAGACTTTAATCTTCTAGGATACTCAGATGCAAATCTGGCCGGTTGCAGAGTCGATAGAAAGAGCACTTCTGGAACTTGTCAACTGCTTGGAAACAGGACAGTGTCTTGGTTTTCAAGGAAGCAAAGCACTGTAGCTCTCTCAACGACAGAAGCAGAGTATGTAGCTCTTGGAAGCTGCTGTTCGCAAATTCTATGGATAAAACAACAGCTACAAGACTTTGGCATTGAAGACTCATGCATAGAAATCAGATATGACAACACCAGTGCGATCAATCTCACCAAAAATCCAATCCTTCATTCAAGAGCAAAGCATATTGAGATTCGACATCACTTCATTAGAGATCATATTCAAAATGGAGAAATCTCGATTCAATTTGTTGATTCGAAGAGTCAACTAGCGGATATATTTACAAAGCCTTTGGAGAAAAATCAATTCGACTTTATCCGTTCAAGACTCAACATTTTGAAGCTTGAAGAAGTTAAAGTCTAGAGACTCACCAACTCTAAGACTCTAATCTCTCAGACTTTAAATTCTGAGACTCAAACATTCATGGCTAAAGACTGTAAGTTGCTATTTTATCTAAAAGGTACGAATTCTCGTTTAGTTATTTTATCTAAATTCGAAAAGGTACGATCTTTCGTTCGGTTATAATCCGTGTGAAATTCGAAAACTTGTCTTTTTAAAAGGGATTAATTTTGGCAGTTATTGATTTTGAAAAGGAAGTGTTCGTACACTTTCCTTGTACCGATTGAACTTCCCCTTTCAAAATTGAGTTATATATATACAGTTTTTCTTCGCCCAATCTTCAAAACCCTAAAAGGCACTCTCCTCCCGATACTGTTTCTACTTCTTGTTCGTCGTCGAGGAAGTGGTCATTTTTCTTGGGAAAGCAAGTGAAGGAATCTTCCAATAGACAAAGAAAGATGTCGTCTTCGAGGAAATCATCAAGAATTGCAAGCAGGGGACCACAAAGAATGGAGAAGGGACCGACACATTTTGATCTCACCGAGGAGGAAGACTTATCAAGTCAGCGACAAAGTCCGATTCGCTCTCATCCACGTCATTCAACGCCTCCTGCCTCACAAAGTGCAAGTCAACATCTGGAAGAAGAGATAATCGAGGAAGCCGACCCAGTAAGAGTCCAAACTCCCTCATTTATTTATAAGCTTTATCGTGCGTTGAAAAGCACCGGTACTCCATTGAACTATATAGATGACTTCCTTAAGGACAAAGATTATGGGAATGAGTATCTTTTTCTGCGAAAAATGGAGGAATTGGGAGTTGCTCCGAAAGGAAAGGCAGAGGAGGCACTTGCGAACATTCCAAGTGACCCTCGTTTGCCAGGACAAAATCTGATTGAAGGGAACGATGATGACAGAATGTTCCTTGAATTTCAACCTAGAATGGGTGTGGCAGCAAAGGTGAAAGGAAATCGGATGGATTTGTTCAAATCAAAGGAACAGGAGAATGTGTATTTCAGACTGTTGAAAAGAGGGGTGATAAACCCTAGAAGTGTCGATTTTGACTTCCTGGACGCCATCAACATGAACTTAAGAGAAAAGTTGAATTTGCTTCAACTTGAGAATTTTTGCTCTGACTCTATGGACGGGTATGCTCAACTGACCGCTTATTTCTATTCAAATCTTAGCTTTTTGGATGCGAATAGAATTTCATTCAGTGTTCGAGACCAAGTCTACGTGGTAGATGTGAATATGTTGGCGGACATAGTGGGAGTTGAACGAGGACGATATTTACCAATCAAAGTCTCACTTGCTCATACTACTCTGGATCTTGTCAAAGATAGGGACGCAGAGAAGAAAATTACTTACTCAAGGATGAATGCCATCAACATCGTGCTTCATAAAATTGTGATCAACTGTCTAAGACCGAAGTCTACGTCAAAGACTTCCGTGTCTCTTTCTGAAGCAAAGTTGATGTACGCGATCAACTCAGGACGGAAGTTCTCTCTCCCGCACACTATTCTCTTCCATATGTACAGAGCAATGTCGAAAGACAAAGGACAATTGCCTTATCCTGGTCTGGTGACCAAGATCTTCAGACACATAAATATTGAACCGCCACAAACACTTTGTGTTTGACCGTGTGATAAGATGGTGGTAGGTTTGAAGATGTTAACGAAGATGCGTCTGCAAGAACTTTCCAAGGCAATGGAGAAATTCAGAGTGAAATCTCCAATTCAGTCTGCTTCAAAGAGAAAAGGAAAGGAGGCCATTGGTGCCCCATCGAAAAAGAAGAAAAGAACTCTCATCCTGGAGGATGAAGATGAAGAGGATGAAGATCCCACTATCCATGCACTGACAAGAACCAGACGCTCTGTGTCTCAACCGACAGAACTTCAGCAAGACAGAGAAGAAGAAGAGCAGAGAGAGAAGGAGAAAGAAGCTGAAGAAGAAGGAGAAGGAGAAAAAGAAAAGTCTGCTGATGAATCTGGAGAGAAGGGAAATCAAGAGCATGATCATCACTCTTCCCCTTTCGATGTCTTAGAGACAGGGGAAGTTAGCGAGCAAGAGAGGTCCACACCTCATGCTGCTGATAGTGAAGGTCTAAGACAATCTCTAGAAGACCCAGAAGAAGTTTAGGTCTCTCAATTGCCTGAAGAAGGACACGATACGTCGACTCCAAATCTGCAGGAATATACAGAAGCTCCATCGTTTGCATTTACTCCATCTGAGAAAGTTCATGCAAGTACACAGATGGACAACTCAGCAGATTTTCGTCGCATCATGGATATTCTTCTGGAAATGCGTGGGCAGATACATGCTCCGGACTGTGAAATTCAAGCCATGAAGAAAGCTGGACAAGCATCTTCAGTCACCCTGGAGGATAAAATGAAAGACCTCACTCTGCAACTTCAAGCCAATGCCAAAGGAGAGGAGGTAGCTCAACTAAGGGAGGACGTGAAGCGGCTAGAAGGCGTAGTCCAGTCCATGGGAGATTTCCAGATCGTGCGCATTCCCAAGCAGACATGACTCCTTTCTCACCTTTTTTAATGATGACAAAAAGGGGGAGAACCAATTTGAACCAACAACTTTCAATATCTTTTAAAAACTTTTGACTTTAGTGGTTATGTTTATTTTTGAGTATGACTTGAGAACTTGAACTTGGGTGTGAATTTAAATTTGACTGAATTGGCTGTGGATTCTGATGCTTGACTGGTTGCATTTATATCAAGTGTTGTTATATGGTATTACTCATGAAAGACTAACCAATTTTCTGTGAATGCAGAGTCTGGTTGTTTTATTAATCTTTATGAGTTAGCCATATTGCTTGAGAAATGTTTTTGCAGGTCAAAGTTGTTTAAATCTACAAGAAAGTTTTGTCACCATCAAAAGGGGGAGATTGTTAGAGAAATCTTTCCAGAATATTTTGAAGCTGACAAAACGTTTCTATCAGTCTAAGTCTGGATACTCGGAGACCGACAGTTTAAAGTCTGAAGACTTTGTAATCACAAGACTCAAGACTCAAGACTCAAGTCTATTCTCGCTGACAGTCTTTCTGATCCAGTGATGAAGGAAATCCAAAGCCGAAGTATATGGTTAAGGATTCGATCCTATTCTCTGGAAAAGATTCCTTGGTTGGATAATCATTTCGGATTCTTTGATTCTTATTTAAGATCGATTGAAGATCCGATGGTCGACAAAATATTCTTGGAATGTTCTATTCTTGGAAACCAAGATCCTGATTGTATGGGCGAACAGGATTGATGGGCTATCATCAGGTTCCTTAAATAGCTCGGATGATCTTCTTGATTGATTCCGTCCAACGGGTAGATTGGAGGAATTCCTTTGGTAAGTGCCAACGGCTATGATGGCATAAAGGAGTATAAAAGGAAGACGTTCTAGTTGTTTTAAGGGTGTGATTAATAGAAAAATTCCAGAGTCTGAAGAACCTTGATTGTTAGTCGATATAGTTCGAGCAAAATTGTATACACAGAGAGTGTTTATACTTGGTGACACCTTGAGCGAGTGTGGTAGATCATCTACACCTAGAAATCAAGGAAGATCAACACTGTAACATCTCTTTGATCATAGTGGAATCAAGCCGATTGACTGTCAGTGCAGAAGAGTGGACGTAGGCTTGAATCAAGCCAAACCACTATAAACCGCGTGTTCAATTCTCTCTTTCCTTTACTCAGTCGTACGATTGATTTTTCATTATTGCAAATCCTTTAACTGTCTAAGTATAGTGCAATCTTCAAGAAAATTTTTATATACCTATTCACCCCCCCTTTAGGTACTCGTACTAGCTATATCAATTACCTACCTGACACTCTGTGCTAACATGTCCTCCACCACAAAAATCACATGTCAAATTGTGAATTTTCATGGCTGAAACACTCATATTATCTAGCTTTTTGTTGAGTGTTTCAAATTGTGCAGCAATTGCAGCAAAAGCATCAACTTCATGAACTCCACTAACTTTTTGCATTGGTAATCTCTCAGTAGGCCACTGATAACTATTGGACGCCATCTCTTCTAATAAATTGTAAGCTTCTTCTGGTGTTTTATTATTTAAAGTCCCCCTACAACTGCATCAATCATAGAACGAAGATTTGCACTTGAGCGATTATAAAAAATTTGTACCTACGTCCATACGGGTAGTCCGTGATGTGGGCATCTCCTAAGAAATTCTTTGAATCTTTCCCATGCTTCATATAATGATTCATTATCCATTTGCATAAAATTAGTAATATCGTTACGCATCTTCGCAGACTTTGCAGGTGGAAAGAACTTACCAAGAAATTTCTAAGCCATATCATTCCATGTAGTAATTGATCCTGCAGGAAGAGAAGAAAGCCAACTTTTAGCTTTATCTCTAAGAGAGAATGGAAATAATCTCAATCTAATAGCATCATCTGTAACTCCATTATATTTAATGGTGTCACAGATTTCAAGAAAAGCATCGATGTGAGCATTTGGATCATCGCTTGGTAGCCCACTGAATTGCACTGATTGTTGAAGCATCTGAATAAGTGACGGCTTAATCTCAAAGTTGTTTGCTTGAATTGCAGGTCTTCTGATACTTGATGTGGCACCTTGAACTGTTGGCGCAGCATAATCTCTTAAGAGTCTACGTGAATTTTCATTCTCACCGTCTGCCATCTTAGCATGATTTTTCTGTTCTCTTAGTCGCCTTTTGAATGTACGCTCGATTTCTGGATCAAGCTCAATAAGTTCCCCTTGTTGGCTATGTGTCATAAACCGATGTACACCCTGAAAAATAAAAACAAAACGAAAGCTAGATTAAATTTAGAATTATCTGGTATCAATATTAATTAGTATTAAACAAACGATCCCCGGCAACGGCGCCAAAAACTTGTTCGTGAAATTCTAAATGCAAGTGCACGTATCGAACAAGTAATATAATGATGAGAAAAAGTATCATCCCACGGAGATCAATGATTAATAAACTAATTAAATACTAAAATAGATTAATTCTAAAATTTATCTAACAAATCAAAATATAATTTAGAATAAATTAAAAACAAAACTTGAAGACTAAATGCAGTAAAATCAATCAGATAAATATGTTAGAGCATCCGATTTCACCATAACCACTAGATATGAATTTCAGATTGTTGTGAATACAAGAACGATATCAAACATGTGATAGCAGAATTTCCTAATCTATTTACTATCCTATCTCTAGGTATAGCAAACCTACTCAGCTTATTAATCCACTATATCTCTATGTGAATTAAAATAAACATGAGTGCATTAAAAACTATGAATATTCCCGGTTTACAATGAGTCTTTTGGATCACCTTATCACCGAAAGCTACACAAATAATGCGGTATATTTCTAACCACGTTTAATTCATGGTTATATATTATAACGAACAATTGCATATTATCACCTCTCAGTCTCAAACATGAACATCAAATCATTTAAGTGGTGGCCAATCACTCAAAAGCGGTAAACACAATAATATATAACTCATATAAATGAAATCAATTGTAAAACATAAAAATCATGAAATTCATATCATCATGGTTAGGCTACATTGTAGCCCTAACAAAAGAAAATTAGAACATAGTAGAATAAGAAATAAAAATAAAAATATAGATCAAACCCAGCATCTTGAATCAACGAACAAGAATTCTGTCACCACTTTTGTCTTCTCTTCAAAATACTTGAAAAACTCTCAGAACAATGAAAAACGATCTAACCCCCCTTCTCTCTGAAAAAACCCTAGCTGCTCTCTCTGTCTCTATTTATAGGATATATCTAAGATATCTATCTCCCAACGCTTGCAGATAACATTAGGGAACAAAATCAAGAATTTCCTGATTTGATATTTATCTTCCACTGCTGCTTTTATTTGAATTCCTGATAATTGCCATTCTTTTCCTTATCTTCTCCATATCTCATTATTCTGCATAAACAAGGAAAATTCAAATAATCAGAAGGAAATCCAAATATTTTCTCATAGATAATGCATTAATTGTTGCCTAAAATAGGTAAAATAACATCTATACGAACCAAATGTCGTCGATCACGCTCCTATCAGAGCTCTCATGCACCCACGTGTGACGTCTAAGTGTGTGGCGCGTGTAGCACATGTGCCATTGAGCCAGACGGCTTCCAACCGGTCCGACCGATTGACCGGTCAACAGACAGGTTGAGTCGGGTCGGGTCAGGTTGCCGACCGACGACCAACCAACCAACTACCGGCGGCGGTGACGTCATCAATCACGTCATCTAGCGATTACCAACCATTGGATGACGTCATGGATGAGGTCATCCGTGACGTCAGCATGCGTCGGTTCACCGCGTGTGTGGGTGCGTTCGGTGTTCTCCAGCGATGCTCCACCCACCGTTGGACTCGTCTCGACAAATGCTTTCACCTTATATATTTGAAAATTTATTTTGACCGAAAAAATATTCCCAAAAATGGCCAAAACCGTACGGGTGTACTCGGCCCCAAGCCTGTTCATCGCTTTGGTTTTTTTTCGATGTTTCAGATTGCAATTCCAAGCATTAAACATCCAGACTTTGTAAATTTCATTCTCTTGATCTTGATATCAAATGTTAAACAAGAAAATACGATGAAAAAACAAGGCAGAAATCACAACTTGGCTTTGATACCAATGTAGGAAAAAAGTCGGCAGAAGATGACTTATCTCTTTCCGATGTGCAATGAACAATTTGTCCTGGAACAATCGTTGAATTGCGGATGAATCACGAACAATTTCTTATGGTTTTCTTATGGTTATAGAATTAACCTTTTTCTTGAAAGAAAATGTTTAGTAAATTATTATTTCTGTGTTTTTTATGCTTGTGGCAGATAGTGAATCGCTGTAAGGGATTGCCACTGGCTCTTACAGTCGTTACCAGGTCTCTCCGAGGAAAGGATCGTTCATTCTGGAAAACAAAGCTTTTTGATTTGTCTGAACGACATTCCCTTTTGCGTTCAGGCAGTGACGTTCTAGATTGCCTCAAAAAGAACTTGGATGACTTGGATGGTGACCATTCACTTAAGAAACGTTTCTTGGACCTCAGCTTGTTTCCGGAGGATAGAAAGATTCCTGCCACTACCCTTATTGATATGTGGGTGGAATTGTACAAGCTAGATTTCAGTGGAGTGCGTGCCCTTGCTGAACTCAATGAACTCGTTTACAGGCACCTAGCTGATCTCATAGTCATTGGGTATGGCTCTGATTAAGTTCGTTTTGTTCTCTCATTCTAACTTTTCTAGTTTCTACTGCTCTAAGAGTGCCTCATCAGATTATAGTTGGTGGATGATTAGTGTTTCCTGATACGTGACAATTATAAACATATGTGAAATGGACAAAGGCCTGATTAGATCTTTGTGCCGAGATTGAGAGTAATTTATGCACAATCAACTTTCTGTATCCCCAAAAATGGGCATACTAGATATTTGAATCCACACCACAATTACTGCATCCGACCTTCAGCCATAGTATGTTCCGCATTGTAAAGTTCAAATGGATTATACGGAGGCCTGTAAAGAACTTTTCAATCTCCTGACTCAATTTCTCAAACGTGGCAAGGATCTGATACTAGTAAATTAGTATCATCAAATGCCTTACATTAGATTTTAGCACAAGAAACTCAACTGCAAATGCTTATATTTGAGTGTTTGATTGCATACATACAGGGAAGATTCAATTGAGGACGAAGATTGGTGACCACTATGCTATGCAGCATGATCTGCTAAGAGATCTGGCTATCTTGGAGTGCAACCAGGGGGAAATAGAGAAAAGAGAGGCTTATTTTGGACTTGACTGAAAATAATTTTCCTGATTGGTGGAGCGAGCAAAAGCAATTGACTCTCGACGCTCATCTAGTGTCCATCTCCACAGGTTGGGAACTCTCTCTCCCTCTCTATCTCTTTCTCGATGACCTGTACGGAAAAATTCAGTAGGTCGATAATTAATTTACCTTTTAACCTTCAATGTTCGTAATGTAGATAAAACATTCTCAAGACCTTGGCCAAATCTTCAATTGCCTAAAGCTGAGGCTCTGGTCTTGAACTTTGAGATCAACATTTGAACCAAAACTTATGATTTGCCCAAATTCATTGAGAAAGTATATAAGCTCAAGGCCTTGATAGTAACAAACTATAGTTTCTCTCCAGTTGAGCTGTGCAATTTCCATGTCATCGGGTCCAATTTGAGGAGGATGAGGCTTGAACGCATCACGGTTCCTTTCGTAAGCATGGGACAGCTATGCTTGCACTGTTTGCAAAAGATATCCTTTTTCATGTGCATGATGCCAAAATCTCCGATACAATACCAAACTTAGTGGAGCTCCACATCGACGATTGCAACAATCTTATGGCATTACTGGATGACATGTGAGATAAAACTTTTGAAGAAGCTTAGCATCACAAACTGCCATAATCTATCTACACTCCCTAAACAGATTGCGCAGTTGGCGTCCCTTGAAGTGGTTAGGCTTAATTCCTACACAAACTTGTCAGAGGTACCGGACTCAATTAGAACCCTCCAAAAATTGATATCTCTCAATGTATCATATCTCTCAATATATTTGATTGTTTGAGCTTGAGCACCTTGCCCGATCAAATTGGTCAACTAGTTAATATCAAGAGCATGAACATGAGAGGATGTTTGACGTTGTCTAAGCTACTAGGGTCGATCATGAGGCTGAGGAACTTGAGGAAGGTGGTCTGTGACGAAGAAAAAGAAGGCTTGTGGGTGCCTCTCCAGACCACTCTCAATAGCTTGAACATAATAGCATCCGACCAAATATATATATATATATATATATATATATATATATATATATATATATATATTTATAATACATCTGAAGAAGAAGAGGCCAACTTAAATTGGCTGAACGATTAAGAAGAGGGTGATCAACCAATGATCTCTGAAGTTTTTTTTCACGTTAAATATTGTCTTTGAAGTATATTTTTTAGTATTTATATTTTTTGGTTGTTTGTTGAATTTATTTCCTGCTGGACTGTGCACTTTTTTTTTTTTTTATGTGAATGGCCGAGGTATTGCTGACTAGACCAAATAATTGATGAGTAGCGCCACATCATTTTTTTTAAAATTTTTCCAGAATTTTTTTTTCCTTCTATTTTTTCTCCTTCGTCTAACAACGCAGCTGCAAACCATGACCACCGCGTCTCTATCATTACCGTTGTTGCCAACGCCTACATCGCCGCTCCTTACCATCACCACAACTTCAGCATCGCCTTCTCTCTCCCTCTCTCTCACCATATGATACTCTGTATCTCAAATCCGAAGTGCAAACTCAGATTCAAGCCACTGCAACCTCACATTTGAGGTCGTGGCGGCCTTAAACTGGAGGTCGCAACCTCGAATCTGGGGTTATGAGCCTCAGATCTGATGTGAGAGAGAGAGAGAGAGAGAGAGAGAGAGAGAGGTGCTTGCAATGTCATTTGAGCGAAGCTTTTTATGGTGTTTGAGCGCGGCTTTGGTGTGGTGGCAGCTGTCTGAGTGGCGCAGCGGCAAACAATTGTTGTTCAGTGGTGACGTTGCTTCGGCAATGGTGGTGCTGCGTTTCTTTTCGTGAGAGGTGAGGAGAAGGGATGATGCCACATGAAAAACACAGTATACAAGTTAAAGGCAAGTTAACGGCATAAGGTTCTCGTCAATCGGCTGGCGGTGTCAAATTTTTAAGGGAAAATATAAATTGAACCAATTTTCAAAAGTTCAACGTTAGTATGAATAAGAAAAATGTTTGAGAATGATATTAAATATTGAGAAAAAGTTTAAAATCACTTTGTGGTTTCTCTTGATTGGGAAACATTTCTTAAAGACCCAGAAAGATTGAGTTTCGCAATAGTAATGGCCCAAGAAAATGAATATGAACACATATAAAAGATTACTTCTTTTATTATTCCCATTTCTCTTCTTTTGCTCTTTAATACAATCTGCCTTACCTTTTACGAGTAAGTCTAAATTACCTTTTGCTTTTGACTTATTTTTCCATTTAAAATTTTTCTAGAAGTGATTTTTTCTTTCAACTTTTTGCCTTTTTTTATTTCAAATCTTGCAACACATGAAATTTGATTTTTTTTTTGGGAAACTGACACTAAAAATGCCGTAACTTTGTATGATGTTTTTTAATGTCAAATTTTTTTGAGTTATCATTTGAGTGCCATTTTTATAAAAAGACAATCACTTTAATGCTATCGTCAATCTTTGTGGCTATAAAATATAACGTGGCAATTTTTGAACATAAATCTATCCGACGTGGCTCATGGACAAAGTGAGTAAGTATAATTGTTATTAAACAACATCGATTAAAAAATTTGTTTGCCCCAAATTAAAGAATTGGGGCTGAATCACAAATATTTTTAGACCATAACCCTAAATTTAGGAATTGTGGCCAAGAAAAGGGAGGCGACTATAAACAAAAGAAGCTGAGAAGGCTATTTTCGTTACCTAAGCCTTGCTTCCGAAAATCCTAACCTTTATGTAAAAGAAACGAATATTTTCTCGAAGGAGAGAGAATTTGAATATTTTCTTCAAATCCAAACCATTTCTTCAGATCAAAGAGGAGCACCAATAGCAAATCAACTTTTCTTCTCTCATCTGAGACGACAACTCCAACTGCAAAGAGAAAAGCAATGTCCGTTGAGTTCTTTCAAGGCTCGGAATTGCCCTCATTTTCTCGAGGAGGAGAGACAGAGGGGAAATGCCAGAAATTTATGGGCTCATGGCATGCGAAGCGCCTTCTCTTGGTTGCGATAGTGTCACCACCACTAGCGGTAGGAGCTCTTGTAAAGATGAAGGGCAAATTGAACCGATCAAGAAGAGAGAGAAAGCGGTGATGTTTATTCTTTTCTTCGTTTTAGTAAAGAAGATGAAGACCAAGAAGAAGAAGGATAAGAGAAGGCAATTTGGTGAGTTAGTTAAATAGTTGCCAGGTCATCTTGTTGTTTGTCCGTGTTGGAGCTCAATTTTTTTTTAAAAAAAAATCAGCATTGGTATTAAGATTTACTTTTAAAAAAAAAAAAAAAACTACGGAGGATGAATCGCCGGAATTTGTCGGTAGAGGCACTTAAATGATTGTTTTTACCAATGTGAAGTCAAGTAATCACTCGAAAGGTTTTGATACTAAATTGAGGGTTATACCAAAGTTATTGTATTCATTGTCCATTTTCTTAATCTTAAATATATGAAAGTTTACCATTTCCGAGATGCTGACACTTAAATTTAGATATGATTTTTTTGATAAATCTTCAATTAAAATAAAGAAACCCTAAACCTAATGATGCACACACTTTCACCTTTTTAACCCAATGCACATAAAACTTTCACAACATATGGGTATTGACAAATAGATTTGCATATATTTGCATAACTTTGAAAAATTTGAATAATTTTTATAGCATAAAAGTACAAGTAAAAAATACTTCTAGTTTATGCTAGTTGGAAGTAAAGTACTTGCTATTTTCTTTGGTTCAATCTTTGACACCAGCCACCAATTGAGCCCAAACCCCCTAGGATGAAAAGTCCCTGATATATGCGCACATTAGACCCGTGAAAATGAATCACAAATCCGTTTCTTGACTCATATTTGATGGGTTGGATTATTATACGAGTTAGTTATATTTAGTAAATAGGCCGTGTCCCATATGTTGCTGGACCGACCAATCTTATTTTCTTTAATATTTTCAAGTCAGGAATTTTTTCTTTTGATTTTTTCTTCTTCCCATATATTTCTTTCTTCCTTTCTTCTTTCTCCTCCTTCTACCACCAACAATGCAGCTGTAAACCATAACCACCGCGTCCCCACCATCACTGTCATCGCCAATGCCTAAGTCGCAGTGCCTTACCACCACGGACCACTTCATCATCCCCTTTTCTCTATCTCTTATTTCTGAGGTGCAAACTCAGATATGAGCCACTGAAACCTAATGTTTGAGGTCATGGCGACCTTAAATTGGAGCTCGCCAACACAAATCTGAAGTAACGGGCTTCAGATCTGATGAGAGAGAGTATGAATTAAAAATTCAGGAATAATATTGAATATTAAAAAAAAAAAAAGTTCAAAGGTCACCTCGTGTGGTGAAACATTTCTTAGGGACGTGGGGAGATGGACTTTCACAATTAGGTACGGCCCATGAGAACGATTTTCTTTTTTTGGTCGAACATGAAAACGAATTGAACATGTATAAAACATTGCTTCTTTTAAGTCCCATTTGTCCACTTTTGCTCTTTAACACAATGGATCTTACACTTTTCGAACCTAATCTAAAAGTTTTTTTTAAAGTGATTTTCACTTTCAACTTTTTGCCCTTCTTCTTTTTTTTGGGCAAATCTTGCAATAAACACATTTTAAATTTCTCACGCCATTTTGGAATTTATTTCATAAACCGTTAACATTTTGAAACATCTTTCATCAAACATTTCTCAAATCATTTAGGAACTCATTCTATAAATCAGTTTGTAATGTAATACACACTTATAAACTTTCACGGCATCTTTAATAATATTTTTCTCAAATCATTATCAAATAAATAAAAAGTAGTAAATGCCCATTCTGAAGTTATGCTATAAACATTGCTTCTGTTTTTTAGCCAAATCACAATGTGCATATAATATTCCTCATACTTTTCAATTTCAAAATATGAATTTACAAATTCAAAGAAGAGATAACACCACTCACTTAGAATGCCCAAACCAAACAACATGTAACTAAGCTAGCCAATGATATCGTAATCCTAACAATTAAATTAGAATCGACCTTAAAAACAAATAAAACTCTAACTTAACTACGAAATGGCTAAACTACGTATAAATGCTAAGAAAATGACTTATGTGCACTAACAAATCGTTCACCTGAAGTGATTATTCAAATGTAAATGCAACGCATAATTCACCCGCAAAATCCTAAGTTATGCATCCAATATACAAAATGCTATAATCATTACTTTTACCTTTTAGCTAAATCACAATGTGCGTACTTTTCATTTTCAAAATATGAATTTACAAATTCAAAAAAGAGATAATACCACTCACCTAGAATGTCCAAACCAAACAACACCTAACTAAACTAGCCACCAATCTTGTAATCCTAATAATTAAATGAGAATCGATGTTAAAATAGAATAAAACTCTAAATTAATTATGAAATGGCTAAACTATGTACAAATGCTAATAAAAAGACTTTTGCATGCGAATAAATCATTCACCTGAAGCGATTAACCTAAAATTCTTATTCCTACCAAACCGTTGCTCGGAAAGGACTCTGCAAACACTATGACGCCTGGATGCCATAATCCACCATTTCCATGAAATCTCGAAACTCCATAACTCAAAAATTGAACCACATGGCTCAAATTTCTCAAAATTCAGAATTTAAGCCACGAATCCAGGTTTTTCGATACAAAATTGAATCGGCTTGGTGAGACATTCGTGGCAAGAACCCTCTTCTTTCTTCTTTTCCTTTCTTTCCTTTTCTTTTCTTTCTTTATTAGCGAGCTCCCTATCCCAAGTGCCCCTTTTCTTTTTAAATAAGGGTTAATATCTTGAAAAACCTTAAATTTTTATACCTATGATAAATTTATTTCAAACTAATTTTTTGACTATCAAAAACTTTAATCTAGTATGCATTTGACAAATTTACCTTTTGTTAGTTTCTATTGAATTTTATTGTCAAATTATTAAGTTGAATGACACGTAATCTGTTGGTTGATGTACTATTTTGGGATTTTACTCTCTATTTATCACAGTTATACAATTTTTGTATTTTTTTTGGTATTAATCTAATTTAACGGAGGGTATATTTGTTACAAATGTACCAATTTATGATTTTTGGCAGTCAAATAAATTAGTTTATGGTAAATTTATCACAAGTATGTCGTTTAGTGTTTTTTATAGTTAATTTGGATAAATTTGTCACATATGTATCGCTTTAGGATTTTTCATGGTTAAAAACAAATAGTTTGAGGGAAATTCATCACATGTATACTAGTTTAATATATTTCAGGGTATTAACCTTTTAAATAACTTAGGCTCACTTTCTTGCTCTCTTTTGTTGACTTTTCAATTTTTTTTTATCCCACCAAAGGAAAATATTACACGGCCTCCCTTAATGAACTCGGCCACATCCCATTCGATGTCGCTAAAGCTTCCATGTAAGTGTCATGTAACGTTCTCTATTAAGAAACAAAACCAAGAAGGAAGGTTGTTGGGAATAACGGATCCCCAAAAACCGAATTCGACACTAAATCGAACCCCTAAATCAATGCGGAAGCGAAGCCCGGGAAAATCACGTATCACCGATCCTAAAGCACACCACGGATTCGAGCGTGCCTTGTTAGCCACAGATTAAACACCAATGTTGAAGACCGAGGAAGAAATTCTGATTCGATTATGTCAATTTTCCTTGAAAAGTGAAACGGCGTCGCCTTAAGCATTTGGAAGAAAAGAGAGCGTTGGAAGGAGAGGGAGATGTACGTTAATGCCAAGAGGTGTCATCTCTCTCTCTCTCCTCCCTTTTATACCTTCTCCCATCCACGAGCCCTATTCCCATGGGCCGGGCTTTTTGGGCCCAACTTGGGCGGACGGGCCAACTCAGGCCCATCAACAAAGAAAAAATCCATCATCTCCCACTCGCACATGGTAGTCCAAAACCAACATGGGCGGACAGGCCCTACTCAACCCCATTAGAGAAAAATCAATCATAGACTCTCACTTAACATGGTGGGCCGAACAAAATCCTCTTTTCCTCTCTTCAACATTCATACCGGTGAATAATCCGTGCGACCAGCATACTTTGAGAGCTCGTTGCTATACATCCGTTAGGAATATATAGCAGCTCATAATGGACATTACATCCTGAGTAGATTTAGTATGCAGTACCCTAGATCGATCGATCACATTTATATCTCTCATGATCTCTTTTAAACTATGATGTATATATATTGTATTCACAATTATGATTATCCCAAAGACAGTCATAATTGGTTAACCGATGAATACAAAACTACAATGTGATTCTCTAAAATCGATCTTCCTCTTTCCTTCAAACTCTCAATTTCAGTTTAGCTTGCTTTTCTAGAAATGCCCCATTAGATCGAATCAAACTCATGACCATTGGCAACATCCTAAGATAACAAACACTAAATATAAATCTTGAGAATAAGTAAGAGTCATGAGGGGACTAAAAAATTGAGGAACTCTTTTCCTCAAGAGTCTCACACGACATAAAAGTTGAGATCAAACTTTTGCCACTCTTATTGGTCGTCTTATGCATACGTAGTATGAAATACGTATTACGGTATTAACTCCTTTCCCATGGAGTGTATGTCACACCTTCAATACCGTACAGATAATAGTTTAGACATACCCAATGTCTAACTTGAGTTCACGTATCTACTCATTCACAAAATTCATCATAACTCACATCTGGCATCTTAGACAGATAAAGTAAAATATATGGGGTATTTTACTTTCGGACATAGTAAGTATTATGTCCTCATCTTAACACTCAGTTAAGGCGACATACGTGTTTTAAGCTTGAGCTCTCGATTATCACCTAGATAATAAGCTTAAAAACAGTCTCATCTCTATTTATCACACAGTAAATAGAGGCGATTACCCGTTTGAGTGGGCTAATCTTATATCTGTCCGATATACTTCTCAACTTAAAATAATGCACTAAGCATTAAGAAGCATAAAGATCAAACAAATATTCATAGTCATTAATGATGAAAACACAAATTCATCAAATTGTGAACACTTAGGGAAATTACAATATTCAGTACATCAGTCTCTACGCAATCCTAGAGATTTCATATGGCCACAAAAACACATCTCTAAGTATTGGCTTTGTCATAGGATCTGCTACCATTCTATGCGTAGATATGTACTGTAAGTGCACTTCCTTTCGTGCAACCATAACTTTGACAAAATTATACTTGGTATCTATATGTTTGGTCTTGCCATGATATTTTGGATCTTTGGTGTACGCTTTCGCTGCTTGGTTATCACAGTTAACCAATAACAAATCTACAACACTTCCAATAACACCTAAATGATCCAATAATCTCTTAAGCCAAACATATTCTTATACTGCTGCTGATAATGCCACGAACTCATTTTCATCATGGACAAGGCTATACACTTTTGTTTCTTACTGCTCCAACATATGGTGCCATTATTTGGTAAGAAAAACAAAGTCAAAGGTAGATTTTCTTTCATCTAAATCTCCTCCATAATCAACATCATAATAGCCTTAGAGTCGCAGATCCTTTCCTTAATAACTCAGCGTATAATCAGCAGTCCCCTTTAGATACCTCAGTATTTTCTTAACGGCTTTCCATTGTGCTGGACCTGGATTGGAATGGTATCTACTCACTATTCCAACTGTAAAACATATGCCAAGTCTTGTACACATCATAGTGTACATCAAGCTTCTAACAGCACTAGCATAAGGAACATATTTCATCTGTTCCTTCTCTTGTGGAGTCCTTAGACACAGTTTATGGCTCAATCATTCACCTTTTGCAATAGGAGTATCTATGGGTTTACAATCTTGCATACGAAAATCGTTCCAGAACCTTATTTATATAGGTTTCTTGCGAAAGAGACAACGATCTCTTCGAACAATATCTTGAAATTTTAACTCCAAGAATGTATGTAGCCTCACCCATATCCTTCATCTCAAAGTTAGAAGACAACCATCTCTTGACAGTATTAACAAACTCCATATTACTTCTGGCAATTAGTATATCATCAACATATAATGATATGATCACAAATTGATCATTGGATCTTTTGATATATACACAATGATCCTCATCAATCATTGTAAAATCATATGCCATTATGGCATTATGAAAACGTATATACTATTGTCTCGATGATTACTTAAGGCCGTATATCGATCTCAAAAGTCGACATACCTTTTCTTCTTGGCCTTTCATTATGAAACTAGCAAGTTGTTCCATATATTTCTTCTTCTAAATCTCCATTAAGGAAAGCAGTTATTACATCCATTTGATGTAACTCAAGATCCATACTAACCACTATTGCCAAAATAATGCGAATCGAGGTAAATCTCACTACAGGAGAAAATGTATCTTCATAATCAATTCCTTCCTGTTGATTATACCCCTTCGCCACAAGGCGAGCCTTATGCCTTTCTATCGAGCCATCAGCCTTTCGCTTTATTTTGAGAATCCACTTGTTTCCAATAGCTCTGCGTCCTTTTAGAAGATCAACCAGTTCCCAGACTTGGTTTGATTTCATTGACTCCATTTTCTCTTTCATTGCATGAATCCATTTTTCCTTACTAGGGCAATTCAAAGCCTCATTAATATTTCTTGGCTCATCCTCATCTTACGGAGCAATCATAAAAGTTTCCCCTTCAATGTCAAAACGTCGACGGGGAATACTTTGGCAACTTGTTCACCGTATGGGAAATTGCACACTTAGCACATCATTCCCCATTATGCTCCCACTAGGATTAGATAATGATAACGACATGTCATCATATGGTTGCAATTGAGAATGAGTTGAAATTAATTCATCACTTCTCATATTACTCCCACTTGGACGAATTCCACTAATATCATCATCTTGATCCAAGGTTTCAAATAAAGAGTAATCTTCTCCTATTTTGCCATTCTTAGGAAATTCATCCACTGAGAATGTGACATCCCATGATTCAAATTCAGTTATACTCCCACTTTCCTGCTCACCTATGAACACATACCCTTTCGAGTGTTCGGAGTATCTCATGAAAATACTCTTATTTCCTTTGGGACCCAATTTCCCAAACTTGTGAGAGGACTCATGAGTATAGGCAGCATAACCCCATGGCTTAAGAAAACTTAAGTCCGGTGTTCTACCTGTCCATAGCTCATATGGAGTGGAAGTAACTGATTTGGAAGGCACCCGGTTAAGTACATAGGCAGCAGTGTGGCATCCCGGAAATTCAAGGCCGAGCCTTAAGGTGTGTTAAAAATCTTTGATTAGGTAATAGAATTTCTTTTAGCTTATGCCTTAGCCAATTTGTCTTTTAATTTGATGAATTTTGCTTGTGTTGTGGAAATTTAAATTTAAAAGCTTGGCCATATGATTTTAATTTCAATAATTGAAATATCCCAAGACTTTGGCCAAGGTGAAATTTGAATTTAGAAATATTTATAAAAAGGAATTCAAAAAAAGAAGAAGAGAAAATAGGGTTATTTTCGAAATGGGCCTTGGACCCATTAGCCTAAAGCTTGGTGGGCCAAGCTAGTCGGCCATTAGGGCCCAAGAAGGGGAGCTCGACCAGCCCAAGGGGGAATGGCCGGATGGGCCTAAGCCCAAGCCCATTCAAAATTCAAAAAAATAAAGATTACAAGTGGCCAAAGGAAGAGCATGCATTGGTTGGTCATTAGGTGGATCAATCATTGCAAATGATGGGATATGAAAAGAGAGAGAGAAGAGGAGTGGCCGGTTCCTCTAGCTCCATTCGGTCGAGAGAAGTGAGAGGGAGAGAGAGATTTTGAGAGAAAGGGAGAGGAGGGACCGAGAGAGAGGAGGTGGAGCCGAGAGTTGCCGCTGCCCGTCCGCCGTACGTCCGCCTAGTCCGTCCGCCGTACGCCGCCGTTCATCGCTGTTTGTTCATCTTGGAGGCAAGTGGGGTCCTTAACTTCTCTTGCTTGTCTGTTTTGTTGGTTGCATGTTCGGTTTTAGGTGTGATTTGGGCGAAAAACCGAGGTAAGGGTTGGATGTGTTCAAGCTATGTGACTGTTTTCGTTCGGTTTGTGGTAGTCAGTATCTTAGTCGAGCTTGCATGTGTACTTGGAGTGTGATTTTGGCTTCGGTGTCTTCATGAAAGTTGAAGCTAACGTCTTGTAGTATGACATACTCGAATTTCATGGAAAACGATGGTGATATGTGGCGTCAAAAGCTTTGTTATACGGAGACCTCAGATCTGCGAAATCTTCACTGACCTTTTGTTGATTTCTTGGTTGCATGTTGATTTCTGTTGGAGATCTCACTTTGTTGTCTTTTTGAAAGTTGTAGGAAACACCTTAAGCTACAACATACTCAAATTTGAAGCAAAAATAACAATTATAACTTGGTGAATCGGTTAGATCTTTGAGATGGTTGATTCTGGTGAGGTGTACCGAGACACCCGAGATTTCATGGGTCAAAATGGTGACCATAATCTGGTTATTTGACCTAGATCCCTTCATGAAAATTGTAAAGGACACATTGTTACATAACATAATTAAATTTCAGAAGGAACGAAAGAGATTTGATGGGTGAAATCTAAGAAATACGGAGAAGTGTGTTCTGGACGTCGCGGTAGTGGTTCCAGAAGCTTCGTAGGGCTATGGAAATTAATCTAAAAAGAATTTGGCTTAAAGTCCTTAATGAAAAAGGTACGAAAATGTGTTGTCTATCACCCTGTAAAGTTTCGTAATTTTTGAAGACCGAATGGGTATTTTAATTTAATTTATTCAGAAACTGTGCAGTGGGTTTAAATCCGAGAATTTTAGGATGTTTTTGGAGGAAATTGTGAAATTGTGAAAAATACAACTTGGCCACGAATTTTATATAAAATTGTGATCCTATAAATGATTATTGAATATTATGATTTTGGGAAAATCATAAATATTAAATATTTATTTATGAAAATAAATAAATATAATAAAATAATAAAATAATAATAAAATAATGAAATAATAAAATAAAATAGATTTTTATTTGGCCATGGATTCAATTCCATTTGTGTGGCACTTGTGTGATGAGGTCCTTGTACATGCATTAAGTTGGAATACTTATGTGATTAAACTATGACATGTGCATGACATGTGAATTGAAATGCCTATGTAATTAAACTATGACATGTGCATGACATGTGAATTGAAATGCCTATGTAATTAAACTATGACATGTGCATGACATGTGAATTGAAATGCTTATGTGATTAAGTTATGACATGTGCATGACATGTGAATTGAGATGCAAGTGTGATATGTTTGATGCCATGACAAATTGCCATGTTAAATTGAGATAAAAGATAAATGTGGATGAGAATGAGGTTGTGGTGGAGGATGTTGTCTGGTGGCCTGGTGGCGTAATTCCAGAGATTCCCTGGGAGTTTCAGGATGCCCGAAATGTGGGGGGCCGGAAGCCCTGTCGGAGGTTTCTGCCTGAAGGGAGTGACTCGCGATGCCAGGATTGGGGTGCGAGATCCCCGGCTAGAAGGGTAAAGGCCGGAAGCCCTGTCGGAGGTTTCTGCCCGAAGGGAATGCCTCGTGATGCTAGTTGAGATGCGAGATGCCCGGAATGTGGGGGGTCGGAAGCCCAATGGCCATGAGATGGCTGGAATGCTGGGATCCCTGTCAGAGGTTTCCGCCCGAAGGGATGGTGATGATGGTGAATTTGATGATTTGAGAAAAGATAATGTGGGGATCAATTGATAAATAAGAGTGGAAATTGATCTATGATGTGATATGCATGGTGATGCATGGGTAATGATGAGATGATGTGATATGCATGGTGATGCATGGCTAATGATGATATGATGTGATATGCATGGTGATGCATGGCTAATGATGATGTGATATGCATGGTGATGCATGGCTAATGATGATATGATGTGATATGCACGGTGATGCATGGCTAATGATGATGTGATATGCATGGTGATGCATGGCTAATGATGATATGATGTGATATGCACGGTGATGCATGGCTAATGATGATGTGATATGCATGGTGATGCATGGTTAATGATGATGTGATATGCATGATATATGAGATGCCATAATGATGATATATATGCTATGATGATGCATGAATACGCTTGACATCAAAAAGGTAAGCAATGCCTGCATTGTATGATGGTATGCATGGTGCATTGAGTTGTTATTGGATTTCTCTATCTGCTGAGTGGTTGTACTCACCCCTTTTGGGGATAACATTTCAGATTAGCACTATGCCGCTACCTGTTGTTTCGCGTGGGGTATTTTACGGTCTACCGTCTGATGTTGAGGTGGAGTGTACGGAGATAGATTGTCCCTCTGTGCCGGATTGACGTTTATCCGAGTGCGATGCTTAGTTATGTATGATACCGGCCTGGCTAGGGGCCCTGTCATACAAGAGTTCCTGTCTGTGCACGTTCGACGGGATGGAGCGATGCGAGGGATGCTACCGCCGCCACCACCTGACACACCGGGTTGGGTGTGAGACCTGCGCGCGATGAGTAGGAGCCGAGCCTTTTGATGTAGATAATCGACACCTTTGATTGGAGCTTGTGCGCTTGATGTAGAGGGTTGAGAGTTTCTTTTTGAGATTTTAGGCAGGACATGGCAGAGTCCTCGCTTTTCTTGTTTTGTATTGACCCGAGAAAGGAGGAGTCCCATCTTAAAAGAATATGTAAATAAAGTGTCGATGTTCGTATATAAAATCCTGATGTGTAGTTGGTGTGTATTGGTATCATGGTTAGTAAGGGGAGAGATTGTGATGTTTAATTTGCTTCCGCTATGAGTCGCATTGGATTTGCTTCCGCTATGAGTCGCGCACGGGACCGCTTTAAAAAAAAAAATGCCTGTAATCTGGCAAGGCTTAATTTAGCCAAGAGATAGAGATAGTAAAAGTGTAACATCGGCGCTGGTGACGACCTGCGAAGGGTTCGGGGTGTCGCAAGCAGTTAACAACACATCACTCCAAAAAGTGATAGGTAAGTTAGCATGCGCCATCATGGACCTAACCATTCCAGTAGGGTTCTGTTTCTTCTCTTCGCAACACTATTTTATTGAGGAGTGTTTGGAATAGACAATTGTTTTCTATTCCTTTTTCATCACATAATTTTCTAAACTCATCAGATAAATATTCTCGACCTCGATCGGATCTCAATGCTTTTATTTTCTTGTCTAATTGATTTTCTACTAGGTTCATAAACCTTTTGAAACAACATAATGCTTCAGACTTATGATAAATCAAATAGACATTTCGAATCGAGTATAATCATATATAAAAGTGATGAAATAGACAGCCCCATGCCTTCCTCTTACAGTCATTGGACCACAGACATCAGAATGGATTAAATGCAGAGGAAATTAAGCTTTTTTATCTTTTCTAAATGGTTTCCTTGTAGTTTTCCTTACTAGGCAATGCTCACATATGAACAAATCGACTTTTTCAATGTTGCCCAACAAGCCCTCTTTGGCTAGTCTATTCATACGTCGTTAGTCAATATGACCAAGTCTAGCATGCCACATAATCACATCATTATCATATTAAGTAGAAGACGTGAAACAAGTGAATAATAAATATTGACATCACTACAGTCAACATCTAATACAATAAAACCATCCAGAAAATAACCACAACTATAATAGTTTGTATCCAAATACAAATCTACACTTCTATTATGGAAGTTCATACTAAAACCAAGTGTAACCAACACCAAAACAGACACAAAATTTCGACGAATCTCCGAAGCATATAGAACATTAAGGTGCGTCCACCACTCATGTTCAATTGGCAGGTGCCAATCCCTTTAACTTCAGCTCTGGAGTTATTTTCCACATAGATCCACTTAGTTCCAGTTGGTATCGTTGAAATTCCACGAAGGATCCTCTATCCTTCGTTATATGGTTTGTCACTCCTGAATCTATAGTCCACAAAGGATTGGATTCAGTCAATAATACAGAACTTGACACATAAGTAAAGTTCTCAAATGTACAAGAGGTATTTACCTTTTTCGGCTCACAATAGTTGCGAGCATAGTGACCTCTCTTGTCACAATTATAACACCTTACGCTTGACATTTTCTTCACTTGAGGACGTTTTCCTTTCTTGTGTTGGTTAACTCTTGATTTCTTATAATAAGGACTTGATCCTTTGCATTCCCACATATTGAACGAATCAATACGCTTGTGCTTAGAGCTCAAAGCCCTTTCTGAGCTAGAATCATCATTGCAAATGTCCGTTTTTGGCACAAATTCCGTTAGGCGGTCCTCT
The DNA here is from genome assembly GCA_016097545.1 of Eucalyptus victrix. Classification (NCBI taxonomy): domain Eukaryota; kingdom Viridiplantae; phylum Streptophyta; class Magnoliopsida; order Myrtales; family Myrtaceae; genus Eucalyptus; species Eucalyptus victrix. The sequence goes on along the minus strand of CM027843.1, from coordinate 43,756,098 downwards.
ACTAGCTCAAGGTGGCGCATGGCATCCTCAAGATCTTCCATAACATGGTCAAGAGCTTCTAATGTTTCTTGTTTTTTCAGCACATATTGAATCTTCATATTCAATATTTTACAATTATCACCATTCATATCAGCAATTACGTTCTTAGTTGCTGAAACCATTGATCTGAACACATCAGACATACATGCACAAATAATTAATGCCTATAATTTATGCATCCACTTTGCATAGACCCATTATATCAATGAACAATTTCAAGTAAGGTTTCAGAATCAAAAGGTCACTACGTTTCCAATCATCCTCCCAAATCCTAACTCAAAATTATCATTAATATAATTGTCTTATGCAAAATCAATTCTATGAAGCTACAAAAGCTTCTAAAACTACCCACAGCTAATTACCCACAGCAACTAGCAATAATAGAAAGCAACAATATCTAACATCCAATAGAATAACAATGCTTTCACTTTAATACAACCATACATTACACTAAGCAATATATACATAGATAAATATCAATAAAGAAAGAGATATTCACACTTAAAAACATCTCAAATTAATCCAAGGAATAAATAAGGAATGTCCCTTCTAATCTGTCAGTCAAAATATCTGAGAAATTTGAAGGCACATTTGCCAACTATGGAAAAACTTTTGAAGAGCTTTCATATCACCTCCAAGGCGCATTCACTCGGTGCCATGTGGAGCTCAATCTAAGGGTTGAAGTTTTGGTTAACTCAATCCTATAGTACTCTCTCATAAAAGCTTCCACTAGCTTCCTATAACCCGGGACCACGTTGACCTCTCATAGCCGATCAAACACTGCTTGCCATTCAGGTGGAAGAGTGTTTATCAAAGCCGGCACCTTCTCAAAATCTGGCATAAGATAACCATTTCAGATGATTTCCTGTATCATCTGATTGACCCTGATCACATGTGATACTAAATCACCGTCATGCCACTGATAATTAGCTAAATTTGACATCAGCCTTTTAAGTCTTGCATTTCCCTCGTCCGTTCTCGGGATTGCAGGCATCCTTACATTGCGCATCATAGTTCCTGCAACAAATGCAGAACTAAAATGGATCACTTATAATCCATAATAAACATAAAGGAAAATACATAATTTTCCAAGATTTATGGAACAAATGCAAAATTAAAAATGGATTACTTATAACCCACATAGGCATGACTGAAAAAGAAACAAATTCCTTTTTTTTTTTTCAGGTCAACGGTCAACGGTCAACCGTCGTCAACGGTCAGTTCGCTGGTCGTCGGACCGGTCGGACTGGATGAACCGATCAGGCCAGTCGGGCCGGTCGAGCGGGGTCAGACGGACCGACCACACGTGTCGCGCGCATGCGCGGGCTGACGTCACGCAGACGTCATCCGGCACGTGCCACGCGCGTGCCAAGCGTCCGCGGGTCAGGTCGAGTCGTGTCGCCGGTCGGGTCGCTGGCCGGTGACCGTTCGGCAAACCGTCGTTGGCGTTGACCTCATCGATGACGTCATCCCAGCGGTTACCGACCGTTGGGTGACGTCATGCTGACGTCAGCGCGTGACATCAACACGCGTCGGTTCGCCGACCGGCGCGTGCCGGTTCGCTAGCCGGCGGCGCACACGTGCCGGTTCGTCGACCGGGTTCGTCGACCGGCGCATGTGCCGCACGCGCTGGGTGAGCCAGCGCTTCCGGGCGCGTCGTGCCCATGCGCAGCGCCTTCTGGCCGCGCATGTGGGCGTGTGCGGCGTTTCCCGATGGCGCACGACATGTCGCCGGACTCGTCGTGACAACCTCTTTCACCCAGTGCCTTCAAAAATTGATTTCGACTTACGAAAACCTAGAAAAAAGGACGAACAGCGCTCGGTTATCAGGATTTCTCGCTCCAATCCGTATGGCCGAATTGCTTTCGCGAAAAATCAATTAAAAACATCAAACAAGTCGGGAAAAACGTGAACTAGGGCTCTGATACCAATGTTGGGAATAACGGATCCCCGAAAACCGGATTCGACACTAAATCGAACCCCTAAATCAATGCGAAAGCGAAGCCCAGGAAAATCACGTATCACTGATCCTAAAGCACACCACGGATTCGAGCGTACCTTGTTAGCCACAGATTAAACACCAATGCTGAAGACCGAGGAAGAAATTCTGATTCGAATATGTCAATTTTCCTTGAAAAGCGAAACGGCGTCGCCTTAAGCGTTTGGAAGAAAAGAGAGCGTTGGAATGAGAGGGAGACGTACGTTAATGCCAAGAGGTGTCATCTCTCTCTCTCTCTCTCTCTCTCTCTCTCCCTTTTATACCTTCCCCCATCCACGGGCCCTATTTCCATGGGCCGGGCTTTTTGGGCCCAACTTGGGCGGACGGGCCAACTCAAGCCCATCAATAAAGAAAAAAATCCATCAAAGGTGGCCAAGAGCTATGAAGCCCGGACCCGCCGCCGGAGCTTCCATGTCGTGTCCGACATGCTTGACACGCGTTGACCGCGTGTCGGATTTTTCGACACGCGGTCAACTTTTCTCGACACGCGTGTCGGAGCGTGTCTGAGGGAGGGGGATCATTGAAGAAGATGGAGAGTGGAGGCGAGACCGGGGAGTAGAGGCAACGCTGCGATGGTGAGGGAGGGCCAGAGGAAGAGCAAGCGATCCAGAGAGGGCAGGGCCGAGATTACGACACTGTGATGGAGGGCCGACGGTGAGGCTTGAAAGATGTTCGAGTTTCATTGATCTACTTGGATATCTTCTACTCCTCGTCCACTTCATCTGCGACTGATCGAGGTCAGGCTCTTGCACACCAGAGACGGAGTCGGGCCGGAGGTATCATCGCCCTTGATTCTGCGACCCACTTCTCCCCCAACGTGAGAGCGTGCAAAGGGAGAAGAAGACAGCTTGGGGGTTGATTGATGGGGGTGGGGCAGGGAGCAGGTGGGGGGGGGGGGGGTTGGGGTGCGGGGGGGAAGGGTAGAGAGAGAGTAGAGAAGAAACCGAAAGTGGGGAGAAAATATTGGAGAAAATATTGGGTGCCCGGATTTTGGGGGTGGCGTGGGGGATTGGAGAGAGAGAAATGGGGGAGGGCAAATAATTTTTGGGGATGAGTGTATAGTGGGAAAAAAAGAGAGAGGAAAATAATTTTGAGAGGTTTTTGAGGGAAATAACTTTTGAGCGGTAAAGTTATTTTTGCTATAAAAATAAATAAATGAGTTAAAAAAATAAATTTAAAAAATAAAAATATTGAATGTTAAATAATGATAAATTTTGATGATTATAAAAGATCATGGATTTATTTAAATAAAGTTGATTATATTTTTTTGTTAGTCATTAATTTTATCCATAATTTTTGTTAAAGTTAAAAATATGTTCTCAAATATGGTTAAGCATTAATTATGAATATATCTTTCAAATTTTCTATGAATATATCTATTAATATCATTAGTGCAAATTCATTATAAGTTCTTGTTATTTATTTATTTATTTATTTATTTGTGAATTTGAATCAAATTAATTAAAATTAAAAATATTTATTCAATAATAACGTGTCACAACGTGTCGGCATTTTCTATTTTTAAGAAATGACGTATTAGCGTGTCGCATCGTGTCGTGTCACGTGTCCATGCTACTTAGCCCAAGAGGACAAGTCTCGGCCACCCCTAGACAAGAGCGTTGAAGTCTAGTAAGAAAGGGGAATGAAGATCAGGGAAGTAATTTTCAGTTATTGCCCATTTGGGAAGTTAATTTCGGCCAATGCAAATGGAAAGGATCCGAGCCAAAAAAAAAAAAAAAAAAAAAAGAAAAAGAAAGGATCAATCGACCACACATGTGAAAGAAGAAAGTGTTAGTATTATTAAAAATATCAAACTGATATTCAATGACATATTTACGCTAAACTAATTTTCATCGTATAAAAAAAATCCTAAACAGGTATCTATGACACATTTTATCCCAAATGAATTTTTGATACCTTATGACACTTGTCTTGCAAAAAATCTCAAATTGATACCCTTAACCTAAATCTATCATCTGTGAAAATGCGTACTTGTAAACACATGTGGATTTTTCACGTCAAATCTGTCATTCTCAAAGTTAGATTCATCTTACACTCGTTTACCATGTGTGTTTACATTTATGCATTATAATGGGATAATGGGTGGAATGCTCACGAAACATAGAATTTGATTAGGATACCGTTTGAGATAATTTGTGAGACTAAAATTAATTTAGGATAAATGTGTGCACACATACATAGGGAAAAAAATCACTAGCATACCCGAAAAACACATAAATGCAATTGGCAGCACATGAGAAAAGAAATAATAGAGAGAATTGAGAGCAAGAAGACGAGGGAAAATAAGGCAGTTTGGGAGAAAAACATGAGTGAACCGTGAGCAATTTGTGTGGGAGCTTAAGTACGAACATATCCAGGATTCAGGTTGAAACAACACTTGTTCCTTAGCCAAACATAACCCGACTTTCGGCCAAGAAGCGTGCGAACGTCCTTCATTATTTTGCCGGTCCAAATTAGTAAATTGTGCAATCAAAACAAGTAGTTGTTTATGATATTTGCAAGGGTAAAGACTCATGATTTTCATTGCGTTAGATGTTGGATATTTCAATAGTTTTGAAATATTGAAAGCTATTATTAAGTGATAAAATGTTTTAAATTTATTGAAAAATTTCCATATCCTATCAAATCCAAAAATTACCTTGCTCTTTATTTCTCAGATTTTACATTTTAAACTATAGTTGCAGTATCCAACTAATTTTACCATAAAATAATCAATTCAGTATACGAAGAAGGATAACGCGGGCTGTTACGCGCTTAACAAAACGAGTAACAAAGCGAGGCCTCCAATGGTCGCTCCTCCCAAGAAACTTCCCGTACGATGACTATATAAAATGCCCGGCCCGAGGATAGACTTCCACTACCTCATCGACCAAGAGAGTCTCTCTCACCTTTTCGTTCGTCACTTTCTCCATCGTTGCTTCAAAGACCAAGAAGCTCCTCTTCCTCTTCCTTCTTGCCTCTTCGAAAATCCCAGAAGAAAAAAAAAAGAACAGAGGGAGAGATCCTCTGCAAATCTCGGGACGTGGCTCTCAGTTCTAGCATCTTTGGTGATTCATCGAAAGTTTTGGATTCCTTTGCTTGTTTGGTCTGTGAAGACAGAAAGAACAAGAAATGAGAATTGATTTTGGAGGAGCTGCTGTGGGTGAACTGTTTGCGGCCATTAAGGAGGTGGTGCAAACCATCAGAGCATTTCATCCCCAGCTCAAGAAGATCAAAAACACCTTGGCCAGAATAGAACCAATCATTAGGGATTGGGACAAGTTCAACAACGGGCTGGACAGTAATCCGAAAGAGATGCGTCCGATTAAGGACCTATTGAATAAAGGCAAAGGACAAAAAAAAAAAAAAAAGAATAAAGGCAATGGACTGGTCCGGAAGTGCTCTAGTATCCACCGGTTCAACGTGCTCAAGAAGTGTACGCACTCCAACAAGCTGAAGGGATTCAATGCAGAATTAATGGGGGATTTCAATCTTTACATCCCACTGCTGAATGCAAGAAACAACAGCGAGATGTTGTGGGATATGAAGGAGATCGGGACAGGAGTCAAGCTGTTGGTCCGTTCCAGTCGAGAACGGGGCCCTCAAGAACGGACTCAGGGCTTTGGGCAACCTTGCGGTCCCTGACGCGCCTGATTTCATTGTTGGGTCAGAGGTGGAGGCGTCCTTGAGGAAGCTCAGGGAGCAGTTGCTGCAGGAGGGAGTGTCTGTGCTTGTTGTGACTGCCCCGGGTGGATGCGGGAAGACGAACCTGCTTAAGAAATTGTGTCATGACAATGATATTGAAGGTATGTGTGACTAGGGTTTAAATGATCCAGAGCTAATTAAATTAGGGAATTCATCGATTGATCCTTGCCAATCAGTTGCCTCAATGCCTTTGGTTTGCCATTTATGTGTATGGGAGCGGGTGCCTGAACAATGTTTTACTTGTGCACATATTGACATGATTGAATTACATCACCTGTTCTCTCTGTCAAGCGATACAGTTCCTTGAAGATGTGAATGTTTGCACAAAGATATGCTTGGGTTTTATACAGGGGGATGTTTCATCGAGTAAAACAATCTTCTTGTCATGATTATTTTCAGTTTTCATATCATGTCCAATCTGATAAATCTTTCCCGAGCTATTAGATATGCAATAACTTGCCTCTGTTTGATTTTGCTGAGTGCCTTTCTTAATCAGTCGAAACGTAGTCTTCACTCACCATAGGATTCACGCTCATTATTTCTGCGATACGGCATCTACATAGCTCTGTTTCTTATCCTACCAAATTTAGTAAATTAGAAGTGTCGCGGCAAATTTTCATGCTCTTTGCAAGCACTAGGAGTCAAGACTTACTGTGGTTTGCATGCATATAGGCAAATTCAACATCATGTTCGTCCCTGTCTCGAAGAAGCCCACCCTGACAGACATCGTCCGGAAAATGATTCATCTTATCCTACCAAATTTAGTAAATTAGAAGTGTTGCGGCAAATTTTCATGCTCTTTGCAAGCACTAGGAGTCAAGACTTACTGTGGTTTGCATGCATATAGGCAAATTCAACATCATGTTCGTCCCTGTCTCGAAGAAGCCCACCCTGACAGACATCGTCCGGAAAATGATTCAACATAATGGTTTAGATGTACCTGCGATTGTAACAGAAGATGATGCAGTTCGTTGCTTGCAGCAACTGCTCATCATAATAGGCCAAAATCCTGTGTTGCTTGTGCTGGACGATGTTTGGACGAACTCGCAATCCATATTTGAGAAATTTGTCTTCAAGAAGATCAAACATTACAAGATTGTGGTGACATCAAGATGTGAATTTCCTAATGTTGATCTTGTGCATCACCTGAACCCATTGCCTCATGAGGAAGCCCTGGAACTTTTTCGTCGATCTGTTACTGTCGATGGTAGAAGGTTGGTTGCGCCAGATGATGAGCTCTGGGATAAGGTATACTCTCGCTTGAGTGCATCTATGATAGGATTTTTTATGGTCATCAAAACTGAGTTTATTTTTTTCTTTAAAGAAAATGTTTAATAAAATCAACCTACCTAAGATAGGCTTACCATGTTACATCCAAGCTCTTTGCCATGCACCTAACCTATGCTGATTTTACTTTGATCTCTCTTTCTTTAAAAAGAGGCCATGGTTTGTACTAATTACGATTCGTATCAAAGTTCCCATAATTGTTTCTATATTCTTTTTCCCTGTGGCAGATAGTGAAACGCTATAAGGGATTGCCATTAGCTCTTACGGTCATTGCCAAGTCTCCGAGGAAAGGATCGTTCGTTCTGGGAAACAAAGCTTCTTAATTTGTCCCATTTGGGTTTGGAAAGTGACGTTCTAGATTGCCTCAGAAAGAGTTTGGATGACTTGGATGGTAACACTTTGATCAAGGAGCGTTTCATGGACCTCGGCTCATTTCCAGAGGAACGCAAGATCCCTGCCACTGCCCGTATTGATATGTGGGTGGAGTTGTACAGGCAAGATTTCGATGGCACACTCGCCATTAATGACCTCCATGAACTCTTTTACAGGAACCTAGCTGATCTTGTAATCACCAGGTATGGATCTGAAGTTTGTTTTGTTCTCTGATTCGAACTTTTCTAGTTTTCTACTGCTCTAAGAGTGCCTTATCAGATTGTAGTTGGCGTATGAGTAGTTTTTCCTTATACGTGACAGTTAGAACGCATGTGTGAAATGGACAAAGGCATGATTAGATCTTTGCACCGAGATTGAGAGAGTAATCTATGGGCAACAAATTTCCTGTTTCCCCAAAAATAGGCACACTAGATGTTTTGGATCCACACCACAATTACTGCACTTGACCTTTCAGCTATAGTGTGTTCCGCATTTTGAAGGTCAAATGGATTTTACAAAGACCTGTAAAGAACATTTTTACCTCCTGAATTGATTTCTTAAACGTGGGACCAATCAGATGTCTTTCTTTACCAGTAAATTGTTATCATCAAATGCCTTGCATTAAACTTTAGCACAAGAAACTCCAGTGCAAATGCTTATATCGGAGCTATTGCATACATATAGGAGATATTCAAATGAGGACGAAGACAAATGTTACAGCAGCTACTATGCTACGCAACACGATCTGCTCAAAGAGTTGGCTATCATGGAGTGCAACTAGGGGGATGTAGAGAACAGAAAGAGACTCACTGTGGACTTAACCACAAATAATTTTCCTGATTGGTGGAGTAAGCAAAAGCAACCGACTCTTAGTGCTTGTCCAGTGTCAATCTCCATAGGTTAGAACTCTCTCTCTCTCTCTCAATGGCCTTTAGGGAAAAATTCAGTTTGTTTGTAGTTAAATTATCTTTAACCTTCTATGTTCATGATGCAGATGGAAGATTCTCAACACCTTGGCTGGATCTTCAATTACCTGAAGCTGAGGCTCTTTTCTTGAACTTCGAGACCAACCAAACCAAGACTTATGCTTTGCCAGATTTCATTGAGAAAGCAGATAAGCTCAAAGCCTTAATAGTAATAAACTATACCTTCTTTCCAACTGAGCTATGCAATTTCCATGTCGTTGGGTCTAGTTTAAGGAGGATCAGGCTCGAACACGTCATGATTTCTTTCCAAAGCATGGGAAAACTATGCTTGCATAGTCTACAAAAGATGTCCTTTTTCATGTGTGACATAGGGCAAGCTTCAATGTTGAACGATGCCAAAATCTCCGATGCAATGCAAAACTTAGTGGAGCTCGACATCAACTATTGCAATGATCTCGTGACATTACTGGATGGTATCTATGAGATAAAGCCTCTAAAGAAACTTAGCATCACAAATTGCCATAATTTCTCTACACTCCCAGAACAGCTTGGGCAATTGACCTCCCTTGAAGTGGTTAGGCTTAATTCATGCACAAATTTGTTGCAATTACCAATCTCGATTGGAACCCTCCAAAAATTGATATCTCTCAATATATCTGATTGCCTGAGCCTGAGCACTTTGCCCAATCAAATTGGTCAACAGAATAATCGAGGATAAACATGAGAGGATGTCTGAGATTGTCTGTGCTGCCACGGTCAATCGTGAGGTTGAGGAACTTGAAGAAGGTGATTTGCGATGAAGAAAGAGAAGTCTTGTGGGAGCCTCTCAAGGACAGTCTCGATAGTTTGAATATAATGGTACTAGAAGAAGAGGCTAACTTAGATTGGCTGTGTGATTAAGAAGAGGGCAATCAACCAAACTTTGCGCTTATTATTATTATTATTATTATTATTATTATTATTATTATTATTATTATTATTATTATTATTATTATTATTATTATTATTATTATTATTATTATTATTATTATTATTATTATTATTATTATTATTATTATTATTATTATTATTATTATTATTATTATTATTATTATTATTATTATTATTATTATTATTATTATTATTATTATTATTATTATTATTATTATTATTATTATTATTATTATTATTATTATTATTATTATTATTATTATTATTATTATTATTATTATTATTATTATTATTATTATTATTATTATTATTATTATTATTATTATTATTATTATTATTATTATTATTATTATTATTATTATTATTATTATTATTATTATTATTATTATTATTATTATTATTATTATTATTATTATTATTATTATTATTATTATTATTATTATTATTATTATTATTATTATTATTATTATTATTATTATTATTATTATTATTATTATTATTATTATTATTATTATTATTATTATTATTATTATTATTATTATTATTATTATTATTATTATTATTATTATTATTATTATTATTATTATTATTATTATTATTATTATTATTATTATTATTATTATTATTATTATTATTATTATTATTATTATTATTATTATTATTATTATTATTATTATTATTATTATTATTATTATTATTATTATTATTATTATTATTATTATTATTATTATTATTATTATTATTATTATTATTATTATTATTATTATTATTATTATTATTATTATTATTATTATTATTATTATTATTATTATTATTATTATTATTATTATTATTATTATTATTATTATTATTATTATTATTATTATTATTATTATTATTATTATTATTATTATTATTATTATTATTATTATTATTATTATTATTATTATTATTATTATTATTATTATTATTATTATTATTATTATTATTATTATTATTATTACTACTATTACTATTACTACTACTATTACTATTACTATTACTATTACTATTATTACTACTATTACTATTACTATTACTATTACTATTACTATTACTACTATTACTATTATTACTACTATTACTATTACTATTACTATTACTATTACTATTACTATTACTATTACTATTACTATTATTACTATTATTATTATTATTATTATTATTATTATTATTATTATTATTTTGGAAAATGACAAATGATTCTTGAACTTTAATTTAATGTATAGTATAATATATAATTTTTAATTTGTTCAATATTGTCTTTAGACAAGAACCCAATGTTTAAATTTTTAATTTATTCAATTTATTCAATGGATCCTTAGATTTTAGGACATAGTCAAATTAGTCCTTAGATTACATGAAAATATTTAATGATGACATTGAACATTTTCATAGACTAACTTGAATATGTACTAAAGCTTATGAATTATATTGAATTAATCAAAAGATCAGAAACCATGTTACGTATTGTGCAAAAGTTAAAGATTCCTATCGAACAAATTAAAAAGTCAAAAATAACAATATAGATTAGATCAAAGTTCGATGACCATTTATAACATTATATTTTTTTTTTTCCGGATACGAGTAGTATCACATCATTTTTTTTTTGTTTTTTAGCCGGAATTTTTTTTTCCTTTTATCTTTTCTTCTTTCCATTTTTTTTTTCTTGCTTTCTTCCTCCTCCTCCTTCGTCTACCCACCAACAACGCCGCTGCAAACCATAACTTGTGGCGCCTAACCACCGCTGTTGGAGAAATCGTTCTAGAATATTTTGAAACTGACAAAACGTTTCCTTCAGTCTAGTCTGGGTATCTGCAGATCGTCTAGTTTAAAGTCTGAAGACTTTCTTACTACCAGACTCAAGATTCAAGACTCAAGATTCGAGACTTAAGACTCAAGATTCAAGACTCAAGATTCGAGACTTAAGACTCAAGACTCAAGACTATTCTCATTGACAGTCGTTCTGATCCAGTGACGAAGGAAATCCAGAGCCGAAGTATATGATTGAGGATTTAATCTTATCGTCTGGAGAAGATCTTTTGATTGGATAAATATAACGGATTCTTTTGTTCGTATCTAGATCAATTGAAGATCCGATGGTCGACAAAGTATTCTTGGAATGTTCTATTCTTGGAAACCAAGATCCTGATTGTATGAGCGAACAGGATTGATGGGCTATCGTCAGGTTCCTTTTATAGCTCGAATGATCTTCTTGATTGATTCCGTCCAACGGGTAGATTAGAGGAATTCATTTGGTAAGTGCCAACGGTATGATGGCATAAATGAGTATAAAAAGGAAGACGTTCTAGTTGTTTAAGAATGTGATTGATAGAAAAATTCTAGAGTCTAAAGCACCTTGATTATTAGTCGATACAGTCTGAGCGAAATTGTATACACAGAGAGTGTCTATACTTGGTGATACCTTGAGTAAGTGTGGTAGATCATCTACACCAAGAAATCAAGGAAGATCAACACTGTAACATCTCTTTGTTCATAGTGGAATCCAGCCAAATTGGCTGTCAGTGCAGAAGAGTGGACGTAGGCTTGAATCAAGCCGAACCACTATAAACCACGTGTTTAATTCTCTCTTTCCTTACTCAGTCATACGTTGATTATTATTTCTCGCAAATCCTTCAACTGTCTAAGTATTGCGCAAGTATACATAAATTATAAAGAAAAATCTTTGTATACCTATTCACCCCCCTCTAGGTACTCGTACTAGCAATATCATGTCTCTACTAATCATGTACTACAGTTGCTGTATATGGATCTCTTCGGACCAATTAGAACTCAAAGTATTGGAGGTAAGAAATACTACCTAGTAATTGTGGATGATTTCTCTCGCTTTACTTGGGTATATTTCCTTGCAAATAAGTCAGAAACCTTTTCGTATTTTGAAAAATTTGTTAAAAATGTTCAAAATGAAAAAGGGTGTGTTATCTCAAGTATAAGAACAGATCATGGAGGAGAATTTGAAAATCAAGATTTCACAAAATTGTGTGATGATTCTGGTTTTAAGCGTATGTTCTCCTCTCCATACACTCCTCAGCAAAATGGAGTTGTGGAAAGAAAGAATAGATCTCTTCAAGAAATGGCTAGAACTCTTTTAATCGAAAGCAAAATTTCTTCACGATTTTGGGCTGAAGCTGTTTCAACAGCATGCTATATCATCAATAGAGTCTTCCTAAAACCTATTCTTGAGAAAACCCCTTATGAATTATTCAAAGGTAAGAAGCCCATTGTTTCATACTTTCATGTGTTCGGTTACAAATGCTTTATATTGAAAAATACAAAAGATCGAGTTGATAAGTTTGAAGAAAGATCAGATGAAGGCATCTTCCTTGGATATTCTACATCAAGCAAAGCCTACAGAGTCTACAATAAGAAGAGCCAGTCTGTGGAGGAGTCAATGAATGTCAAATTTCAAGACTCTACGCAAGATGAATCCAATCAGACTCAATATGAAGAGTCTGAACCGCTCCAGACCTTCCAAAGCTTACAACTCAAAAAGTATCTCGGACTGGAAGACCAAATCAAGATGTTCATGAAGATTCAAATAAAGAAAGAGATCATCATCCGAGAGAAATCAACCAAGAATCGGAAACACAAGTCCAGTCATCCTAAAGATCTCATTATCGGTGAAATTAATGAAGGAATTCGCACCATATCCAAAAGACGTGAAGAGTCTAGTGATGTGGCTCTCATCTCTGAAATTGAACCAAAAAGCATAGAAGAAGCTTTATCTGATGAAAGCTGGATCGAAGTTATGCAAGAAGAGCTCAGACAGTTCAACATTAACGATGTCTGGGAATTGACATCTAAACCAAAAGGTAAAACTGTTATTGGAGTCAAATGGGTGTTAAGAAACAAGATGAACGAAAAGGGAAAAGTCGTACGGAATAAAGCAAGACTCATGGCCAAAGGATACACGCAAGAAGAAGGAATAGACTATGATGAGACTTACGCTCTTGTAGCAAGGTTAGAAGCTATTCGTCTATTACTTGCGTTCGCTTGTTTCAAAAATTTCAAGTTATTCCAAATGGACGTCAAAAGTGCTTTCCTAAATGGATTTATCCAAGAGGAAGTTTATGTGGAACAACCGCCTGGATTTGAAGACCCAAGGAAGCCAGACTCAGTCTTCAGACTGAAGAAGGCCCTGTATGGTCTAAAGCAAGCACCTCGAGCTTGGTACAACAGACTAAGTAAGTTTTTATTACAAAATGGTTTTGTTAAAGGTAAAGTAGATACTACTCTATTTATCAAAAAGGAAAACAAAAGCTTTTTACTCGTTCAAATATATGTGGATGATATTAGTTTTGGATCTCCTAATGAAAGTCTATGCAAGAAATTTTCTAAGTCTATGCAGGATGAGTTTGAAATGAGTATGATGGGAGAATTAACATTCTTTCTTGGCCTTCAAATAAAGCAATTGAAGGAAGGAACTTTCATTTATCAAGAAAAATATGCTAATGATCTTGTCAAAAGATTTGGATTTGAAAATTGCAAGAAAACTGATATACCAATGTCAAGTTCGTTGAAGATAGACAAAGATGAGGAAGGGAAGAAAGTTGATCAAAAACTGTACAGGAGCATCATCGGTTCACTTCTTTACCTTACTGCTTCTAGACCTAACATTTTGTTGAGTGTTTGCATCTGTGCTAGATTTCAATCGGATCCTTGAGAATCACATCTCAGTGCTGCAAAACGTATCATTAAATACGTTGCTTCATCTTCAAGCATGGGTCTTTGGTATCCTAAGAAGGGAGACTTTAATCTTCTGGGATATTCAGACGCAGATCTGGCCGGCTGTAGAGTCAATAAAAAGAGTACTTCAGGAATTTGCCAGTTGCTTGGAAGTAGGACAGTGTCTTGGTTTTCAAGGAAACAAAGCACTGTAGCTCTCTCAACAACAGAAGCAAAGTATGTAGCCATTGGAAGCTGCTGTTCGCAAATTCTATGGATAAAACAACAGCTACAAGACCTTGGGATTGAAGACTCATGCACAGAAATCAGATGTGACAACACTAGCGCAATCAATCTCACCAAAAATCCAATTCTTCATTCAAGAGCAAAGCATACAGAAATTCGACATCACTTTATTAGAGATCATATTCAAAGTGGAGAAATCTCGATTCAATTTGTTGATTCAAAAAGTCAACTAGCGGATATATTCACAAAGCCTTTGGAGAAAAATCAATTTGATTTTATCCGTTCCAGACTCAACATTTTGAAGCTCGAAGAAGTTAAAGTCTAGAGACTCTCCAACCTTCAGACTCAGAAAGTTGATGATCGTCAGACTCAAATCTCTCAGACTCAAATATCTCAGACTCAGACGTTGATGACTATAGACTGTAAGTTGTTATCTAAACTCGAAAAGGTATGATCTTTCGTTCAGTTATTTTGTAGTCGTGAAAATTGAAAAACTTGTCTTTTCAAAAGGATTAATTTTGGCAATTATCGATATCGAAAAGAGGTATTCGTACACTTTCCTTGTACCGATTGAACTTCCCCTTTTCAAAACTGAGTTATATATATATATATACAGTTTTCACCTTCAATCTTCAAAACCCTAAAAGCATTCTCCTCTCAAACTGGTTTTTACTTCAAGTTCATCCTCGAGAAAGTTGTCATCTTTTCTTGGGAAAGCAAGCAAAGAAATCTTTTAGCGACAAGAAGGATGTCGTCTTCAAGGAAGTCCTCAAGAATCGCAACCAGGGGACCACAAAGGATGAAGGAGGGACCTACCCACTTCAATCTCACAGAAGAGGAAGAATTATCGAGTCAGCATCAGAACCCGACTCATTCTCCACCACGTCACTCAACGCCTTCTACCCCACAAGATGCAGGTCAACATCCGGAAGAAGAGATAATCGAGGACGCAGATCCTGTAAGAGTCCAAAAACCCTCTTATATTTACAAACTTTACTGTGCTTTAAAAAGTACTGGGACTCCGTTGAAATACGTGGATGATTTTCTTAAAGAAAAGAATTATGGGAATGAGTATATCTTTATGAAGAAAATGGAGGATTTGGGAATTGCTCCCAAGGGTAAAGCAAAGGAAGTGCTTGCGAATATTCCGAGTGACCCTCGTATGTCGGACCCAAATTTGACTGATAGGAACGACGATGACAAAATGTTCACTGATTTTCAACCGAGAATGAGTGTTGCTGCGAAGGTGAAGGGAAAGAGGATGGAGTTATTCAAATCGAAAGAACAGGAAAATTTGTTTTTCAGACTGTTGAAACGAGGGGTGATAAACCCTAGAAGTGTCGATTTCGATTTCTTGGATGCTGTGAATGTGAACTTGAGAGAGAAGTTCAGTCTGCTTCAATTGGAACGTTTTTGCACTGACACCACGGACGGATATGCACAACTGACTGCATATTTCTATTCAAATCTTAGCTTTATCGATGCGAATAGAATATCTTTCAGTGTTCGAGATCAGGATTATGTGTTAGACGCGGACATGTTCGCGGACATAATTGGAGTTGAACGAGGACGTCATCAACCAATCAAAGTCTCAGTTGCTCGCGCCTCAATGGACCTTGTCGAAGACAGAGATATCGAGGGAAAAATCATCTATTCAAGGATGCGTGCCATCAATATTGTGTTGCACAAAATTGTGATCAATTGCATTAGGCCCAAGTCTACATCAAAGATTGATGTGTCTAACTCAGAAGCAAAATTGATGTACGCAATCAACTCAGGAAAGAAATTCTCTCTTCCTCACACTATTCTCTTTCACATGTACAGAGCAATGTCGAAAGACAAGGGACAATTGCCTTACCCAGGTCTGGTGACCAAGATCTTCAGACACATGAATATTGAACCGCCACACACACTTTGTGTTCGACCGTTCGATAAGATGGTGGTAGGCTTAAAGATGTTGACAAAGATGCGTCTAAAAGAACTTTCTAAGGCAATGGAGAAATTCAGAGTGAAGACTCCAGTTCCGTCTGCTTCAAAGAGAAAGGGAAAGGAAGCCATTGGTGCCCCATCCAAAAAGAAGAGAACTCTTATCTTGGAGGATGAAGATGAAGATGAGGAGGAAGATCTCACAATCACTGCCTTGATAAGGACAAGACGTTTTGTTCCCAAATCAACAGAACAGCAGAAGAAACAGAGAGAAGAAGAAGAGAAAGACAAGAACAGAGAAGAAGAAGAGCAGCGAGAGAAAGAGAAAGAAGCTGAAGAAGAAGGAGAAGAAGAGCAAGAAAAGTCTGCAGCTGAATCTGGAGAGAAGGAGAATCAAGATACAGAAGAGCATGATCATCACTCTTCCCCTCTTGATGTCCTAGAGACAGGGGGAGTTGGCGAGCAAGAAAGGTCCACACCTCATGCTGCCAATAGTGAAGGTCTAAGACAATCTCCAGCAGAACCAGAAGAAATTCAGGCTTCTCAAATGCCTGAAGAAGGACACGATACGTCAACACCAAATCTGCAAGACTATACAGAAGCGCCATCGTCTGCATTCACTCCATCGAAAAGAGCAAATGCAAGTACTCAGACGGACAATTCTGTAGATTTTCGTCGTATTATGGATATTCTTCTGGAAATGCGTGGCCAAATCTATGCTCCGGACTGTGAAATTCAAGCTATGAAGAATGCTGGACAAGCATCTTCAGTTACCCTGGAGGACAAAATGAAAGACCTCGCTCTTCAACTTCAAGCTAATGCCAAGGGAGAAGAGGTAGGTCAACTAAGGGAAGACTTGAAGAGGCTAGAAGGAGTAGTCCAGTCCATGGGAGATTTCTAGATTGTGCGCATTTCCAAGCAGACATGACTTCTTTCTCACCTTTTTAATGTTGACAAAAAGGGGGAGAAGCAATTTGAACCATCCAACCAACCAACTTTCTTTGACTTTAAGTTTTTTTTAATATGTTTGTTTATGACTTGAGCAATCTTGGGTGTGAACTTGAACTTGACTGAATTGGCTATGGATTTTAATGCTTGACTGTTTGCATTTATATCAAGTGTTGTTATATGGTATTACTCATGAAAGACTAACCAATTTTCTGTGGATGCAGAGTCTGGTTGCTTTGTTAATCTTTATGAGATTGCCATATTGCTTGAGAAATGTTTTTACAGGTCAAAGTGGTTCAAATCTACATGAAAGTTTTGTCACCATCAAAAAGGGGGAGATTGTTGGAGAAATCGTTCCAGAATATTTTGAAGCTGACAAAACGTTTCCTTCAGTCTAGTCTGGGTATTTGCAGATCGTCTAGTTTAAAGTCTGAAGACTTTCTGACTACCAGACTCAAGATTCAAGACTCAAGATTCGAGACTTAAGACTCAAGACTCAAGACTATTCTCATTGACAGTCGTTCTAATCCAGTGACGAAGGAAATCCAGAGCCGAAGTATATGATTGAGGATTTAATCTTATCGTCTGGAGAAGATCTTTTGATTGGATAAATATAACGGATTCTTTTGTTCGTATCTAGATCAATTGAAGATCCAATGGTCGACGAAGTATTCTTGGAATGTTCTATTCTTGTAAACCAAGATCCTGATTGTATGAGCGAACAGGATTGATGGGCTATCGTCAGGTTCCTTTTATAGCTCGAATGATCTTCTTGATTGATTCCGTCCAACGGGTAGATTGGAGGAATTCCTTTGGTAAGTGCCAACGGTATGATGGCATAAAGGAGTATAAAAAGGAAGACGTTCTAGTTGTTTAAGAATGTGATTGATAGAAAAATTCCAGAGTCTGAAGCACCTTGATTTTTTTTTTTTTTTTGGTGACCCAGGGAACCTCCGAAAGCACCTTGATTATTAGTCGATACAGTCTGAGCGAAATTGTATACACAGAGAGTGTCTATACTTGGTGATACCTTGAGTAAGTGTGGTAGATCATCTACACCGAGAAATCAAGGAAGATTAACACTGTAACATCTCTTTGTTCATAATGGAATCCAGCCAAATTGGCTGTCAGTGCAGAAGAGTGGACGTAGGCTTGAATCAAGCCGAACCACTATAAACCGCGTGTTTAATTCTCTCTTTCCTTACTCAGTCATACGTTGATTATTATTTCTCGCAAATCCTTCAACTGTCTAAGTATTGCGCAAGTATACATAAATTATCAAGAAAAATCTTTGTATACCTATTCACCCCCCTCTAGGTACTCATACTAGCAATATCAACCGTGACCACTTCATCATCTCCTTGTCTATCCCTCTCCCTCCGACCACACCCTCCGACCACAAGATTCTCTCTATGTCACGAATCTGAAGCACAACCTCAAATCCGAGCAGCTGCAACCTCGTATCTGAGGTCGTGGTGGCCTTAAATCAAAGGTTGCAAGCCTGAGATCTGATATGAGAGAGAGAGTGAGAGAGAGGTGCTTGCAATGTTATCTGAGCAAAGCTTTTGGAGGTGTTCAAGTGCGGCTTTGGTGGTGGTGGCTATCGGAGTGGCGCAGCAGCAAACGATCGTGGCCGGTGGTGGCATTGCTTCGGCAACGGTGGTGGTGTGGGGGCAGACTAGTAGATGATAAAAGGAGGTAGGAGATAGAGAAGATTGTAGAAAAAAAATGAGGCTTTCTAAGGTTTGGATTTTTCATATATTTTTTTGTAAATTCCTCAGCTCGAAATGACTTATAATTGTCCCAAATTATTTTACAGGTCCCCATCTTTATCAGTCCGTCATCCACTTGACTTGAGCCATCCGATGTCCCCACATCCTCTGGATGGAACTTTTTAACGGCGAATAGTTGATTAATTTGGCAATTGTAAGGTCTTGATTTTCATGATTCATAACATATATAGGATGGCGAAAGTAATATATTCAATCAAATTTTAATTTTTATGTATAATCATATCTTATATCTATTTATAAGTCACTACACGTGCTGCCATGCTCTTTCATTCACGCGTCCCCACTTGAGCTTTCTAAGAAGATGGTGAATGAAACTCGCTACTTCCTCCTCCCCAAGTGAATTGAGTGACCACTAAGATAATTCCTAGTGATTAATTAAATTTTAATTGGGCTGATTATGATGTTGGGTCACTTATTCATATCAGCATATTCTTTGTTCTCGCAATATATTTAATATCAAAGGAATACTTAGAGAACGTGTAAACTAGGGAACAAAAGACAAGTCATCGAACTTTACCAAAAATTCATTAATTGGAATCACTTGACCCCGCACTAGCTTCTAAAGAAGCATCTAACTATTAGCCAATTATTAATGCGCCTCCATGCGATTGTTTTCTTTTAATTAATCACTTTTGTCAAGTCTTGTGTGACATAGAGAAATGAGTCGGGAAAAAAGAAAAAAGAACTTAATAAAGCGCAGTAACCACAAACCACCATGCTTGAATAAAAACTATATTGCTTCCCGCAGAAATTATTTTGAGAGAAATTTTATCGTCTTTCGTGTGAACTTTTGATTAAATTATTGTTCCTTCTAGATGGATTGGACCGTCGTTCATTGCCTACTGGTGTGGGAAGAAGAATAGACAGCATGAAGAAGAAGACTGGGAAACTTACACCGCAAGAACTGATGAAGTTTCTGCGTAGGGTCCAGGCGAAAAGGCCGCGTCGCTGAGGTCATCTTTTTGATGTAATCCAGCTTACATTGGACATGCAAGGCTTAGCAACACGTAATTCATTATGTCACCAGGATATTTTGTCGTCGGACGCCTTACTTCATGGTTAACCCGATTCAAACTTCCAAGGAAAATTTTGACTCAAAGGAAATTCTTATGAATGACGAATCCATTTGAAAGAAGCGAGGTCATAGCAAAGAGGGATGTACAAATAACGTGTGCACTGGGATCTCCAAAATTTAAGAAAATTTGCAACTTGCAAGACAAGTTTGTCATTTCAGAGGATTCCTTTTTAAAGCAGGATTTGTCATCCTATTGAAGCATTGTTCGAGCTTAATGAGATGACTCACCTAGTTGAATTTTACTACGATAACATTTACTCATACCTCTATAAACTCTCCAAGCGCTCTAAGCATTTTAGGGTACTCTTATCTAAACATGTTTAACATTGGAGTTTCAATTCTGTTATAACATTAAAAGGCACATATTGTGAATCAATTCAATTTTTCATAATTAATTAAGGAATACAGTTTTCTGTTCAGTGTGAGATTCAATTCATTTTTGCCCTATTTGCTATCCTTAGTGCCTGCTAAGACCAGCACCTTTTATTAGCCTTATTGCTCTAGCGATCACTTCCCGTCCTCTTTAGATGGAGCCATTACAATGTTGAACCAGATCAAGCCGAAAAGTCGACCAATTAATACAAAACTCCAGGCCTAACGGATGTTCATATTCTCAATAAAAAATATTTTCAAAAGAATAAATACTTTCACAAAAACTAATTTCAGCTTTCCAAACACCAATGTTATATAGAATCAGCTAAAAGGGTACCATGTCCTCCAAGAAGATCTACTTGCCCCAATAAGTGGCGCTATAAATATGGCTCTATTATTTCAAAACCTGCGTACATGCATCTTCGAATAAAAAATCAAAGTTATAACTGCAATGGGAGTTTTAATTATTACGAAAAAGTAATTGAGTCTTAAATTTTTAAAAAATACAATTAAATTCTAAGACTTTCATTAAATACAATTGAGTCCTAAACTTTTAAGAAATATAGTCAAGTCCTAAAAATTTTCAAATAGGTTAAATCTAAGTGCTTTCGTTGATTGCACTTCGTGACAAGTTTTAGAACTTGATTGCACTTCGTGACAAGTTTTAGGGCTTTTAATGCACTTATCTCCGAAAAAAAAAAAAATAAAGCTTTTTGAGGTTTGGATTATTTAGTTACATTTTGTAAAATCCTAAACAGGAAATGATTTTTAATTGTCCCTAATTATTTTACAGGGTCCCTATCCTTATTAGTCAGTCATCCACTTGACTTGAGCCATCTGACGTCCCCACACCCTCTGGATGAACCTTTCCGACGAGTAGTAGTCGAATGGTATTGATTTTCATAATTTATTCGAGGAAACTTCCTGGATGGTTACTAACATGTTCGGCCGGAGAATAAACTCTCTCTACCTCAGCTACCGCTTTTATGAAAGGAGTCTCTCTCACCTTTCCGTTCACCTCATTCTCCATTGTTGCTTCAAACACCGAAACATTCCTCTACCTTCTCGCCTATGCTGAAAGCCCAGAATAAAAAGCAGGGGAAAGCATCCTCTGCAAATCTTCGGACTGTTTGGTCTGTGAAGAAAGAAAGAACCGGAAATGCCTGTTGATTTTGCAGGAGCTGCTGTGGGAACAGCATTCAGTGAGCTGTGCTCGCTTGTTAAGGAAGTAGCAAAAACTGTTGCCACGTTTCATCCCCAGCTCAAGAAGATCGAATCCACCTTGAGGGAGATGGACCCGATCATAAAGAAAATCTACCATCTCTACGAACAGCTGGACCGTCTGAATGAGATGGATCCGATCAAGGAAATATTGGATGAAGGCAAAAGGACTAGTCAACAAGTGCTTGACGATCCACCCGCTCAATCTGTACAAGAAGTATACGCACTCGAACAAGCTGACCGTGTACAACGCAGTTGCCCGTGAGAAGTTCCAGATTTACATGCCGCTGCTAGCCACTAGGAACGATGCAGAGATGTTGATGAAGATGGAAGAGATCATGGAAAAACTCAGTTCCATCTGCTCCAGCCAAGCAAACGGTGGGGCCCTCCAGACCATGCTTGAGGCTCTGAACAACCTTTCAGTCCCTGCGGCGCCCAATTTCATTGTCGGGTCGGAGGCGGAGGCGTCCTTGAGCAAGCTCAGGGAGCGTTTACTCGAGGAGGGAGCGTCTGTGATGTTGTGACTGGTCCGGGCGGGTGCGGGAAGACCACTCTGCCTAAAAAATTGTGCCATGGTGTAGCAATTGAAGGTATGTGTGATTATTATTTTGATTGATCCAGAACTAAAATAAAGTAGGAACGACTCTATTGAATTGATCCTCGCCCGTTGGTCATTTCCAATAATCTTTTGGTTAGCCATTTATCTGTATAGGAGTTATTGCTCGAATAATATTCCACTTTTGGAAATATTTGAATGATTGTATCCCTTACCTGTTCTCTCTGTCAAGCATTACTGTTTCTGGTTGATGTGAATATTTGCATAAAGAATTGCTCGGTGGACGTTTCATCAAGAATAATCTTTTTTCTTATGTCCAATCTGATAGATCTTTCCCATGCTTTTAGATAGCAAGAACTGGCCTCTGTTTGATTGCGCTGGGCACCTTTCTTAATTAGCTGAACCCTCCTGTTTACAGCATATGCTTCAGACTTATTTTTTCTGCTATATGGTATGCACTTAGCTCTGTTTCTTATTCCACCGAGGCCATTAAACGAAAAGCGTCATGGCAAAATTTAGTACCCTTTGCAAGCGATGACTTACTGTGGTTTCCATACAGGCAAATTTAAGGACAACATCATGTTCGTCCCTGTCTCGAATGTAACATCCCGGGCCCCACTGTGTAATATTGTCTGCTTTGGGTCACCCGCCCTGGCATGGATGAACCACCATCTTAGCCACGGTATTTTCCCTCACGGTTTTAAAACGCGTTACACAGATGAGAGAGACTCAAGCCTTATAAGCTAACCAAGACCTCCCTCCCTAGACGATGTGGGACAAGAGAGGAGGCTGTCACACTCTCCACCTCTTAACAGAAGAGCGTCCTCGCTATGGCCCCACGGGCGTCAGAACAGCAGAACAGCATTCGAGCTGTGGTCCCACACGTGGTCGGGAGTCGGCTCTGATACCACTTGTAACACCACGGGCGTCAGAATAGCATTCGAGCTGTGGTCCCACACGCGGTCGGGAGACATTCGAGCTGTGGTCCCACACGTGGTCGGGAGTCGGCTCTGATACCACTTGTAACACCACGGGCGTCAGAACAGCATTCGAGCTGTGGTCCCACACGCGGTCGGGAGTCGGCTCTGATACCACTTGTAACATCCAGGCCCCTTACACAGGTGAGAGGGACCTAAGCCTTATAAGCTAACCCACACGCGGTCGGGAGACATTCGAGCTGTGGTCCCACACGTGGTCGGGAGTCGGCTCTGATACCACTTGTAACACCACGGGCGTCAGAACAGCATTCGAGCTGTGGTCCCACACGCGGTCGGGAGTCGGCTCTGATACCACTTGTAACATCCAGGCCCCTTACACAGGTGAGAGGGACCTAAGCCTTATAAGCTAACCAAGAGGGACACACCCTACTGTGTAATATTGTCCGCTTTGGGTCACCCGCCCTGGCGCGGACGAACCGCCATCCCAACCACGGTCTTTTCCCTCACGACTTTAAAACACATTACACAGATGAGAGGGACCCAAGCCTTATAAGCTAACCAAGACCTCCCTCCCTACGCGATGTGGGACAAGAGAGGAGGCTGTCACATCGAAGAAGCCCCCACGTTGTCCAGAAAATGTATCGACATAATTGTTTCAAGGTACCCAAGATTAAATCGGAAGAAGATGCAGTTCATTGCTTGTAGCAACTGCTCAACAAAATAGGACAAAATCCTGTGTTGCTTGTGCTGGACGATGTGTGGAAAGAATCGGAATCTATTGTTGACAAATTTGTCTACGATGATATCAAAGATTACAAAATTGTGGTGACATCAAGATATGAGTTTCCTCGTTTTCATCCTGGGCATCACCTGAATCCACTGACTTATGACGAAGCGGTGGAACTTTTTCTTCAATGTGCTACTGTTGATGATAAAGGCATGGGTGCACCAGATACTAATCTCTTGAGTGAGGTATACTCTCGCGCTTGCGTTCATCAATTATTGCTGGTTTAATTTTTCCTTTAAAGGTTATTCTAATAAAATTGGACCTGCCTATCCTTACTTTCATCTCTTGTTCATCAAAGAGAGGCCTTGCTTTGTACTACTAATCATGATTCCTATCAAGTTCTGGTAATTGCTTCTCTTTGCCTTGTGGCAGATAGTAGAACACTGTAAGGGTGCGTATGACAAAATTTCTGAAACAGAAATTAATTTTTGGCAAGAAATTGATTTCTCAATTTCTATTTCAGAAACTGAGAAGCTAAAAATTTTAGTTTATGATTTATTCTTCAAATATATTTCTGAAATAGAAATCTGTTTCAGAAATAGAGAAATCAAATTGCGTTACCAAACGGATTTCTGTTCCAAACCTATTCCGGGGAACAGAGAAACAGAGAAATCAAAAAACAGAAATTTTATCATATGCAGCCTAAGCGATTGCCATTGGTTATTATAGTCGTTGCCAAGTCTCCTCGGGGACAGCATTATGCATTCCGGAGGAAAAAGCTTAATGAATTGAATGACGGTCGTTCCCTTCTCGATTTGGAGGTGGAAATTAATGCTTGCCTCAGAAAGAGCTTGGACGATATGGCTGGTGACCCTTCAATCAAGGAACGTTTCATGGACCTTGGCTCGTTTCCTGAGGATTCGAAGATCCCGGCCACTGCCCTTATTGATATGTGGGTGGAATTGGACAGGCTAGACCCGATAGTTTGTACGCCTTTACTGACCTCCATGAACTCGTTTCTAGGAACCTAGCTGATCTCGTAGTCACCAGGTATGGCTCTGACGTTCGTTTTGCTCTCTCATTCCAACTTTTCCAGTTTTCTACTGCTCTAAGAGTTCATGGAATTCTAGTTGGCATCTGGTTAGTTTTTCCTGATACGTGATGGTTGTAATGCATATGTGAAATGGACGAAGGCATGATGAGATCTCTGCACCGAGATTGAGAAAGTAATTAATGCCATCTGACCAATAGATAAACCCAATAAGTTTATTTTTGCTGGTACGAGACAAAATATCCTGTTTCCCCAAAAATGGGCGTTCTAGATGTTTCGAATCCACGCCACCTGACCTTCAGCCATAGTGTGTACTAGATAGCAAAGGTCAAATGATTTATACGAAGTCCTGTAAAGGACATTTCTAACTCCTGACTTAATTTATTAATAGTGGGAAAGATCAGATGCCTTCATTTCTTATAGAACTGATATCATCATGTGCCTGGCACTAGATTTTAGCACAAGAAACCCGAGCACAAATGCTTATCCAAGTGTTTGATTGCATACATACATGAGAGATTCAAGTGACGACCACGAATCTTACAGCAGCCACTATTACAACGGCCACTATGCTCAACAGCACGATATGCTCAGAAAGCTGGTCATCATGGAGTGCAACAAGGGGGAAATAGAGAAGAGAGACAGACTCATTCTAGAGTTGAATGGAAATAAATTTTCCGACTGGTGGCGCGAGCAAAAGCAACAGCCTATCAGCGCTCGTCTAGTGTCCATCTCCACAGGTTAGTAGTGCTCTCTCTCTCTCTCTCTCTCTCTCTCTCTCTCTCTCTCTCTCTCTTAAAGACCTGTAGGAAAAAATTCAACTGGTTAGCAGTTAGTTACCTTTCTAACCTTCTATAATCATAATGCAGATAAAACATTCCAACACCCTGGCCATATCTTAAATTGCCTAAACCTGAGGTTCTTGTCTTGAACTTCCAAAACGACATGCAATCTAGAACTTATACTTTGCCTGAATTCATTGAGAAGGCAGATAAACTGAAGGCATTGATAGTAACAAATCACAGTTTCTTTCTGGCCGAGCTACGCAATTTCCATGTTGTTGGAGTCAATTTAAGGACGATTAGGTTCCAATGTGTCACAATTCCTTTCCTAAGCATGGGAAACCTATGCTTACATACTTTGAAAAAGATATCCTTTTTCATGTGCTATATTAGTCAAACTTCGACGTCAAATGATGCTAAAATCTCTGATGCAATGCCGAAGTTAGTGGAGTTCGACATTGACTATTGTGATAATCTTGTGACATTATCATATGCATATGTGAGATAAAGCCTTTGAAGAAGATTAGCATCACAAACTGCCATAATTTCTCCACTCTCCCAGCACAAATTGGGCAACTAAAGTTCCTCGAAGTGGTCAAGCTTAATTCCTATACATCCTTGTTACTATTACTAGACTCAATTAGAAGCCTCCAGAATGCGAAACTTCTCGATATATCTGATTGTCTGAAACTAAGCGCCTTGCCTGAACAAATCGGTCAAATGGTTAATCTTGATAGAATAAACATGAGGGGATGTTTGAAGTTGTATGAGTTGCCAAGATCGATCGTGAAGTTGAGGAAGTTAAGGAAGGTGATTTGGGAGAAAGAAAAAGCCGTCATGTGGGGGCCTCTTAAGGACACTCTCCCTAGCTTGGCCATCTCTCTCTCCGAAGAAGAACCCAGCTTAGCTTGGCTTGAGTGACCAAGAGGGAGTAATTGTGGCATCCCAAAAAAATTCAAAGTCAAGTTATAAGGTGTGTTAAAGTCTTTAATTAGGTAATAAAATTTCCTAAGGTTTATATTTTAGCCATTAGTTTTCTCTTAAGGCTATGTGTTATGTGCTTGTGTTCATGAGTTTTTGAATTAGTAATATAGGATAAATTAAAGAGAATGATTTATCCTTGGCCATGTGAATTTTTAAAAATTTAAAATCTATAAAAGAAAGAATTAAAAGTGTTTAAAGGTGAAATTAGGATTTAAATTAGGTTTGGGCCTTAAGCCCAAAAGGTGGATTTTAATGGGCCAAGTTGGTCGGCCCATTGAAGCCCACGAATGGGCTGCCGTCAGCCACAAAGGAGGCCGGCCCATTGCTGGCCCAAATGCCCCAAGCCCAAGCCCAAAAGCCCAAGCCCATGATGCATGCAATAAGACAAGTGGCAATAGATCTTCATGCATTGGCTTAGAGAAGAATGCCATGCATTGGCTAGTTTGAAGGCATGTGATGATCGCTAATGATGAGCTTTAGGGGGGATAAAAGGGAAGAGAGAGAGAAGGGTGGCCGGTTCATTCGGCCAAGAGAGAGAGAGAGAGAGAGAGAGAGAGATTTCGAGAGAGGAGAAGCCGAGAGGGAGGAGGAGGAGCCGCTCGCTGTCTGTCCGCCGTGTGCCGCCGTGTTCACCACCGTGTGCCATCGTTTTCTTCGGTCTAGAGGCAAGTGGGAGTCCTCTAGCTGCTCTTGCATGTGTGTATGTTACTTGCATGTTAAATTTTTGGGTGTTTAGGTGAGAAAAACCGAAGTATGGATGGTTTATTCTTGAATGGCATGGCTGTTCCTGCTCGAACAGTGTGAGTCAGAATGTTGTGTGAGCTTGCATGCATGTTTAGAGTCCCATTTTTGCTTCGATTTCTTCATGAGAGTTGTAGCTAACATCTTGAAATACAACATACTGAAATTTAGTGGAAAATGATGGAGATTTGTGAGGTTAAAATCTCATTCTATGGAGACCTCAGATCTGGAAAGATTTTACTGACCTCTTGTTGGATTTGTGGTTGCATGTTGGTTTGTGCTAAGAATCTCTCTTCGATTTCTTCATTAAAGTTGTAGGGAACATCTTAAAATACAACATTCTCAAATTTGAAGTGAAATGAACAAGTATAGCCTAGTAAATCGACTAGATCTTGAAGACGGAGATTCTGGAGATGTATTACAGGACACCGAGACTTCATGGACCTAAATGACGACTATACTATGGTTATTTGACTTAGATCTCTTCATGAAAATTGTAGATAATATCTTGAAGTAAAACATATCCAATTTTCAGAGGAAACGAAAGAGAATAGATAGGTTAAAACTCAATATTTCGGAGAAGCATGCACTGGACGATGCGGTAATGGATCCAGAAGCTTCGTGAGACCGTATAAAATAATATAAAAAGAATTTGGCTTGGAATTCTTCATGAAAATTGTACGAAAATGTCTTGGCTATAACTCAATAAAATTTAGTAATTTTTTAGGCCGTATGGATATTTTAATCAAATTTCTTCGAAAACCGTGCATTCTGGTTTCATCCGAAAATTATATGATGTTTTGTGAAAATTGGGAAATTGTGTGAAATGCTACTTGGCCATGTATTTTGTATGAAATTATCATCCTATTGGCTTGTTTAATATTTGCTGTAATTTTTATAATTTTGGGAATTTATAGATATTAAATTTAATATTTTTGAAAATGGCACGAGGTGGAATTTAAATAAATATAAAAAGGGCATGATAAATGGATCATTTTTAATTGGCATAAATTCCATAAACTTTACTTTATAAATAATTGTACCATGTAGTATGTATGATGAGGTCTTGATGTGTGCATGACATGGAATTGAGATGCATGTATGAATTCAATGATGAGTATGATCTTGATTTGTCATCACATCACATGCCATGATAAATTGAATCATAATGATGTGAATTGAGATAAATGAGGAAGCCGTCGGGGGTGAGCCAACGATGCCCTGGGAGTGTCGGGATGCCTGGCTAGAAGGGTACGGCCGGTTGCCCGGTGGTCATGAATGGCCAAATACCGGAGGGTCCTCAGGAGACCGAGTGGTATCGAGATGCCCGGAGAGTGGGGGAGCCGGAAGTTTGGCATGGTAATTATGCCGAGGGATACCTCGCGATGCCAGATTGGGTGCGAGATGCCTAGCTTGAAGGGTGCGGCCGGTTGCCCAGTGGCCTTAAATGGCTGGATGCCGGAGGGTCCTCGTGATGCCAGTTGGGGTACGAGATGCTTGGAGAATGGGGGAGCCGGATGATCTGTAATTGTATCTTAGATACATGTGGGACGCAAACATTGGTCCCGGAAATGAGAAATGTGGCGGTCCAAGATGAAATTGGAATTAAATCATGATGATGATATACGCATGACATTATGCATGACAATATATGCATGGTAATGATTATGATATGTGATGTGATATAATGATGAACACCCATGGTATGATATGCATGATTATGATAATGATGATGGAAATGATGATGATATGTGATGTGATATAATGATGATCACCCATGGCATAATATGCATGATGATGATAATGATGATGATGATGACATGTAAGATATGACGATGCCATGATAATGATGACATGCGTGATGTGATGAGGTCACGATGATGATGATGATATATGATATACATGATGATGATGCATGATAGTACACCCATAACTTCAAGGTAAGTAAAGCCTGCAATGCATGTATGATTTGTGTGATGCATTGAGCTGTTATTGGATTCCTTATCTGCTGAGTGGTTGTACTTATCCCTTTTGGGGACCAACATTTCAGATTAGCAGTATGCCGCTTCCTGCTGTCGCGCGGGGTGCATTTTACGGCTTATCGTCTGACGTCGAGGTAGAGTGTGAGGAGTTCAGCTGTCCTTCTATGCCTGGACTGGCATACATATGTGTGTGCTGCTTTGTCATGTACGACATAGGCCTGGCTGGGGGCCCAATCGTCCAGGAGTTCGTCTCCGTCCACGTTCGCCGAGATGGGGTCATGAGAGGGATACTGCCACCGTCACCGCCTGACGCATCGGACTGGATGTGAGGCCCGAGCGTGACGAGTAGGGGCTGTTTTTTTTTTTTTTTTTGGGTTAGTTAGCCAACACTTATGATGGGAGTTGTGCACATGTGATGTAGGGGGTCGAGGGATTCTTTTTGGGATTTTAGGCTAGACATGGCTGAGTCCTAGCTTTTCCTTTTTATGTATCGACCCAAAAGAAGTCACATCTTGAAAATATATGTAAATAAAGTGTCGTGCCTTATCTATAAAATTATGAAGATTAGTGGTGTGTATTTGTATCATGGTTGGTAGGGGGAGAGATGGTGATGTTTTGCTTTCGCTAATGAGTTGCGCTGGGACCACTTTAAAAAAAAAAATGCCTGTGAATACGACGCCTCTTCTAAGGAGAAAGGTAATAAGGAGTAACATTGGCACTTGTGGCGACCTGCGAAGGGTTCGGGGTGTCACAGTAATGACGTCAACAATGTGTGGCCGACCAGTCATATTGTCTTTAATATTTTCAGGTCAGAAATTTTTTTTTAAATTTTTTTGTCGTCCCATTTCTTTCTTTCTTCCTCCTCACCAACAACGCCGCTACAAACCATAACCACCTTGTGCCTACCATTACTGTCGTTGCCAATGCCTGACTCGCCACTCGTGCGCTTCAGATCTAAAGAGAGAAGTGTGCCTACAATGTCATATGAGCAAAGCTTTTGGTGGTGTTCGTGCATGGCTTTGGTGTGGTGGTAGCTGTCGGAGTGGCGCAACTGCAAGAAATCGTTCCTGGTTGTGATAAGGGGTGATGGGTTCCCAAACGGTTTAGTTCCCCATCCCAAAATTGAGAACTGGATTGGAGGGAATGGTTCCCCATTTTTGGAATTGGGGATTGGACTAGAGGTGCTTGAAACCGGATCACATTGGACCGATTGCTCCGGTTCTTGGTTCTCGGACAGTCCATTGGAACCGGTCACATATGTTTGAAATGCAAATTCAAACATGCAAAAAAATCAAATTACTTCCAAATTTGTGGGAGCATTGACCAACAAGTTATACATTTTATCTTTGCCAAAAAGCTGAGAAAAGCATGCTTTAGGTAGCCGTAAGGCTTGGCTTTTATTTGCAATCCCTCCTACATTTTTTGTATGCTCGTTCGACGTGGGACTTTCGGAGCGGCTTCTGTCCGTTGGCTTTTATTCACAACCATCATTTTTTGCTGGGCAAATATAGTAATTTGCTTTGGGAGCTCTTGCAGGTGAGTGGGAGCGAGAGAGACAGGGGGAGTGCGTGTGCGACACGAATAGAGAGAGCTTTGATTAATTCCACATCGACTGCTAGCAGAGGCAGTCTACGAAGTTTTTGATCTCACTTTTAGCAGGATCTACTAAGTTTACCATAGAACCTATCAAAATCATGATAGAATCAGATTATAGTTTATGCTAATGAAATTATTCATGCATGACACGAATAGAGAGCTTTTGCTGGTCATTTGAGTGGTTAAAAGGTTTTTGATCTTACTGTTAGTGGGATCTACAATGTTTACCATAAAACCTATCGAATCACGATAGAATCGGATTATAGTGCATGCTAATGAAATTATCCATTCATGGTACGGAAAAGAATAAAACTTGGCCGTTACTTGCTTTCCTGATCGTCTTGTGGAACCCTGATAAATGGGTCGAGCCGGGAACTACCCAAACCTAAATTCGTACCATTCTTTTCCAACGTTTTGTCCGCCGGACCTACCTCGGGGTTAATCCAAAGTCGCTGGATAACATCGGGCTGGATAAAAGTGGCCGATAGCTCTATCGACAAAGTCTTTCTTCCGATGCAACTTGCGACACGGACATGGTCAACGACTGAGAAATTTCCAATGGTCGCTCTTCCTAAGAAACTTCCCATCTGATGACTAACTTATTTGCCCGGAGAATAAACTTCAACCACCACTTCTAGAAAAATAATCTATCTCGCCTTTCCGTTACATCTCCTTTCTCCGTTGTTGCTTCAGAGACCCAAAAGCTCCTCTTCCTTCTTGCCTCTGCAGAAGACCCTCGCGACCTATCAAAGTTTTGGATTTTCGAGGCTTGTTCGGTCTGTGAAGAAAGAAAGAACAAGTAATGGTTGACTGCGCAGGAGCTGCTGTGGAAACAGCATTCGGTGAGCTGCTCGCGCTTGTTAAGGACGTGGTGAAAACTGTTGCTGCTTTTCGTGGCCTGCTAGAGAAGATCGAGTTTACTTTGAGCTCCATAAAACCAGTCATCGATCAGATCGACACATACAGTAGTATGCTGGACCGTCCACAAGAGATGCGCCCAATCAAGGTCGAACAACATGCAAATGCTTTTATGG
The DNA here is from genome assembly GCA_016097545.1 of Eucalyptus victrix. NCBI lineage: Eukaryota > Viridiplantae > Streptophyta > Magnoliopsida > Myrtales > Myrtaceae > Eucalyptus > Eucalyptus victrix. The sequence goes on along the minus strand of CM027843.1, from coordinate 43,724,164 downwards.
AAACATTGGAGCGTCATAAGACCGGACGATTCCACAAATTAAAGAGGATTGTGTGATCTTCGAGATTACAAATAGATTATAATATTTGATTCACGTGTTTTTCTTGATTTCCGATATGTCACAGATTTTATACGCGTTTTGCAAATTTTATAGTTATGTTTTGATAACTTTCCCTTTTATCGATATCTTTTATTTTATTTTGTTATTAGATTTTAGTTATTTGGTTATTTTTTAGATGGCGACTTCCTTATAAATAGGCGTCTAAGATAATGTAATCTGCACTTCTTTATTCAAAATAAACACTATTTTTTGGAATTCTTTCCAAGCATAACTTTCTCTACGTTGAAGGAGCTCAAGGAGTCGTCAAATTCCATGTTAGCAAATGCTGAGGCCCTCCAGAGCGAGCTTGAGGCTTCGGGTGACCTTGCGGTCCCTGCGGTGCCCAATTTCATGGTTGGGTCAGGGGTGGTGGCGTCCTTAAGCAAGCTTAAGGAGCAGTTGCTCCAGGAGGGAGCGTCTGTGACTGTTGTGACTGCCCCCGGTGGGTGCGGAAAGACCACTCTGCTTAAGAAATTGTGTCACGAGGTGGCAATTAAAGGTATGTGTAATTAGTATTTTGATTGATTTAGAACTGAAAAAAGTAGGGATGAATTTATTGAAATGATCCTTACTCGTTGGTCTCCTCTAAAAGTCTTTTGATTAGCCATTTATGATGAAAGCTATAATTTTTTTTAAAAATCTATTATATGAATGTAAATTCAATCATAAATATTTTGATTTTACTAATTTTATCTTAAAATTTTTTAACAAATTGTCAATATAATCCTTCTGATCAATTTTATGAACTTGCTGACATTGATACATAGTCGGTGTAGATATAGATAATTTTTATATTTTTAATATATTTTTTGAAATTTTTTATTATTTTTTCCTTCTTTTTTTTTCCTTTCATTTTCCTTTTCTTCATTCTAAGACTAGCAAGGGTTGCAGGGCGACCACAGAGGGTTAGCCGTCGAATCTCGTCGGACTTAATAGGAAAAAAATGAAAAAGAAAGAAAAATAAAAATAAAAATGATAAAAACTCATAAAATTTTTCAAAAAAATAAAAAATTTATAAAAATTATCTACTTTCGAGCAGGCATGCCATGTCGGATGGCTGGCGTCCATGTCGACAATGCTTGGCCAAAAGTGGCTAGAAGCGTTGTGTTGGCAAATATGTCAAAAGCCTTAAAGATTCAATTGACAAAATTGAATTTGACTTAATGAAAAATTGGCAAAATGAAAGGTTTATGACTGAATAACATCCATACAATAGATTTATGACTTTTTTGGTAACTGTCCTGCTGTTTATGTGTATAGGAGCCGTTGCCTAAATTATGTTCCTCTTTTGGACATATTTCAATAATTGAAAATCATGACATCTTCTCTCTGTCAAGAAATTCACTTTCTGGTGGATGTGAATGTTAGCACAGAGAATTGCTTGGATCTTACGCATATGGATGTTTCATCAGGAAGAATCTTTTTCTCATCGTTCCATTTTGGGTTTGATATCATGTCCAATCTTTCAGATATATAATAACTTGGCTCTGTTTCATTGCGCTGAGCACCAGTTCACAGCCGTATACTTTAGACTTAGAATTTCTGCTATATGGTATCTACTTACCTCTGTTTCTTATCCTACCGAATTCATTAAAAGAGAAGTGTCGTACCAAAATTTCATATTCTTGCAAGCGAAAGGAATCAGACTTACTGCGGTTTCCATTTAGGCAAATTTAAGGACAAAATCATGTTCGTCCCTGTCTCGAAGAAGCCCAACCTGACAGATATTGTCCAGAAAATGTATCGACATAATGGTTTCAAGGGACCCAAGATTAAATCAGAAGAGGGTGCAGCTTATTGCTTGCAGCAACTGCTCAAAAAAATAGGACAAAATCCTGTGTTGCTTGTGCTGGACGATGTCTGGAAAGAATCGGAATCCATCGTCGACAAATTTGTCTGCAATGATATCAAAGATTACAAAATTGTGGTGACATCAAGATACGAGTTTCCTCATTTCTGTCCTGTGCATCACCTGAACCCACTGACTCATGACGAAGCGGTGGAACTCTTTCGCCGATGTGTTACTGTTGATGATAGAAGCAAAAGGGCACCAGACACTGAGCTCTTGAATAAGGTATATTCTCGCTTGCGTTCATCAATTACAGGACTTCATAAGGTCATCGAAACTCTGGGTTCTTTTTTTCTTTAAAGAATATGTTTAATAAAATCAAACCTGCCTATCCTTACTTTCATCTCTCTTTCAAAGAGAGGCCTTGCTTTAGTACCGTATCAAGTTCCAATAATTGCTCGTCATTTTTATCCCTGTGCAGATGGTGGTACACTGTAAGAGATTGCCATTGGTTATTAGAGTCGTTGCCAAGTCTCTCCGAGGAAAGGATTATGCATTCTGGAAAAAAAGCTTCTTGAATTGTCTGAAGGTCATTCCCTTCTTGATTTGGAGACCGAGATTCTAGCTTGCCTCAGAAAGAGCATGGACGACTTGGATGGTGACCCTTTGATCAAGGAACGTTTCATGGACCTCGGTTCATTCCCGGAGGATTGCAAGATCCCCGCCACTGCCCTTATTGATTTGTGGGTGGAATTGTACAAGCTAGATTTTGATGGTGTGCGTGCTGCTACTGACCTCCATGAACTCGATTATAGGAACCTAGCTGAACTCGTCTTTCCCAGGTATGGCCCCGAAGTTCAATTTGTTCTCTCAACCAACTTTTCTAGTTTTCTACTACTGTAAGATTTCCTCATCAGATTCTAGTCGGCATATAATTAATTTTTTTTCATACATGACAGTTAGAATGCGTATGAAATGGACAAATGCATGATAAGATCTTTGCACCAAGATTGATAGAGTAATTTATGCCATTTTATGATCCGTAGCTAATCCCAAAATGATTAGATTTTCCATAGCGCCACGATCTATTTTGTTCCCCAAAAATGGACATCCTAGATGTTTTAAATCCACACCACAATTACTGCGCCTGACTTTTAGCTGTAGTGTGTTCCGCATTGCAATGGTCAAATGGTTTATACATAGGCCTCTAAAGAACATTTCTAACTCCTCACTTAACTTCTCGAGTGGGAAAGATCAATGTCCTCTTTTTCTATTAAATTGATATTATCAAATGTATGGCACTAGAATTTAGCTCAAGAAACTCAAGCGCAAATGCTTATATCCAATTTTTTGATTGTATACATACAGGAGAGATTCAAGAGACGATGCTGACGAATCTTACCGTAGCCACTATGTCATGCAGCATGATCTGCTTAGAGAGTTGGCCATCATGGAATGCAATCAAGGGGAAGTAGTGAACAGAGAGAGACTCATTCTAGATTTGATGGCAAATAACTTTCCCAATTGGTGGAGGGAGCAACAGCAACAGCCTCTCCGTGCTCGTCTAGTATCCATCTCCACAGGTTTGTAATTCTCCCTCTCTCAAAGATCTATAGGGAAAAATTCATTTGGTTGGTAGTTAGTTACCTTCTAACCTTCTTCGATCATAATGCAGATGGAAAATTCTCAACATCCTGGCCAAATCTCGAATTGCCTGCAGTAGAGGCTCTTGTCTTGAACTATCGGACCAACATGCAAACCAAAACCTATGCTTTGCCTGAATTCATCGCAAATTCCCCCAAGCTCAAGGCCTTGATAGTAACAAACTACAGTTTCTTTCCCACTGAGCTGGGCAACTTCCACGTCATTGGTTCCAATTTAAGGAGGATTAGGTTTGAGCGCGTCACAGTTTCGTTCCTAAACATGGAAAAGATATGCTTGCAGGGTTTAGAAAAGATATCCTTTTTCATGTGCGACATTGGTCAGGCTTCGACGTCGAACGATGCCAAAATCTCAGATGCAATGCCAAACTTAAAGGAGCTCGACATTGACTATTGCAACGATCTTGTGAGATTACCAGATGGCATCTGTGAGATAAAGCCTTTGCAAAAGCTTAGCATCACAAATTGCCATAATTTCTTTGCTCTCCCTGAACAAATTGGGCAATTGACGTCTCTCGAAGTGGTCCGGCTTAATTCTTGCACAGCCTTGTCATTGTTACCGGACTCTATTAGAAGCCTCCAAAATGTGAGACTTCTTGATATATCTGAGTGCCTGAATCTGAGCGCACTGCCTGATCAAATCGGTCAAATGGTTAATCTCAAGAGGATAAACATCATAGGATGTCCAAAGTTGTCTGGATTGCCAAAGTCGATTGTAAAGTTGAGGAACTTAAGGAGGGTGGTTTGTGAGAAAGAAAAAGCTGTCTTGTGGGGTCCTCTTAAGAACACTCTCCCTAGCTTGGACATAACTCTTTTTGAAGAAGAACCCAACTTAGATTGGCTGAAGTGACCAAGGCATTGTAATGATATTGAGGGGTGTGGACTTTTTATCAAATATGGAAGGTCATTTTTTAACTTTTCAATATTGATGTGGACCGACCAGTTATATTTTCTTTAAGATTTTCAAGTAAGAAATTTTTTATTTTATCTTTTTTCTTCTTCCCATTTCTTTCTTTCTTCCTTTCTTCCTCCTCCTCCAACCACCAACAACGCCCCTGCAAACCATAACCACTGCGTCTCTACTATTACTATCATCAACAATGCCTAACTCGCGGCTCATAACCACCATGACCACTTCAGCATTGCCTTCTCTCTCTCTCTCTCTCTCTCTCTCTCTCTCTCTCTCTCTCAAATCGGAGGTGCAAATTCAGATCTAAGCTGCTACAACCTAATGTTTGAGGTCATGGCAGCCTTAACTCGGAGGTCCTCCAACCACCAACAACGCCACTGCAAACCATAACCACTGCGTCCCTACTATTATTATCGTCACCAATGCCTAACTCACGGCTTGTAACCACCACAACCACTTCAGCATTACTTTCTCTCTCTCTCTCTCTCTCTCTCTCTCTCTCTCTCTCTCTCTCTCTCAAATCGGAGGTACAAATTCAGATCTGAGCCGCTACAACGTAATGTTTGAGGTCACGGTGGCCTTAACTTAGAGGTCGCGACCTTGAATTTGAGGTAGTGCACTTCAGATCTGATGAGAGAGAGGTGTGCCTGCAGTGTCATATGAGCAAAGCTTCTGGTTGTGTTCATGCATGGCTTTGGTGTGATGGTGGCTGTCAGAGTGGCACAGCTAAATCATTGCTGGTGGTGGTTAGGGTGATTGATCCAGGTTCCCATCCCAAAACAGATTTGGTTCTCCATTTTCGGAATCGGGAATTGGACTGGGCAATCTTATGGAACTGGTCGCATGTGCTTGAAGTGCAAATTCACACACGAAAAAAAATCAAACTGCTTCAAAATTTATGTGAGCATTGACCATGCTTGACAAGTTCTACATTTGATCTTAGCCGAAAGGTTGAGAAAAGCATGCTCTAGGTAGTCGCATGGCTTGGCTTTTCTTCGCAATCGCTCTTATAGCCTTTGCAAGCCTGTTCCATATGGGACTTTCGGAGCGGCTTGTGTCCATTGGCTTTTATTCACAACCATCATTTTTTGCTAAGCAAATATAGTAATTTGCCTTGGGAGCTCTTGCAAGTAAGGGGAAGCGAGAGAGACGGAGGGAAAGAGTGTGCAACATGAATAGAAGCTATGGATGGGATGGAACGATGAATGCCTTTCTTGATCACTTGGCGAAAATGAAGTGTAATGTTTGTATAACAACATCATTGAGAAAACCCTTGCATGGAGTCATTTTCAATGCCACAATCATGGGACTTTAAATGGTTTGTTTCAAAGATTTTTGAGAATTAAAATTAAAATTTTAAAAATAAATAATTGGTTCGGTCTAGTGGGCGATTGTCAGTTCCAATTTTATTGGAATCGAGAATTAACTGATTTTATGAAATCGAGAATTAGCTGGCATCTCTAGGGACTAAGCCGAATCAGTCCGAGTGGTTTCGATTTGGTCAGTTTCTTTTGCTCATCCTTAATGGTGCTGGTTTTGGCAATAAGGGCTTTGTCAAGTGGTCTCATGCCACGTGGAAAACACAATATACAGGTCAACGGCAAGTCAATGGCATAAATGTTGTCGGATAGAAAGAAAATGGCATATTTGAACAAAAAAATCAAATTTCATAATTCAAATTTCACTTAATTTCAAATTTGTGTCATAATTTTAAAAAGGGAAAAAGCCATGAAAAACTCGAACTTTACCCAAAGTGACACATTTACCTCATTAAGGACATTTTTGTTTTTTTATTCTGTTTTTTTCCTTTTTCTTTCTTTTTCTTCTTCTTCTTCCCTCCACCGGCCATGCCAGAGCCGGCGGAGGGAAGCCGGCATCCGACGAGGGTCGCCCTCATCGGCGAGGGCACCCCTCGCCAGATCTGGCAAGGGTCGTCCTCACCAGACGCGGGCGAGGGCCGCTCGACGTGCCCTCATCGACGATGGGCGAGGATGGCCCTCTCCAGATCTGGCGAGGGCATGGACACCCTTGCCCAATGCAGGCTTTTTCCAATGCGAAGGGATGAGAGAAGAAAAAAAAATGAAAAAAAAAATGAAAAAGACCAAAATGCCTTATAATTTTGGGGTAAATGTGTCATATAACAAAAGCTCATAGTTTTTTGTGTCACAAAAAAAAATTTTAGGATAAATATGTCACGGTTGGCAAAGTTCAGGGTTTTTTACGTTACAAATAAAAAGTTGAGGGTAAATGTGTCACTTTGGACAAAATTCAGGGTTTTTTTTTTTGTAGCTTTTTCCCTTTTTAAAATTACTCCTATTAGAAAAAGGAATGGCTTGAATCCTTACGGAGTGCTGTGAATCAAATTAAATCCAGCCTATTGAGAAGTCCGATGCGAATGAGTGCAAGTCCTTTCTGTTTTTCTTTTCCCCTTTATTCCTTTGCTTCCCCTTTTAATTTTCTCCACTTTTCTTCTATTTTCTTTATTTTCTCTTTCTTTCCTGGGCACTCTCGGCCTGCTCTGTCCAGTAAGAGCTGAGCGCGCACTTTCATCCCTTCTTTGACTTTTCAACGTTTTCTTTTATGTTTTTTCTTAGACCCATCTTTGACCTGGTCGAAAAGTCCAATATTGCATATGCTATGTCGTCATCACGTATGCACACATTCATGTTTTCAAAAACAGAAGCACACACAACACACGAGAGTCATCTCGGGAGGTAACATGAGATAAATCTTTCGCTTGATTATGTCTCTGGATAAACAGAACGCCTTCATGTTTTAGGAAATCAAATGATGAAAGGAATTTAAAGGATTTCATAAAAAATGTGGTATGATGAAATGGGCATTGTAAGGATCTTCTCCAAACTTAACCGAACTTTCGGTCCAAAGATCTCTGATTTCACAATAGACAAGTCACCTTCATATTTGCATCTAGATAATTTACTTCTCTAAAAACTATTTAGGATCCTAAGGGCCTGGATTAATAAAATCGATTGATTTTGACTCATTTATATTCAAACTTGAAAATACTCACTCTTTGTTCACTACTCAGATTAATGAGCCCATCACTAAAGTGGCGCAGTGCCAAACACTAATGGCACACTTGATATCCTAAGTTTGGCGACAAAGCGAGACATCTACTCATATAAAGAGTTAATGCCACAAAAAACCTTAAATCGATTTTAAACTAATTTTTTTACTATAAAAAACCCAAAACTAGTACACATGTAGTAAAATTTATCCAAAACTAATTTTTTAATCACTAAAAACCGAAAATTACCCCAAATTAATTATTTGATTGCCAAAAAACAAAAAAATTGATACATCTGTGATAAACATACTAATTATTAAATTAAATTAATATCACGAAAAATCACAAAATTAGTGCACCTATGATAAACGGAGGATAAAATCTCAAATTGGTACACATGGCAACTGTCACATATCATTTAATTTAGCGGTTTGACAATAAAATTTAATGTAAACTAATGAACAATAATTTGTTATAAGATTACCGATTTAGGATTTTTTGTGATCAAAAAATTAATTTAGGGTAAATTTATCATATTTATATTAGTTTGAGGTTTTTCATTGTTAAAAAATGAGTTTGTGTACTAATTTAAGATTTTTTATGATCAAAAAATAAGTTTTGAATAAATTTATTATTGTATCAATTTATGATTTTTCGTAAGATTAACCTTCCATACAATTGTCCGTACATACATACAGAGAAGGGCTGGATGGGGTAAAGTGACTATGATGTGGTGGTTTGTTGGGGCTTCGATTGCTTAGTGGAGGTCAACACCCTCTCATTCCTTAAGGGATAAAATATTTTAAATTTATTGTAATTTCCATAGTCTACTCAATCCAAAAATTAGCTTCCTCTTTATTCCTTGAATTTTACATTATGGATTATATTCGTAATATCATCCAATATGTTCAAAATGCATCACCAAGTATATAATAGGAGAATCTGTATTTTGCCACGGACATCAAATATTCACTTTTAGTTTAAAAGCTCATGTGGTTGGTTAAAATGTTTTCAATTTTTAGTGGGATTTGCTAAGTTTAACCTAAAACCTGTTGAAATCATGATTGACTTGGATAATAGTGCACGAAGATAATATAATCCATTCATGATACGAAGAATATTAACCTTGGCTATCACACCCTTAACGTCCTGGGCCAACCGTGATAAATGGGTCGTTCTGAATTTTATTTTTTTTTTGGACAGAAGTCGTTCTGAAATTTACGCAACCTAATTTCATCCATTCTTTTTTAACGTTTTCATAAAATAAAGGAGTACCAGAGCGAGGTCTGCATTGGCCGCTCCTCCTAGGAGACTTCCCAGATGACGACAAACGTGTTCGGTCCGGAGAACAAACTTCCACTACAGCAGCTACCGCTTTTATAAAGAGAATCTCTCTCACCTTTCCGTTCATCACATTCTCCATTGTTGCTTCAAAGGCCAAAACATTCCTCTTCCTCCTCGCCTCTGCAAAAAACCCATACCAAGAAGCAGAGAAAAGCACCCTCTGCAAATCTCGGGAAGTGGGTTTCAGTTCTTCGATCCTTGCGACCCATCGAAGCTTTGGATTTTTTCTTCGATTGTTTGGTCCGTGAAGAAAGAAAGAACCAGAAATGCCTGTCGATTTCGCAGGAGCTGGTGTGGGAACAGCATTCGGTGAGCTGTGCTTGCTTGTTAAGCACGTAGTGAACACCGTTGCCGCGTTTTGTCCCCAACTCTAGAAGATCGATTCCACCTTAAGCGAGATGGACCCGATCATAAAGGACATCTACCATCTCTACGAACAGCTGGACCGTCTGAAAGAGATGGATCCGATCAAGAAACTATTGGATGAAGGCAAAGGACTAGTCAACAAGTTCTTGAGGATCCACTTGCTCAACTGGTACAAGATGTTGTACTTTAGCTAGTTAGCTAGTACGTCCATGATGGGGTGCGATTGGACCGCACCAATTGGCTTTGATATGCTACGATGGGAAGGCACAAATGGAGGGGTACGAAGGGAGACATATAAAAGGCTCCCGAACACAACCGTTGGACGGTTGGCAATTCATTCGCACCAAAAATTCTCTCCATTTCCATTGAAGAAGACCAAAGGCGTTCCATTTCAATTTTCAAGAACAATCGGCATTTACGCTGTGGAAATCGGGTGTTTTCCTCGTGATTGCATCCAGACTAACGTGAGGAAGTACTGTTCGTGATAAATTCGCAATTCAACATTCGTTCCGGGGCCATTTGCTGTTAGCGCATCGGAATCAAGTAAGTCGTCTTCCGCCGACTCGAATTCCTTCATTGGTATCAGAGCCCGATCGTGATTTCTGCCTTGTTTTTCATCGAGTTTTCTTGATTACCATTTGATATTGAGATCATGAGAATGTATTCTACACTGTTTGGATCTCTAATAGTCGAAATTGCCCCATGAAAAACTCGAAATTGAACCGGAGTGAAGAATGGGTTCGGGGTCGCGTGATCCGTGAGGTTTTCATCGTTTTTCGTAATAATTTTTTGGTCAAAATTAATTTTTGAATATACAGGGTGAAAGTACTCGTCGAAACGAGTCTGGGGATGGGTCGATCGACGCTGAGAGACGCCGGACGCGCCCACACGCGCGGCCAGAAGCTGCTGCGCGTGGGCGCCACGCGCCTCAAGCGCTGGCAAAGCCAGCGCGTGCGCCACACGCGCCGGTCGGCGAACCGGTGCGTGCGCGACGCGCGCCAGCTAGCGAACCGATGCGTGGTGACGTCACGATGACATCACCCAACGGTCGTAACTGCCGGGATGACGTCATCGATGACGTCACCGCCGGAGAAGTTGGCCGGCCGGTCACCGGCCGGCGACCGACCCGACCCGAGATCCGACCCGACCCGTCGACCAGACCCGACCCGTTGACCGGTCAACGATCGGACCGGTCAACCGGTCAACCGGTCCGACGGTCAAACCGGTCGGACCGGCTACGAGTCGAACCGGTCGGACCGGTCACCGGTCGGACCGGTCTAACCGGTCGGACCGGCCAGGAGCCGTTTGGCTCGCTGGCGCGTGCGCCACACGCGCCGCACACTCAGGCGGCGCGTGGGGGCGTGTGCGAGCTCGGATTGGAGTGTGGTCGGTCTCGTTTGGTTCGTATGAGTGTCCTCTACACAGTGGTATAATTATTTGATACTTTTGAATTTTATAAATGTACGAAAATGCTTAGGGAACCCTATGTACGCGTATTTTTTTTTTTGGTTTAATGCAGTTTATTCATTTGTAGCTTGTATTTTCTTATGATTAGGGAAATACAGTAGCTAGCTTGTGTGCAAATGATATTATATATGCTGTGTAGAGCTTGGTTCAATGATGTGATGTGTATATTTTAATATACTTGCAATTTTCTAGTTGCTAGAAAATAAGAACAATGGTATGAAATCCATTGCATATTGAATTGCAATTTTGATTATAATTAAAGCATGATTTTTGTTTATACATGTTGGTTATTGCCATGCTATGTTCTTGTGTTAAGGAAAAATGTAGAAATTACATAAGTTTATATAATTATTTTTCCTAGTGGGAGTTCGTAGGTTGGTAGAATTGAAAGGAGTTCTCACCTAGAACTTAAAAATTTGTGCAAATTAAACTAATTAATGATAATAAAACAAATGTACATAGAAGTTGATTGGGAACATAGTGAACTTTTGCTTTTGTGTCTTTTGTTGAATTATCATTAATTTAGTTTGTCTTTGCTGCAAATTAAATATGTGTGTTATTCTGTAAAGTGTGCTAGTATTGATTCTGCGTTTATTATGTCAATGTGTTATAGCAATTGATTATGGCTTCGGCATCCAAGACCATTGTGGCTGACCTCAATAAGGGTGAGAAGCTGAACGGTGACAATTATGATATTTGGCACCGAAAGGTTCAATACATCCTTGAGGAGCAAGAGGTTTTGGAAACCCTCAACCATACCATGGATGAACCTGAGCGTGGAACTTCAGCTCAACACAGGAGAGATCTGGAAGCTTATCAAGCTTGGAAAAAGAAAAATAGCATTGCTCGCATCACGTTACTGAGCTGTATGCAAGATGATCTCATGTGTTAATTTGAGAGTTATGACAAAGCTCAAGTTATGTGGGTTGCTTTGAAAGATAAGTTTGGGGGTACATCTGCCACTAAGCTGAGGAGACTCACCATCAAGTTTGACACCTTCCGAAAGCGCCCAAATGTAACGATGAGGCAGCATCTTCGGGAGATGTCAAACATGATCCGTGAGCTAAAGTCGGCTGGTCACTCCCTTACTGATGAACAGCAAGTTCAAGCTGTTATAAGGTCTCTTCCTGATAATTGGGAGCATATGAAGATCAATATGACGCATAATGAGAACATTGTCACTTTTGATGATATTGCGCGTCATTTGGAATTAGAGGATGAGCGCCTAGAGGCTGCCAGATCCTCTACCCATGCTTATGTTGCTGAATCGAGTTCACACAAAGCTTCGGGCTTCAAGCGCAAAAGGAATCTTCAGTTCAACAACAAAGGGAAGATGACTGATCAGGGACCCAAGAGAGCTAAGACCTTCCGACGCAAGAAGCGTGGTGGGAAGAAGGACAAGGCCAAGATGGAGTGCCACAATTGTGGCAAGTTGGGTCACTTTGCTCGTGAATGCACTGAGCCGAAAAAGGTACCCTATTACTCCATTACTTTGAGTAATGCTTTTGTTTCTAGTACCGTAATGCTTGCTGAATCTCATCCAATGTGAACTGTAGACTCAGGAGCAACGGACCATGTAGCTAGAGACCGAGAAGCATTTGTGGAGTATCGTCGGATACCGCCTGGAAGAAGATGGATATATGTTGGGGATAACTCAAGAGTTGAAGTGAAGGGTATCGGCACATGTAAATTAATCTTACGTGGTGGTCGAAACCTGTTCCTGCATGATGTCCTTTATGCTCCAGATATTCAACGAAACTTGGTCTCTGTAGTTGTTCTTCTTAGCTTAGGTTATGTATTGAATTTCCATGGTGATTGTGTTGACATTTTGTATGGAACAGTTTATTATGGTTCAGGTCATGTATTGAATGGTTTTATGGTGTTAGACATTGACTATGATCAGTACAATGTTAATGTTGATGGTTGTTTTTCTTTAATTGCGTCTTCAAATAACATTGAGATTGATGCAAGTACTTGGCATGCTAGATTAGGTCACATTGGATTGCAAAGAATGCAAAGATTAGCTAAAGAAGGCCTTTTAGGGTCACTCACTAATGTTAATCTATCCATATGTGAACATTGTCTCGGAAAAACAACTAGAAAACCATTCGGTAAAGGGACTAGAGCTGAATTTCCATTGCATCTCATACATTCTGACATTTGTGGTCCTTTGAATGTGAGGGCGAGGCATGGAGCCTCATATTTCATCACTTTTATAGATGACTTTACACGTTTTGGTTATGTCTTTCTGATCTCCCATAAGTCAGAAGCATTAGACTGCTTTAGACGATATATAGCGATGGTAGAGAATCAGTTAAACAAGACAATAAAGGCATTGAGAACCGATCGTGGACGTGAGTATCTATCGGAGCAATTCAAGGCTCTTTGTGATGAAAAGGGAATTGTGCGACAATTGACTATTCCTGGTACTCCACAACAAAACGGAGTAGCTGAGAGAAGGAATAGAACCCTATTGGAAATGGTTAGGTCTATGATGACGCAAGCAAATTTACCTATCTCCTATTGGGGAGATGCATTATTGACTGCTGCCTATATACTTAACCGTGTGCCCTCAAAATCGGTTACTTCCACCCCTTATGAATTATGGACTGGTAGGAAACCAGACTTGAGTAGTCTACGTCCATGGGGATGTGCAGCTTATGTTCATGATTCTTCTCATAAACATGGCAAATTAGGCCCTAGAGGGAAGAAATGTATTTTTATAAGATATTCCGAACACTCCAAAGGGTACGTGTTCATAGGTGAACAAGCTGATGGGAGTGTGACCGAAATGGAGTCACGAGATGTTACGTTTTTGGAGAACGATTTTCCTAGTAGAGGTGAGATTGATAAGGACTTCCAATTATATGAGATGGAAGATCTAGATAACACACCCACTGATTTTGTAGAGGGAAATGAAAATTTACCTCAACACACAAGACCTAGTGGGGGTGTTGCATCGCCTAATGAATTGAATTCAAGAGAAATTCAATTGCGTAAAAGTAATTGTAAAAGTATTCCCCGTCGTCGTTTTGAGATTGAAGGGGAAGCATTTATGATTGCTCAGAATGACGATGTCGAGCCTAAGACTGTTCAAGAGGCTCTCTTATCCTCTGACAAGGAAGAATGGAGAAAAGCTTTGGAAGATGAGATGGAGTCAATGAGGGCAAACCATGTCTGGGACTTGGTTGATCTACCACCCAATCGTAAGGCCATTGGAAACAAATGGGTCTTTAAGATTAAACGTAGGACGGATGGATATATTGAAAAGTATAAGGCTCGCCTTGTGGCGAAAGGTTATACTCAACAAGAGGGAATAGACTATGAAGAAACTTTTTCGCCAGTTGTAAGGTTTGCTTCAATACGCCTTATTCTAGCCATCGTTGCACATTTGGACCTTGAATTACATCAAATGGATGTAAAGACGGCATTTCTCAATGGAGAATTAGATGAGGAAATCTATATGAAACAACCAATAGGTTTCATGGCTAAAGGTCAAGAGCATAAAGTTTGCAAGCTTAATCGCTCAATATATGGCCTTAAGCAATCATCTAGATAGTGGTATCTTCATTTTCATCGAGCAATAATAACATTTGGTTTCACGATGATCGAAGAAGATCACCGTGTATATGTCAAGCGCTCCAAAGATAAGTTTGTGATTTTATCACTTTATGTGGACGATATTCTGTTGGCTGGAAATGACAAGGTTTTGGTAATCACCATAAAAGAATGGTTGTCCTCCAATTTTGAAATGAAGGACATGGGAGAAGCTGCTTATATATTAGGAGTTAAGATCGAAAGAGATCGATCAAGGAAACTTCTTACTTTATCACAAGAGTCTTACATTATAAAGATTCTTGAGCGTTTCAATATGCAGCATTGTAATCCCATTGATACCCCTGTCATGCAAGGTGAAGGCCTGAGTACTGAAATGTGTCCTAAGACTCCAAAAGAAATCAAAGTGATGGAAACTGTTCCTTACGCTAGTGCAGTCGGGAGTTTAATGTATGCTATGATGTGTACTCGACCCGACATATGTTATGCCGTGGGATTGGTGAGCCGATATCAATCAAATCCTGGTCAAGCACACTGGAAAGCAGTGAAGAGGATCCTGAGATACTTGAAGGGAACCATGGACTATCGACTTTATTACTAAGGGAATGATTTACGCCTATTAGGTTATTCAGATGCTGATTGGGGTGGAGACCTGGATGAGCGTAAATCAACTTCTGGATATGCGTTCATGCTCAATGGAGGTGCAATTTCTTGGAATAGCAAGAAACAGACATGCACAGCCTTGTCTACAATGGAGGCAGAATTTATTGCATGTTCTGCCGCAGTGCAAGAAGTAGTATGGCTAAAATGTTTCTTGGAAAATTTAGCCACTGTCACTGAAGTTCCAAGACCGGTGACTGTTTATTGTGATAGTCAAGCAGCCATTGCCTATATGAAAGATCCCAAGTATCATGGAAGGACAAAGCACATTGACATAAAGAACAATTTCGTCAGAGATATTATAGCGCAGAAAGAAGTGATCCTGCAATACATTTCAACCAATAGAATGGTTGCTGATCCATTTACGAAGGCTATTCCTAGAGACATATTCTTGACCCATAGGATGTCACTAGGATTATGTAGAATGTGATATATGTTATTGTAAAGGATCATTGGTTTATATATTTGTGGACAGATGTATTGTACTTGTTTGTTTATTAGTGATTTGATGTTTTATCAATAAGTACAAATCCACTATGAGACTAGCACAAACACACATATATTAATTGAAAAATATGTCAGCAGGCAATGATTGGCTCACTCACAAAGGCAATCGCCTCAAGTGCTGTAGTTAGCACGTTGAGATGAGGCGTTACGTACAAATAAATGCTGAAGAGCAAGTTTGGTACATAAAATATGTCGCCTTGATTGGAGTCAAGATGAGGTCTGTGATTGATTCATAACAAGACCGAACATGATAGTCCCACAATCATGTATGCCTGAAAGATGCCGGATGCGAGTACTTAATTGGGCGCTATAGAAAGCGAGCTGATATAGCACTCGGGCTAAACATGAGTACGTGAGAAGCACGTGACTATGTTTAGGCTAAGATGTGTATGGTGGATATATTTAATTATTGACATACGCTCGTATAGAAAGAGTAATCCACTATAGCATGTAATTCGTACTACATGTGCATTGTACGACCAATAAGGGAAGATGAGTAAAATTATCCCTATTTACTCATCGTGTGAGCCCTTGAGGTAATTTTGTATTTTTACCTCAATTTTATGCCCTATGTTACTTCTGACTATGATCTCGAAGTGAAAAATCAATGTTGCTACTTTAGCATGTTACGGGCGGTCATGAATAGATATGGCTTATGGGACATGTCTAGGAAAGCAGTTGTTTTGAAATTGAGAGAGACATGAGTGCGAAGGAAGACTATTGTTGTTTTACATCTACCGCATGTATTTACTGGTCGACCAATTATATCGCCCTATGTGGTTGCGGATGTAATTGTAAATACATGGTGTTTTGAGAATAGTCAAGTATAGCCTTTAAGGGATAGGTATACTTGGACTGATGTAACAAAATATGTCTAGGGCACTGTGAGACATCGATTGTTTATTTCTTTTCAGGATTATAGCCATTATGTTATCCCTAACAGGTGCATAATTTGAGCTCCCAAGTGCAGGTGTACTCACTGGTCGCACGGCTTATTTGTCAGTATGAATTGTTTTGTAAAATTGATGAATGTTGAATGCCTTATATTCTTAATAGAATGCTATCAAGCCCATCATGTCCGAGTGGGAGATGTTGTACTTTAGCTAGTTAGCTAGTACGTCCATGATGGGGTGCGATTGGACCGCACCAATTGACTCTGATATGCTACGATGGGAAGGCACAAATGGAGGGGTACGAAGGGAGACATATAAAAGGCTCCCGAACACAACCGTTGGACGGTTGGCAATTCATTCGCACCAAAAATTCTCTCCATTTTCATTGAAGAAGACCAAAGGCGTTCCATTTCAATTTTCAAGAACAATCGGCATTTACGCTGTGGAAATCGGGTGTTTTCCTCGTGATTGCATCCAGACTAACGTGAGGAAGTACTGTTCGTGATAAATTCGCAATTCAACGTTCGTTCCGGGGCCATTTGCTGTTAGCGCATCGGAATCAAGTAAGTCGTCTTCTGCCGACTCGAATTCCTTCACAAGAGGTATACGCACTCGAACAAGCTGACCGAGTACGACGTGGCTGTCCGTGAGAAGTTCCAGATTTACATGCCCCTGCTAGCCGCAATGAACCATGCGGAGATGTTGATAAAGATGGACGAGATCATGTCCAGATGGTCTGGTCAAGCAAACGGTGGGCGCCTCCAGAGCGGGCTTGGGACTTGGGGCAACCTTTCGGTCCCTGCGGCGCCTGCTTTCATGGTCGGGTCAGAGGTGGAGGCGTCCGTAAGGGAGATCAAATTGCGGTTGCTCAAGGAGGGAGTGTCTGTGATTGTTGTGACCGCCCCATGCGGGTGCGGGAAGACCACCCTGTTTAAGAAGTTGTGTCATGATGGGGAAATTAAAGGTACGTGTTGATCAGTGTTTTGATTGATCCAGAACTAATTAATGTTGGGATGAACTTATTGGTTTATTCCTGCCTATTCGTCACCTCTAGTAGTCTTCTGGTTAGCCATTTCTGTGTGTTGGAGCTGTTACCGAACAACGTTCCAATTTTGGACATATTTGAATGATTGAATCCCATTTCCTGTTCTCTCTGTCAAGCAATACAGTATCTTGTAGACGTGAATGTTTGCACAAAGAATTAATTGGGTATTATGCACATGGATTTTATCAAGTAAAAGAATCTTGTCCTCATCGTTTCATTTAAGGTTTAATATCATGTCCAATCCGATAGATATTTCCCCAGCTTTTAGATATGCAATAACTCGCTCTGATTGATTGTGCTGAGCGACTTTATTAATCAGCTGAACCCTCCTCTTCACAGCCATAGGCTTCAGATCTATTATTTTGGCTATGTAGTATCTGCTTAGCTCTGTTTCTTATCCTATCGAATTCAATAAACTAGAAGTGTTGGGACAAATTTTCATACAATTAGCAAGCGGATAAGAGTCAGACTTACTGTGGCTTCCGTACAGGCAAGTTCAACATCATGTTCGTCAGAGTTGCGAAGAAACCCAATCTGATAGACATTGTCCGGCAAATGTATCAGCATAACGGTTTAGGGGCGCCCTAGATTGAGACAGAAGATGGTGCATTTAGTTGGTTGGAGCAACTGTTCAACAGAATAGGACAAGATCCTGTGTTGCTTGTGCTGCACGATGTCTAGGCCGAGTGGGAATCGATCCTTAAAAAGTTTGTCTGTAACGGCATAAAAGATTACAAGATCGTGGTGACATCAAGATATGAGATTCCTTATTTTCATCCTGTGCATCACCTGAAACCACTGACTCATAATGAAGCCGTAAAATTATTTCTTGAATTTGTTGCTGTTGATGATAGAAGCATGGATGCACCAGATGATGAGACCTTAGATCAGGTAATCTTTGTTGCGTGCATCCCTTTCTTTGGTCTCTTTTTATCAAAGAGAGACCTTGGTTTCGTACAATAGACGTTTCCTACCAATTTTCAATAATTGTATCCAATTTCTCTTTTTTTTTCCCATTTGCAGATAGTGAAGCGCTGCAAGGGATTGCCATTGGCTCTTACAGTCCTTGCCAAGTCTCTCCGAGGAAAGGATCGTCCAATTTGGGAAAGAAGGCTTCTTGATTGGTCTGAAGGTCAGTCCCCTTTGGATTCGGACAGCGAGATTCTAGATTGCCTCAAGAAGAGCTTGGATGACTTGGATGGTGACCCTTCAATCAAGGAACGTTTAATGGACCTCGGGTCATTTCCGGAGGATTGCAAGATCCCCGCCACCGCCGTTATCGATATGGGGGTGGAATTGCGCAAGCTAGATTTCAAAGGCGTGCGTGCTACTGCTGACCTCCACGAACTCATTTACAGGAACCTAGCGGATCTCATAGTCGCCAGGTATGGCTCTGATGTTCACTTTGTTCTCTCATTCCAACATTTCTAGTTTTTAGGGTAAGTACACTAGAAACGCTAAAAATTATATATGACGCTGGTAAGTACACTAGAAACGCTAAAAATTATATATGACGCTTACTTTAGTATCAAAATTTTTTTCGGATTAACTAAGTGCTACTTTTTTAAAAAAAAAATTATCATTTAAATGTTTATCCGGTCTGGATTGCCGGAAATTCGATGTGGTTATATTTTATTAATTTCGTAGTCCTACGTGGACTGCTGGCATGCCTATTTAGCAAATAATCCCTAAATGACGTTGTCTAAAAGTTGTAAATAGTGATCATTTAAGTGCCAAATTTTATTTAAAGTGATCATTTCAGTGTTAGTCGTTGATAAAAAATGATCACTTCAGTACCAAACATGCCACGTGGATTGGATTTTTGAAAATTTTTGCTAAGTCATATTATAATTTTAATTATAAATGATGCCTAATCAATTTGGCTGAAATTTTTAGCCGTTGTCATTAAAGCGATCATTTTACCTCCGATTTGGCACTTAAGTAAGTCAAAAAAAAAATTGGAATTAAAATGAGTGCGATACATAACTTTTGACATTTCTAGTGTACTTATCCCTTTAGTTTTTTAATGCATTAAGAGTACCTCATTAGATTCTAGTCAGCATATAATCAGTTTTTTTGTTTTTTTTTTTTTTTGTTGAGTGACAATTAGAATGCATTTGTGAAATGGACAGAGGCATAATGAGATCTTTGCACCAAGATTGAAAGAGTAATTTATGCCATTTCATGACCTATAACTAACCTCAATAAGTTTAGTTTTCTGGTATGGCTATAAACTATCCTGTTTCCCCAAAATTGGCATTCTAAAATTTTTTCGAATCTACAACATCTTATCTTCGACTATAGTGTGTTCCACATTGTAAATGTTGAACGATTTAGACAAATGCCTATAAAGAACATTTTTTTAACTCCTAACTTAATTTCTCAAAGGTTGGAAATATCATATATCCTCTTTCACTTGATATCATCAAATACCTAACACTACATGCAAATGCTTACATCCAAGTGTTTGATTGCACACATATAGGAGAGATTCAAGTGACGACAATGAATCTTACAGTGGCCACTATGCTATGCAACACGATATGCTAAGAGAGCTAGCTATCATGGAGGGCAATGAGGGGGAAATCGAGAAGAAAGGGAGACTTGTTCTGGAGTTTATTGGGAATAATTTTCTTGATTGGTGGAGCGAGCAAAAGCAACAACCTCTTAGTGCTCGTCTAGTGTCCATCTCCACAAGTCTAGTGCTCTCTCTCTCTCTCTCTCTCTCTCTCTCTCTCTCTAGGGAAGACCTATAGGGAAAAATCCAATTGGTTGGTAGGCAATTACCTTCTAACCTTCTCCAAATTGTAATGGAGATAAAACATTCTCAACTCCCTAGGCAAATCTTGAATTGCCTAAAGTTGTGGCTCTTGTCTTGAACTTCTAGAATGACATGCAATCTAAAACTTATGCTTTGCCTAAATTCATTGAGAAGGCAGATAAATTCAAGGCGCCGATAGTAACAAACTATAGTTTCTTTCTGGTTGAGCTGCGTAATTTCCATGTCCTTGGATCCAATTTAAGGAGAATCATGTTCCAATGTGTCATAGTTCCTTTCCTAAGCATGGGAAATCTACGCTTGCATAATTTGAAAAAGATATCCTTTTTCATGTGCTATATCAATCGAACTTCGACATCGAATGATGCTAAAATCTCCAATGCAATTCCAAACGTAGTGGAGCTCGACATTGACTATTGTGACAATCTTATAACATTATTGGATGGCATACGTGAGATAAAGCCCTTAAGGAAGCCTAGCATCATAAATTGCCATATTTCTTTGATCTCCCAGAATAAATTGTCGCAACTACCAGGCTCGATTAGAAACCTTCAAAATGTGAGACTTCTCAATTTATCTGATTGCTTGTAATTGAGCACCTTATTGATCAAATTGGTCAAATGGTTAAGCTTGAGAGGATAAACATAAGAGGACGTCTGAAGTAGTCTAGGTTTCCAAGGTCGATCGTGAAGTTGAGGAATTTAAACAAGATGATTTGTGAGAAAGAAAAAGTCGACATGTGGGGACCTCTTAAGGACACTCTTCCTAACTTGGACATAATTCTGTTCGAACAAAAACATGGCTTGGCTTGGCTTGAGTGAGTAAGACCGGGAAATGACGTCGACGGTGTGTGGATTTTGATCAAATATCGTAGGTCGTTTTTGAACTTTTTAATATTGATGTGGACCAACCATTCATATTTTCTTTAAAATTTTTAAGTCAGGAATTTTTTCTTTTAATTTTTTCTTCTTCCCATTTATTTCTTTCTTCCTTTCTTCTTCCCCTTCCTTCTACCACCAACAATGCCGCTGCAAACCATAACCACCGCGTCCTTACCATCACCGTCATCGCTGACACCTAAGTCGCAGCGCCTTACCACCACGGACCACTTCAGCATCGCCTTTTCTCTATCTCTTAGTTCTGAGGTGGAAACTCAGATCTGGGCCTCTGAAACCTAATGTCCGAGGTCATGGCGGCCTTATATCGGAGGTCGCAAACTCGAATCTGAAGTAACGCGCTTCAGATCTGATGAGAGACAGGGGCGCCTGCAATGTCATCTGACCAAAGTTTCTGGGGGTGTTCGTGTGCCGCTTTGGTGTGGTGATGGCTGTCTGAGTGGCGCAGCGGTGGACAATCGTTGTCGGTTTTGGCAGCAGGGGCTCCGGCAATGGTGGTGCTGCGTTCCTTTTCGCGAGAGAGAGAGAGAGGGGGAGGGAGAGGGATGCTGCGGGGAAAACGAGAGAGAGAGAGAGAGAGGGATGCTGCGGGGAAAACGCGGTATACAAGTCGACGGCAAGTCAATGGCATAAAGGTTTCGAACAAAAGGGAGAGAGAGAGAGAGGGAGAGGGAGAGGGAGAGGGATGCTGCGTGGAAAACGCGGTATACAAGTCGACGGCAAGTCAATGGCATGAAGGTTTTTCCGAAAGGGTGTCATGAAGGTTCACGGAGGCCGACGTGTCGAATTTTTAAGGGGAATATATAAATTAAACGAATTTTCAGTTCAATATTAGTATGAATTAAAAATTCAGGAATAATATTGAATATTAAAAAGAAAAGTTCCAAGGTCACCGCGTGTGGTGAAACATTTCTTAGGGACGTGGGGAGATGGACTTTTACAATTAGGTTATGGCCCATGAAAACGATTTTTTTTTTTTTCGAACATGAAAATGAATTGAACATGTATAAAACATTGCTTCCTTTTTAATTCCCATTTATCCATTTTTGCTCTTTAACACGATATATCTTACTCTTTTCGAACCTAATCTAAAAGTTTTTTTTTTTGAAGTGATTTTCACTTTCAACTTTTTGCCCTTCTTCTTTTTTTTTCTTTTTTTTGGGTTGCAAATCTTGCAACAAACACATTTTACATTTCTTACGCCATTTTGGAATTTATTTCATAAATTAGTAACATTTCAAAATGCCTTTTATCAAACATTTCTCAAATCATCTAGGAACTCATTCCATAAATCAGTTCGTAATGTAATACACAATTATAAGCTTTCACGGCATCTTCAATAACATGTTTCTCAAATCATTATCAAACAAATAAAAAGTAGTAAATGCCCATTCTAAAGTTATGTTATAAACATTACTTTTATCTTTTAGCCAAATCACAATGTGCATATAACATATCTCATACTTTTCCTTTTCAAAATATGAATTTAATAGAAGAGATAACACAACTTACTTAGAATGCCCATACCAAACGAGTAACTAAGCTAGCCAACCATCTTGTAATCCTAATAATTAAATGAGAATTGACATTAAAAACAAATAAAACTCTAACTTAACTATGAAATGGCTAAACTATGTATAAATGCTAATAGAATGACTTATGTGCACTAGTAAATCGTTCACATGAAGCAATTACTCAAATGTAAAAGTAACGCCCAAAATTCACTCGCGAAATCCTAAGTTATGCATCAAATATGCAAATATACTATAAACATTATTTTTACCTTTTAGCCAAATCACAATGTGCACATAATATACCTCCTACTTTTCATTTTCAAAATATGAATTTTAAAATTCAAAAAAGAGATAACACTATTGACCTAGAATGCCCAAACCAAATAACATGTAACTAAACTAGCCAATGATATTGTAATCTTAATAACTAAATGAGAATTGATCTTAAAATCGGATAAAACTCTAACTTAACTACGAAATGGCTAAGCTATGTGTAAATGTTAATACAATGACTTTTGTGTGCAAATAAATTGTTCATCTGAAACGATTATCCTAAAATTCTTATTCCCACCAAACCATTGCTCAAAAAGGACTCTGCAAACCCTATGACTCCTCGATGCCATAATCCACTATTTCCATGAAATCTCAAAACTTCATAACTCAAAAATTGAACTACGCGGCTCAAATTTCTCAAATTTCTTAATTTAAGCCATAAATCCAAGTGTTTTGATACAAAATTGAATCGGCTTGGTGAGACGTTCGTGGTAAGAA
The DNA here is from genome assembly GCA_016097545.1 of Eucalyptus victrix. Classification (NCBI taxonomy): domain Eukaryota; kingdom Viridiplantae; phylum Streptophyta; class Magnoliopsida; order Myrtales; family Myrtaceae; genus Eucalyptus; species Eucalyptus victrix. Next base: position 43,700,880 of record CM027843.1, on the reverse strand, counting down.
CCCTCTTCTTTCTTCTTTTCCTCTTTCCTTTCCTTTTCTTTCTTTATTGGCGAGCTCCTTGTCCCGAGTGCCCCTTTTCCTTTTAAATAAGGGTTAACTTAAAAACCCTAAATTGGTATACCTGCAATAAATTTACCTTATACTAATTTTTTAACAACCAAAAACCCTAAACTAATATACCTTTGACAAATTTACCCCAAATTGATACACTTGTGACATATTTACCATTTATTAGTTTTCGTTAAATTTTTCTATCAAATTATTAAGTTAAATGACACGTGACTATTGGCTGGCGTACTGGTTTAAGATTTTACTCTCTGTTTATCACAATTATATAATTTTTGAAATTTTTGTGATATTAATCCAATTTAACAGAGGGTATATTTGTCACAACCATATTAGTTTGAGATTTTTGATGGTCAAATAAATTAATTTGGGGTAAATTTGTCATAACCGTACTAGTTTGTGGGTCTTTTATGGTTAATTAGGATAAATTTATCACATGTGTACCAGTTTTGAGTTTTTTTATAGATAAAAAAATAGTTTAAGGTTAATTTGTCATACGTGCATCAGTTTTGAGTTATTTATGGTATTAACCCTTTAAATAACCGAGGCTCACTTTCTTGCTCCCTTTTGTTGACTTTCAACTCTTTTTTTTTTGGATCCCACCAAAGGCAAATATTACACGGCCTCCCTTAATGAACTCGGCCACATCCCATTCGATGTCGCTGAAGCTTCCATGTAAGTGTCATCTAACGTTCTCTATTAAGAAACAAAACCAAGAAGGAAAGCGGCCAAGAGGACTAGTCTCGGCCAGCCCTAGACAAGAGCATTGAAGTCTAGTAAGAAAGGGGAATGAAGATCAGGGAGGTAATTATAAGTTATTGCTCATCTGGGAAGTTAATTTCGGCCAATGCAAATGGAAAGGATCCGAGCAAAAAAAGAAAAAGGAAAGGAAAGGATCAGTCGACCACACTTGTGAAAAAAGAAAGTGTTAGTAGTATTAAAAATATCAAACTAATATTCAATGACATATTCACGCTAAACTAATTTTCATCGTATAAAAAATCCTAAACAAGTATCCTATGACACATTTTATCCCAAATGAATTTTTATCCCAAATTGATATCCTATGACACTTGTCTCGCAAAAAATCTCAAAATTGATATTCTTGACCTAAATCTCTCATCCGTGAAAATGCATACTTGTAACATATATGGATTTTTCACGTTAGATCTATCATTCTCAAAGTTAGATCCATGTTATAATCATCTACCATGTATGTTTACATTTATGCATTATAATGGGATAATGGGTGGAATACTTGCGAAACATAGAATTTGATTAGAATACTAGTTTGATATATTTTGTGAGACTAAAATTAGTTTAGGATAAATGTGTGCACACATACATAGGGAAAAAAATCACTAGCATACTTGAAAAACACATAAATGCAATTGGCAGCGCATAAGAAAAGAAATAACAGAGAGAATTGAGTGCAAGAAAACGAGGGAAAATAAGGGAGTTTGGGAGAAAAAAGTGAGTGAACCGGGAGCAATTTGTGTGGGAGCTTGAATACAAACATAGCCAGGATTCAGGTTGAATCAGCACCTGTTCCTTAGCCAAACATAGCCCGATTCTCTGCCAAGAAGCGTGCAAACGTCCTTAGTTATTTTGCCGGTCCGAATTAGTAAATTGTGCAACCAAAACCAGTAGTTGCTTATGATATTAACAAGGGTAAAGACTCATGATTTTCATTGCTTTAGACATTGGATATTTCAATAGTTTTGAAATATTGAAAGCTATTATTAAGTGATAATATATTTTAAATTTATTGTAATCTCCATATCCTACTAGATACAAAAATTACTTTGCTCTTTATTTCTCAAATTATACATTTCAAATTATAGTCACAGTATCTAACATCATCCGATCTATACGAAATGCATTACCAATCACCTAATAGGAGAATTTGTATTTTACCATCCACATCAAATACTCACTTTTAATTTAAAAGCTCATATGGTTGGTTGAAAAGTTTTCAATTTTTAGTGAGATAAACTAAGTTTACCATAAAATAACCAATTCAGTATACGAAGAAGAATAACGCGGGCTGTTACGCGCTGTTACGCGCTGTTACTAAACGAGTAACAAAGCCAGGCCTCTGGTGGTCTTTTCCCAAGAAACTTCCCGTACGATGACTATATAAAATGCCAGGCCCGAGGATAGACTTCCACTGCCTCTTTGACCAAGAGAGTCTCTCTCACCTTTTCCTTCGTAACTTTCTCCATCGTTCCTTCAAAGACCAAGCTCCTCTTCCTTCTTGCCTCTTCGAAAAACCCAGTCCTTCGTAACTTTCTCCATCGTTCCTTCAAGGACCAAGAAGCTCCTCTTCCTCTTCCTCTTCCTTCTTGCCTCTTCGAAAAACCCAGAACAAAAAAAGAAAAAAAGAACAGAGGGAAAGATCATCTGCAAATCTCGGGACGTGGGTCTCACTTCTAGCATCTTTGGTGATTCATCGAAAGTTTTGGATTCCTTTGCTTGTTTGGTCTGTGAAGACAGAAAGGACAAGATATGGGAATTGATGTTGGAGGAGCTGCTGTGGGAGCAGCATTCAATGAGCTGCTCGCGGCCGTTAGGGAGGTGGTGCAAACCATCAGAGCCTTTGCTCTCCAGCTCAAGAAGATCGAAAGCACCTTGGGCAGAATACAACCAATCATTAGGGATTGGGACGAGTTCAACAACCGGCTGGACCGTAATCCGAAAGAGATGCGTCCGATCAAGGACCTATTGAATAAAGGCAAAGGACTGGTCCAGAAGTGCTCAAGTATCCACCGGTTCAACATGCGCAAGAAGTATACGCACTCCAAGAAGTTGAAGGCATTTAATGCAGAATTACTGGGTGATTTCAATCTTTACATCGACCTGCTGGATGCAAGAAACAACGGCGAGACGTTGTACGAGGTGAGGGAAATGAGGACAGAATTCGACAGGTTGATTAGTTCCGGCAAAGCAAACAGTGTTGTCCTCCAGAGTGGATTCGGGGCTTCAGGCAACCTCGCGGTCCCTGACGCACCCGATTTCGTTGTTGGGTCAGTGGTGGAGGCGTCCTTGAGGAAGCTCAGGGAGCAGTTGCTGGAGGAGGGAGTGTCTGTGATTGTTGTGACCGCCCCGGGTGGGTGCGGGAAGACGACCCTGCTTAAGAAATTGTGTCATGACATTGATATCGAAGGTACGTGTGACTAGGGTTTAAACGATCCAGAACTAATTAAATTAGGGAATTCATTGATTGATCCTTGCCAATCAGTTGCCTCAACGCCTTTGGTTTGCCATTTATGTGTACGGGAGCAGGTGCATGAACAATGTTTTACTTGTGCACATATTGACATGATTGAATTACATCGCCTGTTCTCTCTGTCAAGCGATACAGTTCCTTGTAGATGTGAATGTTTGCACAAAGATATGCTTGGGTTTTATGCAGGTGGATGTTTCATCGAGTAAAACAATCTTCTTGTCATGGATTATTTTCAGTTTTCATATCATGTCCAATCTGATAAATCTTTCCCAAGCTTTTAGATATGCAATAACTCGCCTCTGTTTGATTTTGCTGAGTGCCTTTCTTAATCAGTCGAAACGTAGTCTTCACTCAGCATAGGATTCACGCTCATTATTTCTGCAATACGGCATCTACTTAGCTCTGTTTCTTATACTACCAAATTTAGTAAATTAGAAGTGTTGTGGCAAATTTCCATGCTCTTTGCAAGTGATATGAGTCAAGACTTACTGTGGTTTGCATGCATATAGGCAAATTCAACATCATGTTCGTCCCTGTCTCGAAGAAGCCCACCCTAACAGACATCGTCCGGAAAATGATTCAACATAATGGTTTAGATGTACCTGAGATTGTAACAGAAGATGATGCAGTTCGTTGCTTGCAGCAACTGCTCAACATAATAGGCCAAAATCCTGTGTTGCTTGTGCTGGACGATGTTTGGACTGACTCGCAATCCATATTTAAGAAATTTGTCTTCAAGAAGATCAAACATTACAAGATTGTGGTGACATCAAGATATGAATTTCCTAATGTTGATCTTGTGCATCACCTGAACCCATTGCCTCATGAGGAAGCCCTGGAACTTTTTTGTCGATCTGTTACTGTCGATGGTAGAAGGTTGGTTGCGCCAGATGATGAGCTCTGGGATAAGGTATACTCTCGCTTGAGTGCATCTATGATAGGATTTTTTTATGGTCATCAAAACTGAGTTTATTTTTTTCTTTAAAGAAAATGTTTAATAAAATCAACCTGCCTAAGATAGGCGTACCAAGTTATATCCAAGCTCTTTGCCATGCAACTGACCTATGCTGATTTTACTTTGATCTCTCTTTCATTAAAAAGAGGCCATGGTTTGTACTAATTATGATTCATATCAAAGTTCCCATAATTGTTTCTATATTCTTTTTCCCTGTGGCAGATAGTGAAACGCTGTAAGGGATTGCCATTGGCTCTTACAGTTGTTGCCAAGTCTCTCCGAGGAAAGGATCGTTCGTTTTGGGAAACAAAGCTTCTTAATTTGTCCCATTTGGGTTTGGACAGTGACATTCTAGATTGCCTCAGAAAGAGTTTGGATGACTTGGATGGTAACACTTCGATCAAGGAGCGTTTCATGGACCTTGGCTCATTTCCAGAGGATCGCAAGATCCCTGCCACTGCCCTTATTGATATGTGGGTGGAGTTGTACAGGCAAGATTTCGATGGCACACTCGCTATTAATGACCTCCATGAACTCTTTTACAGGAACCTAGCTGATCTTGTAATCACCAGGTATGGATCTGAAGTTTATTTTGTTCTCTGATTCAAACTTTCCTAGTTTTCTACTGCTCTAAGAGTGCCTTATCAGATTGTAGTTGGCGTATGAGTAGTTTTTCCTTATACGTGACAGTTAGAACGCGTGTGAAATGGACAAAGGCATGATTAGATCTTTGCACCAAGATTGAGAGAGTAATCTATGCGCAACAAATTTCCTGTTTCCCCAAAAATAGGCAAACTAGATGTTTTGGATCCACACCACAATTACTGCACTTGACCTTTCAGCTATAGTGTGTTCTGCATTTTGAAGGTCAAATGGATTTTACAAAGGCCTGTAAAGAACATTTTTACCTCCTGACTTGATTTCTTAAACGTGGGACGGATCAGATGTCTTTCTTTACCAGTAAATTGTTATCATCGAATGCCTTGCATTAAACTTTAGCACAAGAAACTCCAGTGCAAATGCTTATGTCAGAGCTATTGCATACATACAGGAGAGATTCAAATGAGGACGAGGACAAATGTTACAGCAGCCACTATGCTACGCAACACGATCTGCTCAGAGAGTTGGCTATCATGGAGTGCAACCAGGGGGATGTAGAGAACAGAAAGAGACTCATTGTGGACTTAACCACAAATAATTTTCCTGATTGGTGGAGTAAGCAAAAGCAACCGACTCTTAGTGCTCGTCTAGTGTCAATCTCCACAGGTTAGAACTCTCTCTCTTTCTCTCTCTCAATGGCCTTTAGGGAAAAATTCAGTTTGTTGGTAGTTAAATTATCTTTTAACCTTCTATGTTCATGTTGCAGATGGAAGATTCTCACCACCTTGGCCGGATCTTCAATTACCTGAAGCTGAGGCTCTTGTCTTGAACTTCGAGACCAACCAAACCAAGACTTATGCTTTGCCGGATTTCATTGAGAAAGCAGATAAGCTCAAAGCCCTAATAGTAACAAACTATAGCTTCTTTCCAGCTGAGCTACGCAATTTCCATATGGTTGGGTCTAGTTTAAGGAGGATTAGGCTCGAACGCGTCATGCTTTCTTTCCAAAGCATAGGAAAACTACGCTTGCGTAGTCTACAAAAGATGTCCTTTTTCATGTGTGAAATAGGGCAGGCTTCAACATCGAACGACGTCAAAATCTCCGATGCAATGCCAAACTTAGTGGAGCTCGACATCAACTATTGCAATGATCTCGTGAGATTACCGGATGGCATCTGTGAGATAAAGCCTCTAAAGAAGCTTAGCATCACAAATTGCCATAATTTCTCTACACTCCCAGAACAGCTTGGGCAATCGACCTCCCTTGAAGTGATTAGGCTTAATTCATGCACAAATTTGTTGCAATTACCAATCTCAATTGGAACCCTCCAAAAATTGATATCTCTCAATTTATCTGATTGCTTGAGCCTGAGCACTTTGCCCAATCAAATCGGTCAACTGAATAATCTCAAGAGGATAAATATGAGAGGATGTCTGAGATTGTCTATGCTGCCACGGTCAATTGTAAGGTTGAGGAACCTGAAGAAGGTGATTTGCGACAAAGAAACAGAAGTCTTGTGGGAGCCTCTCAAGTACAATCTCAATAGTTTGAAGATAATGGTACCTGAAGAAGAGGCTAACTTAGATTGGCTGTGTGATTAAGAATGGAGCAATCAACTAATCTTTGAGCTTTTTATATATGTTAAAGTGTTGTCTTTGAACCATTTTATTTATTGGTTTCTTTTTTGCTGTTCTATTTATTTCCTATAGTTTGCGCTTTTTTTTTTTTGGGGAAAATGACAGATGATTCTTGAACTTAATTTAATGTATAGTACAATATCTATTTTTTTTTTAATTTGTTCAATATTATCTCTAGACTAGAACTCAATGTTTGAATTTTTAATTAATTTAATGTGATCCTAAGATTTTAGTACATAGTCAAATTAGTCCTTAGATTATATGAAAATATTTAATGATGGAATTGAATATTTTCAAAGACTAACTTGAATATGTACTAAAAGCTTATGGATTATATTGAATTAATTAAAAGATTTGAAACCATGTTGCATATTGTGCAAAAGCTCAAGGATTTCGTTGAACAAATTAAAGACTAAAAAATCACATTATAGATTGGATCGAAGTTTGATGACTATTTATAACATTATCTTCTTTTTTTTCCGGATACGAGCAATGCCACATCATTTTTATTTTTTTTTAGCCGGAATTTTTTTTCCTTTTATTTTTTCTTCTTTCCATTATTTTTTCTTACTTTCTTCCTCCTCCCCCTTCGTCTACCCACCAACAACGCCGCTGCAAACCATAACTTGTGATGCCTAACCACCGCGACCACTTCAGCTTCTCCTTGTCTATCCCTCTCCCTCCGACCACAAGATTCTCTCTATGTCACGAATCTGAAGTGCAAACTCAAATCCGAGCAGCTGCAACCTCATATTTAAGGTCGTGTTGGCCTTAAATCAGAGGTTGCGAGCCTGAGATCTGATATGAGAGAGAGAGAGAGAGAGAGAAAGGTGCTTGCAATGTTATCTGAGTAAAGCTTTTGGAGGTGTTCGAGTGCAGCTTTGGTGGCGGCGGCTACCCGAGTGGCGCAGCAGCAGACGATCGTGGCCGGTGGTGGCATTGCTTCGGTAGCGGTGGCGGTTTTTTGTGGGGGTGGGGTTTGGGGGAGACTAGTAGATGATAAAAGGAGGTAGGAGATAGAGAAGATTGTAGAAAAAAAATGAGGCTTTTTAAGGTTTGGATTTTTCATTTATTTTTTTGTAAATTCCTCACCTGGAAATGACTTATAACTGTCCCTAATTATTTTACAGGTCCCCCCATCTTTATCAGCCCGTCATCCACTTGACTTGAGCCATCCCATGTCCCCACATCCTCTGGATGGAACTTTTTAATGGGGAATAGTTGATTAATTTGGCAATTGTAAGGTCTTGGTTTTCATGATTCATTCAACATATATAGGATGGTGAAAGTAATATATTCAATCAAATTTTAATTTTTATGTATGATCATATCTTATATCTATTTTACATGTCACTACGCGTGCTACCATCTCATTCACGCGTCCCCACTTGAACTTCTTAAGAAGATGGTGAATGAAACTTGCTACTTCCTCCTTACCAAGTGAATTGAGTGACTACTAAGATAATTCCTAATGATTAATTAAATTTTAATTTGGCTGATTATGATGTTGGGTCACTTATCCATATCAGTATATTCTTTTTTCTCGCAATGTATTTAATTTCAAAGGAATACTTTGAGAACGTGTAAGCTAGAGAACAAAAGACAAGTCCTCGAAATTTACCAGAAGTTCATTAATTGGAATCACTCCACCCCGCACTAGCTTCTAAAGAAGCATCTAACTTATTAGCCAATTATTAATGCGCCTCCATGCTATTGTTTTTCTTTTACTTAATCACTTTTGTTAAGTCTTGTGTGACATAGAGAAATGAGTAGGGAAAAAAGAAAGAATATAATAATCCAGCTTACTGGTGTGGGAAGAAGAATAGAAGGCATGAAGAAGAAGACTGGGAAACTTACACCGCAAGAGCTGATGAAGTTTCTGCGTAGGGTCCAGGCGAAAAGGCCACGTCGCTGAGGTCATCTTTTTAATGTAATCCAGCTTACGTTGGACATGCAAGGCTTAGCAACACGTAATTCAATATGTCACCAGGATATTTTGTCGTCGGACGCCTTACTTCATGGTTAACCCGATTCAAACTTCCAAGGAAAGTTTTGACTCAAAAAGGAAATTCTTATGAATGATGAATCCATTTGAAAGAAGCGAGGTCGTAGCAAAGAGTGATGTTCAAATAACGTGTGCACTGGAATCTCCAAAATTTAAGAAAATTTGCAACTTGCAAGACAAGTTTGTCATTTCATAGGATTCCTTTTTAAAGCATGATTTGTCATCCTATTGAAGCATTGTTCGAGCTTAATGAGATGACTTACCTAGTTGAATTTTACTACGATAGCATTTACTCATATCTCTTTAAAGTCTCCAAGCGCTCTAAGCATTTTAGGGTACTCTTATCTAAACATGTTTAACGTTGGAGTTTCAATTCTGTTATACTATTAAAAGGCACATATTGTTAATCAATTCAATTTTTCATAATTACTTAAGGAATACACTTTTCCATTCGGTGTGAGATTCAATTCATTTTTGCCCTATTTGCTATCCTAAATGCCTGCTAAGACCAGCTCCTTTTTTGAGCCTAGCGATCACTTCCCGTCCTCTTTAGATGGAGCCATTACAATGTTGAACCGGATCAAGCCAAAAAGTCAACCAATTAATACAAAACTCCAGGCCTGACGGATGTTCATATTCTCAATAAAAAATAATTTCAAAAGAATAACTACTTTCACAAAAACTAGTTTCAGCTTTCCAAATACCAATGTTATATAGAATCAGCTAAAAGGGTACCGTGTCCTCCAAGAAGATCTACTTGCCCCAATAAGTGGCGCTATAAAATGTCTCTATTATTTCAAAACCTGCATACATGCATCATTGAATAAAAAATTAAAGGAATAACCGCAACGGGAGTTTTAATTATTACGAAAGTGAAATTGAGTCTTAAAATTTTAAAAAAATACAATAAATTAATACACTTGAGTCCTAAACTTTTAAGAAATGTAGTCAAGTCCTAAAAATTTTCAAATAGGTTAAATCTAAGTGCTTTCGTTAATTGCGTTCGTAACAAATTTTATGACTCAATTGTACTTCGTGACAAATTTTAGGGCTTTTAATGCACCTATCTCCAAAAAAAAATAAAAAATAAAAAAAGCTTTTTGAGGTTTGGATTATTTATTAAATCCTCAACAGGAAATGATTTTTAATTGTCCCTAATTATTTTACAGGGTCCCTATCCTTATTAGTCAGTCATCCACTTGACTTGAGCCATCTGACGTCCCCACACCCTCTGGATGAACCTTTTCGACGAGTAGTAGTTGAATGGTATTGGTTTTCATAATTTATTCGAGGAAACTTCCCGGATGATTACTAACGTGTTCCGCCGGAGAATAAACTCTCTCTACCTCAGCTTCCGCTTTTATAAAAAAGAAGTCTTTCTCGCCTTTCCGTTCATCTCATTCTCCATTGTTGCTTCAAAGACCGAAATATTCTTCTTCCTTCTCGCCTCCGCAGAAAACCCATAATAAAAAGCAGGGAAAAGCCTCCTCCGCAAATCTTCGAACTGGGTTTCAGTTCTTCGAAGCATCCTTGCGACCCATCGAAGTTTTTGATTTTTTTTTTTTGGATTCTTTGGTCTGTGAAAAAAAGAAAGAACTAGAAATGCCTGTTGATTTCGCGGGAGCTGCTGTGGGAACAGCATTCGGCGAGCTGTGCTCGCTTGTTGAGCACGTAGTGAACACCGTTGCCGCGTTTCGTCCACAACTCAAGAAAATTGATTCCACCTTGAGCGAGATGGATCCAATCATAAAGGAGATCTACCATCTCTACGAACAGCTGGACCGTCTGAAAGAGATGGATCCGATCAAGAAACTATTGGATGAAGGCAAAGGACTGGTCAACAAGTGCTTGAGGATCCACTCGCTCAACTGGTGCAAGAAGTATACGCACTCGAACAAGCTGACTGAGTACAACGCAGCTATCCGCGAGAAGTTCCAGATTTACATGCCGCTGCTAGCCGTAAAAAACCATGCGGAGATGTTGATGAAGATGGACGAGATCATGTCCAGCTGCTCTGGTCAAGCAAACGGTGGGGGCCTCCAGAGCGGGATTGGGGCTTTGGGCATCCTTGCGCTCCCTGCGGCGCCTGCTTTCATGATTGGGTCAGAGGCGGAGGCGTCCATGAGGGAGATCAAATTGCGGTTGCTCAAGGAGGGAGTGGACGTGATTGTTGTAACCGCCCCGGGTGGGTGCGGGAAGACCACCCTGCTTAAGAAGTTGTGTCATGATGGAGAAATTAAAGGTATGTGTTGATCAGTGTTTCGATTGATCCAGAACTAATTAATGTAGGGATGAACTTATTGGTTTATGCTTGCCTATTGGTCACCCCTAATAGTCTTCTGGTTAGCTACTTCTGTGTGTTGGAGCTGTTACACGAACAACGTTCCAATTTTGGACATATTTGAATGATTGAATCCCATTCTCTCTGTCAAGCAATGCAGTATCTTGTAGACGTGAATGTTTGCACAAAGAATTAATTGGGTATTATGCACATGGATTTCATCAAGTAAAAGAATCTTTTCCTCATCGTTTCATTGAAGGTTTAATATCATGTCCAATCCAATAGATATTTCTCCAGCTTTTAGATATGCAATAACTTGCCTCTGCTTGATTGTGCTGAGCACCTTTCTTAATCAGCTGAACCCTCCTCTTCACAGCCATAGGCCTCAGATCTATTATTTTTGCTACATAGTATCTGCCAGGCTCTGTTTCTTATCCTACCGAATTCAATAAACTAGGTGTTGTGGCAAACTTTCATACTCTTAGCAAGCGATGAGTCAAATTTACTGTGGTTTGAGTACAGGCAAGTTCAACAACATCATGTTCATCACAGTCTCGAAGAAACCCAATCTGATAGACATTGTCCAGCAAATGTATCAACATAACGGTTTAAAGGCGCCTGAGATTGAAACAGAAGATGGTGCATTTAGTTGGTTGCAGCAACTGCTCTACAGAATAGGACAAGATCCTGTGTTGCTTGTGTTGGACGATGTCTGGGCCGAATGGGAATCAATCCTTAAGAAGTTTGTCTGCAATGGCATAAAAGATTACAAGATTGCGGTGACATCAAGATATGAGTTTCCTTATTTTCGTCCTGTGCATCACCTGAAACCACTGACTCATAATGAAGCCGTAAAATTATTTCGTGAATCTGTTGCTGTTGATGATAGAAGCATGGATGCGCCAGATGATGAGACCTTCGATCAGGTAAACTCTTTTTTGCGTGCATCCCTTACTTTTATCTCTTTTATCAAAGAGAGACCTTGGTTTGTACAATTGACGTTTCCTATCAATTTTCAATAATTTATCCAATTTCTTTCTTCTTCTTTTTTCCCATTGGCAGATAGTGAAGCACTGCAAAGGATTGCCATTGGCTCTTACAGTCGTTGCCAAGTCTCTCCGAGGAAAGGATCGTCCAATCTGGGAAAGAAAGCTTCTTGATTGGTCTGAAGGTCATTCCCCTTTGGGTTCGGACAGCGAGATTCTAGATTGCCTCAGGAAGAGCTTGGATGACTTGGATGGTGACCCTTCAATCAAGGAACGTTTCATGGACCTCGGGTCATTTCCGGAGGATTGCAAGATCCCCGCCACCGCCCTTATCGATTTGTGGGTGGAATTGTACAAGCTAGATTTCAAAGGCGTGCGTGCTATTGCTGACCTCCACGAACTCATTTACAGGAACCTAGCGGATCTCACAGTCACCGGGTATGGCTCCGAAGTTCGTTTTGTTCTCTCATTCCAACATTTCTGGTTTTCTAATGCTCTAAGAGTACCTCATCAGATTCTAGTCAGCATATAATCAGTTCTTTTTCTATAAGTGACAGTTAGAATGCATGTGTGAAAATGGACGAAGGCATAATTAGATCTTTGCAACAAGATTGAAAGAGTAATTTATGCCATTTGATGAACCATAACTAACCTCAATAAGTTTAGTTTTCTGATAGCGCCACAAACTATCTTGTTTCCCCAAAATTAGCATTCTAAAATTTTTTTGAATCTACAACACCTGATCTTCGGTTATAGCGTGTTCTGCATTGTAAAGGTCGAACTATTTATACAAAGGCCCGTAAAGAACATTTTTTTAACTCCTGACTTAATTTCTCAAAGGTGGGAAAGATCATATATCATCTTTTACTTGATATCATCAAATACCTGACACTACATGCATATACTTACATCCAAGTGTTTGATTGCATACAAACAGGAGAGATTCAAGTGACGACAATGAATCTTACAGTGGCCACTATGCTATGCAACACGATATGCTCAGAGAGTTGGCTATCATGAAGTGCAATGAGGGGGAAATAGAGAAGAGAGAGAGACTCATTCTAGAGTTGATTGGGAATAATTTTCCTGATTGGTGCAGCGAGCAAAAGCAACAGCCTCTTGGCGCTCGTCTAGCGTCCATCTCCACAGGTTAGTAACTCTCTCTCTCTCTCTCTCTCTCTCTCTCTCTAGAGAAGCTATAGGGAAAAATCAAATTGGTTGATAGGCAATTACCTTCTAACCTTCTCCAAATTGCAATGCAGATAAAACATTCTCATCTCCTTGGCCAAATCTTGAATTGCCTAAAGTTGAGGCTCTTGTCTTGAACTTCCAAAACGACATGCAATCTAAAACTTATGCTTTGCCTGAATTCATTGAGAAGGCAAATAAACTCAAGGTCTTGATAGTAACGAACTACAGTTTCTTTCCCGCTAAGCTACGCAATTTCCATGTCTTTGGATCCAATTTAAGGAGGATTAGGTTCCAACACGTCACAGTTCCTTTCCTAAGCATGGGAAACCTACGCTTGCACAGTCTAAAAAAGATATCCTTTTTCATGTGCTATATCAGTCAAACTTCAACATCGAATGATGCTAAAATCTCCAATGCAATGCCAAATTTATTGGAGCTCGACATTGACTATTGTGATGATCTTGTGACATTACCGGATGGCTTATGTGAGATAAAGCCCTTGAGGAAGCTTAGCATCACAAATTGTCATAATTTCTCTGCTCTCCCAGAACAAATTGGGCAATTGGCGTGCCTTGAAGTGGTTGGGTTTAATTCCTGCATAACCTTGTCGCAATTACCAGACTCAATTGGGAGCCTTCAAAATGTGAGACTTCTCGATATATCCGATTGCTTGAAATTGAGCGCCTTACCTAATCAAATTGGTCAAATGATTAAGCTCGAGAGGATAAACATAAGAGGATGTCCGAAGTGGTCCGGGTTGCCAAGGTCGATCGTGAAGTTGAGGAACTTAAAGAAGGTGATATGTGAGAAAGAAAAAGTCAGCATGTGGGGGCCTCTTAAGGACACTCTCCCTAACTTGGATATAACTCTGTTCGAACAAAAACATGACTTGGCTTGGCTTGAGTGAGTAAGACAGGGAAATGACGTCGACAGTGTGTGGACTTTTAATTAAATATCGTAGGTCGTTTTTGGACTTTTTAATATTGATGTGGACCGACCAGTCATATTTTCTTTTATATTTTCAAGTTAGGAATTTTTTGTTTTAATTTTTTCTTCTTCCCATTACTTTATTTCTTCCTTTCTTCTTCCTCCTCCTACCACCAACAATGCCGCTGCAAACCATTACCACCGCATCCTTACCATCACCGTCATCGCCAACACCTAAGTCGCAGCACCTTATCACCATGGACCACTTCAGCGTCCCCTTTTCTCTCTCTTATTTCTGAGGTGCAAACTCAGATCTGAGCCTCTGAAACCTAATGTTCGAGGTCACGGTGACCTTAAATTGGAGGTCGCGGCCTCGAATCTGAGGCAATGTGCTTCAGATCTGACGAGAGAAAGGTGTGCCAGCAATGTCATCTGAGCGAAGCTTCTGGTGGTGTTCATGCGCGGCTTTAGTGTGGTGATGGCTGTCTGAGCGGTGCATCAGTGGACAATTGTTGCCAGCGGTGGTGGTTTTGGCAGCGGTGGCTCCGGCAATGGTGGTGCTGCGTTCCTTTTCTCGTGAGAGAGAGAGAGAGAGAGAGAGAGAGAGAGAGAGAGAGAGAGATATGCTCCGTGGAAAACACGGTATACAAGTTGACGACAAGTCAATGGCATAAAGGTTTCGAACAAAAGGATGGCATAAGGGCTCACGGGGGCGACGTGTCGAATTTTTAAGGGGAAAATATAAATTGAACCAATTTTCAGTTCAACATTATTATGAATTAAAAAATTTAGGAATAATATTGAATATTAAAAAGAAAAGTTCAAAGGTTGATTCTTTTTTCATTCCCATTTATCCACTTTTGCTCTTTAACACAATATATCTTACTCTTTTCAAAGCTAATCCTAAAAGTTTTTTTTGAAAGTGATTTTTACTTTCGACTTTTTATCTTTCTTTTATGACAAATCTTTCAACAAATACATTTTACATTTCTCACACCATTTCGAAATTTATTTCATATACCAGTAAGACCCTATTTGGTAACCATCCAAACATGGCGAAATTCCGATTCTTTGTTCCAAGAATCAGTGTGGGCCTAAAATCGTGTTTGGTAAAAATTTTGTTTCTGGGAACAGATTGGGAATGAAATCAAAAAAAAAAAAATTGATTCTTGTTCTGAGAACGAATTTGAGAATCAAAACCAAGAACTCTTCTTCTTCTTCCCTTCGGCCATCTCGCGTCCATCGTCCACTACCGCCCGCTGCCGTCCGCCGCCACCAACCGTCGGTCTGGCAAGCTCGCCTAAGGCTCGCCAAACCAGGGCAAGGTCCGGCGAACTCGCCGGAGGCAAGCCTAGCCACCAGCGAGGCTGGGCAAGCCTTGCGATGCCCAGCCCCACCGGTGGCTAGGTGAGGCTCGCCCAACCTCGCCAGTGGCCTAGCAGGCCTCACCCAGCCCCGGCAAGGTTGAGCCTCGGTGGGGCTAGGCGAGCCTCCCCCAACTGCCGGCGAGGCTCGGCCGACAAGGGCCGACCTCGTCAAAGGTCGACGACGCTTCGGTGAGAAAAATGAAAAAAAGAAAAAATAAAGGAAAAAAAAAGAAAAAAAGAAAAAAGAAAAAGTTATTTAAAAATTTAAAGAAATTGATTTGGAACATAATTAATGAGCACTGTAAAATGCAATTTTATTCTAAAATCAGAAATTTTGGATAGTTACCAAATGGATTAAAATACTTAGAATCAGTTCCCGGGAACAAAATAAAAAAGAATCATTTCTGATCAGAATTTACTTCTGGGAACATAATCATTACCAAACGCGCCCTAATATTTTGAAACATTTTTCATCAAACATTTCCCAAATCATTTAGGAACTCATTCCATAAATCAGTTTGCAACGTAATACACATTTATAAACTTTCACAACACCTTCAATCACATTCTCAAACTATTCTCAAATGAATGAAAAGTAATAAATGCCCGATTCGAAGTTATGCATCAAATATGCAAATATGCTATAAACATTACTTTTTACCTTTTAGCCAAATCACAATGTACACATAATATATCTTATGATTTTTATTTTCCAAAGTATGAATTTACAAATTCAAAAAAGAGAAAGCACCACTTACCTAAAATGCCCAAACCAAACAACATGTACAATATCGTAATCCTAGCAATTAAATGAGAATCAACGTTAAAACATAATAAAACTCTAACTTAACTATGAAATGGCTAAACTGTGTATAAACACTAATAAAATGACTTTTGCATGTTAACAAATCGTTTATCCGAAGCGATTACTCAAATGTAAATGCAACGCAAAACTCGCCTACAAAATCCTAAAATTCTTATTCCTACCAAATTGTTGCTCGAAAAGGACTCCAAACTCCATGGCCACACGATGCCATGATCCAACTAAAAGAATCGGACAATGCAGTTCAAATTTCTCAAAATTTTGTATTTGAACTATAAATTCAGGTGTTGTGATATAAAGTTGAATCGGCTTGGTGAGACGTACGTGGCAACGACCCTCTTCTTTCTTCTTTTCCTCTCATTCCTTTTCTGTTTTCTTTCTTTCTCAGCGAGCTCCCTGTCCCGAGCGTCCCTTTTCCTTTTAAATAACCGAGGTTCACTTTCTTGCTTTCTTTTGTTTTTTTTTTTTTGAACAGCTTGCTTTCTTTTGTTGACTTTTCAACCTTCTTTTCTTTCTTTTTGATCCCACCAAAAGCAAATATTACACGGCCTCCCTTAATGAACTCGCCCACAGCCCACTCGATGTAGCTGAAGCTTCCATGTAAGTGTCATGTAACGTTCTCCATTAAGAAACAAAACCAAGAAGGAAATCCGCCAAGAGGACTAGTCTCGGCTAGCTCTGGACAAGAGCATTGAAGTCTAGTAAGAAAGAGGAATGAAGATCAGCAAAGTAATTTTCAGTTATTGCTCATCTCGGAAGTTAATTTCGGCTATGCAAATGGAAAGGACCCAAGCTAAAAAAGAAAGAAAGAAAGTATCAATCAACCACACACGTGAAAGAAGAAAGTGTTAGTATTATTAAAAATATCAAACTAAGATTCCATGACATCTTCACGCTAAACTAATTTTCATCATATAAAAAAATTCTAAACAGGTATCCTATGACACATTTTATCCTAAAGGAATTTTTGTCTCAAACTAATATCTATACTTTATCGTGACCAAAATTTCAGATGCATCACCCAAAATTAGGCTAATGAATTGCTAAACCTAGACTTAACTCTCAAGCCACTACTAATTTACGACTTAGGTTCAAATATCTAGCATGCAAAAGGGAGTCGCCACCAATCAGTTTGCGGTAGATTGATTAGGCACCTAAGTAAAATAATTGAAGAGTTATTTTACTTCTACGAACCATAGATTTTAGGTACGAGGACTTGATTACGTTATATTTATCTAACGCCCTTTCGGTATATTTCTCTTTTATTTTGAAAAATATTTGGCAAACAGTTTGAATTGATTTTAATTTATCTCCTTAACATGTGAGGTGATTTACATGGGTACGCAAACCACCAATTTAACACTCAAGAAAACAAATAAATAAAATGTAGGATTTACCTCATAGCAACAAAAGCATATGCATTGTTAAATCAGAATTTATATCGAGAATCATATATACGATATCTAATTAACATGCAATCACTCAATTTTTGTTTTCATTTATTTGATGAGAATCATGCTTTATTAACAAATCATGTTTTATGCATGCTTTATTAACATTTTTATGCAATGCATGTTACTAATCTAACATGAAATGATATGACACAGTAGTATAGCCTAAACTATATAAATGAATAAAATAATTTTTTTGTGTTTTAATTAAATATGCAATCTAAATTAACAAAATGACCTAATCTGACGGACAATTTTTAATTAAATGAATCTAGCAATAATCTTTAAATGATGTGCATTTTATGAACCTAATTCTATATGACATGCACATAATTTTTTTTAAATGCAATCTATCCTAATATGCAATGACGTGTAAAGAATGCCATAATTCTAATTTTTTTCTTTTTCTTTTATGAAATTCGAAATTGAAAATTATCAAATAATTAAATGTGCAATTCAAATTTAAAACTAACATCGTAAATGAATGCATTTTTTATTTTTTAAAAAATTCGAAATAAAATCTCTGTTCTAAATATGCAAGATAATCCCTAAAACAAGAAATATTTTAAAACAAACTTAATCCTAACTCAAATAATTTTTTGATTTTTTCTTTTACAAAAATAAAATTGATTCAACTAACACAATAACAGACATGATAAGATTAAAATCCAAAAATTGACAAATTATATTTCGCACATGAGATCAGATTGGCTAATTTTAAAATTAAATTGCGAATTGAATCTCGGGTGTGAAATTTTTTTTTTTTGGTCGAAAAGAACTGACATTTACTAAGATTAATTCGGAGTCTTACATAATACCGATGGAGAAAGATCTGTGCATAAAATATTCCAGAGAGGAAAAGGAATAGAAAATAGCCAATTAGTTGGTAGATTGTTGAGACAATGATTCCGGACGATCCAATCCGCTGCATTGTTTGCTTGTCGTGGGCAATGGATAACCATAATGTTTTTATTTTGGGCTAGCCCATTCCTACATCACTAGACGACTTCTTTTAGGTTCCATGGAGGTTTGGCCCGGCCCATCACCATTTCAACTATCCCGGAACAGTCGCTTTCAATGAAGCACTTAGCAGTTCGACTTCCAGAGTTCTCCACGTGCGGCTTCTTTAGTTCGTGTGTGCGCCTAATCTCGTGTAAAATCGCCTCTGCCTCAGCTTCACTTGCAGAAGAAACCCTAGCGGTAGCCGCGAAGCCGTTGAGGGTTCTTCCTTCGGAATCGCGCATCAAGCCCGCAACCGAGCAGAGGAATTCGCCTTCTCGCCAAGCCGCGTCCACGTTGAGTTTCAGATCCGTCCCTACAGGAGGCTTCTAGTGAGCGGGTTTGTCTCGGTTGGGCTTCCTTTTGTTGTGATTTGATTTTCTTCTACTGAAAGAAAGTTGCTGGTCTTGTGCTGTGATCAACAGATCTGCTGGTCTGGGTGCTTGCTGTCGAAAGATCCAGCAATTTCTCATCTTCCAGATGTTCCACAAGACCATACCCGTAAGTTCTGGTTCAGGTGAGTCTTGATCTTTTCGGAAAGCGTTAACCAGCCACTGATCTGTTCGGTTAATGTTGTGTGTTGGTCTGATTGTGATAAAAGCCGGGTCTTCCCAGATTTTCTTGGTCCATTTGCATAAAAACAGATGATGCTCTATAGTTTCTGGTCTTTTACTGCAGAGCGGACAAAGTGGATCACTGACTATTTTCCTTGTGTATAGGTTTTCTCGCGTTGGGAGGGCGTTTTGACATATGCTCCAGAGGAAAGATCGGACCTTTGGTGGCACGTCAAGATTCCAGATTTGCGTCCATAAGGTGCGAGGTGGTTCATATGAGCATGAGGGACGGTTGTGATCTGTTTTACTTGTGTTTATGATTGCTCTGTTATATCCACTTTTGACGGAGTATTGCCCTGTTCTGTTACCCGTCCATATGAGCATGTCTGGCTGTGGTTGATGGCTTAGGGGAATTGCTAGAATTTCTTTTGCAACTCTTTCTTCGTACAGTTGATGGATGAGTTGTTGCTTCCATTCTCTGGATTCTGCATTGATCAATTCCGATACTAAACTAGGTTCTGTTTGATTTACTTCCCCTCCAATTACTCCTTGTGAGAGCCATCTGTCTTCTCTGATTCGAATAGATTTGCCATCTCCTACTGACCATTTAGTGTTTTCCTTTATGGTGTCTCTGCCGAGGATTAGACTATGCCAACCCCAAGAAGGTCGGTGTCCCTTTGACGCTGTCCAGACGTCACCGTGGGGGAAATAAATCCCTTTCATCACTTTGCTCCATAGAGCTGATGGGGAGGTAGCAAGTCGCCATACTTGCTTGCCTAACATGGCCCTATTAAAGGTGAGCAGATCTTTGAACCCGAGGCCGCCTTTATCTTTTCGAGTTTTCAAGACTTCCCATCTTTTCCAATGCATCCCTCTTTTAGCATCTCCGTTCTGCCACCAAAATGACGCGATGCGTTGTTCTATGGCTCTGCAGATGGACACTGGCAACTTGAAGATAGACATTGCGTAGGTAGGTATGGATTGCACAACACTCTTGATTAGCACTTCCTTTCCTGCTTTTGTCAATAATTTTTCCTTCCAACTTGCTAACTTTGCATTTACTCTGGCCAGGATCCACGCAAATAGCTCTTTCTTGGATTGACCCCACTCGGTAGGTATACCCAGGTACTTCCCTGTTTTCTGTAGAATAGGTACTCTCAGTTGTGTTGCCAAGTTGTGTTTCAAAGCTTCTGGACAATTGCCACTGAAAGAAACCCCTAATTTATTTAGATTAATTGCCTGTCCTGTAGCGTAGTAGTATTGACTGAGTATTTGGGCAAGATTCTGACACTCTGTCAAGTTTCCATCCAGAAAGAATATCACATCATCGGCAAACATTAGATGTGATTGTTTGGGACAATTTCTGGTTATCTGTATGCCTTTGAGTGTTCCGTCTGCTAATGCTTTTTTCATCATCCAGGTTAACACATTGGATATCAAAATGAATATATAAGATGAGAGTTGGTCACCTTGTCTGAGGCCTCGCGAAGGATGGAAAAAAGAGGTAGGTTCTCCATTGATTTTCACACTATAAGTGACTGTGGATATGCATTGCATGATTAGGGAGACCCACTTGGCATGAAACCCCATTTGCAGCATGACATCCCTTACAAAATCCCATTATATTCTATCGTATGCTTTCTGCATATCAAGCTTCAGAATAGCCTGATGTTTTTTCCTGTTTTTTGTTGTGCGCAGGTGATGCAGAACTTCCTGGACAATGAAGATGTTGTCTTGAATTTGCCTACCTGAAACGAACGCGCCTTGCTCTGGTTCAATGATAAGTGGCAGCCACTTTTTAAGTCTGTTTGCCAATATTTTTTAGATGACTTTATAGCTGAAGTTGCACAGGCTAATGGGTCTGAATTGGCTGATATTTTCAGGGCTTTTAACTTTTGGGATCAGCACAATAAGGGTCTGATTTAATCGATTGTCGAGGACACCCTTCTGGAAAAACTCCTATACAAGTTGAGCCAGACCATCTTTGATGCTTTCCCAGGATTGTTGGTAGAAGGAGCCATTGAAACCATCAGGGCCAGGGGCCTTGAAAGCTCCGAGTTGAAAAACAACACCATGGATTTCTTCCAATGAAGATACTGCCACTAGTTCATCATTAATATTCTCTGTTATCGGGGAGGGGCACTGATGTAGGATAGGTTGGTAGTATCGGGACCCTTCAGTCTTGTATAGGTTCTTGTAGTAAGATTGAATATGTTGCTGTAACATCTGGGGTTCTCTACACCAACTTTTATCCTCTAATTGCAGCATTGTGATTCGATTTTGTTGCCTCCTGTTGACTGTTGTAGCATGGAAAAACCGAGTGTTCTGGTCTCCCCAATGCAACCATTTGATGCGTGACCTCATTCCCCAAAACTATTCTTCCTGCCTTCTCAATGTATCGATTTGATTGATGATCTGCTGCTCCTCCTGCTTTGTCATGTGCTGTTCTGTTTGATTCGTTAGTGCTGTGAGTGTTTGGTGAAGCTGTTTGATTTGTGTATAAGCATTTGCGAACTTCTCTCTGCTCCATTTGATTAATTGTTGTGATGTCCTCACCAGTTTCTCTGCAAAAGGGGAGGTTGGAGTTGTTTTTTCTGCCCATACTTACTGGATGAGTTCGTGATACTCGGCATGTTCTGTCCAGAAAGCTTCCAGTTTGAACTGTTTCTTCCTTATCTTTACTCCAGGGTGCAATCGAAGGATTAGGGGGCTATGGTCAGAACCGATTGCTGGAAGGGCTTGTACTTCTGCTGCATGAAAGGTAACTCTCCACTCGAGGGAACAGAGCACTCGATCGAGTCGTTTCTTTACTAATTCAGCCCCTTCTCTTTTATTTGTCCATGTGTATGCGCATCCATGACTATCGACATCCATCAGAGATAGATCATTAATCATGTTTCTGAAAGCTGTGATTCGTCTATTATCTGCTTCTTTTTTCCCAACTTTCTCCCAAACATATAGTATCTCATTGAAATCTCCCATACAGATCCATGGTTGAGAAGCTGGAGGTTTCAAGGTTCCCAACTCTTGCCATAAAGCCAGACGCTCTCCAAAAACTGTAGATGCGTGGACGAAGGTAATCTGCATAAGTTACCTTGTTTACTATCAGGGTCAATACACTGCACATCTATAAATTGCTTTGAGCTTGCTTGCACCTTCAAGTCGATTTCCTCTTGCCACATGATTGCCAATCCCCCTGCTATGCCTATTGGATCCACCAAAAAAGGTTTCTGGAATTTGAGTTTTCTACGTATCCTTTCTACCATCATTGCTTTATTTTTCGTCTCCATGATAAAAAGTAAGTTAGGCCTTTCCTGAGTTGTTAAAGCTCTTAATTCCTGAATTGTCAGGGGGTTGCCCAGCCCCTGACAATTCCAGCTCACAACTTTCATGGTTTTTGTGGTGGCTTATTAGAGCTAGCCACCAAAGCCCATGCTTTGTCGTCTTGCATCAGATTCACTGGTGTCTCCAATAGGTCTACTTCATCTAGGAGGAGAGATGATTTTTCTGGCATACATTTCTGTTTTTTGGCCTTCTGTACTTTCATTGTCTTCTTACTGCTTTTTCCAACTTTTAAGAGCAAAGGGTTTTGAGTTTCATGGCATATCACCTATTTACCTCGGTCTCGGTCTTGTGCTGCTGTAGGTACAGGTTCTGAAGTTAACATTTGTTCTGAGCTGCTTTCTGATCTCTTTTTTGTGTAGGCTACTATTTGCATGTTTGGGGCTGGATCAATCTCAATGGGGTTCACTTCATTCGTTTTAAGTGATGGTTCAAGTACTGTTTCCTCCACTACATGCTCCTCCTCCATATTTCCGTAGAAAGCGTCCCAATATGGACTGTGATCACTGGTTTCAGCCTTCAACCAGGGACCATATGATCCTTTTTTATTCATTGCCCAGGGCGATACTGCATATGGTATTTCTAAGCAGTCAGTTGCATAGTGACCGATTCTACCACAAGAGAAGCAGTAATGTGGGAGCCGCTCGTATTTGAACTCCACCCAAAGCCATTTGTTGCCGATATCGAGGATAGCTCCTGATTTCAAAGGTAAAGCCTAGTCAATCTCAACTCTGACTCGACCTCCCCTGTTCTGTGCATTTACTGTTGCATCCGGTTGGACTTCTATTACTTTGCCTATCCTTTTCCCCAGGTCATTGAACACTGTATCTATTCTCCAACCAGGGGGAACTCCTCCAATGCGTACCCAGAAGGCGGCCTTAGTAAAATCATAGCAATGTTCAGGGACTTCTGGGATACACTGCTGTAGAACAAGCAAATTAGTTGAGTATGACCAAGGTGAATTCCTCATTACTCGCTGTTTTTCCTCCTCCGTTAGAAATACAAATGTAAAGTGCCCTGGTTCCTTCTGTGAACAGATAACCCCTTCTGATTTCCATGCTTTCTTCATTGTAGTTATGAAAGCAGGATAGTTCACATTTGGTTTGGAGAACAATTTTCCGAAAAGAGTACGTCTACATTCCTCCCGTTTCTGTTGGGGAATTTCATTAGACACTTCAACTACATCATCCTCAGACCACAGGTGCCCAAGCCTTTTACATAAAGCAGCCACTCTCATTTCATTTTCTTCTTTACTCTCCATTTGCACTAATCTTTAGAAACTTGTTTAGGGCTCAGGTCTAGACTTACCATCAACCAGCTCCAAGTTTGTCTGGATCCGGCCTTCTGCCACGCCAAACGGATCTGCCCTACAACGAACTTCGAGAAAAGCGAGGCTGATACTTAGATCGGTGCTTAGTGCGGCAAGGAGTGCTCTTCCTGGTGAATTTTTCCCCCCATGGTCATCCCGGTTGAAGGATGCGAGCAGGCCCCAAATCTTTGAGAATAGGCTCCAACATATTGTCCGTGTTTTTTTTTTTTTTTGAAAGCTGGGGGGAAGAACCACTACGGAAAGGAAACGGGAGTCGGGACAAACTCCTGTAAATTAGGATTTAGGGTGAACACTTCGGAAAGGAACAGGAATCGGGACAAAACCTGTAGATTAGGGATTAGGGTTTGAAAGAGGAGGGTTGACGCTACCAAGCGGTAGAGAGCATCTCACAGAGGCGAGGAGGTTAACGCAGACCGATATTCAGGGAGGCCATCCATGTGCGGTTTTTCGGGTGTGAAATTGGATAATTGATTTTTGCAAGAGATTGTAAATCGGATTTCAGACTTGAAAATCGGACTGCTAATCCCTAATTTGAAGGGTTATTTCGAGTCGGAATCTCAATCATATATTAAGGAATAATTCCACTAAAAGACAAAATAAGTAAAATAATAATTAACAATAAAAAATAAAGGAAAAATTTCAAATAAGGACCTATGGTGCCATCATTTTCTCAAAAGAGGACCTGAAGTGAAGTTTGCCTCAAATAAAGACCCAAAATGCCTTCATTTTCTCAAAAGAGAACCCATAGTGGAGTCTCTCTCAAATAGGGACCCAGAATAATTATTTAGTCTCAAAGAAGGATCTCATTTACCGATTGGTAAATAAATGCATCTCCAATGCATATTTCGGTAGCATGATTAGGGATATATTTTTCATTTTAAAAAAAATTAGCTATCTTGTTCTTTATTATGATTATTATGATTATGATTATTATTATTATTATTATTATTATTATCATCATCATCATCATCATCATCATCATCATCATCATCATCATTATTGTTATCATTTTGGGTCACCGGTGACACTGTTCATCATCTTCTTCATCCCCTGTTCATCTTCTTCTTAAGAACATCGGACTTGGGAAGGACCAGTGAGCGTCGGCCATTGGTGAGGGTCGGCGAGGGTTGGACGCCCATCGTCAGCAATAGGCGAGGGCCACCAAGCCCTCATTGGCCATGGGCGAGGGCTTGTAGGCTGACCCTCGCCGGCCCTTACCAATAGTTGGCGCTCACTAGCCTTTCCCAAAGTTCAGTGTTCTTAATCTGGGCAAGAAGAAATGAACAGGGGACGAAGAAGACGATGAGCAGGGCAACCAAAAATGAAAAAAAAAAAAAAATGGACGAAAATACCATAATCAGGCCACCGTAATATACATTGAAGATGCATCTATTCAACGGCTGGTGAGCGAGGTCCTTATTTGAGATTAAATGACTACTTTGGGTCCTTCTTTGAGACAAACTTCACTTCAGATCCTCATTTGAGAAAATGATGGCACTTTGGGTCCTTATCTGAGACAAACTTCACTTTATGTCTTCTTTTGATAAAATGATGGTGCTTTGGGTTATTATTTGAAATTTTCCCAAAAATAAAGTAAAAAAAATATCTAATTTGATTTTTTTTTGCCTTTTTGTTTTTCCTTTGTTTTTTCTTTTTTCCACGGCTTGGCAGCTAGTGTGATGGCTTTGTCGCCGTCGGTCACCGGAGGTAATGGGTCTCCGGCGCGGGGGCTCCGGCAGCTAATGGAGCAGCGAGCAGAGACGCTGGTCGAAGCAGCACGGGCGCGAGCGTCGCTCGGAGGCGCTCAACCAAGGGTGGCTGATCGTCAGTCCGGCAAGGGAGACTCCGGCTAGGGCGAACCAGCGGCGCTGGCAGCAGAACAGGGGAGTTGCTCGGGAGAGACTCGGGAGAGACTCGGGAGAGACTCGGATCGGCACAGCGGTGGCTTCGTCGGGCCGGTGGAGCGGCTCAGCAGCGGCGGCGGCTTGGCCGGCGGAGCAGAGGCAACACCGGGTCGTCGGATCGCTGGATCTGCAGCGTCGGGCCACTGGTCAGAGGTAGCGGTGGTCGGATGTAGCTGCAGGGTCGGCGAGGAGACATAGCGGCCGGCGGAGGCGACAGCAGACGCGGCTACAAGCAAGCAGGCGAAGGCGTCGGAGATGGAGGGCCGCTCGTGAGTCCTGGCGTCGGCAACGGGGCGAGGGCTCGGCGGACAGGCGGTGGTAGCGCGGCGGTAGCGACTGGCGACTCTAGATCTGCAGGTCGCGGGCTTCAGAGGTGCGGCGACCGGCTCGAGCTCGGTTCTGGTCGCGGGTCGGCTGCGGTGGTGGTAGACGCGGTGACCGGCTTGGATCTGCTGGCGTCGGGGCGCTACTGTGGGGCGGGCTGGCGAGCGGGCAGAGCAGGAGCAGCAGTGGCCAATGCGGAGGGTAGCAAGCGGAGGCGCGGCGACCGGTGCGAGGCGGTGCGGCGTTGCTGCTCGGAGGCCGGCGTTGCAGGGGACCGGCGGTGCAGAGGACCGGCGTTGCAGGGGACCGGCGGTGCAGGGAACCGGCGCAGCAAAGGACCGGCGCAGCAAAGGAAACCCCTGGAGAAGATGAACAGCAGGGGTCTTTTCCTTTGTTTTTTTTTCTTCCTCCCTCTGTCGCACGTCCCTTCCTCTCTGCTTCACTTTTCTCATTTTCCCCAAAAAGCCTCTCTCTTTTGTTCGCCGACGGGAAAAACTTTTCTACTCTCTTTTCTTTGTGTTGAATATTTTCGACCTAGCAAATCGAGAGAAGAGCCCCTTAACCCTACGAATTTAACTTTTATTTTGATCCAAGAATCCGCGCATCGTACCAACACGGACAGCCCGACAGGCCCGGAGTAACTGAGGTAAACCTTAGGACGACGCTAGGGGAGGACCCACCATTCTGACGTCGCACTTAAGATCCCGTGCGGACAGCCCAACAAGCCCGGGGTAACGGAGGTAAATCCTAGGACGACACTAGCAGAAGACCCACCACCCCGACGTCACACTTAAGATCTCGTGTGACCAGCGGGATTCGAACTTTTCTCCTCTCACAAATGATCATGGGAGCACTTATCTAACTGGATCATCGCAGATGGTGGTAGCATTTAACTTATTTATATGTCACGAATTAGGATTTTAATCTTCCCAAATCGAAATCCACGAAGATTCTTTTTTTGAATGCAATATTCGTTTTGTCGAACATAATATTTGCTTTTCACATCTGTCCTATCCAAAAAATTCATCATATCTTGGAAAAATTTCAAATTTCTATTTTCTCATAAGATAATTTTCGATTATTAAAAAAGGGCTTGAGCCAATTTGCTCGTTTTGTGGGCTTAGTCTAACATACCAAAGCTCACAACTACTAATTCAAACCCATCCTTCACCGGTCCAATAAATGCAAAAAATGTAAATTAAAAATAAATATACCTAAAATTATATGCTATGCAATTAATTATTTTTTTCGAAGATAAAATTAACTCCTAATTTTTAATGCAATGCATGACTAAACGGGTCGTCAAAATTTAGGTATCAACACACTAATCTTGCAAAAAGTCTTAGATTGATACCCTTGACCTAAATCTATCATCTGTGAAAATGCATACTTGCAAACACACAAGGATTTTTCACGTTGGATCTATTATTCTCGAAGTTAGATCCATCTTACAATTGTCTACCATGTGTGTTTACATTTATGCATTATTGAATGCTCACAAAATGTAGAATTTGATTAGGATACTAGTTTGAGATATTTTGTGAAATTACTTTTAGTTTAGGCTAAATGTGTGCATACACACATCGAGAAAAGAAAAAATCACTAGCATACTAGAAAAATACAAAAATACAATTGACAGCGCGTGAGAAAAGAAATAAGGAGAGAATTGAGAGCAAGAAAATGAGGGAAAACGAGGGAGTTTGGGAGAAAAATGTGAGTGAACTCTGAGCAATTTGTGTGGGAGCTTGAATGCAAACATAGCCAGGATTCACGGTTGAATCAGCACTTGTTCCTTGGCCAAACATTACCTGATTCTCGGCCAATAAGAGTGCAACTAAAACCAATAGTTGCTTGTGATATTTGCATGGGTAAAGACTCATGATTTTCATTGCTTTAGATATTAAATATTTCAATAGTTTTGAAATATGGAAAGCTATTATTAAGTAATAAAATGTTTTAAACTTATTGTAATCTCCATATCTTACCAATCCCAAAAATTACCTTGCTCTTGATCTCTCAGATTCTACGTTATAAATTATAGTCACAATATCCGACCTCATTGAATATATTCGAAATGCATAACTGAGCACCTAATAGGAGAATTTGTATTTTACCATCCACATCAAATACCCGCTTTTAATTTAAAAGCTCATATGGTTGGTTAAAATGTTTTCAATTTTAAGTGGGATAAACTAAGTTGACCATAAAATAATCACGAAGAAGAATAACACGCTTAACCAAACGCGTAAGAGAGCGAGGCCTCCAATAATCGCTCCTCCTAAGAAACTTCCCGTACGATGACTATAACATGACTGGCCTGAGGGTAGACTTTCACCTTTACGAAGAGAGTCTCTCTCACCTTTTCGTTCGTCTCTTTCTCCATCGTCGCTTCAAAGACCAAGAAGCTCTTCTTCCTTCTCGCCTCTTCGAAAAGACCCAGAAGGAAAAAAAGAAAAAGAAAAAGAGAGAGATAAACTTCTTCTGCAAATCTGGGAAGTGGGTTTCAGTTCTAGCGTCCTCGGTGACCCATCGAAAGTTTTGGATTCTTTGGCTTGTTTGGTCTGTGAAGACAGAAAGAACAAGAAATGGGGATTGATTTTGCAGGAGCTGCCGTGGGAGCAGCATTCAACGAGCTGTTCGCGGTCGTTAAGAACGTAGTGCAAACCGTTAGAGCGTTTCGTCCCCGGCTCAAGAAGATCAAAAACACCTTGGGCAAAATTGAACCAATCATCAAGGAGTGGGACGAGTTCAACAAACGGCTGGACCGTAGTCCGACAGAGATGCGTCCGATCAAGGACCTATTAGATAGAGGCAAAGAACTGGTTGAGAGGTGCACAAGCATCCCCCGGCTCCACGTGTGGAAGAAGTGTACGCACTCCAAGAAGCTGAAGGCATTCAATGCAGAATTACTGGGTGATTTCAAGCTTTACATCCAACTGCTGGATGCGAGAAACAACGGCGAGGTGTTGTGGGAGGTGAAGGAGACGAAGATAGAAGTCAAGCAAATCAAGGAGTTGATCCGTTCCGGTCAAGTGAATGGCGTTGCCCTCCAGAGCGGACTCGGGGCTTCGGGCAACCTTGCGGTCCCTGATGCGCCTGATTTCATTGTTGGGTCTGGGGTGGAGGCGTCTTTGAGGAAGCTCAGGGAGCAGTTGCTGGAGGAGGGAGTGTCTGTGATTGTTGTGACCGCTCCAGGTGGGTGCGGGAAGACGACCCTGCTTAAGAAATTGTGTCATGACAAGGATATTGAAGGTATGTGTGCTTAGTGTTTTGATTGATGCAGAACTAATTAAAGTAGGAAATTCATTGATTGATCCTTGCCAATTGGTCACCTCAAAGCCTTTGGTTTGCCATTCATGTGCACGGGAGCTAATGCTTAAACAATGTTTTGCTTGTGCACATATTGACACGATTGAATCGCATTACCTGTTCTTTCTGTCAAGCAATACAGTTCCTTGTAGATGTGAATGTTTGCACAAAGATTTGCTTGGGTTTTATGCAGATGGATGTTTCATTGTTTAAAACAGTCTTCCTGTCATGGTTTATTTTCAGTTTTGATATCATATCCAATCTGATAAACCTTTCCCAAGCTTTTATATATGCAATAACTCGCCTGTCTGATTTTGCTGAGTGCCTCTCTTAATCAGTCGAAACCTAGTCTTCACTCACCATAGGATTCGTGCTCATTATTTGTGCTATACTGTATCTACTTAGCTCTGTTTCTTATCCTACCAAATTTAATAAATTGGAAGTGTTGCGGCAAATTTTCACTCTTTGCAAGGGATAGGAGTCAGACTTACTGTATTTTGCATGCATATAGGCAAATTCAACATCATGTTCGTCCCTGTCTCGAAGAAGCCCACCCTGACAGACATTGTCCGGAAAATGATGCAACATAATGGTTTTGAGGTACCTGAGATCGTAACAGAAGATGATGCAGTTCATCAATTGCAGCAACTGCTCATAGTTATAGGCCAAAATCCTGTGTTGCTTGTGCTGGATGATGTCTGGACTGACTCGCAATCTATAATTGAGAAATTTTTCTTCAAGAATATAAATCATTACAAGATTGTGGTGACATCAAGATATGAATTTCCTCATGTTGGTCTTGTGCATCACTTGGAGCCACTGCCTCATGTGGAAGCCCTGGAACTTTTTCGTCAATCTGTTGCTGTTGATGGTAGAAGCTCGGTTGCACCAGATGATGAGCTCTGGGATAAGGTATACCCTCGCTTGAGTGCGTCCATGATAGGATTTCTTATGGTCATCAAAACTGATTATTTTTTTCTTTATAGAAAAAGTTAAATAAAATCAACCTGCCTAAGATAGGCTTACCATGTTACATACAAGCTCTTTACCATGCACCCAACCTATGCTGATTTTACTTTGATCTCTCTTTCATTAAAAAGAGGCCATGGTTTGTACTAATCACGACTCATATCAAAGTTTCCATAATTGTTTCTGTTTTCTTTTTCCCTGTGCCAGATAGTGAATCGCTGTAAGGGATTGCCATTGGCTCTTACAGTCATTGCCAAGTCTCTTCGAGGAAAGGATCGTTCATTTTGGGAAACAAAGCTTCTTAATTTGTCCCATTTGGGTTTCGACAGTGACATTCTAGATTGCCTCAGAAACAGCTTGGATGACTTGGATAGTGACCCTTCAATCAAGGAGCATTTCATGGACCTCGGCTCATTTCCAGAGGATCGCAAGATCCCCGTCACTGCCCTTATAGATATGTGGGTGGAATTGTACAGGCAAGATTTCGATGGCATGCCCGCCGTTAAGGACCTCTATGAACTTGTTTACAGGAACCTAGCTGATCTCGTAATCACCAGGTATGGATCTGATTTGTTCTCTCATTTGAACTTTTCTAGTTTTCTACTGCTCTAAGAGTGCCTCATCAGATTGTAGTTGGCGTATGGGTAGTTTTTCCTTATATGTGACAGTTAGAATACCTTTGTGAAATGGACGAAGGCATAATTAGATCTTTGCACCAAGATTGAGAGAGTAATTTATGCGCAACAAAGTTTCCTGTTTCCCCAAAAATAGACAAATTAGATGTTTGGATCCACACCACAGTTACTGCACTTGAACTTCAGCTATAGTGCGTTCCGCATTTTGAAGGTCAAATGGATTATACAAAGGGCTGTAAAGAACTATTTTATCTCATGACTTGATTTCTTAAACATGGGACAGAGCAGATGTCTTTCTTTACCAGTAAATTGGCATCATCGAATGCCTTGCATTAAACTTTAGCACAAGAAACTCCACTGCAAATGCTCTTATCCGAGCTATTGCATACATACAGGAGAGATTCAAGTGAGGATGAGGACAAATGTTACAGCAGCCACTATGCTATGCAGCACGATCTGCTCAGAGAGTTGGCTATCATGGAGTGCAACCAGGGGGGAGTAGAGAGCAGAAAGAGACTCATTCTGGACTTAACCAGAAATAATTTTCCCGATTGGTTGAGTAAGCAAAAGCAACCGGCTTTCGGTGCTCGTCTAGTGTCCATCTCCACAGGTTAGACCTCTATCCCTCTCTCTCTTTCTCTCTCTCTCTCTCAATGACCTTTTGGGAAAAATTCAGTTGCTCTCTCTCTCTCTCTCTCTCTCTCTCTCTCTCTCTCTCAACAACCTTTAGGGAAAGATTCAGTTTGTTGGTAGTTAAATTATCTCTAACCTTCTATGTTCATGATGCAGATGGAACATTCTCAACACCTTGGCCAGATCTTCAATTACCTGAAGCTGAGGCTCTTGTCTTGAACTTTGAGAGCAGCCAAACCAAAACTTATGCTTTGCCGGAATTCATTGAGAAAACAGATAAGCTCAAAGTCCTAATAGTAACAAACTATAGTTTTTTTCCAGCTGAGCTATGCAATTTCCATGTTGTTGGATCTAGTTTAAAGAGGATCAGGCTCGAACGCATCACGGTTTCTTTCCAAAGCATGGGAAAGCTACGCTTGCACAATCTACAAAAGATATCATTTTTCATGTGTGACATAGGGCAGGCTTCAACGTCGAACGACGCCAAAATCTCCAATGCAATGCCAAACTTAGTGGAGCTCAACATTGACTATTGCAACGATCTCGTGACATTACCGGATGGCATTTGTGAGATAAAGCCTCTGAAGAAGCTTAGCATCACAAATTGCCATAATTTCTTTGCACTCCCTGAACAGCTTGGGCAATTGACCTCCCTCGAAGTGGTTAGGCTTAATTCGTGCACAAATTTGTTGCAATTACCAAGCTCGATTGAAACCCTCCAAAAATTGACATTGCTCAATATATCTGATTGCCTGAGCCTGAGCACTTTGCCCAATCAAATTGTTCAACTAGTTAATCTCAATAGGATAAACATGAGAGGATGTTTGAGGTTGTCTGTGCTACCACGATCAATCGTGAGGTTGAGGAACTTGAAGAAGGTGATTTGTGACAAAGAAAGTGAAGTCTTGTGGGAGCCTCTCAAGGACAATCTCAGTAGCTTGAATATATTGGCGTCTGAAGAAGAGGCTAACTTAGATTGGCTGTGTGATTAAGAAGAGGGCGATCAATCGATGATCTGTGAGCTTTTTCTACGTGTTAAAATGTTGTCTTTGAGCTATTATTATTATTGTTGTTATTATTTTGCTATTTGTTCTATTTATTTCTTGTACTTTGTGCTTTTTTTTTGGGGGGAAAAATAACACGAATGATTTATGAACTTTGACTCAATATGCAATATAGTTCTTGAACTTATAATTTATTCAATGTGATCTCTAGACTTTAACTCAATACTCAATGTTATCTTATTTAATGTGACCCTAAGCTTTTAGTACATGGTTAATTTAATCCCTAGACTATATAAAAATGTTCAATGTTATCGATGTCATATTATTTAATGTGATTTCTAGATTTTTAGTATATGATCAAGTTAATCTCTAGACTATATATGAGCTCGCTGCTCGCCAAATCTAGCTAAGCTCGTGGCCTGCCCAATTTTGGAAAGGGAGCTTGGGGCTCGGCAAATCTAGGAGAGCTTAGGCTCAGCCAAGGTTGGCGAGCACGAGCTCGAGGCTTGCCCGATCTTGGCAATCTTGGAGTTGAGTAGATCCAAGCAAGCTCGAGCTTGGTCGAGGTCAATGAGCGCTCGGTGAGCTCATGGCTTGCCAAGTCCTGGTGAGCTCATCGTTCACCTATTCTTGACGAGCTCACGACTTGCCCAAACCTAGTGAGCTCGGGCTTGCCTAAGGTTGGCAAGCTCATGGCTTACTAGATTTAGGTGAGCACGGGTTCCATTGAGGCTGGCGGGCTTGAGCTCACCAACTAGTCACGATGGACGAAGTCGAAAAAGAAAAGGAAAGAAAGAAAAAAGAAAAAAAAAGAAAATTTAGAAATAATTAAAATTTTGATTTTTAAATAAAATAAAAAAATAAAAAGAAAAAAGCACAAATAATTAAAAAATTTATATTTTAAAATACAATAATAAAAATGATTAAAAAATTGATTTTCTTTGTTTGAAATAAAGTCATGAGATTGAAATCATTTTCTAATGAGATCCAAACATTCGAAAATGTTTTCGATTAAATATCACTAAATAAAAAAAAACTAATCATATTCCTAGAAATTCTTTTAAGGATAATATTTTCATTTACCATTGAGTTTTTCGTAAAATAAATGTGTCCCTAGTTTTTGTAAATTCCTTAACAAGAAATAACTTTTAATTGTCCCTAATTATTTTACAGGTCCCTATCTTTGTCAATGAGTCATCCACTAGAGTTGAGTCCTCTGATGTCCCCACACCCTCTCGATTAAGGGCGATCGGTTCTTGGTTCAGTTCGGTCTAGTCCGGTCCATTGGATCTAATCACTTAGCAAAAAAAAATTATTATTTTTTTAAAATACTAAAGTTATTACTATTTTAGGGTTTATTACTATTTCTAAGAAATTAAAAAAATATGTTTGAAAAAAGAGTTGATTCGGTCCAGTTTCCCCTTGAAACTGGGAAACATATTGAAAATCACCGGTTCCATTCTTATGGAACTGGAAACTAGATCGATGCCTCCGGGAGCCAGACCAAATCAACTGGTTTAGGTGATTCCCGATACAATCGATTCCCTACTCTTATTGGAACCTTTTGACTGGGAATAGTTGATTAATTTGGCAATTGTGAGGTCTTGGTTTCCATAATTTATTCAATATATATAAGGTGGTGAAAGTACTATATTCAATTAAATTTTAATTTTTCTATATACTCTTATCCAATATTTATTTTACAAGTCATTGTGTGTGTTATGTACTACGCGCAGGTTATGAAACCCTACTCCTTTACTCACGTGTCCTCACCCCCAGCTCCCGAGAAGGTGGGGAACTGAACTCCTCCCTGTCCACTGAGACAATCTTGATGGCTAATTAAATTTTAGTATGTTCGGTCATGATGTGGGGATATTGAGGGAGTGCATGATAATTATTCTATTTTGGTCAGATTTATTTTTTTATTGTCGAGAACATGTTTGGAATAAAATTCGTTTGACAACGCAAATACAATTTTCATTTTATGCAACAAATTTTTAGTTTAGAAATAAGTTTGGAACATAAGTGAGAAGCAATTTTTTTTCTTTTTTATTTCTTAAAATGAGAAATAAAACTCTTCTCATTTCTCACCCTAGCTACTAGCTGGCCATGTACCCGCCGTTGCACAAATTGCCCCTTGAGAGGGAGAAACTTTGTATCATCATCAAATACGTATTTTTGCTCATAAATTTGCCCAAGAAATATAAATAGAAAGGTTTATTTCTAGCTAGAAATTGTGTCTAAGAACAGAATGGTTAGTATTGCACCCTTAACCATGTTGTGATGTGCACATTATGTATTTTAAAGAATAAAAGATAGGTCCTCAAAATTTACCGTAAGTTCAATAACTTGGAATCACTCATATACCAAACTAGCTTCCAAAGAAGCATCTAACTAATTAGCCGATTATTAATGCGTCTTCACGAGATTGTTTGTTTTTACTTAGGCTCTATTTGTTTTACTGAAAATAAATGGTTTGGAAAATATTTTTAAAAAAATGATCAATTGTATCGCTTGAAATAATTAATGAAATTTTTTTTCCATATCAACAACAATTTATGTCTACATGTTTTTCGTGAATGATGATAATATTTTTTATTTATTTATTTTTGTAAGCAAAATAAGTCATAAAAAGAGAGAATATGAAGTGAAGTAACCACCATGCTTGAATAAAAAATATGTTGCTAGCCGTGGAAATTGTTTGAAAGAAATCTCCCGTTTTTCTTTTGAATTTGGGGACTGTTATTGTTCCTTCTAGATGCGGCGCCTCTCCGGAGCAGTCTCAATAGCTTGAACATAATAGCATCCGAAGAAGAGGCTAACTTAAATTGGTTGAACGATTAAGAAGAGGGTGATCAGCTGATGATCTCTGAAATTTTTTTCCACATTAAATATTGTCTTTGAACTATATTTTTTACTATTTTTTTTCTTTGCTGTTTGTTGAATTTATTTTATGGACTGTGCACTTTTTTTTTATGTGAACGGTTGAGGCATTGCTGACTGACTAGACCAAATAATTGATGAGTAGCGCCGCATCATTTTTTTTTATAAATTTTTTCAGAATTTTTTTTCCTTCTATTTTTTCTCCTTCGTCTAACAACGCGGCTGCAAACCATGACCACCGCGTCCCTACCATACCGTTGTTGCCAACGCCTACGTCGCGGCTCCTTACCATCACCACCACTTCAGCATCGCCTTCTCTCTCTCTCTCTCTCTCTCTCTCTCTCTCCACAAGATACTCTCTATCTCAAATCCGAAGTGCAAACTCAGATTCAAGCCACTGCAACCTCACATTTGAGGTCGTGGCGGCCTTAAACCGGAGGTTATGGCCTCAAATCTGAGGTTACGAGCCGCAGATCTGATGAGAGAGAGGTGCTTGCAATGTCATTTGAGCGCAGCTTTTTATGGTGTTTGAGCGCGGCTTTGGTGTGGTGGCAGATGTCTGAGTGGCGCAGCGGCGGACAACTGTTGTTCAGTGGTGACGTTGCTTTGACAATGGTAATGCTTCGCGGAGTTGTTAAACGGATGAATCGGGTCGGGTTTGGGTCGGGTCATTAATGGTCCGACTCAAATTAATATATTAACTAAATTATGATCAATTTATGCATAATGTAAATTTTCTGATCCATACCCGATATCCATACCCAACATATACCCAACTCAATCCATATTAATAAAATATTTTCATATTTAACCAAATTTAGAAAAACTTTCCTATGTTTTTTTTATATTATATTATTAAAATACTTCCAAGCTTATATATATATATATATATATATATATATATATATATATATATAAAATATGGTATTACTAAAATAGTTTTATACAACACAAATTTAATGGACACAATTTTTTTAATTTGTAAAATAATTATTTTAAAATATCGAATTTTAACTATTTTTTAAAATTAAAATATTTAATTTTTTAATTTTAATTTTTATTTTTATTTTTATTCTTCTTCTTTGGCTGGTTGCTGGCCATGACGACGGTCAGCGGTCGGCCATAGGCGAGCCTCAAGCTCCCCTGACGTCGGCGAGCTCGAGTCTCGCCAAATCGACGAGGCTTGAGCCTCGCCAGACATCGGCAAGGCCTCCGCCTGGCTAGGCTTGCCCCTCGCCGGATCTAGTGAGGCTCAAGCCTCATTAGACGTCAGCGATGCCTCCGCCTCGCTAGATCTAGTGAGCTTGAGGCTCGCCGGCAAGTTCGAGTCTCGGTGGGCATCGGCGAGGCCTCCGCCTCGCCTGGCTAGTCGCCAACCATCACCATGCCAGCCATCGGAGGAAGAAGAAAGAAAATAAAAAAGAAAGAAAAAATAAAATAAAAAATTAATTATAATTTTACCACCTCTATTAGGGTAGACTAGATTGTGGGTTATCTTTAATGGGTTGATAAATGGGTCTTAAATGGGTACAGAGTAGACCCATTTAAGACCCACATATTTAGTCATTTTATTTTTAAAACCCATCATGAGCACCTTGGAAAATAAGGCCTGACCCATAACGATCTATTTAAACATAAATGAGTCCATAAATTGGTCAATGACCCATTTTGACACCTCTAGTGTTGCATTTCTTTTCGCGAGAGGTGAGGAGAAGGGATGATGCCACATGAAAAACACAGTATACAAGTTAAAGGCAAGTTAACGGCATAAGGTTCTCGTCAATCGGCTGGTGGTGTCAAATTTTTAAGGGAAAATATAAATTGAACCAATTTTCAAAAGTTCAACATGAGTATGAATAAGAAGAATGTTTAAGAACGATATTAAATATTGAGAAAAAGTTTAAAATCACTGTGTGGTTACTCTTGATTGGGAAACATTTCTTAAAGACCAGAGAGATTGAGTTTCACAATCAGTAATGGCCCATGAAAATGATTATAAACACATATAAAAGATTGCTTCTTTTATTATTCCCATTTCTCTTCTTTTGCTCTTTAATACAATCTGCCTTACCTTTGACGAGTAAGTCTAAATTACCTTTTGCTTTTGACTTATTTTTTAATTTTAAATTTTTTCTCGATGTGGTTTTTTCTTTCAACTTTTTGCCTTTTTATTTTTTATTTTTTTTCAAATCTGGGGACACATGCAATTTGATTTTTTTTTTTTTTTGGAAAACTGACACTAAAAATGCAATAACTTTGTATTATGTTTTTTAATGTCAAAATTTTTAAAGTTATCATTTGAGTGCCATTTTTATAAAAAGACAATCACTTTAATGCTATCGTCGATTTTTGTGGCTAGAAAATCTAACGTGGCAATTTTTTAACATAAATCTATTTGGCTCATGGACAAAGTGAGTACTTATAATTGTCATTAAACAACATCAATTAAAAAAATTGTTTGCCCCAAATTAAGGAATTGGGGCTGAATCACAAATATTTAGACCACAACCCTAAATTTAGGAATTGTGGCAAAGAGAAGGGAGGCAACTATAAACAAAAGAAGCTGAGAAGGCTATTTTCGTTACCTAAGCCTCGCTTCCGAAAATCCTAAGCTTTATGTAAAAGAAACGATTATTTTCTCGAAGGAGAGAGAATTTGAATATTTTCTTCAAATCCAAACCATTTCTTCAGATCAAAGAGGAGCACCAATAGCAAATCAACTTTTCTTCTCTAATCTAAGACGACAACTCCAACTGTAAAGAGAAAAGCAATGTCCGTCTCGGAATTGCCCTCATTTTCTCGAAGGGAAGAGAGAGGGGAAATGCCAGAAATTTATGGGCTCATGGCATGCGAAGCGCCTTCTCCCGGTTCCGATGGTGTCACCACCACTAGCAGTAGGAGCTCTTGTAAAGATGAAGGGCGAATTGAACCGATCAACAAGAGAGAGAAAGCGGTGATGTTTATTCTTTTCTTCGTTTTAGTAAAGAAGATGAAGACCAAGAAGAAGGACAAGAGAAGACAATTTGGTGAGTAAGTTAAATAATTGCCAGGTCATCTTGTTGTTTGTTCGTGTTGGAGCTCAATTTTTTTTTTTCAAAAAAGAAAAAATCAACGTTGGTATTAAGATTCGCTTAAAAAATAAAAAAAAATAAAAACTATGGAGGATGAATCGCTGGAATTTGTCAGCAGAGGCGCTTAAATGATTGTTTTTACCGATGTGAAGTCAAGTAATCGCTCAAAAGATTTTCATACTAAATTGAAGGTTATACCAAAGTTATTGTATTTATTGTCCATTTTCTTAATCTTAAATATATGAAAGTTGACCATTTCCAGATGCTGACACTTAGATTTAGTTATGATTTTTTGATAAATCTTCAATTAAAATAAAGAAACCCTAAACCTAATGATGCACACACCTTCACCTTTTTAACCCTATGCACATAAAACTTTCACGACATATGGGTATTGACAAATAGATTTGAATATATTTGCATAAATTTGTAAAATTTGAATAATTTTTATAGCATAAAAGTACAAGTTAAAAACACTTCTAGTTTATGCTAGTTGGAATTAAAGTACTTGCTATTTTCTTTGGTTCAATCTTTGACAACAGCCACCAATTGAGCCCGAGCCCCCTAGGATGAAAAGCCCCTGATATATGCGCGCATTAGACCTGTGAAAAGAATGACACATCCGTTTCTTGACTCATATTTGATGGGTTGGATTATTATACGAGTTAGTTATATTTAGTAGATAGGCCTTGTCCCACATATATGTTGGTGGACCGACCAATCATATTCTCTTTCATATTTTCAAGTCAGGAATTTTTTCTTTTAATTTTTTCTTCTTCTCATATATTTCTTTCTTCCTTTCTTCTTCGTCCTCTTTCTACCACCAACAATGCAGCTGCAAACCATAACCACCGTGTCTCTACCATCACTGTCATTGCCGATGCCTAAGTCGCACCACCTTACCACCACGGACCACTTCAGCATCGCCTTTTCTCTGTCTCTTATTTCTGAGGTGCAAACTCAGATCTGAGCCACTGAAACCTAATGTTTGAGGTCATGGCGACCTTAAATCGGAGCTCGCCAACTCGAATCTGAAGTAACGGGCTTCAGATCTGATGAGAGAGGGGTGTCCCTGCAATGTCATTTGAGCAAAGCTTGCGGTGGTGTTCGTGCACGGCTTTGGTGCGGTGGTGGCTGTTTGAGTGGCGCAGCCGTGAAGAATCGTTGCCAGTGGTGGTAGTTTTGGCAATAGGGGCTTCGGCAACGGTGGTGCTGCGTTCCTTTTTACGGTGAGAGGGAAAGAGAGGAGAAGGATGCTACGTGGAAAACACGGTATCCAAGTCGACGGCAAGTCAATGGCATAAAGGTCTCGAACAAAAGGATGGCATAAAGGTTCATGGCCGACAAGTCAAATTTTTAAGGGGAAAATATAAATTGAACCAATTTTCAGTTCAACATTAGTGTGAATTAAAAACTTAAGGAATAATATTGAACATTAAAAAGAAAACTTCAAAGGTCACTGTGTGTGGTGAAACATTTCTTAGGGACGTGGAGAGATGGACTTTCACAATTAGGTACGGCCCATGAAAACGATTTTTTTTTTTTTTGGTCGAACATGGAAACGAATTGAACATGTACAAAACATTGCTTCTTTTTTCATTCCCATTGATCCACTTTTGCTCTTTAACACAATATATCTTACTCTCTTCGAGCCTAATCCTAAAAGTTTTTTTTTTCTTCAAAATGATTTTTACTTTTGACTTTTTGCCTTTCCTTTTTAGCAAATCTTGCAAAATACACATTTTACATTTCTCACACCATTTCGAAATTTATTTAATAAACCAGTAACATTTGGAAACATCTCTCATCAAACATTTCCCAAATCATTTAGGAACCCATTTTGTAAATCAGTTTGCAACGTAATATAGGCTTATAAACTTTCACGACACTTTCAATAACACGTTTCTCAAACCATTCTAAATAAAAAGTAGTAAATGCTTGATCCGAAGTTATGCATCAAATACAAACATTAGCCTTTTAGC
Source organism: Eucalyptus victrix (assembly GCA_016097545.1). Taxonomy (NCBI): domain Eukaryota; kingdom Viridiplantae; phylum Streptophyta; class Magnoliopsida; order Myrtales; family Myrtaceae; genus Eucalyptus; species Eucalyptus victrix. The sequence goes on along the minus strand of CM027843.1, from coordinate 43,660,422 downwards.
CAAATCACAATATGCACATAATATACCTCGTACTTTTCATTGAAAATATGAATTTACAAATTCAAATAAGAGATGGCACCACTCATCTATAATGCCAAACCAAGCAACGTGTACGATCTCGTAATCCTAACAATTAAATGAGAATCGACATTAAAACCGAATGAAACTCTAACTTAACTACAAAATGGCTAAACTACGTATAAACGCTAATGAAATGACTTATGCATGCTAACAAATCATTCATGTGAAGTGATTACTCAAATGTAAATGCAACGCAAAACTCGCCCACGAAATCCTAAAATTCTAGCTCCTACAAAATCATTGCTAGAAAAGGACTTTCCAATCCTTATGGCTCCACAACGCTATAATCCACAACTTCTATGAAATCTTGAAACTACACAACTCAAAAATCGGACAACGCGGCTTCAATTTCTAAAAGATCTGAATTTAAGCCATAAATTCAGGTGTTGTGAATCAAAATTGAATCGGCTTGGTGAGACATTAGTGGCAAGAGCCCTCTTCTTTCTTGTTTTCCTCTCTTTCGTTCTTTCTTTCTCGGCGAGCTCCCGGTACTCAGCGCTCCTTTTCCTTTTAATTAACTGAGGCTCACTTTCTTACTTTCTTTTGTTGACTTTTCAACCTTCTTTTTCTTCTTTTTGATCCCACCAAAGGCAAATATTACACGGCCTCCCTTAATGAACTCGGCCACATCCCATTCGATGTAGCTGAAGCTTCCTTGGAAAAGTCATGTAACGTTCTCTATTAAGAAACAAAACCAGGAAGGAAAGCGGCCAAGAGGACTAGTCTCGGCCTGCCCTAGACAAGAACATAGAAGTCTAGTAAGAAAGGGGAATGAAGATCAGGGAAGTAATTTTCAGTTATTGCTCATCTCGCAAGTTATTTTCGTCCAATGCAAATGGAAAGGATCCGAGCAAAAAAAAAGGGAAAGGCTCAATCCACCACACATGTGCAAAAAGAGAGTGTTAGGATTATTAAAAATATCAAACTAATATTCCTTGACACATTCACACTAAACTAATTTTCATCATATAAAAAAATCCTAAACAAGTATCTATGACACATTTTATCCCAAATTTTTTTTATCCTAAATTAATATCCAATGACACTTGTCTTGCGAAAAATCCTAAATTGGTACCCTTTACCTAAATCTCTCATCCGTGAAAATCCATACTTGTAAATACACGTGGGCTTTTCACGTCGGATCTATCATTCTCAAAGTTAGATCCATCTTGCAATTGTCTACCATGTGTGTTTACATTTATGCATTATAACAGGATAATGGATAGAATGCGCATAGAACATATAATTTGGTTAGGATACCAGTTTGAGATATTTTGTGAGACCAAAATTAGTTTAGGGTAAATATGTGCATATGCACATAGGAAAAAATATCACCAGCATACTCAAAAAACACACAAATGCAATTGGCAATGCATGAGAAAAGAAATAACACAGAGAACTGAGAGCAAGAAAACGAAGGAAAACAGGGGAGTTTGGGAGAAAAACCTCGATGAACTGTGAGCAATTTGTGTGGGAGCTTGAGTACGAACATAGCCAAGATTCACGGTTGAATCAGCACTTGTTCCTTGGTCAAACATAACCTGATTCTTGGCCAAGAAGCGTGCATATGTTCTTCGCTATTTTGCTAGTCGAAATTAGTTAATTGTGCAACCAAAACCAGTAGTTGCTTACAACATTTGCAAGGGTAAAAGACTTGTGATTTTTGTTGCTTTGGATGTTAGATATTTCAATAATTTTGAAATATTGGATGCTATTATTAAGTGGTAAAATGTTTTAAATTTATTCTAATCTCCATATCCTACCAAATCCAAAAATTACCTTGCCCTTTATATCTCGGATTTTACATCACAATTTATAGTCGCAATATCTAACCTCATCCAATATATTCGAAATGCATTACTAAGCACTTAATAGGAGAATTTGTATTTTGCCATCCACATCAATTACTCACTTTTAATTTAAAAGCTCATATGGTTGGTTAAAATGTTTTCAAATTTTAATGGGATAAACTAAGTTTCCTAAGAAACTCCCCGTACGATGACTATAACATAACATGTCTGGCCTGAGGATAGTCTTCCACCACTACCGCTTTTACAGAGAGTGTCTCTCACCTTTTCGTTCGTCTCTTTCTCCATCGCTGCTTCAAAGACCAAGAAGCTCCTCTTCCTTCTTGCCTCTTCGAAAAACCCAGAAAAGAAAAGAAAAAAAAAACAAAACAAAACAGAGAGAAACATCCTCGGGACGTGCGTTTCAGTTCTAGTTTACCCATCAAAAGTTTTGGATTTCTTCTGTGAAGACAGAAAGAACAAAAAAATGAAAGTTGATTTTGCAGGAGGTGGCGTGGGAGCAGCATTCGACGAGCTGTTCACGGCCGTGAAGGTGGTAGTGCAAACCGTCCGAGCGTTTGGTCCCCAGCTCAAGAAGATCGAAAACACCTTGCGCAAAATAGAACCAATCATTGAGGAATGGGACAAGTTCAACAAACGGCTGGACCGTAGTCCGACAGAGATGGATCCGATCAAGGACCTATTGGATAGAGGCAAAGGATTGATCGAGAAGTGCAAAAGGATCCGCCGGCTCCACGTGTGCAAGAAGTATAAGCACTCCAAGAGGCTGAAGGCATTCAATGCGGAATTACTGGGTGATTTCAAGCTTTACATCCAACTGCTGGATGCGAGAAACAACGGCGAGATGTTGTGGGAAGTGAAGGAGATCAGGACAGAAGTCAAGCAAGTCAAAGAGTTGATCTGCCCCGGTCAAGTGAACGGTGTTGCCCTCCAGAGCGGACTCGGGGCTGCGGGCAACCTCGCGGTCCCTGACGCGCCTGATTTCATTGTTGGGTCAGTGGTGGAGGCATCTCTGAGGAAGCTCAAGGACCAGTTGCTGGAGGAGGGAGTGTCTGTGATTGTCGTGACCGCCCCGGGCGGGTGCGGGAAGACGACCCTGCTTAAGAAATTGTGTCATGACATGGATATTGAAGGTATGTGTGATTAGTGTTTTGTTTGATCCAAACTAATTAAAGTAGGAGATTCAGTGATTGATCCTTGCCAATCGGTCGCTTCAAAGCCTTTGGTTTGCCATTCATGTGTATAGGAGCTAGTGCCCAAACAATGTTTTACTTGTGCCCATATTGACGCGACTGAATCCCATTACCTGTTCTCTCTGTCAAGCGATACAGTTCCTCGTAGATGTGAATGTCTGCACAAAGATTTGCTTGGGTTTTTTGCAGATGATGTTTCATCGAGTAGAACAATCTTCTTGTCATGGTTTATTTTCAGTCTTGATATCATGTCTAATCTGATAAATCTTTCCTGAGCTTTTAGATATGCAATAACTCGCCTCTGGTTGATTGTGCTGAGTGCCTCTCTTAATCGGTCAAAACCTACTCTTCACACACCATAGGATTCGCTCTCATTATTTCTGCTATACTGTATCTACTTAGCTCTGTTTCTTATCCTACCAAATTTAATAAATTAGAAGTGTTGCTGCAATTTTCATACTCTTTGCAAGCGATAGGAGTCAGACTTACTGTGGTTGGCATGCATATAGTCAAATTCAACAACATCATGTTCGTCCCTGTCTCGAAGAAGCCCAACCTGACAGACATTGTCCAGAAAATGTTTCAACATAATGGTCTCAAGGTTCCTGAGATTGTAACGGAAGATGATGCAGTTCATTACATGCAGCAACTGCTCATAGATATAGGCCAAAGTCCTGTGTTGCTTGTGCTGGACGATGTCTGGACTGACTCGCAATCCATAATTGAGAAATTTGTCTTCAAGAAGATAAAACATTACAAGATTGTGGTGACATCAAGATATGAATTTCCTCATGTTGGTCTTGTGCATCACCTGAACCCACTGTCTCATGGGGAAGCCCTGGAACTTTTTCGTCAATCTGTTGCTGTTGATGGTAGAAGCTTGGTTGCACCAGATGATGATATCTGGGATAAGGTATACTCTCGCTTGAGTGCGTCCATGATAGGATTTCTTACGGTCATCAAAACTGAGATTTTTTTTCCTTAAAGAAAAAGTTAAATAAAATCAACCTGCCTAAGATAGGCTTACCATGTCACAGCCAAGCTCTTTACCATGTGCCTAACCTATGCCGATTTTACTTTGATCTCTCTTTCATCAAATAAAGGCCATGGTTTGTACTAACCACCATTCCTATCTAAGTTCCCATAATATTTTCTGTTTTCTTTTTCCCTTCCAAGCTCTTTACCGTGTGCCTAACCTATGCCGATTTTACTTTGATCTCTCTTTCATCAAATAGAGGTCATGGTTTGTACTAACCACCATTCCTATCTAAGTTCCCATAATATTTTCTGTTTTCTTTTTCCCTGTGGCAGATAGTGAATCGCTGCAAGGGATTGCCGTTGGCTCTTACAGTCGTTGCCAAGTCTCTCCGAGGAAAGGATCGTTCATTCTGGGAAACAAAGCTTCTTAATTTGTCCCATTTGGGTTTGGACAGTGACATTCTAGATTGCCTCAGAAAGAGCTTGGATGACTTGGATGGTGACCCTTCGATCAAGGAGCATTTCATGGACCTCGGCTCATTTCCAGAGGATCGCAAGATCCCCGCCACTGCCCTTATTGATATGTGGGTGGCGTTGTATGGGCAAGATTTCAATGAAATGCAGGCTGTTAATGACCTCCATGAGCTCGTTTACAGGAACCTAGCTGATCTCGTAATCACCAGGTATGGATCTGAAGTTTGTTCTGTTCTCTTATTCCAACTTTTCTAGTTTTCGACCGCTCTAAGTTGCCTCATCACATTGTAGTTGGCATATGAGTAATTTTTCCTAATACGTAGCAGTTAGAATGCGTGAGTGAGATGGACAGAGGCATGATTAGCAGAACGCACCATCACCTACAGCCCTTTCCTCTGCCGGGGGCTTCCACGAAATGAAAAGGGGCGGCATCGTCGTATGCTCGACATTTGTTGCCCAGGTTTATATCCCGGAGTACTCCTATGGCCGATCTGTCACCCAACCTACTTAAACAACCTAAAGGCTTGGCCCCGTCCCGTTTGGAGAATGACCCCTTATGGCACGGCTTAGTCATTTAGGTCCAATTCCATCAATTTTTGTTGAGGCAATTCTTACTTGTTCATCGTCAACTGATCTAGCTCCTGATTTATATGACATTCTTGATCCTTCCTATGACTAGTCTTCGCAGCTGGAATCAAAATACTTTTCTGTTTACCCAGAAATAGGCAAACTGGATGTTTGAATCCACACCACAATTACTGCACTTGACCTTCAGCTATAGTGTCTTCCGCATTTTGAAGGTCAAGTGGATTATACGAAGGCCTGTAAAGAACATTTTTATCTCCTGACTTGGTTTCTTAAATGTGGGACAGATCAGATGTCTTTCTTTACCACTAAATTGGAATCGTTGAATGCCTTGCATCAAACTTTAGCACAAAAACTTCATTGCAAAGGCTTATATCCGAGCTATTGCATACCTACAGGAGAGATTCAAGTGAGGAGGAGGACAAATGTTACAGCAGCCACTATGCTACACAGCACGATCTGCTTAGAGAGTTGGCTATCATGGAGTGCAACCGGGGAGAAGTAGAGAACAGAAAGAGACTCATTCTGGACATAACCAGAAATAATTTTCCCGATTGGTGGTGTAAGCAAAAGCAACCGATTCTTGGTGCTCGTCTAGTGTCCATCTCTACAGGTTAGAACTCTCTCTCTCTCAATGACCTTTAGAGGAAAATTCAGTTTGTTGGTAGTTAAATTATCTTTAACCTTCTATGTTCATGATGCAGATGGAAGATTCTCAACACCTTGGCCAAATCTTCAATTACCCGAAGCGGAGGCTCTTGTCTTGAACATCGAGACCAACCAAACCAAAACTTATGCTTTGCCGGAATTCATTGAAAAAGCAGATAAGCTCAAAGCCCTAATAGTAACAAACTTTAGTTTCTTTCCAGTTGAGCTATGCAATTTCCATGTTGTTGGGTCTAATTTAAGGAGGATTAGGCTCGAACGCGTCACGGTTTCTCTTCAAAGCATGGGAAAGCTACGCTTGCACAGTTTACAAAAGATATCATTTTTCATGTGTGACATAGGGCGGACTTCGACATCGATCGATGCCAAAATCTCTGATGCAATGCCAAAATTAGTGGAGCTTGACATCAACTATTGCAATGATCTTGTGACAATACCGGATAGCATTTGTGAGATAAAGCCTCTGAAGAAGCTTAGCATTACAAACTGTCATAATTTCTCTGCACTCCCTAAACAGCTTGGGCAATCAACTTCCCTTGAAGTGGTTAGGCTTAATTCGTGCACAAATTTGTTGCAATTACCAAACTCGATTGGAACCCTCCAAAAATTGACGTCTCTCAATATATCCGATTGCCTAAACTTGAGCACTTTGCCCAATCAAATTGGTCAACTAGATAATCTCAAGAAGATCAACATGAGAGGATGTATGAGGTTGTCTGTGCTACCACGGTCAATCGTGAGGTTGAGGAACCTGAAGAAGGTGATTTGTGACCAAGAAAGAGAAGTCTTGTGGGAGCCTGTCAAGAATAGTCTCAATAGCTTGAATATAATGGCATTTGAAGAAGAGCCTAACTTAGATTGGCTGTATGATTAAGAAGAGGGCTATCAACGATGATCTTTGAGCTTTTCTTATATGTTAAAGTGTTTGTCTTTGAACTATTTTATTTATTGGGTTTTTTTTTCTTGCTGTTTGTCATATTTATTTCCTATACTTTGCGCCTATTTTCTTTTTTTTGGAAAAATGACAAGTGATTCCTAAACTTTAATCCAATATATAGTATTATCCCTGAATTTTTAATTTGTTTAAAGTTGTCCTAGACAATAACCTAATGTTTGAATTTTCAATTTATTAAATGTGATCTCTAAATTTTTAATTTATAGTCAAGTTAGTTTTTAGATTATATAAAAATATTCAATGTATAAGATTAAATATTTTCATCGACTAACTTGATCATATACTAAAAACTTACAGATTATATCAAATAAATTAAAAGATCAAGAATCATGTTACATATTATACAAATGGTCAAAAATTATACTGGACAAATTAAAAGTTCAAGAATTATATTACACGTTGGGTCGAAGTTTCATGACTACTTATAACATTATCTTCTTCTTCTTTTTTTATGTGGGTGGTTGATTGGACCAAATAGTTGACGAGTAGTGCCACATCATTTTTTTTTCCTAAGCCAGAATTCTTTTTTCTTTTCATTTTCTTCTTTCCATTTCTTTTCTTGCTTTCTACCTCCTTCCCCTTCTACCTCCAACAACCCCCCTGCAAATCACAACTCGTGGCGCCTTACCACCACGACCACTTCAGCATCTCCTTTTCTGTCTTTCTTCCTCCGGCCAAAAGATTCTTTCTATCTCACGAATCTGAAGTGCAAACTCAAATCCGAGACGCTGCAACCTCGCATTTGAGGTCGTGGAGAGAGAGAGAGAGAGAGAGAGAGGTGCTTGCAATGTTATCTGAGCGAAGCTTGTCGTGGTGTTCGAGTGCGGCTTTGTCGTGGTGGTGGCTATCGGAGTGGCGCAGCAGCAGACAATCATGGTCGGTGGCGGCATTGCTTCGGCACTGGTGGTGGTGTTGGGGGAAGACTAGTAGATGATAAAAAGAGGTAGGAGAGAGAGGAGCATACAGTAAAAAATGAGGTTCTTTGAGATTTGGATTATTTAGTTATTTTGCAAATTCCTCAACAGGAAATGACTTATAATTATCCCCAATTATTTCACAGGGTGCCCATCTTTATCATTCAGTCATCCACTTGACTTGAGCCATCTGACATGTCCTCACAACCTTTGGATGGACCTTTTTGACCAGGAATAGTTGATTAATTTGGCAATTGTAAGGTTTTCGCATTTTATTCAATTATATAGGGTGGTGAAAGTAATATGTTCAATTAAAATTTAATTTTTTTATTTAGTCATATCCTATATTTATTTTATAACTCATTATGTGTGCTGTATATTACATACAAATTTTGAAACTATACTTCATTATTCACACGTTCTCACCCTAGTCTCCGAAAAGTTAGCGATTCGAACTTTTTACCTTTTCCTTTTCAAGTGAGAAAGTAGCCACTATGGCAATTCCTAGTAATTACTAAATTTTTTAATTCGGCCAATCATGATATTGGGTTACTTGGCCATGTCATGTAGATTGGAGAATAAAAGATAGGTCCTTGAAATTTACCATAAGTTCATTACTTGGATTCACTCATATACTGCACTAGATTCTAAAGAAGCATCTAACTAATTAGCCAATTATTAATGCGCCTCCACTTTTGTCAAGTGCCGGTAAACATCATGCTTGAATAAAAATTATATTGCTTACCACGGAAATTATTTGAAAGAAATTTATCGTCATTCGTGTGAACTTTTGACTATAGTATTGTTCCTTCTAGATGGATTGGACTGTCGTTGATTGGCCACTGGTGTGAAAAGAAGAAGAGAATATATGAAGAAGAAAACCGCGAAACTTCATGGCATGAGCCAATGAAGATGCCATGAAGTTTCTGCGTAGGGTCCAAGCGTAAAGGCGATGTGGCTGAGGTCATCTTCTTGATGTAATCCAAGCTTACGTTGGACACGCAAGGCTTAGCAGCACGTGACGTCATCATATCATACGCCTTAATTCATGGTTAATCCAATTCAAACTTTGAGTGGAAACTATGACTCAAAAAGAAAATTCTTATGCAATGACGAATCCATTTGAAAGAAGCAAGATCGAGGTAAAGAGGGATGTATGAATAATGTGTGGACTGGGATATCCAAAATTAAAAAAAAATTGCAACTTGCCAGACAAGTTTGAGATCAACCTCATTAAACATCAGTTTTTGGTACTAACATTTCAAAGATTCTTCATTCATAAGTGGTGGCAATTCCATAATCACCTTTCCCGTGTTCCCATCAACTTCTGTTCCCCTTTGATGCATCAAGAATCCTAAGAAATCGCCTATAGTTGCACAAAATGCACGTTTAAGAGGACTCATTCATGAAGCATGATTTGTCAACCTATTGAATCATTGTTCAAGCTTAATGAGATGACGTACTTACTTGAATTTTACTACATAGCATCTATTCATACCTATATGAAGTCTCCAAGCATTTCAGGGTGCTTTTAACCAAGCATGCTTAACATTGTAGTATCAATTCTAAATGTTGTAATTACGTTAAAAGGCACAGATTAAGAATTAATTTAATTTCACATAATTAAAGAACATGCCTTCCTATTTGGTGTGTGATTCAGTTTATTTTTATCCCATTCGCTATTTACGATGCCTGCTAGGAGGAGCTCCTATGGCCTATTGCTCTAATGATCACTTGCTGTCATCATTATATTGGGCCATTACATAGTCGAACCGAATCAAGCCAAAAAGCCAACCGATTAATACGAAAATCTAGGCCCGATGGATGCTCATATTCTCAATAAAAAAAATATCTTCAAAAGACTAAACTACTTTCACAAAAAGTAATATCAGCTTTCTAAACACCGATACTATATAAAATTGGCTAAAAAGGCATTCTATCGTCCAAGAAGATCTGCATGCCCGAATAAGCCGAGTAATAAAAATAGCTCCGTCATTTCAAAACCTACATACATGCATCATCAAATGAAAAATTAAAGGGATAAATGCTTTGGAAGTCTTAAATTTATCAAGAACATGTAATTGAATCCTAAAATTTTTTAAAAGTGTAATTAAATCCTAAAACTTATCAAGAAAGTAAAATTGAGTAATAAAACTTTCAAAAAGTGTAACTAAGTCTTAACTCTTGTTTAATTGGTTCAATCTAAGTCCTTTTCTTGATTGCACATTTTGAAAGTTTTAGGACTTAATTACTTTTGTGGCATGTTTTTAGATTTGATTGTGTTTTTTGAAAATTTTAGGATTCAATTGCACTTGTGTAATAAGTTTTAAAACTTGATTATATTTTTTGAAAATTTTATGACTCAATTGTGTTTTCACAATAAGTTTTACAACTTTCAATGCATCTATTATAAACTTTAAATTTATAGCCACTTGCACATACATATACATCAAGCTGAGATTCACGCTTTTATTTCATCGTACAACATGTTGTCAAATTTTATATTGTTATGTTGCCATCACATGACAACTTGTAATCACATAATAAGTCATAAAAAGACATGCCCTCAAATGACACAACATCACATTGCACAATGCTACTCACTTGGCAAGTCATCATATATGTATCATTGAACGAGCGCAATTACAATGACATATCATTACATGTCGCATATGCTACATCATAATCATGCAAATGCACATTAATGTTTTCAAAATGCACGAGTACATATGGCACACTAATTCATTTCGGAGGCATGACGTGATGTAAACCTTTTGCTTCATCATGTCTCCTCACAAAGAAAGATCGTCTTCATGTTTTAGGAAATCAAACGAAAAGGAATTTAAAGGTTTCCATCTCCCTCTTGCGCCCTTTAGTAATTGAATGTTTTAAAGTTTGTAATCTTCGTATCCTATCCAATCGGAATGTTACATACCTCTGGTTTTGTATTACTAATTGCTTTTGTGTTGTTCATGAAATATACGCGAAATGCATCATCGAACACCTATCAAGAGAATCCACGTTGTGTTTACTATTGATATCAAATACCCACTTTTGATCTAAGAGCTCAATTGATTGGTTAAAATGTTGGCAATTTTTAGTGGGATCTACCAAGTTCACCATAAAGCCGATTGGAATCATGATTGAAATGTAGTCTAGTGCATGAAAATGAAATGATCCATTCATGAGACGAAAATGAACGCATACACGCTTAACTAAACATGCGAACTAGCTGCCATAAAGTGGGATGAGAATTACCCGACCTAATATCGTCCGTTTATTTTCAACTTTCCGTCGACTGGATCTACGTGCTGATAGCTTTCGCCTAACAAACAGTCAAACCTGGGCGCTTGCAGGGCAACTTCCGATGCGGACATGGTCAACGGCTGACTCGGGTCTTCGTCGACCCTAAATAGTAAGTACTACAGCAGCCATGGAATGGTCATCTGTCGGGGCCTTTGACTGCCTAGTGCGGTTCATCACCCTCTTGGGCCCCTCAGTAATTTTTTTTTTTTTTTGAAGTTTCGTAATTTTCATATCCTACCCAATCTTAAAATTGCTCAGCCCTTTGTACCTCAGATTTTACTTTACAAATTTCATTCATATTATCTTAATGTCACCAAACACTTACTCGGAAAAATTTGTGCCGTATCCACCATCGCTATCAAATACCCACTTATAATTGAGAGGCTCATTTGGTTGGTTAAAATGTTTTTCGGTTTTTTGTGGGATTTACAAAGTTTACGATACAACCGATCAAAATCCTGATTGAAAATATATTATAGTGCATGCAGACGGATAATCGGTTCATGCATGATGCGAAAACGAAGGAGCTTGGCTCATAGAAGCTTCACTAAGCAGTGGCGCTAACCGTCGTGATAAGCGAATAGTTCTGAAAGCTACGCAACATAATTTCGTCCATTACTTTTCAACGTTCTGTTCGCTGTTCTACCTCGGGGGTCAGAGGGCTCTGCACGGTAGGGCCGGGAGACAGGTGTCGCCCAAGAAGTGGATTAGTGTGATGACACGGTGGAATAAGAGCTCCAGCTAATATTTTCTCGGGTAACGCCGGGCTGGATAAAACCAGCCGGTACGGACAAAACACGTGCCTGCAGCTTTACCTTAACAAGACCTAAGCCAGGGCTCTCGCAGTGGAGCGTGCGAATTGGACGTGTTCAACAGGTATTCTTCTACCCACAAACAATGGAAGAAAGAAGTCCCAGAACGGGGCTTCCAGTGGATGCTCTCCGAGGAAATTTCCCCATATAATCATCCTCAAGAATCTCTCTCACCTATCTTTCATCTCATTCTCCATTGTTGCTTCAAAGAACAGAAAAGGTCCTCTTTCTTCTTGCCTCTGAGAAAAAACCCAGAAATAGGAAAACAGAGGAAAGCGTCCTCTGCGAATCTTGGGAAGTGGGTTGCTGTTCTTTGAAGCATCCTTGGTGACCCATCGAGGGATTGGATTTTCTTGGCTTGTTCGGTCTGTGGAGAAAGAAAGAACCAAGAAATGTCAGTTGATTTCGTGGGAAATGCGGTGGGGATGGCATTCGGCGAGCTGTTTGCGCTCGTTAAGGAAGTAGTGCAAATCATTGCCGTGTTTCAGGAGCAGCTCAAGAAGATCGAATCCACCTTGGACTCCATATACCCAATCATGAGAGATATCGACGAGTTCAACAGACGGATGGATCGTAAAGACCTGGGGAAGATCCGGGTCCTAATTAACGATGGCAAAGACATGGTCAAGAAGTGCTTGAAAGTCAAGAAGTTCAACCTGTACGAGAGGTATAAGTACTCGAAAAAGCTGACCGAGTTCGACGCGACACTCTTCAGGGAGTTCCAGCTTTCCGTGCCGCTGACGACTGTGAGGAACACCATGGAGATATTGGCGGTGTTGACAGACTTCCGTGAAGAAGTCAGGATGCACCATTCCGGTCAAGCGAACGATGGGGCCATCCAGAGCGGGCTCGGGGCTTCGGGCAACCTCGCCATCCCTGAGGCACCTGATTTCATTGTTGGGTCGGAGGTGGAGGCGTCCTTGAGGAAGCTCAAGGGGCGGTTGCTCGAGGAGGGAGTGTCCGTGATCGTTGTGACCGCCCCGGGCGGCTGTGGGAAGACCACTCTGGTTGCGAAGTTGTGTCATGACGTGGACATTGAAGGTATTTGTGACTTGCGTTTTGATGGATCCAGAGCTAATTAAACTAGGGATGCATTTATTGATTGCTCCTTGCCAAATTGGTCGCCTCTAGTAGTTTTTGGTTAGCAATTTACGTATATAAGAGCTGTTGCCTGAATAATCTTCCACTTTTGCACATATTTGAATGATTGAATCCCATTGCCTCTTGTAGATGTGAATGTTTGCACAAAGAACTGCTTGGATTTTATGCAGATGGAATCAAGTAAAAGAAACTTTTTCTCATCATTAAAATTTTTGGGTGTCATGTCCAATTTTATAGATCTTTCCCAAGCTTTTTGATACGCAATAACTCGCATCTGTTTGGTTGCAAAACTGAGCGCCTTTCTTAATAAGCTGAACACTTCTCTTCACACGAGGTAGGCTTCACACTTATTACTTGTGCTGTGTGGTATCTACTTAGCTCTGTTTCTTATCCTACCGAATTCAATATATAGTGGATAATTTTGATACTCTTTGCAAGCGATAGGAGTCAGACTTACCGTTGTTTGATATAGGTAAATTTCACAACAATATCATGTTCATCCGTGTCTCGAAGAAGCTCAACCTGACAGACATTGTCCAGAAAATGATTCAACATAAGAATTTCCCGGTACCCACAATTGAAACAGAAGATTGTGCAGTTCAGTACTTGCAGCAACTGCTTGAAAAAATAGGACAAAATCCTGTGTTGCTTGTGCTGGATGATGTCTGGACCGAATCGAAATCCTTCCTCGATAAATTTGTTTTCAAGAAGATCAAAGATTACAAGATTGTGGTGACATCAAGATATGAGTTTCCTGATGTTGATTTTGTGCATCACCTGAACCCACTGAATAACGGTGAAGCCCTGCAACTTTTTCGTCGATCTGTTACAATTACCGATAGAAGCATGTTTGTACAAGATGATCTCTTGGAGCAGGTATGCTCTTGCTTGCATGCATCCATTCATGGATTTCTTATGGTCATAGAAACTCTGAGTTAATCTTTTTCTTCAAAGAAAATGCTTAACAAAATCAACCTGCCTATCCTTACTTTCATCTCTCTTTCATCAAAGAGAGGCCTTGGTTTGTACTAATTTTTTCCCCTGTGGCAGGTGGTGAATCGCTGTAAGGGATTGCCATTGGCTCTTACAGTCGTTGCCAAGTCTCTCCGAGGAAAGGATCCTTCATTCTGGGAAACGAAGCTTCTTGATTGGTCTGAAAGACGTTCCCTTTTGCGTTCAGACAGTGACGTACAAGATTGCCTCAGAAAGAGCTTGGATCACTTGGATGGTGAAATCAAGGAACGTTTCTTGGACCTCAGCTCGTTTCCAGAGGATCGCAAGATTCCCGCCACTGCCCTTATTGATATGTGGGTGGAATTGTACAAGTTAGATTTCAGTGGAGTGCGTGCCATTGCTGACCTCAATAAACTTGTTTACAGGAACCTAGCTGATCTCGTAGTCACCGGGTATGGCTCTGATGAAGTTTGTTCTGTTCTCTCATTCTAACTTTTCTAGTTGCTACTGCTCTAAGTGTACCTCATTAGATTATAGTTGGCATATGATTAGTTTTTCCTGATGCATGACGGTTTGAAGCGTATGTGAAATGGACAAAGGCGTGATTAGATCTTTGTGCCAAGATTGAGAGTAATTTATGCACAACCAACTTTCTGTTTCCAGAAAAATGGGCCTACTAGATATTTTGAATCCACACCACAATTACTGCACCTGACCTTCAGCCATAGTTTGTTCTGCATTGTAAAGTTCAAATGGATTATACAGAGGCCTGTAAAGAACATCTCTATCTCCTGACTCAATTTCTCAAACGTGGCAAGGATCAGATGTCTTTCTTTGCTAGTAAATTGATATAATCAAATGCCTTGCGTTAGATTTTAGCACAAGAAACTGGAGTGCAAATGCTTATATCCGAGTGTTTGATTGCATACATACAGGAAAGATTCAAATGAGGATGACGACAAATGTTACAGTAGCTACTATGCTATGCAGCACGATCTGCTCAGAGAGCTGGCTATCTTGGAGTGCGACCAGGGGGAAGTAGAGAAAAGAGAGAGACTTATTTTGGACTTGACTGGAAACAGTTTTCCCGATTGGTGGAGCGAGCAAAAGCAACCGACTCTCGATGCTCGTCTAGTGTCCATCTCCACAGGTTGGGAACTCTCTCTCCCTCTCTATCTCTTTCTCAATAACCTGTACAGAAAAATTCAGTAGGTCAGTAGTTAATTTACCTTTTAACCTTCAATGTTCATAATGCAGATAATACATTCTCAAGACCTTGGCCAAATCTTCAATTGCCTAAAGCTGAGGCTCTGGTCTTGAACTTTGAGACCAATGTTCGAACCAAAACTTATGCTTTGCCTGAATTCATTGAGAAAGCAAATAAGCTCAAGGCCTTGATAGTAACAAACTATAGTTTCTCTCCAGCTGAGCTGTGCAATTTCCACGTCATCGGGTCCAATTTAAGGAGGATGAGGCTTGAACGCATCACGGTTCCTTTCCTAAGCATGGGACAGCTACACCTGCACTGTTTGCAAAAGATATCCTTTTTCATGTGCAACATCAGTCAGGCTTCAACATCATACGACACCAAAATCTCCGATGCAATACCAAACTTAGTGGAGCTCCACATCGACTATTGCAACGATCTTATGGCATTACCGGATGACATCTGTGAGATAAAACTTCTGAAGAAGCTTAGCATCACAAACTGCCATAATTTATCTGCACTCCCTGAACAGATTGGGCAGTTAGCGTCCCTTGAAGTGATCAGGCTTAATTCTTGCACAAACTTGTCGCAGGTACCGGACTCAATTAGAACCCTCCAAAAATTGATATCTCTCAATATATCTGATTGTTTGAGCTTGAGCACCTTGCCCGATCAAATTGGTCAACTGGTTAATCTCAAGAGCATGAACATGAGAGGATGTTTGAGATTGTCTCAGCTACCGCGGTCGATCATGAGGCTGAGGAATTTGAGGAAGGTGGTCTGTGACAAAGAAAAAGAAGGCTTGTGGGCGCCTCTCCGGAGCAGTCTCAATAGCTTAAACATAATAGCATCCGAAGAAGAAGAGGCTAACTTAAATTGGCTGAATGATTAAGAAGAGGGTGATCAACCAATGATCTCTGAAGTTTTTTTTTCACGTTAAATATTGTCTTTGAACTATATTTTTTAGTATTTATATTTTTTGGCTGTTTGTTGAATTTATTTGCTGGATTGTGCACTTTTTTTTTTTTATGTGAACAGCCTAGGCATTGCTGACTGGACCAAATAATTGATGAGTAGCGCCACATCATTTTTTTTAATTTTTCCAGAATTTTTTTTTCCTTCTATTTTTTCTCCTTCGTCTAACAACGCGGCTGCAAACCATGACCACCGCGTCTCTACCATTACCGTTGTTGCCGACGCCTACGTCGCCGCTCCTTACCATCACCACAACTTCAGCATCGCCTTCTCTCTCTCTCTCTCTCTCTCACCATAAGATACTCTATATCTCAAATCCGAAGTGCGAACTCAGATTCAAGCCACTGCAACCTCACATTTGAGGTCGTGGCGGCCTTAAACCGGAGGTCGCGACCTCGAATCTGGGGTTACAGAGACAGAGACAGAGAGAGAGAGAGAGAGAGAGAGAGAGAGAGAGAGAGAGAGAGAGGTGCTTGCAATGTCATTTGAGCGAAGCTTTTTATGGTGTTTGAGCGCGGCTTTGGTGCGGTGGCAGCTGTCTGAGTGGCGCAGCGGCAAACAATTGTTGTTCAGTGGTGACGTTGCTTCGGCAATGGTGGTGCTGCGTTTCTTTTCGTGAGAGGCGAGGAGAAGGGATGATGCCGCATGAAAAACACAGTATACAAGTTAAAGGCAAGTTAACGGCATAAGGTTCTCGTCAATCGGCTGGCGGTGTCAAATTTTTAAGGGAAAATATAAATTGAACCAATTTTCAAAAGTTCAACATTAGTATGAATAAGAAAAATATTTAAGAATGATATTAAATATTGAGAAAAAGTTTAAAATCACTGTGTGGTTACTCTTGATTGGGAAACATTTCTTAAAGACCCAGAGAGATTGAGTTTCACAATCAATAATGGCCCATGCAAATGAATATGAACACATATTAAAAATTGCTTCTTTTATTATTCCCATTTCTCTTCTTTTGCTCTTTAATACAATCTGCCTTACCTTTTACGAGAAAGTCTAAATTACCTTTTGCTTTTGACTTATTTTTTAATTTAAAATTTTTCTCAGAGTGATTTTTTCTTTCAACTTTTTGCCTTTTTTTTTTAAAAAAAAAAAAATCTTGGGACACATGCAATTTTATATATATATATATATATATATATATATATATATATATATATATATATATTGGAAACTAACACTAAAAATGCCATAACTTTGTATGATGTTTTTTAATGTCAAAACTTTTTAAGTTAACCATTTTTATAAAAAGACAATCACTTTAATGCTATCGTCAATCTTTATGGATGGAAAATCGAACGAGGCAATTTTTGAACATAAATCTATCCGACGTGGCTCATGGATTTGCCCCAAATTTAGGAATTGTGGCAAAGAGAAGGGAGGCAACTATAAATAAAAGAAGCTGAGAAGGCTATTTTTGTTACCTAAGCCTTGCTTCCGAAAATCCTAACCTTTATGTAAAAGAAGCGAATATTTTCTCGAAGGAGAGAGAGAATTTGAATAGTTTCTTCAAATCCAAACCATTTCTTCAGATCAAAGAGGATCACCAATAGCAAATCAACTTTTCTTCTCTCATCTGAGACGACAACTCCAACTGCAAAGAGAAAAGCAATGTCCGTTGAGTTTTTTCAAGGCTCGGAATTGTCCTCATTTTCTCGAAGGGGAGAGATAGAGGGGAAGAGCCCATAAATTTATGGGCTCATGGCATGCGAAGCGCCTTCTCCCGGTTGCGATAGTGTCACCACCACGAGCAGTAGGAGCTCTTGTAAAGATGAAGGGCAAATTGAACCGATCAAGAGGAGAGAGAAAGCGGTGATGTTTATTCTTTTCTTCGTTTTAGTAAAGAAGATGAAGACTAAGAAGAAGAAGGACAAGAGAAGGCAATTTGATGAGTTAATAATTGCCAGGTCATCTTGTTGTTTGTCCGTGCTCAATTTTTTTAAAAAAATTCAGCGTTGGTATTAAGATTCACTTAAAAAAAAAAACTATGGAGGATGAATCGTCGGAATTTGTTGACAGAGGCGCTTAAATGATTGTTTTTACCAATATGAAGTCATGTAATCGCTCGAAAGATTTTGATACTAAATTGAGGGTTATACCAAAGTTATTGTATTTATTGTCCATTTTCTTAATCTTAAATATATGAAAGTTTACCATTTCCAGATGCTGACACTTAGATTTAGATATGATTTTTTTTTTGGTAAAAGTAAAAACTATATCAGGGAAAGGCCAAATTGTACAAACGAACACGGCTTCAAAAACTTGCACTCAAGATAAAAAAAAAAAAAAAAAAATCATTATGAGGGAAGGAAGTAGGGAGGAAAAAGCCAAGCGGCTAAAACAAGAAACCAAAAGCAAGAAAGCACAAGAACGGCAAAAACAACTGCCAACCAAAAGCAAACGACCACAAATACCAGGGCAAGGGAGATGAGAAACAATTGCCTCCCACCACAAACAGCATCAGCCTCACACTGAGGTACAAGACTAGCAAAAACCAACGGCCACCAGGCAGCTTAGATGGACGGCTGAGGATCTCCAGAAGAGAAAACGATCGGGTCAATGGGACTGCGCTGCAACCTCCTATTCCTATTAGAGTCCTCCACATTTCTAAAGGTGACAGCTTTGTCTTTGACGACTTTGAGAATACACTTCTTCATGGCCGGAACAGAAAGCAACTCCCCTCTGAAGAGTATATTGTTCATGTTCTTCTAAATGATATGGCAAAGCGCATCAAAAGAAAAATGGGCAATGCATTTATAAAAGTCCTTGCCTGAAAAAAAAAAAAAAAAAAAAAAAAAAAAAAAGTCCTTGCCTGAAAGAGAGGTTATGGCCCAACGGAGATTTTCAACCCAAGACTTGTTACGCCATAGAAGATTGCATCTGGCGGTCCAAAAGAAAGCAATACCAGCCATAATACGACACCCAAAAAACAGATGATCAATTGAGTCAGGCACATCATTGCAAAAAGGGCAAGAGGTAGAATCAATCCTACCATAAGACAAAAGGAGAGCTTGGGTAGGAAGCCTACGCTGGGTGATTAGCCAAAGGTTAAATTGGAACCAAGGCAAGATGGCATTATTTTTTTTTTTTTTTGGTAAAAGGTAAATAAATATAAATAAGGGAAGGACAAATACAAAAGATCGGATCCATAACCTACACTCTCAGATCAAGAGTGAAGGGGAGCCGATGTAAAAGAAAAGCCAGACAAATAAGGAAGAGGGAACTACAACCGCGGGGAAGACCCTCCGCAACAACCAGAACGGAAAGAACGAAGAGAACTAAAACAAAGCGAGCAGAAACACGATCATTGAGCAGAAAAGACCGCCGGATCGAATCCCCATCACCTTTGAAGTCTTTTGTTCCTCGGAGAAGGAGAGACCTTCGAAAAAGAGATAGCTCTATCTCTAACTGATTTGATAAGATGATTCTTAAGTGCAGAAATAGCAACTGTCTCATCCCGGAAGATAGCAGCGTTCCTCATCTTCCAGATCAAATGGCATAAAGTACCGAAAGAGAAACAAACCATCTTGTGATAGAAGTCTTTGCCACTGAAAAACTTGGTAGCCCAAGCAAGTAAATCATTCCAACTTCTGTTTTTCCATGGGATGTTGCAGCTGGCGGCCCAAAAGAAGGCCAGAGGAGCCAAAGTGCGACAACCAAAGAAAAGATGATTAACAGAGTCCGGAACTTCATTACAAAAAACACAAACACAATAATCAATTCTCCCATAGGATAATAGCAACGTCTGAGTAGGAAGACAGTTCTTCGTTATAAGCCACAAAATGAATTGATAACGAGGTGCGAGGGCATTATCCCAAACAAAGGAAGCCCACTGGACAGGATTCCTTTTTACCCTGATAAAATCCCAAGCCGAAGCAACAGAAAACTTACCCGAAGATTCATGACACCAAATGAATTTGTCGTGCATAGATGATAAGGGCGGGAGGGCAATTGACCATCTTTCTAGGAGACTTTTAAGAGCAGCACCAACCGGAGTATACAGATCAGCAACTACTACACAGTTCGGAAGACCAATGGACTCCCTAAACGGTGGAGGAACACACGAATCCAACGGCCCACATGAGAGCCAATAATCGTGCCATAGCGAAATGGAGTAACCATTACCAACAATCCACCTAAACGACAAACGAAAATATGGTCTGAGCTGGAGGATCTTTTTCCACATCCAGGAGCACGTCCTCGGAGTATTGGCAATCCAGAAATTCTTCTTTTTCAGAAATACCGAGTGAATCCAACGGCACCATAACGATTCTTTGTCAGAGAAAAGAATCCATAAGTACTTGACCGTGGAAGCCCTATTGCATTGCTTAATGTTACGAACGCCGAGACCCCCTTAAGCCTTGGGGCAGCAAATATCCTCCCAAGCCACTTTGGCTCCTCCTCGGCCCAACGAAGTTCCCTTCCAGAGAAATTGCCTCATTATGCGTTCCACATCCGCAAGAACCGACGCAGGAAGAGTGAATACACTCGTCCAAGAAGCTTGGATAGAGTGAAGGACAGAACGTATCAGCTGAAGCCTACCTGCAAAAGAGAGAAATCTGTGCGTCCAGGATTAAATTCTGGCAGTGATACGGTCTGTCAATGCAATACAATCGGCTCTGTTCAGTCTAGAAGAAATAATAGGAACACCAAGGTACCGGACTGGAAGTTTTCCTTCCTGGAAACCGAATGCCCATAGGAACAAGATGGCATTATTCCAAATGAAAGGATGCCAAAAGACCCGTGTCTTCTTCTACCTAATGGCCTCCCAAGCAGTCACAACCGTGAAAAGGTCCGACAAGTTCTCTCTCCAACAAAAGCAATCCTGGTTCCAAGACAAGGAGGGGAGGGGGAACTCCCATGACTCTAACACCGACCTGATAGCCTGGCTATCATCAGAAAAAAGGTTTGCCACTGTAGCCTACCTAGAGAGACCGGAATTATAGATTAGTGAATCCGAGAAAAATAAGTTTAACGGGCCCCTAGGGTACCAATTGTCAAACCAAAGTGATACTGATAGGCCATCCCCTATCCTCCAAAAGAAGCTATGTCAGAATTCCGTCCTGAGTTGTAAGATCTTCTTCCAAGCTCAGGAACAAAAAGTTGGCTTCTTCACAACCCATAAACCCTAAACCTAATGATGCACACACTTTCACCATTTTAACCCAATGCACATAAAACTTTCACAACATATGGGTATTGACAAATAGATTTGCATATATTTGCATAACTTTGTAAAATTTGAATAATTTTTATAGCCTAAAAGTACCAAGTTAAAAATACTTCTAGTTTATGCTAGTTGGAAGTGAACTAAAGTACTTGCTATTTTCTTTGGTTCAATCTTTGACACCAGCCACCAATTGAGCCCGAACCCCCTAGATGAAAAGTCCCTAATATATGTGCACATTAGACCTGTGAAAATGAATGACACATCCGTTTCTTGACTCATATTTGATGGGTTGGATTATTATACGAGTTAGTTATATTTAGTAAATAAGCCGTGTCCCACACGTATGTTGGTGGACCGACCAATCATATTTTCTTTAATATTTTCAAGTCAGAAATTTTTTCTTTTAATTTTTTCTTCTTCCCATATATTTCTTTCTTCCTTTCTTCTTCCTCCTCGTTCTACCACCAACAATGCAGCTGCAAACCATAACCACCGCGTCCCTACCATCACTGTCATCCCTGATGCCTAAGTCGCAGCACCTTACCACCACAGACCACTTCAGCATCGCCTTTCCTCTATCTCTTATTTCTGAGGTGCAAACTCAGATCTGAGCCACTAAAACCTAATGTTTGAGGTCATGGCGACCTTAAATTGGAGGTCGCCAAATCGAATCTAAAGTAAAGGGCTTCAGAGCTGATGAGAGAGGGGTGTGCCTGCAATGTCATTTGAGCAAAGGTTGCGGTGGTGTTCGTGCACGGCTTTGGTGTGCTGGTGGCTGTTTGAGTGGCGCAGCCGTGGACAATCTTTGCCAGTGGTGGTAGTTTTGGCAATAGGGGCTTCGGCAACGGTGGTGCTGCTTTCCTTTTTGCGGGGAGAGGGAAAGAGAGAAGAGAGGGATGCTACGTGGAAAACACGGTATCCAAGTCGACGGCAAGTCAATGGCATAAAGGTTTCGAACAAAAGGATGGCATAAAGGTTCATGTGGCCGACGCGTCGAATTTTTAACGGGAAAATATAAATTGAACCAATTTTCAGTTCAACATTAGTGTGAATTAAAAACTTAAGGAATAATATTGAACATTAAAAAGAAAACTTCAAAGGTCACCGTGTGTGGTGAAACATTTCGTAGGGACGTGGAGAGATGGACTTTCACAATATGAAAACGAATTTTTTTTTTTTTTTGGTCGAACATGAAAACGAATTGAACATGTACAAAACATTGCTTCATTTTTTTTTTGGTAACCCGGGAACCCCCGTACAGCCGATAGCCAGCAAGGTAAACCCAAAGCGATGCTAACATAAGACCCACCATCACGACACCGTGCTTAAGACCACTAGCAATGATGCTGGGATAACATTGCTTCCTTTTTCATTCCCATTTACCCACTTTTGCTCTTTAACACAATATATCTTACTCTAACTTAACTACAAAATGGCTAAACTACGTATAAATGCTAATGAAATGACTTATGCATGCTAACAAATCATTCATGTGAAGTGATTACTCAAATGTAAATGCAAAGCAAAACTCGCCCACGAAATCCTAAAATTCTAGCTCCTACAAAATTGTTGCTCGAAAAGGACTTTCCAACCCTTATGGCTCCACGACGCTATAATCCACAACTTCTATGAAATCTTGAAACTGCACAACTCAAAAATTAGACTACGTGGCTCAAATTTCTCTAAGACCTGAATTTAAGCCATAAATTCAGGTGTTGTGATACAAAATTGAATGGGCTTGGCGAGACATTAGTGGCAAGAGCCCTCTTCTTTCTTCTTTTACTCTATTTCCTTTTTCTTTCTTTCTCGGCGAGCTCCCGGTACTCAGCGTTCCTTTTCCTTTTAATTAACTGAGGCTCACTTTCTTACTTTCTTTTGCTGACTTTTCAACCTTCTTTTTCTTCCTTTTGATCCCACCAAAGGCAAATATTACACGGCCTCCCTTAATGAACTCGACCACATCCCATTCGATGTAGCTGAAGCTTCCCTGGAAGCTTCATGTAACATTCTCTATTAAGAAACAGAACCAGGAAGGAAAGCGGCCAAGAGGACTAGTCTCGGCCTGCCCTAGACAAGAACATAGAAGTCTAGTAAGAAAGGGGAATGAAGATCAGGGAAGTGATTTTCAGTTATTGCTCATCTCGCAAGTTAATTTCGTCCAATGCAAATGGAAAGGATCCGAGCAAAAAAAAAAGGGGTAAGGCTCAATCCACCACACATGTGCAAAAAGAGAGTGTTAGGATTATCAAAAATATCAAACTAATATTCCATGACACATTCACACTAAACTAATTTTCATCATATAAAAAAATCCTAAACATGTATCCTATGACACATTTTATCCCAAAAGAATTTTAATCCTAAATTAATATCCTATGACACTTGTCTCGCAAAAAATCTCAAATTGGTACCCTTTACCTAAATCTCTCATCCATGAAAATCCATACTTGTAAATACACGTGGACTTTTCACGTCGGATCTATCATTCTCAAAGTTAGATTCATCTTGCAATTGCCTACCACACGTGTTTACATTTATGCATTATAATGGGATAATGGACGGAATGCTCACAAAACATAGAATTTGGTTAGGATACCGGTTTAAGATATTTTGTGAGACCAAAATTAGTTTAAGTAAATATGTGCACATGCACATAAAGAAAAAAATCACCAGCGTACTCAAAAAACACATAAATGCTATTGGCAATGCATGAGAAAAGAAATAACAGAGAATTGAGAGCAATAAAACGAAGGAAAACGGGGGAGTTTGGGAGAAAAACCCCGGTGAACTGGGAGCAATTTGTGTGGGAGCTTGAGTACGAACATAGCCAGGATTCACGGTTGAATCAGCACTTGTTCCTTGGCCAAACATAACCTGATTCTTGGCCAACAAGCGTGCAAATGTTCTTCGCTATTTTGCCAGTCGAAATTAGTAAATTGTGCAACCAAAACTGGTAATTGCTTACGACATTTGCAAGGGTAAAGACTTGTGATTTTTGTTGGTTTGGATGTTAGATATTTCAATAATTTTGAAATATTGGATGCTATTATTAAGTGATAAAATGTTTTAAATTTATTGTAATCTCCATATCCTACCAAATCCAAAAATTACCTTGCCCTTTATTCCTCGGATTTACATCACAACTTATAGTTGCAATATCTTACCTCGTCCAATATATTCGAAATGCATTACTAAGCACCTAATAGGAGAATTTGTATTTTGCCATCCACATCAAATACTCACTTTTAATTTAAAAGCTCATATGGTTGGTTAAAATGTTTTCAAATTTTAATGGGATAAACTAATGGCGCGTTTGGTAACGTTTACGTTCAAAAATTGTTCCAAAAACGAAATAGAAAAAAGTCTTTTTGTTCCGGGGAACAATTTTTGACCGAGAAAGATGCGTTTGGTAAACTTGTTCGAAAATAAAAAATGAATAGAAATACGTTTGGTAAATTTATATTTTTTTTTTGTTTCTTTTAATTTTTTAATATTTTTATTTTATTTTTCCTTTTTTTCTTTCTTTTTTATTTTTTCTTCTTTTTACGGACCTCGCCCGGCCAAGGCGAGGCCGAGTCTCGCCGGCGCAGATCCGGCGAGGCCGAGTGTCGGCGATGCTCTGGTGAGGTCGCCGACTGTCGCCGGCCCTCGACGGCCAGTCGCTGGCCATGGCCGAGGCCGGCGACCGGCCAAAGAAAAAAGAAGAAGAAAAGAAGAAGAAAAGAGAAGAGAGAGAGAAGAAGAAGTGTTTCTTCAAAATCATTTCTGGAACAAGAAACAATTTTTTTTTGTTTCTCATTTCTATTCTTTTGTGTTCCGAGAACAAAAAATCCGATTTTGAAAAAAATACAAACAATCGCGTTTTTGTTCTTTTTTTGTTCCTAAAAAAAATAAAAAACAAAATTTCTGTTCTTAAACAGAAAAAAGAATGCCCCTAAGTTTCCTAAGAAACTTCCTGTACGATGACTATAACATGTCTGGCCGGAGGATAGACTTCCACCACTACCGCTTTTACAGAGAGTGTCTCACCTTTTCGTTCGTCTCTTTCTCCATCGCTGCTTCAAAGACCAGGAAGCTCCTCTTCCTTCTTGCCTCTTCGAAAAACCCAGAAGAAAAAAAAGAAAAGAAAGAGAAACATCCTCTGCAAATCTCGGGACGTGCGTTTCAGTTCTAGTGTACCCATCAAAAGTTTTGGATTTCTTCGCTTGTTTGGTCTGTGAAGACAGAAAGAACAAGAAATGAAGGTTGATTTTGCAGGAGGTGGCGTGGGAGCAGCATTCAACGAGCTGTTCACGGCCGTTAAGGTGGTAGTGCAAACCGTCCGAGCGTTTGGTCCCCAGCTCAATAAGATGGAAAACACCTTGCGCAAAATAGAACCAATCATCAAGGAATGGGACGAGTTTAACAAACGGCTCAACCGTAGTCCGACAGGGATGGATCCGATCATGGACCTATTGTATAGAGGCAAAGGACTGATCGAGAGGTGCAACAGGATCCGCCGGCTCCACGTGTGCAAGAAGTATATGCACTCCAAGAAGCTGAAGGCATTCAATGCGGAATTATTGGGTGATTTCAATCTTTACATCCAACTGCTGGATGCGAAAAACAACGGCGAGGTGTTGTGGGAAGTCAAGCAAATCAAGGAGTTGATCTGCTCCGGTCAAGTGAACGGTGTTGCCCTCCAGAGTGGACTCGGGGCTGCGGGCAATCTCGCGATCCCTGACGCGCCTGATTTCATTGTTGGGTCAGAGCTGGAGGCGTCCTTGAGGAAGCTCAGGGAGCAGTTGCTGGAGGAGGGAGTGTCTGTGATTGTTGTGACCGCCCCAGGCGGGTGCGGGAAGACAACCCTGCTTAAGAAATTGTGTCATGACATGGATATTGAAGGTATGTGTGATTAGTGTTTTGATTGATCCAGAACTAATTAAAGTAGGGAATTCATTGATTGATCCTTGCCAATCGGTCGCCTCAAAGCCTTTGGTCTGCCATTTATGTGTGTGGGAGCTGGGTGCCTGAACAATGTTTTACTTGTGCACATATTGACATGATTGAATACCATTACTTGTTCTCTCTGTCAAGCAATACAGTTCCTTGTAGATGTGAATCTTTGCACAAAGATTTGCTTGGGTTTTATGCAAATGGATGTTTCATCGACTAAAACCATCTTCTTGTCGTGGTTTATTTTCAGTTTTGATATCATGCCCAATCTGATAAATCTTTCCTGAGTTTTTAGATATGCAATAACTTGCCTCTGTTTGATTTTGCTGAGTGCCTCTCTTAATCAGTCAAAACCTAGTCTTCACTCACCATTGGATTGCGCTCATTATTTCTGCTATACGGTAACTACTTAACTCTGTTTCTTATCCTACCAAATTTGATAAATTAGAAGTGTTGCAGCAAATTTTCATACCCTTTGCTAGCGATAGTAATCAGACTTATTGTGGTTTGCATGCATACAGGCAAATTCAACATCATGTTCGTCCCTGTCTCGAAGAAGCCCACCCTGACAGACATTGTCCAGAAAATGTTTCAACATAATGGTTTCGAGGTACCTGAGATTGTAACAGAAGATGATGCAGTTCGTTACTTGCAGCAACTGCTCGTCAAAATAGGCCAAAATCCAGTGTTGCTTGTGCTGGACGATGTTTGGACCGACTCGCAATCCATAATCGAGAAATTTGTCTTCAAGAAGATCAAACACTACAAGATTGTGGTGACATCAAGATATGAATTTCCTAATGTTGATCTTGTGCATCACCTGAACCCACTGCCTCATAGGGAAGCCCTGGAACTTTTTCGTCGATCTGTTACTGTTGATGGTAGAAGCTTGGTTGTGCCAGATGATGACCTCTGGGATAAGGTATACTCTCGCTTGAGTGCATTGATGATAGGATTTCTTACGGTCATCAAAACTGAGTTTATTTTTTTCTTTAAAGAAAATGTTTAATAAAATTAACCTGCCTAATATAGGCTTACCATGTTACGTCCAAGGTCTTTTCCATGCGCCTAACATATGCTGAAGTTACTTTGATCTCTCTTTCACTAAAAAGAGGCCATGGTTTCTACTAATCACGATTCATATCAAAGTTTCCATAATTGTTTCTGTTTTCTTTTGTCCCTGGCAGATAGTGAAACGCTGTAAGGGACTGCCATTGGCTCTTACAGTCGTTGCCAAGTCTCTCCGAGGAAAGGATCGTTCGTTCTGGGAAACGAAGCTTCTTAATTTGTCCCATTTGGGTTTCGACAGTGACATTCTAGATTGCCTCAGAAAGAGCTTGGATGGTGACACTTCGATCAAGGAGCGTTTCATGGACCTCGGCTCATTTCCAGAGGATCGCAAGATCCCCGCCACTGCTCTTATTGATATGTGGGTGGAGTTGTACGGGCAAGATGTCAATTGCATGTGCGCCGTAAATGACCTCCATGAACTCGTTTACAGGAACCTAGCTGGTCTTGTAATCACCAGGTATGGATCTGAAGTTTGTTTTGTTCTCTGATTCGGACTTTTCTAGTCTTCTTCTGCTCTAAGAGTGCCTCATCAGATTGTAGTTGGCGTATGAGTAGTTTTTCCTTGTACGTGACAGTTAGAACGCGTGTGTGAAATGCACAAAGGCATGATTACATCTTTGCACCAAGATTGAGACAGTAATTTATGTGCAACAAACTTTCCTGTTTCCCCAAAAGGGCAAACTAGATGTTTTGGATCCACACCACAATTACTGCACTTGACCTTCAGCTATAGTATGTTCCGCATTTTGAAGGTCAAAATTATACAAAGGCCTGTAAAGCACATTTATATCTCCTGACTTGATTTCTTAAACATGGGACGGATCAGATGTCTTTCTTTACCAGTAAAATGGTATTAGCACAAGAAACTCAGTGCCAATGCTTATATCCGAGTGATTGCATGCATATAGGAGAGATTCAAGTGAGGACGATGACAAATGTTACAGCAGCCACTATGCTACACAGCATGATCTGCTCAGAGAGCTGGCTATCATGGAGTGCAACCGGGGGGAAGTAGAGAAGAGAGAGAGACTCATTCTGGACTTGACTAGAAATAGTTTTCCCAATTGGTGGAGCAAGCAAAAGCAACCGACTCTTGGTGCTCGTCGAGTGTCTCGTTTAGTGTCCATCTCCACAAGTTGGTGGAGGAAGAAAAAGCCACCGACTCTTGGTGCTCATCTAGTGTCCATCTCCACAGGTTGAAGTGCTCTCTCTCTCTCTCTCTCTCTCTCTCTCTCTCTCTCTCTCTCTTTCTCTCTCTCTCTCAATGACCTATAGGAAAAAAATTCAGTTGGTTGGTACTTAAATTACCTTTAACCTTCTATGTTCATAATGCAGATGGAACATTCTCAACACATTGGCCAAATCTTCAATTGCCTGAAGCTAAGGCTCTTGTCTTGAACTTCGAGACCGATGTTCAAACCAAAACTTATGCTTTCCCAGAATTCATTGGGAAAGCAAAGAAGCTCAAGGTCCTAATAGTAACAAATTACAGTTTCTTTCCAGCTGAGCTACGCAATTTCCATGTCGTTGGTTCTAGTTTAACAAGGATTAGGCTTGAACGTGTCATGGTTTCTTTCCTAAGCATGGGAAAGCTATGCTTGCATGGTCTACGAAAGTTGTCCTTTTTCATGTGTGATGTAGGGCAAGCCTCAACGTCGAATGATGCCAAAATCTCTGATGCAATGCCAAACTTAGTGGAGCTCGACATCGACTATTGCAATGATCTTATGACATTACCAAATGGCATATGTGAGATAAAGCCTCTTAAGAAGCTTAGCATCACAAACTGCCATAATTTTTCTACACTCCCTGAACAGATTGGGCAATTGACCTTCCTTGAAGTGGTCAGGCTTAATTGCTGCACAAAGTTGTTGCAGTTACCGGACTCAATTGAAACCCTCCAAAAATTAGAATTTCTCAATATATCCGATTGTCTAAGCTTGAGCACTTTGCCCGATCAAATGGGTCAACTATATAATCTCAAGAGGATAAACATGAGAGGATGTTTGAGGTTATCTATGCTGCCACGATCAATCATGAGGTTGAGGAACTTGAAGAAGGTGATTTGTGACAAAGGAAGCGAAGTCTTATGGGAGCCTCTCAAGAATAGTCTCAATAGCTTGAATATAATGGCATATGAAGAAGAAGCTAACTTAGATTGGCTGCGTGATTAAGAAGAGGGCGATCAATTGATGATCTCTAGCTTTTTCTACATATTAAAATGTTGTCTTTGAACTATTTTTCTATTGGTTTCTATTTGTTGTTTGTTCTATTTATTTCTTGTACCTTGTACTTTTTTTTGGGGGGGGAATGACACAAATTATTTGTGAATTTTAACCCAATGTGTAATATAATTCCTAAACTTTTAATTTGTTTATATGATCCCTATACTATAACCTAATGTTCAATGTCATCATTGAATTCTCAATTTATTTAATATTATCTCTAAATTTTTAGTTCATGGTCAAATTATTTCTTGAATTATATGAAGATGTTCATTGTTACTCATAAACTTAATGAAATGATAACATTGAATAATTTCATATAACCTAATACTAATTTGAACATGTACTTGAATTTTAGAAATGATATTGAATAAATTAAAATATCATGAATTATGTTGCATATTGTGCAAAAGTCCATAAATCATATTTAAAAAATTAAAAATCGAAAAATCACATTAAATGTTAGGTCAAATTTCGAGGACTATTTATAATATTATCCTTATATGTGTGTGTGTGGATGGCTACTGGACCAAATAATTTATGAGTAGTGCCACATCATTTTTTTTTTGTTTAATTTCGAGTTTTTATCCTTTTATTTTTTCTTCTTTCCTATTCTTTTCTTTCTTTCTTCTTCCTCCTCCATCGTCTACCACCAACCCCGTCCCTGCAAGCCATAACTGCTGCGTCCCTACCATCATCGGCTTGGCCGACGCCTAACTTGTGGCGCCTTACCACCACGACCACTTCAGTATCTCCTTTTTATCTCTCACCCTCCGACCACAAGATTCTCTCTATCTCACGAATCTAAAGTGCAAACTCAAATCCGAGCCACTGCAACCTCGAGTTTGAGGTCGTGGCGGCCTTAAATCAGAGGTTGCAACATCAAATCTAAGGTTACGAGCCTTAGATCTGATGAGAGAGAGAGAGAGAGAGAGAGAGGTGCTTGCAATGTTATCTGAGCGAAGCTTTTGGTGGTGTTCAAGTGCGTCCTTAGTGTGGTGGTGGCTATCGGAGTGGCATGGCAGCAGACAATCGCTGCCGGTGGTGGCAATGCTTCGGCAATGGTGTTGGTGTGGGGGGAGACTAGTTGATGATAAAAGGAGGTAGGAGAGAGAGGAGCTTAAAATAAAAAATATGCGGCTTTTTGAGGTTTGGATCATTTATTTATTTATTCTGTAAATTCCTCGACAGGAAATGACTTATAATTGTCCCTAATTATTTTACAGAGTCCCCATCTCTATCAGTCAGTCATCCACTTGACTTAAGCCATCTGATATGTCCCCACAACGTTTGGAAGGACCTTTTTGACTAGGAATAGTTGATTAATTTGGCGATTGTAAGGTTTTCGTAATTTATTCAATTATATAGGGTGGTGAAAGTAATATGTCCAATCAAATTTTAATTTTTTACCTAATCATATCCTATATCTATTTTATAAATTATTATGCATGCTATGTATTACATGCAAATTTTGAAACCATACTTCTTTAGTTACACGCCCTCACCCCAGCTTCCAAAAAGGTGGGGAATCAAACTTTTGATCTCTCACTTCTCAAGTGAAAATGATGGTTATTGAAATAATCCTAGTGATTAATAAAATTTTAATTTGGCCGATCATGATGTTGGGTTACCTGGCCATGGTATGTAGATTGGAGAATAAAAGATGGGTCCTCGAAATTTACCATAAGTTGATTACTTGGATTCACTCATATACCTCACTAGCTTCTAACGAAGCATCTAACTAATTAGCTGATTATTAATGCGCCTCCACTTTTGTCGAGTGCCGCTAAACATCATGCTTGAATAAAAACTATATTGCTTCCGGCGGAAATTATTTGAAAGAAATTTATCGTCATTCGTGTGAACTTTTGACTATAGTATTGTTCCTTCTAGATGGATTGGACCGTCGTTGATTGGCTAGTGGTGTGAAAAGAAGAAGAGAATATACGAAGAAGAAAACCGCGAAACTTCATGGCATGAGCCAATGAAGATGCCATGAAGTTTCTGCGTAGGGTCCAAGCGTAAAGGCGATGTGGCTGAGGTCATCTTCTTGATGTAATCCAAGCTTACGTTGGACACGCAAGGCTTAGCAGCACGTGACGGCATCATATCATACGCCTTAATTCATGGTTAATCCAATTCAAACTTTCAGTGGATACTATGACTCAAAAGGAAAATTCTTATGCAATGATGAATCCATTTGAAAGAAGCAAGATCGAGGTAAAGAGGGATATATGAATAATGCGTGGATCGGGATATCCAAAATTCAAAAAAAAATTGCAACTTGCCAGACAAGTTTGAGATAAACCTCATTAAAACATCGGTTTTTGGTATTAACATTTCAAAGATTCTTCATCATAGGAGGTGGCAATTCCATAATCACCTTTCCTGTGTTCCCATCAACTTCTGTTCCCCTTTGATGCATCAAGAATCCTAAGAAATCGCCTATAGTTGCATGAAATGCACGTTTAAGAGGACTCATTCATGAAGCATGATTTGTCAACCTATTGAATCATTGTTCGAGCTTAATGAGATGACATACTTAGTTGAATTTTACTACAATAGCATCTACTCATTCCTATATGAAGTCGCCAAGCATTTCAAGGTGCAATCAAAGCTTAACTCTTGTTAAATTGGTTCAATCTAAGTCCTTCTGTTGATCACACTTTTTGATAGTTTTAAGACTTATTTACTTTTGTGACATATTTTAAAACTAGATTGCATTTTTTGAAAATTTTAGGATTCAATTGCACTTGTGTAATAAATTTTAGAACTTAATTATATTTTTTCTGAAAATTTTAGGACTTAATTGCATTTTCACAATAAGTTTTATGACTTTCCGTGTACCTATTACAAACTTTAAATTTATAGCCACTTGCACATATGTACACATCAAGCCAAGATCCATGCCTTTATTTCATCATACGACATGTTGCCAAATTATATATTGTTATGTTGCTGTCACATGACAACTAGTAATCACACGATAAGTCATCAAAAAACATGCCATCAAATGACATAGCATCACATTGCACGACACTACTCGCTCGGCAAGTCGTCATATATGTGTCATTGCATAAGTGCCATTACAATGACATATCATTACATGTCGCATATGCTACATCATAATCATGTAAATGCACATTCATGTTTTCAAAATGCACGAGTACATATGGCACATTGATTCATTTCTAAGGCGTGATGTAATGTAAACCTTTCGCTTCATCATGTCTCCTAACAAAGAAAGATTGTCTTCATGTTTTAGGAAATCAAACGAAAAGGAATTTAAAGGTTTCCATCTCCCTCTCGCGCCCTTTAGTAATTGAATGTTTTAAAGTTTGTAATCTTTGTATCCTATCCAATCGGAAATATTATCCTACTCTTTATACCTCCGATTTTGTATTACAAATTGCTTTTGTGTTATTTATAAAATATACTTGAAATGTATAATTGAACACATATTAGGAGAATTCATGTTGTGTTTACTATTGATATCAAATACCCACTTTTAATCTAAGAGCTCATCTGGTTGGTTAAAATGTTTGCAATTTTTAGTGGGATCCACCAAGTCCACCGTAAAGCCGATTGAAATCATGATTGAAATGTATTCTAGTGCATGAAAATGAAATAATCCATTTATGAGACGAAAACGAACGCGTACACGCTACTCAACATGTGAGCTGACTGCAATAAACGGGGATGAGAATTACCCGACCTAATATCATCCGTTCACTTTCAACTTTCCGTCGATTGGATGTACGCGCTGATGGCTTTCACATAACCCTCAAACCAGGGCGCTTGCAGGGCAACTTCCAATACGGACATGGTCAACGGCTAACTCGGGTCTTCGTCAACCCTAAATAGTAAGTACTACAACAACAACCACGAAATGGTCATCTGTCGGGGCCTTTGACTGCCTAGTGGTATTCATCACCCTCTTGCGCCCTTCACCGAAATTTTCATATCCCACCTAATTGAAAATTTGTTCCAGCCTTTCTACCTCGGATTTTATTTTACAAATTTAATTCATATTATCTTAAATACGTCACCAAACATTTCATTTAAAAAATTCGTGCGTATCTGCCATCGCTATCAAATACCCACTTTTAATTGAGAGGCTCACTTGGTTGGTTAAAATGTTTTCGATTTCTCGTGGGATTTATTAATTTTACCATACAGCCGATCAAAATCCTGATCGAAAATGGATTATAGTGCATGCGGATGAATGATCGGTTCATGCATGATACGAAAACGAGGGAGCTTGGCTCAAAGAAGCTTCACTAAGCAGTGCGTGATAACCGTGACAAGCGGATTGTTCTGAAAGCTAGGCAACATAATTTCGTCCATCACTTTTC
This sequence comes from Eucalyptus victrix, assembly GCA_016097545.1. Classification (NCBI taxonomy): domain Eukaryota; kingdom Viridiplantae; phylum Streptophyta; class Magnoliopsida; order Myrtales; family Myrtaceae; genus Eucalyptus; species Eucalyptus victrix. Next base: position 43,626,648 of record CM027843.1, on the reverse strand, counting down.
AACGTTCTGTCCGCTGTTCTACCTCGGGGTCAATCCAAGCACGCTGGATAACGCCGGGCTGGATGAAACTGGCCGACGCGGACAAAGCACGTGCCTGTAGCTTTACCTAAACAAAGACTTAAACCAGGGCTCTCGCAGTGCAGCGTGCGAATTGGACTTTGTCAACGAATAACGACAGGTATTATTATTATTATTATTATTATTATTATTATTATTATTATTGGTAAGGTAAGAATATATAGAGTAATAGCCAACTATTAAAAAACCCAGTGCCAAAAATTTTCACTCATAATGCAAGATCAAAAAGAGTAAAAGGGAGCTGATATAAAAAAAAAAAAAACAAAAACAACGGAAACCAAGGAAGCCGAAACAGACCAGCAAACAAAAGAAAACTGCCACCAAGCAAACCAAAAAAACAATTGTCAGCATGGCAGCACAACGCAGCAACGGGGCCGCAAACCGAGAAGGAACAGCACCAACTGACCAACCCTAGCAGAAGAAACACCACTAAGGAGAATGGGCAGGCCCGCCAACAAAAACGGAAGAGTCAAAGCCTCACCCTCGTTGAAGACGCCTATTACGAAAGTTGTCTGACAAATTGCTGAAGGTCAATATTTTAACAACTTTGACAAGTTGATTTTTCAAAACCGAAACCTTGAGCGTTTCAGAAAATGATGCTATTTATTTTCTTCCAAATTAAATAGCACATGGCTCCAAAAGAGAACTAAGCAATAGAATGGAAGAAATCCTTACTAATCAGGAAATTCAAAGCCCAAAGGAGATTTTCTGCCTAAGATCTATTAAGCCATAGAAAATTACATCTACGACAGGTGTTCTTCTACCCTTAAATAATGGAAAAAGGAAGCACCAGAGCGAGGCCTCCAATAGATGCTCTTCCGAGGAAATTTGCCTATATTGTCTATTTTCATCTCACCCTCCATTGTTGCTTCGAAGACCAAAAAAGGTCCTCTTTCTTCTTGCCTCTGAGAAAAAACCCAGAAATATGAAAACAGAGGAAAGCGTCCTCTGCGAATCTTGGGAAGTGGGTTGCTGTTCTTTGAAGCATCCTTGGTGACCCATCGAGGGATTGGATTTTCTTGCCTTGTTCGGTCTGTGGAGAAAGAAAGAACCAAGAAATGTCAGTTGATTTCGTGGGAACTGCTGTGGGGGCAGCATTCGGTGAGCTGTTCGCGCTCGTTAAGGAAGTAGTGCAAACCATTGCTGTGTTTCGTGAGCAGCTCGAGAAGATCAAATCCACCTTGGACTCCATAGTCCCGATCATGAAAGACATCGACGAGTACAACAGGCGGATGGATCGTAAAGACATGGGGCAGATCCAGGACCTAATTAACGATGGCAAAGACATGGTCAAGGAATGCTTAAAAATCAAGGCGGTCAACCTATACAAGAGGTATAAGTACTCGAAAAAGCTGACCACGTTTGATGAAAGACTTGCGAAGGAGTTCCAGATTACTTTGCCGCTGCTGACTATGAAGAACACCGTGGAGATAGTGGAAGGCGTGGAGGTGACGGGGGGAGAAGTGAAGGAGGTGGGGAAAGACGTGAAGGAGATAGGGGGAAACGTGAACGAGATCCTGGGAGGCGTGGAGGAGATCGGGAGAGACGTGAAGAAGCTGTTCGATTTCGTGCAATTGAGCAGCGGGGCTCAACAGAGGCTTGAGCCTTTAAGTGACCTTGTGGTCCCTGAGGCACCTGACCTCATTGTTGGGTCGGAGGTGGAGGCGTCCTTGAAGGAACTCAAGGAGCGGTTGCTGGAGGAAGGAGTGTCAGTGATTGTTGTGACCGCCCCAGGCGGGTGCGGGAAGACCACTCTGCTTAAGAAATTGTGTCATGACGTGGCAATTGAAGGTATATGTGATTATTATTTTGATTGATCCAGAACTAAAAAAAAAAGTAGGGATAGAATTTATTGAATTGATCCTTGCCAATGGTTGCCTCTAATAATCTTTTGGTTAGCCATTTATATGTGTAGGAGTTGTTGCCTGAACAACATTCCACCTGTGCAGATATATTGAAATGATTGAATGCCATTACTGGTTCTCTCTGTCAAGCCATACAGTTGCTTTTAGATGTGAATGTTTCCACAAAGATTTGCTTGGTTTTTATGCAGATGGATGTTTCATCGAGTAAAACATTCTTTTTCTAATAGTTTATTTACGGGTTTGATATCATGTCCAATCTGATGGATCTTTCCCAAGCTTTTACATACGCAATAACTTGCCTCTATTTGATTGTGCTGAGTGCCTTTCTCAATCAGTTGGACCCTCCTCTTCACACGCCATAGATTTGCACTCATCTTTTTCAGCTATACGGCATCTACTTAGCACTGTTTCTTATCCTACTGAATTTAATAAACTACAAAAGTCTCCTGCAAATTTTCATACCCTTTGCAAACAATAGAGGTCAGACTTACTGTGGTTTGCATTTAGGAAAATTTCACAACAACATCATGTTCGTTCCTGTCTCGAAGAGGGCCAATCTGATAGACATTGTCCAGAAAGTGTGTCGCCATAAGGGTTTCAGGATACCTTCAATCAAAACAGAAGACGATGCAGTTCGTTGCTTGCAGCAACTGCTCATCAGTATAGGACAGGATCCTGTGTTGCTTGTGCTGGACGATGTCTGGACTGACTCACAATCCATAATTGAGAAATTTGTCTTCAAGAAGATCAAACATTACAAGATTGTGGTGACCTCTAGATACGAGTTTCCTGCTTATCGTCCTGTGCATCATCTGAAACCATTGACTCATAGTGAAGCCCTGGAACTCTTTCGTCGATCTGTTACTGTTGATGATACTAGCATGGATGCACTAGATGATGAGCTCTTGGATCAGGTATGCCCTTTCTTGAGTTCGTCCATTATAGGATTTCTTATGGTTATCGAATTAACCTTTTTCTTGAAAGAAAATATTTAGTAAAATTCAACCTGCCTGTCCTTAGATTCCCGTCTTTCATAGAACAGAGCCCTTGATTCGTACTAATCTTGACTCCTATCAAGTTCCAATTATTAATATTTCTGTGTTTTTTTATGGCTGTGGCAGATAGTGAATCGCTGTAAGGGATTGCCATTGGCTCTTACAGTTGTTGCCAAGTCTCTCCGGGGAAAGGATCGTTCATTCTGGAAAACAAAGCTTTTTGATTTGTCTGAACGACGTTCCCTTTTGCGCTCAGGCAGTGACGTTCTAGATTGCCTCAGAAAGAGCTTGGACGACTTTGATGGTGACCATTCAATCAAGAAACGTTTCTTGGACCTCAGCTCGTTTCCGGAGGATCGCAAGATTCCTGCCACTGCCCTTATTGATATGTGGGTGGAATTGTACAAGCTAGATTTCAGTGGAGTGCGTGCCATTACTGAACTCAATGAACTCGTTTACAGGAACCTAGTTGATCTCGTAGTCACCGGGTATGGCTCTGATTAAGTTCGTTTTGTTCTCTCATTCTAACTTTTTTAGTTTCTACTGCTCTAAGAGTGCCTCATCAGATTATAGTTGGCGGATGATTAGTGTTTCCTTACGTGACAATTAGAAGCATATGTGAAATGGACAAAGGCGTGATTAGATCTTTGTGCCGAGATTGAGAGTAATTTATGCACAATCAACTTTCTGTATCCCCAAAAATGGGCATACTAGATATTTTGAATCCACACCACAATTACTGCATCCGACCTTCAGCCATAGTATGTTCCGCATTGTAAAGTTCAAATGGATTATATAGAGGCCTGTAAAGAACTTTTAAATCTCCTGACTCAATTTCTCAAACGTGGCAAGGATCAGATACTAGTAAATTAGTATCATAAAATGCCTTGCATTAGATTTTAGCACAAGAAACTCAACTGCAAATGCTTATATTCGAGTGTTTGATTGCATACATACAGGAAAGATTCAACTGAGGACGAAGATTACAGCGGCCACTATGCTATGCAGCACGATCTGCTCAGAGATCTGGCTATCTGCGAGTGCAACCAGGGGGAAATAGAGAAAAGAGAGAGGCTTATTTTGGACTTGACCGAAAATAATTTTCCTGATTGGTGGAGCGAGCAAAAGCAATTGACTGTCAATGCTCGTCTAGTGTCCATCTCCACAGGTTGGGAACTCTCTCTCCCTCTGTCTCTTTCTCAAAACCCTGTGCGGGAAAATTTGGTTGGCCGGTAGTTAAATTACCTTTTAACATTCAATTTTCATAATGCAGATGGAAAATTCTCAAGACCTTGGCCAAATCTTCAATTGCCTGAAGCTGAGGCTTTGGTCTTGAACTTTGAGACAAACATTCAAATCAAACCTTATGCTTTGCCTGAATTCATTGAGAAAGCAGATAAGCTCAAGGTGTTGATAGTAACAAACTATAGTTTCTTTCCAGCCGAGCTGCGCAATTTCCACGTCATCGGGTCCAATTTAAGGAGGATGAGGCTTGAACGCGTCATAGTTCCTTTCCTAAGCATGGGAAAGCTACACTTGCATAGTCTACAAAAGATATCCTTTTTTATGTGCAACATCAGTCAGGCTTCAACATCAGACGACGCCAAAATCTCTGATGCAATACCAAACTTAGTGGAGCTCCACATCGACTATTGCAACGATCTTATGGCATTACCGAATGACATATGTGAGATAAAACCTTTGAAGAGGCTTAACATCACAAACTGCCATAATCTATCCGCACTCCCTGAACAGATTGGGCAGTTGGTGTCCCTCGAAGTGGTCAGACTTAATTCCTGCACAAACTTGTCGCAGTTACCAGACTCGATTGGGACCCTCCAAAAATTGATGTGTCTCAATATATCTGATTGCCTGAGCTTGAGCACCTTGCCCAATCAAATTGGTCAACTGGTTAATCTCAAGAGCATGAACATGAAAGGATGCTTGAGGTTGTCTAAGCTGCCACGGTCGATCGTGAAGCTAAGGAACTTGAGGAAGGTGGTTTGTGACAAAGAAATAAAAGTCTTGTGGGCGCCTCTCAAGATCAGTCTTAATAGCTTGAATATAATAGCATCTGAAGAAGAAGAGGCTAACTTAAATTGGCTGAACGATTAAGAAGAGGGCGATCAACCGATGATCTTTGAACTTTTTTTTTACACGTTAAATATTGTCTTTGAACTATATCTTTTACTTTTCTTTTTTTTTTTTTGGCTGTTTGTTGAATTTATTTCCTGGACTGTGCACTTTTTTTTTTTTTTTTAATGTGAACCACCGAGGCATTGCGGATTGGACCGAATAATTGATGAGTAGCGCCACATCATTTTTTTTAATGTTTCCGAGTCGGAATTTTTTTTCCTTCTATTTTTGCTCCTTCATCTAACGCCAACAACGTGGCTGCAAATCATAAGCACCACGACCATTGTTGCCGACGCCTAACTCGCAGCTCCTTACCACCACGACCAGTTCAGCATCGCCTTCCCTCTCTCTCTGACCACAAGATTCTCTCTATCTCTCAAATCTGAAGTGCAAAATCATATTCGAGCCACTACAACCTAATATTTGAGGTGGTGGCGGCCTTAAATCGAAGGTCGCAACCTTGAATCTAAGGTTACTATTGATCGTGAAACATTTTTTAGGGCGCGCATGACAAAATTTCTGTTTCTCGATTTCTCTGTTTCTCTGTTCCTCGGAATAGGTTTGGAATAAAAATTCGTTTGGTAACGCAATTTGATTTCTCTATTTCTGAAACAGATTTCTATTCCAGAAATAGAGAAATTGAAGAAATCAGAGGCTGAAATTTTTAACTACTTAGTTTCTGAAATAGAAATCAGAAACTGAAATCAAACCATATAAAACAGCTTTGTGCTTTTTGCTAACTTAATTCACTCATAACCACAACTTCACAAATTATTGCTAATTTTTTTTCTTATTTTGCTCATGTTTTTTTTTTTTTTGCTTCTTCTTTTTTTATAATTTCCTCTTTAGGATGAAAGGCAATCGAATGGGTCCCCAATTTTCAAAAACGACCAAAGTTCTTAAATGCTTACTTATAAACAATGGGGTTCTTTCCTCCTAGAAAAGGCATGTGCATGGCCAGTTGAAGAAAAAGTTCTTAAGTAATAGATGAATAAAAAACGTGTCAATAAATTTAACCTTATTTTTTTACGGATTCAAAATTCTTGCCAAATCAAAATAACTAGATTGTTACACAATCTTGAATTTTAATTCGAAGGCAAGAGATTCACGAGAATCTCTCTTTTGCTATGCAAGGGCCATTAAAGGTTCATTAAGCAACAATAAAGAAATTAGGGATGAGTAACTGGACTGATTCAATTTGAGAATCAAAATAAACCAACCTTCCCCCAATTGGTTCCTAACCATAAACGTTACTTGAAGGTAGAATTCTTATATATTCCTTCACATCATTAATTTTATTTTGTTGATAATATTGTATAATACTAGTTTTTTTATAAAATGACAAGGCTATTTAGGCGCCATTGATGGCACCCATATTTATGCTTCCGCAATACTTGTCTGAACCTACGCAGGATGAGCTTGCAAACAATACATTGACCGAGGAGGAAAACTAAATAAATACGCTTAGGAAAACAATTGCTAATAAAATGACAAGGGATAATAATATGCCGGAAATTCCATGAAATTGTATTTTCAACTTTTGTAATGTATTAGTATTATTTCGACTATTATTTTGTATTTGAGGATTTCCTATGTTGTTATCTAATCAATTTCTATTCCTAGAAATAGAAATTTTGTTCTATTATCAAACGGATTTCTGTTTCAGAAATAGAAATTTTGAGTCGTTATCAAACGGGTTTCTTTGCTCAGAAACTTGTCCGGGGAATAGAAATTAAGAAATTGACCGTTTCAGAAATTTTGTCATGCGTAGCCTTAGAGACCCGGAGAGATTGAATTTAACAAATAGTTGCGGCCCCATAAAATGAATATGAACAAATATATATATATGATTGCTTTTTTGTTACTCCCGTTTCTCCTCTTTTGCTCTTTAATACAATTTATGTTTCTTTTCGAGCAAGTCTGAGTTACCTTTTACTTTTAGCTTTTTACTTAATTTAAAATTTTTCTCAAAGTAATTTTTACTTTAGACGTTTTGCCTTTCCAAAAAAAAAAAAAAAAAAAAAAAAAAAATTTCTTGCGACACATTTAATTTGATTTTTTTCTGGAAAATGGTAAAAAAAAGTGCCATAATTTTGTACGACCTCACTTTAATGTAAAAAATTTTAAATTATCATTTGAGGGCTATTTTTATAAAAAGATAGATCACTTTAATGCCATCGTCGATCTTGGAGGCTAGAAAATGTAACGTGGCAATTTTTTAATATTGATCCATCCAACATGGCTCACTAGCAAAGTGAGTCAGCATAATTAGTATTAAATGACATTGATAAAACATTTGTTTCCCTAAATTAAGGAAGTGGGGGCTAAATCACAAATATTCTGATCATAAACCTAAAATTACGAATAGTGACAGAGAGGAAGGCGACTATAAATGAAAGAAGCTGAGAAGACGATGTTCGCTGCCTAACCCTTTATTCTGAAAATGCTAACCTTTATACATAGGAAAGAAAATTTTCTCGAATGGTTTAGCTTGTTCCCTTTGCATTGAACTGCTTCGATTATCGTCCATGTACATTGCAGGAAATATCGGTGTAGCTTGTTTTCGCCTCATTCACCCTCTGTCCAGTTGGTTCTAGCTTTGGACAGAGTGTGAACAGCCCTTGCTTGGCTCATATTTTCGATAATTTTGTTCACAGTTCATATAAATAAGTCTGAGGAGTGCCGGGGTACGATTTAGGAGTGTTTAGGCCCGAAAACAGGGCTAGACAGCTACCGTTGGGACTGCTTAAGGTCGGAACAGTAAGCGTCCAGCCCACATTTTGTCACTTCGTACGTTCCTGAATTGCTCCCCGGTGATCTTTCTACCACGAAATTGTGTTGAGTTGGTCTGCATCTCATTTTTTGGCCGTCTCCAAGTCGGCGAGGGGCTGAACGCCGGGTGTCCAGCGAGTGTCCAGCCACTCTAGGCCCGTTCGACGCTTCCCGGATCGGTTTTTGTCGGTCCTTGTGGCCCATGATTGCTCTGGGGTGGTTTAGACCAGCTTCAGGGCCGTTTTAGAGCCTAGAACGGGATGATTGTCTGCTGCCCATATCATTTTTAGTCTGGATAGCGGACGTCCAACCCATCTATGGTCGTGTGGAATACCCCGAACTGGTCCTAGACCATCTCTGTTGTTTGCTTATGTGATTTTTGCATCATTTAGCACTTTTTTATATACATGTAGAGGTTCACTTTTACTCTAAATTCCAGCATTAATTGTATTTAATATTTGTGCGACAGTTATGATCTAATCTCTCTTTCGCAATGCGTGTAAGCAGAGGATCGAAATAAGTATCGATTTCCATCGATATTGGTATATTGTACAATATTTAGATTCCTTTTTGTATTTCAACGTATAGTTTATAAAAAGATTAAAAAAGGATTATTGCTTATAAAAAAGGATTAAAAAAATAAAAAGATTAGAAAAGCATCTAGATTGCATCTAGGTGTTTCTTGCATTTATAGGATCAGTATAGTTTATTATTAGTTTAATCTACTTGTGTTTAGCATTTATCTTTTATCACTTAGATTAGGGAATTCATGCTTATATGTTAGTTTAATGCACGTCTATTTAATGCATGTCTATTTAATACATAACTCGCACGGATCTGTCTTGGGCCCTTTTAGTAAGGCGGAGTATATTCTTTTTTCCTATAATATATTTGACTTTTAAGGAATACTTTGAGAACGTGTAGATTGGAGAATAAAAGACAGGTCCTCGAAATTTATCATAAGTTCATTAACTTGAAATCACTCGTACCTGCACTAGCTTCTAAAGAAGCATCTAACTTATTAGCCAATTATTAATGTGCCTCCACTCGATTGTTCTCTTTTTACTTAATCACTTTTGTCAAGTCTTGTGTGACTAAAAGAATAAGTCGGAAAAAAGAAGGAAAAAGAAAGAGAACGTGATAAAGTGCAGTAACCGGTAACCACCATGCTTGAATAAAAACCATATTGCTTCCCGCGGAAATTATTTGAGAGAAATTTATCGTCATTCGTGTGAACTTTTGACTATAGTATTGATCCTTCTAGATGGATTGGACCGTCGTTGATTGGGTAGTGGTGTGAAAAGAAGAAGAGAATATACGAAGAAGAAAACTGCGAAAACTTCATGGCATGAGCAGATGAAGTTTCTGTGTAGGGTCCAAGCGAAAAAGCGATGTCGCTGAGGTCATCTTCTTGCTGTAATCCAGCTTACGTTGGACATGCAAGGCATAGCACACGTAATGTCATTATATCATCAGGATATTTTATCGTCCAACGTTTTGATTCATGATTAATCCGATTCAAACTTCGGGTGAAAATTATGACTTGAAAAGAAATTTTTTATGCAATGATGAATCCAGTCAAAAGAAGCGAGGTCGAAGCAAAGAGGGATGTACGAATAACGCGTGGACCGAGATGTCCAAAATTCAAGAAAATTTGCAACTTCCAAGACAAGTTTGAGATGAACGTCCTTAAAACATTAGTTTTTGGCATTAACATTTGCAAAGATTCTTTATTTATAAGAGGTGGCAATTTCATAATCACATTCCCGTGTTCCCATCAACTTCTACTCTCCTTTGATGTATCAAGAATCCTAAAAAATTATCACTGGTTACACGAGATGCACGTTTTAGATGATACATTTTTAAAGCATGATTTGTCATCCTATTGAAGCGTTGTTTGAGCTTAATGAGATGGCATACCCAATTGAATTTTACTTCAATAGCATCTACTCATACCTATATGAAGTCTCCACGCATTTCGAGGTGCTTTTACCTTAGCACGCTTAATATTGAAATATCAACTCTAAATGTTGTGATTACATGAAAGGGTACATATTATGAATTAATTTAATTTCACATCATTTATATTCCGTGTATAACTCGGTTAATTTTTATCATGTTCGTTATTTACGATGCCTACTAGGACTAGCTCCTAGGCCCTATTGCTGTAACAATCGCTTGCCAGCATCATTATATCGGGCCATTACCAAAGTTAAATCGAATCAAGCCAAAAAGCTGACCAATTAATACGAAACTCCAGGCCTGACGATTGCCCATATTCTCAATAAAAAATAATTTCAAAAGACTAACTACTTTCACAAAAACTAATTTCAGCTTTCGAAGCACCGATATTATATAAAATCGGCTAAAAGGGTATTATGTCGTCCAAGAGGATCTACATGCCCAAATAAGCTGAGTTATAAAAATAGCTCTATCATTTCGAAACCTGCATGCACGCATCATCAAATAAAAAAATTTTAAAAATAAATATATTAAAAATTCTGAAATTTAACAAGAATATACAATTGAGTTCTAAAATTTTCCAAAAGTGTAATTAAGTCCTAAAATTTATCACGAAATGCAATTGAGTTCTAAAATTTTTAAAAAATACATTCGATTCTAAAAATTGTCAAATTAGTTCAATTTAAGTATTTTCTATTGATTACACTTTTTGAAAATTTTAGGATTTGATTGTATTTTTGTAACAAGTTTTAGAATTTCATTTCATCATTTGAAAATTTTAGGACTCAATTATACTTTTATGACAAGTTTACATTGTTATGGAAAGTTTTCTGACTTTTAGTGCACCTATTACAAACTTAAAACTTATAGCCATTTGCACATGCATACACATCAAGCTAGGATACACACCTTTATTTCATCATACATGTCATTACATTATATATTGTCATGTTATAGGCACATGACAACTCATCGTCACACAATAAGTCATCAAAAGACATGCCATCAAATGACACAACATCACATTATACGAGGCTACTCACTTGGCAAGTCGTCATATATGCGTCATCGCGCAAGCCCTATTACACCATCATTTCATTACATGTTGCATATGCTACGGTATAATCGTGTAAACACACATTCATGTTTCAAAATACAGTAATGCATAAGGCACACAGATTAATTTCCGAGGCATGACGTGATGTGAACCTTTCGCTTCATCATGTCTCTTGACAAAGAAAGATCACCTTCATGTTTTAGGAAATCAAACGAAAAGGAATCTAAAGGTTTTCATCTCCCTCCCGCGCCCTTTAGAAATAGAATGTTTTAAAGTTTGTAATCTTCATATCCTATATGATCAAGAAATTATCCTGCTCTTTATACCTCGGATTTTATATTGCAAATATTTGTGTTATTTATGAAATATATTTTAAATGCGTTATCGAACATCTATTAGGAGAATTCACATCGCATTTACTATCAACATCAAAAACTCACTTTTGATTGAAGAGCTCAATTGGTTGCTTAAAATGTCTGCAATTTTTAGTGGACCTATCAAAATCGTGATTGAAATGGATTCTAGTGCATGAAAAATGAAATAATCCATTCATGAGACGAAAATGAACACATGCACTATTAACTAAATATCATGATCTAATTGTGATAAACGGGGATCGTTTTGAGAATTACCCGACCTAATTTCGTCCGTTCATGTTCAACTTTTTGTCAACTGGATCTATGTGCTGATTGCTTTCACCTAACAAATGCTCAAACCTGGGAATTAGCGGGGCAACTTCGAACACGGACACGGTGAACGACTAACTCAGGTCTTCTTCAACCCTAAATAGTAAGTACACGAGAGCGACCGTGACATGGACATTTGTCGGGGCCTTAAATTGCCTGGTGGGGGTCATCACCCTCTCGCGCCCTTTAGTAAACAATGTTTTTGAAGTTCCGTAATTTTCATATCCTACCTGATTGAAAAAGTATTTCACTCTTCATACTTCAGATTTTACTTTACAAATTTCATTCGTATTATCTTAAATACGTCACCAAACACTTAATTGGAAAAATTTGTGACATATCTACCATTGCTATCAAATACTCACTTTTCACTAAGTAGCTCATTTTTTTTTTTTTGTCAAAGATAGATGATTCTTTCATTCATAAGCAAAGATCACAAGAAGACGATAGGGTGGATTCAGAGCATAAAATACTAAAAAGAGGATAGGGAGGTGCCTTTAACCAATTTGTGGGAAGGGACTCAAGACGATGTGATTTTGCTACCCAATTGACAGCTTGGTTGGCTTCTCTCAAGCAATAAGACAACTTAACGAAAGGTAAATTTTGTAGCATGATTCTGTTTTCATTAATCAAGCTGCTCACAACCCATGGAGCTTCGGCCCGGCCCAGCGTTGCTTCAACAAGAGATTGATTATCGCTTTGTACTTCCCAAGCACTTCCCCTATTCTGAACTTGAATTGTTGCCATGTGAGTTGCAGTTCTGTGGGTGAGAAAACGCAGACCGTGCGAGAGAGCTAGGGCTTCAATGCACAAAGCATTCGCCGCTTGGATCTCAGCAGCAAATCCATCTATCAATAGCCCTCTTGAGTTGTGCACAACCCCTGCCACCGAGTTCTTCTCTTCCCCCTTCACCTAGGAGCAATCGACGTTGAGTTTGAAGCCATTTCTGTCTGGCGGTTTCCACATTTCGGGCGAAGATCGGTTGCTGGATCTCTTCTATTCTTTACTTGGGACCCATTTGGAGAAGGTCCTGACTTGGGCATGAGCTATATTTGCTATAAAATCAAATTTGGGAGGCTTGGATCGGAAGATATGGTCGTTCCGAAGCTTCCATATGATCCAGAGCGTGCTGGCCACCATATCCGCTGAGGGTAAGTCGAGTTTTTCAGTAAAGAAGTCTTCCAACCACTTATCCATTCGTGTTACTGAGGTTGTTTTGTTGTAGAGGTTGAGTCGCGGATCAAGCCATGTATGTCGGGTTCTTTTGCAAAGGAAAAAGAGATGCTCTGTTGTTTCAGGATGCCGAGAACAGAGTGGGCACAACGGATCAGGTAATACTCGCCTCTTTTAAAGATTTTCCTTTGTGGGTATTGCGTTTTGACAGATGCTCCATAGGAAAAACTTAACTTTGGGAGGGATTGGGATACTCCATAATCAAGTCCATAAGGATTTAGGTGGCCGGTATAAAGTAGTTGCTTTGTTGGGATTTGGAGAAGTAGTCAATGAGCAAATCCTATTGTAGCCACTTTTAACTGTATATGAGCCTGACTTGTTTCCTGTCCATATCATCCTATCTTCCTGTGGTATTGCTAAAATGGGGATTGCAAGAATTTCTTTAACTACTTGGTCATCAAAAAGTTCACGAAGCTTTGGCTCATCCCATGCTCTGCCTTCATTGCACATTAATTCAGCAACTTTCTCAGGATCATTTATATTTGCCAGCCCACCTAATACTCCCCTTGGAAGCCATTTGTCCTGCCGAATGTGAATACGTTCCCCATCCCCCACCATCCATCGGACTTTCGATTCAATAGTGTCTCAGCCTATGAGAATGCTTTGCCAGCCCCAAGATGGTCGTTGTCCTAGTTTTGCTCTCCAAAAGTCCCCATTTGGATAGTAAATACATTTTAGTATCTGGCTCCATAATGCTGAGGGTGATTGTAATAATCTCCACGCTTGTTTGCTTAACATAGCCTTGTTAAACTTAATTAGGTCTTTAAAGCCAAGACCCCCTTAATCTTTTCTAGACTTCAAAACTTCCCATTTCTTCCAATACATACCTCTTTTAGAATCATTTTGTTTCCGCCAGAAGGCTGCAATCCTTTGTTCAATGGCTTTGCATGCTGATATTGGAATTTTGAAAATAGACATGGCATACTGGGAAAGAGCATGTACCACAGCTTTGATCAATACTTCTTTGCCAGCTTTAGACAATAATTTTTATTTCCATCCTTCAAGCTTCATGTTCACTCTTACAAGAATCCATGAAAACATCTTTTTTGTTTGTCCCCAGTCAGATGGAATCCCTTAGTACTTCCCTGTTTTGTCAATAATAGGCACACGTAACTCATATGCCATATTCCTTTTCAAACTCAGAGGGCAGTCCTTACTAAGAAAACATTCCTAATTTGTTTAAATTGATAGCTTGACCAGTAGCATAGCAATATTGATTCAGAATGTTTGCCACATTTTGACATTCTCTGACTGTCCCATCCAGAAAAAGTATAGCGTCGTCTGCAAATAATAAATGAGACAAGGTGGGACAATACCTATTCAATTTTATTCTTTTGATGCTTCCATCTACTAGTGCTTTGTGCATCATCCAAGAGAATGCATTTGTCATTAATATAAACAGGTACGGGGACAATGGATCTCCTTGTCTTAAACCCTGTGTGGGATGGAAATATCTCGTATGATCGCCGTTGATTTTGACACTAAAGGACACCGTGGAGACACAATGCATCACAAGCTCAATCCATTTTTCACCAAATTCCATCTTCCTTATACTCATTGTTAAGAAATCTCATTCAACCCTGTCATAAGCCTTTTGCATATCCAGTTTAAGAATTGCCTGGAATTTCTTTTTGCAATCTCTAATCCTTAGCTGATGCAAAACCTCCTCAACAATAAATATGTTGTCTTGTATTTGTCGTTCTTTAACAAAGGCGCTTTGTTCAGTAACTATTAGCTCAGCAAGCCATGGTTTCAGTCTATTTGCTAGCACTTTAGAGATAAATTTTATAGCTGAAATTACATAGACCGATTGGCCTAAACTGATAAATGCTTTCTAGATTTTTCACTTTTGGAATAAGGGAGATATGAGTCTTGTTGAGCAGGGGATCAAATTTACCTTATTCAAAGAAGTTTCTAAACAGATTGAACACTTCCAACTTAATCTCTTTCCAATAAAACTGATAAAATTGTCCATTAAGGCCATCCGGACCAGGGGCTTTGAGTTTACCTAGCTGGAACACCGCTTCTTTGACCTCTTCCATTGAAATAAGAGCCAACAAGCTTTCATTCATTTCTCTGGTAACTATAGATGGGCATATGTCCAGCACAGGCTTAAGATTTCTTGGGCCTGCCAATTCATATAGTGAGCGATAGAAATCTTCTATGTGTTGCTTCAATACTTTCTGATCCCTACACCAAGTATCTTCATTTAGTTTTAGCACGGAGAGTCTATTTCTTTATCTTTGTTGAACCGTTGTAGCGTGGAAATATTTTGAATTCCTGTCGCCCCATTGTAGCCAATTTCCATAAGACCTCATACCCCAATACATCTCTTCTTGCCGCTAGAGCCGTTCTATATTCTCTTTAAGTTTCTGACTTTCCTGCTTGTTGGAAAATTGGGGATCCCCATTCATCATCTTAGTTAATTTCTGTTTGAGAATTCTTATTTGGATAGAGACATTAGAAAACTTGTTTTTGCTCAATGCGGTCATCTCCTTTGTAACATAATGTATTTTCTGAGAAAAAGTCATATAACAATGCTGGTTGTTTCCCCAGCAGCGATATATGATGTCCTGCCATTCTTCTTCCTCCGTCCAGTATACTTCAAACTTAAATTCCTTTCTTTTTTTCTCCCGAGCAAGATGTAAAGATAACACTAGGGGGCTATATTCAGAGCCTACCGCTGGGAGGGTGACAACTTTAGCATTTGGGAAGGTAATTCTCCAATCCATTGTACAAAGAGCTCCATCCAGCCTCTTTTTAACTAAATTTTTGCCTTCTCTATTATTAGCCCAAGTGAAAGCACACCCCTTTGTGTCAATATCCATCAAGGAACAATCGTTGAGCATCTCCCTAAAGGCTACTATTCTATGTTGATCAGCTTCCCTTTTCCCAACTTTTTCCTAACTATATAGAATTTCATTAAAGTCCCTCATACAGAGCTAAGAAAGTTGATTATTGGAGTGAAGATTCCGAACCTTTTCCCATAACAGAAGTCTCTCCTGGAAATTTGTGGAAGAATGCATCATTGTGACTCTTATTAGGTGTCCACTATTCGGATCCTGACATTCCACATCCATATGCTCTTTTGAACTTGAATTGATTTGAATTTCCACGCCCTCATTCCACATCAGCACCAAACCCCCGGCAATTCCTATTGGTTGCTCTACAAACATATGTTGAAACTTCAATCTTTTTCGGACTTTATCCACCATCGACTCCTTGCTTTTGGTTTCCATCAAGAAAACCATGTCAGGCCTTTCTTGAACCATTAAGGCTCTAAGCTCCTGAACCGTCAAGGGGTTGCCCAGCCCCTGACAATTCCAACTTAGAATCTTCATGGTGTCTTTGGTGGCTTATTAGGGCTAGCCACCAGAGCCCAATCATTCCCCTCTTTTACTAGCTGCACAGGGGTATCTAATAATTCCATATCATCCAGAATAGAAGAGGTAGAAACTTTTGCTCTTTAATGTTTCTTTGTTTTTTGATACTTCAGCATCTTCGTTTCAGATTCAACCATAATGTTCAGTCTTGCTTCGGGTGGGCTTTCAAGTAGCAGCAACTGTTTTCCACTTCCCTCTCTGGCTGATGAAAGCATCTCTCTGTCATCTCTTCCCACCAATGAAGAAAGGCTATCTACTCCTTTCTTGTTCCGGGAAAGAGGGTTAATTGTTTCAATTTCTGCTCTTGCAGTAACTTCCATATTGACTGTCTCCACGGGAGTGTCAGGTACATATTCTTCTTCTTCTTCGTTAAGATCAACCTTGCCATAAAATGCTTCCCAATGCGGACTATAATCTTTTATTTATGCTTTGAGCCATGGCCCATACTTCCCTATCTTGTTTGCTGCCCAATTCGTTGTTTCATAGGGTATCTCCTCACAATACGATGCATAGTGCCCAATTCGCCCCCATGAGTAACAAAAGTGAGGGAAATGCTCATAATTAAACTCCACCCATAAATTCTTGTTCCCTATCTTGACTAAAGCCCCATTTCTCAAAGGAGCCGTAAGATTCATCTCTACTTTGGCTTTTCCTATCTTATAAGGACCATAGCCTTTAGATGCTAATTGTATCTCTTTTATTGCTCCCACTTTACCAGCAACATCAAAAAATACATCTTCTAAGATCCATCCCGGGGGTAGTCCAACAATGTGAACCCAAAACTCATATCTAGAAAAATCATAGTAGTGTACAGGGATATCTGGCTCACATTGTTTTAGCACTAACAAATTGCTTGCAAAGGATCATGGCCTAGTTTTCAGGATTCTCTCATTTTCCTCCTCTATCTCGAATACAAATGAGAAGAGACCCGGTTCCTTTTTAGAGCATTCAATAGCCTCTATTTTCCACACCTTCTTCATAGTGTTGCAACATGCTTGAATATTCACATTGGGTTTCGAGTATAACTTACCAAAGAGAGTATGACTACATTCAATGCGTTTGTTATGGGGGATTTCCTGATGTACTTCAATCACATCATTGGCTGACCATAAATGGCCTAAACTCTTGCAGAGGACAGCAAGACGACGCTGATTTTCCTCCCCAGGCTTCATTCCGGCATCAAATCAGTGGGTTTCTAGGGTTGATAGTGGCTGAGGGATGAAGTTTTCTTCGGGGCTGTTCTGTGGAAGTCTTATAGCTTTGGGTATTGGGTGATTGAAGGGAGCTCTGCAAGATAGTGGAGGGGAGGCGAGATTTGTCGGAAGGTGCTACTCCACGCTCGATTTCCTGTGAAGCAGAAATGGGGATTGCGTTTCCGGGATGGTTTTAGGGTTTGGGTTTTGTATACCCATGAATTTGGGCAGCGATTTACTGGTTTCGAATGGTATGGATTCCACGAAGCTATGGGATGGAGCGGTGATTTAGGTTTTGGGGGTAAAAGCTCCCATGGGTTTGGGAGAGGAGAACTCTACCAGCGAGAGAGAATTTCCACACATTAGCACTAATACTAAGCAGCTCATTTGGTTGGCTAAAATGTTTTCGGTTTCTTGTGGGATCTACTAAGTTTACCATACAACCCATCAAAATCCCAATTAAAAATGGATTATAATGCATTCAAATGAATTTGTCGGTTCATGCATGATACGAAAACGATTGAGCTTGGCTCATACGAGCTTAACTAAACACTCTATGCTAACTGTGATAAATGAATGCTTAGGAAAAATGATTAATACCATGAAAAAGTTCAAATTAATATATCGGGATAAATTTATCTAAAATTAATTTTTTGATCAAGAAAAATCATAAATTGATATACTCATGATAAATTTATCACAGATTAATTTTTGACCACCAAAAACCTAAATTGATATATTTATGACAAATTTACTTTTCGTTAATTTCCGTCAAATTTAATTAATACAACGAAAAATCATAAATTGATATACATAAATAAATAAATAATGGAGGGTAAATTTATCAATGTAAATTAGTTTCAAAATTTTGGTGATTAAAAAATTAATTTATGATAAATTTATTATATAGAAATTTTAAGGATATTAACCCTTTTCTGAAAGCTAACCAACATAATTTCGTCCATTCTTTTTCAACGTTCTGTCCGCTGTTCTACCTCGGGCAGCCAAGCTCGCTGGATAAAAAACTAGCCGGTACGGACAAAACACGTGCCTGTAGCTTTACCTTAACAAAGACTTAAACCAGGGCTCTCGCAGTGGAGCGTGCGAATTGGACATGTGTATTCTTCTACAATGTAAAAAGAAGCCCCAGAGCAGGGCCTCCAGTGGATGCTTTTCCGAGGAAATTTCCCCATATAATCATGCTCAAGAATCTCTCTAAACTCATCTTTCATTTCATTCTCCATTGTTGCTTCAAGACCCAAAAAGGTCCTCTTTCTTCTTCCCTCTGAGAAAAACCCAGAAATAAAAAAACAGAGGCAAGCGTCCCCTGCGAGTCTTGGGAAGTGGGTTGCAGTTCTTTGAAGCATCTTTGGTGACCCATCAAGGGATTGGATTTTCTTGGCTTGTCGGTCTGTGGAGAAAGAAAGAACCGAGAAATGTCAGTTGATATCGTGGGAACTGCTGTGGAAACGGCATTCGACAAGCTGTTCACGCTTGTTAAGGATGTAGTGGTAACCATTGCCGTGTTTCGTGAGCAGCTCAAAAAGATCGAATCCACCTTGGACTCCATAGTCCCGATCATGAAAGACATCGACGAGTTCAACAGACGGATGGATCGTAAAGACATGGGGCAGATCCGGGCCATAATTGATGATGGCATAGACCTGGTCAAGAAGTGCTTGAAAATCAAGAAGTTCAACCTGATCAAGAGGTATATGTACTCGAAAAAGCTGACCAAGTTCGACGCGACACTCTTCAGGGAGTTCCAGCTTTCCGTGCCGCTGACGACTGCGAGGAACACCGTGGAGATATTGGAAGGCGTGGGGGTGATGGGGGAAGAAGTGAAGGAGGTGGGGAAAGACGTGAAGGAGATAGGGGGAAACGTGAACGAGATCCGGGGAAGCGTGGAGGAGATCGGGAGAGACGTGAAGAAGCTGCTCGATTCCGAGCAATGGAGCAGCGGGGCTCAACAGAGTTGGCTTGAGCCTTTAAGTGACCTTGCGGTCCCTGAGGCACCTGACTTAATTGTCGGGTCGGAGGGGGAGAAGTCCATGAGGGAACTCAAGGAGCGGTTGCTGGAGGAGGGAGTGTTGGTGATTGTTGTGACCGCCCCAGGCGGGTGCGGGAAGACCACTCTGCTTAAGAAATTGTGTCATGACGAGGCAATTGAAGGTATGTGTGATTATTATTTTGATTGATCCAGAACTAAAAAAAAAAGTAGGGATGAATTTATTGAATTGATCCTTGCCAATGGTCGCCTCTAATAATCTTTTGGTTAGCCATTTATATGTGTAGGAGTTGTTGCCTGAACAACATTCCACCTGTGCAGATACATTGAAATGATTGAATCCCAATACTGGTTCTCTCTGTCAAGCCATACAGTTGCTTTTAGATGTGAATGTTTCCACAAAGATTTGCCTGGGTTTTATGCAGATGGATGTTTCATCTAGTAAAACATTCTTTTTCTAATAGTTTATATATGGGTTCGGTATCATGTCCAATCTGATGAATCTTTCCCAAGCTTTTAGATACGCAATAACTTGCCTCTATTTGATTGTGCTGAGTGCCTTTCTCAATCAGTTGGACCCTCCTCTTCACACGCCATAGATTTGCACACTCATCTTTTTCAGCTATACGGCATCTACTTAGCACTGTTTCTTATCCTACTGAATTTAATAAACTACAAAAGTCTCTTGCAAATTTTCATACCCTTTGCAAACGATAGGAGTCAGACTTACTGTGGTTTGCATTTAGGAAAATTTCACAACAACATCATGTTCGTTCCTGTCTCGAAGAGGGCCAATCTGATAGACATTGTCCAGAAAATGTGTCGACATAAGGGTTTCAAGACACCTTTGATCCAAACAGAAGAAATTGCAGTTCGTTGCTTGCAGCAACTGCTCATCAAAATAGGACAGGATCCTGTGTTGCTTGTGCTGGACGATGTCTGGACTGACTCGCAATCCATAATTGAGAAATTTGTCTTCAAGACGATCAAACATTACAAGATTGTGGTGACCTCAAGATATGAGTTTCCTGCTTATCGTCCTGTGCATCACCTGAACCCACTGACTCATAGCGATGCTGTGGAACTCTTTCGTCGATCTGTTACTGTTGATGATACTAGCATGGATGCACCAGATGATGATCTCTTGGATCAGGTATGCCCTTTCTTGAGTACATCCATTATAGGATTTCTTATGGTTATCGAATTAACCTTTTTCTTGAAAGAAAATGTTTAGTAAAATTCAACCTGCCTATCCTTAGATTCCCGTCTTTCATAGAACAGAGCCCTTGATTTGTACTAATCTTGACTCCTATCAAGTTCCAATTATTATTTCTGTGTTTTCTTATGCCTGTGGCAGATAGTGAATCGCTGTAAGGGATTGCCATTGGCTCTTACAATCGTTGCCAGGTCTCTCCGAGGAAAGGATCGTTCGTTCTGGAAAACAAAGCTTTTTGAGTTGTCTGAACGACGTTCCCTTTTGCGTTCAGGCAGTGACGTTCTAGATTGCCTCAGAAAGAGCTTGGATGACTTTGATGGTGACCATTCAATCAAGGAACGTTTCTTGGACCTCAGCTCGTTTCCAGAGGATCGCAAGATTCCTGCCACTGCCCTTATTGATATGTGGGTGGAATTGTACAAGCTAGATTTCAGTGGAGTGCGTGCCATTGCTGAACTCAATGAACTCGTTTACAGGAATCTAGCTGATCTCGTAGTCACCGGGTATGGCTCTGATGAAGTTCATTTTGTTCTCTCATTCTAACTTTTCTAGTTCTACTGCTCCTCATCAGATTATAGTTGGCGGATGATTAGTTTTTCCTGATACAGTTAGAAGCTTATGTGAAATGGACAAAGGCTTGATTAGATCTTTGTGCCAAGATTGAGAGTAATTTATGCACAACCAACTTTCTGTATCCCCAAAAATGGGCATACTAGATGTTTTGAATCAACACCACAATTACTGCATCCAACCTTCAGCCATAGCATGTTCCGCATTGTAAAGTTCAAATGGATTATACAGAGGCCTGTAAAGAACTTTACAATCTTCTGACTCAATTTCTCAAACGTGGCAAGGATCACATACTAGTAAATTGTTATCATCAAATGCCTTGCATTAGATTTTAGAAGAAACTCAACTGCAAATGCTTATATCCGAGTGTTTGCTTGCATACATACAGGAAAGATTCAATTGAGGACGAAGATTACAGCGGCCACTATGCTACGCAGCACGATCTGCTCAGAGATCTAGCTTTCTTGGAGTGCAACCAGGGGGAAATAGAGAAAAGAGAGAGGCTTATTTTGGACTTGACTGAAAATAATTTTCCTGATTGGTGGAGCGAGCAAAAGCAATTGACTCTCAATGCTCGTCTAGTGTCCATCTCCACAGGTTGGGAACTTTCTCTCTATCTATCTCTTTCTCTCTCTCTCTCTCTCTCTCAAAATCCTGTGCAGAAAAATTTGGTTGGCCGGTAGTTAAATTACCTTTTAACATTCAATATTCATAATGCAGATGGAAAATTCTCAAGACCTTGGCCAAATCTTCAATTGCCTGAAGCTGAGGCTCTGGTCTTGAACTTTGAGACAAACATTCAAACCAAAACTTATGATTTGCCTGAATTCATTGAGAAAGCAGATAAGCTCAAGGCCTTGATAGTAACAAACTATAGTTTCTTTCCAACTGAGCTGCGTAATCTCCACGTTATCAGGTCCAATTTGAGGAGGATGAGGCTTGAACGTGTCACAGTTCCTTTCCTAAGCATGGGAAGGCTACACTTGCGCAGTCTACAAAAGATATCCTTTTTCATGTGTAACATTAGTCAGGCTTCAACCTCAGACAATGCCAAAATCTCTGATGCAATACCAAACTTAGTGGAGCTCCACATTGACTATTGCAACGATCTTATGGCATTACCGGATGACATTTGTGAGATAAAACTTCTAAAGAAGCTTAGTATCACAAACTGCCATAATTTGTCTGCACTCCCTGAACAAATTGGGCAGTTGGCGTCCCTTGAAGTGGTTAGGCTTAATTCCTGCACAAACTTGTTGCAGTTACCGGGCTCGATTGGAACCCTAAAAAAATTGATATCTCTCAATATATCTGATTGTTTGAGCTTGAGCAACTTGCCCAGTCAAGTTGGTCAATTGGTTAATCTCAAGAGCATGAACATGAGAGGATGTTTGAAGTTGTCTAAGTTGCCACGGTTGATCGTGAACTTGAGGAACTTGAGGAAGGTGGTCTGTGACAAAGAAAAAGAAGGCATGTGGGCGCCTCTCAAGGACAGTCTCAATAGCTTGAATATAATGGCATCCGAAGAAGAAGAGGCCAACTTAGATTGGTTGAAGGATTAAGAGGGAGATCAACTGATGATCTCTAAACTTTTTTTCTGCGTTAAATAGTCTTTGAACTATATCTTTTACTATTTTTTTTTTTGGCTGTTTGTTGAATTTATTTCCTGGACTGTGCACCTTTTTTTTTTTTAATGTGAACGGCCGAACGGCCGAGGCATTGTTGATTGGACCAAATAATTGATGAGTAGCGCCACATCATTTATTTAATGTTTCTGAGTCAGAAATTTTTTTTTTCCTTCTATTTTTTCTCCTTCGTCTAACACCAACAACGCGGCTGCAAACCATAACCACCACGTCCCTACCGTCACCGTTGTTGCCGACGCCTAACTCGCGGCTCCTTGCCGGTTACCACCACGACCACTTCAGCATCGCCTTCCCTCTCTCTGACCACAAGATTCTCTCTATCTCTCAAATCTGAAGTGCAAAATCAGATTCGAGCCCACTGCAACCTCATATTTGAGGTCGTGGCGGCCTGAAATCGAAGGTCGCGACCTCGAATCTGAGCTTACCGCGTGCTTACTCTTGATTGTGAAACATTTTCTTAGAGACCCGGAGAGATTGAGTTTAACAAATAGTTGTGGCCCCAGAAAATGAATATGAACAAATATATATATTGCTTTTTTGTTACTCCCGTTTCTCCTCTTTTGCTCTTTAATACAATTTGTGTTACTTCTTTTCGGGCGAGTCTGAGTTACCTTTTACTTTTAGCTTTTTACTTAATTTAATTTTTTTTCTCAAAGTAATTTTTACTTTTGATGTTTTGCCTTTCAAAAAAAAAAAAAAATCTTGCGACACGTTCAATTTGATTTTTTTTCTGGAAAATGGTATTAAAAGTGCCATAATTTTGTACGACCTCACTTTAATGTAAAAACTTTTAAATTATCATTTGAGTGCTATTTTTATAAAAAGATAGATCACTTTAATTCCATTGTCGATCTTTGGCTAGAAAATGTAATGTGGCAATTTTTTAATATTGATCCATCCAACATGGCTCACTAGCAAAGTGAGTCAGCATAATTAGTATTAAACAACATTGATTAAAAAATTTGTTTTCCCTAGATTAGGGAAGTGGGGGCTAAATCACAAATATTCTGATCATAACCCTAAATTTACGAATAGTGACAGAGAGGAAGGCGACTATAAATGATAGAAGCTGAGAAGACGATGTTCATTGCCTAACCCTTTATTCTAAAAATGCTAACCTTTACATAAGAGAGAATATTTTCTCGAATTGTTTAGCTTGTTCCCTTTGCATTGAACTGCTTTGATCGTCGTCCATGTACATTGCAGGAAATATCGGTGTACCTTGTTTTCGCCTCATTCACCCTCTGTCCAGTTGGTTCTAGCTTTGGACAGAGGGTGAACAGCCCTTGATTGGCTCATCTTTTTCGATAATTTTGTTCACAGTTATATATAAAAGTTTTGAGGAGTGCGGAGGTACGATTTAGGAGTGTTTAGGCCCGAAAGCAGGGCTAGACAGCTACCGTTGGGACTGCTTAAGGTCGGAACAGTAAGCGTCCAGCCCACATTTTGTCACTTCGTACGTTCCTGAATTGTCCCCGGTGATCTTTCTACCATGAAATTGTGTTGAGTTGGTCTGCATCTCATTTGGTGGCCGTCTCCAAGTCGGCGAGGGGCTGAACGCCGGCTGTCCAGCGAGTGTCCAGCCACTCTAGGCCCATTCGACGCTTCCCGGATCGGTTTTTGTCGGTCCTTGTGGCCCATAATTGCTCTGGGATGGTTTAGACCAGCTTCAGGGCCGTTTTAGAGCCTAGAACGGGATGATTGTCTGCTGCTCATATCACTTCTAGTCTGGATAGCGGACGTCCAACCCATCTATGGTCGTGTGGAATACCCCGAACCGGTCCTAGACCATCTCTGTTGTTTGCTTATGTGATTTTTGCATCATTTAGCACTTTTTTATTCATGTAGAGGTTCACTTTTACTCCAAATTCCAGCATTAATTGTATTTAATATTTGTGTGACAGTTATGATCTAATCTCTCTTTCGCAGTGTGTGTAAGCGGAGGATCGAAATAAGTATCGATTTCCATCAATATTGGTATACTGTAGAATATTTAGATTCCTTTTGTATTTCAACGTATAGTTTATACTTCATTCATAGTTATTTAATGGGGCTTATTGCTTATAAAGAAGGATTAAAAAAATAAAAAGATTAGAAAAGCACCTAGATTGCATCTAGGTGTTTCTTGCATTTATAGGATCAGTATAGTTTATTATTAGTTTAATCTACTTGTGTTTAGCATTTATCTTTTATCACTTAGATTAGGGAATTTATGCTTATATGTTAGTTTAATGCACGTCTATTTAATACATAGGTCACAGGGATCCTGTCTTGGGCCCTTTTAGTAAGGCGGAGTATAGTGTTGCGTGATACGGCTTGTGCCATTTTCTTTTCCTGTACTTTACTTGCTCTACTGCTATTTCGGCAAAGGTGCTGGGATTGTTGTGAGGTTGGTGGCGAACGAGGCTGAGGGCGTCGATGGCGAGGTCAGTGAGAATATGCACTTTAGAGAAGGTGATATGCAGAATGAAGAAGATGGAGGCATGAGGATGATGAAGAAAAAATAGAAAAAGAGAGAAAGAGAGAAAATAAATGAAAAAAGAAAAAGAATATTAAAAAAGTTATTTGACAAAATACTTCATAGTTACTTTGGCTGGCCTGTGAGTTGAGGCTCTTATTTGGACTATGTTAGCAACTTTACACCCTTATCTAAGACTAATTGAACACTTCATATCCTTATTTGAGAAAATTTTTACTTTTGAAACTTTTTTGAGAAAACTAATCTATTTTAGGCCTGTATTCGAAATTTTCCATAATGAATAAATTTGTCTGGAAATTGAGTTTTCATTGTACAATTTTCTCAGGTGTGTTTTCTTGATTTGTTGGGGGAAATTACAAAAGAAGATTAGATTTTTACCTAAGTAAGTAAATGTTTTTAGAAATTTAATGGGGGCCATTAGCCAAAAATGTCCAAATTGTTGCATGTCGGTGGGGTCAATACCCCCCCGGTCCCTGGTTGGGATGGATTATAATGGACGCAAATGATATAATCCAGTTAATGACAGCAAAAACAATTAAGCTTTATGTCATACACGCTCAATTAGACATAGTCTAGGGTTCAATGTTGTACTGTGCCGGCGTTAAGTGCAATTGGTACCAATTTTTGTTTTTGCATTAAATTTTTAGTGCTTAGGACAATACAGCAATATGGTGTAAATTTAATGAAAACGGCGCCATCAGATTTACCATGAAAAAAGGTTCTTGATTATAAGTTTATAACCTAAGTTGTCAAATTTTTTAAAATCTTTTGCACTCTGATTTTTGTTATGTAGAATTTAGTTCCAATTTAAACATGATGTATTTATTGAACATATTAAATAAGTCAACACATATAACATTGTTAAACTAGGGTTAATGATTGTTGACTTGATATGATAACACAACTTCAAAGCGAGACAAGGTTAATATATTTGGGAAAATGTTAAAGGCGTCCATCTAACAATCGTGTAAATTGTCAACTAGTTTGACATCATTAATAGGCGTATTATATTTAATTTTCACCCGTGTAACCTTAAGACCCATTCAATTAAATGAGTCATGTCGATCTGATTGATAACAGGTCGAAAAACTTCATGGTATGAGCCGATGAAATTTATGCACAGGGGTCCAAGCGGCTGCGGTCGTCTTCTAGATGTAATCCAGTTGCGTTGGACATGCGAGGCGTTGCAGAGCCGGGAACGTTGTGGCCTTCCGCAATCTACATCCCTTCTTCAAACTAGTGGAAATTGCAACTCAAAAAATGAATTCTTATGCAATGATGCATCGAATTCAAAGAAGTTAAGTTATTGCAAGAGAGAAATATATGATCAATGCGGGGACCATATGATCAATGCGGGGACCAAGATTCGCTAAATTTAAGAGGTAAACATTATTAGGCTTGGATGAGCTACCAAGAGAGGGGTGAATTGGTTTTTTTTTTTCAAAAAAAAAAAAACAGAGAACACAATTTAATTCTGTAAAATCAACCCCAATAAATATACACTTCGACACGCAAAATGAGCCAACAACATGAACAACGGGAATTAAAGAGTTTTAAGGAAAGAGAAATTGCACATAAGATTTATAGAGGTTCAACTTAGGTGTACCTACTCCTATCTTCTAACTCCAGCTACACAAATAGACTGATTTTCACTAGCTATGCTAAGAGTACAATTACCCTTATGTTACAAGCGTAGAACAAGATAATTGTCCAAAAAATCACAAACTTATTGTATGA
The DNA here is from genome assembly GCA_016097545.1 of Eucalyptus victrix. Classification (NCBI taxonomy): domain Eukaryota; kingdom Viridiplantae; phylum Streptophyta; class Magnoliopsida; order Myrtales; family Myrtaceae; genus Eucalyptus; species Eucalyptus victrix. The sequence continues at coordinate 43,599,632 of CM027843.1, read as the reverse complement.
TGGTTAAATCAGTCTTAAACTTTTCAATTATATCAATTTAATCTTAAAATTGTTTAAAAATTTGCTAATTTACTCCTAAACTTTTTACTATTTGCTAATTTAGTCATTTTAGCCAATTTTACTAAAAATCGGTAGATCAAGAAAATAGCACCAGCAGTTGCAATAAATTGACATGACAGTCTAGTTAGCATTGACCAATGGCTGACCCTATCATGGAAAATTTTTGCAATTTTTTTATATATTTTCTGAATATATTCTATTTTATTTTACTTTTTCTTTCTTTTTTTCTTTAAATCTCCCTAATAGATCAAGAAAATACACTTGAAAAAATTATAGGGCAAAAATAAGTTTCTAAACAAATCAATTCATTATTACCTAGAGTTTTAACTTTTTAAACATTAGTTATTGAAAGAAATAAGTTCAGCTTAATATGCAATTAATGAGAAATTTTTCTCACTAGAAAAGTTAAATGGTTCCTAAATTTTGGCCCGATGTGTAAAGTGATCCCTTAATTTTTATCTTATCCAATGTGATCTATGAATTTTAGCCAAATTTGCAATGTGGTTCAGAGAATTTTTGGTACATGTTTAATTTAGTCTTTGAACTATATGAAAATATTTGATGTTGCATTTCCATTAATTCAAAATGATTGAGATTATTAAGTATTTTCAAATAGTTCGGGGACTAAATTGAACGTGTACCCATAATCCAAGGATCGCATTGAACAAATTAAATTTCAATGACCACTTTGCACAATAGGTCAAAGTTCAGGGAACATTCATGTCATTTTCCCAAAAAGTATTCTCCCTGCTCTTAACTATTGAGTTTGATTATTTCATTGTAGACCTAGGAGATCATACTAAATTAAAGGGTGTAGTTTTTTGTGCGCGTGCACACACTCACATGTATCACAGACCTCTATAGGGTTCGGGCATAATTGAAGGTGGATGTCAAAGAACGAACCAAAGAATATAAACAAGTTTCTTTGTTTCTAGTTAAGCATATAAAAGGTACTCTTTTTTTTTTTTTAACTTTTAGGCTAAATATAAGTTATTATTCTAATTTCGAAAAGTTATGAGAATAGATGTGAATCTACACGTCAATATCTATATATTGTGAAAGTCTAATGTAATTAATTAGAAAAAGTTCAAGTCTGTGCACCATTGGGTTTAGGGTTTGCTTGTTTGAACTTAAAAAATTAAAGAGTAATCTTTTTACTTTCACACCAAAATCTAAAACGTTATTCAAACTTCGAAAATTTATAGAAACTTTATATGCATATCTAGGGGTAAACATCTGTAAATTGTGAAAGTTTCATGTAAATAGGACTAAAAAAAGTCAAACTACATGCGTCCGAAGATTTAAAATAAATTCATAAGTAAAAATTACCTCAGATACACTTTTAAGTTAAATAAAAGTTAAAAGTTAAAGTTAACATAGACACGTTGGGAAATAAAAAAGAAACTCGATCGCATCAAAGAGAAAATGATGACGAATGGGAATGAAAAGGAAGAAGAAATGTTTAATACATGTTCACATTCACTTTCTTGGGTCGCACCTAATTTAGGTTGTGAAGCTCAGTCTCTCCAGGTCTCTAAGAAATGTTTGTTAGTCTTGCAGCCAATCTAAGTTGGGCTCTTCTTCAAACACTACTATCTGCAAGCTATTGAGACTTTCCCTGAGAGGCCACCATGTGATAGCTTTTTCTTGGTCACAAATCACCTTCCTTAAGCTTGTTAGCTTCGTTATGGACGGTGGCAACACAAACAACTTCATACATCCTCTCATGTTTATCCTCGTGAGACTAACCATTTGGCCAATTTGATCTGGCAAGGTGCTCAGGCTCAAGCAATCAGATATATCAAGAAATCTCAAGTTTTGAAGGCTTCCAATCGAGTTCGATAATTGCGACAAGTTCGTGCAAGAATTAAGTCTGACCACTTCGAGGGACACCAACTGCCCAATTTGTTGAGGAAGAGTAGAGAAATTATGGCAGTTTGTGATGCTAAGCTTCCTTAAAGGCTTTATCTGATAGATACCATCTGGTAATGTCACAAAATTGTTGCAATACTCAATGTCAAGCTCCAATAAGTTTGGCATTGCATCAGAGATTTTGGCATCATTCAACGTTGAAACCTGATTGAATTCACACATGCAAAAGGATATCTTTTGCAAACTGTGTAATTGTAGGTTTCCCATGCTTGGTAAATGAACTATGATGCGTTCAAGCCTAATCCTCCTTAAATTGGATCCAATTATGTGTAAATTGCCCAGCTTGGCTGAAAAGAAGCTATAGTTTGTTACTATCAAGGCCTTGAGCTTATCTGCCTTCTCGATGAATTCAGGCAAAGCATAAGTTTTGGTTTGCATGTTGGTCGCGAAGTTTAAGACAAGGGCCTCAGCTTCAGGCAATTCAAGATTTGGCCAGGGTGTTGAGAATGTTCCATCTGCATTGTGTGTAGAAGGAAGACCAACCAGTTGAATTTTTCCCTACAGGTAATTGAGAGAGAGAGAGAGAGAAAGACAGACCAAGTTCCTAACCTGTGGAGATGGACACTAGACGAGCACCGAGAGGCTGCTGCTTTTGCCTGCTCCACCAGTCTGGAAAACTATTTTCAGTTAACTCTAGAATAAGTCTCTCTCTCTTTTCTACTTCCCCCTGGTTGCACTCCATGATAGCCAGCTCTCTGAGCAGACCATACTGCATAGCATAGTGGCTGCTGTAAGATTTATCATCATCGTCACTTGAATTTCTCCTGTATGTATGCAATCAAATACTTTGATATAAGCATTTGTGCTAGAGTATCTTGGGTCAAAATATAGTGCCAGGCATTTGATGATTCCAACTTAATAGCAAAAGAAGACATATAATCTTTCTCACTTTTGATGAATTACGTCTGGAAGTTAGAAATGTTCTTCACCGGTCTTTGTATATATCATTTGACCTTTCCAATGCAGATCACTCTATAGCTGAAGGTCAGGTGCAGTAACTGTGATGTGGGTTCAAAACATCTAGAATGCCCAATTTTGGGGAAACAGGATAGTTTGTAGCGCACCAGAAAAACTAGACTTCAGGATTTAGTCATGGTTCATCAAAAACAAAGAAAAAAACACAAGTTACCCTCTCAATCTCAGTGCAAAGATCTCATCATGCCTTTGTCCATTTTACACATGCACTAGTCGCCCACCAGGAAAAACTAATAAGATGCCAATTAGAATCGGAAAGGTACTTTCAGAGCAGTAGAAAAATAGAGAAGTTGGAATAAGAGAACAAAATGAACTTCAGAGCCATACCTAGTGACTACGAGATCAGCTAGATTCCTATAAACGAGGTCATGGAGGTCCGCAATGGCGTGCACACCATCAAAATCTAGCTTATACAATTCCACCCACATATCAGTTAGGGCGGCGGCGGGGATCTTGCAATCCTCTGGAAACGAGCTGAGGTCCATGAAACGTTCCATGATTGAAGGGTCACCATCCAAGTTGTCCAAGTGCTTTTTGAGGCAATTTAGAATGTCAATGTCTGTGTTCAAACGGGAATGACCCTCAGACCATGCATTAAGCTTTTCTGTCCAGAATGAACGATCCTTTCCTTGGAGAGACTTGGCAATGACTGTAAGAGCCCATGGCAATCCCTTACAGGATTTCACTATCTGCCACAAGGGAAAAAAAGGAAACTAATATTGGATTTTGATAGGCATCATGATTAGTACAAAACAAGGCCTCTCTTTGATAAAAGAGAGACGAAAGTAAGGATAGGCTGGTTGATTATATTAAACATCTTCATTGAAGGAAAAAAAAAAATATGAAATGAGAGTTTCGGAGACCATAAGAAGTCCTATAATGGATACACGCAAGAGAGAGTATACCTGATCCAAAAGCTTTTCATCTGGTGGATCCATGCTGCTATCATCAACAGTAACAGTTCGACGTAAAAGTTCCAGGGCATCGCCATGAGTCAGTGGGTTCAGGTGATGTACAGGACGATAATCAGGAAACTCGTATCTTGAGGTCACCACAATCTTGTAGTCTTTTATCTTACTGAATTTGAATTTGTCAAGGAAAGATTGTGATTCGGTCCACACATTGTCAAGCACAAGCAACACAGGATTTTGTCCTATTTTCTGGAGGAGTAGCTGTAGGTATTGAACTGCATCATCTTCTGTTTCAATCACGGGTACCGCAAAACCGTTATGTTGAATCATTTTCTGGACAATGTCTCTCAGGTTGGGCTTCTTCACAGGGACGAACATAATGTTTCTGAATTTACCTATATGCAAACCACAGTTATTCTGACTCCCATCGGTTGCAAAGAGTGAACATTTGCCACGGCACTTTTAGTTTATTTTATTTGGTGGGATGAGAAACAGAGCTATAGATAGCAGAAATAATAAGTCCGAAGAAGGGGAGCTGATTAAGAAAAGCGCTCAGCAATCAAACAGAGGCAAGTTTTGCATATCTAAAATCTTGGGAAAAATCTGTGAGATTGGACATTATACCAAAACCGAAATGAAACAATGAGAAAAAATATTATTTTAGTTGATGAAACATCCATCTGCATAAAGCCCAAGTAATTCTTTGTGCAAACAGTCACAACTATCGAGAGATTGTATTGCTTGACAGAGAGAACAGGCAATGGGATTCAATCATTCAAATATGTGCAAAAGTAGAACATTGTCGCTCCAATACACATAACTGGATTGCCAAAAGGCAATTTGAGGTGACCAATTGGAAAGGATCAATCAATAAATTCATCCCTACTTTAGTTAGTTCTGAATCAATCAAAACACTAATTACACATACCTTCAATGTCCACGTCATGACACAATTTCTTAACTAGAATGGTCTTCCCACATCCGGGTGGTGCAGTCACAAGAATCACAGATACTCCCTCCTCGAGCAACTGCTCCTTGATCGTCCTAAAGGATTCCTCCACTTTCGACCCGGCAATGAAATCCGGTGCCTCAGGGGCTGCGAGGTTGCCCCAAGCCCCAAGCCCACTCTGGAGAGAACTGCCACACGCTGTCAACTCCTTGACTTCTCTTATCTCCCACAATATCTCCCCGTTATTTCTCGCATCCAGCAGCTGAATGTAAATCTGGAACTCCCTTAGGACTTTTGCGTCAAACTCGGTCAGCTTGTTCGAATGCATATACTTCTTGCACAAGTTGAGGGGATGGATCCTCAAGCACTTATTGACTAGTCCTTTGCCCTCATCCATTAAGTCCTTGATCGCCCCCAACTCTTTCGGACGGTATAGTCGTTTGTTGTACTCGTGGATTTCAGCGATGATTGGATCTATTTTGCTCAAGGTGGATTTGATCTTCTTAACCTGCGGACCAAACGCGGCACCGGTTCTCGCTACGTCCTTAACGAGCGAGAACAGCTCGCTGAATGCAGTTCTCAGAGCAGCCTCTGCGAAATCAACTGGCATTACTGGTTCTTTCTTCATTCACAGACCAAGATTTGCAGAAGACGCTTTCCTCTGTTTTGTTTTTCCGGGTTTTTCAGAGGCAAGAAGGAAGAGTAGCTTCTTGGTTTTTGAAGCAACAATGGAGAATGAGATGATCAAAAAGGCGAGAGATTCTTGAGTCACCAACGATGCTTCGAATAACTGAAACCCACGTCCCAAGATTCTCCCTCTTCCTGTCGGTCACCAAGGATGCTTCGAACAACTGAAACCCACGTCCCAAGATTTGTAGATGACGCTTTCCCTGTTTTGTTTTTCCGGGTTTTTCACAGAGGCAAGAAGGAAGAGGAGCTTCTTTATCTTTGAAGCTGTTAAATTAATATTTTAGATTTGAATTTGGATAATGATATGTTAAATCGAATTTATTATTAAAGATTTTCTAATTAGATTTTAAATTGGACGAAGGAATCCTTATTTTCTTGGACTCCTTAAAGTAAGGAGAAAATAATTAAAAAAGGGAATTTTTGCTTTTAGAGTGAAGCTGCGGAGCTCCCCGCACGTAGAGAAGGAAAAAAAAAAGGTAAAAGGAAAGATGTCCTGCACTCGAAGAATCCGAAGTGGTGGGGCCCAAGGTCAAACTTTTGACCTTGGGCACAGACATACAAACAAAAAGGCGCAAGTTTTTTTTCTTCTTTGGGACTGCTGTACGTACGAGCCGCGAGAAGCTGCTGCGCCCGTACGAGAAAGAGAAGCCGCTCCAAGCCTTTGAAGAGAAGCGAAGCCATATGTACGTAGAGAAAAGAAAAGACGTTAGAGTTCTTGTATTTCGGCGTATGTAAAGCGTTTCTATTTTGAGCAAGGTAATTTTATATCATAAATTTATATTCAAGTGAGTTGTTTATTTATAAACAATTTAGTTTTGAAGTTAAATTTAACTGTGGGAACGCTTGAGCGTGTGAGTGATTGTAAATTCTGATTCTCCGATTATAGTGGATTATTTGCTGCTAGCTCTCTCCGTGGATGTAAGTACTAATATTCGAACCGAATCATATAAATTTATAGTGTCCTTATTATTTCACGTTTATTTTTCAAGTGATTTCGTGTTGATGTAAATTGTAAAATTATGTCGTTTATGCATATTATATTCCAACAGAAGCAACAACGGAGAATGAGATGAACTCAAAGGTGAGAGATTCTTAGGAAGAGTGACCATTGGAGGCCTCGCTCTAGTACTCCTTTAATTTATGATTTAGGCTGTGAAGAACATTGGTTAGAGTGCTTGTTAAGACAAAGCTATGGGCATGTATTTTGTTCGAAATCAATCTCCGCGAGTTTCCCAAGCTGATTTCGTCCAATGTGTTTTTTTTTTTTTTGTCGGTCTTACTTTATTCCTATCCTAACTCTCGCTCTCAAACTTTTGCACTACTTTCTTGCAGAACGTGGAAATCGAAACCCACACCTGAAATTAATTCGTCCCCACTCCAACCCCTGAGAAGGTGGGGATTTAAACCCCCCACCTCCTCCTTCCATATTGAATAAGCGTGTTTGGATAAGCGTGAATGAGCCATGCTTTTTCATTTTCCAATCATGAATGGATCATTTCATTTTTATTAAAGTCTGTATCTTGGACCTTCTGACATAATATCCATCGAGATCCACCGAGATTCTACTCCAATTTATTTCACACGTGCAACTCTACATCTGTCGCATTCCACCTGTTGCCCCTAATTTCATGCGTGTTTCTAATTTAGATTACACATTAGAAGAGTGTTAAGGTATCTTAAATAGCTTACTTATTGGATTATAAGCTTTTCATATACATGTGGTCTCCCTCCATGCGAATATCTTGGCAATGACCACTACTCCAACAGTATCTCAATCAAATTTTTGTTTTTTGGGCGAACGATCAACTATACAAGACAAAGGGTTTTAGACATTGGATGATCGTTTTGATTGTTTGGTTGTTATCCTTCTCAAATGAAATGTGCCCTCAATCTTCTTTCTCATGGCAGACTTATTGATATTAAGATTGTTAAAGCCGCGAATGATAATTATTCTATATCTCTATTTTTCTTTTTCTTTTTCTTTTTTATTCTCGAAAACGGGTTTGGGCAATCCATTTGGTAGCGTAATTTCAATTTGCAATTTCAGGAACAAATTTTAGTTTAGAAATAAGTTTGAAACAAAAATGAAAAGTAAAAATTTTCTATTTTTCCATTTTTGAAACAAAAATGAGAAATAAAAGCTCTTCTCACTATTCGCATTCAGTATTACCCACTTACCGCACACCAACTGTTGGCCCCCGCCACCTGCCACCCACCGTCCGCCTACTAGCCTCCCAAGAGGGGGAAATTCTATGGATTTATCAAACAAATATATGTTCCAAGAACATAAAATATATTTTTATTATATATATGGGAATAGAAATATAGAAATCTATTTTTGGCCACAAATTGATTTCTAGAACAAAATGATTATTATAAATGCCCTAAAATTCCTAGTGAGATTATTACCAAATTTTATGACAATGATGAGATTTCTCTTCCAAATCCTACACTCGATTGACAACTGGTTGACAATTTCATATATATTGTTATTATTTGTCCTGACATTGCTTATGTCATTCCCATTGTCATTCAATTCATGATTGCGCCATATACAACTCACTTTGTTGCAATTATTAGGATTCACCACTACGAGATGGGTGCCTTATTTCATGGCCTTCAATTTTCCTCCTCATTTTACCGATGTGTTGCAAGCATATTTTGATATTGATTGGGTTGATGACCCTTTTGATTGTCGTTCCACTATAGGCTACTACTTCTCTCTAGATAAGTCACTAATTTCATGGCGTAGCAAGAAATAGATTGTAATCACTCAATCTAATGTAGAAGCATCGTGTTCTTAGTAATATGCCATCGAAATTACTGTGTCTGTGATAATTATTAGATGGCGTGGGAGTCCATCTCAATGGTGAGATAGTCATTTGCTACAACGATCAAAGTGTTTTCCAAATAGGAGAATAATGATGCATTCCATGACCAAACAAAGCACGTTAAAATAAATTGTCATTTCATATAATATCATGTACTTCGTGAACGCTTTCACTCATTGGATGATTGGAATATTGAAGTCTTCATGAAAGTACATCCACCCATTTTATCTGTTTTTTTGGTGACCTTTCCTCTAAGCTCTAGGTGACTTTTTCTACATCACTTGAGATTAAGGGATGATAGAGATAATTAGGAGATCCTCCATATTGTCGTTGATTTCCCATATCTTACAAGATTGTGCATTTATCTCCCTTAATTATGCATATCCTTGACTGATCATAATTAATTATAATTAATATTTTAATATAATGTTACATTATAAAGCCTATAAATGCTTCATGTACTCATCATTATGCAATGCATATTCTAACCTTGATATAACAGCCAAACTTTACTCTTGTTTATTTCGGAAGTCCAATCCCCACTCAGCAAATTCCATGTATCCTGACTAATGCAATGCATATTCTAACCTTGATGTAACAACCAAACTTTACTCTTGTTTATTTTGGAAGTCCAATCCCCACTCAGCAAATTCCGTGTATCCTGACTAATCCGACTTACACGAGAAGACATTGTTAATTACTAACTCGGCTTACACGTGATAGGGTGATGGGGGGTGTTAGAGTTCCCCATCTCATTTATCAAGGAAGTTTATATGCTCAAGTTTATATGTTCTTGATGGAGTCAAGGACAAAATTCGGATGTTAACAGAACCAATAGCATGTAAAAAGAAAAATAATGCCATGCATGCTTCTTTATGTCGACTTGGTCATAGATCTCATAGAATGGGCATTTTTAGCATGATAACTCCCCCTGAACATATGCAAGGATAGAAACAATCGAGCCAAACGCACCCTACTCATTTATGTATAATTGATGGCTACAAATCAAATAGCAGTTAGCAAACATGCTTCGAGACATGCGGATGAGACGCTCAGAAAAGCTAAAATAGGCCGTAAGAGCTCCTCCGCCCAAGACCTCGAACATGAGTTTGCCTAGGACTTTTCAAACTTCAGAGCATGGGGCCCCAAAAGAGACAAAAGGGAAAACAAAGCGGGGATTGAACCCGACGTGAATCGAACACGCAACCTTCTGATCTGGAGTCAGACGCGCTACCATTGCGCCACGGATCCACTTGGTTAGAAGTTATCACCATTTATCATATTTCATACTAAATATAAGTGAATCTGCGACCACCGCGTACGAGCTGATCTAATTTACAGCACGATTTTCATGCCAAATCCAAACGCCCTTAACATGATCCTGCAACACATTCGATTCAACGAGGCATGATCGGAATCTGCTTGGCTAGAAAAAGCATGCCCATTTTCTTTTTTCTTAATGCTAGCTGTGCTCTACTCGGTCTTCTTCTCTTCCGTCTCCTCTTTCCCGTGAAACTTGCTCTTGATTTTCCCGATGACCTTCTCGTCCGCCCTTTCGTAGAAGCTCCTCGACCGTGCCTTCACCTTCTCTCCGAGCTGCGCTACTTTATCCTCGTGCCTCACGTACAGAGCAGGTACCGTCATGCCCAAAACTACAGCTGCAAGCGAAGAAAAATAGAAAGGGATGCTTCGTTACGGGTCACGGTTTTGGGCATTGGAACGGAACCAGAAAGATGACGGCCGACGTGGTTTACCTAAGTAGACGAGAGTCAGCAAGTCGAAGTAGCCTCCAATCTTGCTAAGCACCCACAGGCCGGCGACCACACCAGCAAACGTGAACCAGTCCCTCTCGGCACCCACCCTGAACATCCATCTGATGCCTTCTTCGGCCCACGCTCGGGCCGCGTTCGCCGTCTCCATTGCCGTCTGCTCTGAGATCTCCATCCTCGGCAACTCCGGCTCCTCTCTGCAAAGTCACCATAATTGATATAATCCGTAACCCTTTCTTTTACTAAGTGTAATATTCAAATAACAAAGAGGTTGTTATGATGGGTTAAGATTTTTTCTATCAAATCGTAGAATTTGAGCTTTTGAATGATGAGGAAGGAGGTTTTATTAATTACTTCCCGAGAAGCCTCAAGGTGGTGCCCCACAGGAAGAGGGAGGTGACGATGAAGATGGATGCCCAGGAAGCGAGAGTGGCGAAGTTGAACTGATAAACCTCCATGATCACCCATGTCGCTGTTGCCATGACCAGCACCATCAAGCTCCGCTTCTTCCTCCTCCATAGGAACGTGTCCTTCACAACATCTGCAACACATAAGTGGGCATCTCACAGAGAGAGAGAGAGAGAGAGAGAGAGAGAGAGAGAGAGAGAGGTTGTCAATTAGATTACAGAAAACGTAACCTGAGGTGGACGGGCTTGGAGCTGGTGAATATGCAGGAGTATCAGACATCGGAGAATAAAACTGCTGGAAAAGCTCGAGGCTCAAGAAGAAGATGTTCTCCCGGTTCGACGATATGGATGTGCGTTTTGCGATCTCTTTGGGATTTGAAGAGTTCGGAGAGTGATGAGGATAATAGATGGGTTGGATCGAGGGTCAACGCGTGTGAGGGGCTTGAAGGAAACGTGGAGTCCATGCATCCCCTCTTCGCAGATAACTCGTCAAGAAGGCACCTGTCGCGTGCGACTTCTGTACAAAGTGACAGTCTTCACTAAGGTTTTGTTTTCCTTATGCGACTCTTCTTATATATTGAAACTCTTTGAATCTCCTAAGTAGCCATATAGGTTCTTTACGACGAAGGTACTTTGTATTGGCATAATCATTTCATGCATTAATCGAGTTTTTGTGGAGTACAGACTGCAGAGATTATTATATTAAACTATTTACTTGAATAAGCTTCTCTAAAAATTATTTACCAAGTTAGACGGGCGCATGTCATTTATATATAAAGTGGTGCTAACATAACTGGTCTCATGGTACGACGGTCAAAGATGTTTCCTTTCTCAAACTCAAGCACTAGAAAGTTTCCAAGGAGGATACAGGTCTCCCCCTCTCTCATCTAAGATGTGTGGCTGAGGATTTACTGTCCATTCTTCAAGCTGACGGTACGGTTAACTAAGTATTTCTCTTTATATGTACGACCGTTTGCAAAGATGATCTATTCATTAATCCAAGAAGAGTTTCACTTCAGTCTCTATATCAAGTCATTAAAAGCTCAGGAAAAGGATAAAGATAAAAAACACTTGCGGAGAACTACGAAGTTGTTTAAAGGCCTATTGTACATCTGCAGTTGACCGTATATGATAGCATCCAATTTTTCCGATTCCGAATATGTAATGTGATATATGTAAATGATATTGAGGTTGAACCCATTAATCAAAAAATTTCCTATAATCAGGAATGAAGAAAACATGGGGCATTGGCAAAAACAAAAAAACAATAAAACTAGTTATGTCCTACGTGGGTGCCACAATTTCATACTCATTTGGTTCCATTGAAAAAAGATTTCATGAGTGGATTCTTATCTCAAGCGATCACATTTCATATTAGTATTTTTATTCAGTTGTTTGGATGACTAAGTTTTTAAGTTCAATAGCTAAGATGTGTTCTCTCTGCTCTTTATCCATTTTCCTTTTTGTCTCTTTTAGGTCTTCTTCCCCATGGCATTTGGTAGAGTATCTCATATATCTTGTTCATGCGGTTTCAATGAGTTACATAATTATGTAGCTTATCTCTATCTATTTGATTAAATTTTACGTTGGACATTCTAACATGGTATCAGAGTCAGGTTTTGTCCCATATTTATTTCATGTATGAGGCCATCCACTTTTCAATTCCATATTTATTTTTTGTTCGATTTACATTCAGTCTCGTATAACCCATTAGCTTAAACGTTCAAGTGAGACTTTCCAACAACATATTATCCTGCCGTGGCAACGCCACGACCATCACCACTACAAGCCCTCACCATGGCGCCTCTATCCACCGATGACACAATTTCTCGCCCACTTAACTCATTTCTCATTTGGAGCCTCTCTCTCTCTCTCTCTCTCTCTCTCTCTCTCTCTCTCTTTCTCTACATGGAGGTTGCGACCTCTGTCAATTCACTTCGATGGAGATAGCACACGCCGCACAACGTCAGATCTATGGTCGAGTTAGCCAAGCGACCTCCCTGGCCAATCCGCTCAAATTTTAGTAAGACATAGTACTATATAAGACAGAATTAACCAGCTGTAATGTGCCAGCATCGACAGCCTCATAGCTCACCAACTCTCTGTTCTACGCAGAATTTTGTCCAAGGCTGGCAATCCTTCTCAGAGAGTTTCCTAGATATTAGAGGCAAACCGAAGTTCATGAACGGGGAGAGATCCAGCCTTGAATCCACTTACTTGGATCATTTCTTCCTACTGAGAAACGGAGACTCCGGATGTATATATTTCAGTTTCCTGGAGATTAAATCTTATTAGAGCCATCTTATAGAAAACCTGGAAGATGTTCAGGACTTCGTGCAAAGATTCAACACTCCATTGCAGCACAATGAATGTTGCAAACCAGGTGGTCGCTAGCTAGTGGCACCTCAAATTTACAACGTGGGGTTGGTGTGTCTCACTGTCGTTGACTTTGGATTGTTGTAGGGGCATAGCCCACATATATGTGATAGTGTGGTAGAGATCACTAAACAATCTCACATCAATTGCACAATGAAGTTCGATTTAATTAGAATGATTGGATTTGATTGTTGTTATTGTAGTTCTTCATTACAGTATTTAAAAGGTGACTGAACCATTATAAGTAAAATCGAAATAATTGAAATTGAAAAATGTTTAAAAATATTTCAGAGTGATATGTAAGTGAAAATTGAGGAATTATGAAAAATGAAAGAGAGCCAATTTATCGAGACCATAAAAATAGAATTTTGGCCCCAATGGCCGATCAGCATAAGGCCCAATGATCGGTGCTTGGGCTGGCTTGGGTCACTGATCCAGTGACTGAATTTGTCTACAGCCCGAAAAGTTCATAAAGATTTGGGCCCAAGTTACCCAAAATGCATGTTGGTTCCATTAAGGCCTATGGGCCAGACCAGGCCCAAGACCTATAAAGGGGGACGGCCCGCCACCAGATGGGCTTAGTTGGGCTTTGGTGTATGTTGTACGTTTTTCTTTTTTCCGGCTTTCATGTTTCATTGTTTCAATGCTTGTGAGCCTTTTGAGGAGGATGCACCGGTACAATTATCCTCAATTCTTTATAAAATGTTCAATTTGAATTGCAACTATTCAATCTTCGCGCGAGTAAACTAGCACGTCACTATAATCTCACAATTGCTCTAAAAACCAAGAAATCTATTCACATGACGTAGTAAATATCGAGATATGAGTTAATAAGAGGTTCGTTCATGACATGACTTAAATTTGTAATCCCATAAAAGAAAGCGTGCTGTCTTTATTATTGTTTCACCTTCCTATTCTACTTTAGTAGTGGCGTAAGTGCGAAGTCGCCCTTTTCCAGAAGGTGCAAATGCTTTTTAACTCCACGAACGCAACTTTCCTAGAACCAACTTGATGAGATAGTTCGGACATTCACTAGCGAAGATCAAGGTCACCGATCACCACCGTGCAGGAAAGGAAAAAAAAAAAACAAACATCCCTCGCTTTGCGATGACGACATTCTACTTTATTCCATTCCGGCTCACCGGACGGCGTCATTCCGCGTAGCCCCCGCCACCGGGTCCAACCTCCATGGCCTCCCCAGCACTCCACGTGAATGGCAATGATTAGGTTTCTCTCTCTCAATCAATCATGGGTCATCGTCGCTCGTTCACGCCCCAAGAAAGTCAACCTGGATGTCCCGAGTTCAAGGCTACGAAATGCACTGGTCCGAAGCAAAAAAAAAAAAAAAAAAACCCACGAAACATAGCAGATCTTTGGCTGTCCAACAGTTGTAGGAAGCCTCGAATGTCAACTTTGTTCTGCATGGAACGCACAGGGGAGGAAGATCCTTCGGGGCTGTACCATGACGATGTTCACGGGATGGTGATATGAGATATTAAATCAACCTCGTATGGCCGATGATGTTGACTTTCCTGGGGATATATGCTTAGTTATTCGAATTATGAATTCTGGAAGTGTTCTTCTTAATTTGCTGCATGTTCCCTTGAGATCCGGTTGCATGAGAGGCCAGGTGGGTCTTTTCCAAATACGATATCCGCCTCAATTAGGTCAAGTTTATGGCTTTAGTATGTTTAGGAAGTAGGCCTTCAAAGCGGGATTAGAGGGGACTTACAAGAAATTATTTCTTTATGACCAGACCGAATTACTTGGTCACCGAAGAGGTGTATATAATAGGAATCAAGTCTGATAGGGGTACGCATATTGGACTGCCCAAACCGGACATGTCGGTCCGGTCTCGCTCTGGGGATGTCAGTCCGGTTCCTTATTCCATTTATGGAACCGTTGACCTTCGATTGAGTTCCTTTGGAGAATCGGACTAAACTGACCAACGGACTGGATGAACTCTTTTTTTTTTTTTATATATAATATATATTATTTCTTAAAAATAGCAATAAATCCGAGAATAACAATAACTATAGTGTTTTATATAATTTTTTTTTGAAAAAATCGGCTAAATGATCAAGTCCATTAAATTGGATCCATTGGTTCAGTCCAATTCCTAGTCCTAAGATCGTCTAGTGCAATCCCCAATCCCAAAGATTGGGAATTGGCCTTCCTAGTCCGGTTCCCGATTCTTATGTGGAACCAAACCAATCTGGGAGCTTATCACACCTAGAACCTAAAACCTTACATTTCATAAAGCACAGAGTCTCACTCGCATTGATGTCTCATCAATGCCTTGTAGACAATAATTAACAAAATGAAGGAGAAACACTTATCCATTCTTGGGAAGCTGCGTTGGTATTTGTTCTCCCTCGCTTCGATGCGGTCGAGAGTTCGAATTCCCGCGGCGCTAGCAATTTAAGTGGGGGCCCTGGCAGTGGGTTGCTGAGCTAGTTTCGGCTGAGGTATAATTGCTGTTGGGCCTCCACCGTGGAGGCCCATGAAACCCCAAATCGACGTAAGCCGACAAGAGCATGCTCTGACGAATTCTGGGTGACCAAATAAAAAACAAAAACACTTTGAAACCTTGAAATACAAACACCAATATGCGAGTTAATTACAGATCAAGCAGTAGAAATAAACAAAATCTTCGGGTTTGGCAATTCATCGGTCCATCAATCACCAAGAAATGCTAACAAAAGATAAAGCATTTATTTAGTTTCGTAAATAATGTCGATGGGACGTGAAGTTGATGAATTTTCTCTCTTTGATATGAATCATCATTGTCCACGAGGATGAAAGAACAACACAAAATTTGCACAATGTTGGTATACATTATATTCTTTGACCATAAAAAATCTTATCCCACCAAAATGTTTTATTGTTCGTGCGTTTCTTCTACTTTATAGATATAACGGGAGGTAAAAAAAAAAACAAAAAAATCTCTCATGGGATTGTCCCGAAAATTATACTTTCAAAAGATCAAATTTTGAGTTAGTCTTCTACTTCAAATTATCTTAAATCTAACCGGATTCCCCTTTCAGATCAGAGGATCAGAAGAATCTGCATCCTACTCGTGGAAGAGAAGGATCCAGAAGAATGATGAATCCCTCAAGCAGAAAAGGGACTAAAAGATGAAATGACAGACGACCGCCCTGGCCCCTGGCCAAAGCAAAACAGTGCAGAAAGAATCCGATGGTGGGTGGTTGAGCAAGAATCAGAGGCTTGATTGACGGGTGGGGTCATCTGGTGCAACAGTAAACGGCGAGGGAAAAAGCCAAGCTCGAAACTTTAATCATGATTGAAAATGATGACAATCCGCGTCCGCCTCCCTTCTCAATATCTTTTTTTTTTTTTGACCTTTTGGACCGACCCAAGTTTTGATTTTTGGTCATTTATATAATTTAATATGATCATGCGTAAGCGCGTCCAGGAAATCATGCGCGGTTCCCACCTCAATCCGTGAGTCACAGACGGAGCAATTTAAGGGTGTCACGCGAACTTTTTGCGCGAAAATTCCCAGTTGGTCAAAAGGTAAAAAGAAAGCAATCATAAATCATCCGGTCCAGTTCTTTTCCCTCTCCTCGTTCTTTATTTAAAGACTCATTACCAAAACAACCGTTTGCAACAAACCGAGCCAGAACCTGACGTCCCGGAGGCCCGAATCCTGGTGCATTGCCATTCTTTCACTGTTCTGGTGTTCATCTTTCTTGCCGCGTCGAGGTTTCTTGTTCATTGTGACAAAATTAATGCGGGAACGACAATGTGGGTCGTCTTTTGCAGGTTAGATAGACATGGCGAGAGTAGGCATGATCGGCTTGATCTTGTGCTGTTTGGCCGTTTTCAGTGCTTCTGCGGTGGTTGCTGATGACCCTTATAGGTTCTACACATGGACCGTGACTTATGGTACAATTGCTCCTCTGGGTGTTTCTCAACAGGTTGGTGGGTGGGATGTTGCTGCATTTTCAGTATGCATTGTCACTTTTTCGGTTCTGTCTAATGAATAATGCTTTGGTTTTGTGCATCTTGTTTTCGATGTGAAGGTCATACTTATAAACGGGCAGTTTCCGGGGCCGAAGCTCGAGGTGGTGACCAATGACAACATAGTCCTCAACCTAATCAATAAGCTCGACCAGCCCTTTCTTTTGACATGGTTAGAACTGAAGTTTACAGTGAAGATATTAACTTTGAGATTTTTGCTGCATAATGCTGCATTAGTTTCTTAACTTGGAAGTCGAGCAAAAAAAAATTTGTCCATTTTTGTTTGCAAATCCCACTCTCACTTCTGTCTTGGAAGTACATTGTTTATTTGCATGGCTAGGTGTTACTGGATTGTGGATTGTGTTCTCAATGCTTCCCCAAGAGATTGTGTTCGACCAAAGAAAAATCAGGCCTAACTGAATTATGGGACATGGCCTGGGAAACATACTAGTTGCTTAGTAGTACAAAGATATTTGACTCTAGAAGGACAAGGACACTGTAGATGTGGACATGCTCTGCTTAATTTGTCATTAACAAACTGAAAGATGTTACTGCAATTTCATCTTTCATAATCAGCACTGTACTGACCGCTAACTTGTAGTTGTTTGCTGTGGTCGGAGTCAGGAATGGGATCAAACAGAGGAAGAACTCGTGGCAGGACGGAGTGCTGGGCACAAACTGTCTGATCCCTCCAAACTCGAACTACACATACAGGTTCCAAGCCAAGGATCAGATCGGGACTTTCACATATTTTCCTTCCACATTGTTGCACAAAGCTGCCGGAGGGTTCGGGGCAATCAACGTCTACGAAAGGCCTCAGATCCCTATTCCTTTCCCAACCCCTGCTGGAGATTTCACTTTACTCGCTGGGGACTGGTACAAGACTGGCCACAAGGTAACAGATATATTCTTGTTTGGTTGCAGAAATGATTCGGTTTATCTCAGATGTGGCACGTAAAAGCACTTGAATTGGTCTTTGTTTTAGTTGTGTTGCTAGATACACCATAACTCAAGTTCTAGTGCTTAGTAAGGTCCCGCTATTTATTGCACATTTGCAAGAAACTTATGCTCAATATTCCTCGAACACATATTGGAAATAGGTGGAAATATGCAATCTAATTGTGTAATTAGTATTCAAATGCAAATATGACATGGACTGCTAGTATCAGCGATCTGCTCCAACAGTGAATGCCATCCTATTGCTAAATGTTTCTAAACATCTCTCCTCTTCATTTCACACCATGTTCAAAAAAATTTTATGCTCTATTTTGCACTACTTATTTTTATGCTTCATGACTATTGCAGACGCTACAGCAGTCTCTCGACTCAGGAAAATCTCTCCCCTTTCCTGATGGTATCCTCATTAACGGCCAAGCTCGTTCAACCTTCAGCGGTGATCAAGGTCACTCATTATCTGAACTTTTGTGCAATTAAAGCCGCTTTCTAATTTTTCAATACTATGGAATGTTTGCTGCATGCTGCTTGCCATGGCTGATCCTCATGAGTGAATCGTTGTGTCCTTCAGGTAAAACATATATGTTCAGAATTTCGAATGTGGGGATGTCAACCTCCTTGAACTTCAGAATTCAGGGCCATATGTTGAAGCTAGTCGAGGTTGAAGGATCTCACACCATCCAGAACATGTATGATTCAATCGATGTTCATGTGGGCCAATCCTTGGCTGTCTTAGTGACCTTAAATCAGCCTCCTAAGGACTACTACATCGTCGCATCCACGCGGTTCACCAAGACGGTTCTCAATGCAACTGCAGTGCTACACTACACCAACTCACTTACCCCAGTTTCCGGGCCACTACCAGCTGGTCCAACTTACCAAAAACATTGGTCCATGAAGCAAGCAAGAACAATCAGGTATGATATTTTCTGTGAAAATTTGGTCTGATCATTATCCTCAAAGCTGACATAGTCTAGGATGTTCTTTCCTTGAAGGTGGAACTTGACAGCAAGTGCAGCGAGGCCGAACCCCCAAGGATCGTACCATTATGGAAAAGTTGCAATCTCAAGGACAATAGTCTTGGCCAACTCGGCACCTTTGATAAATGGCAAACAGCGCTATGCGGTTAATGGTGTCTCCTACATTAATGCCGATACACCCTTAAAGCTCGCTGATTATTTCAATATCGCTGGAGTGTTCAGCACAAATTCCCTCCAAAGCGTTCCTTCAGGCGGCTCTGCAAGTCTTGCCACTTCTGTCATGCCAGCTTCGCTTCACGAATTTATCGAGATTGTTTTCCAAAACAACGAGAACACAGTTCAGTCTTGGCATCTCGATGGTTACGATTTCTGGGTTGTTGGGTAACTCTCAGTCCTTCGTTGAGATTTTTGTCACCTCTTAGCATTTAGCTGGTTGCTAACGCTAGGCATACGGGAATGTACAGCTACGGATACGGGCAGTGGACCTCGGCCAGTCGGAAAATCTACAATCTGGTCGATGCCCCGACGAGGCATACTGCTCAGGTACAGTAAATATACACCTACGATTCATTCCTCTTCCAATAAATTCCATTCAGGATATCTCTATTCTGCGCTGAAAAGATGGACAAACAGCAGTTCCGATTCATAGTATAAGTATGGATAAACCACATTTCAGTGGAGTAGGAAATCAAACGCTCAAATTACCACACACATATAGAAACTGCATATACAGCACATGACCATCGAGCGATAAAAACATGCAATTTACGTGAAAAATGTGTTTAGCCACACTGATGCATCGAGAACTTTGTCAAAAACTCTTACAACAATCAGCGGGGAACCTGAAGACTGCAATTACCAGAACAGAACAGTGCTTCAATCATCGACATTAGCCAAAGTTTCGACGGCGGGACATGAATGAAGAACCTAACGTTTTCCCTTCATCGGCATGCTTGTTCTTAATGCAGGTGTATCCGAGGGCGTGGACGAGCATCCTGGTGTCCTTGGACAACCAAGGGATGTGGAACTTGAGGTCGGCGGCATGGGAAAGGCAGTACCTCGGACAGCAGTTCTACCTGAGGGTTTGGACCCCGGACCACAGCCTCTTCAATGAATACGACATTCCTTCTAATGCTCTGCTTTGCGGCAAAGCCGTGGGACATCATCCTTGAAAATGATTTGGGTATCGCTTTGCAGATTATTCACTCAGTCATAAGAGTTTGGCTGTTTATTAGAATGTGAATGGAATGAATATGATGGATGCTTTTTATACATTAATATATATTTATATTATTTTTGCAAGTAATGTGTTGTGAAAAACAAGTAAGATGAATAGAATGAGAAAATAAACTAGGCAGCGGATTTACGTCACTTAGTCAGTGGGATCTATTCCACGGAATTCTAGTACTGACTAAGCGGTATAACAACATCACAATCACAATCAAGTCCTTCAAATACTTTCAATATTGTGCAGTTTTTAATTACGCCCAATAACTTTGTCGCTCAACAAATTTGGCAAACTAGGAGGTAGCTGCTAGCTAATAATGCGTCAAATCTACACGTGTCCCATCATTTTTGACTTTGGTTGTTTTCAGGATGGGAACCGACACATATACGATATTGTGGCATAGCTCATTGAAGGGGTCCAATGTCAATTGCATGATGAAGTTTGGATTAAATTGGGACGACTGAATTTAGTTATTATTGTTCTTCGTTGCCATGCTTAAAATGGACGACTGAATTTAGTTATTAAGAGTTTTGTAAGTGACGTGTGAGCGTAAATTGATGAATAATAGAATATTAGAGAGAGGGAGTCAATTTGCAGAGGCCGAAAACACAGAATTTTTTGCCCCAATCCTTTGCCGGCATAAGGCCCAATCGTTGACCGTGGGGCTGCATGGACCACTGATCCAATCACTGAATTTTGGATCCGAGGCCCCAAAAGTTCATAAAAATTGGGCCCATGTGACCGAAAATCGGTTGGGTCTAGCCCGGTCCATTAGGAGGTGGGCCAGACCTAGCCCAATGTCCAAAAAGTTGCACGGCCCACCACCCAATGCCAATGGCAAACTCTTCTCGACACCCATAACCGCTAACGTACAGGCATCATTAATGCTTATGAGCCTTTTAAGGAGGATGCGCCCCATTGATTATATGACAAAAGTATTATATGATCATACCCCATCCTTGTAAATTTTACTTGTTTTGATAGATAAGAATGGAGGGGAGAGGCAACTACTGCAACTATTCCCTTTAGACATTACCTATCCAAGATTCTTTATAAAATGTTTTATTTGAGTCAACTATTGAGCCATTATGTAAGTACATGAATGCGTCACAATAATTCTATAACCGTTCGAAAAGTCTCTTCCCATAAAGTAGTCAATATTCAAGGTATAAGTTGATAAAATGTTCATTCATGATATGATTCAAAATTATTATCTTATGAAAGATAGTATGATACTTTTACTGATAATTTATTATGCGGTTATTATAACTTCACTTTTACAATGATGCAAGTGTGAAAGAGGTGTGATGCTCCTCAAATGCAATACTTTTGTACATCCACTAAAGGAGATTAAGGTCGCCCATCACCATGTAAAACATCAATCGCTTAGTGATGATGACATGGAATCTATTTCACCCGATTCCCCATACGATGTCATTCTGTGGATTCCTCACAACTGAGTCCTACCTCCACGATTTCCCTCAACACTCCACGTGGATGGCAATGACTCTCTCTCTCTTTCTCTCTCTCTCTCTCTCTCTCTCTCTCTCTCTCTCAAATCACGCATCATCGCCACTCATTCACAGCCCAAAAAAGTCAAACTTGATCTCTCAAGTTTAAGGCAACGAAATGCATTGGACCGAAGCGAAAAACCCATGGAACATAGCTAATCTTTAACTTTTTAACAGTTGTACGAGGCCTCAAATGTCAACTTTGCTCTGCATAGAACGAGGGTTAGAGTATCTTTGGGGTTGTACCATGGCGAAATTCACGGGATGATGATTCGCGATGTTAAATTAACATCATATGGCCGATGGAGCTGACTTTCCTAGAATACACTCAGTTATTCTAATATTGAATTTGGAAGCGCTCTTTTTTATTTGTTACATGGTCCCTTGAGATCAGGTTGCATGAGGCCAAATGTATCTTCCCCAAATACGGTATTCTCCTCAATCAGGTAGACCTTATCTCTTTTTAGTTTGTTCAAAGCTAGGCCTTCAAATTGGGATTACAAGGAACTTATGAGAAATCATTTCTTAACAACCCGACTGAATTGTTCAGTCACCAAAGAGGTAGAAACTATAGGAATCGAATATAAGACCTTGCATTTCAAGAAGCTTAAAATCTCAAGCGCGTTGCCATCTCATCTACTTCTTGTAGATGGTAACGATGGAGAAAATGAAGGAGGAACACTTTGAAACTTTGAAATACAAACACAAATATTCAAGTTAATTACAATCAAGTGATATAAACCCATGAAATCTTAGGGTGTGGCAATTTATTGATTTATCAATCATAGAGCTATGCTTGTAAAATATAAACATCTATTTAGTTTTGTAAAGGGAAAATTGTTCAAAAAGTCTCGAATTTATTACACAATGTAGTGACCAATTCAGTATTAAACTTTTTAATTGTACAAATCCTAAATCTATTGTAAAGTAGGCAATTTAGTCATAAACTTTTCAATTGTATTAATTTAATCTTAAACCTTTTAATGATTTACCAATGTAGTCATCTGTGATTTATGGCCAAAATAACCTAGAAGGACTATATTGGCAAATTGTTAAGAAGTTTAAGACTAAATTGACAAATTATTAAAAGGTTTAAAACTAAATTATAGTTGAAATGTTTATAACTATATTGACTACTATATAATAGGTTTAGAATAATATTGGCACAATTAAAAAGTTTTAAAACTGAATTGGCTGTCATACAATAGATTTAGAACTTTTTGGATAATTTTCTAATTTCTTAAATAATGTCAATAAGACATGAATATTATAACTTTCTTCATTTCATATAAATCATCATTATCCACGAGGATGAAAGAGCTACACAAAATTAGTATTAAGTTACAGCACGTTATATTCTTTAACCATTAAAAATCTAATTCCTGAGAGTTAAAAACTAATATGTTTTCCTTTTCTTGCGCTTCTTCTACTTTATAAATAAAAAGGGAGGGAGGAAAAAGAGAAATTTCTCTCGTGTGGGATGGTCCCGAAAACTATACTTTAAAAAGATCAAATATTGAATTAATCTTCGGCTTCAAATGTGCCGAAATCTGACTGGAGACCACTTTCAGACCTGAATCAGAAGAATGCGCATAGTAATGGTAGAAGATCCAGAAGAATGATAAATCTCTCTAGCAGAAAAAGGAGTAAAAAAAAAAAAATGAAAAGACAGAGAAACAAATTAGCCAAAGCAAAACAGACAACAAAGAATCCAATTGGTGGGTGGTTAAGCAAGAATAGAGGCCAGATTGATGGGTGAAATCATCGGATGGAACAGTAAACAGTGAGGGAAAAAGCGAAGATTAAAACTTTACTCATGATTGGGTAGAAGAACACCACAAGTCTTATAACTTGCAACGACGGACACTTTTAGGTGCCATAACTTCAAAATCGTCTACACTTAAGTGCCACTTTTTTTTTTTCGAGTGGGACACTTAAGTGCCACCTCCGTGACCTTTGCCGAAATCCTACGTGGCATTATTTTATTATTATTTTTTGCCTACGTGGCTCGGGGAGCTCCAAATCAAGATAAAAATTAAAAAAAAATTTTAAAAAAATTTTAAAAAAGTTAAATTTAAAAATTTTAATTTTAAAAAATTAAAAAAAAGAAAATTTTAAAATTTTTAATTTTTAAAAATTTTAAAAAAAATTTTAAAAAAATTTTAGAAAAATTTAAAAAATTTAAAAAAATTTAAAAAAATATAAAAAAATTTAAAAAAATTTAAAAAAATTTAAAAAAATTTAAAAAAAAATTTAAAAAAATTTAAAAAAATTTAAAAAAATTTAAAATTTAAAACTTTTAAAAAAAAATTAAAAATACAAGAAAATTTTAAAAAATTTTAAAAATTTAAAAAAAAATAAGAAAATTTAAAAAAAATTTTAAAAAAAGAAAATTTTAAAAAATTTAAAAATTTAAAAAAAGGGGGGGGGGGAGGCGGCGGCGGCGGAGGTGGCGGCGGTGAGGAGCCGACGGCGGCGGCAAGGGAGCCACCCCGTTCGGCCTCCCACCCCCCTTTTTTATAATTTTTTTCTAATTTTAATTTTTTTTTAATTTTTCTTAATTTTTAAAAAATTTTAAAATTTTCTTAATTTTAAAAAAATTTAAAATTTTCTTAATTTTAAAAAAATTTAAAATTTTCTTAATTTTTTTAAAATTTTTTAAAATTTTCTTAATTTTTTAAAATTTTTTAAAATTTTTAAAATTTTCTTAATTTTTTTAAAATTTTTTAAAATTTTCTTAATTTTTTAAAATTTTTTAAAATTTTTAAAATTTTCTTAATTTTTTAAATTTTTGAAATTTTCTTAATTTTTTAAATTTTTTAAATTTTCTTAATTTTTTAAATTTTTTAAAATTTTCTTAATTTTTAAAATTTTTAAAATTTTCTTAATTTTTTAAAATTTTTTAAAATTTTCTTAATTTTTAAAATTTTTTAAAATTTTCTTAATTTTTTAAATTTTTTTAAATTTTCTTAATTTTTTAAATTTTTTAAAATTTTCTTAATTTTCTTAATTTTTTAAAATTTTTAAAATTTTCTTAATTTTTTAAAATTTTTAAAATTTTCTTAATTTTTAAAATTTTTTAAAATTTTCTTAATTTTTAAAATTTTTTAAATTTTCTTATTTTTAAAATTTTTTAAAATTTTTTAAAATTTTAAAATTTTCTTAATTTTTACAATTTTCTTAATTTTTTTAAATTTTTTGAATATTTTAAATCTAATTTAATTAATTTATATACTATTATTTACACGTAGACGCGAAACGGCGTCGTTTTTGCATTTTCTCCGCCACGTCAGCGTGCAAAACGACGCCGTTTTGGACCGAGCTCGCCGGAAAGTCGCCACGTCAGCCATTTGGCCGGATTTTCGCCGGAGTGGCACTTAAGTGTCTCATTTTACTCCGATGATGGCACTTAAGTGTACCATTTTAAAGTTATGGCACTTAAGTGTCGTCTTAAAGTTATGGCACTCTGCGGGTGTCCCGCACTCCTCATGATTGAAAATGATGACAATTTGTGTTTGTCTACTTTTTTGGATTAGTTTGTTTAACGAGAAATGTGATTTTTAAAATTATTTCCATAAGGTTATTTTCTGATATTTAGCTGAAACATCAAAATAATTAAAAAAAAAAATTGTCATTTAGTATGGAAAATTTGATTTGATTTTCCCAAAAAAATTATCAAAATATTCAATTTTTTTTAGTTTTTTTTTTTTAAATTTTCTTTTCTTTCTTTTTTAGCGGATTGCTAAACACAACAACTAGCCATAGGTGAGGGACGAGCTTCCCCGAGGCTACTGAGGCTCAAGCTCACCAAAGGTCAGCGAGGCTTAGGCCTTGCCATATCGTCGAGCAAAGCCTTGCCAACTTTGGGCGAGGCTCCACCTCATCAAATCGATAAGGTTGAGCCTCTCCACAAACCAATGAGACTTGGGCTCGTTAGATTTTTACGAGCTCATGCCTCTCTGGTCTCGAGTGAGCTCATCTCTCACTTGTGGCTGGCAACCAATCAAAGAAGAAGGAAAAAGTTTAAAATAAGAAAGAAAATAAAAGAAATAATAATTCAAATTCAAAATTTAAAACTAAATATAAAAATAATCAAAAGGAAGATGAGGGAAAATGATTTTCTCTTTTTCATTTTTCTCACTTTTGAAGGTGTTTTTCTTATTGATGGAAAATATTTTTCTTAATTAATTAATTTTTTTGTGAATGAAATGCTAAAAAATTTGGAAAATTATTTTTTGAAAGTTGTTTTTCATGAAACAATATGAGTCTCAATAGCATTCCTTTTTCCCTCACTTTATAAGATGATGTTTTCTAATTTAGCACGAGAAAGGTAGCCACTTCAGTTCATCTATATCCAAAGAGAGTTTAAATAACGGCATAAAAATTTCCTAAAGATTTCCCCTTGGACCTTTTTTTTAATTCATTTCAGTAATGTAAACGAGGGATAAAGAAGAGAACTAAGACTGAACCATGCAATAATGAGAAGTGTGAAGTTCATTGTTGGAGTCTTGATGCCCCACCAAAAACGACTTAAGTAGTGGCTATAAATTGTTACATAAAGACATAAAAAGCCAAAAACAACAAGATGCGCCTATCATCTTTTAAATGAGAAATTAAGAAGATTATGCCTTTTAATTGCGTAATTAGTGTCAACTTGCTCGGTGACTTTGGGGGCAAGATTGAGAGAATTTTCCTGATCTGGCTGTGCTGTGTCATTTGCAAGTTAAGATGTAAGGCGACATTCAAGGACACATGATTGCTAGGACAAAAGGACATTGCAGCTTGAGGACCATATTTGCGCAATAGTGTGAAAACAAAATAAAGCCTTAGATGGAGAATGATCTTCGTCATGCGTGACTCTAGGAAGCTTCCTATGTAAAAACAAAATAAAGCCGGTCCAGTTCTCTCGTACATGGAAATTAAATTGATGCTGAACTAACTGAATAAAAGGAAATCTCAAGTTGTCCATGGATGCTGTATACTTTAAAGCGAAAATGTGTGTGTGTGTGTGAGAGAGAGAGAGAGAGCTTCATAGGCTCCGTCAGAAGAAGAGAATGTCAAATGAATTCCAGTTCAAAACCAGGACGAGTTCATAGTCAGACGAGCAAATGGTACACCCTCGGAATGCAACGTGAGCTTTCACATGCCGTCAATTAATTCTCACATGCTTATTTAAAGAAACTTGGGCATTTCCGATGAGATCTGTCCTAGGGATCGATACCATCGTGGCTTAGAAAATAAGTTGATTTGCTTGCTCATCAATAAAGGCTATTGTTCCACTCCATTAGCTTTTCAGCTGCATGATTGACTAGATCCACCGGCCCTTGAACATCTTCCATCACATCTTTTTATATGTTATTTCATTAGCTTCCGAAGTAGGGGGCGGAAGGCCCGCGGAAGTTCTCTGGGAAATTCGTAAAATCTTCACATGGCTGGATTTATGAAGATGACACTCGTGTCCGGAGATATTCGTGTCCATTTATTAAGTACAGTCTAAGATCTTGACAAAGAGTCGACCTAGTAATAAGCCAATACTTCGTCCAAGGAGATCAGCAAGATAGAACTCAAGTTTGAATCCACTAAATATCAAGTTGGATTTCCATTCACTTAAAACTTAAAGTCAATAAATTACGAGTCAATTAAGATGTCTTAACCGCTTCTCAATACAACACTTCCCTAATGTGAAATTTCTTTCTCTCAACACCTTCACATGTGTACTTGGACAAAAGAATACTTTAGATTGGGGAGGATAGTAAACTCAAAAAGACTACAAAAGCAGATAAAACACACAAGGTAAATCATGGATTGCACAATCATTTCAAGTGACCAATTTATGATATCTACTTGACTTTTTTCCTATCATCACTCTCAAAATGATATGCATTTCTAGCTAGTAAAAAAATACTAGTAAAAAAATACGGCATATACATAGCAAAAGTCTAAATACCGTCTTCACAAAGATCGCCAAGTGAGAGTTTAAATTCAAGCCCATATTCAATCAAACCTATCTTTACTCAAAACTTAAGTTAATGAGTCATGTGTCAATTATGATATATTAATTGCTCAATATCATATTAGTTCTCCTATGTGGAACTTATTCTAGCTTAACTCACTTATGTATTTTAACAATATACACTTCAAAATATGGAAAATCTCGACTTTTAAAGTTGTTCTTGTTGCGTGAAGCATAGCCAAATTGATTTGTCTTATTATTACCTCTAAACAAGTCTATTATTAGTGGATTATTGCATCGGTTGGCACGTAATAGTTGAATAACCATAATTGCATAAAAACCCTGACAATCTCTCTCTCTCTCTCTCTCTCTCTCCCCCTTTCCATGTGGCGGGTGGTTGAGACAACAATGGACGACAAAGGCAAGATAGTGATGAGCGACAAAACGAGGAAGGGGGAGAGGTAAAGAGAGATTAAGGGTTTTTTCATTTGAAAGAAAATTGTTTCCAGCTATTTAGAAGATGGAAAATTAATCAATTCACAGAGAACATTTTTTATTGACTAATAATGAGTTTAGATTGGGAGAAAATAATTTCCTACCCGGCAAGAAGAAACAAGCTTCTATAAATTACAAAATAAATGAAAATTAATCATTTTTCTTAAAAATTATTATTATGAAAATTGTTTTTTAATCATAAATTTTTTAATAAAAAACATATTCTTAAAAATATGTATTTTTTCTAAATAAGGAGTACATGGAAGTGCATCGTCACCCGAGGCCAGCTTGGATGTGGGCTGCGGGAGGCTCCATCTCCAACCCTCCTCCTTTTCGAGTGTTTGTCGGTATGACACTGAACTGGGCAACCGTATGCTTCCAACTGTCATTAGATGCTGGGAAAACGTACATTGTACCTTCTAAACTTTTTTATTTTTCATTTTGCAATTGGGGCAAAAATAATGTCTGATCAATTCATTTCTAAACCCTAAAAATTACATCATTGAATCCAAATCATGCCAAATAAGGAATGCCACATTGATTCCTAAACCCTAATAACAATAGAGCATGTAATTGCAAATTATATATTACTAAGTGTCTTGCTCCATTTCGGTAAGCAATATGGAAAATAACCAAGAGAGGAATCTGACCATCTCAAGGACATTATGCACAAGGGAAATTCAAAGCTGCAACCCCTAGTAGACGAAAGGATGATTGAAACCAAATACAGAATTCAAAGGGAGTCTTGGAAAGGTCTTGATTGTTACAATGGCTATTTTATCCGCATTCGAACAATCATTTTGAGTAAGGTTTAAATGGAGTGAATCGGTTTAAATGGAGTGCATCATATGGAAGACAAAGAAGTAGCATACACCTTGCAATCCAATGTTAGAGCTTTCTTGCACCAGCTTCATTACTGAAATTGGGCTGCCACAACTTTAGTAAGGTGCTTGACTGGTACCTTGTAGCTATAGCAACTCTACAGCTGCAAATAGTATAGAACAACTTTTAAAGAAATTGCCTCACCCAGCTTTCAAACTCTACAGATTTAAATTATGTATCACCAAAGATACTAGTCACGGCTTTTCTAATTCAACCACAGTTATGCGATAAGGGTTCAAATTGTGCTGCCTTCATTATTACTTCTAATATAAAAAATAACACTTGGAAGTGGTAAAAATTGTTAATAACTAATTTATTCCTTCCCTCTTGGTTGTCCCTATTCTCAGAACTTTCAAGATCAAAATCCCATCGCATATATATATACACACACACAAAGTCAAGAGGCGAATAAGGAAACACAAATATGTGTTGAAAAAACAATTTGCAAAATCTACAGGCAGTAGCAAATAAATATTTCTAGAGCCATTGAACGATTTCTTCCGAAGCAAAAAAGAAAAATAAAAGCATACCAAGTCACAATTATATATTTTTGTAAGAAAATTGGGACATGACACTATAGATCCTAGAATTTTTATTCATTATTCAATGTAGTCTTTATAATTCTTTCTCATTGTGGTCTCTATACTTTCCAAAATCGATTTATCTCGTCATTCTCTTAACTTCAGCGCCAGAGGACGTTCTTTTTTACTGACGTCATTTGAAAAGTCAGTAGTAAAGAGCCCAAATAATGATGTGCACCGCCATGCCATCTCTTTTTCCAAGTTAAAGAAAAAAAATGCTTTTTTTTCCTTATTAACTATTTCTTGTTTCTTTTGTCTCCATTCGTCCTCGTCCTCCCCCTCAATGGTTTCCCTCCTCCACCGTCCTCATTACTGTGCTCGATATAGAGGGTAGGAGTGAGTAAAAGGAACCACCCAAACTTATGATAATCTCCTGCCCGAGATTGATGAAAACCTATAGCGATCAACCAATAGTCCTAACGAGATCAGCAAGTTATTCTCTTCTTGCAAGTTTTCTGGTGATTCTCTCCTATCCAGGTGATGTCTCAATTTCCTTCCACCGTGGCGCTGATGATAAGCAGCTCGTCCAACACCCCCATAACCCTGGGTCCAGGACTAGGTAGGCCAGTTCTCAATTCCAGAAATAGGGAATCGGCCTTTTTGGTTTAGTTTTCAGTTCCAAAGTAAGAACTGACCCACTTTAAAACTAATTACCCCTTATAGAGAGTCCAAGTATCACCATTACCTCAGCTCCTTCCATCACCCCTATCTCTCCCATCCACCAGGCACCCATTACCTCTGGATTCTAAGGTGCCACAACCTTATATTTGAGGCATCAATTATCGTCTCACATTATTTGTCAAAAGATTCTATATGTTCTTTATATTCATGTGATTTCCCTCCATCTAATAAATTAAGTATTTGAGTTGGACTTTTTAATAAACAAGTTTTTTAAGTGTTAGCAAATGGAAAAATAAGATAATTTGAAAGCATTTGGAGGGTTCGATCGGATGCATGAGCTGCCAACTTGGATACTTCACGGTCATTTTATGGCGCCAGTTAGCACATCAAAAGTCCTCGGCGACCTATTTAACGAAAGAATGAGACTGAGACTAAGTTGAAGAACGAGAAAAAGTCTACGGAGGTATGGTGTCATTGACCCACAAAATTCTCTAAGCTCCAAGCTTTAACCTGAGAATTCGAATATGATTATTGTAGAGTGAAAATTGTACCCGCCGATGAAATGTGTTCTCTGCGATTCATGCAAAAGGCTGGTGGACTAACAAAAGGAGATAGCTCGATCGTAGCCTAGTAGGAAGGCTGACAATGTTCACTGTCATAAAGTTGATTAACTTCTAAATAATGGATGTACCAAAGAGGTAGGGAAGAAGAAGCTTCCTTTTTGGTCGATAACTCGGTAATTACATCTTTGGTTTGTCTTCGTCCTACTCGTATAGTAACCAAGGTGAAGTGGCAAACAAGGTAGTATGTGGTTCCAACTCATGTAGCTTTCTTGAATCAACAAGGAATTAATAATCAGATAAGCACGAGTATTAAAATATTAGACGAATACGTGGTTAAATTTCAACCCAGACACACATTGACACAAAAACCACATTGTTTCGAGGAGATAATGCGTAGAATATCATATTGTGTAAATTCGATTTCCCACAAATCTGTAAGTGCCAATAGTCTTAGTAACGACGTCATGATTTTTACCTCGCATTTTACCTTATGAATAAAGTTACTACGGAAGTACTTAAGGTCCATCCTTTCATGGAAAAGATTTTCCAAGAAAAAATTTTCCTCATTTTTTGGCTTTTGGTTAGCTTAGAAAAACGAGTTGATGGAAAAAGTTTTCCCACTAAAGCTTAAATTCAGGAAAATGATTTTCTTTTTGAAAAAACCGGAAAATATTTTCTAAAATATGAGTAGGTATTGGCGCTGTCTATGCTTAGGCATAGAAACCCTAAAGTTGATTCTCGAGTCTCGACATTGAGGATTAAGTCTCCCGCAACTAGGCCTAGGTCCATTGAGGCCAAGCTTGGGACTCTGGTGCTCAAGCTTAGGTTGGTGCTCGAGGACAAGCCTAAACCCCTAATGCCCATTCCCCATGCTTCGACACTCAAACTTGAGTTTGTCAAGGCCGTCTCAAGTCCCCGATGCTTAATCTCTGGTTCCAACCCTTAGGCTTGGGTCTGCAAAGGCCATGTGCAGGTTCTTGGTGCTTGGGCTTAGGTCCTTGTATAATGAAGTGTTTGTTCTTATGAAAATATTTTTATTAAAAAATTCAATTTATAACTTTTTTATTTTTAAAAGTTTGAAAATTTTCTATTATTTTTTCTTTTTTCTTTTCTTCCTTCCTTTTTCTTTTTGCTTCTTCCTCGGCTTCTTACTAGACTAGCAATGGCCAGCAAGCTCCTACCCTTTGTGGGTAAGGCTTGAACTCGCGGCCGTGCGGCTAGAGGCTCAAGCCTCACCAGATCAAGTGAGATCATGGCCTATTGCAAACTCGAGCCTTGCCAACCTTGGGGGAGACTTGAGCTTGCCTATGGCCGATCCCCACCTCTATCACTATGGATAGGGACCGGCCAAGGAAAGAGAAAAAAGAAAAGAAAAGAAAAGAAAAGATAATTAAAAATGCGATTTTTTTTTATAATTATCCCATTATAATTTTCTTATCGAACGACAGAAACTTTCCAAGTCTTTTTCAAGTTTCAGCCAAAATTACCAGAAAATATTTTTCGAAGAATGGTGTATTTTCTGCAAAACAAATGGACCATAAATATTCTACTAGTGAAGCATGCGTCTTAAAAAATCTAGGGGCGTCAGGGAAAAGAACCGACTTTTTGGAGACCCCGTAAAACACCTTGTACATTTGGTTTATACAAGTGACTTTTATAATAGTTCTCACACAATTGATGAAATTTGAACATGCGACATCCACTTATCATGCTTCCTGACATCTCAACTAACTACTCCACCCATGAAGGTCTATGGCAAAGTTAGATGCCTAGTAAAATATGCTTTCTCATCCTAAAACCAAAAGAATGCACACTAAGAAGGGTAATACTTGATAGAAAAAGAGCCATTTATTGATTGATTTGGTAAAATGGGGAAAAGTGTCCAATAAGTCTTAAACCTTTTGCATTTATGCCAATTTAGTCCTAAATCTTTTATTGGTGCCAAATTAGTTCTAAACAGTTTCATTTTGTGCAAATTTAGTCATTTCTAGTCAATTTTGATCGGACTTTGCTGACTAGGAGTTTGTGGGTTACTATGGACAACTTTTAATAATATTTTAATATTTTAAAAATTTTTATTTTATTTTATTCCATTTTTCTTTTTTCTTTCTCTCCTTCCTTCCTCTAGCCAATCACTGGACCTCGACAGCCAGCGAGGTCAAGGTTCACCTCACCGGCCACTGATGACGCTCGACGAGCCCTCACCAGAGGCCGCAAGGGCGGCTTCGCGTTGGGTCATGGGCAAGGCCACCCAGGCGGTGAGGGCAGCCTCGCGCTAGGCTAGAAAGGTTAAGCCTTTCCTGGCCTCTATGGAGGCCGCCCAAGTAGCGAGAGTGGCCTCGCGCTGGGCTGGCGAGGCCACCCAGGCGATGAGGGCAGCCTCGCCAAATCCAATGACATCAAGCCTTGCTGCCCAACGCAAGGTAGCCCTCACAGGTTTTGGCGAGGGCTCGAGCCTCAACAATGGCTGGCAAGATCAAGCCTTGCCCAGCCTTGAGCTAGCCTTGCCGCCTAATGCGAGGCAACCCTTGCAGCCTCTAGCAAGGTTGACCTCGATATCGCTGGCTGTCACCTCTAGCTAGTCGCCGAGGTTTGGCAACTGGCTAGAGGAAGGAGGGGGAGAAAGAAAAAAGAAAGGAAAATAAAATAAAATAAATAAAAAATATTAAAATATTATTAAAAATTGTCTACGTCAGGGCCGATTGTGCCATGTCAATTGGCCGGCACCTAGTCAGTAAAATCCAATCAAAATTAGCTAGAAATGACTTAATTGGCACAAAGTGAAAATGTTTATGATTAAATTTGTACCAATAAAAGGGTTAGGACTAAATTGTTACAAATACAAAAGGTTTAAAATTTTTTGCACACTTTTCTAGGCAAATTATAATTAGATCTTGAAATAAGCTGGCACTATTTAACATACAGCCAAAGGCTCTCTGATCGTTTTGTATACTCATTTTTGTAAACAGAGTCTAAGTAGTATATGTATAACCATTCTCGAATAAATCTTCCGACGCATTAAATTACGATCCGTTCTCGGCTGCGACGCGATCGCACCTCTCCCAGAATCTTCCCTTCCCGCCACCGACAAGCCGGACTCCAGCCCCAACAGTTGACATGTTTTTATGCTTTTAACAAAAGCTGTTTGATTCGGACGCAACAAAGTCACATAAACGAAGCATCCAATTGGGTGTGGAATCAAGATTCCCGAGAAAAGCCGAGTCATAGCTTGTTTACTTTAATCTTTATAGACTAAGCTAGCTTAAATTTATTAGGGTATGCATGAGCTTGAGTGAGCTGTGACGCGAGGACGTAAACAGCTCGAGCTCGACCATGAAGTGCGCCGCCAAACGAGTTTTCATGTGTCACCGGGTCGATCCTACGTTTCGAGCTCAATTTGTTTATTACGTTTGTCAGTCTTCTTCTTCTTCTTCATGCGAGGCTCATTTTATATAAAGACGAGCATAGGTTTAACTCTTGATACTACACAGTGACCGCACAAATCGTCGAGGTCGCACCCTTTTGCTCCATTTTTCCTTCATTTGGTGGGGGAAAGTTCTGATTGCTTCTCTCCATATCGGTACGTTTCAGAAATGGGTGCGCTTCTCATTTGCCTCCTGTTCTTGACATGAAAGTTTTAGGAGAATAAGGTTTGACTACGGAGTTATAATCGGACTTTGCAGATATCTGGACAGCTGAGGATACAATACTGTGGCAGGAATGAGGCAGGCCCGATTCCTGCACATATTTCTCGTTGTATCCTTGGCATGGCTTGGTGCTTTCTTCGCCAATGCTGAAGACCCGTATAGGTACTTCAATTGGGAGGTCACTTACGGAACAATTTCTCCTCTTGGTGTAGCTCAACAGGTAATTTACTACAAAGCATTAAGGAAAAAAAAAAAAAAACCTTTGTTATATACCAAATGATTGACATCTGCTCATCTTTCCATTGCAAAAACACTAATGTTGTGCAGTTAGCTCATGCCCCGGACTAGAGCTATCTAGCCTCTGCGGACGCTAAGATGGGCTGTCATGAAGTTAAAATTAGGCCATTACGTTTACACAAAAATCTTATGTACGACGTGATAATAGCAATATCTAATAGTGATGAGCTTGTTGTGATGTCGATATTAGAGAGTCAAAGATTGCATTGGAAAGTCGATAATTTAGCCTTTTTTTTTTTTTTTTTGGTAAAGATCGATAATTTAGCCTTTGTTCATCAATTAGTTCCAATAATTCTTGCAGGGCATCCTAATCAATGGTCAGTTTCCTGGGCCACCCATTGAAGGTGTCACTAATGACAACATCGTCGTAAACGTGGTTAACAAGCTAGATGAACCTTTCCTCTTCACGTGGTAACATAGCAAATAAATCTCAGCATTCGATTTATATCTCGATAATTAATCATAAAACGATGATGATGATGATGCTAATTATGTCCGTGTCTCATTGACTATCAGGAAGGGGGTCCAGCAGCGGAAGAACTCATGGCAAGACGGAGTGCTCGGGACGCAGTGCCCGATCCCGCCGGGCACGAACTGGACGTACAAGTTCCAGTTGAAGGATCAGATCGGGACCTTCATGTACTTCCCTTCGATCGGGCTTCAGAGAGCTGACGGAGGTTTCGGAGCTTTGAACATCGCGCAGAGATCAGTCATCTCAATTCCATATCCCACGCCATTCGGAGAGTTCACTCTTCTTGTTGGTGATTGGTACAAGAGCGACCACAAGGTATGTTGCATTATTTTCACTTTTCTTTTTTTTTTTAATGGAAAAATGCATGAGTTATAATATTATGTTTTATTTTTTATTTTCAATCCATGCCGTTCTAGGCCCTACAGCGAAGCCTCGACAATGGCAATCCTCTTCCTCTTCCCGACGGTATTCTCATCAATGGACGTCCTAATGGTTTCACATTCACCGGTCAAAGAGGTAAAAAAACATCTGCATCATTTGAAGTTATGCACCTTCGAAAATGGAAAATATCTGCTAACATCTAAATGAATGAGAAAGGAATAATCGGAATTTATGAATGTTTGACGGACATTTCAGGACAAACATACAAGTTCAGGGTTTCCAATGTGGGAATCGCTACTTCGATCAACTTCAGGATTCAAGGCCACAATATGACCTTGGTCGAAGTTGAGGGATGTCACACTCTGCAAGAGGTGTACGAATCGCTCGATGTCCATGTGGGGCAATCCGTCACGGTTCTGGTCACATTGCAATGGTCGCCCAAGGACTACTTTGTGGTTTGCTCGTCCCGGTTCACAAAGCCTATCTTAAATGCCACCGCACTGCTTCACTACGACGGATCTAACACCCCAGCCTCTTTGCCTCTGCCAATCGGTCCAACCTACCAAATCCACTGGTCCATGAAACATGCTAGGACCATCAGGTAAATTAATTTTCAGAATTCCTTGTGATTCCTTAATAGGCAAAAAGAGAACCTAAAGATTGCAGATCAGAATCCGAAATGTACACATTTTGGCTAGTGTTAGCTAGGTCATTGTTGGGCCGGATTAGAAATTTCCGGCCAGCCAGATGCTGAGGAAGATCTAAACTAGTGGATGTTACTCGGTCAGATTAGAATAAGGAAGTACGAAGAGTCGATCTAGAAGGTTTGGTGTTCTCGAAACCTATTGTTTTAAAATTACACGGTGAGACTTCAAGCGGGCAAAGAAAATTGGTTCAACATTAATTGCAGGAATTTGGTAAAATAGTCAGTCAACCCCTCTGGAAATTATTATTTTTGGCTCTTGGGAATTTCAATTTCAATTGAAAGACCTTAATTGTTACCTCGGATCTGGTGTTCACACATCGAGACTGAAGCAGTGGGCCAAGCTAATCTACGCTCTATCCATGAAATCTTTCGGCAAAAGAACCAGTAGGCTTTGGGGAATCCGAGATCCGCGAAGATCTTCGCCACGACCACCGCGCTAAGGCACCGACCACCGCAAGGTGGTGGCGAGCCTCAGTGGTGGTGGCCATGGCCGCGAGTCTCTCTAAATTCTGTTTTTTTCTGTAACTTTTTTATGTTCTCAATGTATCATGTACTCAAAAGCCACATAAGAAATTCTGACTTACATAAACTATATTTGGGGCGCATCCATTAACGGTTGTCTTTTGTTTGGTGCTTCTTTCTTTTTTGTGATGAAGGACGAACTTGACGGCCAATGCCGCAAGGCCGAACCCACAAGGCTCCTACCACTACGGCACAATCCCAGTGGTGAGGACACTCATCCTGGCCAACGCGGCTACCAAAATGAATGGCACCCTCAGGTACACTGTGAACGACGTCTCCTACGTTGACCCGGACACCCCGCTCAAGCTGGCCGATTACTTCAACATTCCCGGGGTCTTCACGCTGAACAGCATCAAGGACACTCCTCCCTCAGGGCCGGCCACGCTGGGCACCTCAGTTGTCGGAACGACACTCCACGACTTCATAGAGATCATCTTCCAGAACACTGAGAAGGCTATGCAGTCCTGGCACTTGGATGGCTACAGCTTCTTTGCTGTTGGGTATGATGCTATGCGTATATATTAATATATAATTTATCTTTATGTTAGTCTGGATTAAAAGGTATAGATTGGATCTTCGCAGATATGTAAGTCAATTATAGACGATCCCTAATACAGTAAATTCATCATTGTCACGAATCATGATCGAACTAAATTCCTGCTTGGTTATTTGTACAACATCCAATTACAAAGTACTCTACAAGGTGGCCTCAACTAAATAAGCGACGTGATAGAATCAATTAGAGGATGATGCAGAGCAGATCCTTTGTGAATCCCACTGTTTTGTTAATTAAGTTTAGTCGACCATGGTCGATGCATGAGCATATTTGTATGCTTTCTTTCTAACACCATCTGATATGTTTGATTATACAGATATGGTTCCGGCCAGTGGACGGCGGATATGCGGAGAAGGTACAACCTGGCCGATGCAGTCTATAGAGACACTGTTCAGGTACAATGACCTACTTGAGAAACATACACTATCCACCATTAGGTTTAAATAAAGTGTGAGCAGCCTTTACGGTTAAAAGACGTGAATACAATATATTCTTGACTTATATTATACATTAAAAACCCGTGTTCACGTTCAAGTTTACTTTTGAAAAACACCTCCGACATTTTTCTACCAATGCACTTGTTGTGTAGACTAAGCCTAAGCATTTCATCCTAGTAGAGCTCGATCTTGAATCAGAGCCCAGGCAATCATGTTCGTGAGGCTCAACCGATTACTTCGTGAGCCTCAACTTCGCAGTCCAGCCATGAAATCGGCTTTATCGCGGACCAATTACGATTGAAGTTTAGAATAAATTGTTGTTGTTTAGCCTAGTAAACGAAAAATGTTTGGGAATTACTAGGTATACCCTCTGTCGTGGAGTGCAATACTGGTGCCCCTGGACAACAAGGGGATGTGGAACTTGAGGTCGGCGATCTGGTCGAAGCGGTACCTGGGGCAGCAGCTTTACATCCGGGTCTGGAACAACGAGAAGAGCCCCTACACCGAATACGACGCCCCGCCAAACGTACTGCTGTGCGGCAAAGCCAAGAGCTCCTAGAAAGAATCTCCCTTCCCATTTTTAGTCCCTTAAATTTCGTTCTTTTTTTACTTTCTGGTTCCACTTTTTTATTATATGGACTCGGTATATTCAGCTTTCAGTCACGATGGGGTGACCGTAAATGTTGGTGTCGGAAGGAAAGAAATGATTGATAGTTTGAAATGATTGATTTCTCTCCAATTGTATCCTGAAAATAAACAATATTCAAATTATTTTCTCAATGACCATCTTTGTGCATTTCGTGATACTATTTATGTCCGGACCTATTCTTTTCGAAAAACTGTGTTATACTATGACGATAAATAAGAGTTGTGTGTTCATAAGTGTGTCTAGGGAACTTGTTTATCTTGACTGGTTAAGGAAGTTTGAACTTTGAATACACTAATTTAAGGCTTTGGATTTTTGGAGAAGTTTTCTTTGCTATGATGCGGAT
Source organism: Eucalyptus victrix (assembly GCA_016097545.1). Classification (NCBI taxonomy): domain Eukaryota; kingdom Viridiplantae; phylum Streptophyta; class Magnoliopsida; order Myrtales; family Myrtaceae; genus Eucalyptus; species Eucalyptus victrix. Next base: position 43,560,970 of record CM027843.1, on the reverse strand, counting down.
GTTGCCAATGTAATTGGACTGTTTCATTGTCTTGGCAATTATTAAGTTGAATTAAAATGTTATATCTCTTTTTATTTAAAAAGCAAGTGGAGTGCTGAGAAGCTTAAAGCAAGGAAGACGTGCAATGGGCTTTGAGTATTATCGATGTAGCGTCATTCCACAGACGTTAACGAAACGCCAAAATTCTTACTTTAATGTCTTTGAGGGTTCAAAGCTGCTTTGAAATGCATTCCTAAATATATCCCACTGTGAATACGAGAAGAGAGAGAGAGAGAGAGAGAGAGAGAGAGAGAGACGAAAGCAAGTCAAGATCGTTTTAGAATCTCAAAATAAAAGTAGTGTCATTGATTCCTATGTTCCTTGTTAAAAAGACAATAACATTAGGAAACCCAAATAAGCGTGGCACAATCCGTCATAAAAAGCATAGGTAAGCCCGATATGCATAGATGCTGCGATTTAATAATTTTTCTACCTTTACAATTCTGCCAATTTTTTTCTTTTTTCCTGAAAAAAGAAGTTTGGAAAGTGCCCGTGAAAATCGAAGCCTACGCTGGCAATGGCATCTGAATTTCTGCACTCGGGAACCTTCTTTTGCATGAGAGTTTGGCATATCATAGTTGTCTTAGCATCATACACTTCTTGCATTCGGTTACTTGGGTGTGTAACGGCCGGCATAAGTGTTTTGGACAATATTTATGCATTTGAGAAACCCTCATATTTACTAGCTTCAAGGGTTATCTTCAGGTTCGTATAAATAGGAAGAGACATTTTGTTTTGGTCCATGGGGCCAGAGGCGGAGCTTGGTATTGGTACAAGGTGGCGATGCGGCTCAAATCAGCTGGCCGCCGTGTTACCGCCCTAGATCTGAGCGGCGCAGGGCTGGACACGATCTCGACGATACATGACTTCATGCGACCACTGATGGAACTGATGACCTCTCTTGCTCAGGATGAGAAGGTTATATTGGTAGGTCACAGCTACGGAGGGTTTTGCATTAAGCTAGCCATGGAGAGATTTCCCGAGAAAGTCGAAGTGGCAGTTTATATTGCAGCATTCATGCCTAGGCCGAAAATCCGGCCTGCACTTCTCATGCAAGAGGTACGACGGCACAAAGATGTCTAATATCTTTGGCATTGTCCTAAAAATAGCACAACTTTTTCTGGGAGAAGTTCATTGATTTAGCATATTTTCGGAACAGAGCTCATGAATTCGATCCATTTTTGCAATTACATAGGTTTAACATTATCTATACCTGATGGGACTTTGAAAGATTTCGCATACGCGTATCCAATTTGCCCTTTAATGCCGTTCCTTTACTGTTTGAGTTCTCCAAAAAATAAAAAAAGACCATGTCGATCAACGTGAATATTAACAATTTCTTAGGAGCTTTATTATAAGGGATACAGTCTAGTGATGGAAGTTCTTCATACGCTTTTGTTCGAATTAGCTCTTCAGAGAAAGCAAACTGGAGATGTCAATGAGTGAAAACGATACATTTGATCATAACCACGATCGTGGGAAGGGAGACTATTACCTGGCCGAGAAGCTGTACCAAAACTGTCCACCAGAGGTGATACTCGCACATTACTGCTCTTCTCACATAACAACTAAGTTAACGATGTATACTATGGAATCACATGCTCAACAGGACCTGGAATTAGCGAGGCTGTTACCAAGACCGGTGAGGATGTTCATGGAGGACTTGGAAAACGAATCCTCCCTCACGGAAGAGAGACTTGGGCCGGTCGAAAGGGTTTTTCTGGTGTGTGGAGAAGACAAGGCCATTGGGGTGGAGTTTTAGAGACGGATGATTGATCGGAATCCTCCCAAGTAGGGGTGTCGGGAACTGAACTGAAAACCGAACTGAATCAAAAAATTTGGTTTTTTCGGTTCAGTTCTCATTAAAAATCAATATTTTTTTATTGGTTCGGTATTTATCGGTTATGTCGCGACCTCTCTTTTTCAGCGCCCGCAATTGGGTACGAGCGCTTAAGGAGGCTAATGGCTCGGCTGAAATTAATTAAAGCCCGGACTCTCCCAAGTCCACCAATTCACGACTTAATGGTTCGAGTTTTTTAACTGTAAATCAATTCTTAAAATGGAGTCGCCACTAATCAATTTGGGGTAGGTTGATTAGAAACCCAAGTGAAGTATCGGGAGAAATACTCACTCTGCGCAACTGCAGAAATTAGGATCGGGGACTTGATTACACTAGTTAATCACTAATGCCCTTCCGGTACCTAATCTTGTTTAAACCCTAAGGCTTTTTGGATGTTCAAGGGAGTTTCCATGCATTTTTGGGAGGAAAAACATTTTTTAGTCATTTTCTAATTTTTGGACATAAAAGGGATTTTTTGGGATTTTTTTTTGGAAAAATAGAAGTCTTTTTGGCTTTTTCTGAATTTTTTTGGCTTTTTCATGAATTTTTGGCTTTTTTGGATTTTTGGCATTTTTTGGAAAATATGGAATTTTTTGATTTTTTGGAAAATAAAATATTTTTTTAATATTTTTCAAAATATTTCTGGAAAATAAATTATTTTTTGATTTTTCTCGATTTTTTAGAAAATAAAAACATTTTTCGACATTTTTAAATATTTTTCGATTTTTTGGAAATTAAAACATTTTTTTAATTTTTATTTATTAAAATATTATTTTTATATTAAAATAACAAAATAAAACCGACCCGGCCGGATCCGCGGTTATCCGACCCGGCCCGACCCAACGCGGACGGGCCCGCAACGCGGGCCCGACTCGGATTTTTTTATCTCTTTTTATTTTTATTTATTTATTTATTTATTTTTAAAAACGACGCCGTGGCGGGCGTTTGGGGACGCCCGGCCCGGCCCGACGACCCGGGTCCACGACCCGCTCCGCAACCCGGCTCCCCGCGAAACCCTACCCGGGTCCGACCCGACCACGCGACCCGGTCTTCCGCGGCGCCCGCAATTTGCGGAATCCCTACCCGGTTCCCTATCCGGGTCCGACCCGACAACCCGGGGTCGCGACCCGGAAAATCGGGAACCCTAGGGTTCCTGAATCGCGGCGCCAAGGCACAACAGCGAGGACGACGGCGACGGCAACGACAGCGTCAATGGCGACGGCGGCGACAGTGACGGTAGCGACGAGGGTTGGACTTCGGAGGGGGGAAGCTATGGCGACGGCAACGGCGGTGGTGGCGGTAACAATACCTGCTCGTGGCGACGACGTTCGGATGGTGGTGGCTGGGCAACTCGGTTTCCCGATCTGGCGCGGCGTCGACGAACCGATCACGGCAACGGCTTCGCAGGTGGGGCACGGCAACGAGCCGTCGAAGCAACGGCGTCGGGACTAAGGCGAACAGCTGCGGCACGGCGTCTGGCGGTAACAACAGCAGCAAAAAAAAAACCAGATCTACTCGACCGGACCCTCCTCGGCCTTGATTCCTCCTCACTCAGGCCAGATCCGAGCCTCCACCGGCCGGATCTGACCTTCTCGAAGTCACTCACCGCCGGCCTTCCCCGAAGTCTCTCGGTGGAAGGTGGGCCGAGCTCGCGACTCGAGCTCTCTCTTGCGCTCGCCCTTCAACCCTTCCCGATGTCTCTCAGTGAAGGATCTCCGAGTTCGCCACCCCTCCGACGATGCTTGCGGCCACCTATTTATAGGCGAAGGAACTCCGGTCGACGGAGGGGTTCGGTTGTCGGCCTCCGGCTTACCCATCGGTTCCGCTCGGCCGGACCGGTGTCCCATCGAGCTTTCCAGCGAAGCTTGCTCGGCATTAATGGCGCCTGATCTTATCCTCTCCGGCCGACGTCGGCCTACTCCCCTCGGCCGTAGGCCGTCCTTCGCGCGCGCCGGCCAGCGCGCGTGAACCACGAGGCGGAGAAAGATGGAGCGAGGAAGAAGAAGATGGAAGAAGCAAAAGGAAGGAGGGTGGGGCCAAGCCGCACAAGCCCACGTGAAGAAAAGGGGGGGCTTTTGTTTTTCTTTTCTTTTGTTTTTACTATTTTTTGTTGTTTTTGCTATTTATTTGGTTTTTAAGACCTAATTAAACCTAATTAAAATTTTAGGTGTCAACAGCTGCCCCTCTTTGAAGGTAAGTTCGCAGAGGTTGTATTCAAAGACAAAGCTGATACCTAAAATTTGTCTATACATATGCAATAGATTATATTTTATTTGGCACCTATTGTCCTATGCAGAAAATGAGCAATATAACATTACATATACTAAGACAGATAAGAAGATACCTGTAGTTACTTACCGGGAGTGAGTAAGATAAGGTGTGAACCCCGAGTTTTGGTAAGTATCAAGGCGTGATTTTACCTGGTGATATGAGGAGGTTGCTCTTCCAGGGCTCGAACCATTCTTCGGTCACCTGTTAAAACAATCAATGATTTGTCTAGCATCCGAACCATTCTTCGGTCGCCTTGACAGGAGACTGCTCTTCTAGGACCCGAACCATTATTCGGTCGCCTGTTGGAGTAATCAGTGGTTTGTCTCGGACCCGAACCATTCTTCGATCGCCGTGACAAGAGACTGTTCTTCCAGGACCCGAACCATTCTTCGGTTGCCTGTTAAAACAATCCATGATTTGTCTAGGACCCGAACCTTTCTTCGGTCGCCTTGACGGGAGATGCACTGACCTTTCTCAGGGCATCTCATTTGTGGGTGCCTGATTTGTATCGAGGACACCAGTTGGTACCCGACCTTTCTCGGGAGATGCGCCGACCTTTCTCAGGGCATCATATTTGTTGGGGTGTCTGACTTCTGTCAAAGACACTGGTAGGAACCCGACCTTTCTCGGGAGGATGCGCCGACCTTTCTCAGGGCATCGATTTGCGGGGTGTCTATCTTCTGTCAAAGACACCAGTTGGAACCCGACCTTTCTCGGGAGGATGCACCGACCTTTCTCAGGGCATCGATTTGTTGGGGGTGCCTGGACATTCACAAGCATTGAAAGAGTACCTGGATATTCACAAGTACTAACCTGAAGGATATTTGGGCCTTTGCAGGCATCGAAGGGGTACTTGGATGATCGTAAGTACAAACTCTTAGAGGATACCTGGCGTTCGTAGGTATCGAAGGAGTACCTAGGATATTCATGAAGGTCCCTCACCTTTTGATAATTGCGAATATCGATGACGTACCTCGCATATTCGTGAAGGTCTCCCACCTCTTGGCAATTGGGGAATATCGAGGACGTGCCCCGAATATTCGTGAAGGTCTCTCACCTCCTGGTAATATGAATATCGAGGACGTACCTGAGATATTCGTGAAGGTCTCTCACCTCCTGGTAATTGGGAATATCGAGGACGTACCCCGAATATTCGTGAAGGTCTCTCACCTTCTGGTAATGAGAATTTGAATGAAGCACAAGGCTTACTTGGATTGCCGCAGGCACTTAAAGGGGTGGAACACTTGGATAGCCACAGGTGTACAAAGTACTGGAATACTTGGATGAACACAAGTATTTAATGATATGATCTGGGACCACTCAGGCTGGTCCAAGTGCTAGAAAACATACCTGGACGGTGGTGCCAAGCAAAACAATGGAATGCTTGAACAGCTACTATATCATTTGGGGACAACTCGGGCAGGTTGAGTGTCATGAAAAGGGGCTATCCGAACAATGGCCGGTACTCGAAGACAAGAGGATACTTGGACAATCACAAGCATTCAAAGTCAAGGGACAACTTGAATAAGTTGAGTATCAGGAAAAGAGTACCTGGACAGAGGTAGGTACCTTAAGACAAATGGGGATAGGGATATGCTTACCTGGCAATATCTCTTATTTCTGAGAGTATGATTGCTATTTGCACAATATGCACACATGATTGTATTATGCAGTAAATTCATGAGTTTAAATGAGATTCATGTATGACAATTTTGTCAGTTTTGTATCATCTGATTTCCACTGGGGAAGATTTTGAAAGACAACCTTCATTTAGAATGTGGATATCTTGAGCATGCCAAATAAGGGACTTTTAGTCTGAAAGGACTTTCTGCTCACTCTCATGGAAAAGGCTATCCTGACCATTGATGCAGGATTTATAAGGACCACACTATCTCACTGTCATCATGTCAGCAGGGGTCCGAGTATTCTCGCAAACAGTACCACTTTACCAATGTGAGAGGTCTTTGTTGAAACTGTGATGAAGTCTTGGTCAGCGACTCATCAGAGGGGACCATCAAGGTCGAAGCCGATGGACGAAAATGTTGCACGATCATCTCCGGGTTTACAAGTCAAGAACCCTGTGAAAAGAGATAGAGTAATCTTGCTCGTACTTCTTTGAGCGATGCTTATGCACAGATGAAATCCTACGTTAATTGAAGTGCCCCTAGTCTGAAGAGACTTTTACAATGGGATGCAATGTTGGCTTGACTCATGTGTAAAAGGGCGAGAGCTGGTGATTGCCTTGGCATTTGTCACCGGTCTTTCTTCTCACTGTCAGATGGAGGCTCTATCAATTGAACCACAACAACAACTTTTTTTTTTTTGGCTGTATTTTTGACTAGAGGGCATTGGCCTTGCTTTTACCAGGCACACTGCTTTTCATGCTCCTATTTTTTATTCCAGTTCTTCATTTATGGGCATTGACCTTGCTTTTACCAGGTACACTGCTTTTTTATGCCCCTAGTTTTTTGTTTTGTTGCTTGAGGAACTGATCTAGGCAAGTTCAATCGAAGCACCATTATTTAGACTCTTGAATCTTCTTCTTCAGCTGGCGCTTTAGGCTATGGCAATAACTTATGCTTTGCCTCAATGTGAGGGTAAAATTACAAACTCATTTGGGTTGTACAATGCATATAAGTGCATAGCGAAGGAATTGCTCTTCATCATTCTAAGGCACTTAAATTAACGCGAGTGTTCATATGCAATAAAGACACCCAAAGATTGATGCAAGTGCAAGCAAGAAAATTTCTATCTCTCTTCTTATCTTGTGATGCTGCTTCACCTCCGATCTGCCCCAATGTGGGGTGGTTCTTTGTCGGGAGCATAGTAGAAATTTGTCAGTGAATGGGGCTCAATGGAGTGAGCGATGGAATGCCTCTCACTATTTTGGTTATCGTACCATTCGCGAGAGAACTCTTTACCCTGCAGCCATGGAATCTTCTGCACTCATCTCACAAGTGTATAGATGGGGGACTGTGTGTAGGATATGGCTTGCCTTTCATCATTCTGACGTACCTCATCCAGCATGCTCAATTTAATCTTGTATTCTTCACTTAGCTGTCTGTTTTAATAATCCTCAGTGGAATCAGTGACTTAGACAGGCAAAATCATCATGCAGAATTCATCTGGAAACGACATGCAACATTTCGAATATGATGGAGTTTGAATTCTTCAAAACAAGTGAATGGTTTTGACTCAAAAAAAAAATAAATAAAAATAAACCTTCTTGGTAGCTTTAAAGGTCAACAGAATAGTATTGTTAAGCTTTGAACATCAAAAGGGTTATTCACAAAGGGGTGTCGATGGTTGTCCCTATTGATTAGGGATATGACACATGAATGATCAGCCGGGGTCGAGAATCTAATCGGGCATCTTTGTTTCTTTTTCCTTGCTTGGATCACTTAGTTTGCCTTGTTTAACCACTTGATCTAGCTCTTGAATTCCAATGCCTCCTGTCAATATGAGTTCAGAGAGTGAATGTTAGAAATGATGCCAAATTACCTTTCCCCCAGAGTTTATTTGTGCTGGTTCTTAGGAAAGTTGCTGACGGCCTCTTTTACATTTCAATGCTTTCCTTCTGTGGAATTTTTCCTTCTGCCTTTAACTATATGACCATTAGCAGCATTGAGCAAAGTCATGTACTTCAAGCTTCTATGGAATCTGAGATGGACAATCAAAACCTCCAATTCTCCAATGGTAATTACTTCTTGCAAGAGCATGTGTCTAGAGCAAGAAGTGAGGCCTCCAAATTCTAAGATTATTGACTGGGACATAAGATTCCTTTTGACCAGATAGATTCTTGAATGACGCGTCCCTTACACCGAGCTGGGTGAAATTGTCATGGATTACTCTTACGCGTCTGCTTGGGTAATGTCGATTTGCTCAAGTTATGCCAATGAGTTTGCTACTTGATTTTCAATACTTCCTTAAATGCTTATGATTACCATTCATTTTTCTTCATTGAGTCAACCCAAACACACGGTTTTGATGATAGTGTAAACACATCACTCATATATAAAGGTGCATAAGTATTTTCATTATGATAGAGAAATGCTTGGCAATGCCGCAAATGGACATCTTTCAAGGGTAGTACTTTTTCACAAAGATCGGAATTAACTGGTTTAGTGAATTCGCGCCCATCCATTTCGATCGAATCAAGGCTCCTCCGGGAAGTATCTTCTTTATTACATAGGGACCCTTGTAATTTGGGGCAAACTTGCCTCCGTGCTCGGAAAGATTGGCGATCTTTCTCAAGACTAGCTCGTTTACCTCAAAGTGCTTGGGTCGCACCTTTTGATTGAACGATCGAGCTACCCTCTGTTGGTAACACTGACCATGACAGAGTGCTTTCAGTCGTTTTTCGTCGATCATATTCAGTTGCTCAAACCTTTGTTGTGTCCATTCTTCCTTGGACAATCCTGCTTGTGATAAAATTCGCAAGGAAGGGATTTCTACTTCTACAGGCAAAACCGCCTCCATGCCATAAACCAAGGAAAAAGGCGTTGCCCCAGTGGAAGTTCGAATCGAAGTTCGATATGCTGTTAGTGCGAAGGGTAACCTCTCATGCCAGTCGCGGTAGTTTTCAGCTGTCTTGGATAGGATTCTCTTGATGTTCTTGTTAGCGGCTTCCACGGCTCCATTCATTTGTGGACGATAAGGGGACGAGTTCAGATGTCGGATTTTGAACTTAGAAAACAATTGATCAATCAACTTGTTGTTCAGGTTTGACCCATTATCGGTCACGATAGCTTCTGGTACGCCATAACGGGCAATTATGTCACGTCTGATGAATTTCATAACGTTTCGTGCAGTTACGCTTGCATAGGATGCAGCCTCGATCCATTTTGAGAAGTAGTCGATTGCGACCAAAATGAATCGGTGCCCATTTGATGCCTTCGGATTGATTGGGCCAATTACATCAATACCCCACATTGAAAATGGCCACGGCTCAGATAACTGATGCAATTCAGTTGGAGGGACATTTATCTTGTCCCCGTGAATCTGACAACGATGACAGCTTCGCACATGCTGAGCACAATCACTCTCTAAAGGGAACCAGTAATAACCCAACCTCATAATTTTCTTGGCCAACATACGTCCATTCATGTGAGGACCACATACTCCCCCATGTATTTCTTGCATTATTTGTGTGGCTTCGTTTGCATCCACACACCTTAGCAGGACTGAGTTATATGATCTTTTGTACAAATTTTCACCGCTGACGAAGAACCTCGAAGCCATTTTCATAAGGTATTTTCGATCAGAGGGAGTGCTTTCTTTAGGGAATTCCTGCTTTTGGATGTATTTCATGATGTCGTAATACCAGGGTTTTCTATCGGGTTCTTCAGTTATGGTCATGCAAAGGGCACATCTTGTCGACTTCAATCTTCAAAGGCTCTACTTCTAACCCCTTCGTTACTTGTAACATAGATGATAGTGTTGCTAGTGCATCAGCAAACTGGTTATGAATTCTAGGTAGATATTCAAACGAGATGTCCCGGAATTCTCCTACCAATTCCTCCAAGTAGTCGTGATAAGGCACTAGTTTAGCATCTCTTGTCTTCCACTCACCCACGGTTGAAGGATGATTAAGGCGGAGTCACCAAACACTTTTAGTTTTGACACTTCCATTCCAATAGCCGCTTGTAGGCCGAGGATGTATGCTTCATATTCAGCTATATTATTGGTGCACGAAAACATCAATTTTGCAGCCACAGGATAATGCTGCCCATTTGGGGATATCAAGACCGCCCCAGTGCCTGAACCTGACAAATTTACAGCTCCATCAAAGAACATAGTCCATGTGTCCTCTTCTACTGTTGAAATTCTGTCATCTGGGGAATGATCATCGCGTACTTCTTTAGGGCAATCTGCTAACATGTCGGCAATCACCCGACCTTTAACTGATTTTTGCGACATCACCTGGATGTCGAATCCTGAAATTAGGATTTGCCATTTGGCCAATTTTCCCACCAAGGCCGGGCAACCAAGTAAATACTTGATTGGGTCACTCTCAGTTACAAGGAATGTTTGGTAATGCAAGGTATACTGCCGGAGTCTATGCAGCACCCATACCAATGCAGCGTATGTTTTTTCTGATTTGGAGTAGTTTTGTTCTGACGTGATGAACTTTTTACTCAACTAGTAAATGGCTCGTTCCTTCCCATCATGGGGTCCTTTCTGTGCCAACATTGCACCTAGGGATTCACTGTTGATGGTAAGGTAGAGGGTCAAAGGGTGTCCTGGAGTCGGGGGTACTAAAACAGGGGGTTTCATCAGGTATTGCTTTAAATTTTCAAATGCCAGTCGGCAGTCATCATCCCATTTGATTTGTGCATCCTTCCTGAGAAGTTTAAAGAAAGGCTTTGCAGTTTCGGAAAGCTGGGAAATGAATCGCGCAATGTAATTTAATCTTCCCAGGAGACTCCGGACTTCTTTTACAGTCGAGGGAGGAGGTATCTCAAATATTGCCTTAGTTTTTGACGGGTCCACTTCTATCCCTTTACAGCTCACAATGAATCCAAGTAATTTGCCAGAAGTTGCCCCGAACACACATTTCGCTGGATTCAATCGCAACTTAAACTGGCGAAGTCGCTCAAATAGTTTCTCCAGGGTCTTCACATGGTTTTCTCCATGTTTGGTTTTAGCGATCATGTCATCGACATATACTTCAATTTCTTTGTGCATCATGTCATGGAAAAGGGTAACCATGGCTCGCTGGTAAGTTGCTCCAAAGATTTTTCAGGCCAAAAGGCATGACCTTATAATGGAAAGTTCCCCATGGAGTAATGAACGCCGTTTTTTCCTTGTCTTCCTCCTTCATCTTTATTTGGTTGTATCCCGAGAATCCATTCATAAAAGAGAACAGTTTGAACCCTGCAGTACTATCTACCAGAACATCTATGTGGGGTAATGGGAAATCATCTTTCGGGCTTGCTTTGTTCAAGTCACGATAGTCGACACAAACACGTATTCGACCATCCTTCTTCTTCACTGGCACAATGTTTGCTACCCAGCTGGGGTATTGCGAGACTTCGAGGAAACCCACTTCAAGGAGCTTCATTACCTCTTCTTCAATCTTTTTTGACAATTCTGGCTTGGTTCTTCTTAGCCGTTGCTTCTTGGGGGCCATATCAGGGTTGGTTGGCAAACTATGCTCCACGATCATTGGATCAAGGCCTGGCATATCCGTGTATGACCATGCGAATACGTCTTGATACCTCTTTAAAAGAGCAATCAGATCTGCAGCTTCTTCTTCAGGAAGGATGGCGCCAATCTTTATCTCTCTTGGACCTTCTATGCTGCCTAAATTGACAGTGACGGTGTCTTCAGTGGTAGAGGGCCTTGCTTCTTCATGACGCTCCCAGTCTCGTTGAATTTCATCGGAATTATCAAAGTCATCATTTGAGCTATCAGAATTGCTATCATGGCTATCCATGACGTTGGTTTGGACCGTTCCCATACCCTCGCCTGCCGCTAGATTATTCCTGTGCCATAGAGTAGAGAGGTTAAGGGAACAAATAAGGCTAACAGCATGAATGCTTCTTTCTTTTGAAAAGGTGATAAATTGTTCTTGAAGATTTAGGACAAGGAAACATGAGGAGACCCGGGCCTCGATTTCTTCTTTCATTTGACGGCCGCTATCATCAACGGGCCGGTTTGGTGTGTCTCCTCATGCCCTCAAAATGTTTTCAACTTTATTTATTAGTAGACGGATTTACAAGGTGATTTCAAAAAATAGTTCCTTGAGTGGAACCGATGTTGAAAACAAAACAAGCCGACTTTAAGAAATATGTACGGGCTCCCACGTAGGGGAGTATGCAAAGTAATTAAAAAAGGGTTCTACTCGAGCGGGCCTGCACCCATTTCCCCTGACGGTCCTTCGTTGATAGCGCCCATGAAGAAGTCTTCATACCGGTCACCACCCGATCACGCCTCCTTGTGCTCCCAACTTTGTGAATTTCAGATCGTCCATGCCTCCCCATCCATCAGGGACGATGCTCTGATGATGGTCATATAAACCTTGGGGAATCGAATAGTTGACATAATAGTCGAATTTACCACTTGGTTGGCCCAAAGTGTCCATGATTGCCTTTCCTCTATGTGCTTCCTTAGCATGCTCATGGAGCATGGTATGGGTGCTAGGTACCACGAGAAGGTCATCTTTGCCATAACATAGCCACGGGGAGCGAACGTGAATACCCCAAATCCAAAAGATCTTGGACCTTGTCTCTCGGATGGTGCAATCATCTAGCGAGTGTCCTAATTCCCCGAATGGTAATCGCATTGCTTGGATGGATCATAATCAACGAAGTACTCGGGGGTAGGATGGTTTAATTCTCTGCCGATTATCCCTTGCTCTAGGAGGATGGGGAAAATAATGGCCATTGATTTAGGAAGAGGCGAATATGGTCGCGTGCTTCTTAGGGATAAGGGTAGCCGTGCCCCTCGCCAGGTCGTGTCAGTAGGATCCTCTTCATTTATTACCAGCTCCTCATTGTGACGAGAACGGAATGCACGGGTAGCTTGAGCAAAGTTTTCTGTCAAATGGTGTACAGTCTCGCGTAGTTCTTCGACTTGGTGTCGAAGCTGGATGAACGAGAAGTTATTGCCTGCTTCTTCTAGCTGTTCCTCCTCAATGGTACCTACGAAAAGGTCCCCAAACATGGTGGTCACGTCATTTGGCCCTTCTTTCTTTGTAAGTGCGGGCTGAGTTATGCTCTTCTGACCCATACCCAAATAAATGGGAAGCTTCATGCTTTCATGGTTGAATTGTTTTGGAACGCCGATCATTTCTTCTTCCTCATGCATCATCTTTGCAGGGCCTGGGAAGGTTTCCTCAAGGTGAGGGTATACAAGGCCAGTCTTCTTTTTTGCTTTTCCTTCACGGTATTGCTCCTGATATCCTAAACCTATGGTGTGAGGTCTCCTCAAGGCTTTGATAGGCTCGCGGATGCCTTGGTTTCCCCTACCGAGCCCTTGACCAGGGATAAAACCGTATCCAGTCATGATTTTCCCTACCATGGTTGCAGTGCTTGATATTTCGGGGACAAGAGATGGAGTCCCTCGAGTTTTGTGTATAGTAGACACAAGCTCGAACGATTGATAGCTGGATTCATTTTTGTCACCAGGTTCAACATAAGGGATGGCCGTCTAATGGTAGATGCGGTGATCTTCTTCTCCACGAATCGTGATCGCTTTTCCTCCAATCACGAACTTTACATTTTGGTGGAGGCTTGAAGGTACCGCTCCAAATGACGTGAATCCATGGGCGGCCTAAGAGGAAATTGAACGCAGTAGGGATATCCATTACCTGGAACAAAATTTTGAATATGGTTGGCCCTATTTGAACGTCAAGCTCGATCTCTGCCACCGTTTCCTTCTTTGTTCCATCGAATGCTCGAACGGAAGTCTTAGGTGTCTGGATTCGTGATGTCTCTATTTTAAGACGACGGAGTGTCGCTAATGGACATATGTTAAGAGCAGATCCGTTGTCAATCAGCACTCGAGCGACATGAGATGCGTTGCACTTGACTGATATGTAAAGGCCCTTGGTGTGTCCTCTACCCTCCTCGGGAATCTCTTCATCAGAAAATGCCATTTGATCCTTTAGAAGGATGGTACTGACAAATTCCTCGAGCTTGTCATGCTCAATAGTTTCAGGGACATGTATTTCACTTAATACTTTCATGAGGGATTTCGGTGCTTGACGATGTCCGAAGCAATTCCAATAGAGAGATCTCGCGGTGATTTTCGTAATCGTTCCACCACATTATATTCGCTGGCCTTAACTACGGCCAAAAACTCCTTGGCTTCTTCGTCAGTGACGGGCTTAGCAGACTGAGTATTTGCTTGAGCATAGGTTCGCCCAGATCTTGTGACCAAACCAACATCAAGGTCATAAGACCATGGTACCGCATTGTCGTATTTGTATTTGTAAGGTTGGGGAATCTCAATGACTATAGCTGTTTCTGATGTTGATGCTTGAACAATGGCCCCTTTCTTTTCAAAGACGCTCTCGGGTAAGGTGGAATCATTCTTCTCCTTTTCCGCATTTAGTGCCGCAAATTCTTCCTCCCAATTGATGAGGACTTGGGATATGGTAGAAACTATGTTGGCGTGGCCGGCGTGCACAATTATTCCGGCCTCTATCATTCTTAATACCCTTTCCTCCATTATTGTGAAAGGCGGTATTTCATTGCCCGATAATACCCGGTTTCTACTAGCCCTCGATAGATGTCGACCATATGTGCATTGACATTTCGATTTGACCGGCTTTCGTAACTGAATATCATGTTTACTTTGTCGGCATGATCGGGGAGTGGATTGCTTTGGACATTCGGCTTCGCGGTTTGGAATGAGAAGGCCTTAGTATCCAGCGGGTTCGGATTCGATGCTTAAGGACGAAACACTCATCAGTTGAATGGCCTACTTCTCCCATGTGATAGTCACATTTTTTGGACGGGTCATAGCTGGAGAAGTTTTCAGCATTGGGTCGTCTTGGCTCGGTTGAAAGGAGGCTCTTGTTTCGAGGGATTGCCAAAACCTGGGAGGGAGATCCCTTAAGCGGAGTGAATTGCCTTCGGTTGTTGTAGCGCCGGGGTGGACGGCTATTAGTCCGTTGCGGCCTGCGTTTGTCGAACGTCGGGAGATGACCGGTGTTTGCGGTGTACGTGGCATTGACATCGATCAAGGATTCTTTATCTTTTTTCATGTTGAGTCTTCGTCGACGGGCGGGCTCGTGAACTAGCCATCCCTTAAACCCGTCTCAATCGCTCTCCCACTTTGGAATGAGTTGATTGAATGATTCAGCGATCGTAGTCACCATCCGATTGCGGTATTCGAAAGGGAGGGTTTTGATGAACATTTTTCTCAATTCAAAGTCAGTTGGCTCAGGACTGATCTGGGCGGCAAGATTCCTCCATCTAATGGCATATTCTTTGAAGGATTCTTGCTTTTTCTTTTCCGTGCAATCAAGATCCTCGCGAGAAGGGGTAATGTCCATTATGAATTTGTACTGTTTAAGGAATGCTTCACTCGCTTCACTCCATGTCTCGATGAGGTTTATGTTCTTTTTTATGTACCATCTCAGGGCGGGACCTATCAGGCTTGACTGGAACAACTGGATCATTAAAGGTTCATTATTAACGTACTGGGTCATTCGAACCAAGTACATCTGCAAGTGAGCTCTTGGGCAGGTCGTGCCATCGTACTTCTCGAACTCAGGCATTTTGAATTTTTCCGGCATTTTGACCTTAGAGTAGATGGAGAGGTCTGTTGGAGTAGGATCTTGAAGGCCTTGCAATTGCTTTAGCCTCTCTTCAAGCTTCTCAAGGCGTTTGTCATGTTCATTCTTAGACAAACTGTTGGGCTTTGCTTTCTCGACTACGATTTGGTGCGTATCGTCCTCCAATTCGGGTATGTTATCATCGGTATCTCTTCCTTGATCACCTCGGGTAGACGATTGTGGTAACAATACTTCGATTGAGGTCAAGGGAGCCAATTTGCCTTGGATTGAATCTATCTCGCTTTGAGAGTTGCTGAAGCACATTGAAGACTTGTTTCATTTCATTTTCCATAACCTCGACACGGCTTGGTACGTTTTCTTCAGCCATTTTAGCTTTTGGATTTGGCAAATGCGACTATGATGTGATTACCTATCAGCATAAAAAATGGAGAAAACGTAAACAAGGGAAACACATAAAAACTAGCTCATAGCAAGGGTCGAGTCATTCTTATTTATTAATAGGAGATTTATACAATGCCAAAAGGGCTTTTTACACAAGTCAGAACGACCCTAGATATTCACATTAGAGATATTCACATCAAAAGTCCTGTCGCCCATTTTTATATGCGATGGGAAGTTCCAGTCTTGTGGAGCTGCTTGCTTCTTCGTACTAGCTTCGATACGTGTCTCCTGCTTGTCTCCAAACTCTTTTCAAGAGATTCGATTCGCCCTTGCAGGGTAATTTTATCAACTACATGGGGGATTACTGGTTGCAAGTCCTCGGGAATTATATGGTTGAGGATGTAGAATGTGGATGCATGATGAGCCTTTTCTTGTCCCTTTAACCTTCTGGGTATGACAATCTTTTCAGCGTGACATCTACTCCATGCGCTTTGAATTATGCGGATCTCCTCCAAGTAGTTGTAGTCTCGTACGGGTGAAAAAGATTCGGAACAATCCCGATTTGAGCGGTGGCGGGATTTCTTGGAGGACCTGTCCGACGAGCCACCCTATATGGATAATATGAGGTAGCTCCAGAGATGCCCAGCAACGGGATGGGGTCGTAATAATTAAGCGCAAAGCGCGCCTCTCCTGCAAAGAACCACTTTGCTCGCCATAGGAATGTCTCAGGGACAGGGTTTCTTAATAAGTTAATCCATCGAGAATATTCCTCGTTGGGAGAGTATTTTTCCAAGCTTTGAAACTTTTGCAATGGGTGTTTGAATTCCTTGATTTCAAATATTTGCATGAAGTGCCCGAATCCTTTGATATGGGAAAAGAACCACATTTGTAAAATTTCTGGGGCGGCCCTCATGATTTTTTCTTTTTTTTCTTTGAAACGATTAAGGGATAAAAATGTTTCGGCTAAAACCATGTTTACATACCCTGCTCCAAAAATGACTTGATTTACCACCAATGTGATTGAAGGATTTATAGCATTCTTTCGATGGGGAAAAATAATAAAACCAAAGAATGCTAAGAGGAAGATCTTGGCTTTTTGGGTCATTGATTGTTTTTCAAAGCATTCGGTTAAAGATGACAGTGGAAAGGCATTGTTGTTGGCTTGAACAATTTCTCTTACCGAATGATTTTTTAGAAACCGTGATAGACTAACCACAGGGTTGATGCCGATTGGTAGCGTGGCAAGCTCGCTTCCTAGGGGCATTCCTATGGCGAGACTGTACTCTTCTAAAGTCGGAGTCAGTTCAAATCTGCCAAATATGAAGGTGGATGTTTCAGGGCACCAGAAATGTGGCAACGCTTGCATGACCCCAGAGTGGATATTGATTTGGAGCAATGGGAGGAGATGACCGATTCTTGTTTTAACGCATTCTTGGCCAAGTTGATCTAGCTGCTTCCACCATCTGAGGAGCTCTCCCTTTGGTGTAGGAATGAACTGGATATCAAATCTTCCCATCGCATATAAGAACGGGAAATACACAACCTGACCCTATTTTGCCATGAACCAGAAAGACTGAGTAAAAGTAAATAAATTACTTTGCTTTTAAAGAAAATGGCAAGCACAACGACATACAGATGGGACGTGTGACTCGATTTCTAACTCAGAAGGCTTGGTGAGATTAAAAGGATATCCGCCCGTCGCAGTCTCGCGTTAGCAACATACCCTCCTAACCTCGGCTAAGAAATTCGGGGAAAAGAAAGGCAACCTCTACATCGCAGTCTCGCGTTCGAGGTCGTATCTTTCTTAACACCATCCTAGAAATCCTATGGCGGCCCAGGTCCGGCGGCCGGGTTGTGTGTGCCATGTGTAGTGTTTAAAACAGTAAAGCATGCACAACAGTTTATAATCACAAAACATTTTATTTTGACAGAAAAAAAAACTTTAAGCTATTACCCTGCACAAAAGAAAAAAAAAAACCCAAGTCAGCCAAGCGTTTAAACAAAGATAAAATGGCCTAAGTCCTCAAAGTCCCCAGCGGAGTCGCCAAGCTGTCGCGACCTCTCTTTTTCAGCGCCCGCAATCGGGTACGAGCGCTTAAGGAGGCTAATGGCTCGGCTGAAATTAATTAAAGCCCGGACTCTCCCAAGTCCACCAATTCACGACTTAATGGTTCGAGTTTTTTAACCTGTAAATCAATTCTTAAAATGGAGTCGCCACTAATCAATTTGGGGTAGGTTGATTAGAAACCCAAGTGAAGTATCGGGAGAAATACTCACTCCTGCGCAACCAGAGAAATTAGGATCGGGGACTTGATTACACTAGTTAATCACTAATGCCCTTTCGGTACCTAATCTTGTTTAAACCCTAAGGCTTTTTGGATGTTCAAGGGATTTTCCATGCATTTTTGGGAGGAAAAACATTTTTTAGTCATTTTCTAATTTTTGGACATAAAAGGGATTTTTTGGGATTTTTTTGGGAAAAATACAAGTCTTTTTGGCTTTTTCTGAATTTTTTTGGCTTTTTCATGAATTTTTGGCTTTTTTTGGATTTTTGGCATTTTTTGGAAAATATGGAATTTTTTGATTTTTTGGAAAATAAAATATTTTTTAATATTTTTCAAAATATTTCTGGAAAATAAATTATTTTTTGATTTTTCTCGATTTTTTAGAAAATAAAAACATTTTTCGACATTTTTAAATATTTTTCGATTTTTTGGAAATTAAAACATTTTTTTAATTTTTATTTATTAAAATATTATTTTTATATTAAAATAACAAAATAAAATCGACCCAGGCCAGCGACCCAAACGCGGACGGGCCCGCAACGCGGGCCCGACTTGGATTTTTTTATCTCTTTTTATTTTTATTTATTTATTTATTTATTTTTAAAAACGACGCCGTGGCGGGGCGTTTGGGGTCGCCGGCCCGGCCCGACGACCCGGGTCCACGACCCGCTCGCGACCCGGCCTCCTGCGAACCCTACCCGGATCCGACCCGAATCGCGACTCGGTCTTCCGCGGCGCCCGCAATTTGCGGAATCCCTACCCGGTTCCCTATCCGGGTCCGACCCGACAACCTGGGGTCGCGACGCGGAAAATCGGGAACCCTAGGGTTCCCGAATTGCGGCGCCAAGGCATAACAGCGAGGACGACGGCGACGGCAACGACGGCGTCAACGGCGACGGCAGCGACAGTGACGGTAGCGACGAGGGTTGGACTTCGGAGGGGGGAAGCTATGGCGACGGCAACGGCGGCGGTGGCGGTAACAATACCTGCTCGTGGCGACGGCGTTCGGATGGTGGTGGCTGGGCAACTCGGTTTCCCGATCTGGCGCGGCGTCGACGAACCGATCACGGCAACGGCCGCGCAGGTGGGGCACGGCAACGAGCCGTCGAAGCAACGGCGTCGGGACTAAGGCGAACAACCGCGGCACGGCGTCGCGGTAACAACAAGAGCAAAAAAAAAACCAGATCTACTCGACCGGACCCTCCTCGGCCTTGATTCCTCCTCACTCAGGCCAGATCCGAGCCTCCACCGGCCGGATCTGACCTTCTCGAAGTCACTCGCCGCCGGCCTTCCCCGAAGTCTCTCGGTGGAAGGTGGGCCGAGCTCGCGACTCGAGCTCTCTCTTGCGCTCGCCCTTCAACCCTTCCCGATGTCTCTCAGTGAAGGATCTCCGAGTTCGCCACCCCCTCCGACGATGCTTGCGGCCACCTATTTATAGGCGAAGGAACTCCGGTCGACGGAGGGGTTCGGTTGCCGGCCTCCGGCTTACCCATCGGTTCCGCTCGGCCGGACCGGTGTCCCATCGAGCTTTCCAGCGAAGCTTGCTCGGCATTAATGGCGCCTGATCTTATCCTCTCCGGCCGACGTCGGCCTACTCCCCTCGGCCGTAGGCCGTCCTTCGCGCGCGTCGCCGGCCAGCGCGCGTGAACCACAGAGGCGGAGAAAGATGGAGCGAGGAAGAAGAAGATGGAAGAAGTAAAAGGAAGGAGGGTGGGGCCAAGCCGCACAAGCCCACGTGAAGAAAAGGGGGGGCTTTTGTTTTTCTTTTCTTTTGTTTTTACTATTTTTTGTTGTTTTTGCTATTTATTTGGTTTTTAAGACCTAATTAAACCTAATTAAAATTTTAGGTGTCAATAGGTTAACTAAACCAAACCGAACCACAAATCGATAAAATCAAATCATTAAAAATTCGGTTTTATTCTCTCCCAACTCTCATCTCCCCTGGCTTGATTTCGTGCGCCTCCCTCCATGGTGGCCTAGCTCAAAAGCCCCCAGCCCTCGCCCCAGTAGCAGTAGCAGCAACTGCAACAACGGCAGCGCGAGTAGGATGGTGATGGTTCGCCGCTCAATGATCGCGTGGGGAAGATGAAGTCGCTGATGTGCGCCCTCGGCCTCATCTCCTGCAACCTCCCCTTGCCCCCCGACCCGTTGAATGTCGTCTCCTCCATTTGCGACGACGCGGTGGCGGGCAGTGGTGACGGGGATGGGGGACGGGGAGGACGGTGCGGGCAGCGTATCGGAGAAGATTCCAGTGGTGGTCAAGAAGGGTCCGTTGAGGGTTTTTTTCCCTCGGTTGTTGATCTTTTTGGGGGTTTTTGATGATGCGAACCGGTTCGCGAAGGGGATTCTGTGGCGTTTCACTTTTGGTTTCGGGGTTTTTGAAGAGATCGTGGAATGCCCCCGTTGTGGATTCGGCGACTGGGCTGGGGGATTTTTGTGAATTTTCAAAAAAAAAAAAAAACCAACGATCAAAAGCTAAAAATCAAAAACCGAAAAACCGAATCAAATCAAACCGAAATTTCAGTTCAGTTCGTATTCGGTTCGGGTCTTATTCAATTTGGTTTGGAAGTTTTTTTTCTAACGGTTCGATTGAGTTCGGTTTTTCAAAAAAACCGAACCGAACTGAACCGTTAACACCCCTACTCCCAAGGCAGTGAAGTTGATCGCAGAAGCCGATCACATGGCCATGCTCTCCAAGCCCCATGAGCTCTGCCAATCCTTGGAGGACATTGCAAAGAATTGCTTTTGAAAAAAAGAGTATGAATTGAGTTGGTTCGATTCGCATTCGCACCATTAGCGATCTGCCGCGTTAATCGTTACTATAGTAAATCTAGGAACTAAATAATAGGATTGTATTTCCTAAATCCTCACAATCGCTTACCTTTGCTTTTCTTAGCTCAATTCTTGATTTGAATCTTGTTGTTTACTCAAGTGAAAAGACTCCACAAACTATTGAGCACTTTCGTAAAATCCTGAACTGTACCTTTTTTTCTGCCAAAACAGAATGGGACAATCACCACAGGAGTCCTAAAACCGGATGTGACAATTAACACGAGTCCTAAATAACTTTATGCATTTGTATTCTAAAATTTTAATTTTGTGCATTTATGTTCTAAGACTTGTCACAGTTGTATACTTTAGTCTTGTTTTGGCTCCTTTAGGATTTAGTGGACGGAATATCTACATGACATTTTTTTATTCACGGCCATGTAGAATTAAAAAATCATAAAAAGGACCCGTGACATATTTCATCCACTTAAAACTGATGGAGTTAATGGAAAGACACAAAGGCATTAAAGTTACAAGTTGTTAGGATTTAAAAACATAACAAAAATTCTATGATTCACCCTAGTGGCCACCCTTCCAACATGGAAGGGGAAGATAAGGGGTTTAAATCCCCACCTTCTCAAGGGGGATGGGGTTAGGATGTGTAAGTTTTAAGAGTGGGTTTCGACTCCCACGCCCTACAAAAGGCATGGCAAAAGTCTGAGAGTGAGTGTAGAGTAGGAATATAATAGGACTGATCAAAAAAAAAAAAAAGAGACAAGTTTTAAGACTTACCCCAAACAAAATCCATAATATCATTGTAATCAAGCATTTGCACCAGCACCTTCTTCATTTGCTTACACTTGCCTTTTCTTAGAGGGTACTGTTGATGAAAATGTGGAAGTTAACAAACCTTACAATTTACATATAATGGGAAAAGAAGAAATTACCAAAAAAATGATGAGGAACGATAATAACATCAAATTTATGTGGTTCATCCGAGTGTCAATACCAATTTCATGGGGAGGGCCAACCGTCAAAGAATCCACCATGAATATGGAAAATACAAAGTTTATGACGGCTAATTGCTAAAGTGTTTCCCAATCCTAAATTACACCAAAGGAAAACCCACCACTGTTGTCACCTAATTTGTCCTTTCAAATATATACTAAAAAAAGTTATTAATTAATTAATTAATAAAAAGGGGCGAGAAAGGACGGGTCGGGCCGTATTCGGCCTTGGCTCGACCCAGCTCTCTTCCCTTTCCCCCTGCGTTGGGCCCGGGCCCTTTTCTTCTATTTTTCTTTTCTCTTGCGGCCCAAGCCATTCTCCCATTTGGCTCGGCCCGTCCCCCAGCTGTCTTCCTCCTACTTCCTTCCTTCGCGCGCGAACCTGCAGTAAAGGAGAAAAGACAACAGTAGAACAGAGGTCAGAGGAGAACAAAGAGCAGAGGGTCACGAGGGGTAGGCGGCCGGCGTGATCCACGGGTTAGAGTAGTCCGGCCGGCCAGCGAGTGCTGAGGGGTCTTTTAACGCGAACCTGCAGAGAGGAAGGGGGCAACAAAGAAGAGGACAAAACCGGAGAGAGAGGGAGGGAGAAGAGGGAAATGATAGGAGCAGAGAGCAGTAGCAGAGAAGGAGGAACCGAGAGGAAGAGGGAGAGGAGTGAGCTGGTGGAGAGAGAAGCTGAGGAGAAAAGGAGTCTTCGGGCCACCGTTACCGCCGCCGACACATCGCCCGACCACCGATCGTTGCCACTTCTCCCTGGGATTCAGGTTAGCCTTTTGTCAAATACCTTGTGCGCATTCTTCGGTTTCAAGCCGGTCGGAGCTCACTCCGACTAGTTCGGGCGAGCTTCGATCTTCTCATTCGTCCTTGCTGTATTCCCTGATGTTCTAGTATGCCCCACTAGTTCCATGGAGCCACGCTCGAGTCTCGACCGAGCCGGAGACCCCTAGATTCATCAACGCACGCCACTTGTTCGCTGAAATGTCCAGCCTAAACCCCCATCTTTTCTCTTTTGTGTAAAGCCCCAGCCCGGTCGGTTGGCCACTAGGGTGGCGTTGCTGATCAGCCGGAAAGTTGTCGCCTCGCTTGACCGAGGCGGCACCCCACAGCCGCCGAGAGACTGCCCGCCCGCCATTAA
The DNA here is from genome assembly GCA_016097545.1 of Eucalyptus victrix. Taxonomy (NCBI): domain Eukaryota; kingdom Viridiplantae; phylum Streptophyta; class Magnoliopsida; order Myrtales; family Myrtaceae; genus Eucalyptus; species Eucalyptus victrix. The sequence goes on along the minus strand of CM027843.1, from coordinate 43,537,995 downwards.
GGCGTCCCTGGTCAGTCGCGACCAGGGGTCCAGGTTGAGTTGAGCCAGATTTGTGATCATCATATTTGGAGACGGTGTCTTGCACTAGTACAAAACGAAGAGAAAGAGACGAAAGCAAGTCAAGCATACGTTTGGAATTTCACAATAAAAGTATAGTGCGTCATTGATTCCGAAGGCAACTTGACTAGGAAAAGCCAGGTAAGTGACCGTGAAAATCAATGGCTTTGTTGGCAATGGCATATGAAATTCTCCATCGAGGAACCTTCTTCATCATAAGAGTTTGATATATAATAATTATCTTGGCATCATACTCTTAGTGAATTCGGTTATTTAGGTGTGTACCAGCTGGCGTAAGCGTTTGGACAACATGGATTTTTTTTAACGCTTGCTCATATTTATTAGCTTCCATCACCGGCTAATTGCCAATTCAAGTGTTTCCTTCTGTTGGGAATATCGGATCCCCGAAAACTGGATTTGACACTAAATCGAACCCCTAAAACGAATGCGGAAGATAGGCTCGGGAAATTCACATGTATCACTGATTCTAAAGCACACCACGGAATCGAGCATACCTTGTTAGCTACAGATTAAACACCAACGCTGAAGATCGAGTAAGAAATTCTGATCCCTTTAGATCTGATGATGTCAATTCGCCTTGAGGGGAAAACGGCGTCGTCTTAAACGCTTGTTTTTCTTTTGGAGGGAGAGAGGGAGAGGAAACGTACGCACAAATGCCAAAAGGTGTGTTCTCCCTCTCTTTCCTCCCTTATATACGTCCCTCCAACAGAAAGGAATGTACCCTTTCATCCATGTCCCTCCATCCACGGGCTCTAATCTTGTGTGCCGGGCTTTCAGGCCCAACATGGGCGGACGGGCCTTAAGCCCATCACATAAAACCATCATCTCGCACTCACACATGGTGGGCCGAACAGCATTCTCTTTACCTTTCTTCAACATTCATACCGGTGAATAATCCGTACGACCAACATACTTTGAGAGCTCATTACTATACATCTGTTAGGAATATATAGCAGCTCATAATGGACATTACATCCTGAGTAGATTTAGTATGCAGTACCTAGATCGATCGATCACATTTATATTTCTCTTGATCTCTTTCAAACAATGATATATATATATATATATATATATATATATATATATATATATATATATATTGTATTCACAATTATGATTATCACAAAGACAGTTATAATTGGTTAACCGGTGAATACAAAACTACAATGTGATTCTCCAAATTTGATCTTCCTCTTTCCTTCAAACTCTCAATTTCAGTTTAGCTTGCTTTTCTAGAAATGTCCCATTAGATCGAATCAAACTCATGACCATTGGCAACATCCTAAGATAGCAAACACTAAATAGAAATCTTGAGAATAAGTAAGAGTTATGAGGGGACTAAGAATTGAGGAACTCTTTTCCTCAAGAGTCTCACACGACATAAAAGTTGAGATCAAACTTTTGTCACTCTTATTAGTCGTCTCATGCATACGTAGTATGAAATACGTATTACAGTACTAACTCATTTTCCATGGAGCGCATGTTTACACTTTTTATACCGTACAGATGATAGTTCAGACATACCCAATGTCTAACTTGAGTTCACATATCTACTCATTCACAAAATTCATCAGAACCCACATCTGATATCTTAGACAAATAAAGTAAAATATGTGGGGTATTTTACTTTCGGACATAGTAAGTATTATGTCCTCATCTTAACACTCAGTTAAGGTGACATACGTGTTTTAAGCTTGAGCTCTCGATTATCACCTAGATAATAAGCTTAAAAATAGTCTCATCTCTATTTATCACACAGTAAATAGAGGCGATTACCCGTGTGAGTGGGCTAATCTTATATTTGTCCGACATACTTTCTCAACTTAAAATAATGCAGTGAGCATTAAGATGCATAAAGATCAAACAAAGATTCATAAGCATTAATGATGAAAACACAAATTCATCAAATTGTGAATACTTAGGGAAATTACAATATCCAGTACATCAGCCTCTACACAATCCTAGAAATTTCATATGGCCACAAAACACATATCTAAGTATTGGCTTTGTCATAGGATCTGCTACCATTCTATGCGTATTATGTACTCTAAGTTCACATCTTTTCGTGCAATCATATCCTTGACAAAAGTTATACTTGGTATCTATAGGTTTGGTCTTGCCATGATATTTTGGATCTTTGGTGTACACTTTTGCTGCTTAACTATCACAGTTAACCAACAACGAATCTACAGCACTTCCAATAACACCTAAATGACCCAAAAAATCTCTTAAGCTAAACACCTTCTTATACTACTGCTGATAATGCCACGAACTCAACTTCCATCGTGGACAAGGCTATACACGTTTGTTTCTTATTGCTCCAACATATGGTGTCATTATTCGGTAAGAAAACAAATCCAGAGGTAAATTTTCTTTCATCTAAATTTCCTCAATAATCAACATCAAAATAGCTTTAGAGTCGTAGATCCTTTCCTTAATAACTCAGCATATAATCAGCAGTTCTCTTTAGATACCTCAGTATTCTTTTAACGGCTTTTCAATGTGATTGACTTGGATTGGATTGGTAACTACTCACCATTCCAACTGCAAAACATCTGTAAGGTCTTGTACACATCATAGCGTACATAAAAATTCCAACAGCACTAGCATAATGAACATGTTTCATTTGTTCCTTCTTTGTGGAGTCCTTGGACACAATCTATGGCTCAATCATTCACCTTTTGCAATAGGAGTGTCTATGGGTTTACAATCTTGCATACAAAATCGTTTAAGAACCTTATGTATATATGTTTCTTGCGAAAGATATAACGATCTCTTCGAACGATCTCTTGAAATCTTAACTCCAAGAATGTATGCAGGCTCACCTTTATCCTTCATCTCAAAGTTGGAAGACAACCAACTCTTGACAGTATTAATAAACTCCATATTGCTTCCGGCAATCAGTATATCATCAACATATAATGATATGATAACAAATTGATCCTTGGATCTTTTAATCTTTTGATATATACACAATGATCATCATCAATCATTGAAAAATCATATGTCATTATAGCATTATGAAAACGTATATACCATTGTTCAATGACTACTTAAGGCCGTATATCGATCTCAAAAGTCGACATACCTTTTCTTCTTGGCCTTTCACTATGAAACCAGTAGATTGTTCCATATATATTTCTTCCTCTAATTCTTCATTGAGGAAAGCAGTCTTTACATCCATTTGATGTATCTCAAGATTCATACTAACCACTATTGCCAGAATAATGCGAATCAAGGTAAATCTTACTACAGGAGAAAATGTATCTTCATAACCAATTCCTTCCTGTTGATTATACCCCTTCGCCACAAGGCGAGCCTTATGCCTTTCTTTCGAGTCATCAGCCTTTCGCTTTATTTTGAGAACCCACTTGTTCCCAATAGCTTTGCGTCCTTTTGGAAGATTAACCAGTTCTCAGACTTGGTTTGACTTCATTGACTTAATTTCCTCTTTCATTGCATAAATCCATTTTTCCTTACTAGGGCAATTTAGAGCCTCATTAATATTTATTGGCTCATCCTCATCTTGTGGAACAATCATAAAAGTTTCCCCTTCAAAACATCGACGGGGAATACTTTGGCGACTTGTTCGCCATATGGGAGATTATACACTTAGCACATCATTCCTAATTATGCTCTCACTGGGATTAGATAATGACGATATCATCTCATCATGTGGTTGTAATTGAGAGTAAGTTAAATTAGATTCATCACTTCTCATGTTACTCCCACTTGGACGAACTCCATTAAGTTCATTATCTTGATCCAATGTTTCAAATAGGAAGTAATCTTCCCCTATTTCGTCATTTTTAGGAAATTCATCCTCTAAGAATGTGACATCTCGTGATTCAAATTCAGTTATACTCCCACTTTCCTGTTTACCTATGAACACATATCCTTTCGAGTGTTTGGAGTATCTCATTAAAATACTCTTTTTTCTTTTGGGCTAGAACCAGGGAAGGAGAGTAAATTTCTTACAGGTATGCATCCTATAGTGGGCGAACAACCCGTTCAAGCCCTTCAGGGACAGCCTTTTAGCAGAAAACCACTCAGCCCTTTAGTTCAGAGCTTAGAGACACTCAGAGATGCCAGGATGGAAGCGTTTTTAATCTACCCAAGCTGCATTTCTTGGAGGATCCTACCAGGCTGGAGAAGAAGAGGAATTTAGAAAGTCATGGAGAGGTTTTTCACAAAGCACGCTCTTTACTTTAGGGGACTCTGCCCAAAACATTACACAAACCTTGCCTTATATAAACAAGAGGAGACAGGGAAATAAACAAGGACCAAGCTCACGGATCCAGATACAAACAGAGGCACCGGAAACTTCTGGGAGGTAATTATTCGCACACTATGAACAGTAACTGTACTGTGAACAGTACTTTCCCTAGCCTAGTACTACAATAAAAGTGAACAGTGATTTGCTACAGTGAAATTGTACGGACTCAACGGTCTCGTCCATCACGAGCATTGTAGCTACAAACTGAGTCATCATCTGAGCTGTCTTCTAGGAGATGTGCCTCATATTTTTGCTGAAGTGCTTCAAGGTCTTGAGGTGAGAGAATTTGGTTCAGCCTTCGAGATGAGGATGCTTCATGAGCCCAATGGGATGCTTCTTCTTCTGCCCAATTTGTGTTTTCACTTGTGGTGTTAGCTGGAATGCTTGGCTGAGGCCAATTGGATGGCTGTGCATAACAGGATGTGTCTATGTCTTGGAATGAGGACGAAGGTCCCTGTTCGTAGGGATTCTGGGACAAAGGACCTCCAAAACGTGCATATGGGTCCTGAGTGGACTGGACAATGTCATCTTCGCTTGTCATTTCATGCTCTTGGAACGATGCAGCTTGTCTGTATTGCCTGAGTGCTTCGTTAGCTTCTGGTGCTAGGCATAATGATCCCACGTAATGGGTACATTATTCCAAATATTTTCAGGAATTGTCTTGTTTTCTTGGTATAGGATTTTCTGGAGTTCTCGGTACTCGTTTTCACAAAATCTAATAGATCTTGGATAAGATTTGTGAATTCGGGCTTCCCGGCTGCTCAAGTGAGGTTTATAGGATGTGGTTCCTATTTTGAGTGGTGCATCAAGAATACTACCATTATTTCTGCAAAAATTCCATGGACGTCGGAAAAACAGGATGGTGTGGACTTCAGGATTCGGTGTCATGGTTCTCAGTTCTTTTTCCAAGTTTTGTTTCTAACATGTAGGATGGTATAACCAATTAAGAAAATCTAAGAGATTCTTATCGCTTTCTTTTTTCACATTTCTTCCGAGTAAGAATATTCTAGTGAGATTGGCAATAAATCTTTTGGTAGGAATTTCAATGGCTATTAAGTACTTATTGGTCAAGTACCATAACAACGTCTTGAGCTGTTCAGGGAAATCATCTTCCTTCCAAATAAGAGGATGAATGAAAGGATAGTTCAAATTTAACCCAAAAGGATAAAGAATCGAACCTCCATTGAATCTGAAAAGGTCTGTGTGGCATTGCCACATGAGGTTCTCCATGTTTTTAGTAAGACTGTCATTCTGGATTTGCTGAATAATCTCCTGGGGATATTTCTAGCTTGGCGAGTCATTGATTTTCTCAATCTTGTATTTGACACCATGATTGAGCATATGAAAAGCAGACCTCTTGATGTACATGTTGATTTCAGCTAGTGCTTTGGGTCTTGACAAAAAATCAGCAAGTACATTCTTTTTTCCAAGAATATGCTTGGTTTCAAAAGAGTATTTTGAGAACCATTCAGCCCATCGAAGCAGTTGAGAGTTTAGAATCTGTTTCTGTTCAAATTTTTTGATTCCATTTTTTACTGCGAGGATTTCTTTGAAAGTGGAATGGTAATGCATTTCAGCTTGAGAAAACTTTCCACTTTTGTGAGCACAAAGGTGTTTCTTACCATCAATTTCTTCGAACAGGATGGCTGCCCAGTATTAATCACTGGCGTCAGTTTGAAGAATTCTTTTTCCTGTTGATGGTATTTGTAATGGTGGGAGATTCTGCATAATCTCTTTAAGCTCAGCGACTGCTTTTGTTTGAGTTTTTCCCCAAGGTGGGGATTTCTTTTTCAGCATGGATTGCAAAAGAATCAGAAGCTTTGCAATGTTTGGGACAAAGACCCTGAGATAATTGATTATCCCAAGAAATTGCTGAACTTCTTTTGTCGTGAAGTTTTCCACAAGAAACTTCAATAATTCTTGAGCGATATGTGGCCCTGGGTAGTATATACCTTTATTGAGGCGCATACCAAGAAATTTGATTTCTGTCTGGGCAATATTCACTTTCCTTTGAGAAAGCATAATGCCATGCTTTTTCACAATTTCTGCAAATTGCTCAAGGAGTTGACAGTGTGACTGTTCATCAGGACTGTAAAGCAGAATATCGTCGATGTACACATCTGCATTTGTCAAGATTGGTTGGAAAATATGACACATGGCCTTTTGGAAAAGGGATGGTGCTACCTTTAGGCCAAAAGGAAGAACTTTCCACTGGAAGTGTTGGTTCGGGATACAGAATCCTGTTTTGGATCTGTCTTCAGGATGGATGCCCAGTTGCCAAAATCCAGCTTTGAGGTCGAATTTGGAATAGATATGGGCCTTGGTTAGACCAATAAAAAGAGAATCTTTGGATGGTAAAGGGAACTTATCATCTTGAAGAAAAAGGTCGAGAGGTTGATAGTTGATCATCAGTCTCATTTTTCCTCTACTTTGCTCGGCGCGCTTATTGACATAAAAGGCTTCACAAGCCCATTGAGAATCGGAGATTTCAATAAGGCCTTGTTGCAGTAATTCTGAGCATTCCCTTTGAGCTAAAGCCAAATGTTCTGGCTTCATTTCGACATGACTCGCCTTGGTTGGATTTATATCTTCATTTTTCTTGAAAGGAAGGCGAACATAGAATTCGGGGTTTTCCCATAAAGGATGAGAACATTTTTGAGCGAATTATGAATGGGATTCCGAACAAGATTCTAGCAACTTTTGCATAATTGGATCTAATGAACTCATCTGAATGGAAAAGAGTCTCTGAATGTTGACGAACTCAGAGAATTGATCTTTATATCTAAGACATTTTCTAGGAATGATTCGAAGCTGGGAGATTTGAGTCATGATATCCCACCCAATTATCAGATCTTTATTGGGGAGGTTTGATCCAAAATTTTTTGCATTTATGGAACACTGGGGAAAGAACTGAATAGTAACTGGAGTGGTTCTGACATTTGTGGAGAAAGTATCTCCAGAGGCGGAATTGAAATATCGGACATGGGGAGTCCAATATTCTTCAGGCAGAACTTTAGTATCTAGAATGGAGTAGCTTGTTCCGGTATCAATGAGAGCAATGACATTGATAGGCTTAGCAAACTTTGAGGTGAAGATTTTTACAGGGAAATGGGGATAGTGAGTTTGACTTGAAAATATGTCAGGATTTGGTTCTAAAGATGTGAGGGATATGTGGAAAATGTCTTCAGATTCTCAGTCTGTCTCAGTCTCACTGGAAGTTTGGTAAGAAGGAATGACACAAAGAGTTTGTTCAGATGGTTCTTCATCAGTAGAGAATAAGGATTCAATATCATCATTTTCAAGGGAAATACCTGTTTCATTTTCAATTAGATGATTCTGACATTTTTTCGCCTGAGGACAATTTTTGGCAAAATGTCCTTTCTTGTTGCATTTGTAGCAACAGTTTGATTTCTTATGGCCTGTGCGATCCTTTTTTTTTGCGTAGGTATCGCCATTTCTTTTTTTTTTTTTTCCGGAAATGCTTGGAGCCATGTTTGGACTTTTTTATCGAATACTTCTTGTAGTGCTTTTTCTTCCGGGAATACTGGCCATAAGTACCATCACAGTCATGCTTGGAGCATTTGATTTTTAACTTCTGGCGAGAACAAGCCGATTCAAGGCGCTTGTCATCTGTGATGTATGTACGGACCTTCTGGCGCTTTAAGCATAATTCTTCAAGGCATAGATGGATCTCTTGTTGTATTTCTCCTAAGGGAATATCTTGTATTCTTCTTTGTTTTCCAAAGAAAGATCTTTCAACCATCTGGGATAGTCTTTTGGGATGGATGTGATGAAGACATGTTTTAGATTTGGATCTGCTCCAATTTGGTAAAAGAGCTGAAGCATTAGTCAATAATGCTTATCAAGATGCTTTTCCTGAAGGAAGCAGCATCTTCTTTCGAAAAATTCTGTTCTTTTTATCTCTATGAGATCTCCGGGTGTTCCCACAAAAACATGATATAAGTAAGTAATGGCATGGCTGCAATTGGGTGACATTATAAACAAAATTTGGTCTTGTTCTGAGAGTGATTGCCACCAGAGTTTTAGGCTCCTTGTGAACCTTGTAACAAAGTTGTAAAGGACATCATTCATATCATGGTTGGTGATGGACTGTGTATTCAACTAGGTATGAAATTTTTCAAGTCTTTCTGGCCATTTTGGATAAGGAATATCGTCGATGGTGAAGAATTGTTTTGATGCCATGGACACATGCCTAGTAGGATTGTTCCTAGTAGGATTGCTTGTCTGACCAATATCTGGATCAGAATAATTTGATTCCATTTCATAATCTAGAGGAGTATCAGCCATGAATATTTGTGAAGTTACTGGCGCTATGGGGGGGAGGGAAATCAACTGTAGGAATGGAGCGGGATGAAGAAGAAAGAGATGCTGAATCTGATTCAGTAGAAGGAGTTTGTTCGACTGGTAACAGAATTTGTTTTTCTGGGATGGTAGGATCAGGTTCAGGCTGTTGGATAACGGGATTAGATTTCTGAGTACCCAAATCCTTTAGAAATGATTCTAATGGATTTGATAACATCATATGTTCTGGCCTGTCTCTAATAACAATCAAAGTTGATTCTGTAGGTAAGCTTTTTTCTTTTCCTTTTTCCTTCTGCAGGGCCTTGAGGCGATTTCGTATTTCTGCCATATCTGGTTCTCTTCTGTAGGGATCTTCTGGAATAGTGGCAAAAATAGACGTCTGTGGACTTGGGGGTAAATACTCAATTCTAACAGGAGGTGCCAATGGATCGAAAGGTCTAAACCTTCATTTTTCAAGAAGTTGGATTTGCTTCTTGAGCTTGTCTATTTCTGGCTTTGGACTTTCAAGATAATGATACCCAAGATGTTGTCCTGATTCCAAGGCATGAAGCTTTTTATGGAATTCAGAAAGTATCTTTTTGGTGCTTTCATCATATCTTCGGAGATCTTGTTGCACATTTCAAATCTTGGAATCAATAGCCTTGAAGGCATTGTTCTGTGCCAACAGTCTCTGATTGCCGGTTTAGAACAGCTTCAACAGCAGGGATTTTTTTCTGTCTCCTATGTTCATCCACATCAGTGGGGGTTGAAATCTTGGGAACATGGCGGTATCTATTGTGTGGATCAATAAACTCTTCTGAGGCAGAAAACAAGAGTTTAGAGCTTTCCTTAACAAGAGGAGGAAAGTTAGTGTCTTGGAACATGGCAATAGAAAAAGTGGGTGGTGCTTCTGCTGAGACTTCAAGTGGGCAAGAATGTTTCTTAGCCCATTTGAGGATTGGCTTGTAAAACGGAGAGAGAGCTTGCTTTTTCTGAGGAGGAGAAGGTGGAGGTGATTTTGGTGGATCTGGTAAGATTTGGGATGTAGTACTGGACTCTGGTGGTAGAGGTGGTGCATAAGAAACCATGAACTGGTATTTGTCACACTCACCAAGAGTGTCAACGGAGGAATCTCCGTCTAAGTACCTTTGGTATACCTTATCCTTTGGCTTTTTCCATCGAGGTCGAGGTTTTGCAATAGGGTCTACCTCGTCAGGAGAATTTTTACAGTAGGAACATTGGCAAAAAGGATCCCAGAAACAATGACCATAATTGTCTTTATAGTAATGAACATGATGTCCATCACCATCAAAATGTCGAACATGCTTTTTTGGGTCTGGTTCAGAAATGGATTCAGGAACACATGGTTCAATCATAAAGAGGGTTTGGAAGATAGAAGGACTTTCTTCCTTTTCCTTGCCAAATTTGATGGAAACAGTTCCATCTTTTTTCTTTACAAATTCAGAGTCCATAGACTGGAAAGGCTTGTTATGCTGGTGGAGCTTTTCATAGTTGGTGATCCAAGTCTCCGGAAGGAGCTTGGCCAACGTATCCTTCGGGATCTGTCTAGGAACATGAATGTAGGACGCCTGGTTATTCTGCATAGAGATGAACAAAGTATCTTCATTACCATTGTTAAAGTTGAGGTCGATAGCATGGTTCTGCACTCGATAGACCATCTGGTAATGTAGTGTTGCAGCTACAGAGTCAGCAGTTTGAGGGGCTCCAGTAAGCTGAACTTGAACTTTAAGAAAAGAGAGTAGCTGGGGGTCTGATAGAGCGATGTTAAAGTTTGGATACAAAGTTACAAAGACTGTTCCAACATTCAAAGTAGTTTGAACAGTGCCAATGCAAACATGCTGGTATTGTTAAAACCTGGTGTCCAACAATGCAATTCTTGCCACAACTGGTAAACCTTTACGGCCATGGAAGGTGAGAGCAAGACAAACAGCTCCATAATGGACATGAGAATATCCCTGTTGGACCCATTGTCTGGGAAATTCTGGAGGGATCTGGAAAGTAAAAAAGTACTCCTTCTCAGTAGCAGGAATGGGATACTGGTCGAATTTGGAGGACTGGACATACTCCTTTACTTGCTTTGGAGTTTGATGAATAAGTTGGCGGATTGAGCGGATAGGTGAGAATGATGAGGTGGGTTTAGCAAAAGCAAAGTAAGGGTTCATGAGAGGAAGTTGGGTTTCAGAAATCTTAGTTTCATTACTAAGAGAGACTTCATAAAGATAATCAATCTTAGAAGCATTGGAAACACAAAATTCTGGAGGGGTCGAAGATGAAGAAGAAGGAACAAGAGAAATGTGTGCTTCAAGGATTTCAGAGGACCCATGAGTATAGGCAGCACAACCCCATGGCTTAAGAAAACTTAAGTTCGGTTTTCTACTTGTCCATAACTTATATAGAGTGGAAATAACTGATTTGGAAGGCACCCGGTTAAGTATATAGGCAGCAATTAACAACGCATCACTCCGAAAAGTAATAGGTAAGTTAGCATGCGCCATCATGGACCTAACCATTTCCAATAGGGTTCTGTTTCTTTTTTCTGCAACACCATTTTGTTGAGGAATATATGGAATAGACAACTGTCTTTTTATTCCTTTTTCATCACATAATTTTCTGAACTTATCAGACAAATATTCTCGACTTCGATCAGATCTTAATACTTTTATTTTCTTGTCTAATTGATTTTCTACCAAGTTCATAAACCTTTTGAAACAACTTAATGCTTTAGATTTATGAGAAATCAAATAGACATATCCGAATCGAGTATAATCATCTACAAAAGTGATGAAATAAATAGCCCCATGCCTTCCTCTCACATTCATTGAACCACATGCGTCAGAATGGATTAAATGCAGAGGAAATTCAGCTCTTTTACCTTTTCCAAATAGTTTCCTTGTCGTTTTCCCTACTAGGCAATGCTTACATATGGGCAAATCGACTTTTTCAATGTTGCCCAACAAGCTCTCTTTGGCTAGTCTATTCATACGTTGTTGGCCAATATGACCAAGTCTAGCATGCCAAATATTCACATTATTATCATATGAAGTAGAAGACGTGAAAAGGGAATAACAAATATTGATATCACCACAGTCAACATATAGTATAATAAAACCATCTAGAAAGTGACCACAACCATAGTAGTTTGTATCCAAATACAAATCTACACCTCTATTACGGAAGTTCACACTAAAACCAAGCTTTAACCAACACCAAAACAGATACTAAATTTCAACGAATCTTCGGAGCATATAGAACATCATATAGGAACAAGGTGCGTCCACCACGCATATTCAATTGGCAGGTGCCAATCCCTTTAACTTCATCTCTGGAGTTATTTCCTACATTGATCCACTTAATTCCAGTTGGTATCGTCAGAATTCCACGAAGGATTCTCTATCCTTCGCTACATGGTCTGTTGTTGCTGAATCTACAGTCCACAAATGATTGGATTCAGCCAATAATACAGAACTTGACACATAAGCTAAGTTCTCAAATGTACAAGAGGTGTTTACCTTTTTCGGCTCACAACAGTTGCGAGCATAGTGACATTTCTTGTCATAATTGTAACACCTCACCCTTGATATTTTCTTCACTTGAGGACATTTTCCTCTCTTTTGTTGGTCAACTTTTGATTTCTTGCAATAAGGACTTGATCCTTTGCATTCCCACATATTAAACGAATCAATATGCTTGCGCTTAGAGCTCAAAGCCCTTTCTGAGCTAGAACCAGCATTGAAAATATCTATTTTCGACTGCCGTTAAGCGGTCCTCTACCAGCTCAAGGCGGCGCACGGCACCCTCAAGATTTTCCATAATATGGTCAAGAGCTTCTAGTGCTTCTTGCTTTTCTAGCACATATTGAATCTTTATATTCAATATTTCACAATTGTTGCCGTTCATATCAGCAATTATGTTCTTAATTGCTGGAACCATCGATCTGAACACATCAGACATATATGCACGAATAATTAATGCTTATCATTTATGCATCCCTATTTGCACAGACCCATCATATTAATGAATAATTTCAAGTAAGGTTTCAGAATCAAAATGTCATTATGTTTCCAATCATCCTCCAAAAATCCTAACTCAAAATTATTATTAATATAATTGTCCTATGCAAAATGAATTCTATGAAGATACAAAAACTTCTATGAACTACCCACAGCAGTCAACAATAACAGAAAGCAAATAGTATTTGACATCCAATAAAATAATAATGCTTTCACATAATACAACTATCTATTACACTAAGCAATATATATAGAGGAAAAATATCAACATAGAAAGAGATATTCATATTCAAAAACATCTCTAACTAATCTAAGAAATAAATAGGGAATGTCCTTTCTAATCTATCAGTCAAAATATCTGAGAAATTTGAAGGCATATTTGCCAACCATGGAAAAAATTTTGGAGAGCTTTCATGTCGCCTCCAAGGCGCATTCATTCTGTGCCATGTGGCACTCAATCTAAAGGTTGAAGTTTTGGTTAACTCAATCCTATAGTACTCTCTAACAAAAGCTTCCACTAGCCTTCTATAACCCGGGACCACGTTGACCTCCCATGTCCGATCTAACACTGCTTGCCATTCAGGTGGAAGAGTGTTCATCAAAGCCGGCACCTTCTCAAAATCCGTTATAAGATAACCATTCCAGATAATTTCCTATATCATCTGATTGACCCTGACCACATGTGATACTAAATCACCGTCATGCCACCGATAATTAGTTAAATCTGACATCAGCCTTTTAAGTCTTGCACTTCTCTCGCCCGTTCTCAGGATTGCAGGTATCTGTGCATAACGCATCATAGATCCTGCAACAAATGCAGAACTAAAAATGGATTACTCATAATCCATAATTTATATAAGGGAAAATACATAATTTTCCAAAATTCATGTAACAAATGTAGAATAAATAATGGATTACGTATAACCCACATAGGACTAAATGAAAAGGAACTTTTTTTTCCGGGGTCAACGATCAACGGACGGTCAACGGTCAACGGTCGTCGGTCAATAGTTAATGGGTCAACAGGCAGCGGGTCGTCGGACCGGTTGGACCAGTTGGATCGATCGGGCCGGTTGGGCCGGTCGAGCCGGGTCGGACGGACTAACCGGCATGTGCCGCACGTGTGCGCGGGATGACGTCACACAGACGTCATCCGGCGCGTGCGCGGCATGCACCAGGCTTTCGCGTGGGTTGGGTCGGGTCAGGTCGCCGGTCGAGTCACCGGCCGGTGATCGGCCGGCCAACGGTCGTCGGCGATGAAGTCATCGATGACGTCATCCCGGCGGTTACCATGGCGTCACAGTGACGTCAGCACGCGTCGGTTCATCGGCTGCCGGCGCGCACGTGCTGGTTCGCCGACCGGCGCGTGCCGGTTCGTCGGCCCCCGACGCGCATGTGTCGGTTCGCCACCGGCACATGTGGCGCACGCACTGGCTGAGCCAGCGCTTCGAGCGCGTCGTGCCCACACGCAGCGGCTTCTGGCCACGCGTGTGGGTGCGTCCGGCGTCGCCCAGCGGCGCACGACATGTCGATGGACTCGTCTCAACGATCTCTTTCACCTTATCCCTTCAGAAATTGATTTCGACTTACGGAAACTCGAAAAAATGGATGAAGAGTGCTCAGGTGTCTGGATTTCTCGCCCCGATCCGTGTTGGCCGATTATTTTCGTGAAAAATCAATCAAAAAACATCAAAGGGGTCGTGAAAACATGAACTAGGGCTCTGATACCAATGTTGGGAATATCGGATCCCTGAAAACTGGATTCGACATTAAATCGAACCCCTAAAACGAATGCGGAAGATAGGCTCTGGAAATTCACATGTATCACCGATCCTAAAGCACACTACGGAATCGAGAGTACCTTGTTAGCCATAGATTAAATACCAATGCCGAAGATCGAGGAAGAAATTCCGATCCCTTTAGATCCGATGATGTCAATTCGCCTTGAAGGGAAAACGGCGTCGCCTTAAACGCTTGTTTTTCTTTTGGAGGGAGAGAGGGAGAGGAAACGTACGCACAAATGCCAAAATGCGCGTTCTCCCTCTCTTTCCTCCCTTATATACGTCCCTCCAATAGAAAGGAACGTACCCTTTCATCCATGTCCCTCCATCCACAGGCCCTAATCTTGTGGGCCAGGCTTTTAGGCCCAACATGGGCGGCGGGCCTTAAGCCCATCACATAAAACCATCACCTTCAAAATCAATCAATCAATCTCTCAAGGCCAATGCATGCTCTTTGCTTTGCATTGCTCTCACTTCATATTGGAAGAAAATCAAAAATTTTCATTTTTCGCTTTCTTTTGTGTTAATTTTCATGAAGTGTGGAGGTATTTTTGTCAATTTGAGGTAATTGGACCGAGTGCCATTTACTCTTTAACGATGTATATTGTGGAATCACATAAACTAAAGGACCTGGAATTAGCAAAGATGTTACTGACACCAGCATGGAGGACTTGGTGAATGAATCTCTCCGTAAACTAAAGGACCTGGAATTAGCAAAGATGTTATTGACACCAGCATGGAGGACTTGGTGAATGAATCTCTCCTGACGGAGTGAAAATAGTTTTCGTCTTATGTGGAGAGGACAAAGCCATCGAGGTGGAGTTCCGGAGACGGATGATCGGACAGAGTCCTTCAAAGGCAGTGAAGCTGATCAGAGAAGCCAATCACCTGGCCGTGCTCTCCAAGCCCCATGAGCTTTGTCAATGCTTTGAGGACATTGCTAAGAATTACATTTGAGATATAGAGTACGAAGTGATTTGGTTCAATTCGCATTTCACCCCCTTAAAATCTGCCAAAATACTGTTACTATTCTAATTCTGTGAACTAAATAATATGGTAGTATTTCCTAAAGTCTCACAATTGCTCACATTTGCTTTTTGTAGCTCTATTCTTCATTTAAATCTTGTCAATTACTCAAATCAAAAGACTCGAAAACTGTTAAGCAGATTTATAGTATGCTAAACTGTACCTTCCTCTGCCAAAACCATCTAAGATAATTACAGCAGGATTCCTAAAAGTATTTACAATGATGTGTTTGTATACTAAACCTTTCGTGTCCTAAAATTTTAGTCTTTTGGTTAACTCCATTAGGTTTTAATGGACGGAAATTTGACATGATTAGGTATGATTTAAAAAATCATAAAAAAATATTCCGTCTAGTTAAAGCAGACAAATTTAAAGGAAGGACTCAAGTGCATCGAAATTGCAATTTAGGACTTAACAACGTGTAAGTTTTGGAACTCACCCCAATCAAAATCATTTGTATCACTATAATCAAGTGTTTCCAGCAAAACCTACTTTCATTGTGATTTGGACTTGCTAAACTTTAATGGAGTTGGATTTGTTATGTAATGATCTTAGAGGGTTCCAACTATTGCAAAAAGCAAGCAATCAAATAATGAAACAATAAAATAAATTGTATATTGGATTTACATTGTTCAATCAATGTGATTTATGTTCACGGGGAAAACAATACAAAATTTTACTATAGATTAAATGATACAAAGATGATTACAATCATACTTGAGTTACTCAAGCACTCTCAATATTTTATAACCTCCAATTACATCCAACAATTTACACAGTGTCTAGACCTCATAATTTCTCGTGAAACAATCTCTTAATCTCACAAAAGATTTACACAAAATCCAAATACAAGATTTTTCACCGCTTCAAACACTTAGGATGTAATTCATAGCTTGTTGTGCAATTAATTATCACAGCCAAAAGCTATCGTAGATACTCTTCATAAAAAGACTCATTTTTTATACAAAAAAGATTTTGATCCAATATAGGAAACTTACTAATACTAGAATACTTCCTATTTTGATCAAGTTTGTTTTACCAGTTCAAACTCAAGAAATATTTTCAACATTGGCAATGGGTTGAAACTAACTTATGCATAAGAAAGTTAATCTTCATTAATTAGTGAAGATTCTTGAAAATAACCTCCACTCAATCTATCCTTAGCTTCTCTTCTAAGATTCCTTCTATGTTAGTTACAAGAACTTAAGGAGAGCAAATTTAAGACAATGTTGAGTTGGATTTATCACGGTAGCTCACACAAGGCTATTATGGTTGAGTTAGCAATGCCTTTCATTGCCCTTCATGCCACTGTCTCCAATAGCACTAATGCTATGAAGCATTTAAGCATGGAAAAGTAAGATAAATGCACTTTCTAGAATTACTATTCCCCTTTAGCTATTGAGAGAAACAAGTCCTTGTGAGAGGCATTTCATCTTACCAAACAAACTTTTAGTTTGAGCCCATATTTTATTAGTAATTTGGGCTTAGACCCATAAATAGCTAATGAGTATATGTATTCTCTTTCTCACTTTTAGGCTTTAATTCTTGTGATTGTGCACCAAATGCTAACATTTTAGAAACCTCTCATTGGCCAACAAATTGGGTTCAATGCATTTAATAAAAGTGAGGAGACTTATCAGACGAGAATCACATGTCATATAAAGTTAATATGACACTGAAAATTGTTGGATTTTTCTCCTTTTGATCCAAGGAAAATGCCTATAATAAGCGGGTTAAAAGTTATTGACGTCATACCCATACAAACTTATTGTAAATTAAATGTGGTTGATGTATGTAGTTGTAAATTTCCAATCATGTGACTTGGATGGAGAAAAATATGGCCCGTGAAAAATTATATGGGTAATGTTGACAACTAAACTTTGGACATTTCATTTAGTACTAATTGCTTAAGAAATTAGGCATCAAATTCGACCCCTTAATAAAAATATCAATGTTGCATAGTTTGCATTAGCATGCATTTCATTGCATCTTAGGATCAACGCATACGGAGGAATCTAAAGGTGAGCTCGAGAGGCCACTTGGCATGATATGAGAGTTTCAAATCCAATTTGGCATGAAAGATATGAGCTCAAATGGGACTAATGTGAGGAGGATAAGCTCGAAATGACATTTCCAAGATTTTTGGAGCTTAAGTTAGAGAGGTAACCTCCAAATTTCAATTTCCAACTTTCTTACAGATTAAACTTGAGACTGAGAGGTGAGGTCAGCCATGAATCAAATCTCCAATAGGTTGGGTGCTCAAATATGGCTTGATGAGCTCCTTTCACAATTGGTAGGCTGCGTTTGCTCATTCAGATTCAAATTAGGAAATTATAGGATAAAATAGGATTAGAAATTTTCCAAATATTCTTCAGATTATAAAGAGTCTCATCATATGTTTAGTAATCCAAGGTAGGATTAAAAACACATGAAAATCTTTGAAAATCTCATTTGCCAAGTGCAATATCCTGTGATATTTAGATCTTACCTCTTAAGCTTCCTCACCAGCTCATCAAACTCACTCTCTTCAGCTCCCTCTGATTTGCATCCTTCGCCGTTGACTTTGCCATATCCATTGATTGGCCGTACTCCTCGCTAACATCATTGTGTTGGAGGCGATTCAAACATCGGCAAGGACAAGCCTCGGGTTGCCGAGGGCCTCATAGAGCGACCATGGGAGGTGTCGGGGTGACTGATCTAGTGGATGAGGTAGGAGCAGATGATGTAGAGGTAAAGGGTGGTGATGGGATGGTGGATGCCACATGCGACGCTCAGACGCCACTTGACATCGGAGCCGACCTAAGGGTAATGAGGGGCGCCAAAAATTTAAAAAATTCTTGATTATTGATCTATAATTTACTTAGGCTGAATATCTTAGATTTGGTTTTAATAGACCGGATTGCAGGCCAGTATGAGATCGTTTTGGCAAGTTGAGGTTTAGAGATAATGCAATTATGATATGATTATTCCTTGTTGGAAACAAAAAGTCACCATTGTTTTACCACCATGGATAATCAATGGTAGCAACAATTCGTCGTTGTAAATTGTGGCGACGAATCTATTTGCATCGCCAGGGCTAATAAAGATTATATTATTTTTGTCACATTTTATGAGCAGACAAGCGTTGTGGACGACGATTGGCGGTGACTTCTCCTTTTTACTTTAGTTGTTGGAACAAGATTAGCTAGCTGACGAAGATGATTGGCAACAATTGGAGGCAATAATGATTGATTGTCGTGGAGGTGGTCCTTATACGGTGATTAACGAACTGGATGCATTACTCAATCGTTGGAAGATAAGTGTTAAGTTATTTTATAGTTTTTTTTTTAATTTAATTCTGGTTTATCTCATCCTCTAGCCTAGATATTTCATCTGACATTTTATCCGGATATATCTAGTTTGTCCAGTATGGAGGATGTTGTCAAACACTGGATGGGATATTTTATTATCCTATCCAAACTATGAAACACAGCTTTAGAGTTTTGGGATTTCATAGAATAAGGTAAATGATAATTCTAAATTTATGGGAAATTGCTCAAATTTGGATAAAGTGGATAAGATAGCAGATGCGGCAGCAGTTGGCCCAATCTTGGCTGTCCATCAACCACAAAGATTGCGCGCGCCCAAGGAGCCTTGCATTCGGTGCCTCACATGCCGCTCACCTGGACTTCCAGATTGCTCCCATGGACTGGCGCACCCGGGATCACCTCCATGTACAACTGGCTAAGGATGGAATTTCATAGACTGAAAATTTAAAGAGGGACTCGGTCAGATCTCTTGAAGAAAAAGATGAGCACTTGGTGAGACAATCGAATTAGGTGGCTGCGCGTTTTATGTTGCAAAGTGACAAGGGCACATGATCAGAATTAAAAAATGAGGAGTTTAAAAAATAGAAAATAGAACCACCAGATTAGGGACTATAAATATCTCAGTGTCTTCAAAAGAGAAGATAAAATACATAAAAATGACCTATTTACTCAATTGACTTCACTTGACAACGCAATAGAATTAAGGTTACTCAATGTTGCCAGCGGCGTCGCCCCCTTGATGTCTCTCATTTTCGGTCACCACCCCCATGTGATCTCACTCGGTGCCCATAGTCCTAGCCAAGAAGCTCCTCCTTTGATGATCAATAATGGAGTGCTAGACATCGCAAGTGTCAAAACTTAGCATGGATGAACACTTAATGTCAAAACTTCTAAAAAGTATACTTAAGTATCAAAATCGGAGAGGAAAGTGACACTTAGGTGCTGATAACAAAAAATTCCAATCAAATTACTATGTGGCTTTTTCCGATGAAATTGTTACTAATGTGACCATTCTTTTAAAAAAGATTGTCCACGTAGACACTAAGGGCGCACATGACAAAATTTATGAAACATAAATCAATTTCTAGCAAGAAATTGATTTTTTAATTTCTATTTCATGGACGAGTTTTTGAGTAAAGAAACACGTTTGATAATAATTCAAAATTTCTATTTCTGAAATAAAAATTCATTTAATAACATAATAAAATTTCTATTTCTAGGAGCGGCAACGACTGGCATTCGGTGGCCGGAGTCTGACGTTCGGTGACTGGCGTTTGGCGTTCGGTGATCGGCGGTGGGTGGCCGAAGTTTGAAGTTTAATATTCGGCGTCCAGCACCAAGTCTAGTGATCAGCGGCAGGCGGCCAAAGTTTGATGGCCAGCGGTTGACATCCGGTGGCCAATGGTTGGTGACTGGTGGCCGGGCCAGTGGTGGGAGGCTAGCAATTGACGGCGGGCATCCGGCATCCCACAGGCGACAAGTGGGCGATGGGCGGTGATGAGAGTAAACGATGAGAAAAATTTTGATTTCTCATTTCTGTTTTAGAAATAGAAAAGTAAAAAATTTTAACTTCTAATTTCTACTTCAAATCTATTTCTGGAAAAGAAATCTGTTCCAGAAATAAAAAAATGAAATTGCATTACCAAACGGATTTCTATTCCAAAACTGTTCCGGACAATAGAAAAATAGAGAAATAGAGAAATATAAATTTTATCATGCGCACCCTAAGACTCCATTCATTTAACGGAAAATAACTTTTGAGAAAACTTTTTTGAATTTTCTAATATTTTTTTCACGAAAAATGAATTGCTTGAGGAAAACATTTTCCACGTGGGGAAAAAATTCTTCTAAACTAGAGGAAAATGTTTTCCACTTTTGAAAAGTAGAAAATATTTTCCTCACTTGATTTCTCTTGTCTTACACCCTTATAATAAGCCCTCAGTTCCTCCTCTTCCTCCTCCTCCTTTTTTTATTTGATTTTTTTTTTATTTTCTTTGTTTTCCCTCTTCTCCTTTATTTTTATGTTTTCTTTTTTTTCCCTCTTTTTATTTATAAATTGAGTTTTTAATTATTTTTGCTTTTCTTCCCTTTTGTTTTTCTTCTTCCTTGGCTAGTCATCGGCCATGGTGGCAGTCAGCAACCGGCCACAGGCCAACTCCAACCTTGCCCAAGGCAAGATCCGGTGGGCCGTGAGTTCACCAGCCTTGGCGAAGCTTGGGCTTGCCTAGATTGAGGAGCCGTGAGCTCACTGGCTTCAGTGAAGCTCGAGCTTGTCAGATATGGCGAGCAATGAGCGTGTCAACCTCGCGAGCTCGGGCTTGCTAGGATCAGGTCGGTGAGCTTGCGGCTTGCTCGAACTAGGTGAGCCTGAGCTTCGCCAAGGTCGATGAGCTCAAGGCTTGGTTGATCTAGGTGAGCCGCGTTTGTTTGCCAGTGAGCTTGCAACTCACCTGCATTAGCTGAGCCTTAAGTTCGTTGGATCTGGCGGTTGCGTCTTGGTTGGCCACTAGGCAACTAAGCATGTTGAGGCATGCGGTGGCAAAGGAAGGAGGAGGAAGAAGGAGGAGGATGTAGGAGGGAGGAAAAGAAAAAGGAAAAAAGAAAAAGAAAGAAACATTAAAAATAATAAAAATTCGATTTTTAAAAATTCAAATAATTAAAAATTCAAATTTAAAAAATATATAAATTAAAATTAATTTTTTTGGTCAATTAAAAATATTAAAAATAATTTTTTTTGGTAAATTTTCCCAAAAAATCAAATTAGACAATGAACAATGAAAAACATTTTTTCACCCAAATTTCAAGTTTCAATTGAATACCATAAAATATAATTATTTTCTTAGAAAATAATTTCCTAGAAAATATTTTCCAAAAATATGATATTTTTCACAACCCTAAGAATACGCTAAATGACGTCGTTTTTGGCACTTAAATGATCATTTGCTTTTAAACACAAGTAGCACTTAAGTAATCACTTACAACATAACTTGACACTTAAATTATTCTTTTTTAAACTATGACAATGCTAAGTGAACATGAAAGACAATGTCCTTTTAGACAAGGATTGCCCACTCCTGTGAGCCACGTAAACCAGTTTTATTATTAAAAAAACGTCACGTCGAATTTCTGGTAAGCATTTAGATTTTCGGTAAGCTCGCTAGAGTTGACACTTAAGTGTTTCAATTAAAAAAAAAAAAGGACATTTAAGTGTATCTTTTGAAACTTTTGGTGCTTAATTTTCCACCTGTATCAAGTTTTTACACTTGCGATTTAATTTAAATGTCAATAATGAGGCTTCTCTTGGGCTTGCTCATGCATATTAGGTTTCTTAGTTTTTTTTTTTTTTAACTATTTACTACTTTGTGTTTTTTTATGCTGTTAATTTTATTATGTGCATTGATCATTTTCACTGGGAAAAGTAACAAAAAGTCATAGACTTATTATACTTGTCATAATTCATTTATAAACCTTTCAAGTGTGTTATTTTATTTATAAACCTTTTTATAATTTACCAATTGAGTTATTGTGACCAATTTGACTAGAAATCATTGATGTTAATGTAAATTGTCTTAGATGGCACAACCGGTATTAATGTTAACAATTTTTACAATTTAAAAAATGAATTTTTATTTTTTATTTTTTCCTTTTATTTTGGCCATTGAGGGCTAGCAAGCCCTTGCAAAATCTGTGCTAGGCCTTCTCGCCCTTGCACATGGCCGACAAGGTCATGATGGCCTTGCCAATAGTGGGCAAGGGTTTGAAGGCCCTTGCCTAGGGCCTTTATGGCCCCATTGGCTTTGGGTGAGGGTCGCAATTCTCGCCAGCCAAAATGAAGATAAAATAAATAAAGAATAAAAAGAAAAAAAACCAAAAAAAAATAAAATAAAATTAATATCAATGTCAATGCTAGCCATGCTATATAAGATGACTAGTGGTTAGATCAGCATTTTGGACCAAAATTAATTGGATGAATTTAATTTGGCATAAAACTATAGATCCATGGGAACGGAAATGGAGAACTCAATAAAAATGTATGTCCTCCAACGAGGCAATGTGGGTCCCATTTCCAATAAAAGAAATATAAGAAATGCAACGACGTTATTTCAATTCTCGGGTCCTATTTCTGATGTGTCGACTAATCCCGGAAACCTTTGAGCATCTCCTATTGCTGTGCGAATGGACGGGGTACATATGGTCAGACCCTTTTTTCAATTACGACATCTCCCCAATTATCATAACAATAATTGACAAATAGATGTTAGAGAACTTATTTACTTGAGCCGATCCCTCCTCGCAAGCTCTACTGGCCGGCACTCTGTGGCTTATTTGAAGCAAAGGAATGCCTTGGTGTTCCGAAATTATGAGGCGAGACCCACTCACCTCGTTGAGAAATGGAACCCAAGCAAGAGGAATTAGAAGGGGGAAGCAAGCTTACCTATTGACCATTGGCTCCCGCCGACCATGGGCACTATGAAACTAAATGTAGATGCGTCGTGGAGCAGCGAGTCCTAAGCGGTATCTGTAGCAGGGGCATGTAGATATGCTCACAAGCTCTTCGTGGCTGGATTCGCCAAGAAAGTCCGTGCTCCTTGCTCATGTAGTCGAAACCCTGGCAGTGAAGGAAGGACTTGCGTTCATGAGGAAGCAAAGAGGAGCAAAATATGGGAGCTGAAGCTGAACTGAAAGACTCCACTTTCGGCCAGCAAGGGTAATTGGAAAGTGATCGCCTATCCACCACTTTCTACCTCTTGGGCCAGGTTCCTTGGGTTGCCCAGTCCAATGTAGAGGACTGGCACCAGCTTATGGCCCATTTGCGAGGAGCGTTTTCGGCCTCCTGTTCCAGGAATGCTAATCAGTCCACAAATTGGATGGTCAAAGCCCATCAGATTGACTCTCTTTGCACAAATTGGCTCACTATAAGGGCCCGTTTGGAAACTGGCCAAATAGTGCTAATTTTTATTTTTTTAATTCCCGGGAGTAGATTTAGAACATAAATGCATTTGATAAAATTTTTATTTTGGGGAACAAATTTCTATTTTTTTTATTCCCGAAAGTAGATTTGGAACATAATCAATAATAATAATAATAATAATAATAATAATAATAATAATAATAATAAAGTCGATTCTTGTTCTTGGGAATAATTCTAGAATCATTTTCTCTTTTCATTTTCTTTTTTCGTGTTCTTCTTCTCTTTTCTTCCTCTTCATCTATTGTCACCATCGTGGTTATTGTCCACCACCATTTGCCCCCACCGCCACCGTTCGCTGACAATTGGTTCGGTGAGCTTGCTAGGCTAAGATGAGGTCTGGCGAGCTCGCTGGAGGCAAGCTTAGCCACCGGCAAGGCTAGGTGAGCAGCCTCGCCCAAATCTGGTGAGGCTCGACTAACGAGAGCCGGCGACACTCCAATGAGGTTACCGGCCCTCGTCTAGTCAGTCACCGATCATCCCAAGGCCGGCAACCGGCCACTTGAAGAAGAAGAATAGGAGAAAGAAAGGGAAAAAAGAAAAGAAGATAAAAGAAAAAAATGAAAAAAGTAATAAAATTATTTAAAAATTAAAAAAATGATTTAGAGTAGAAATTTGAGTACGGTATCAAACACAATTTTATTCCAGAAATTGAAATTTGGATACTCATCAAATGATTTAAAATGCTTAGAAATTATTCTCGTAAAAAAATAAAAAAGAATTATTTTTGATCGAAATTGTTCTTGGGAACATAAACGTTACCAAACGCACTCTAAGCCTCCTCATTTTCTTTGGTCTTTATGCTTCAACTTTGAACTCTCGCATGTTTGAAGTTTTTATTATTAATGAAAGTTACGTCTTTTGCCCAAAAAATAAAAAGTCCAAAGCAACGTAAATCAACAAAAAAAAAAAAAAAAACCGAAATTATGAGATTATCCTTACATTGACTAAAATAGTTTCTGGGAGTCTACTCAATGCACACTCTAGATTTCCCTCCTCCTACTGTTAACATTGGGAGAGGAAACGCTGTCGTCACCTGCTCAGTAACACGGCCCTCACCATCTTTTTTCTCTTCGCTCTTTATTGAAAAAAAAATGGAAAATCAGCTGAATAATCTCCTTAGCCCTAAAAACTACAATCCTCGTTTATGATAATCTCCAGGGCAATGCAAGCGAACTAACGACACCATAATTATAATCCACGATCCAAAATTCAAAATGATAAATCACATGAGTGACTTCAGCGATCGCCCCTTCACCGGCTTTCTCATGCGCTTCTTCCTGCAGTCTTTGTCATCATCAGTGTCGTCCTCCTCGTCCTCCTCATCGATGTTGTAAACGACATAATCGATTCCCTTGCCACTGATCTGCAGCGGAGTCAGCCGGCGGCTGCCCCTTGACCCCCTCCTCCGCTTCTTGCCCCAGGATGGCCCAAAGCCGGAGTAATAGAACTGGTTGGACTTTGCCGCCACCGAGGAGGAAGAGTTCTTCGCCCCACGTGGCTGGCCACTGCAGTGGCCAGTGGAGGTGGAGGACTTGTCCAGCTTTCTGGAAGCAGAGTCGTCAGCATTGGTGCTGTCTTCGCCGTCAGCAGTAGTAGCGTAGGACTTGAGCTGCGACAGGTGATGCTCGCACAAGTAGTGGCCCTCGACGGCCTCGTTCTTGCATTGGGACCGCTTGCTGTCAGTCTTGTTGCAGAACAACTTGAAGCTGAAATCACCATCGGAATCGCCTCCATTTGTTGCTTCATAGCTGTTGATGTTCATCCTATCCTCCTTAGTGATGTTGTAAAAGGCGTGGCCTTTGAGTTTGTTATCAATAACAGTCTTCTTTTTGGTGTCCGCCACCATCATCGAGGCCACGCTCCTGCGAAATATCACAATGTTTCAATCGCAAATGCGTCACAGGTCTCAACGTTTGCCATCCACTGACAAATTTCGCACAATCGAAACTAATGATTGAGCTATTCAGGGACGAGAATACAAAACCCTACTTGCTCGACGGAGACGATTGAATGCACGTGAATTCACGGAGAACTTTCAATTTCTGGAACGAGTTAGATGATAAGGATTGATATTTACCTGTCAACGGCTCCGATGGAATTGCCCAAGCTGCCATCGGTGGTGAAGCTATCCTTTCCCCCATCGAGCTGCGAAAAAAGTCGAACCAGAAGAAAAATACTGAGCACGCACGTGAATAACAGTTGAGATCGAGAAGAAGATAAACCTAATCGTTCATTCCAAGGTAAATGCGCGACGGAAATGGGAAAAATCTCGGGGCTACAGATAAACCCTAGCTGGCGAGGACCGGAATTGAAAAACCCTACGCATCGCAAGACCAGAAATAAAAAATAAAAATAAAAATGAAGGCCATGGCGAAACAGCAAACAAAAGTCACGGAGAAAAGGCACGTCGCAGATTTGCGAAGCGAACAAAGGAGAGAGAGAAAGACACACACAGAGGTTGAACAAGGAGGAGGAGAAGAGACGGACCTGGGCGATAGAGGAGGAGGGAGCGAGAGCATCAGGCAAGGAGAAGGGGACGACGTCCCAGGGCGACTGGTTGAGCGGGCACACGCGCAAGGGGAGGGGAGCCCCCAGAGGCGACGCGTTCGAGCTGAGAAGGGACGAGAGCTTGGCGTTCTTGCGAATCCTCATGATGATGATAATGATGCGCCTGAAGGATAGATGCACAGCACAGGGAGGAAGAGAGAGAGAGAGAATGGGAGGGTTTTTGGTGGTGTCGTGATTAGAACATGGTCGGCCCTTCTATATGCCCTTTTTATTTTCTCGATGCTTTATGTGGAAGGAAGGGGGGGGGGGGTGAGCGCTTTGGACCATTTTGGCCTTAGTTTCCATGCTATCACTTTCCTATCCTTCGGCGCCATTACATGATTGAAGGATGCGAAAAACCCCGACGTATAAACCCCATCTTTTCTTTTTGTCCTTAAAAACATTTTGCGAAATTGTTTTGGGATAAGTACAAATAAGGTACGGCCACTCCCACCCTTTGTTGTTCAATCTGAGTGTGTGTTTTGGGGTAACTTGAATGTCTTAAGAGATTAGGGTTGTCATGCGGCGACTTTCGAACCCTTATCCATTTGAGGCTCGAGCAGCTCTTATGGGAGTTGGAGGTCTGGTCAGGTGTAAAACAGCTAAGCTTTAAGAGATGGGTTATCTATGAAAGGTCACACAGGATTTAGTTTCCCCAGTTAACAATGCACAATTATGAGTGTATTCGCAATGATAAGTTACCATATTCGCGATCTCATGAAACTTATCGCAAGAAATGAAACGATACGGTAGCATGCAAATCGAAATAAGTATGACTGTGCAATTTGTGTAAAACTTAAAAGTCACAGCACATAAATGATTTTAACACTTAAATGAATGTAATATACTGCTAATACTCTCCATGAAAATAGAATTTGCTTTCGCTCGATAATCACATGCATTGAAAAGAAATAATAATTCATTCGATTTAGGTGATTACCCAGTTGAAAAATTGGGGAACAACCATGGGGAAAGGAAGAGGGGTTGGCGTGTGGCCGTGAAGTGCACTCGGTGAATGCTCCCATAAGGTGAAATGGAAGGCCTTCTTCTCGTTGTACTTCTAAAGGGTGAATATAGGAGACGTGTGTCCGTGTGTATACGTTTTGCACGTAGACAACCATGTAAATAGAATCTGATGCCCAATTACAAGTTTTGTTTTGTGAATGATCTTGTTGTCCCCAGTACATCATGGCTTTGGGACAGATTCTATGTTCATTGAGCTCGGTCTTTGCTATTTAAGGCAAAATGCTTTAGATTGATAATGGAACACATTATCTTTGTTCCACTGAAAGATTCGAATCCAAAATTTTTGAAACTTGATCATGAGATTTATATGCTCTTTGGACAGGATATGATGGGATATAAAATCCAATGATTTTGCTATGTTCTATCCACTATATAGTGATTGTAGTAATAAAGTCGAATATTTACATATCATATAATATACATTGTTTGTTTGGTATAAATGACATATTCGTATAAATGAACTAAAAATTTTACAAATAGAGGTGGTAAAAATCTATTGCAACACTCTTCTCTACTACTTATTTTTATTTTATTATATTATATTATTTTCCTTTCTATTTTTAATTAATTTCTTTTTATTTCTTTCTTCCCCTTCCATCATTCTCTAATAAAATTTTATTAGATAGTAATTGTACTAATATAATTAAAATATGTCATAAATAAAAAATATATATTTATATTTGTTTATCAAATTTATTTATAAGATAGAATTAAATTAGAATTTATAAATAAAAATATAATTAAATTCAAAATAAATTGTTACTTTTTATTTTGAATTTCATATATTAGAATTCAAATATTATTTATATTGGGATATACTTTCAAACTTTTTAATTTAAGAAGTTTGTTATTCGAGAAAAATAACTTTCTCATTATGGATATTAGAAATCCTATCAATATTTATCTCACTTCTCATATAAGATAATATTATCTAGCCTATATCCCCCTTATATCTGACTTTATCTTGTCTTAAAAGTCATCGAACGCATAATAGAATAAATGTTATCTTATCTTGAATTTTATCCTGATTGCCAAATGCAACCTTGATATACATTCAGTCTCCATTTACCTATCAATTCAAGCTTCTGGAGATAGACTTCCTAACATGTTATCAGACCTAGGTTCTACCTCATTTATTTTGTATGTGTGCCCACCTTTTTCGTCAAATTTCATGACTCTAGCATTTATATATGCATTATATCATGTTGAGACTTGCTAATGTATATGAAATTGATCTTTATTAGGAGCCATGGACTATGGACTATATTTGCATCAACTAGTCAAAGCTTTGCCAAAGTAATTTGTGATGCCAATGTTTGTAGATCCTTCACAAAGAAATAGCATATATTTATTAGAGATGAGTCTTTCAAAGATGGTCATCATATATATAACCTAAAAAATTGGACAAGATGCTATTTTCTATTATTTCTTACGTGTATTTAAAAATTTCATGACTTCCTAATGGTTTATGGAAAGATATCAGCTAGAATATTTGTATTGAGAGCAATTTTTGAAATTGCTTTGCTATTGAGAGATATTTTCTTCGATACACCCTCGCAAGAGAGGCGTTCCATCGCAAATGTTGATCTTGGACCATAAATGAAGAAAGCATTGTTGTGCAAGAGGCTTCATTAATGCATCTATGAGTTGATCATGAGTGAACATGTGACTCACTTGTAACAGACCTTTGTTAACTATGTCACAAACAAAATGATAATCAATGGCAATGTATTTCATCTTGAAGTTAAAAATAGGATTAATTAACACATACGTAGGACCAATATTATTGCAATGAATACTAGGTGTGTTTGAAGAAGATACTCCAAGTTCATGTAGAAGAGATTGAATCCATGTTAGCTTAGAAGTTGTAGTAGCAACAATATGATACTTGGCTTCGGTTAATGATTGAGTGGCAGATCGTTACTTTCAATAGCACCATGATATAAGATTCTTGCCAATATAAATCATGTAGGCAATTGTCCAATTACAATCATTCGGATTACCTGCCTAATCAGCATTAAAGAATGCATGAAGTGGTGGAGAGGGACTACTTTGCAAGTGCAGGCCAAGATCAATAGTCCCTTTGAGATAATGTAAAACATGTTTAATAGCACTCTAATGTAACTTTGTCGGTTGAGAGAGTTCATTGATGACAAAAGCAATATCAAGGTTTCGGAATGCAAGCTATTGAAGAGCACTAGCAATCTTCCCATATTTTGTTGCATCAATATGAGGTGACCCATCAACAAGAGTGAGAGAACTATTGTTAGCCATTGGGGTGGTAATCTCCTTGGCTCCCAACTCGAAATATCCATTTACAACCAATAATATGATGATGAGAAAGTATTTACATGGAGAACAAGCTAAAATTGACCTTAATTTAATTTAACTTTAGGCCGTAAGATTTAATTAATAATAAGTCTTAGGCCAATTCAGTCCATTATCTTGATAAGGCCTAAAACAAACTCATGAAATTGAGGTTAAACCTAGCTTACATTATAAGTAGGATGTTATGTTTCGTAATTAGAGGTTGGCAAGTCATTATCTCAAAGCACTTGAGAGACACACATGTGAAGAGAGAGTGAGGGAGGGAGGGAGGGAGAGGGAGAGGGAGAGAGCTCCCTTGACCAACCTTTGGTTAAAGCATCCCTTGTTGGCCGCCATCGCAATTACGCTCTCACTGCTCGCGACCAAACGGATGAGCTGTTGCCCCTAGCTTTGCCGTCTTGCCACGCCACTTGCTGTTGTCCCAGATAATCGCTTGAGTGTCCTTGTTGCGAGTCTAACGATGTGAGACACCTATGGAGCTATGCTTAAGCTTTAATGCTGTGTTGATCCATGTTAAGATGGACGTGTGAGTAAGTTGTGTTAGATAAATTGCACATTGAAGAATTGATGTGGTGTAGAGTAGTTAATATATCCTAGTTAGCACATAACTCATTATCTTAAGTTTTTGTGTAAATGTGGATCCAACTGATTATATTAACAGACTCTAATTTAGGCTTCCTCTTGAAGATCTCCCCATTTGAACGTATCAAACTCTTGTTGTGTGCTCCCAACAAATGTTATAAGAGCCCATGGTTGTGGTTTCCGAATAGGTGGGCATTGTGGTGTAACAATGTATGCTCGTAGGAAGTTGATACAGAAGGATGCTTGAATTAAAGGGGAGCGGACCTAACACTAAGCTCACATGTGAGGGGGAGATTGTTAAGATGCATGTGTGAGTGAGTTGTTTTAGAGAAATCGCACATTGGAGAATTAATGTGAGGTAGAGTAGTTAATATATCCTAGTTAGTTCATAACTCATTGGTTTAATTTTTAATGAAGGTGGGTTCAACTGATTATATTGACCAACAAGGATTTGGGCTCCCTCTTGATGATCTCCTCAGGTGAAGGTAAAACTACTACATGCTCCCAACAATCCACGACAAGCCCAACACCTTTCGCTATCACGCTTGTCGAGCTAAGACCCTCCCTATGATCGAGACACCAACTGACACTAACCCTACATGGCTAAGATCACGGTGATCTTGCCCTTCCTTGCTGAGATTTGTACTTTTAGCCGATGGTCAGCTCCTTCCAATAGTGAGCCACAAAGAAGCTTGCTTTGATGATGTAGCCGTTGTTCAAGATCTCCATTGTTCAGATTTTCTAAGTATACTAATAAACCTCTAGTTTCGAGCATAGTAGAGAAGGACATATGAATGGAGAAAGGATCTTGTCACATTGGCACACTAAAAGAGGAGGAGACGCTAGAACACTCCCATACATACTAAGAGTTCTTCAATACATATTACATAGAGAGTGGCCGAAACAAGAGACAAGCACTTTCAGAAAAAGTCCTTAATCAAGAGACGGCTCCCATACTATAACTCTGGCAAAAGATCTCTTCAAGTGCCATAACTTGGTATAAAAGGACACTTAAGTCTTATAAGTTACGAAAGGTACACTTAAATGCCGCATTTTAAGAAAGTTGGGAAACCTGAGTGCAACATCTGGCGAAGCCGGTCGTAAATCATATGTGGCAATTAAATATTAATATTTATCACCGAGGTGGCTTGTCGGAGAGCTAAGTTAGCTCTAATTCATCCAAAACGATGTTGTTTCGGGTGTTGGCTAAAGTAGAGCCCTTAAATCGGCCAAAACAACGTCATTTTGGCGTAATTTGAATTTTAATATAATATAAAAATTAATTAAATTAAATTTAAAACAAAATAATAATATAATTTACATTTATTTTAAAAAAAGGAGGAGGAGGAGGGCAGCTAGCGGCTAAGGGTTGAGCCCTCGACGCTAGTTGCCTCCCCTCCTCCTCCTCCCCCCCCTCTCCCCCACAATTTTTTCTTCCTCCTCCTCAGCCGATGGCTGGTTCCCCTCCTCCTCCTTCCCCCCCCCCCAACATCTGGGCGAGGGTCGTGAGCCCTTGGCCTGGCCGGGTGAGGGTCGTCGACCATCCCCCTCGGCCACCGACCCTTGCCGTCGACGTCGGGGAGGCGGCAACTAAGCTCACCCTCGGCCACCACTACCTTTTTCTTTTTTTCTTTTAAATAAATTTTAATAATTTTTTTAATATTTGTATTTTTTATAAATTTTTTAAATAAATTGAATTTAATTAATTTTTATATTAATTTTATACCACATCAACACCAAAACGATGTTGTTTTACACATGCTTCACCGAAAAATTGACACGTTAGCATTTTGACCAGATTTTGGCCAGATTGGCACTCAAGTGATCCATTTTGCTCTGATTTTGGCACTTAAATGTACATTTAGTAAGTTATGACACTCCAGGGATCCGCGTCTCGTATAACTCTCATATGTTTAAAGTAGAGTTGGATTCGGATTGGTCTATCTTCTTTGCAAGAACACCGCTTTCATGAAATATTTGTTGTCACTTCATCTTACTCGTTGCTATTGGTTTTCCTTGTTATATTATCATACCATTGTTCGTCAATACTCAAACACTAGCCACATCACCCAACTAACCAAGCTCTAAGCCATACTAAGCCATTGCAAGCATTGCTGCTACCATCACTGTGCCAACCCACAAATTGCTTGCAACCATTGAATCCCAAGCCTTGCAATTCCAGTCCAATTATGTTGAGTTCCAACTTGGAAAGTCAATTCTTCATATTAGGTAATTTTCTTATCCTTAACTAATTTGGAATATTTAAATGCCTATTTTGAATAATTGCTATCTTTTGTCAAATTTTCAATCAAATACGCATATCTGCAAAATCTAAAATATCACCTTAAGACAAAAAACTTTACTAACTTAATAACATGCTTGGATGGCAATTTAATCTCCAACTATGAAGTACAATAGTCGACAACATGTGAAATCTTTCACCCTATCCATAACTATTTAGATGCGATCATTAATTTACCCATTTCCAAATTCAAACAGAAAACCTTCCATCAATATCTTTAACTACTTGGATATGATTGTTGGTTTATTTTTTTTCAAATTTAAATAAATAAGATAAATTTTGTGGATTGCATTATTTGATTGAATAACTATCCCGTTGCTTGATTGTTTCCCAAAAAAAAAAAAATTCCAAAAAAAAAAAAACTCAAATAGAATTTGATTTGATTTGATTTTTGTGAATAACATTGCCAATTTTAGATGAGATTGCATGTTAAATAATATAATTTCTTTATTCCAAATTTTTAAAATATAAAAACAATAGTATTGCTTTAGAATAAATTAGGTTTTGTTTTTTGAATTTAAATCACATGTTTAATATTGGATTTTGTTATTACGAATTTTCATTAAAAACACAAAAAGAAATTACATGCATGCCATGTAGAGTTAGATTTACTAATTATACATTATTTACCAATTATATTTTTAGGGTCATTAAATTAAAATGAGTGGCATGCTAGAATAGTTATATTAATTATAGACATTTTAATATAGACATTTTGTATGCCATTGCAATTAAAATAGTTGCATTGCATTATGCATAATTTAGATTTCATTAAATAAGTGAAAACCCCAAAAATTGAGTGATTATGTGTTAATTAGAAATCATATATAGGATTATTGATGTGATTTTTAAACTAATATCGCACATGCTTTCGTTGCTATAAGCTGCTATAAGGTAAGTCACGCAATTTATTTATTTCTTTGTTGGGTGTTGCTTTGGTGGTTTGTACACCTATATGATCACATCGCATGTTAGGAGGTAATAAATTGAGTCCAGATTGCTTACTAAACATCTTTTTAGAAAGAGAACATTACTAAAAGGGTATTAAAGAAATTTAGTGTAATCAAATTCCTATACCCAAAATCTTTAGTTCGCAAGAGTAAAGTATTGAGAATATTTTTCCCAATACTTTACATGAATTTTTAATCAACTCACTGTAAACTAATTAGTGTCGACTCCTTATTTAAAATCATTAACATGCTAAGAACTTGAATCCTAAGTTGTGAATTGGTACGAGCTTAAGAGAGTCTAAGTTAAGTTTAGGCTTAATAATCTATTAGCCGAATCCCTAGGTGGAGCACCTTGAGGGTAGATCGTGACACTCATCAAACACCACATGATGTGTACAAAGAGTTTGTTTGGTTGAGGATTGTAACGCTTGTAGGCACCTTGATTAAGAAAGTACCTAAGAAAAATACAAGGTTTTTGTCAACATTCAAGTTTGTGCTTACCATATGGTTTAAGCTAGGGATAACATAGGCAGCCAAAAACTCAAAGTTTCGAGGAGAGTCTCAAAATGAGATATAAAGATTGAAGGCCAATGTAGGTAGATGATTTATTATAAATATGGCGGCTTGAAAAGTGTAGGACCAACATGAGGATGGAAGAGATAATTAATGAAGAAATGTAAGACATGTTTTGATGACATGCCTATGATGATGCTCCGCAATCCCAATATGTTGAGGTGTATTTGGAGGTGTTTATAAATGTGTAATCTCATGAGACTAGAAGAATCCTTTTAGTTTTGATATTCTCTACCACCATTAGAGTAAATTGATACAAGGGACTTTAGAAGTAATTTTCCACCAATTTCTTGAATTTTGGAAATAAAGAGAAAA
Organism: Eucalyptus victrix; assembly: GCA_016097545.1. Lineage (NCBI taxonomy): Eukaryota > Viridiplantae > Streptophyta > Magnoliopsida > Myrtales > Myrtaceae > Eucalyptus > Eucalyptus victrix. The sequence continues at coordinate 43,503,598 of CM027843.1, read as the reverse complement.
TGTCAGATTTTTGTTTGATTGAGTAGAGCAAGATGTATATTGTATAGTGATCCATCAAAATAACATAATAAGAAAAGTCATCTATTATTTTCACTGAAATGGGAACCAAAACATCATTGTAAATGAGTTCAAGAGGTCATTGGATAGACTATGTAGAAGTGCCAAACAAAAGTTACTAGATTGACATGACTTGCACAAAAGTCTAGAATGTGACTTGGAAATAGAAGGAATTGACTTCAATTTTGAAAGAAATTGTAAGATTTGATAAGAACAATGACCAAGACATCAATGCCAATCACTAGAGGATGCACAAACACCAATCATAGTGAAGGGTGGCATATGAGTCACATGGAGTGAAGATGGAAGTTCATAAGCATCATTATTATTCAAGCCTCAAAGGAGAGTCGCCCTTGTGCACAGATCCTTCACCAAAAGATGGTCGGGAAAAAATTCAACAGATGTTTGGTTAATCTTACAAAAATTTAAAGCATATATTAAGTGTTTACTAATATCAAGGACACACAAAACATAAGACAATGAATATGAAACTGGGGGGTGGGGGCAAGGTGGGGCAGGGAAGTTTTGTTGAATATATGTGTATTATTTGCAAAATTTAGCCTATCACCAATAACGATTTTGTTTGTGCGTTCGTAATTCAGATGCAAAGAGAGATTTTCTAGATTTGAAATAACATGATGAGATGCTCTAGAGTCCATGAGCCATCCTTGCTCTGCTTGACGAGATAACACTATTATTTTTGCACTAGGAGGAGAGAAGAAATATTGTTGGCCTGATAACATTGCTTGGTTGAGCGACTTTCTCGTTCACATAGTAGGGATAGGATTCGTGTTTTTGAATGGGTTGGTTATGATCATAATTTTTTCTCCTTTGCCAATGAAATTGTCAAGTTCACTAGGAGTTCGAACCTCGATTTGAAATGGAGTGCTGGTTGGTGTTCCTATAAGAGGCTTTCTTGGCAAATTTTGTAGTGAAAAGAGTCGATTCGCCTCGACTCTCTTCCCTTTTAAGATATTGCTTGAAGTAAAAAAAAATTATCAGAGTTCCTCGAAGGAAATGGGTGATTTACGTGCTCTGCTAGTGATAGAAATTTCCTTGAATTCAGAGCTAAGCCCCTTCAAAATGTGTTGTTATATCATCATCACGAATGGGAGAATTGATGATGGCAAGCTCATCAGCAATTCCTTTGACGACTTGTATATACTCAGCCACTGATCCAGTGACACATTTTGTGAGGATTAAACACTCCATGAGACTCATGACAAAGCGATGTGAAAGTTTGTTCCAAGCCTCAAGTGCTATTTTGGCAGATGCAATCTGAGTCCGAAGTGGAAGCTATGATTGCTTGAAGCAATAGTTCATCTTGGCGTACCCAATGCGAATAAGATGGATTGGCAATATTTTTTTTTTTTTTATTGATAGACGAACATAATATCATTCCATCTACATACCCCAGTAAATCACAGCCTAGGAGCAAAAAGTTATATTGAGCCAACCAGGAAGGATTAATCATTGACATTAACTTGTTGGGTAGTTGCATAGTTGCATTGATAGACAAAAGCATGGTGGCGTTATTTGAAGAGGGTTCATTGACTATCATAGAAGTGCTAGCGTTTGAGGATCCTCCCACCATTGAATTTTTTTTTTTTTTTTGAACGATATGCTTTACCAAAAAGAATTGGACAAAATGCTCTTTTCTATTATTTCTTACATGTAATTAAGTTTCAAAATAGCTAATTGTTTACAGAAAGACATCGGCTAGAATAACTGCAGTACGATAACTTTCCTAACTACGGCCTTTATAAATGGAAAGATAAAATCATCTATACAAAGGAAAGATAAAATGAATTTGTTAGTTGTGGACACTCTCACTGCACTTGCTAAGAGTACAGGAATTGCTTGATTGGTCTTCATCTAATTGAGAGTAATATTTTGAATTACTTTGCTATTCGGAGATATTTTCTCCAATATAGCCAAGACTTAGCAAGAAATTTATGGTGCATTTGTTTTAGTGAAAGTATCTTCTAGGAACAGTATTTTAGACTTTCTCCCATTTGGTTGGATGAAAATGACAAGTCAATCAAAAATACATTCTGGTCAATGATAAGATTTATACATAAAAATTAGGAAAGTGAATTCCTAAATCTAAAGAGGTGAAAACACTTTTTGAAAATTGCTGAGATAAACTCTCATGACTTTTCTTTCTCATGATCTTATTTAATGATTTTTATATATTTATTTATTTTATGTCTTTTTATATTTTCCTTCTTCCTCCATGCTGGTCATTGGGCCTTGGCCATGGTTGGCAACCGGCCACAAGTGGGGGCTAGCAACCTCACCGATATTTGGTGCACTTGAGCTCACTGGCCTTAGGCAAGCTCCAACCTTACTGAGATCTAGCAAGGCTCGACCTCATTGGCTTGCACCTGTGACCAGTTATCAAAGACCAACAATTGGCAAAGGAATAAGTTAAAAGAAAGAAAAGAGAAAAAAATAGAATAATAAAAAATAAAAAATATATATTTAAAAATTCAAATTTTATATTGTCTGAGGTAAAGTCATGAGATGGAAATCATTTTTTAAATAAGATACAAATACCAAAAAAAAAAATTTAGCCACATATCAACAAAAAAGAAAAACTAATCATTTTCCTAAAAATAATTTTCAGAAAGCATATTCTTTATATCATGAAAGTTTCCATAAAATAAATGCACCCTAATTGTTCTCAAACTCGATAATACGAGCTTGCAACCAAACTGGAAGTTAAAGAGGCAAAATGAAATCAATGAATTGGACTTGTGATCTGATCCGTCTTGACTTATCATGCTCTTTTTCGGGTTGAAGAAAAATCCGGGGAACCTGTCATGATTGGGCCGGCAATATATTCATGCAGGGACGCCCTTTAGTTTGATTCACTAGTGATTCTTCATAAGAAGTTTTTAAGACATTGTACCATGAGAAACCGTCAAGAAAACGTGAGAAGAACACGAAGAAGTGCTCGAGCCTCGCGACCGTTGTGCTGGATAGAGTATCTGAGATATGGCAATGTCAAAAGGTGAGCGCAGTCTTATTCAAGAAAAGTACTACAACATTTCCAAATTTATTAAAATTATGTCAGTTCAATTATACATTTTTTATACATTTTCACAATTCACTAATTGAGTATTTTTCACCTATTTTGGTCAAAATCATTGACATGGACATCAATTGTTTTATGTGACACAACCGGTGCTTATATAGACAATTTTAACCATTTTTTTAAAATGAATTTTTTTGTGACTTTCTTTTTATCTTTTCATTTTGGCTAGTAAGGGCCAGCAAGCTCTCTTCAACCACTAATGAGGGTCATAGCCTTTGCCTAGGCCCATGCCAACTTGGGTGAGGGTCACCTCGTCGATGGCCGGTGAGGCCATCAAGGGCCTTCACACCCTCTCTCGTAGCCTGTTAGGTTGCCGCTGGCTCTAGATGAGGGTCGTAGCCCTCACTAGCCAAAATGAAAGGAAAAAAAGAAAGAAAGAAAAACTAATAAAAAAATCTTATTGACAAAATGTTTATGTTAGTAATGGCTGTGGTACATAGGATAAGCAGCATTCACGTCAACAATTTTTTGCCAAAATTGCCTATTAGCTCTAAATTGGTATAATTGAAAGATTTGTAACTGAATTGACACAATAGGTTCAAAATTTTTTGGTACTTTTCTCCATTTTCACATGTTAGTGGCTTAGGTTAATGAAATTAATGAAGATTGCATGCAAATGATTATATAGAAAGAAAGGTACCAAGAGGGCATTTCACATGGCCATAAATAGATGATGGCTCCAAAGTCATTATAATGTATGACTGAATTTGAGAATCCAAGTTACAATTAGTAAGGGCTTGGGAGAGTCTGCATTAAGTATGAGCATCACGTGACTTTGTTCTAGTTTCGCAATTCATTAGCTTTTCCTTGTTGATTCATCTGGGTAACATATTTTTGATTGTCCATACTTCTTAACATGTCTTATCCTAAATTATAGATGTTTAAAGTATGCAATTATGTAGTAGTGGTCCCTAGTCCAACCTTTCCCTTAGAGAATAGAGACAACTACTTTTGCAAGCTTATCATTGACAATAAAGTTAAAAGTAATCAATTCAATTTGATTTATGGCTAATCGTCCAAATTACGTGAATCCAAATATTCAAATATTCACCTTCTCAGGGGGTTGGGGTGGGGATGATTTAGTTTCAAGTGTGGGTTTTGACTCCCACGCCCTGCAATGAGGTAAGATAAAGTCTAAGAGTGAGAGTTATAATATGAGTAGAGAGAATCGACTAAATATATATATTCAAATGCTATTCTAGCTGAAAAAAATGGAACATTCCAACTAAATAAGTAAATGCAAACAAACTATTTTGAATAGCCTCACCATCTCGAAAAATAATTTGGTGCTTCGCCTCTGCTCTTTTCTTCTTTGTATGTGAGGGTAGAGAACGAACGCTCGCCTAGAGGAGAGGAGTTATATTGCAAGCTTTACTTGAAGCCTGAAGGGCATTGATCATGCGTATCCTAAACTCACTTTCTCTTTTCATATTAAGTTCATGTTCCCAGATCATCGGAGACATACGGTGTTTGTGTGTGGAGAGAGAGAGAGAGAGAGAGAGAGAGAGAGAGAGAGAGAGAGAGAGAGAGAGAGAGAGAGAGAGAGTTAGGGTAGGTGAAGGATATATACCCCACTCGAACATCCAACGCCCCAGTACACAATAATATGAAGTGGAAAGCGCGGATGGGATCAGGGTTGACCTCGATGGCGATTAAATAACTTTATAAAATTAACATAAGAGAAAATTTTAAAGAAAATCTTAAAATATGGTCATTTTCTTAAAAGATGCTCTAGAATTTTATCTTAAATAAGGGCTTGAAATGATCAATATAGTGTCAAACAAGGGCCTAGTAATCAATATCAGAACTTGTGTTTTCATCAATACTCCTACCTTATAAGAAAAAAATAGCAATCTCCTTATTTTGACAATATTGAAGAAATTAGTGGGTGATTTTTAGATATACAGGCAAATTTAAGACTAGAATGGAAGTTGGAGATTTTTTAAGAGACAAAAAAATATTTGGTATAGAATTAAGATTGCACTTAAAATCGATGGGTTTTTTTAGGTAATCAGCCCATCAACATATGTCTCCTTTTAAAAGAATTGAGCAACTTAATCCTTGAACAACTTAATTTTTTTAAACTTTTGAAAAATTTACAAATGATTACCTTTCAAAAGTACGATACGGTGCATTAACCCTCTTTTGGTGCCGTAGAAATACTTGGCCAAATCCTATTTATTTTTACTTTTACCTGCACTTTGTCGTCAACCTCGGACTTAAGTCTTTCCTTTTCCAATTCTGCTTTGATTCTGAAATTTATTTCAAAACCTCAATGGCTCCCAAAAATCTTGCTCCCACATTTTCATCTTGGACATACTTGACTTGTTTTGAAGAGCTCCAAGAAGAAGACGACCTCGATATCTATCCTCTCCGGCTGCTCAGTGGTTCTGAAGCGGTGAGTCCTAGGTCCCTGTTCAATACGAGATTGTTTTCTTCTATCCCTAAATGGCTGTTTTCCTCGTTTTGTCGAAGAAAAACTCCATAACCAAAAAGTCTCCCATTATTGAATACGTGTGGACCACCAGGTCTGGTCGATTAGGTCTTTCCCTCCATTCGACCTCAAATTCTACCGATGGTACTTGAGAATGAAATCTCAGGTGCAATTCATCTACGAAAAAGCCAAAATCGAAGTGAAACTTCCATTTTGTTATTGCGACTTGGGTCTCTTGGGGGGATTAACCAGTTTCTGGTCTCCTTCAACTTGTTTTTTCTTTCCTTGGGCCCAATGTCAATTACTCTCCTTGATTTATTTGCTATAATCGCCTCAGTCCATATGGGGATGATGTTAGAGATGCCAATACTTTAATTGTGTCATTGATCTTTCTTGTGGCTCCTTTTTAATTAAATATTTCAAAGAACCTGATGAGGAAGTCACCCCCGTTGAACACACTGCTTTCTTGTCGTATTGTCTCTCTCGATATATTTTCTGCCACCCAACACTCAAAATTTCTGAGGATTAAATCGACCTAGCTCATTGCTTGGTTGACAGCACCTCATTCGCTTCAGATCAACTCGTCCTTGCTGTTTTATACGGGGGAATACACATGTACCCTTATCGATGTACGAGGAAAATTCTGGTGTTCTCTTCAACGTTTTTTGGATTTTCCAAGGCTGGGCCGCTCTTTATTTTCCTTCACTATTCTCCAACGAGACACAATCCTTACCTTAATCTAGTGAAGTGGAGGTTCAACCTCATTTTCGGGACGATCCAGGCTGTCCATTCCAAAGGATTTCCCTTTCAAGAATTTCCTTGAATTGTTTTACGAGCAATCCACTGGTGAGCTCGATTTTTTCCTTCTCAGCTATCGCTTTTGCTAGTGATGTCCAATTCAATCGTCCAACTAGAATTACAAAGCTTTGGCTTGGTGTGCTCACCCCCGCCGATCATCTTCTAAGGATATCGAAGAAAGGAAAATTTTTATCGTCTGTTTGAAATCTACTCTCCATAATATTGTACTGCACATTTAGACTTACTTCAAGTATGTACTCCATGAAGTATCCCTATGCCGCACCTTTATATGCTGCCAACAAGTCACCTGGAGATATACAATCGTTGTACCATCAGATAATTCAAATTGAATCCTCTGGCCACAAATAACTTCAAGGGATAATGACGCAAATAATCCTTGAGTCCTTGAACTTTGGCCCAATGTGCAATTTGGTCCATAAAATTTTAATTTATTTAATATGGTCCCTAAATTTTAGCTCAATGTGATATGTGGTCCTTGAACTTTTAATCTATTCAATTGTAGTCCTTAAGCTTTTAGTGCATGTTCAATACAGTTCCTAAATTGTATGAAATGTTCAATGTAGTATTTTCATTAATTCAAGACCGAAGACTAAAATGAATATTTTTCATACATGTTAGGTACTATATTCAACATATACTAAAAATTTAAGGACCACATTGAACAAATTAAAAGTTCATGGACCATATTGCATATTGATATAAAATTCAGGGACTATATTGAATACATTAAAAGTTCAAAAATGAAATTACACATTAGGTCAAAGTTTAAAGACGGTCATTTTCCCTAACTTCAGTGATTGGTGGGCCTACTATCACATTTTTTGGGTGGGTCCACATTTAGGTGGGGCCCAGCTAGCATTAAAAAAAGGTAAAAGTTGGGGAAAAAAAAGTGGGGGCTACTTCGTCTGTGCCCAAGTGCTCAAGAGTGAGGAGAGAGAGAAAACAGATAGTGCTCACCTAAGAAAGAGTGGAGAAGAGAAGAAAAAGTGATTTCAAGGCTAAATGTTAATGGAATTGGTTCAAATTTGAGTATGTTGTTTGTGAGACTAAGGGTTACGAGTTGATCGGTTTCATTCGTTGAGAACCTCTTCCAAATTTTCCAATCGCAGTTACATTTTTCTTACTCCATTTAGGTCAATCCACATTTTTGGTGATGAAATATAGTTATATCGTTGATGTTTAGCCTCTAATGTGTAATTAGAGAAGAACACATTGTGTATCTTACTATTCTTAGTAACTTAATGGTCCTTGATTTTTCTTGCATTGGGTAACCACATCAAATCCTTGGCGGTGTTGTTGGCTTTGCTTCTTATAATTTCAGCATTATATTTTCTTTTTTGAGGTCATATATTGATTGTTTGTTGCTAGAGTTAAGTTGATTTCGGTCGGTTTAGTTTGGGGGAGAATTTAATCCTAGATTGGGTTTAATACTTGTTGAATCGTTGCCCAGTTTTCCCCGACAATATCCATTATTTCAATGAGGACATCGGTTAAATTTTTAAGAAGGTGAAAGTAAAAAAACTCATTTTCTTTTAAAACCACCCGGGAAGCAATTATCGCTTCTGTTGCTCAGGAAGCTCAAGTGATGCCTGACATTTAAGCTCAACTTTCTCTCGTGTAGCCTCCAAAAGAGTCAAAGAAAAAGAAATTAGGTAAATTCAATGCCTTGGCATCATTCCCTTTTCTTTTCATAGCTTTAAAATCGTCCTTTTCACGGTGGCAACCAAATGGACGAGGTTCACTCCCGTTAGAGCTGCAATGAAGCCATCATCAAGGATTTGTATCGCTGGAGGCATGAGGAAAGCTTTCCCCCCCCCCCCCAAAAAAAAAAAAAAAATTCTTCACCACGTCCAAGCGCTGATGTCATTGCCGATGTTGATGTTGCGCAGAACTTGCCTGACCCTGAAATTATTGAGGATCTTGCTTACATCAATGATGTACAGCGCATTCTTGTTCCAGTGGATGACCAAGAAACTATCGACATTTCGGTGTTTACCATCGACAAGCATGAGTCATGCGATCAATGTCGACAAACATGAAACAGTCGATACCACCAACGTCCACGTCGGTGTTGATAGGCAGAACCAGCCTAAGAAGACGGCCACTATAGACATCGCTGTTTATGCTACTTCCCCAGTTCTAATTACTCAAATGCCAACTCTGAGAACACAACCAAGTATCAACTCTTGAGAGAGTAATTCACGTCACAATTCTAATTTTGTGGGACATATGCTGACTATAATCTTTTCCTGACAAATGTAGGAAATCTTTCGGTGGCTACCTCTAGATCGCCATCACTGTCTACCCAAACTAGAATTTTTTTTTTTTATTATTTGTCAATCCTCTTCTAACTTTCAACTCACTCTCTACTTTTGTCCCACTTTTTTTGTGGGATTTAAGTTCAAAACTCACACCTGAAACTTTATTTCCACACCAAGCCCCCCTGAGAAGGTGCAAATTCCAACTCCCCATGTCCCCCTTTTCATGTGGAAAAGGTGGTTACTGAAGCGAATCAAACCGGAACTTTAGTTTTTAATTTTTTTCTTTTTATTTGTCGACGTGCTAATTTTGTTTTCTTTTTTGGTAACTTTTTGGTCTCGCTTTGAATTTTGTGGACTTGGTATGTTCAGCTTTCAGTTACTATGAGGTGACTGTAAGTGTGGGGAAAAAGATTAGGAAAAAGGGAAGCAAACAAGCGTAGTTGTTTGTGTTGGAAGGAGAGAAATAATTGATAGTTTGCAGTGATTTCTCTCTAATTATATCTCAAGATAAACATATACTCTCATCATTTTTTTCAATGACGATATACGTGTATTTTGTCATACAATCTGCAGTTGTACCTATTCTTTTCAAATAGATGTGTCCTACTATGACTATTAATAAGAATTGCATGTTAATAAGAATTTCAAAGGCACTTGTTAACCATGACTAATTAAGGAAGTTTCAACATTAAAAATACCAATATAGTTCTTTTGATATCTGAAAACTTCCTTACTAAAACATGGATGTTCCCAATATAATTGGACTGCTTCATTATTTTGGCTTCTTATGTTGTAATCAATGTCATATATCTATGCATTAAAATGGGTAGGTTGACACTTTGTTGACCACACATAAGGGAGAATGGATGCTACTCTCTCTTTCACCCACTCCTAGTTTCGATTTCCGCTTTCAAGCCCTTTTTCTCTTTACATTTATGGAAATTTTTTCTTATACTTATGCCGTTGCCTACAAATAGAACTTTATATTTGCTTGTAAACGTGACCAAAGCTACTTGCTGAGGTGGCCCGGTCCAGGCAAAGTGTTGCCATGTTCTTCCAACCCTGGAAATTGAGTGGTGTCATGTCTAATTTCAGGTCACGTAACAATACCAAGTATTGGCATGAGGCCATGCAACCCTGGTGAGGTAACACAGGGGTCGCATGACCCTTAGAAAGATCGGTCTTGCCTAGGGTGGCCCGAGCAAGGCGCCGCCAAAGTAGTGTCTAACCTCCAAGCGAGATTTGTCTTGCATATGTTGCTGCAACAACCTCAGCGGGTAGCTAGCCTATGGTCGCCTGACCCTAGCGGGTAGCCTATGTGCGTGTGAAGCATGCAGGCATAGTGATGAAAAGGTTAAGTGGGAAGGGACTTGCATTGGCCCTTAGAGCTCAAAGCTACTTTGTACGGCATTCCTAAGCATACCCCGCGGTTAATAGTAAAAGAATATAGTTGCTGTGGATATCTCACATTGAGAAGGTACCAATAAAATAAAATAAAAAATTATACAAAACTTTTTGATAATTTTCCTATATAGTCATTTTAGCCAATTTTGGTTGAAAATTACTAATGTGTATGCCAGCTATCTTACGTGGCATAATTGGGATTGACACAATCAATGTTGACGTTGACAACTTTTGTAATTTTTCTAAATTTTTTCAATTGTTTTTTTTTCACTATTCATCTTTCCGAAATGGTAGATGAGGGTTGCCAAGGCTCAGTGACGGCCTGTGAACCTCTCCAACCCATCATGAGGGAAAAACAAAAAGAAAGAAGAGATAAAAAAATTATAAATAAATTCAGAATATAAAAAAAAAAATTGCAAATATTATCTACGTCCATGCCACATAGAACGGCTAGCATCAATGTCAACAATTTCTTGCCAAAATTAGCTGAAATGGGTAAATTGAAAAATCATCAAAATTTTTAAAACTAAATTTGCCAAATTAAAAAATTTATGATTGAATTGGTCATTGTACAAGAGTTTTAGGACATTTTGGACAATTTTCAGTGAATTCCGATCATCATATCTGGAGAAGGTGTCCTGCACTTGATTGAGTGAAAAACTAAGAGAAAGAGACAACAGCAGTTGAGCATACGTTTTGAAGCTCAGAATATAACAGTATGTCATGGATTCCTACGGCAAAATCACTACGAAAACCCGAATAAGTGTGGCACAATCCGTCATAAAAAGCATAGGTTGGCCTTATACACGTGAAGGCTACGATATTATAATTTGCCCGTGAAAATCAAAGGCTCTGCTGGCAATGGCATCTGAAATTCTCCACCGAGGAGCCTTCTTTTGCATAAGGGTTTGGAACATCATAGTTGTCTTAGCATCATAAACTTTTCGAATTCGGCTATATAGGTGTGTACCGGCCGGCATAAGTGTTAGGACAATATGGATGCATCTATCAATCGCTCATATTTATTAGCTTCCATCACCGGCTCATTGCCAATTTAAGGGCTTTCTTCATGCTCGAATGGGTAGTAAGAGACATTTTGTTCTGGTCCCCAACCTTTTAGCATTCTGGGCCCCTGAAGAAATAAACCCGAAATAAAAAGGAAAGCATTGAAAGTGCGCCATCTTTGCCAAGAGAGGCCGCCTTCTCTCAGGCCGGCGTTCTTCTATTTCTAGAACTCCACACCACATGCTGGGACAATACGAAGCACTTTGTTACTGGCTCACAAAAGAATAGAAGGGAAAGTCTTTTATTATAACTAGCGGGACATAAGGAGAAAGACTGGGAGGTCTAACAGTCGATTAGGTCAGTAGCGGAATGCCATTTGACCTTACCGAGAGGTTCAATAGCGCATTTAGGCTCTTGGGAGAGGATGAATTCCCGATCCACAGCATCAATAACTACAACTGGCTACCAAGCAAACACTACCTATATATCGTGTTCTAGTTTTCTTCCTGACTATTCAAAGCATCAAGAAAGAAATGGTTTCATAAAAGCTATCCCCTTGACCCAAAGCAGCTCTTCCACTCATCTCATTCTTGTGGCACTTGTGATTAGTTTATCTACCATCGACCAGCGGGCTAAGGACGTTGTGTTTACATTTTTCGTTATTATTTTAAAATGGGATTCCCAACCTTTACTATGACTAATCTCGTGCAAATTGGATCATCCATGGGTATTTCATTAGGCTACACCCATAGAGTGGTAGATGTGAAACCCTCAGGTTACTTTTAGGGGAGGAGCAGCTCAAATGGGAATCGGTTGTATTCAAAGCATTTCATAAATCAATAAATATCTTAAGGTTAATGCCTATTCTCTGCTTGAAGAAAATTTTATCGGATTCTATGATTTTGCTCTTACTTGTCCTAGTTTTTATGACGTGTAGAGGCAATTTAATCAATTTGAGATAACCGGACCAAGCCCATTTACTCTTTAACAGTAAAGGAAAGTGTCACAAATGGTCCATGGACTTCTACTTAATGTGCAATCTCATCCATGAACTTTCAATTGACTAAATTTGGTCCCTGAACTATCGATAAATGTCCAATTTAGTCCCTAACTATTTGAAAATGGACCAATTTCATCATTCCATTAGTTAAAGTTAACGAAATTGGGTAGTTTTGTATTTTTCTTTTTCTTTTTTTTTTCTTCTTCTTCTCTCTTCCCTCTGCCGGCCATGGCGAAGCCGATGGAGGGAAGCCAGTGTCCGACAAAGGTCACCCTCGCCTGGGTTGGCTAGGGCCGCCCTCGTCGGCATCAGGCAAGGGCCGTCCTCACTGGACGTAGGCAAGGGTAGCCCTTGCTAGCATCAGGTGAGGGGTGCCCCCGCCAGATCTGGCGAGGGCCGTCCTCGACCGACACAATTGAGGGACGCAGGCGAGGACGGCCGTCACTAGATGACAAGGCCGTGGACGTTGACTTTCAAAGAAGGATGATCGATCGGAGTCCTTCCACGGCGAAGTTGATTGAAGAAGCCGATCACATGGCCATGCTCTCCAAGCCTCACTAGCTTCATCAATGCTTCGAGGACATTGCTAAGAATTTGTTGGAAGATATGCATCAATCTAGAAGATCACTCGGATTCTCGACCAATTTTGTTCGTATATAAATTAGCTAGGAATCTTAGATTGAGATTAGATTATGATTTCTAGAATATATCTTTGCCTTTATTATTCCATCTCTGTATTATAATTACAAAAGCATTGTACATCAGAAGATACAATTGAATACACAAATTTACAAAATCTCTCGTCTTCCTCAACTTCTTTCATGGTATTAGAGCTTTAGGCTCCTGATTTTTTCGCTTCTTGATCCTTTCGCTTTCGCTTCTGATTGCCCACTAGAGGAGTCCTGACCTGCAAAACAGAACTGCCATCTGGTAGTGGAATCATCTTCAAGGAAGAAAATAAGAGAGTATTTTTTTACCTTCAATGGCTGACGATCACTCCATCGCAGAAAATCCATTGCAGTCGCAGATCCAAAACTCATCACCTGCCACCACGCAACAACAGCCACTCCAGACCCAGCCGATACAATGGATACCCACGCAGGCTCAGTTTAATCTGGGGCAACCCACTTCGGGCCGACCATTCCAGTAGGTACCTTGGGCTGAGCCCAACTACATCATCACCTGGCTTTGTAGGGCACCAAGGAGTCCACATCCAATCCAAAGGGAGCCCACCAGTCATAAGTGGGGTAAGCCTGACCTTCGGATTGGAACAGACGAGCAGGTCGGGAGAACCGGGTCTGGGCACAAATGCGGGGCATCAATATGGATCGGGCGAATAGGGTTCAAGGACAAATCCCTACCCGAATTTTGCGCCCGGTTTTTGCCGTTTCCCATTGGAGCAATCACCGGACAACCAAAGCTCGGAGACCCCCCGTACATCTCAACAGCCGATGGCCCAGAATTGCGGCTAATCAACCTGCAATTAACCGGGCCAGAGAACTATTCCAGGTGGTCCCGAGATCTCAGACGAGCGCTGGTGACAAAAGACAAGGACGGGTTCCTAGATGGAACTGTCCTGATTCCGACCAACGAACGACTGGCGCGACACTGGAGGAAATGCAACCAGCTCGTCCGCTCATGGATCGGGAATTGCATCTCCCCAGACGTCGCGGCCGGTCTGCCGCCGACGAAAGATTCCAAAAATATGTGGGAGAATATCAAGCAAATGTACGGCAAACTAGATCGGCAAGAATATTTTCCTTAATGCAGGAACTAAGCGAATTAAAACAGGGAAATATGTCGATTTCCGCTTGCTACAACAAATTATCGTCTCTGTGGAATGACCTCGAAGCTGCAGAGGAAAAACTAGAGGGACCAGAGGCGACGCTCGCCCAGTATCGGATGATGAAGAACGAGAAAAGTCGACCCCTTTTTTACTTATCTTGAATGACTCTTACCTGACATTTTGATCGTAGATATTAGCTATGGAACCGGTGCCGCCTCTCGGACGGATATTCCAATTGGCTATTCAGGAAGACAGCTAGAGACTCGCTTTGTCGAAACCAGCGGAAGGAGGAGAGAGCTTCGCTCTGGCCAGTCACGGCGAGCGGCGAAATTGGGGACCCAAAACCCAAGCACACGAAAAGGGAGCGAGCTAGGGTTGCGGGCATCCAGATCTGAGGATCCCTGTCCCGTTAAAAGAGGAGGAACGAGCGACTCAGATTTGCCGCGTGGATCGCATGGCCCAAAGGGGCCTATCTATTCGCCCAGATCCAACGGACGAGATGAAGGAGCTTGGAAAACATCCGACGGTGGTGGTGTTTCACTCGCATTCGACGGTGGGAATTATTTTTCGGGGTCTGACGGTGGAGGAATTTTCTCGGCATCTGCAAAAAATTTTAACCCAAAAAAAGGTAAATTATATTGTGATTTTTGCAGAAGGCCACACCACACGGTAGAAAATTGCTGGAAATTGCACGGAAAACCCAAAGAAAAAGGAAAAAGAATTTATGCAGCTTATCAAATTGGGGTTCCTAATGCCGATCGGTCCATCACAAATGACCAATACTAGCAGCTAATGCAGGCAATACAAAAATTAGACATGTCAAACAATGGAGGAAATTTTTCGGGTATTTCTCGTTGCCTGATAAATATTATTTCCAAAAAATCCTGGATAATTGATTCTGGGGCAAGTGATCATATTGTTTGTGAGAAGGCATTATTTTCAGATGTTCATGACAATTTGGAATTTCCTATTTCTGTTCAATTACCAAATGGAAATACCACTCATGTCAAAATCACTGGAACAGTCAAACTCAGACCACAAATCACACTTCAAAATGTTCTCTACCTTCCAGAATTTCAATTCAACCTTATTTCTGTATCCAAAGTCTGCAGAGAAAATTCATGTCGTGTATTGTTTGGTTCTGACACTTGCTTCTTTCAGGCCCTTTCGACTGGCAAGGTGATGGGCTTGGGTAGTCTTTTTGAAGGGTTATTTCTATGGAAGAACAATCCAAGTAATTTTGATTTGTTTTTATTTTCTTCAAATAAATTGTCATTGTGTAACACGACTACCAATGATAAAGACTATCTTTTACATTCACGATTGGGTCATAGTGCTTCCATTCCTTACTCTAAGTGTCGGATATGTCCCCTTGCAAAGCAATCACACATTCCTTTTACTCTTAGTAAAAATCATGCCATGCACATTTTTTCTTTAATTCACATGGATGTATGGGGTCCTTATCATACCCAACATCATGATGGGTCCAGATATTTCTTGACAATTGTGGACGATTATTCTCATGCCACCTAGGTTTTTCTAATGCAGTCCAAAGGACAAGTTTTCTCACACTTGAAAACCTTTATTGATCTATCCAAGAATCAATTTGGGAGATCCATTCAACGAGTGAGGACGGACAATGGAAAGGAGTTCTTTAACAATGATTGCAACTTACTCTTATCATCTCATGGGATTCTTCATGAGAGTACTTGCATTTATACTCCACAACAGAATGGAGTAGTGGAGCGTAAGCATCGCCACCTATTAGAAGTTGCACGTGCTTTAAAATTTCAGGCGTCTATTCCAGAAAATTATTGGGGAGAATGCATAATTACTGCAGCATATCTCATCAACCGTATGCCAACTCGGGTACTTAACGGAAAAACTCCATTTGAAATTCTCTTCAAGAAGAAACTAGAATTGGGACATTTAAGGATATTCGGTTGCCAGTGCTTTGCTACTATCTTGGGCCCTCGAGATAAAATGGGCCCTCGAGCACGACGCTGCATATTCATGGGTTATCCGAATTTACAGAAGGGGTATCGTGTCCTTGATCAGTCAACACTGGAATTCTTCATCAGCTGAGATGTCATTTTTCACGAAGATATTTTTCCTTTCAAGGAAGGAGATACTCCAAAGGAGGCATCAAACACTTCTGGTAAGTCACTATCTATGGAAGAATCTCCACATACTGAATACCTTATAACAAGAACTCAAGCACAAATTACTCCAATGGCTCTTGAGATTTCTGTACCAGAAGTTGCTGAAAAGTCCAATGATGAAGTTCAAGGAAACCTCTCAATGATAGAAGAATTTCCCAATGAAGTTGGCAATACGGAAATATCCTTAACTCCAGTTCAAGTAAATCCTCCCCGACAATCTGGTCGGTCTACACGATCGCCAACCTGGACACAAGACTATGTTTGTGCATCCCTCAACTCACCAGGTATTCACTACCCAATATCATCTTATGTCTTGTTTCATAGACTTTCACCGGAACATAGATGCTGTGTGAGTCGAATATCAAAAGACATTGAGTCGTCTACTTATGAAGAAGCAGCTAAAGACCCAAGATGGCAAGAAGCCATGGGGGCTGAATTGCAGGCACTAACTGCAAATGGAACCTGGGATTTGGTCAATTTACCACCAAATAGGAAACCCATCGGATGCAAATGGGTTTATAAGATTAAATACCGTGCTGATGGATCGATTGAACCTTACAAAACTCGGTTGGTGGCCAAAGGATTTACTCAACGGGAAGGATTTGACTATCATGAGACATTTTCCCCGGTTGCCAAAGACGTAACCGTAAGATCATTCTTATCTGTTGCAACTATTAATGATTGGCCATTGCATCAAATGGACGTGCATAACGCTTTTCTGCATGGAGACTTGGAAGAGGAAATCTACATGGATATTCCTCAAGGATTATGGAGACAGGGGGAGAATAGAGTATGTCGTCTCCGTAAATCTTTTTATGGTCTCAAGCAAGCATCCAGGCAATGGTATGCCAAATTTGCCGATGCCCTCACTTCTACAGGCTTCAAGCAATCCAGATTTGATTATGCCCTATTCACATGGAATCAAGGTACGTCATTTATCTATCTGATGATATATGTTGACGATACTCTCATTATGGGAAATGATAAAACTGCAATAGAGAGATTCAAGGAGTATCTACACTTTACTTTTCACATTAAAGACTTGGGGGCACCCAAATGCTTCCTTGGGATAGAAATTGCTAGATCTGATCGTGGAATTTCCCTTACTCAACGAAAATTTGTGCTAGAAATTATATCAGAGGCAGGTTTGTCAGGATGCAAGCCATCAGTCATTCCAATTGAGCAAAACGTGAAATTGACCACCAAGGATTATGATGCCGGAACATCTGAGAATAATGATCCCATCCTCAATGATCCTTCAGGTTATCAGAAACTCGTTGGGAAACTTATATACTTGACTATGACCAGACCCGACATATCATATGCAGTGCAAACTCTCAACCAGTTCATGCATAGTCCAAAGTTGTCTCACTTAAATGCTGCTTTGAAGGTCGTGAAATATTTGAAGAAATGTCCAGGACTAGGGATTCTTTTATCCAGAGATTGCAACATGGAAATGTTGGCATACTGTGATGTGGATTATGCGACCTATGCTATGAGTCGACGATCCATTACAAGTTTTTGTATTAAACTTGGAAATTCTCTTCTTTCATGGAAAACCAAAAAGCAGGCTACTGTATCATTGTCTTCAGCCGAAGCAGAGTATCGAGCTATGGCAAAGACCACCTATGAGATCATATGGATACGGGGTCTACTTGGGGATCTTGGGATAAAGTTAAAGGGCCCGACTAAGTTGTTTTGTGACAACGATGCCGCACTTAAACTTGCAGCAAATCCTATAGTACATGAAAGAACGAAGCATATAGAAGTGGATTGTCATTTCACTCGAGACAAGATTCAAGAAGGGATAATTGAGACTAGAGGAATTGGAACGGCAAAGCAGCCAGTTGATATCTTCACCAAGCCTCTATGTCAAAGATAGCATACATATCTACTGAGCAAGCTAGGCATCTTGGATATCTACCAGCCACCAGCTTGAGGGGGAGTGTTGGAAGATATGCATCAATCTAGAAGATCACTCGGATTCTCGACCAATTTTGTTCGTATATAAATTAGCTAGGAATCTTAGATTGAGATTAGATTATGATTTCCAGAATATATCTTTACCTTTATTATTCCATCTATGTATTATAATTACAGAAGCATTGTACATCAAAAGATACAATTGAATACACAAATTTACAAAATCTCTCGTCTTCCTCAACTTCTTTTAGAATTGCTATTAAGGCACGGAGTACGAACTGAGCTGGATCAATTCACACATCGCACCATTAACAATTTGCCACATCACTCTTTACTGTGCTGATCCTGTGAACTAAATACCCCCGACTGTATCTCCTAAACTCTCAAATGTGCTTACTTTTGCCCTTCTTAGCTCAATCTTTTTTTATCAGAATCTTGTCATTTTCTCAAGTTAAAGTACTCGCAAACCATTAAGTAGATTCGTAAACATGCTAATTTTTTTTTTGCCAAAAGTGAATGGGACAATTACACTGGGGAAAATCTACATTGCATTTTTTTTTTATTAAAGGTCACGTGGTTTTAAAATATATATATATATATATATATATATATATATATATATATATAAGGTGACGGGACATATGCATAAGAATATTTATCATCATTAGTTAGTGAAATTCATTAAAATTAGCATCAATCCAGTCTATGCAGAGCTTCCCTGTTGCAATTCCTTTTATGTTACCCATGAAAGTTTTCGGAGGGCTAACGTTTTTTCATTCGAGTTGTGGACAATTATGCTTTTTAGAACCATGAGAGTTTACATGAGTTAAAAGAACTTATGGGGAGCAAATTCACGAGAATGATGAGTTAAATCCAACATGGTGTCACGACCTATCCCTCGGGGGGAGGGAACATGTTTAGGGGTATTGCCTAAAGAACAGGCCTAAGGTCCATGATTAGGTGCGGGCTCTCCTAAACCCATACCCCACGTGGCATTGGGATATTCTTAAGGAATTTTGCACAAAAGGAGTTGCCACTAGCCTACTGGGGTCGGCTAGAAACCAAGTAAGGCATGGGAGCGTGTCTCACTTCCTACGCAATCGGAGAATCTAGGGTCGGGGACTTGATTACACTAATTAACCAATTAGTGCCATTTCGGTACCTAAATTTGTTCATTTTAAAAGAAATGACTTTTGTCTAGTAGTTTGGATTCATTTGATACCTATCCACTAACATGTGAGGTGATCATAGGGTGCACAATTATTAAAGTAACAATCATAACTATTCAGGATCTTCATTACAGTAAAATTAAACACATGCCACTAAGCAATTGCAAACACAGTTAAACAGGTAAATTAAACACGCAATATAATCAATATATGAGCAATTAAAAGTCTAAATGCACTATAAAGGCAATACATGGTCATTTATAATCAAAACCTACATTTCTTTTTAATTTATTTTTTTAATATTATTATTTTTTAAAATTTTTAAAATTTTTAATTTTAAAAAAATTATTTTTAATTATAAATGGGGTGAACCGAGTCGGGTTCGGTCTGACCCGACCTGGATTCGGCCCGATCGGCACGGGTACATATTTACACTAGTAGGTAGTGTAGTTAGTTGGAAAGCATTCTTACAAGATCACTTTGCCTTGTCTTTGACTAAGGCAGAGTATATGACACTAACCTTTGTAGCAAAGGAGGCGATATGGTTACCAAGTTTGCTTTTGGACTTTGGTTTAGAACAAAAAAGTGTGGATATACACTGTAATAACCAATGTGCGATATATTTGGCATATAATCCAATTTATCATGAACGAACAAAACATATCAACATCAGATATCACTTCATCGGAGATATCTTAGTTAATGGTATTGTTATTGTAAAAAAGATTGCTACAACAGATAACCCGGCAGACATGATGACTAAGTTTGTTCCTTTGGCGAAGCTCAAGCTTTGCTTGAGCTCTATTGGCGTAGAGAGTGAGCGCTCGTCGGGGCATTGGGAAAGCAGCATCGATGATGAGTACCATAAATTGACTTCAAACATCGAGTCAAGGTAGAGAATTGTTAAATTATGACTCGAATTTAAACGTTTGTAAAAACGCGATTCGCTAGACTCTTGAAGATTTACAAAATATGAGATATAAAATAAATGGAAGCAAAGTTTCTTGTTTGTTGTGAAATCCGAAATGTGAAAGTGGAGTCCTTTTGCACCTTTGGCGTGAATATGAAGTCCACAAGTGGGGACAAATTGTGGTGGCTTAGGTCAAACTTTGACTTGGGCACACTCGTATAAAAATAGAATTTCTTTTGCAGGTCTTCTTTTCTCCCGTGAGAAGCCGCCGAAGTTCTCTGCACCTAAAAGCCAAGCGTAGGTGGGCCCAGGTCAGACTTTGACTTAGGCACACGTATGAAACAAAAATACTACGTAGGGTTTTTTTCCTTCGGTAAGTTGCTGCCGAAGCCGTACGAAGGTAGAACAGAAAGGAGCCGCACATCCACACAAGCCACCCGAAGCTTTCCAATGAAACATGAAGATTTATGTACATAGAGCATTTTATTTGAACTTGAACGCGTGATAATTTTATATTGTGAGTTTATATCCAGGTGAATTGTTTATTTATAAACACTTTGAATTTTGGATTAAATCTAGATATGGAAAACACTTGAGCATTTTGAGCAATCGTAAACTATAATTCTCCGATTATAATGGATTATTTACTGTTGGCTCTCTCAGTGGACTTAAGTACCGATACTCGAACTGAACCACGTAAATTTATGGTGCCCTTATTATTTCTTGTTTATTTCTCTGGTGATTTCACGTTGACGTAAATTGTAAAATCCTGTTATTTTCACATATTATATTCTAACAATGTGAAGGAGCTTCAAAAGATTTCAGACTCACGTATCCAATTTGCACTTTAATGCCATCTCCTCATGACTTGAGTTTATTTTTTTAAAAAAGAGAAAAAGATTGCCTATCGATTTGAAAAATACCTACTATGAGGAGCTTTGTGATTAGTTCTCTGACTTTGAGATAATATCTACGACAAAATCCATGTTCATCCGTCTTCTGCAGTCCTCGCGATAGAAGTCCCTCATACGCTTTTCTTTAAATTATTTCTTTAGAAAAAGCAATCTGGAGCCGTCAGGTAATAAAAAGTATGACGGTGGGCAGAAGGACGATTACATGGCCGAGAAGCTGCACCAAAACTGTTTGGCAGAGGTGAGACTCGCACATAACTACTCTTCTCATAATAATAGGTAACAAGGAAGCACAGACGACGTATACTGAAGACCAGCGAGGTTGTTCATGGAGGACTTCGCGATGAGGAGAGATATGGGTCAGTGGATCGAGTTTTGGTTCTGTGTGGAGAGGACAAAACCATGCAAGTAGAGTTTCGGAGACGGATGATCGATCAAAATCCTCCCCAGGCGGTGAAGCTGATCGCAGAAGCCGATCACATGGTCATGCTCTCCAGGCCCCATGAGCGTTGTCAATGCTTTGAGGACATTGCTAAGAGTTACTGTTGAGAAACAAAGTATGAAGTACGTTTGTTCAATTCGCATTTCCAACCATTAAAATCTGCCACATTACTGATACTATGCTAATTCTATGCAGTAAGTAAGACCATCGTCTCTCGTAAACTCTACAATAGCTTAATTTTGCTTTTCTTAGCTCAATTCTTGATTTGAATTTTGCCTCTACTCATGTCGATAATCTCGCTAATTATTAAGCAGATTCATAATATGCTAAACTGTTTCCTTTTATGCCAAAACAGAATGGAATGATTGTTGGAAAAGCATCAGATAATATGAAAAATAATGAGAATTGTTGAAAATCTATTGAAAAAGACAATAAAATAAGATCAATTGTCCGACCTGTGCGAGCACTGTCCTTAAGCACAATTCCACCCCTTGAAGCATGGAACTCGATGTGGAAGGCTCTAGCGACTATCTTCCTAAGATATAGCAGACATTCTTTTATATTTTGTACTAAATATTAGACGGAATAGGAACAACATTATGTGTATAACCCGGCAAAAAGAAAAGTTAGAAGATTGTGGTTTAGAGTTCAATTTATATTCAAACAAGAAAAAGAGAGCGAGAGCGAGGAGGGAGGGAGGGCGGATACGAATCCACTATAAAATAATAGAGGGTTTATGAATAAATAAATCAAACATTACAAAGTCATCATACAATCGTTATATGACCATTAGATAGCCATTATATAACTGTAGTCAAACTTCACAGAACGAATTTATATAAATGGCAGACAAAAATTATTACAAATTGATGACGGCAAAAAATTGTTATAAACCTAATAATTTTCCATATTTCAAAACTATTGAAATATCCAATAATCTCCCACATATTTTAAAAAGTGTTGAAAAGAAAAAGATATAATATTGCTGGTCTATTGGAGTTTAATTCATTAGAACCGGTGCTTGTTCAGTTATGAATTAACCCTCAAAAGAATGAAATATAATTTACAAAATCATTAATAAAGTTTGATTTTTTTTATGAATTCTTTTTGTAAATTATAAGTTTCACCAATCACACTTGCACAAAGTTTGTTGTTCAACGTGGCTCTATACAAACAGGTCATGCGCATGCTTGGCTTGTTCATAAGTGCTATAGATATTATCGCCAAGAATTCTCATAGGAGCAGCCCCACACACTCACATAGGTGATTCCATCAAGTGCGTTCTGCAGTTTAAAACACCACCTTCATTAAGAGCTTAACTAATTCTCTTTTTCCTAGCTAGGGAAAATGAAAATAGAATTTACGGCAAGTACATTATCCAACATGCACAACCCTTCCTTAACTTTATAATAGGGATTGCATGTTAGCCATTAAATTCTTTTTCATTATTTCATTCATATCATAGAAAATTTTAGAGTAGTAGAATTGTGATGTGCAGGTTTCACATTTGTGGCAAGTGCAAAGCATATAACATAATTAATTAGAATATTTCTAGTAAGAATCATACCACGCAGAAAGGAAGAAAAGAGAGAGGTTTTTAAAGATTTATGGCAAACCACACAATATTATTTCTGGAGAGGGTATGTTTGTCTCTTAACATTTACAAGCATTCTCTTATATGGGGAAATACCTAATAGTGCCGACAATAGCCAATTATTTGACCCTTACAACAAACGAAGATCTTGCTTCTAGCATACTCTTATCTTACATCTTTTCATTTCTACTACAATTCCAAATAGTGCTGAATAGTACTGCTTGTTGACACCTAAATTTTGCATAAAAAATGGTTAATTTTTACCCCCAAAAATAGAATTAAAATTGCATAACATATAGTTTTAGGAGTGTTATTTTATTTTATTTTATTCCATTTTTGAATTAGATCGACCGTGAGCATTTTTTTTAATATGATGTGAGATTTTTCACATATTCAGATAATATACACTAAGGGACATATTTTTGGGCAAAAATAAAGGTTTTGGATGGAATATTTGAAAAATACAAAAGGGAACATTGTGTTGGATGCATATATTTCAACGAAATATTTAGGAAGATTATGCATAAGCAAAATTGAAAATAAAATATTTCACCAAAATCTAATTTCCTCTCCTATAAAAGGTAAAAGGTGCTGTGCGCGTATGGCAATGGGGCCCTTTCATTTCTTTCAAGTCAAAAAAACAACACAAAAGAGAGAATTTTGTGTTTGGTTCTGAGTAGGGGTGAGCGCGATTCCTGAGTAGAATTGGGAACCGGGGAATTGTAGCGGAGGGTCCGGTTCGGTTCTCGATTCCAAGGGGACCGATTCCGGTTCCCAGTTCACCTAAACCGGAACTGGAATCGGTTGTGGAACCAGAATTGGAACCACTTTCGGAACCGGTTTAGGGCTCCAAAAAGAAGAAGAGATCCATTCTCCACATTCACGACTCTTCATTCAGATCTCCTAGTCATGCCGCTGGATGTCGTTGGATGCCAGTCGCCGACGCCGCTAGCCCGAACCCTCGCCGCTCGACACCAGTCACTACCCAAATCTAGTTCTACCTATCGCCGATGCCCTGCCTCTGCCTCTACCCATTGTCAACGCCTCTCACCCTCGACGCTGCCACCGGACGCTGCAGGCCATGCCGCCGCCGCTCGACACCAGTCGCTGGACTCATTTATCGTGAAGCCTAAGGGGGATATGTCGATTCCCGGTTCCACTGGAGGCCTTAACCCTCAACGCTGCTCACCTACTCACCCTTGAGTCCCAACACCCTCGGTTGAGCCTCCCTCGAAGCTACTCGCCCAGCCACACGCTCAAGGCAACTCAACGCCGCTCACCCAATCACCCTTGACGCCTCTCACCAAGCCTCCCCTGAAGCACCTCACTTCCTGCACCACCTACCACAAGTCCGATCCTTTCAAGATCGGTCTCTGAAATTGGTGAGTTGGATTGACCTCGAGCTTCACTTTCTTGGAACCTGTACCATAGCACTTGGTGATTTGGCGGTTTGGTTTCCTAATTTACTAGAACCATGGACTGAAAATGTCTATGCTCGGTTATGGGATCCTTCTCTATCTGTTATGAAGAATGCTGTACTTATGCTCTTCCATCTCATATTGAATGATATGATGAAGGTAAATGAACAGATCCTGGAATATCTACAATGATATAAGTATTATCAGATTCATCATGATTGGAAATGCCATTGCTTGTCTAGGTGAAAGGTTACATAAATGACCCGGTTGTTATGGGTTTTGAATGAAATCTTGTAAATGCTGGATTGATTGCGCTTATCCCTGCAACCCTACTTGCCACAACATGGTTTTTGATCCCAATGAACACCTTGAAGTTAGCTTCCCTATGTTAAAGCCTTATATCTATTCTTGAAGTTTCATTTTTTATTGGCAATATGAACTTGAACAATGAAGGGGATACATGATTCTATTTTAGTTTTGGTCACTCTGTGTAATTATTTAATGTCTGCAGGGTATTGATAGTAATGAATAAGGGCATCCTTCAGCCTTTCAGGGGCTAGTTACACAATGTTAGGCAAAAGTGAATTTTGGATACTAGCATGTCAATGTCCAACATAATCCTCACATTGAAGTAGCTTTTTCACATGTTGCATGATCTCTTTTGGGTCAATTTTGGAGATCCAGAAGTGTCATCTTTTGACCTCTCAATGTGGAAGCGATTTGGCAAGACAATCAAAGAAAAGCTAACTTTTCAATGAATGAAAATTTTATCTCATCACTAGAATATTTGACGTGTATCCTGAAGAACTGTCCATTGGAAGGTCCAAGGCAAAATGACATGAATTGTAGCAGGCAATAATCAAAAGCAACGGTTACTTGTCAAAATAGATAAATGAATGTAACATATCAACTTCCAACATGAACCAAATTTTAGCTTTTACATGGGATTGGGACATTGAGACATATCTTTGTAGGTAAATCACCGTGTTTCCAGATTCCAGCCCTACCGATTAGGAAGGTGGTTGTTCTGATCTCACCGTTGATAAGTTTAATGCATGACCAATGTCTAAAGCTCGCAAAACATGGTGTCTCTACCTACTTTCTTGGATCTACGCAACTTGACAATAGTGTGGAAAAGAAAGCGATTGAGGGAAAATATGGTTTGATATATGTTTGCCCAGAGTCGGTTTTAAGGTAAGAGTTTGACATGTCATGTGCAGTGGTGTTATCTCTTTTGTCATTTTTTTACCAAGTGATATGGATCTTCCTACAGGCTGATGAAGCCACTACAAAGTCTTGCAGCAGGTCGAGGAATCGCATTATTTGCAATTGATGAAGTCCCCTATGTTTCGAAATGGGGCCATGATTTTCGGCCTGACTGCAGGTTAACCCTTTTTTTATGATCCGATCTTTCTCTGTGCACTACCTAATTTGTCTGGCAGGTGATTAACCATCTTAAACTTGAATACTTAGAAGACGAAATGGACACCTTTCAAGGGACTTTATCAAAGAGGAATATCTTCAGAATTCTGATTATGGCATGATGTTTCTACCATTGCTGTTTATATATGCTTGTAGGATGTGGAGCAAGGGACTTTATGAAAACTTACTCCTAAAGTGGAAATTGTCCGAAAATTGTGCTAGAACTTATTCATGTGTTATTCAATTGGCCCTTGCAGTTTCCTGTGGAGAATTACATGGAGAATCTCCTGATTTAGGCTAGTAGGTATGCGGTTCTTTTGAGATGTCTGATTCACCAATGGAACTATAGGAAAGGCTGAAGCTTCAGCAAGAGCCATTAGATCATGGACCTACTATTATTTACGTCCCTACGAGGAAAGAAACTTTAACAATTGCCAAATTCTTGTGTGACTTTAGCATCAAAGCAGCAGCTTATAATGCCAATGTTTCATTCTACATAATAAATGCCCTTTTTAATTGATGTATTCTCAATTTGATGGTTTCATTTTGGTAGCATTCTTACTTCAAACTACTCCACATTTCTTTTATGCGCGTACGTTATAGTTCAAATCTGAAAATGAAAAAAAAAAAAAAGAAGAAGAAGAAAAGAACCTGTTGGAAACTAGAACCAACCTTGGAACCTGTGACAGGGTAGGTTTCAGGTTCTTGGTTTTAATGGGTAGGTTCTAGGTTCCAAATTTCTAAGGGTAGGTTCCAGGTTCCAGACGGAATCGAACCAAAACCTGGAACCGCTCACCCTTAGTTATGAGGGAAAAAGTCCAAGTCAACAACAAGAGGTGGATGGACACGTGAGAGAGAGAGAGAGAGAGAGAGAGAGAAACTTTTTTGTTTGGTATGCGAGCAACAAAGAGAGAGAGGACGTGCGAGTGGACAAGTGAGAAAGAGAGAGAGAGAGAGAGAGAGAGAGAGAGAGAGAAAGGAAAAAGTGCACTGTTCTTCTTCTTCCTCACGAGCCCCTTGCTGATCACTATCTGCGTCGCCACTGCCGCCTGCCGCCTCCCCGGGTCGACGTTCGCGATGCTACTACAACCGAGCAATGCCTTTGCCTGTAGCAACTCACCACTGCCCCAGCATCCCACTCACCTCCGTCACGCCCAATGCCTGCACCCGCAGCCGCGCCTCTGCACTGCGCCATCACTGCAGCTACCCCTGGTGCCCGACACCCACAGCTAGCCTCCACTCGGCGTTCAACGATCGCTCTTCTGTCGATGTCGCACCATTTTCCCTGCCCTCCACCTGAGCGCCGACGCACCTACTTCACTCTTGCCATCGTTTGCCCACAGCAACTGCCGACACACCTCTGCCTGTCCTCAATGACTGCAACCCCAACGACTGCGCATGTGGCCTTGACGACCATGCCTTCGTCCACTTGTCACCGAGTCTAGCCCGTCGCTACGCCCGCCGCCACACCTTTGCCTGTCTGCGCTCTGCCTGCTGCCTCTTCCCGCCTTGATCACTGTCCTCCGCCCGAGTGCCGCCTAGCTGATGTTTGCAGCTCCATCGACCCGCACCTCAGCCCACGCGCCTTCATCCGCGACCTGCTCGCCCATTGCCGCTGCCGATCCGGCCATCCATCAATGTGTCGCCGTGCCTTCTCCCATCATGTTGAGTCGCCATCATAGGTAGTTTTTTTTTTTTTTTTCATTTGTCTTAATTTTCATTTCATTTTATTTTATTTATTTCTTTATTTTTCAATTTTTGTTATTATTTAAATTAGGACATTGGATGTCGATATTCATTTTATGAAATTTTTTTAGGCATTATCTATAGGGTTTTGCCCAAAGATTACTATAATTACTAATTTGATCCGTAAGACCTCGGATCATTTTTTAATTATATTTATTTTTTGGGTATTCTGATAGTGTTTTGATTATTAAATCATTATAATTATTAATTTGATCTGTAAAACTTCGGATCAAATTTTTAATTATTTTGAACTTTCTTATATGTCGTGATGTTTAGGGTTAAAATAATTGTTAATTTAATCCGTGAGACCACAGATTAAATTAACAATTATTTTAATCCTTCATTTGATGAATATCTAGAAGGGTTTAGGTAGAATGCTTATCTAATAATTATTTGTCTTGAAAAACACTAAAAAAAAATAAAATCAAAAAATCAAAAAATCAAATCTTGCATCGGAATATATTGGTTTCGTAAATTAGGATTGCATTTTTTAGATTGTGCAACTTCATTATCTAGCTTAAGTAGGATTTCACATAGATTAGATTTGGATTTAAATAATTTTTTATAGATAGGGACTTAGATAATGACATTTTAATTATCTCTTTTTCTAAAAAAAAAAATAGTTTTCTAAGATATAATAGGGTTTAAATCAAATTAATCCCTAAACTAGGTTAGAAAACTATTCATTTTAGATAATTTAATTAAGTATTCTTTTTTATTACGAATTTTAATTAAAAATACAAAAATATTAGGTGCATGTTAATTAGTTTGCATGTTAGGTTCATTTAATTAGAAATAGTTTGTTAGTAAAATTAGGTCATGTATTTTAAGTGCATGTTTATTGTCATGCCCCGATCCTTGAGCGTGCGACCATCCCTCTCTGGTCGATAATAATTTGCGACTTCCCAAGACGAGTCGCCGACCCTTTCCATTTTATTGCACATGCAGAAGCAAAAAGAAATCCCCTTATAGTAATCATCTCGGGATAGAAAAGCAGGACAACAGATTCACAACAAACATGCTTTTACATTCACACAATGTCAAGTACAAAAGTCTATGGCCAAAAGACTACAAAAGACTAGCCTTCCAAAAAGAAGCGGTCTTAACTGACCTACGTTCCAATCGCCTCCTCTCAGCTCTAGGTCTCCCACTCGACAATCTTGAAAATGTTGTCCCACAACAGAGTGAGATATAATCTCAGCGAGTCTAAGCAATTAGAAGGGAAATACGCCCAGAAGCATCCTAACCACACAATTACACATTTAGCATAGAGGACCTACCTCGTCTCAGTTCCACCCTACAGGTTAGTATAATTCAAATACTCAATTAAACAATTTAATACAAATCCACCATCAATTAGTCGATTCATTCGACTCCATGCCATCAATGTCATCCATATATTATGTCGATTCGAACACTGCTCACCTAAGCTGAAATAGATATACTCATATATCATTGCTCCCCAAGGTTGATATCTAAAATTTGCTCACTCAAGCTGCTAAATAACAAGTGCTCGCCAAAGCTGATGTCTAAAGTGCTCACCGAAGCTACTAAAGCATTATTGTTTGCCATTGCTCATCGAAGCTGCTAAAGTATTATTGCTTGCCGTTGCTTACCGAAGCTGCTAGAGATCTATAATGATGTTAATGCTCCCCGAAGCTGTTATAGATCTATATTGCTCACCTAAGCTGATCAATGCTCACCTAAGCTGATTAATGCTCACTTAAGTTGATTTGGTACTCAAAGACCACTTTCAGTGTCAACACCCAACACCCCGCATTTTCCAATTAAAATACCAATATATCATAATCATCACTCAATTGCAGAAATTAAGTACATCACTGCAATCAGCTCGAAATTCTATCAAGCGGCTCTCCTGGTATAATTTCTGGAAAAATAATTAATAATTAAATAATTACTGAAATTAATTAAATAAATAATACTAACCTAGGCTAGAATCATTAAATTAATAACCAATACGGACTTGGAGAAATTCCCGAACCCTTCTAGATAAATAGAACAATTTATTTAGGTCTTAGCTAAACCATGCTAACCACCTAACATGCTCAATTAAATAATTACATTTATAATTTAATCTAACTAACCACCTAATTCCTAATAAAATAAATTTAAACACCCCTTAAATGTTATTAGCCTACTAAGTAGAGTTTAGAATATAAACTCACTGGCGTATCGCGAAAACCGGTTCACCACGACGACGGCGCGACGGCGGCCAAAATTTGAATTTTCGATGGTGTCGACAAACTCGGACCGGGCCTAAAACGGGCCCAACAAATCTCAGCCCAAATATGAGATTTGGTTTTGAACTTGGGCTGGGCTTCAACTGACTTGCTGGAATTGGGCCTGCTGAATCTGTGGGCTAACTTTGGAGATGGGCCGAACTAAACCCAACTAATGGGCTAACTCGCATGGACTCTGCTGGGCTAAATTCTGCTGGCTTCGAATGGGCTGAGCTTGATGGACTTTGCTGGGCTGAAACTGCTGGGCTTCACGGGCTCGCTGGCTGGTTGGGGGCAGACCGAGGGCGACGACGCTGGTTTTGCTCGAGCGTGGGAGTCTTCGGGGCAAAATCACGGCTTCGCTGGCAGCTGAAGGAGACACGCGGCTGAAGACACTGATGGATGCAGCTTCGCTGGTGGTGTCTCGGACGTTGGCCGCGTGGATGAAGGTTGCTCGGTCAAGAAATTCACCGAAGGGCTGGCAGGTTGACTGAACAAACCGAAATTGAGGACGTGTGGCAGTTTCAAGAAGTTTCGGTGGCTATTTTCGAGCAGCTGCAAGGGGTTGAACG
The DNA here is from genome assembly GCA_016097545.1 of Eucalyptus victrix. NCBI lineage: Eukaryota > Viridiplantae > Streptophyta > Magnoliopsida > Myrtales > Myrtaceae > Eucalyptus > Eucalyptus victrix. Next base: position 43,473,223 of record CM027843.1, on the reverse strand, counting down.
TGGACTTGCTTGGGCTTCACGCGGACAGAGACACAGCTGCAGCTTGCTTCGGTCTTCGCTGGAGGCGTGGAATTTGCTGGGGTCAACTCACCGGTGGAGAGGCTCCACGATTGACCGAACGTGGCAGCAAACAACCGCTCGGTGGAAGGGTGAAACGTCGAAGGAATGAGAGCAAATGAAAGAAGACCAAAAACGGTTCAAGTGAAAGAAAGGAAATTGGAACCGTAGAGGGGATTGAGTGGATATGCGAGAAGATGAGGGAAAACGTGAGGGGTTGGACTCTTCAAAGGTGGTGGAAGAGGGGAGAGATAAAAATCTAGTAAAATATCTCCAATTTCATCATGAAATGGGTGCAAAAAGTCTTCCTTCTTATCCTACGGTGATCCCCATTTCTTTCTTAAAAATTTAATACCACAAGTATTAAATTTTGATGCCCAAAAATGTCTCTCTCTCATAGTTCCGAATTTCACCAAAAATATGCATCAATTTCCTAACAAATTCTCCAAATTTGATGTCCAATTTCCTCGAAGAAAAAGCCCATACTATTTCTACAGGTGCCCATCGCCAAATGGCTCGACTTGAAAGTCAAAACTCCTTTAAATTCAGCCCGTACGAATTTCCGTTAATTCCGCAATGTCCGAATCGATTTTCCGCAAAAATCTCGGAATCTCCGAAAAATCTTTAGAGGATGAGTCGACATTTCTAAAATAGATCGTGACACTGCAGAACTTTCAATTTTTGAAATCGGGTTCAAATTCGCGATTATTTTTAATCCGGCGCTCTTTTATAGTGAGCTAATTTACCGGGTAACTTTTAGGAATTTTTGGTGTAACTGATCAGTGATCAATTTATCTCAAGTCACATTGTACATCTTTGACACATTGGCGACTCTCGATTGTCATGAAAATCTCGAAGTATCAATTACGGGCACCGGGGTACCAAAACAATAGAAAAATCGATCTAGTGCCAATCGACGAGTATTTTGCAATCAGGTGAAATTCTCACACTCTGATTACATATCTCAATCGAATCAACCTATCTCCGATTTCTGATCGATTTCTGACATTGCCGTAATGACTCTCGCAGATCAACACGGTCGAATAGTCATTTCCTGGTCAAATTCTCAAGTCTATTGCGTTAAAATCCCTTAATGGTTTCACCCGATAGGCTAGTTATCTCGTGAGGGGCCCTCTCAGAGAATAAGGCCATAAGCACGTCGATGAAAAGCCCATTCCATCTCATCGAATTTAGACTTAAAAATCAGGACGTCACATTCATAGTAGAGTTCTAACTTCAAGATAAAAGAAAACCCAAAAAAAAAAAAAAATGCTTGCTTTGTGTGTTTAATTATTTTGATGCAATTTATTTGATTTATTGAGTGTTTAATAATGATTGAATACCCGTGTGATCACTCTATTGCATAATAGTGATTTAAGCTAAAACCAATCCAGATGGACCGCAAACACATTTTTTAAAATAAAAGAATGGTACCGAAAGGGCATTCGAGAAGTTTAGTGTAACCAAGTTCCTGTACCCAAAGTCTTTGGTTCGTAGGAGTAAAATTATTTTGTGTTTAATCGACCTACCATAAACTAATTAATGACGACTCCTAGATTAAAAAAAAAAAAAAACTTGAACCTAAGTTACGAATTGGTATGAGCTTGAGAGAACCCAATCTAATTTAAGACTTAGTAGTCCATTAGCCTAAACCCTAGGTGGTGTGCCCGAAATTTAGATCATGACACCTCTAGGCCCAATTTTCTTTCTCTTCATGTGCTTGCTTTAGACTTCTTTTTCCTTTAGTCTTCTTCTCTTGGAGGCTCTTTCACGTTACTTCATAATGCTTTAGAGATTGTACTTATGGATTGGTTCATCATCATCTGAGGTATTAGAGTCATCCCCATGTAAGATTGGCTTAATTGAAAAAATATGAAAATATTTAGGATTTAATTGGCAAAATTAAAATTTTTATGACTGAATTAATAAAAAATAGTAAATTTATGACTTTTTGGATAATTTTCTCAAAATTAGGTACATAACACATGCTTTGTTCACTTAAAACTTACAGAATTAATGGAATGACTCAAATATATTGATATTGTCAGTCTTAGGACTTCAATATCTGAAATAGAAGTTTTAGGACTCAAATGTAGTGTCATGAAAACTTTTTAGGACTTGCCCCTGACATAATGCTTTGTATGATTGTAATCGAGTGGTTTCAGCAACTTATCCTTCAATTGCTTACACTTGCCTTTTTATCTTAGAGGGAACCCATGCCTGAACCAGTCTGCATCATCATTTGGACTCGTTAACCTATAATGCGGTCCCACATTTTTAAATAAGATCTCTTTTTTCTTTTTTTCTTTTTTTGGTCGAAAAATAACGATCTCTTAGGGGTCCAATAATTGAATGAAACCGACATATTACTTAAGAAATTTCCTCGCCATTATCTGAAAATTCTTGACAGTGGCCTCCGCTCAATTATCTGCATAAAGAAAGATGGCGAATCCAATGTGAGGTAACGACAATTGGAGTTCTAATTAGCTTAATGGGCTGAGTTGATAGAACTCCTTCAAGAAAGCCGGCAGACAAGCCTTCATGAGCAGAATGAGAGAGGAGTGAATGGCTTCAAAAGGGTTGTCTTTATTTTGTTTTGTTACCTCCACTGAACGTTCGAGGGTGAAAGACCTTTATAGATCGGCTATTAAGAAGCCCCGATAGGAAGTAAAAAGCAGTAACAAGTGAATTATCTGGACTCCCCCAACACTTGCTCTCACCTCCGTGGGTCTAGGACGTGTGTGTGGCCTATCTCTCTTACCTTTGTGAAAGCTCTAACTAGCTCTTGCTCTCATGGGTCTATTAAAAGGCAGCTATGATGGTATGGATAAGGGACGTGAAGCCCTTGCCGGGAGCGAGAGTTGATGGCTGGCAAGCCAACGAAGAAAAGAAAAGAAAAAATAAAATTGAAAAAAAGTAAAATATCATTAAAAATTATTCACGTTAGTGCTGACTATATCATATAATATGATAGGCGTCCATGTCAGTAATATTCAGTAAAATTAGTCGGATGAATTCAATTGACAAAACATGAACAGATTCAAGACTCAATTAGTAAAATTAAAATATTTATGATTGAATTTGGCTTTAGGTTTAAAACTTTTTGGACAATTTTCCCGGTCTCTAGTCCTACTTGACAACTACTTTTTCATGCTTTTCATGTATGAAAGTCAAAAATATTTAATCCCATTTGATTAATGGCATATCATCGAAAATTGCATGACACTATATATTTACATGATTTATTGTAGCCCAAAGTGAAATATACCAACTAAATATCCTAGTGCAAACTACTTATTATGAATAGCTCCACCATCTCGAAAAAATTAGCCAGTGCTTCGACTCTTCTGTTTTCCTCCTACATGTGGAATTTACTTGCATGTGAGGGCAGAGAAGGCACGCTGTTGCTGAATGAAATTATTTTCTTCACCGCCTAAAAATTAGAGAGAGAAATAGAGCAGGGATATTGAGGGGAAGGATATGGACACCTGTCATACATCCAACATCCTTATGCCCAATAATACGAAATGAAAATTGCGGGAAAAACACGAAAAAAATTCACAATCTATTGCGTTGGTACCAATCAAGTCTTAGACTTTTCAATTTGATCAATTTAGTTCTAAACATTTTTACATTGGTACTAATTGAATCCATCCAGGCAACTTATGCTAGAAATTGTTGACATGGATGCCGGTCATCTTATATGATACGACCGTACTGATGTGAACATTTTTATATAATGATTTAATTTTTTTAATTGTTTGAATTTTTCATTTTTAGGCAAGGTTGGCGAGCATTGGTAAGCTCTCGCTAGCCTCTGGCAAGGGCTAGCCTTGCCTGAATGAGGCCTCTCACCAATGCTAGAGGCTAGTGAGGCCTGGCGAAGACCGGCCTCGCTCGGATGAAGCTCCTCACCATTGGCCGAGGCCACCCTTATCGTAAGGTTCCCTTGCCAAATCTAGCAAGAGGCCTCATCCAAGCATGGTCGGCAAAGGCTTCTTAGCCCTCGTTGGCCTCTAGCAAGGGTGTCCCAACTAGCCCTTGTCGGCAATCGGCAACCTCCATGAGACTAGTAGACGAAAATAAAGAAGTAAGAAAAAAAAAATGAAAAGAAAAATAACAAATTTTTAAAATCAAAAATTAATTAACTATTAAATAAGAATATCCACGTCAATGCCAGACATGCCACATAAATTGGCTACTATCCATGTCACTAATTTCTGGCATAAATTGATCAGATGGATTCAATTAATACCAATGTGAAAAGGTTTAGGATTAGATTAATTCAATTGAGAAGTTTATGATTGAATTAGTACCAATATAATAGATTTAAAAATTTTCGAGATTTTTCCCTGGGAATTGCAGATGAGGATATAAGGACTGATTTCGACGACAGTTATGAAGCATTATAAAATTAACAATTGCATTTAAAAATGTATACGTAGTACTCCACAAATCCTATGAATTCAAACTATTTGACTTTGACTTTACATCTTCTTCAACTACCGCCACTTGAATTCCTTTGTCCGAGTAATTGTCCCTTTTGAAACGGTTCAACCACGGCGGCTGTCTTTCGTTTTCAATAATTTCAGAGGCAGGAAAATCGCAGTAAGGACAAGAACAGTTGAAAAAAGTAGCACGCATGTTCTCTCCACGATACATTGCATGATGGCTTGGGCCAAAAGGGGACGGTTCGATGCAAAGTAACTTGGCTAAGAAGACATGGAGTAGATATTGGGGCTACCCTCTTTTTTTTTTTCCCAAAGAATCGTGAAAAGGTCGCTTCGTTATATTTCAATTTGTTTTTCTGTTGCACTGATGAAATTTTAGAAGGTAGCGCAAAGGTTGGAGAAAAGATGTCTATTTTGTGGAGTACATATCTGGGTAAGTTGGCATTTACGTTTGTTTTCCAAGAATACCCTTCTGTGTAGTTTTCTTTTGTTTCATTTAATACGACCTAATATCAAAACTATGGGGATTAGCAGTAAAAGTATCATATCTTCAACTGAGAAAATTATCAAAAGTGAGCTTAAGTCTAAGCCCATTAATATATCTAATTGGATATATCTTTACTCAAAAATTTATTAAAAAGTTTAAGTTAATAAATTATGAGCAAACTAGAATATATCTTAACTCTTTTACTCCATATCAATTTTTCAATGTTGGACTTTTATAACACAATTCACACGTGTATTGCTATCTCTCACATGCGAGCTCAATTTTACGTCTCCTTCCCATTTGTTCAAGTATCTTGATGTCTTGACCACATTTGTAAAGATCCATAATAATTTATTAGGATGCACAATAAAAGTCCGATATCTTTAGCCGGGAAACTTCGAAGAGAGAACTCAAGTCTTAATCCGACAACTTATTTACTTAGACACCTTTACTTAAAAGTTTATGTTAACGATTTATAAGTTATGAACCAATTATGATATATATTAATAGTTCTACACTCACGTACGTCTCAGTAGAAACTTTTTGATCTGACTAATTCATCTTCCTTGAAAAATATAAATCTCTTTATCTACATGCAGTGGCTATGGCAAGCGTGCCCCTTAAAAATACGCTAGGTGAAAGATACTGAAATTTGAACAATAAATCTATCACTCCCAAAATAAACGTTAACGTGTTAAACTTCAGTTGCTGCTTTCTCTTTTTAGAATAATACCTTTGTGAACTTTCAACGTTGAAATGGAAATTTGCGAGAACAGTCAAAACACGTCTCAATTGCCATCCGAGTCCAGCAAGAAATTTTCAAGAGCGACAAAAAGAAAAGTAGGTAGGACAATTTTCCACGGTATGATTGATCAAGGAAGGTTCTGCATTTATATTAATTTTCATCGGAATTTTTATTGGCATCAATGTCAATTCGTCCTTCTCCTCCTAAGCACCAATCATCATTTAAATACAATCACAGAAGACACTAACAAAGCAAACCCAGTGGTCTTGCTGTGGGGAGCCGAAAGCATGAAACACTACCATTTCGTACTCGTACATGGCGCCTGCCACGGCGCGTGGAGCTGGTACAAGCTCAAGCATCGGCTCGCGTCGGTCGGCCACCGCGTCACAGCGCTCGACCTTGCTGCCTCTGGCACCAACACAAAGTCCATACACGATGTCCACACGTTCTGCGAGTACACCGAGCCACTGCTGGAGCTCCTGGCCTCACTCGGGGCGCACGAGAGGGCAATCCTCGTCGGCCACAGCTTGGGCGGCTTGAACTTGGCTCTCGCTGCCGACAGGTTCCCAGACAAGATATCGGTAGCTGTTTTCCTGGCGGCTTTCATGCCAGACACCGCACATAGGCCGTCATACGTGCTGGAAGAGGTAAATCTCTGCTGAACGCGCGTTAGATTCTCAAAATGAAGTCTTTCTTGCTTTTGGTTGAAGTGGACCTTTTCCCTTTCGATTGTGGAGATTTTACTCTGTTTAAGTCGGAATTCATCCAAATAATCACCTCATATATGTCTCTAACCCTACGTGCATGAGCTCATTTTTAATGGCTTTTGTCCCTTGCCATGGAAGTATTGCGCGAGGGCACCGAAGGGAGCATGGTTAGACACTTCTTTCACGCCCATCGGAAAGCCTGATAAACCCTTGACGTCCATGTTCTTCGGCCCCGACTTCTTGTCATCCAAGCTCTACCAGTTGTCTCCTCTTGAGGTACGTTTTCACTTCCGTCCATCGGCATCAACGAAGCATATCTCCTCACGCTTTAAATGGTTTTACTTTAACTCAATTTACTCCAAAAGCTTGAGATGGCATTACCTTGAAATGCAAATGACTCTACTGTAAAAACCACTTTATCGTGTCCTTTTGTTGAGGGTATCAATTGATGAACCTAGCCGATCATTTCATTGCAGTCTAATATTCTTTTTGATATGATCTCGTCATTTTGTGAGTTTTATCCATTTGTGATTAGAAATTAGGTATGAACTCGTCCTATAGGACTTGAGGTTGGTTAAGAATTTTGTGGTTGGGAAATCCAATGCCCATACTTGATACGTGTAACGATTAAAAGGTCATTTGTTTCCTTTATATATCTTAGGTGATTTAGTAAATACACATAATTATTATCTTTGTTAGAATTCATAACGGTTTTCTTGCACTTTTTAAGTTGCCCTTACTATGATTAAACCCTCAAGCTCCCTCATCCATTTCTAGGCTATAAAAGGGGGATCGGGTTGCTTCATGATAAAATTCGAGAATACTAAGACTGTTAGAATAATAACCACCATTTCGCACATAACTTTTAGTAATATTAGAACCTTAGATTTTTATGATTGTCAATTCTACATTCTTTCAATTGTCCATATGGTCCTTATAGAATCCTAATTGAAGATTTACAATTCATAAGTTGTGAAGATATTTAACAATGTGATTTTTATAAAGTGTTGTTGTGAGTTGCCAATACCTTACAAGAACGTAACTACCTTAGTGAGGTGTGTTTAGGATACTATATCAAAACCCTTAATAAGCTTGGAACGGTTCTGATATAAAAAAAAAAAAAAAAAACTTCACGATAATGAGACGGGTTGGGTCAATATTAACTATTCCATACCCATCCTACTTCCGTCTCTATTATAAACATGACCACAATAGAAGTGGAAAAAACCGAACACCCAAAAAGAAAGCCCAAAATTTACATTCCGATGTGAAGAAGATTTCAGCCTACGTGGTCCTTTTACATTATATAGTCTGAAATGAAGAACATCGTATGTTTGTAGAAAACACCAATGCATCACATGTAAACTTGATTGATGGCCAGGCTTGGTTGGATCTTCCCAGGACCTAACGCCATATTTTGTGCCCAACTACACCTACACCTACGTGGGTGGGCCAAAGCATAAAAAGGAAATTGCTTGATAGGCAGGTATAATTTGTGCTTAGAACATTGTTAGCATTTTTTCATGGAAATGTTACATTTTTGAAGGATCTGGAGCTTGGTAAGATCTTGGTGAGGCCGGGTTCGTTGTTCTTGGAAGACCTGAGCACGTCAAGCAACTTCACCTGCGAAGGGTACGGGTCCACGACCCGGGTCTATGTGGTGTGCAAACAAGATCTGGCGATACCCCCGGAGTTCCAAAGGTGGATGATCGCAAGCGGCGGGGCGCAACACGTCGTGGAGGTGGACGGGGCCGATCACATGGCCATGCTCTCGAAGCCGCAGGAGATCTGTGATTGTCTGTTGGAGATTGGGGCCAAATACGAACGTGCCTAACATTTGCCACGGCATTAGGGGGCTTTGGTTCTTCACGATGGTTTGCAATTTCATTTGTCGGATTCTTGAGTTTTGGTTTGTAATTCCTTTTCAGTTGTCGCGTCGGTACGATCATCTTTTATCCGTTCGATTTGACTCGCAAGTAATCCAAATCCAGCAAGTCCAACCCAACCAATTCAATTCCGACGAATGGGTTGTCCTCGTTTATTTAGCCCCAGCGTTGCAGTCAGCAGTCAATTCGTCGTCACGTTAACTGTCCCTTTTTTTTTTTTTGGGTCAGCACGTGAACTGTCTCGGTCACTCAACGAATGGGTTGTCTAGGTTTTTTAGCCTCAACGCGTACTCAGCAGTCAATTCGTTACGGAAACTGTCTGCATAGAGTAGTGGACAAAAGGAAAAGGAAAATGTGCGAACAACACCTTTTCAATTCCAACGAATGGGTTGTCTAGGTTTATTAGCCTCAATGCATACTCAGCAGCTGAGTAACACCGGCACATGATATGAACACGTGACATAATATGACATAGCACGTTAATATATTATTTTTGAAAAATAAATAATTCCGACACCTTGAGATACGTTTAAATATTAAATAAATATTTTTTTTATTTTTAATTAATTTTATTCGAATTTATAAATAAATAAATAATAACAAAGAGTTTGTAATGAATTTATACTAATAATATTAATAAATCTATCTATAGGAAATTCGAAAGATATAACTATAATTAATGTGTAATTATATTTGAAAACACGTTTCTAACTTTAATAAAAATTATTAATGAAACTAACGACTAACAAAAGATTAGAATCAATTTATTTATATAAGTCTGTTATATTCTATAACGATTAAATTTATTATTATTTAATATTCAGTATTTTTAATTTTTTAAAATCACTTTTTTCTAACAAAAAGAAGTGCCCCCAACGCACTGGAACCCCCTAACAAAAACCGCCATCCCCAAAACCCCTTCACAAAAACCGCCATCCCTCCAAAACTCGAGAAAATATTAGGTACGTCTCACGTTCCAGTCTAGCAAACAAGAAGGTGTTCGGCGCGCGACACGTGTCCTCGTGGGACCCACAAATCAGGCGCCATTTTGAAAAAAATTTGGACTGATCGAGGGTTTCTTCTTCTCTTTCTTCACGCCTCTCTCACTCTACCCTTCCCCTCTCTCTCTCTCACGAACTCTCTCACTCTACCCTCCCTCTCTCTCTCCGACGAACCACCGCCAGCAACCGACAAACCACCGCACCAGATCAGCAAGAGGATCGCGAGACCTAGCTCCCTCCCTCTGCCCTCCCTCTTTCCGACCGGCGAACCACCGCACGAGACCAGCAAGAGGACCACGACCTCCCTCTCTCTCTGCCCTCCCTCTTTCCGACAGACGAAAGACCGCATGGGACCGACGAGAGGACCGCAAGCAATCGATGAACCGCGGCACGGGTCGTTGAGAACGCTTCGTCGTCATCTCCAGACTTGGGGCTCTCGTGGTTCGACGAGATCGAGAACATCCTAATGAAGGACGACGATGTCCACGTGCTTGCTGAGCCGGGGGCTGAGCAGGCCGTGCCGGAGGGACTCGAGCTTCCCGCGGACCTTCGCTTCCTTGGCCCCTCGCCGCTAGCTTCTCCCCGCCTCCTGCAAGATGTGGCAACACAGCCTCAGGTGCTCCGCCAGCTGGCTGATTTCCTTGGTTTCCATGGCACGTGTTCACGATTCTCATTTTTTTTTTCATGTGTGGATGACTACTAGTTCTAGAAGCAGGAGGCCGTAGGTCAAGAAGGCTTCGCCGGATAGGCCGCCGTCGATTGTGGTTAATGGAGATTGCGAAGAGGACGTTGCTTTGGCAGAGAGCATGCGTAGCGCTGATCGGGAAATTGTGGCTAATGATTCTGAGGACGATGATTCCGATGAAGTCGTGAGTGATGTGGAGAACCAGAATGCTGATAGAATAGAAGCTTTCGACAGTACGACGATGGAGATAAATTCGGTATTTTTCTTGTAGCATTTCTAGTGCTTTCTTGGGATTTTTTTAAATTTATCTGGATATGCGTATGCAATGTGCACATTGGTTCTAGTTCATGAATCTCTCGCAAATTAAGAATTTGAGAGCATGTTTTCTTCAGGGGAGCTGCAATTGTTTTACAGCTTCAAGCATTGACACTATTGATGGTTGATGTTGCAGTGTTGCCTATCCAATATGTGGGCTTTACTTTTTGCACTATATCATCAATGTGGTTGAGTTGCAATACATCTACATGCTCAATTATTAGATTGTTCTTTCCTTAAAATTAAGGGCTCAATTCTCTTGCCCTTCCTTTTATGTTTTGTTAGGGACTAGAGAGTGAAGGCTCCATTTGCCTCTGTAATTTATTTTCCTGTCTGGTTTACCTATAGGAAATATGCTCTCATTCCTAGTCTTTTGAATACATGTTCTTATATGGTGTGAGTTGTTACTTCTATAGTAGGCCATCAATAGTTCTTTAAAGATATATTATTAATTCCTTCAGTTTCTGTGGCTTCAGGCACCATGTTTCGTCGATGGAGTAACTCTCACCACAGTGAGGAAGATGACTCGCTGTAGTTCAAATCTAAGGTAATTAAGATTTCAAAATTACAGCGCTTGTAAGGACTGGACATTTCATAGAGTGTATCTCCTTGTTCAATTGCTCATATTTATCTGATTGCCATGGCTGACCATGTGGTTGACCTAAGTCAGTAGTTTTTCTAGCCATGAGCAACCATGAAATGGCCCTTTTTGTAGATAATACTTTACCGTCAATACACCCCCATATCTGTACCCCTTTCATATATGTGTTTAATGTCTCATGATGCATTGATTTTCTAGAGTTGTGGAATAATAATCAATGTTACTTCCCAGAATATAGGAGAAATACAGTTACATTTTAAGTCCATTTGCATGCAGGTGAATAAACTTAAGAAAGCTATGGGACCACTCTCTTGGTGAAGTTTGAAGTATTGTGATGATGCATGCTTGAGGAGATACTTGGAAGCTTGAAACTGGAACGTAGATAAAGCAAAGAAAATGTTAGATGAGACGTTGAAATGGAGATCAACTTTTAAGCCTGAGGAAATCAGCTGGGTAAGATGGCTAAGTGTCCCGGTGAATGAATACATGTGCGAGTATTGTGAGAGATAATTTATGCCGATGGCTGTTGCCTGTTAAACTTCAGCAGACATCTGATCCTTGTTACCCTAACTATTGTGTTGAGTTGATAATTAATTTTATTTTGTAGACTAAGTTCCTAGTATGGAGAAGAACTGATTTTGTGAATGAATGTGAATGCAGGATTGGTGTTAGTCAACAATAATTGAGTGGCTCTCATTTTTCGTGTCTTCTATGAGGCTGCCATGATGCAGTGATATGAAGCATTAGGTGTTGGAGAAATTATTGTTCAAGGGACAATAAGGGTGCGTTTGGTAACGTTTTTGTTCAAAAATTGTTCCAGGGAACAGAAATAGAAAAAACTATTTCTACTCCGGGGAACAATTTTTGAACAGAAGAAGGCGTTTGGTAGACCTATTCTGGGAATAAAAAATGAACAAAAACACATTTGGTAAATTTGTATTATTTTTTTGTTTCTTTTAATTTTTAAATATTTTTATTTCTTTATTTCTTTTTTATTTTTTTCTTCTTTTGGCCGGTCGTTGACCTCAACCATGGCCAGCAACCGGCCGACGAGGGCCGATGGCCTCGCCTTGGCCGGGCAAGCTCGGCCTCGCCGAGCCACTACCAGGCCAGCGAGCCTCGCTGGTGGTTGGGCGAGCTCGGGCTCGCCGAATCTGGGCGAGCCTGAGCTCGCCGAGGGCTGGCGATGCTCTGGCGAGATGGCCGGCCCTTGACGGCTGGTCACTTAACATGGCCGAGGCTGGCGATCGGCCAAAGAAAAAAGAAAAAGAAAAGAAGAAAAAAAAAAGAGAAGAAAAAGAGAGGAGAGAGAAAATTTGTTCTTAAAAATTGTTCCAGAAATCAGAAACATGTTTTTCTTGTTTCTCGTTTCTGTTCCAAATGTGTTCCTAAGAACAAAAAAAAAAATAGATTTGGAACGAAAATGCAAACAAACGCGTTTCTGTTCTTTTTTTGTTTCCTAGAACAAAAAAACAGAAATTTTGTTCATAAACAGAAAAAAAGAACGTTAACAAACAGGACCTAAGTGTCAGTATATTTTTTCACTCATGCTGTTTCCAAAATCATCATTTATACCGTTTTTGTTGACAATATGGCTAATGAGCAGGTTGTGTTAGACACGCAATAGTATTTATTGGGACATTGAATAATGCTCCCATTTAACAATGTGATGCTTACTAAAACAGGAAGAAGTTGCTATTGAAGGTGAAACTGGAAAAGTATACAGAGCAAGTTTTCATGATCGTTATGGAAGGAGTGTTTTTATATTGAGACCTGGAATGCAGGTATTTATCCATCCTATTGTTGCTAATTTCTGTAGCTTTTATTGCTCTTACCTATTAACTTGGCAATAAATCTTGCAGAATACTCAATCGCTTGACGACCAGATGTGACATCTAGTCTATTTGATAGAAAATGCCATCCTTAATCTCCCGGAGGGTCAGGAACAGTTGGCTTGGTTGATAGACTTCACAGGGTGGTCCTTGAGTACCAATGTGCCCATCAAATCTGCAAGAGAAAGTATTAATATTCTGCAGAACCATTACCCTGAGAGGCTTGCTGTAGCATTTCTATACAACCCTCCTCGCATTTTTGAAGTATTCTGGAAGGTTTAAAATCCAAGACTACCAATTCTTCTCTGCTTTTTATTTCCAGATGATTAGTGTAGTGTCACAAAGGCATCACATTTAAGGTTTTGTCGAATTTAAATCAAATTCTAGAGAGTTTCCGTATGCACCCTTTGAAAGGCGCCGCTAGATTCTCTTGTGCCAAGTGTCAAACAACTGTGTTGATATGAATTCAATATTCTATCAAGCACTCTTGAGGCAGTTTGATTGATCGCTGGAAAATCTTCCTTTTTAGGTTGAAACAATTCACTATTTACTATCCATTTTCAGTTAAGCAAACTTACAGTGTTAATGCCTTGTGTTCTAGTTAAGTTATTGATGCAACTTTTTATGAATTTAAGTTTTGACGATCTTGTCCCTAATTAGGATCTGGTGATTGTGCTGTTGCATTATCTCCTGTTACTCCCAGGTTAGGTCAGAATATATGAGCAACTGGGCTACTTAGCAGATCAATTCAACGCTGCAACTTGGGTCTCTCTCTCTCTTACTCAGCTATACCTTTTGCCTCGTACATGGATTTGGTACCTGATTTCCTTCACTGATTGAATCTTTCTTTTGTGGTTTTTCCTTGATTATAGAGTGATATGAGATGGGGCGGATTGAAGGGCCATCAGGTCATGGCACAACCCAAACCAGTTTTTGCAAGGATAGAGAACAAAGTCGAAGAGGATTCAAGTACCAAAGTTGTGGCAGGAAGATAAGCAACATGGAGTAACCCCAATTCAGGAGTGAACTTTCCCTGGAAAACACCAAACAGATGGGCATAATCTTGCTCTTGACGGCATTTTGGTTTAGATCTTTTTTTACACACTGTGAGATAAAGTGCCAATCTAATCTTCGGTACTACTACCTCATAAGGGCATCTGGTCAAGCGATATTAGTTTATCATAATTTGAGCAATGAGGCATGTGCAGGAAAATCTGTAGTACTACATGAGAACTTGGCCATGTCACGCCAAACGGAGTTGAATTAGGTGCATTACTCTTTGCCGTGAGGATTGGTCGTGTAATATATGATAAGTCTCTTTTAAGAGTCTTCGGTTAGATTTCCATTCAATCCTCATAAGTGAATAGAGTAAGCAAACCTCGGATCACTGTTTTTTCAGCTAGTTTACTGTGGGGAGGGAGGCATGGATGGTGACTGACGTTACTTAAGCTTCTCCAGAAGCTAGAGGGTGTCATCTTGAGATCTAAGACAACAATAGGGCAGATTATTGTGATTGAATATATTGAAATTTTACAAATGAATCATAGATCCCCAGAAGAATCTACAGATAGTCCAGCACGATCCGGAAACTCTTCCAGTGAAAGAAATTGACTTTGCCGATGCAAATTGGAAGCTCGCACAATTACGATGAAACCTAGTGTTGCTTGAAGTTGAGGACACACTGGTGCAGGCAAATAATCACAGAACAGGATACACGAAAAAAAGCTGCTCCCTTCATATTGCCGAACTGAAACTCGTGCATCACAGGACCTTTCAATTCTAACCAAAAACAAAGAGTAAAGATAAAGGACACCTTCTCCTCATATTGTATAGATTGACCACCTAGAGATGATATGCATGAACAAATTAAGGGTGTTGAAGCCGCCCAGATACTTCGCATTTCTTGTTGTCTTTCGCATTTTGCCTATGAACTTCCATCCCTTCAGCCGACAAGGTTCAATTTTTTCTGGGTTTACCCAGCCTCAGTCGGAAATCATCCTCCATCAGCGGAAGGCCATCTCGCAGCTTGACCTTGGGCTCCCATCCAAGCAACTCCTTAGCTTTTGTGATGTCTGGCTTCCTCTGGCGCAGATCATCCGGGGTGTTCTCCATCATGGTGATCTCCACATCAGGATTAATGAGCTACAAATGTCCCATTTTAAGCAATCATCTCATTTTATTGTTTGTATATGTGTCTGGTTGTTTCTGATGTACTTCTACAGATCATGCCCACTTGTGATGATTTAATAGGGGGGCCAATGCCGTCCTTTAAAACAAGAATGTACTTTCCTACAATGCTGTCCACAGTTCATGTCCATGTGCAATGATTTAATAGGGGGGCCAATGCCATCCTTTAAAACAAGAATGTACTTTCCCAGAATGCTGTCCACAAATCTCACAGCAAGCTGTGATAATGTAATTTTTCACCCTAAATAGCATCATAATTCAGGGTTATGTTAAGGTATTTGTCCGCAGATTTAATCACTGCATCAGATGAGTGATGAAAGTACCAAAACCAAATACAGTTTGCAGAGAGAATCTAACACTATGCATCATCATAACCTAATGCTTGCAGTCAGGACTGATGAATGATGCATCGAGAGAGAGAGAGAGAGAGAGAGAGAGAGAGAGAGAGAGAGAGAGAGAGAGAGAGAGAGAGTACCTCCTTAACAGTCTCAGCAAGCTCGATCATTGTAAATTCACCTAAAGGTTTGGATAAAAGCTTAGTTAGGACCATGGAAAAATACTCATTTCCAAACTTATGCATTACGGATCTCTAATATAACCTGGATTCCTAATATTAATTGGCCCAGTGTTCTCTCCTTCCATGAGCCGAATCAAGCCATCAACCTACAGTGTTATGATAACGAGTTAGTCACTCCACAGGCTCACAATTAAACATAATCCTCGGCATCCCAAATTCCCGCAAAAAAGAGGAAAAAAGCTTTTACCATGTCAGAAACATAACAGAAGCTTCGAGTTTGTGTTCCAGGAGCTTGCACAGTCAGCGGCTCACCACTGTATAATTGATTAACAAAGTAATACATGGTCATGAGAATAATACATGTACTGAAGGCCAGCACTAAAACGAGCAGCTTCGAGATGGTCTGAACGAAATTCTGCCATTGCATTAGAAACTTACCGCAGAGCTTGGGCGATGAAATCACTCACAACACGACCATCATCAATGTTCATGCGAGGGCCATAGGTATTGAAAATTCTAGCAACCCTTATCTCTGTTACAGAATAGGTAGGTTCGGAGTATAAATAGTTTAGTACAAGAAACCTGAAACAAAGTAAAACACAAACCAAGTATAAGAGGATAAAGCAGAAAGCACTTTATCTATACCATGTTGCCTGTGATAATCGAACGTCAAGGTTTCCGCTACTCGCTTCCCCTCGTCATAGCAACTTCTAACACCTGAAGGAAATTAATGAGTAAGTCACTAGCAATATAATAGGAGTCTCCGAGAATACTGACACTCCTGGTCTGCAACCGGTGGAGAGAGAGATGAAATAAGAATGGACTGCTAAGTTCAGTGTAAAGGTGTACATAGGAAAGACAATGTTCGAAGAAAAGCAAAGATGTATAGAAGACTACACATTTTCACCTTTTTCCCTGGCTCTCTTAAAAGTAATGTTATAGGCATAAGACTAGGCTCTGGAAGTCTCCGACTGTGCTACTGTAGAGTCGACAGCTGCTTTTCTAAAAACTTCACCCTTTTACTAAAATAATATGCCTCCTTTCTCACTTTTGTTTAGAGAAAGGAACAAAAAGGGTCAAAGAACATGACCTAATTTCATCTTTTTCCTTGAGGGAATGCCTCGGAGAATGACCAGCCTTACTTGAGGTGCTTTTGAAGTCGCCACATTGGGTACCTGCCCAGGCAACTCCAGTGCTTTTGAGAACACTAGTGACACCTAAACAAAACAGTTGATCTCACTTCAACTCATAAACAAGACCAAGCACTTAGTGGCTTAACGTGGCAGAAGATGCTTGAAGGCCTAGATTATTTTCTCTTTGCAAATTGAACCCAATGCATCGATCAACCCCCAAATAACTCAAGGTTGCAATATTAATGACTTAAGTGGCAGTGGTTGAATCAAAACTAAGTCAACATGTCATTACATTTAAGTGGTTATTTATTATTTTCCCTTAACATCAATATACACACTTCATATTTATACATGGAACTCACATTACAAAGAAGAGTGTATGAAGAAACCAAGATACCTCTTTGAATCATAGATAACAGGGAACACAGGCGAGTTCTCTATTATGTGCAAGAACTTCTTCAATTTCAAATCTGACTGCAACAAAGTAGCGAAAAACAAGTAAAACAACATGGCAAAAATGAGGAACTATTACATAATTCTTCATTTACATGAAGATATCAACTAGCACACTGTATAAGCAAGTTCTAAACATAAGATATATGTAACAAAACAAATATGACAGTTATAAAAAGACCATTAAAAGGAGCAGCTATTGAGGACCCGCATTATAAAATTCCATTAGTTCATCAGCTCTGAAGTTCTTTACCTAATATCAGAACAGAAACTAAGGTGCAATCAGCCAACAAATCAATCACAGTTGGTAGAGAAAACAAAACAAATATATAAATGAAAGCAATCTCATGAACTCAAAAGTGGCATTGACATGTTAAGCATACTTAATTTGGAATAATTCACTTTGCAAAATAGTAATTAGAAATAACACGCTAATGCATTGGAAACTACAAAATTTCCTTTTTAGTTACTTAGTAAGTCTCCTTAGAGCACTGTTAACAAAAGGGCACTTGTAAAGCATACTTATTTAATATGATTCACTTTCCAAAGAAAAAATTACAAATACGATAAGAACAATCTGTGCATCCAATTGAAAACCATAAAAATTTCTTAATCAACTACTTAAGAATTGCCCCTAGAGAACAGTTAACAAAATCCTTACAAATACATAAATCTTCACTACAGATCAGACTCATGGCACATGCATGAACAGAAAAATACAATCTTTATCATGAAACTACCTGCTTCAAGGGGACAAAACTTATACTGGAAGGCGGCAAAGCCTGAGACCAAAGGGAAAAGAACATGAGTTGGTGATATGATGCACTTCTCGTAACATTAAAGAAAAGATCGAACCACACAGCATCTCGATAGCCATTACGAGCAACATGGTCCTCGAAAGACTTTAACCCATCCAAAGTCGGACACTAGCATCTTAAACCCCTGAACCAAAACTCACCCACGACCCGCGAAACAGCTCCAAACCCATCCGAAACACACAACATCTAACCGAATGCCGAATCACCTATTCGCCAGAACTTCGATTTTGTAGATGACTTCCTCGTCCTCATCCTCCTCTTCCAGGTGCTTCTCCTTTTTGATGATCGCCTTCTCTGTCATCTGGCCAGGACAAACAAAGAAGCCCAACCCCCTCAGCCTTTAAAAAAAAAAAATCCCCCCAAAAATAAAAAATAAAAACCCAGGCAAAACCACGGTTTGATTTGCTCGCGGTCGAAAAGAGGGAGGGCAGAGAGAGAGGGAGGTCGTACGCCGATCAGTTGCTCGCAGTCGTCTCGCCAATATCCTCCTGGTTCGTCGGTTGCCTGCAGTGGTTCGTCGGTTGGAAAAAGTGAGGGTAGAGAGAGAGGGAGTTCGTCGGGGAGAGGGAGCGAGGGTAGGGAGAGAGGCGCAAAGAAAGAACCCGCGCGATGGAAAACCCCCTCTCCATAAGCTACAGTACATGAAAATTTTCAAGATGGGCGCCTGAAATTGTAGGTCCGACGAAGACACGTGTCGTGCTCCCACCACCTTCTTATTTGCCACTGGAACGTGAGACGTACCTAATAATTTCTCCCAAAACCCCTCTCTCGAGACACAAAAACCCCCTCACGAAACCACCATCCCCCCAAAACCCCCTCCCCCACACACAAAAACCGCCATCCCACCACACCACCAAACCCCCCTTCTCCCCTCATTTCTTTCTATACAAGTTGAACTAGACGGGCCGGGTCGGACCAGTCGGACCGATCGCCCCGATCGGACAAACCGACCAGCACGTGCGCAGCACACGCCCGCACTGCGTGCGTGCATCACACACGCCTTTAGCTAAAACGGCGCGTGCATCGCAGGTGCCTACGGGGGACCTACTCGACGCGTGCTTGTTCATTTCGGCCGCGCGTGGTGGCGCGTTCGGCAGTCCCCTATGGCGATCCGCCACTCGTTTTTCTTGTATCAATGAGGGCTTCGATCCTATGCTTTCAAAAACAAATTTCGACTTACAAAAAACCAAAAAACGGGGTGATTAGAATCGGGTGTTGAGATTTTTTTTTTCATCCCCGATTGACCGCCAGCACTTTTCTCGAAATTTCAATAAAAGGACAATTCATAAACATGAAAAAAGGGTTAGGAACATGAACTGCGGCTCTGATAACAATGTTGAGAATTACTAATTCCCTAAAACGAATTCAATACTGAATCGAACCCCTAAAACGAATGCAGAAGAAAAGCCTAGGAAGAACATGTATCACCGATCAAAAGTTACACTACATAATCAAGCGTACCTTATTGTCCACAGATTAAACACCAATGCTAAAGATCAAGGAAGCATACTGTGGCTATTAGGGGGAGTAAACAAAGCGTATGCTTCTTTTTTGTTTTCTTCTTTTTGAGAGAGAGAGACTGATGTACGTTCACTTGAAAAGGTACATTCCTCTCTTATCTTTTCTCTCTTAAATACGTCTCCTCCAAGAGACGTAACTCTTCAACGTAATACGTTCCTCCAAAAGTCATAACCCCTCAATGTAATACCTCTTCATACATGGGCCCTTATCTAACAGGCCGGGCTTTTAGGCCCAACATGGGCGGGCGGACCCTCTAAGGCCCATCAACGTAAATAAATAAAGCCATCAAAAAGGAAAAAAAAACTAAAAACAAGTAAAATATCATTAAAAATTATTTATATTAGTATTGACTATATCATATAATATGGCAGGCGTCCATGTCGGTAATATTAAGTAAAATTAGTCGGATGAACTCAATTGACAAAACATGAATGGATTCAAGACTCAATTAGCAAAATTAAAATATTTAGGATTGAATTGGGCATTAGGCTTAGAACCTTTTGGACAATTTTCTTAATCTCTAGTCCTACCTTTCTCTAAAAAAAGAAGACAACTACTTTTTCATGCTTTTCATGTATGATAGTCAAAAATATTTAATTCCATTTGATTAATGGCATATCATCGAAAATCGCATGATGCTAGATATTTGCATGATTTATTGTAGCCCAAAGTGAAATATACCAGCTAAATATCCTGAGCAAACTAATTATTATGAATAGCCCCACCATCTCGAAAAGAATTAGCCAGTGCTTTGACTCTGCTGTTTTCCTCTTACATGTGGAATTTACTTGCATGTGAGGGCAAAGAAGGCGCCCTCTTGCTGAATGAAATTATTTTCTTCTCCGCCTAAAAGAGTTACGTTGCAAGCTTTACTTGACGATGTAAGAGCAGCGATCATGCGGCATCCTAAGCTAACTTTCTTCTATCGTACTGAGTTCACCTTCCCAATTCGACCAGACAGATTCATGATATATATAGAGAGAGAAAGTGCAGGGATATTGAGGGGAAGGATATGGACACCTGTCATACATCCAACATCCTTATACCCAATAATATGAAAAAATTGCGGGAAAAGCACCAAAAAAGTCCCCAACGTATTGCATTTGTATCAATTAAATCTTAAACTTTTCAATTGGATGAATTTGTCCTAAACAATTTCACATTTGTACCAATTGAATCCATCTAGGCAACTTATGCTACTGGTCATCCTACATGACACGACCGCACCGATGTGGACATTTTTATATAATATTTCATTATTTTTTTGAATTTTTTGATTTTTTTCCTTTTCCTTTTTCTTTTTTTTTCTTACTTATTTCTTTTCCTCTTCTAGCCTTTGTGATGGTTGGTGGTAGGGGTGTGCAAAATGCCTGGGAACCGCCTGGACTGCTCGAAACTGGACTGAAACCACCCGGAATCGGCGGTTCTTGAGGGAACCAGTCCGGTTCCCAGTTCCATGGGTGGATCCGCCCGCCTGCCCACCCGGACCGGACCGATACCTTTTTATGAGTAAAAAAAAATACTGAACGAAAGTTACGAAACCCTAATTCGAGTCTCATCTCTTTTGGTTTCATTGTCTTCGGTTCTCTCTTTGTTTCTTCCTCAATCTCTTCTCTTCGTCTTCGATTCCTCCCCGAGCATTGACAACGTCACCGCTACTCCTCCTCTGCCACTGTCCGCCCCCTCGCGCCAATCGCCACTTGCCACAGCCGCTGCTCCTTTGCCTCTGTTGTCCGCCCCCTCACTGCTGTCCGCCCCCTCGCTCAATCTCTTCGTCTTCGATTCCTCCCTGAGCGTTAACACCGCTGCCACTGCTCCTCCTCCTCCGTCGCTGTCCACCCCCTCGCGCTGGTCGCCACCTGCCACAGCCGCTACTCCTCCGCCTCTGCTGTCCGCCCCCTCGCTCAATCCCTTCATCTTTGATTCCTCCTTGAGTGTTGATGCCACCGCTGCTGCTCCTCCGCCGCTGCTGTCCACCCCCTCGCGCCGGTTGCCTCCCACCACAACCGTTGCTCCTCCACCTCTGTTGTCTGCGTTAAAATCAGTTCCATGGA
Source organism: Eucalyptus victrix (assembly GCA_016097545.1). Taxonomy (NCBI): domain Eukaryota; kingdom Viridiplantae; phylum Streptophyta; class Magnoliopsida; order Myrtales; family Myrtaceae; genus Eucalyptus; species Eucalyptus victrix. The sequence goes on along the minus strand of CM027843.1, from coordinate 43,451,773 downwards.
TCCTTGCAACAAACGGGTGGATCTCAATTCCAATTTTTCGGAACCGGTCCTTAGCAGGCGGTTCCCAGTTCTAGGTCGGGAACCGCCCGCCTGGACCATGCACACCCCTAGTTGGTGGAGGTAACGGGCAACAAGCAAGACTAGCCTTAGGGTTAGGTGAGGGTTGATGAGCATTGGTAAGCCCTTGCTGGCCTCTAGCGAGGGCCAACCTAGCTTGAATGAGGCCTCTCACCAACGCTAGAGGCCAGTGAGGGCTAGTAAGGGCCGGCCTCGCTTGGACAAAGCTCCTCGCCATTGAGGCAACCCTTATCGTAAGGTCCCCTTGCCAAATCTAGCAAGAGGCCTTGTCCAAGCGTGATCGACAAAGGCTTCTTAGCCCTCACTGGCCTATAGCAAGGGCATCCCAACTCTCACCCTTTCGGCAACCTCCATCGGCCATTATGGAGGTTGGCAAAGGAAAATAAAGAAGTAAGAAAAAAGAAAGAAAGGAAAAAAACAGAAAAGAAAAAGGGAAAATTTTTAAAATAAAAAATTAATTAACTATTAAATAAAAATATCTACGTCAATGCTAGACGTGCCACATAAAATGGTCGGATCCATATTAGTAATTTATGGCATAAATTGACCGGATGGATTCAGTTAATACTAATGTGAAAAGGTTGAGGACGAGATTGGTCCAATTAAAAAATTTATGACTGAATTGGTATCAATATAATAGGTTTAGAATTTTTTTGATATTTTTTTCCTTGAAATTGCAGATGGGGATATAAGGACCGATTTCAAGTGACAGTTATAAAACATTATAAAATTAACAATTGCATTTAAAAATAGTATGCGTAGTACTGAACAAATCCTATGAATTCAAACTATTTGACTTTGACTTTACATCTTCCTCAACTGCAGCCACTTGAATTCCTTAGTCCGAGTAATTGTCCCTTTTGAAACGGTTCAACCTGTTCTTTCTCCATGGCGGCTGTTTTTCGTTTTCAGTAATTCAAAAGGCTGGAAAATAGCAGTAAGGACAAGGACCGTTGAAAAAAGTAGCACGCACGTTCTCTCCGCGATACATTGCATGATGGCTTGGGCCAAAAGGGGACGGTTCGATGCCCGAAATGTATACGAGTAGGCGAAGATGTAACTTGGCCAAGAAGACATGGAGTAGATACTAGGGCTACCTTTTTTTTTTCCCCAAAGAATCGTGAAAAGGGTCACTTCGTTAAATTTCAATTTGCTTTTCTCCTGTTGCAATGATGAAATTTTAGAAGGTAGCTCAAAGGTCGGAGAAAAGATGTCTATCTTGTGGAGTACATATTTGGGTAAGTTGGCATTTACATTTGTTTTCCAAGAATACCTTTCTGTGTAGTTTTCTTTTGTTTCATTTAATACGACCTAATATCGAAACTATGGGGATCAGCAGCAAAAGTATCATATTTTCAACTGAGAAAATTGTCAAGAGTGAGCTTAAGTCTAAGCCCATATCTAATTAGATATATCTTTACTTAAAATTTATTAAAAAGTTTAAGTTAATAAGTTATGGACAAACTAGAATATATATTAAATGTTCTACCCCATACCAATTTTTCAATGTTGGACTTTTATAACACAATTCACATGTGCATTGCGATTCCTCACACGCGAGCTCAATTTTACGTCTCATTCCCATTTGTTCAAGTATCATGATGTCTTAACCACATCTGTAAAGATCCATAATCATTTATTAGGATGCACAATAAAAGTCCAATATCTTTAGCCGGAAACTTTGAAGAAAGAACTCAAGTCTTAATCCGGCAACTTATTTATTTAGACACCTTTACTCATAAGTTTATGTCAATGATTTATAAATTATGAATCAATCATGATATATATTAATAGTTTTATACCCATGTACGTCGCAGTAGAAACTTTTTGATCTGACTAATTCATCTTCCTTGAAAAATGTAAATCTCTGTCTACATGCAGTGGCTATGGCAAGCGCAACCCTTAAAAATACGCTAGGTGAAAGATATTGAAATTTGAACAATAAATCTATCACACTCCCAAAATAAAACGTTAACGTGTTAAATTTCAGTTGCTGTGCTCTCTTTTTAGAGTAATCCCTTTGGAACTTTCAACGTTGAAATGGAAATTCGCGAGAACAGTCAAAACACGTCTCAATTGCCATCGGAGTCCAGCAAGAAATTTTCAAGAGCGACAAAAAGAAAAGCAGGTAGGACAATTTTCCACAGTATGATCGATCAAGGAAGGTTCTGCATTTATATTGATAGAATAGAGTGGAAATTGCTCTCCGTTCTAGGCAATTATCTAAAGTAATAAAATATTAGAATATCATAATCAAATCAATTATAATCGATATGAAATCAATTATAATCAATTAGGAAAATAACTATCTCTAACATCCTAAGATAATTATCTCTAACATATATTAATTTTCATCAGAATTTTTATTGGCACCAATGTCTATTCGTCCTTCTCCTCCTAAGCACCAATCATCATTTAAATACAATCACAGAAGACACCAACAATGCAAACCCAGTGGTCTTGCTGTGGGGAGCCGAAAGCATGAAACACTCCCATTTCGTACTCGTACATGGCGCCGGCCACGGCGCGTGGAGCTGGTACAAGCTCAAGCATCGGCTCGAGTCGGCGGGCCACCACGTCACAGCGCTTGACCTTGCTGCCTCCGGCACCGACACAAAGTCCATACACGATGTCCACACGTTCTGCGAGTACACCGAGCCACTGCTGGAGCTCCTGGCCTCACTCGGGGCGCACGAGAGGGCAATCCTCGTCGGCCACAGCTTGGGCGGCTTGAACTTGGCTCTCGCTGCCGACAGGTTCCCAGACAAGATATCGGTAGCTGTTTTCCTGGCGGCTTTCATGCCAGACACCGCACATAGGCCGTCATACGTGCTGGAAGAGGTAAATCTCTGCTGAACGCGCGTTAGATTCTCAAAATGGAGTCGTCTTTCTTGCTTTTGGTTGAAGTGGACCTTTTCCCTTTCGATGTTGGAGATTTTACTCTTTTTAAGTTGCAATTCTTCCAAATAATCAACTCATATATGTCTCTAACCCTACATGCATGAGCTCATTTTTAATGGCTTTTGTCCCTTGCCATGGAAGTACTCCGCGAGGGCTCCGGAGGGAGCATGGTTAGACACCTTTTTCATGCCCACCGGAAAGCCTGACAAACCCTTGACGTCCGTGTTCTTCGGCCCCAAATTCTTGTCATCCAAGCTCTACCAGTTGTCTCCTCTTGAGGTACGTTTTCACTTCCGTCCATCGGCATCAACGAAGCACATCTCCTCACGCTTTAAATGGTTTTACTTTAACTCAATTTACTCCAAAAGCTTGAGATGACATTACCTTGAAATGCAAATGACTCTACTGTAAAAACCACTTTATCGTGTCCTTTTGTTGAGGGTATCAATTGATGAACCTAGCCGATCATTTCATTGCAGTCTAATATTCTTTTTGATATGATCTCGTCATTTTGTGAGTTTTATCCATTTGTGATTAGAAATTAGGTATGAACTCGTCCTATAGGACTTGAGGTTGGTTAAGAATTTTGTGGTTGGGAAATCCAATGCCCATACTTGATACGTGTAACGATTAAAAGGTCATTTGTTTCCTTTATATATCTTAGGTGATTTAGTAAATACACATAATTATTATCTTTGTTAGAATTCATAACGGTTTTCTTGCACTTTTTAAGTTGCCCTTACTATGATTAAACCCTCAAGCTCCCTCATCCATTTCTAGGCTATAAAAGGGGGATCGGGTTGCTTCATGATAAAATTCGAGAATACTAAGACTGTTAGAATAATAACCACCATTTCGCACATAACTTTTAGTAATATTAGAACCTTAGATTTTTATGATTGTCAATTCTACATTCTTTCAATTGTCCATATGGTCCTTATAGAATCCTAATTGAAGATTTACAATTCATAAGTTGTGAAGATATTTAACAATGTGATTTTTATAAAGTGTTGTTGCGAGTTGCCAATACCTTACAAGAACGTAACTACCTTAGTGAGGTGTGTTTAGGATACTATATCAAAACCCTTAATAAGCTTGGAACGGTTCTGATAAAAAAAAAACTTCACGATAATGAGACGGGTTGGGTCAATATTAACTATTCCATACCCATCCTACTTCCGTCTCTATTATAAACATGACCACAATAGAAGTGGAAAAAACCGAACACCCAAAAAGAAAGCCCAAAATTTACATTCCGATGTGAAGAAGATTTCAGCCTACGTGGTCCTTTTACATTATATAGTCTGAAATGAAGAACATCGTATGTTTGTAGAAAACACCAATGCATCACATGTAAACTTGATTGATGGCCAGGCTTGGTTGGATCTTCCCAGGACCTAACGCCATATTTTGTGCCCAACTACACCTACACCTACGTGGGTGGGCCAAAGCATAAAAAGGAAATTGCTTGATAGGCAGGTATAATTTGTGCTTAGAACATTGTTAGCATTTTTTCATGGAAATGTTACATTTTTGAAGGATCTGGAGCTTGGTAAGATCTTGGTGAGGCCGGGTTCGTTGTTCTTGGAAGACCTGAGCACGTCAAGCAACTTCACCTGCGAAGGGTACGGGTCCACGACCCGGGTCTATGTGGTGTGCAAACAAGATCTGGCGATACCCCCGGAGTTCCAAAGGTGGATGATCGCAAGCGGCGGGGCGCAACACGTCGTGGAGGTGGACGGGGCCGATCACATGGCCATGCTCTCGAAGCCGCAGGAGATTGGGGCCAAATACGAACGTGCCTAACATTTGCCACGGCATTAGGGGGCTTTGGTTCTTCTCGATGGTTTGCAATTTCATTTGTCGGATTCTTGAGTTCGGTTTGTAATTCCTTTTCAGTTGTCGCGTCGAGGTAATCCAAATCCAGCAATAGTCCAACCTAACCATTTCAATTCCGGGTGTCCTCAGTTTTTTAGCCCCAGCGTCGCACTCGTCAGTCAATTCGTCACATGAACTGTCCTTTCTTTTTTTTTTGGTCGGCACATGAGCTGTCTCGGTCACTCAATGAATGGGTTGTCTAGGTTTTTTAGCCTAATCGCATACTCCGCAGCTAAGTAGTACCGACACGTGACATAGACACATAACACCATATGACAAGACACGCTAATACATTATTTTTCAAAAATAGATAGTTAGATAAGTTGAGACATATTATATATTAAATAAATATTTTTTATTTTTAATTAATTTGATTCGAATTCATAAATAAATAAATAATAAAGAGTTTATAATGAATTTACACTAATAATATTACTAAATCTATTTATAAGAAATTCGAAAGATATATCTATAGTTAACGCGTAATTATATTTGAAAACATGTTTTTAACTTTAATAAAAATTATTAAAGAAACTAACGACTAACAAAAGATTAAAATCAATTTATTTATATAAGTCTATTATATTCTATAACCATTAAATTTATTATTATTTAATATTCAGTATTTTAATTTTTTAAAATCACTTTTTTTTCTAACAAAAAGAAGTGCCCCCAACGCACCGAAACCCCCCGTACAAAAACCGCCATCCCCAAAACCCCCTCACAAAAACTGCCATCCCTCCAAAACCCCCCTCTCTCTCGGACACAAAAACCTCCCTCACAGAAACCACCATCCCCCCAAAACCCCCTCCCCCACAGACAAAAACCGCCATCCCACCACACCACCAAACCCCAACCCCCCCCCCCCCCTCGCCCCTCATTTCTTTCTCCCATCAGCCGTCAAGGCTGTCATTTCCCTCAAAAATTAAAATCATCCTCTCAGCCATCCCTCCGTACCAGAATCCCCATTTTTTTTTTCTTTTTTCATCTACTCTTCTTGTTATAAGTTAGAACCCTCCTCCGCGGCCTTCTCTTCTTCCTCCTCACTCGTTTCTCTTCATCTTGATCTCTGCTCTCTCTTGATCGCCTCGTCGCAATCGCTTGCCGCCGCGGCTACAACCCTCCCTCCTTCGTAGCTGTAGCCACAACCTTCGGTCCTCCATCGTGCATCGTAGTTGTGGCCCTCCTCCTTGCAGTCGTGGCCACACCATCACCTCCGCAGCCTTGCCTCTGCTCCCTCGCCCTTGCATCCACCTTCCATCGCCTTCTTTAACAATTTTCTCTACCTCAGACCCGCCTTTGAACATGCTTCTCACAATTTCTGGACACGCGAGTTGAAACATGTCGAAAAGAGTTGACTGCATGTTGAATTTTTCAACACGTCTTAACCGCGTGTCTGAATGTGTACGAGCGTGTCCAAGCATATCAGACATGTGTCAAGGTGTCCGATATGACAAGGAAGCTCCTAAAACGTGTCTATGCATCATAGTATACAAGTAGGCGAAGATGTAACTTGGCCAAGAAGACATGGAGTAGATACTGGGGCTACCCTTCTTTTTTTTTTTCCCAAAGAATCGTGAAAAAGGCCGCTTTGTTATATTTCAATTTTCTTTTCTCCTGATGCAATGTTGAAATTTTAGAAGGTAGCACAAAGGTCGGAGAAAAGATGTCTATCTTGTGGTGTACATATCTGGGTAAGGTGGCATTTACATTTGTTTTCCAAGAATACCCTTCTATGTAGTTTTCTTTTGTTTCATTTAATACGGCCTAGTATCGAAACTATGGGATCAATAGCAAAAGTATCATATCTTAAACTGAGAAAATTATCAAGAGTGAGGTTAAGTCTAAGCCATCAATATATTTAATTAGATATATTTTTACTCAAAAATTTATTAAAAAATTTAAGTTAATAAGTTAGAAGCAAACTAGAATATATATTAACTCTTTTACTTCATATCAATTTTTCAATGTTAGACTTTTATAACATAATTCACACGTGTATTGTTATCCCTCACATGCGAGCTCAGTTTTACGTCCCTTTCCCATTTGTTCAGGTATCTTGATGTCTTAACCACATCTGTAAAGATCTGTAATCATTTATTAGGATGCACAATAAAAGTCCAATATCTTTAGCGAGAAAACTTCAAAGAGAGGACTCAAGTCTTAATCCGGCAACTCCTTTACTTAGACACCTTTACTCAAAAGTTTATGTTAATGATTTATAAGTTATGAACCAATTATGATATATATTAATAGTTCTATACTCATGTATGTCTCAGCAGAAACTTTTTGATCTGACTAATTTATCTTCCTTGAAAAAGATAAATCTCTTTGTTTACATGCAATGCTATAGCAAGCATGACCCTTAAAAGTACGCTAGGTGAAAGATACTGAAATTTGAACAATAAATCTATCACACTCCCAAAATAAACGTTAACGTGTTAAATTTCAGTTGCTGCGCTCTCTTTTTAGAGTAATACCTTTGTGAACTTTCAACGTTGAAATGGAAGTTCGCGAGAACAGTCAAAACACGTCTCAATTGCCATCCGGGTCCAGCAAGAAATTTTCAAGAGCGACAAAAAGAAAAGCAGGTAGGACAATTTTCCACGGTATGATCGATCAGGGAAGGTTCTGCATTTATATTAATTTTCATCAGAATTTTTATTGGCATCAATGCCAATTCATCCTTCTCCTCCTAAGCACCAATCATCATTTAAATACAATCACAGAAGACGCTAACAAAGCAAACCCAGTGGTCTTACTGTGGGGAGCCGAAGGCATGAAACACTACCATTTCGTACTCGTACATGGCGCCTGCCACGGCGCGTGGAGCTGGTACAAGCTCAAGCATCGGCTCGAGTCGGCCGGCCACCGCGTCACAGCGCTCGACCTCGCTGCCTCTGGCACCAACGCAAAGTCCATACACGATGTCCACACGTTCTGCGAGTACACCGAGCCACTGCTGGAGCTCCTGGCCTCACTCGGGGCGCACGAGAGGGCAATCCTCGTCGGCCACAGCTTGGGCGGCTTGAACTTGGCTCTCGCTGCCGACAGGTTCCCAGACAAGATATCGGTAGCTGTTTTCCTGGCGGCTTTCATGCCAGACACCGCACATAGGCCGTCATACGTGCTGGAAGAGGTAAATCTCTGCTGAACGCGCGTTAGATTCTCAAAATGAAGTCGTCTTTCTTGCTTTTGGTTGAAGTGGACCTTTTCCCTTTCGATGTTGGAGATTTTACTCTGTTTAAGTTGGAATTCTTCCAAATAATCAACTCATATATGTCTCTAACCCTACATGCATGAGCTCATTTTTAATGGCTTTTGTCCCTTGCCATGGAAGTATTGCGCGAGGGCACCGGAGGGAGCATGGTTAGACACTTCTTTCACGCCCATCGGAAAGCCTGATAAACCCTTGACGTCCATGTTCTTCGGCCCCGACTTCTTGTCATCCAAGCTCTACCAGTTGTCTCCTCTTGAGGTACGTTTTCACTTCCGTCCATTGGCATCAACGAAGCATATCTCCTCACGCTTTAAATGGTTTGACTTTAACTCAATTTACTCCAAAAGCTTGAGATGACATTACCTTGAATAGCAAATGACTCTACTGTACAAACCACTTTATCGTGTCCTTTTGTTGAGGGTAGCAATTGATGAACCTAGCCGGTTCATTTCATTGCAGTCTAATATTCTTTTTGATATGATATCATCATTTTGTGAGTTCTATCCATTTGACATTAGAAATTAGGTATGAACTCGTCCTATAGGACTTGAGATTGGTTAAGAATTTTGTGGTTGGGAATCCAATGCCCATACTTGATACGTGTAACGATTAAAAGGTCATTTGTTTCCTTTATATATCTTAGGTGATTTAGTAAATACACATAATTATTATCTTTGTTAGAATTCATAACGGTTTTCTTGCACTTTTTAAGTTGCCCTTACTCTAATAATACCCTCAAGCTCCCTCATCCATTTCTAGGCTATAAAAGGGGGATCAGGTTGCTTCACGATAAAATTCGAGAATACTAAGACTATTAGAATGATAACCACCATTTCACACATAACTTTTTAGTAATATTAGAACCTTAGATTTTTATGATTGTCCATTCTACATTCTTTCAATTGTCCATATGGTCCTTATAGAATCCTAATTGAAGATTTACAATTCATAGTTGTGAAGATATTTAACAATATGATTTTTATAAAGTGTTGTTGTGAGTTGCCAATACCTTACAAGAACGTAACTACCTTAGTGAGGTGTGTTTAGGATACTATATCAAAATCCTTAATAAGCTTGGAACGGGTTTGATAAAAAAACGTTAAGTTAATGAGATGGGTTGGGTCAATATTAACTATTCCATAACCATCCTACTTCCGTCTCTATTACAAACATGACCACGGTAGAAGTGACAAAAACCGAACACCCAAAAAGAAAGCCCAAAATTTACATTCCGATGAAGAAGATTTCAGCTTACGTGGTCCTTTTACATTATATAGTCTGAAATGAAGAACATCGTATGTTTGTAGAAAACACCAATGCATCACATGTAAACTTGACTGATGGCCAGGCTTGGTTGGATCTTCCCACGACCTAACGCCATATTTTGTGCCCAACTACACCTACACCTACGTGGGTGGGCCAAAGCATAAAAAGGAAATTGCTTGATAGGCAGGTATAATTTGTGCTTAGAACATTGTTAGCATTTTTTCATGGAAATGTTACATTTTCGAAGGATCTGGAGCTTGGTAAAATCTTGGTGAGGCCGGGTATGTTGTTCTTGGAAGACCTGAGCACGTCAAGCAACTTCACCCGCGAAGGGTACGGGTCCACGACCCGGGTCTATGTGGTATCCAAACAAGATCTGGGGATACCCCTGGAGTTCCAAAGGTGGATGATCGCAAGCAGCGGGGCGCAACACGTCGTGGAGGTGGACGGGGCGATCACATGGCCATGCTCTCGAAGCCGCAGGAGATCTGTGATTGTCTATTGGAGATTGGGGCCAAATACGAACGTGCCTAACATTTGCCACGGCATTAGAGGGCTTTGGTTCTTCACGATGGTTTGCAATTTCATTTGTCGGATTCTTGAGTTTTGGTTTGTAATTCCTTTTCAGTTGTCGCGTCGATACGACCATCTTTTATCTGTTCGATTTGACTCGCAAGTAATCCAAATCCGGCAACAGTCCGACCCAACTAATTCAATTCCGACGAATGGGTTGTCCTCGTTTTTTTAGCCCCAGCGCTGCACTCAGCAGTCAATTCGTCGTCACGTTAACTGTGCTTTTTTGTTTTTTGGGTCAGCACGTGAACTGTCTCGGTCACTCGACGAATGTGTTGTCTAGGTCTTTTAGCCTCAACGCGTACTCAGCAGTCAATTCGTTATGTAAACTGTCTACATAGAGTAGTGGACAAAAGGAAAAGGAAAATATGCGAACATCACCTTTTCAATTCCAACGAATGAGTTGTCTAGGTTTTTCAGTCTCAACGGATGCTCAGAAACTAAGTAGCACCGACACGTGGCATAGATACGCGACACGATATGATATGGCATGACGATATATTGTTTTTTAAAAATAAATAATTTCAACACGGTGAGATATGTTAAATATTAAATTAATATTTTTTGCTTTTAATTAATTTGATTCGAATTTACAAATAAATAAATAATAATAAAGAGTTTATAATGAATTTACACTAATAATATTAATAAATCTATTTATAGAAAATTCAAAAGATATATCTATAGTTAATATGTAATTATATTTGAAAACATGTTTCTAACTTTAATAAAAATTATTAATGAAACTAACTACTAACAAAAGATTAGAATCAATTTATTTATATAAATCTATTATATTCTATAACGATTAAATTTATTATTATTTAATATTCAGTATTTTAATTTTTTGAAATCACTTTTTTCTAACAAAAAGAAGTGCTCCCCCAACGCACCAAAACGCCCCGTACAAAAACCGCCATCCCCAAAACGCCCTCCCTCAGACACAAAAACCCCCTCACAGAAACCACCATCCCCCCAAAAGCCCCTCCCCCAAACACAAAAATCGCCATCCCACCTCCCCCCCCCCTCCCCCTCTTTTTCCGCCCCTGGTTTCTCCCCTCATTTCTTTCTCCAATCAGCCGTCAAGGCTGTCATTTCCTTCAAAAATTAAAATCATCCTATCAGCCATCTCTCCGCACTAGAATCCCCATTTTAATTTTTTTTTTCTACTCTTCTTATTAAAAGTTAAAACCCTCCTCCACGGCCTCCTCTTCTTCCTCCTCACTCGATTCTCTTCATCTTGATCTCTGCTCTCTCTCGGTCGTCTCATTGCAATCGCTTGCAACCACGCCTGCAGCCCTCCCTCCTTCACAGCCACAGCCTTCGGTCCTCCATCGTGCATCACAGTCGCGGCCCTACTCCTTGCAGTCATGGCCACACTGTCGCCTCCGCAGCCTCACCTCTACTCCCTTGTCCTTGCATTCACTTTCCATTGCCTTCTTTAACAATTTTCTCTACCTTCGCACTTGCAGACCTTGCCCTTGAAATCACCGTGCTTCTCCCAATTTCCAAACACATGAGACGAAGTGTGTTGAAAAGAGTTAATCGCGTGTCGGATTTTTCAACACGTGTCGGCTCGGTGTTCGAATGTGTCAAACACGCGTTGGACACCCCGACGCGACACGAAAGCTCCCAGAACGTGGCTGTGCATCATAGCTCAGCAGTCAATTTGTTACGTGAACTGTCAGAATAGAGTAGTGGACAAAAGGAAAAGGAAAATGTGCGAACATTTTCATGATGATGGACGGAGGCTATACGAGCTTAGGTGGAAACTTTTTCTTACACTACTTCTACGTCCAAAAAAGATATTCGTAAATTTATTATCTACCTAATGTTGATTTTCATTTTTATTTCCTCAAGTAGCACAAGGTTTTACTAATTGCGGGTTAGATGATAAAAGGACATCGTGTCTTGTAATCATCAATCCCTATTTATTGTGGTCCGTGAGACTTTTTATGGTTTTACTTCTTGAATTTTGCTCGAGTTCAACAGCAACGGTGCCGTGCACTGTCTATATTCATTTGTCAGCATATTGTTTTGTGTCATTGGGGCTTCCTTTGTTTGACCAAAAAGAAAAAAAAAAAAAAAAAAAAAAAAGCATGATTTACAAGATATTTTGCTAAAAATATCGTTTATATTATTTATAAAAATAAATAAGTGAGAAATTTTTTCATTATTAAGAAAATTTTTACAAATAAATTATTGTGGATGATCAAAAAGAATTCAATGACCAATTAATTTAAGCTATATGAGTAATCATTTCTAGAAAAATATTTTTCAAACAATTCATTTTTCATGAAATAAAGAAAGTTCAAAACTTTGCAACAGATTTTTGTTCATGGTTCATTCCCTTGCAAATTTACTTAACAGAGAAAATATAAATTCAGCAGTTTGTTTAAAGCTCTTGAAAGCTTATAACTGCCTTAAAAACATGAGCTCGGATAGATGCAAGCAACCGCTTATCCGTGCAGTTTCTGCACCAAGGTCAAGCGGAGAGAAACCTGCATACGCGCTACAACCCTTGAATTGACTTTGACAACATTGTTAATCCATCAATAAATTAGGGTGATTCGATAGAAAGGTATCTTTCGCCCAGGTATCCAGCATCAGTCAAAATTTTCGTGCCTCGAACTGTAGAAGCAAATGAAAATGAAGCAAGAGCGGGGTCAGATCTTCTGAACCTCAGGCTGTAAGTACTGTCGATCTTAAATGTAAATGAATATCTTCTTGTGCAGATGATTCGCCGCTTTCTTTTCAGGCGATGCTTCTCCAAATCCTGCAATGCAAGATCATGTAAAAATAAGTATATATATACACAGAGAGAGGGAGAAAGTATGTGAAACATTTTACTGGGGACGTACATCTTCAGGCAATGAAGGCGAGTTCAGCAAGTGGCCACTCGACAGGCGAAGAGAGGCTTTTCAGTGATGGAGGGAGAAGGGAGTTCAGTCTCGGCTCGGCGGCTTCCTCCTTCGATCCATCTTGCAAGTGCAGGGTCACCCTTTTGGACATAATATGAGGATTCCAGCGGCTTTTGTCACTTGGCGATGCCGATGGCTTTTTTCAAGGAAGATGCTTCGATAGGGTACTTCTTACGATCTCCACATTCATAATAAATTGATGGATAACGCAGTGGACATAGAGTCCTCAAAGCCTGTTTCAAGTTCTGCTCTTAAAAAAGAAGAATATCATCAACCCTTGGTCTAGGGACTACTTTGCTTGAAGAGCAAGGATGCGGAATAAGCTTAGGCTTTGTTTATTTTACGATAAATGAATAATCTGTAGGAAATCTTCATCATTTACAAAAATATTTAAACATAAATTATTACTGATAATGAAATTTTTTCCATAGAGTATTTCTTTCGAATAATACAAGTAATCATATTTTTTTTTGGTACATTAGTTTGAAAGAAAACTATTCTTGGAAATTTAATTTCTGACTTTACGGTGTTTCGATGATGGAAAAATAATTGATTTACAAAAAAAAAAATCCATTAACTAAAAAAAAAAAAAAACTTAAATTAGGAGAGAAGAACTTCTCTTCCGGCAAGAATGAAACCACTTTTTCTAAGCCACCAAATAAATGAAAGATAACCATTTCCCTTTAAAATGATTTTCATGAAAATATTTTCCTTTATCATGAAGTATTCAATGAAACAAAGACACCCTTAAGGCTTCATTTGTTACTTCAAAAATATATGATTTGTAATATATTTTCATTAAAATGATCACTTGTATTGCTAAATGTTCTAATGGGTTTTTTATTTGATGGGCTAAGTCAAGCTCGTCCGCCCATGTTGGGCCAAACCCAGCCCATAAGGGAAGGGGTTAGTTATTTTTTAAATGAAAATAACTGCTATATAAATATGAAAAAGGAGGAACATCGAGAGATAAAATGAAACAGTATGTTCCTTTCCTTCCCTTGAGATAACAATGTACTCATTTTTTAAGAATAGAACTCCAAGGCTTTAATCGATTTCTCTAAAACTGCAACAAGTACTTAATCTGTGGCAAACAAGGTATGTCTATCTCTGTAATATATTTTTCAAGTGGTGTTATATGTTTCTTGGGCACAACTCCGTGTTTTGTTTTCGATATTCGATCATTTGATAATTGATTTTTTTTTTTTTTTTAGGAATCTATTTCCCACATTAGCATTAGAAGGATGTTGTTCATACTTCCCGATCATTGTTGATGTTTATAATTTGTTTTTGGTCGAAATTTTGAGAAACGTTGCCTTCGGACACTCGAGGATGGAAGTCCCAACACCTGCATACTATTCACCCCTCATTTTTGATTTTACGTGGGTCAAAACTCATTTTTGAAAATGCAAGGTCTTAGTTCTCATCAAGACCAGAAAAACGATAGGTGGCTTGCTGCCAGGGGTTGCTGGATGCCCCACCACGCTTGACCGAAAGTTTCTAGCTCGTCGGCGCATGCGACGCACGAGTCAAGGAAGTTTCCCCAAGCGTGTGTGCTACACGTGCATATGGCAACCGCAAGCACATGCACGACATGCACGACATGCACGCAGTAACCACACCCACGTGCATGGCACGCACGCAATAATTGCCCCACACATACGCCACATGCACCTGCTGACATCATCGTGATGTCAACTGACTGTTGCTCGCGCATGTGCGGGACATGTACTGATGACGTCATCTAGTTGAGTCGGCTAGTTTGACCCGACCTACCTGACCCAACTCGATCATCCGTTGGCCCGCATCAATCGTTGATTGGCGTTAACTTGTGTTGATCGACAATGGCCGTTGACCATTTAGCCAAAAAAAAGAAAAAAGAATGTGTTTCTTTTTCAATTATGTCCCTATAGGTAATAAGTAATTCATTTTTTGTTCTGCATTTGTTGCAGGAACAATGCCTCCAATTTGTATGCATACACTTATTTGCGCATAGTCAAAAAGATAAAAAGCAAAACTTGCAAGGATAATAGCTGAGTTGGCTAATTATCAATGGAAAAGTGGAGATATAATTGAACATATTCTCAAGTTTAATAAGAAGATATAACAAGTCATTTGGAAGGGTTATTCTATGCAAGCTTTTGAGATCATGCGGCTTTTGAATAACACTCTTTCATCTTAATAGTAAGGAGTGTTGAATCGCCTATAGGAGGTCAATGTGGTTCATGATTACAAGAAGCTTGTAGTGACTTTTTTGAAGAATCATTATAGATTTGAAGCCACAAGGACTTCAACCCAAGGAATGAGTTCAACCCAATAGGGATGAATGTGCGAGAGAGAAATCCTAAGGGATTTTCGTCTATTTTTCTATGGTTGCCAAATGTGCCTATAAAATTTTCAAAGAAAAATACTAAGAAATTAAAATAATCTTTCCTTGTTCATCGATTAACTTGGCATTAGTAGTTTTCATTTGTGTTTACTTTTTTTTTTTTTTTGTCGGTCCTATTCTAATCCTACTCTAACACTCACTCTCAGACTTTTGGCCTACCTCCTTACAGGGCGTGAGAGTCTTACAGGGCGTGAGAGTCGAAACTCACTCTTAAAATGAAATCGTTCCTACCCCAATCCCCCCTAAGAAGGTGGGGATTTGAACCCCCCACCTCCCCCTTCCAAGTTGGAAGGGTGGCTACTAGGACGAACCCTCAGTGGTTTGTGTTTTCATTTGTGTTTACTTAGTATACTTTATGGATATCTTATGTAAATAATTCCTACCACATTAATCTTGTTGTAGCCATTGATGTATTGGTTACATTATGTGGAAATATTTTTTTTTCTCATTAATGGATATTCAATGTCAATTGCTTTTGTTATTATTAATTGTTGTAGGTAGTTTATAGAAGTTTTTTTAGCTTCAAAAAACTTATTTTGCATAGAAGATTATATTAATGACAATTTCAATTTAGGATTTTGGATGATAATTGGAAACAATAGTAACCTTTTGATTCTAAAATCTTATTTGAAATTATTTATTAATATGATGAGTTTATGCAAAATAGATGCATAAATGATAGACATTAATAATTCGTGCATGTATGTCTAATATGTTCAGATCTAATAGCTTCAGTGACTAAGAGCATAGTCGTTAAATAATACAAAAGTGAGAAGTTGAACGGCGATAATTATGAAATATGGTATATGAAAATCTAATATGTTCTGGAAGAACAAGAGACACTAAAACTCTTAACCTGATTATAGAAGAACATTGCACAACATAAAAGAGATAAGAATGCATTTGATGCATGGAAAAGAATTAACTCCATTGCTCGCATTACATTCCTAAGCAGCATGAAGAATGGTGTCATGCGAGAGTTCGGGTGTTGTAAGAATGCCAAAGAAATTTAAGAAGCATTGGCAGCAAGATTTGGTTATACAACGGTGACCAAATTGAGACAACTCACTATAAAATTTAACTCTTACAAAAAACCTCATGGTTAGATCATAAAACAACACTTGAGAAAAATGTCAAATATAATTAATGAGCTGAATGATGTTAGCCATGTTATGACTGACGAGTAGTAAGTGCAGGCAATGATCTGTTCATTGCCTCAAAGTTGGGAGTATATGAAGGTGCAGCTGATACACAATAAAAACATTAAATCCCTTAAGGATGTAGTGCGCCACCTTGAGCTATAAGAGGACCACCTCTTGGTGGCTAAGCTAGAAACTAACATTTACTATGCTGGTTCTAGCTCACAAGGAGCTTCGAGCTCTAAATACAAACATTCTAATTCGTTCAAAAGGTGGAAAGATAAGGGAGTGAGCCCTTTGAGGAAGAAACCAAGAGTTGATCAACATGAGAGAGAAAAGCGTCCTTGAGTGAAGAATTTGTTACGGGTGAAGTGTTATAATTGTGACAAAAAGGGTCACTATGCTAGCGATTGTTGCAAGCCAAAGAAGGTAAATACCCCTTGTATTCTTGAGAACTTTACTTACGTATTAAGTTTTGTATTCTTAATTGAATTTAATCATTTATAAACTGTAAATTTGGGAGCAACAAACCGTGTAGCGAAGGATAGAAAATCCTTTGTAGAATTCTGATGAGTACCGATTAGATCGAAATGGATTTATGTAGGAAACAACTTTAGAACTGAAGTAAAAGAGATGGGCACCTGCTAATTAAATATGCATAGTGAATGCACTTTGTTCGAACATGATGTATTATATGCTCCAGAGATTTGTTAAAATAATGCGTAAAGCTAATGGCTTAATAGAGAGATATGAGGCTCGTATTATGGTAAAAAGATATAATCAATAAGAAAGAATTGATTATGAGGAAATGTTTTATCTTGTAATGAGATTTATCTCAATTCATCTTATTATGACAATCATAGCTAAAATGGATCTTGAACTACATTAAATAGATATAAAGATCACTTTTCTCAATTGAGAATTAGAAGAAGAAATTTATATGGAACAACCCGTTAGTTTCATTTTGAAAGGCCAAGAACAAAAGGTATATTGACTTTTGAAATCAATATATGGCCTTAAGCAGTCATCGAGACAATAATATATTCATTTTCAATATACCATAATGGCATATGATTTTACTATGATTGATGAAGATTATTGTGTGTGTGTGTGTGTGTGTGTGTGTGTGTGTGTGTGTGTATTTAAAAATGTAAAGATCAATTTGTGATCATATCATTGTATGTTGATGATATACTGATTGATGACGACAACGGTGGATGGATTTGGATCTGGAATCGAACTTTAGAGAACCGATGGATGTGAAGCTTCGGCAAATCGCTTGATGATCAACTTGGGGACTGGGGACAATGACTAAACGATAGCGGGAGCGTTCTCTCTGCTTTACTGTCTAGAAGAGAAGCATGTTGTGGTGGCTACTGTGCTTTGATACCTTGTTGGAAGAGAGAGTATTCTATGTATTGTATTCTCTTAATCAAAAAATGATTACAAGAATACATACAATATATATAAGTAACCCCCTCAACATAAGATTAAGTATTGACTATTTTTACCCTTATTATTATTTTCTAACAAGATGCAAATGTGAGTAAGTTGTTTTAGAGAAATTGCACATTGGAGAATTGATGCGAGGTAGGGCAATTAATATATCATAGTTAGTTCATAGCTCATTTGCTTAATTTTTTTTTAATGAAGGTGAGTTCAACTGATTATATTGACCAGCAAGGATTTGGGCTCCCTCTTGATGATCTCCTCAAGTGAAGATATCGGACTTCTGCTACATGCTCCCAACAATCCACGCTAAGCCCAACACCTTTCATTGTCACGCTTGTCGAGATGAGACCCTCCCTGTGACCGAGACACCAACTAACACTGACCCCACATGGCTAAGATCATGATGACCTTGCCTCTTCTCATTGAGATCTGTACTTTTAGCCCATGGTCAACTCCTTCCAATAGTGAGCCACAAAGAAGCTTGCTCTGATGACGTAGCCATTGTTCGAGATCTCCATTGTCTAGGTTTTCTCGATATACCAATAAACCTACAGTTTTGAGCATAGTAGAGAAGGACCTATGAACGAAGAAAGGATCTTGTCATGTTGGCACACTAAAAGAGGAGGAGGTGCAAGAACACTCTCATACATGCTAAGAGTTCTTCAATACATATTACATAGAGAGTGGCCGGAACAAGAGACAAGCACTTTCACGAAAGGTCCTCAATCGAGAGATGACTCCCATACTATAACTCTCATGTGTTCAAAGTAGAGTTGGACGCAAATTGGTCTATCTTCTCTGCAAGGACACCGCTTTCACGAATTATTTGTCATCACTTCATTGTGCTTGTTGCTACTGGTTTTCCTTGTTATATTATTATACCATTGTTCGTCAATACTCAAACACTAGCCGCATCACCCAACTAGCCAAGCTTTGAGCCATCCCAAGCCATCGCGAGCATTGCCATTGCCATCATTGTGCCAACCCATGAGCTGCCTGCAACCATTGGATCCTGCACCTTACAATTCTTGTCCAATTATGTTGAGTTCCAACTTGGAAAGTCAATTCTTCAAATTAGGTAATTTTCTTATCCTTAACTAATTGGAATATTTACATGCCTATTTTGAATAATTACTATTTTTTTTTGTCAAATATCCAATCAAATATGCATATCCACAAAATCTAAAATATCACCCTAAGTTAGGAAACTTTACTGACTTAATAATATGCTTGGATGGCAATGTAATCTCCAACTATGAAGTACGATATCCAACAACATGTGAAATCTTTCATCCTATCCACAATTATTTAGATACGATCATTGATTTGCCCATTTCCAAATTCAAATGGAAAACCTTCCATCAATATCTTTAACTACTTGGATATGATCATTGGTTTATTTTGTTTCCAAATTTAAATAAATAAAATAAATTTTGTGGATTGCATTATTTGATGGAATAACTATCCTGTTGCTTGATTGTTTCCTCAAAAAAAAAAATCCAAAAAAACTTAGATAGAATTTGATTTGATTTTTGTTAATAACATTGCTAGTTTTAGATGAGATTGCATGTTAAATTATCTAATTTATTTATTTCAAATTTTTAAAATAGAAAAACAATAATATTTCTTTAGAATAAATTAGGTTTCCTTTTTTGAATTCAAAATAACATGTTTAATATTAGGTATTTTTTATAACGAATTTTAATTAAAAACACAAAAAGAAATTACATGCATGTCATGTAGAATTAGATTTACTAATTATACATTATTTACCAATTACATTTTTAGGGTCATTAAATTAAAATGAATGGCATGCTAGAATAGTTATATCAATTATAGACATTTTAATATAGACATTTTGTATGTCATGGCACTTAGAATAGTTGCATTGCATTATGCATAATTTAGATTTTGTTAAATTAGTGAAACCCCAAAAATTGAGTGATTATGCGTTAATTAGAAATCATATAGAGGATTATTGATGTGATTTTTAAAGTAATATCGCACATGCTTTCGTTGCTAAAAGTTGCTATAAGGTAAGTCATGCAATTTATTTATTTCTTTGTTGGGTGTTACTTTGGTGGTTTGCACACCCGTATGAATTGCACCTGAGATTTCATTCTCAAGTACCATCGGTAGAATTTGAGATCGAATGGAGGGAAAGACCTACCTGGTGGTCCATACGTACTCAACAATGGGAGGCTTTTGGTTAGGGAGTTTTTCTTCGACACAACGAGGAAAACAGCCATTGAGGGATAGAAGAAAACAATCTCGTATTGAAAGGGGACCTAGAACTCACCGCTTCAGAACCATTTAGGAGCCGGAGAGGATAGATATCGTCTTCTTATTGGAGCTCCTCAAAACAAGACCAGTATATCCAAGATGAAAATGTGGGCGAATGATTTTTGGGAGCCATTGAGGTTTTGAAGTAAACTTCAGAATCAGAGCAGAATTGGAAAAGGAAAGACTTAGTCCGAGGTTGACGACAAAGTGCAGGTAAAAGTAAAAATAAATAGGATCTGGCCAAGTATTTATACGGCACCAAAAGAGGGTTAATGCACTGTATCGTACTATTGAAAGGTAATCATAAGTAAATTTTTCAAAAGTTTGAAAGAATTAAGTTGTTCAATTCTTTTAAAATGAGATATATGTTGACAGGCTGATTACCTAAAAACCAATCGATTTTAAGTGCAATCTTAATTCTATCCAAATATTATTTTGTCTCATAAAAAATCTCCAACTTCCATTCTAGTCTTAAATTTGCCTGTATGTCTAAAAATTGTCCACTAATTTCTTCAATATTGTCAAAATAAGGAGATTGCTATTTTTTTCTTATAAGGTAAGAGTATCGATGAAAACACAAGTTCTGATAGTGAACTTATAACTAGTTCTAATATCGATAATTTTGATTAAACTAGTGGTGATTTTGAATATGTGGATAGATTTGGGATTAAAGTGAAAGTTAAGGATTTTAATTGACACAAAAAAAAAAACGAGGTTTGGGTAGGGATTAGACCTAAATTTTGGGATGTTTTAGGAATTAAGGCAACATGATGCCAGCTTAAATAGATATAGAGCTCGGTGTTAAGTATTGCTATACCATCAATGAGTTACCAATAGAAAATGTTTGTCGATGACTAGATTATCGATGACCATGATACAGTTATTGATAGACGATATTGATTGACGATTGCTACTTCATAAATATCAATAAATGTTAAATACAAAAACTGAAGACAAAGTGAAGATGCCAAAGTGAAGGAACCATTGACGATTAAGACTAGTAGCCATTGAAGAATTGTTACTGTTTGTGGATAAGGTCGACATTCGGAGTCTAATATTATGGAGATGCGGCTTTTAATCATTAATTAAGATATTAACTACCTGCAAGTGGTTACACTTTGTATTAGGCTACATAAAGCCATGTTGAATTGTTCAGAACACGACCATCAATACAAACACCCATCAATACAAACACTTAAGTATCAGTTTTCAATATTTGCATTTACTTTTTCTATAGATTTAGAAATTCTTGTTACGTAATTTGCATCTTGTCCAATCGCTACTAGACACGATTCAATAAAGCCTTTAGATGACAGGTATCTCCCAGTGAAACAATGGGCATCTTTTCTTCTACCTCACCGCACCTAATAAAATGGCATAATTACAACTTGAAATACATTTTTCCATTTAAAACATTTACCTTTATTTGTCTGTATTTACCATGATTATTGAGATGTACTTATCAAGTGTATAGGGGCACAGACATTACATTAAAATATAACGACAACATCGTTGTAACAGTTCATTGATAAAGTGGTCCTAATATTCATATTAAGTCTTTTATAAAAAAAAAAAGTTCTAAATTTATTATATTTTTAATAATTTAGTCGTAAAATTTTAAATTTTACAATTAAATTGTAAAATTTTTCACGTTTTGCTAATGTACTCCATTCGGCCAATTTTGATTGAAAAATCGCTAACATGGATGCTAACCATCCTACATGACACATCTAGCATTGATGTGAATAAAATTCTTTAAATTTAAAAATATTTTTAGAATTTTTATATTTTTATTGTCATTTTTCTTTCATTCTTTTCACATTTTTTTTTCCATTGGTCACTAGGCCTTTGCAACAGCGGATGACCGGCCAAAGGCAACTACTGGTGAGGGTCACCCTTGCCTAGATTTGGCAAGGGGAGGCCATGATTATAATTTGTCCTAGTCAATTCCCTATCGAGACAAGGCAGCTCTTGGCTTGAGTGGACCCTTTTTCTCAAACCTTCAACCTTTTTATACCAAACTTGCTCTTCTTTGAGAAGTCACACATGCTAAATGCAAGCCCAAGCCGTCGTTGTCAATTGCACTCGTCAATTGCTGTAAAGCTCCTACCGTTGATGAAGAAATGGCCACTTTCTTGAAAGGAGAAGATGAATTGGAGAGTCCGCCGGAGGAAGAAGGGAGAAGAAGAAAGAAAAAGATTTAAAATTTTAGCTTTGGACAAAAATACCCCTAACCATAACTTGAAGTGGCTGAGAGATACATATGATTACTAGGCCCTTGTTTGATACTATATTGATCATTTCAAGCCCTTATTTAAGATAAAGTTTTAGACCATATTTTAAGAAAGCGACCATATTTTAAGCTTTTCTTTAAAATTTTCTTTTTTGTTAATTTTATAAAGTTATTTAATCGCCATCGAGGTCAACCCTGATCCCATCTGCGCTTTCCACTTCATATTATTGTGTACTGGGGCGTTGGACGTTCGACAGGGGAATATATCCTTCACCTACCCTAGCTCTCTCTCTCTCCACACACAAACACCGTATGTCTCCGATGATCTGGGAACATGAATTTAATATGATAAGAGAAAGTGAGTTTATGATACGCATGATCAATGCCCTTCAGGCTTCAAGTAAAGCTTGCAATATAACTCCTCTCCTCTAGGCGAGCGTTCGTTCTCTACCCTCACAGACAAAGAGGAAAAGAGCAGAGGCGAAGCACCAAATTATTTTTCGAGATGGTGAGGTTATTCAAAATAGATGATCAGCTGTAAATCAAATTGAATTAATTACTTTTAACTTTATTGTCAATGATAAGCTTGCAAAAGTAGTTGTCTCTATTCTGAAAGGGAAAGGTAGGACTGGGGACCACTACTACATAATTGCATACTTTAAACATCTATAATTTAGGATAAGACATGTTAAGAAGTATGGACAACCAAAAATATGTTGCCCAGATGAATCAACAAGGAAAAAGCTAATGAATTGCGAAACTAGAGCAAAGTCACGTGATGCTCATCCTTAATGCAAACTCTCCCAAACCCTTGCTAATTGCAACTTGGATTCTCAAATTCAATCACGCATTATAATCACTTTGGAGCCGTCAATCATTTATGGGCATGTGAAATGCCCTCTCGGTACCTTTCTCTCTATAAAAGCATTTGCACGCATTCTTCATTAATTTCATTAACCTAAACCACTAACATGTGAAAAGCATTTGCTCAATATTACTTTTTGCTCCTAGGCTATGATTTACCGGGGTATGTAGATGGAATGATATTATGTTCATCTAACACCTACTATTGATAGCAAAATTATCGCCAATCCATCTTATTTGCATTGGGTACGCCAAGATCAACTATTGCTTCAAGCAATCATGGCTTCCACTTCAGACTCAAATTGCATTTGCCAAAATAGCTTTACTCTTACGAACTAGAGATTTTGGGTATAGGAACTTGATTACACTAGATTTCTTTAATACATTTTCAGTAATGTTCTCTTTATGAAAAGATGTTTAGCAGGCGGTTTGGACTCAATTTATTACCTCTTAACATGCGAGGCGATCATACGGGTGTGCAAATCACCAAAGTAACACCCAACAAAGAAATAAATAAATTGCATGGCTTACCTTATAGAAACTTATAGCAACGGAAACATGTGCGATATTAGTTTAAAAATCACATCAATAATCCTATATATGATTTCTAATTAACGCATAATCACTCAATTTTTGGGGTTTCACTTATTTAACAAAATCTAAATTATGCATAATGCAATGCAACTATTCTAAGTGCCACGACATACAAAATGTCTATATTAAAATGTCTATAATTGATATAACTATTCTAGCATGCCATTCATTTTATTTAATGACCCTAAAAATGTAATTGGTAAATAATGTATAATTAGTAAATCTAATTCTACATGACATGCATGTAATTTCTTTTTTTGTTTTTAATTAAAATTCATAATAAAAAAAACCCAATATTAAACATGTGATTTTGAATTCAAAAAAGGAAACCTAATTTATTCTAAAGAAATATTATTTTTTTCTATTTTAAAAATTTGAAATAAATAAATTACATAATTTAACATGCAATCTCATCTAAAACTAGCAATGTTATTAACAAAAATCAAATCAAATTCTATCTAAGTTTTTTTGGTTTTTTTAGTTTTTTTGGAAACAATCAAGCAATGGGATAGTTATTCCATCAAATAATGCAATCCACAAAATTTGTTTTATTTATTTAAATTTGGAAACAAAATAAAACAATGATCATATCCAAGTAGTTAAAGATATTGATGGAAGGTTTTCCGTTTGAATTTGGAAATGGGGGTAAATCAATGATCGTATCTAAATAGTTTTGGATAGGATGAAAGATTTCACATGTCGTTGGATATCGTACTTCATAGTTGGAGATTAAATTGCCATCCAAGCATATTATTAAGTCAGTAAAGTTTCCTAACTTAGGGTGAAATTTTAGATTTTGTGGATATGCATATTTGATTGGATACTTGACAATAAAAATAGTAATTATTCAAAAAGGCATGTAAATATTCCAAATTAGTTAAGGATAAGAAAATTATCTCATTTGAAGAATTGACTTTCCAAGTTGGAACTCAACATAATTGGACAAGAATTGTAAGGTGCGGGATCCAATGGTTGTAGGTAGCTTGTGGGTTGGCACAATGATGGCAGTGGCAATGCTCGCGATGGCTTGGTATGGCTCAAAGCTTGGCTAGTTGGGTGATGTGGCTAGTGTTTGAGTATTGACGAACAATGGTAGAGCTGCAACGAAGCCATCATCAAGGATTCGTATCGCTGAAGGCATAAGGAAAGCTTACCACCCCCCCCCCTGGCCAAAAAAAAAAAAAAAAAAAAAGAAAAATTCACCATGTCCAAGCGCTGATGTCATTGCCGATGTTGATGTTACGCAGAACTTGCCTGACCCTGAAATTATTGAGGATCTTGCTTACATCAATGATGTACAGCGCATTCTTGTTCCAGTGGTTGACCAAGAAACTATCGACATTTTGGCGTTTACCATCGACAAGCATGAAGTAGGTCATGCAATCAATGTCGACAAACATGATACAGTCGATACCACCAACGTCCATGTTGATGTTGATAGGCAGAGCCAGCCTAAGAAGACGGCCACTATAGACATCACTGTTTATGCTACTTCCCCAGTTCTAAATACTCAAATGCCAATTTTGGGAACACAACCAAGTATCGACTCTTGAGAGAGTAATTCACTTCACAATTCTAATTTTGTGGACATATGCTGACTAACAAATGTAAGAAATCTTCCGGTGGCTACTTCTAGATTGCCATCATTGTCTACCTAAACTAGAATTTTTTTATTTGTCAATTCTCCTCTAACTTTCAACTCACTCTCTGACTTTTATCTTGCTTTTTTGCATGGTATAAGAGTCAAAACTCACACTTGAAACTTTATTTCCACTTAGGCTCTTCTGAGAAGGTGTGGATTTCAACTCCCCATCTCCCCCTTCCCATGTAGGAAAGGTGGCTACCAAGGCCAATCAAACCGGAACTTTAGTTTGTAACTTTTTCTTTTTATTTGTCGACATACTAATTTAGATTTCTTTTTTGGGAACTTTTTGGTCTCGCTTTCAATTATATGGACTTGGTATGTTCAGCTTTCAGTTTCTATGGGGTGACTGTAAGTGTTGGGAAAAAGATTAGGAAAAAAAGGAGCAAACAAGCGTAGTTGTTTGTGTTGGAAGGAGAGAAATAATTGATAGTTTGTAGTGATTTCTCTTTAATTATTTCTCAAGATAAGCATATGCTCTCATCATTTTTTTCAATGAATACGTGTATTCTGTCATACAATCTGCAGTTGTACCTATTCTTTTCAAGTAGATGTGTCCTACTATGGCTATTAATAAGAATTTTATGTTAATGGGGATTTCAAAGGGACTTGTTAACCATGACTAATTAAGGGAGTTTCAACAGTAAAAATATCAATAAGGTTCTTTCAATATCTGAAAACTTTCTTACTATAACATGGATGTTCCCAATATAATTGGATTGCTTCATTATGTTGGCATCTTATGTTGTAATCAATGTCATATATCTATGCATTAAAATGGGTAGGTTGGCACTTTGTTGGCCACACATAAGGGAGAATGGATGCTACTGTCTCTTTCACCCACTTCTAGTTTCTATTTCCGCTTTCAAGCCCTTTTTCTCTTTACTTTTAGGGAAATGTTTTCTTATAATTATGCAATTGCCTACAAATAGAATTTTATATGTGCTTGTAAATGTGACCACAGCTGCTTGCTGCTGAGGTCGCCCAGTCCAGGCAAAGTGTTGCCATGTTCTTCCAACCCTGGAAATTGAGTGGTGCCACGTCTAATTTTGGGTCACACAACAATACCAAGTATTGGCATGAGGCCATGCAACCCTGGCGAGGCAACACAGGGGTCGCATGACCCTTAGAAAGATCGGTCTTGCCTAGGGTGGCCCGAGCAAGGCGCCGCCAAAGTAGTGTGTAACCTCCAAGCGAGATTTGTCTTGCATAGGTTGCTGCCAACAACCTCAGCGGGTAGCTAGCCTATGGTCGCGCGACCTTGTCTCTAAGAGACTACCATGGCCACCTCTCTCTCTCTCTCTCTCTCTCTCTCTCTCTCTCTCTCTCTCTCTCTCTCAAGTGCGTGTGCAAAAGGGTCAGTGCAGACTTGCAAGGGCAGATGAGAAAATCTATTTAGTTGATAAGGTCTAAATGGCAAAATGAATATACTCTCTAAAATGCAGGCATAGTGATGAAAAGCTAAAGCGGGAAGGGACTTGCAATGGCCCTTAGAGCTGAAAGCTGCTTTGTACTGCATTCCTAAACATACCCCGCAGTTAATAGTAAAAGAATATAATTGTTGTGGATATCTCACATGGAGAAGGTACCAGTAAAATATATATATACAAAACTTTTTGATAATTTTCCCATATAGTTATTTTAGTCAATTTTTGTTGAAAATCACTAATGTGTATGTCAGCCTTCTTATGTGGCATAATTGCCATTGACAACTTTTGCAATTTTTCTAAACTTTTTCAATTGTTTTTCTTTCTTTTTTTTCACTATTCATCTTTCCAAAATAGTAATGAGGGTTGCCAAGGCCTTGGCGACGGCTAGTGAAACTCTCCAACCCATCATGAGGGGAAAAAAAGAAGAAGAAAGAAGAGATTAGAAAAGTTAAAAAAAAAATTATAAAGAAATTCATAATATAAAAAAATTGCAAAATTATCTATGTCCATGCCACATAAAACGGTTAGCATCCATGTCAACAATTTCTTGCCAAAATTGATTGAAATGGGTAAATTGGCAAATCATCAAAAGTTTTAAAACTAAATTTGCCAAATTAAAAGTTTATGATTGAATTGATCATTGTATAAGAGTTTTAGGACATTTTGGACAATTCCTAGGGCAATATCACTATGAAACCCGAATAAGTGTTGCACAATCTGTCATAAAAAGCACAGGTTGGCCTTATACACGTGAATTCTATGATATTATAATTTGCCCGTAAAAATCAAAGGCTCTGCTGGCAATGGCATCTGAAATTCTCCACTGAGGAGCCTTCTTGTGCATAAGAGTTTGGAACATCATAGTTGTCTTAGCATCATACACTTTTCGAATTCGGCTATATATGTATGTACCGGCCGGCATAAGTGTTAGGAAAATATGGATGCATCTATCAATCGCTCATATTTATTAGCTTCCATCACCGGCTCATTGCCAATTTAAGGGCTTTCTTCATGCTCGAATGGGTAGTAAGAGACATTTTGTTCTGGGCCCCCGAAGAAATAAACCCGAAATAAAAAAGAAAGCATTGAAATTGGGCCATCTTTGCTAAGAGAGGCCGCCTTCTCTCAGGCCAGCGTTCTCCTATTTCTAGAACACCACACCACATGCAGGGACAATGCCAAGCGCTTTGTTACTGGCTCGCAAAGGAATAGAGGGAAAAAGTCTTTTATTATAACTAGCGGGACAAAAGGAGAAACACTGGAAGTTCTAAAAGTCGATTAGGTCAGTAGCGAAATGCCATTTGATCTTACCAAGAGGTTCAATAGCACATTCAGGCTCTTGGGAGAGGATGAATTCCCGATCTATAGCATCAATAACTGCAACTGCCTAACAAGTGAACACTACCTATATATCATGTTCTAGTTTTCTTCCTGACTATTCAAAGCATCGAGAAAAAAATGGTTTCATGAAAGTTATCTCCTCGACCAAAAGCAGCTCTTCCACTCATCTCATTCTTGTGGCACTTGTGATTAGTTTATTTACCATCGATCAGCGGGCTAAGGACGTTGTGTTTGCATTATTATTATTATTTTAAAATGGGATTCCCAACCTTTACTATGACTAATCTCGTGCAAATTGGATCATCCATGGGTATTTCATTCGGCTACACCCATAGAGTGGTAGATGTGAAACCCTCAGGTTACTTTTAGGGGAGGAGCAGCTCAAATGGGAATCGATTGTATTCAAAGCATTTCATAAATCAATAAATCTCTTAAGGTTAATGCCTATTCTGTGCTTGAAGAAAATTTTATCGGATTCTATGATTTTGCTCTTATTTGTCCTAGTTTTTATGAAGTGTAGAGGCAATTTAGTCAATTTGAGATAACCGGACCAGGCCCATTTACTCTTTAACAGTAAAGGTCCTTATCCGGATCATCTCCTTTTGTCTTATAAAGACATACTTCCATGGAGAAACCTGAGGGATATACTCGATCAAATCTAATATTGATTAGTCACAAAATCGTCTGCAGCAGGAAATGGATATGAGACCTTTGACTCCTTGAGATTTGGGATGTGTAATCGCTCTTATTCAATAGGCAAACCCCTCCTCATAATGGGAAAAAAAAAAAAAAACAGTAAACATGTTGCATATTGTGGAATCACGTATAATACAGGACCTGGAATTAGAAAAGATGTTACCCAGACCCACGAGGATACTCATGGAGGATCTGGTGAACGAATCCTTCATCACGGTAGAGAGATTTGGGTCAGTGAAAAGAGTTTTCATGGTGTGTGAAGATGACAAGGCCGTGGACGTTGACTTTCAGAGAAGGATGATCGATCGGAGTCCTTCCACGGCGAAGTTGATTGAAGAAGCCGATCACATGGCCATGCTCTCCAAGCCTCACTAGCTTCGTCAATGCTTGGAGGACATTGCTAAGAATTGCTATTGAGGCACGGAGTACGAACTGAGCTGGATCAATTCGCACATCGCACCATTAACAATTTGCCACATCACTCTTTACTGTGCTGATCCTGTGAACTGAATACCCCCGATTGTATCTCCTAAACTCTCAAATGTGCTTACTTTTGCCCTTCTTAGCTTAATTTTTTTTATCAGAATCTTGTCATTTTCTCAAGTTAAAGTACTCGCAAACCATTAAGTAGATTCGTAAACATGCTAATTTTTTCTGCCAAAAGTGAAAGGGACAATTACACTGGGAAAATCTACATGGCATTTTTTTTTATTAAAGGTCACGTGATTTAAAAATATATATATATATATATATATATATATATATATATATATATATATATATATATATATATATATATATATATATATAAGGTGATGGGACAAATGCGTAAGAATATTTATCATCATTAGTTAGTGAAAATTCTTTAAAATTAGCCTCGATCGAGTCTATGCTGGGCTTCCTTGTTGCGATTCCTTTTATGTTACTTGTGGAAGTATTCAGAGGGCTAACGTTTTTTTCATTCGAGTTGTGGAAAATAATGCTTTTTAGAACCATGAGAGTTTACGTGAGTTATAAAAACTTATGGGGAGCGAATTCACGAGAATGATGAGTTAAATCCAATTTGCAATCTCACACAAGACTCTTTTGGCTGAGTTGGCAATACCTATTGATGGCCCATAATTGGGTTTCATCCATCTAATAAAAATTCTAAAACTTGTTACACGATGAGTAGGTTTGTCAAAATGAGTCTTAAACCCATTTCCAACCCACTAGGCTCAATGCACACTCTCTCTTCCTCTTTTTCCTTATACAAATATTAAAAATAATAAATTGAAATTATAATTATTTTTCTTTTTCTTTTTCTTTTTTTTTTTCCTATTTTTTCTTTTCTTCTTCCTTGTTCCATCTTCTTTGGCTGAGGGCGAGCTTGATCTCACCAGATCTAGTGAGGTGGAGCGTCACTCAAGAGTCAAGGCTGGCGAGGCTTGGTCCACTAGAATTGGGCGAGCTTTATGTGGCAGCATACATGCCTAGGCCGAAAACCCCGCCTGTGCTTCTCTTGCAAGAGGTGCGATGGCCCTAAGATGTCAAATATTTTTCGCATTGTCCTATAAGTGGCTCAATTAATCAGGAAAAATTAATTGCTTAACATGGTATCGGAATGAAGTTAATTACTTTGATCCATTTATCCTTTACACAAGTTTAAATTTATCTGCATGTGAAGGAGCTTCAGAAGATTTCAGACTCGCGCATCCAATTTGCACTTTAATGCCATCTCCTTATGGCTTGAGTTTATTTGTCTTTTTTTTTTTAAAGATTGTACATCGATTTGAAAAATACCTATTTTGAGGAGCTTTGTGATTAGTTCTCTGACTTTGAGATAATATCTATGACAAAATCCACGTTCATCTGTCTTCTGCAGTCCCGGCCATAGAAGTCCCTCATACGCTTTTCTTTAAATTAGTTCTTTAGAGAAAGCAATCTGGAGCCGTCATGTAATAAAAAGTATGATCGTGGGCATAAGGACGATTACATGGCCGAGAAGCTGTACCAAAATTGTTTAGCAGAGGTGAGACTCACACATAACTACTCTTCTCATAATAATAGGCAACAAGGAAGCACAGACGACGTATTCTGAAGACCAACGAGGTTGCTTATGGAGGACTTAGCGATGAGGAGAGATATGGGTCAGTGGATCGAGTTTTGGTGCTGTGTGGAGAGGATAAAACCATGCAAGTAGAGTTTCGGAGACGGATGATCCATCAAAATCCTCCCAAGGCGGTGAAGCTGATCGGAGAAGCCGATCACATGGCCATGCTCTCCAGGCCCCATGAGCTTTGTCAATGCTTTGAGGACATTGCTAAGAATTACTGTTGAGAAACAAAGTATGAAGTACGTTGGTTCAATTCGCATTTCAAACCATTAAAATCTGCCACATTACTGCTACTATGCTAATTCTATGCAGTAAAAAAGACCATCGTCTCTCGTAAACTCTACAATAGCTTAATTTTGCTTTTCTTAGCTCAATTCTCGATTAGAATTTTGCCTCTACTCATGTCAATAGTCTCGCTAATTATTAAGCAGATTCATAATATGCTAAACTGTTTCCTTTTATGCCAAAACAGAATGGAATGATTGTTGGAAAAATATCAGATAATATGAAAAATAATGAGAATTGTTGAAAATCTATTGAAAAGGGCAATAAAATGAGATCAATTGTTTGAGCTGTGCGAGCATTGTCCTTAAGCATAATTCCACCTCTTGAAGCACGAAACTTAATGTGTAAGACTCCAGCAACTATCCTCCCAAGATATAGCGGACATTCTTCTGTACTTAGTACTAAATATTAGAAGGAATAGGAACAACATTATGTGTATAACCCAACAAAAAAGAAAAGTTGGAAGATTGTGGTTTAAAGTTCAATTTATATTCAAACAAGAGAGAGAGAGAGAGAGAGAGAGAGAGAGAGAGAGAGAGAGAGAGAGAGAGAGAGAGAGAGCCGATAAGAATCCATTATAAAATAATGGAGGGTTTATGAATAAATAAATCAAACATTACAAAACCATCACACAATCATTATATGACCATTAGATAGCCATTATATAACTGTCATAAAACTTTACAAAACGAATTTATATAAATGGCAGAAAAAAATGATTACAAATTGATGATGGCAAAAAATCGTTATAAAACTAATAGTTGTCCATATTTTAAAACTATTGAAATATCCAACAATCTCCCACATATTTTAAAAATTTTTGAAAAGAAAAAGATATAATATTCCTGGGCTATTGGAGTTTAATTGATCAGAACCCGTGCTTGTTCGGCTATGAATCAACCCTTGAAAGAATGAAATATAATTTACAAAATCATTGATAAAGTTTGAATTTTTTATGAATTCTTTTTGTGAATTATAAGTTTCACCAATCACATGACTTTTGCACAAAGTTTGTTGTTCAACGTGGCTCCGTGCTAACAAGTCATGCGCATGCTTGGTTTGTTCATAAGTGCTATAAATATTATTGCCGATAATTCTCATAGGAGTGGCCTCACTCCACACTCACATAGGTGATTCCATCAAGTGCATTCTGTAGTTTAAAACCCCACCAATAATGGTTATGAAATTCATTAAGGGCTTAACTTATCCTCTTTTTCCTAGCTAGGGAAAATGGAAATAGAATTTATGGCAAGTACGCTATCACACACGCATGGCCCTTCCTCGACCTCGGAATAGGGATTGCCTATTAGCCATTTAATTCCTTTTCATTCTTTGACTCGTATCATAGAAAATTTTAGAATAGCAGAATTGTGATGTGTAGGTTTCACATTTGTTGCAAGTGCAAGGCATATAACAAAATTAATCAGAATATTTCTAGTAAAAATCATACTAGGCGGAAAGGGAAAGGAAGAGAAGAGAGAGGTTTTCAAAGATTTATAGCAAACCAAGGCAATATTATTTCTGGAGAGGATATGTTTTGTCTCTTAACATTTACAAGTATTCTCTTATATGGGGAAATACTAAAGACAATTTACAAATAGTGGCCAACAATAGGCAATTATTTGACCCTTACACCAATAGACGAAGATCTTGCTTCTAGCATATTCTTATCTTACATCTTTTCATTTCTACTACAGTTCCAAATAGTGCCAAATGGTACATGTATAGTGTCGAATAGTGCCTCTAGGCCAAATTTTCTTTCTCTTCACGTGTTTGATTTAGACTTCTTTTTCCTTTAGTCTTTGAGGCTCTTTCACGTTACTTCAGAATGCTTCAGAGATCATACTTATGGATTGGTTCGTCATCATCTAAGCTATTAGAGTCATCCCCATGTAAGATGGGCTTAATTGGACAAATATGAAAATATTTAGGATTTAATTAGCGAAATTGAAAGTTTTAGGACTGAATTGATAAATAAACAATAAATTTATGACTTTTGGGATAATTTTCTCAAAATTTAGGTATTAACAACCACGTGACACGTGCTTTGTTCACTTAAAATTGACAGAATTAATAGAATGACTCAAATATATTGATATTGTCATTTTTAGGACTTTAATATATGAAATAGAAGTTTTAGGACTCAAATGTAGTGTCATGAAAAATTTTAGGACTTGCCCCTAACAAAATGCTTTGTATGATTGTAATCGAGTGTTTTCAGCAACGTCTCCTTCAATTGCTTACACTTGCCTTTTTATCTTAGAGGGAACCCATGCCTAAACCAGTCTGCATCATCATTTGGACTCGTCAACCTATAATGCGGTCACATTTTTTTGGATAACGATCTCTTAGGGTTCCAATAATTGGATGAAACCGACATATTACTTAAGAAATTTCCTCGCCATTATCTGAAAATTCTTGAAAATGGCCTCCCCTCAATTATCTGCATAAAGAAAGTTAAATGGCGAATCCGATGTGAGGTAACGACTATTCGAGTTCTAATTAGCTTAATGGGCTGAGTTGACAGAACTCCTTCAAGCAAGCCGGCAGACAACCTTTCATGAGCAGAACGAGAGAGGAGTGAATGACTTCAAAAGGGTTGTCTTTATTTTGTTTTGTTACCTCCACTGACCGTTCGGTTATTAAGAAGCCACGATAGGAAGTAAAAAGCAGTAACAAGTGAATGATCTGGACTCACCCAACACTTTCTCTCACCTCTGTGGGTCTAGGACGTGTGTGTGGCCTATCGCTCTTACCTCTATGAAAGCTCTAACTAGCTCTTGCTCTCATGGGTCTACTAAAACGCAGCTATGATGGTATGGATAAGGGTCGTGAAGCCCTTGCCGGGAGCGAGAGTTGATGGCCGGCAGGCTGCGTTCTAAATGGAAAAGGGGTGGGTGGGATGGCCGTTGTTGAATTGTGCCTCTGAAGCTGGAATGCCTTTTTAGAGGAGGCTACCCGGGGAATCGAAAAGCTTGAAGTGGGATGTGGAATGTGATTGGTGGCTTTCTCCTTTCTAGTCCAGCGAGCTGTCTAGTCGCCGAGTTCTTTCAGTCCAAGACTAGTAGCCATACCGACTTCAAGGGCAAGGGATTAAATGAAAAAGAAGATCGGCGAAGAAACTCCTCCAAGGAAACCTATTACAAAGAATAGAAAAGTGTTGGGAATTACTGATTCCTTAAAACGAATTCGACATTGAATCGAACTCCTAAAATAAATGCGGAAGACAAGCCCAGGAAGAACATGTATCACTGATCAAAAGTTACACTACATAATTGAGCGTACCTTATTGTCTACAGATTAAACACCAATGCTGAAGATCAAGGAAGAAATTATGATCCCGTTTTACCGAGGAGCGTACTGTTGCTATTAGGGGGAGTAAATAGAGCATATTCTTCTTTTCTGTTTTCTTTTTTTTTGAGAGAGAGAGAGACTGACATATGTTCACTTGAAAAGGTACGTTCCTCTCTTTTCTTTTCTCTCTTAAATATGTCTAGTCCAAGAGACGTAACTCTTCAACGTAATACGTTCTCCCAAAAGTCATAACCCCTCAATGTAACACCTCTTCATACATGAGCTCTTATCTAGCAGGCCGGGCTTTTAGGCCCAACATTGGCGAACGGGCCCTCTAATGCCCATCAACATAAATAAATAAAATCATCATCTCCCACTCGCACATGGTGGACCGAACATGATCCTCTTTACCTCTCTACAACATTCATACCAGTGAATAATCTGTGCGACCAACATACTTTGAGAGCTCGTTACTATACATCTGTTAGGAATATATAGCAGCTCATAATGAGCATCACACTTTGAGTAAATTTAGTATGTAGTACCATAAATCGATCGATCACATTTATATATCTCTCTTGATCTCTTTTTAATCATTGATATATTGTATTCACAATTATGATTATTCCAAAAACAATCATAATAGGTCGACCAGTGAATACAAAACTAGAATGTGATTCTCCAAATTCGATCTTCCTCTTTCCTTCAAACTCTCAATTTCAATTCAGCTTGCTTTTCTAAAAATGTCCCATTAAATCGAATCAATTCATGATCATTGGTAACATCCTAAGATAGCAAACACTAGATAGAAATCTTGAGAATAAGTAAGAGTCATGAGAGCACTAAAATTGAGGAACTCTTTTCCTCAAGAATCTCACACGGCATAAAAGTTGAGGTTAAACTTTTGCCACTCTTATTAGTCGTCTCATGCATACGTAGTATGAAATATGTATTACGATATTTAACTCCTTTCCCATGGAGTGTATGTCTACACCTTTAATACCGTACAAATGATAGTTTAGACATACATAATGTCTAAATTGAGTTCACATATTTAGTCATTCACAGAATTCATCAGAACTCACGTCTGGCATCTTAGACAGATAAGTAAAATATGTGGGTTATTTTATTTTAGGATATAGTAAATAGTATGTCATCATCTTAACACCCAATTAAGGCGACATATATATTTTAAGCTTGAGCTCTCAATCATCACATAGATAATAAGATTAAAAACCGTCTCATCTCTATTTATCACATAGTAAATAGAGGCAATTACCCGTGTGAGTAGGCTAATCTTTTATTTGTCTGGCATACTTTCTCAACTTAATATAATGCACTGAGCATTAAGATGCATAAATGTCAAACAAAAATTCATAGGCATTAATGATGAAAAACACAAATTCATTAAATGTGAACATTTCAGGGAAATTACAATATTCAGTACATCAGCCTCTACGCAGTCCTAGAGATTTTACATGACCACAAAACACATATTTAGGTATTGGCTTTGTCTTAGGATCTGCTACCATTCTATGCATAGATATATACTGTAAGTTCACATCTTTTTGTGCAACCATTATCCTTGACAAAATTATACTTGGTATCTATATGTTTGGTCTTGCCATAATATTTTGGATCTTTGGTGTACGTTATAGCTGCTTGGCTATCATAATTAACTAATAATGAATTTGCAGCATACCCAATAACACATAAATGATCCAAAAATCTTTTAAGCCAAATACATTCTTGTATTGCTACTGATAATGCCACGAACTTAGCTTCCATTGTGGATAAGGCTATACACGTTTGCTTCTTACTGCTCCAAGATATGGCACAATTGTTCAGTAAGAAAGCAAAACTAGAGGTAGATTTCCTTTCATCTAAATCTCCTCTCCAATCAGCATCTGAATAGCCTTCAAG
Organism: Eucalyptus victrix; assembly: GCA_016097545.1. Taxonomy (NCBI): domain Eukaryota; kingdom Viridiplantae; phylum Streptophyta; class Magnoliopsida; order Myrtales; family Myrtaceae; genus Eucalyptus; species Eucalyptus victrix. The sequence continues at coordinate 43,415,276 of CM027843.1, read as the reverse complement.
TCGCAGATCTTTTCCTTAGTAATTCAGCTTGTAATTAGCAGTTCTCTTTAGATACCTCATTATTCTTTTAATGGCCTTCCAATGTGTTTAATCTAGATTGGATTGGTATCTACTCACCATTCCAACTGCAAAACATATGTCAAGTCTTGTACACATCATAGCGTACATCAAGCTCCCAACAGCACTAACATAAGGAACATATTTCATTTGTTCCTTCTCTTGTAGAATCCTTAGACACAATCTATGGCTCAATCTTTTACCTTTTGCAATAAGAGTATCTATGGGTTTACAATCTTGCATACGAAATCATTCAAGAACATTATTGATGTATGTTTATTGCAAAAGAGATAATGATCTCTTTGAACAATCTCTTGAAATCTTAACTCCAAGAATGTATGCAGCCTCACCCGTATCCTTCATCTCAAAGTTGGAAGACAACCAACTCTTGACAATATTAACAAACTCCATATTGCTTTCGGCAATTAGTATATCATCAACATATAATGATATGATCACAAATTGATTTTTGGATCTTTTGATATATACACAATTATCCTCTTCTATCATTATAAAATCATATGCCATTATGGCATTATGAAAACATATATACCTTTGTCTCGACGACTGCTTAAGGCCATATATCGATCTCATAAGTCGATATACTTTTTCTTCTTGGCCTTTCATTATGAAACCAGCAGATTGTTCCATATATATTTATTCATCTAATTCTTCATTGAGAAAAGCAGTCTTTACATCCATTTGATGTAACTCAAGATCCATATTAGTCACTATTGTCAGAATAATGCGAATCGAGGTAAATCTCACTACAGGAGAAAATGTTTGTTCATAATCAATTCTTTCATGTTGATTATACCCATTCGCCATAAAGCGAACCTTATGCCTTTCTATCGAGCCATCAGCTTTACGCTTTATTTTGAGAACCCACTTGTTCCTAATAACTTTGCGTCCTTTTGAAAGATCAACTAGTTCCCAAACATGGTTTGACTTCATTGACTCCATCTCCTTTTCTATTGCATGCATCCATTTTTTCTTACTAAGGCGATTTAGAGCCTCATTAATTTTTCTTGGCTCATCCTCATCTTGTGGAGCAACCATAAAAGTTTCCCCTTCAATGTTAAAACGTCGACGGGGAATGCTTTTGCGACTTGTTCGTCGTATGGGAGATTGTATATTTTGCACATCATTCCTCATCATGCTTCCACTCAGATTAGATAATGACGATATCATCTCATTATGTGGTTGTAATTGAGAGTGAGTTGAATTAAATTCATCACTTCTCATGTTACTCCCACTTAGACGAACTCTATTAAATTCATTATTTGGATCCAAGGTTTCAAATAGGAAGTAATCTTCACCTATTTCACCATTCTTAGGAAATTCATTATCAAGAATGTGATATCCCGTAATTCGAATTCAGTTATACTTCCACTTTCCTGCTCACCTATGAACACATACCCTTTCGAGTGTTCAGAGTATCTTATAAAAATACTATTATTTCCTTTGGGACCCAATTTCCCAAACTTGTGAGAGGGCTCATGAATATAGGCAGCACAACCCCATGCTTTAAGAAAACTTAAGTTCGGTTTTCTACCTGTCTATAATTTATATGGAGTGGAAGTAATTGATTTGGAAAGCACTCGGTTAAGTATGTCGGCAGCAATTAACAACGCATCACTTCAAAAAGTGATAGATAAGTTAGCATGCGCCATCATGGACTTAATCATTTCCAATAGGGTTCTGTTCCTTATCTCCGCAACACCATTTTGTTGAGAAGTATATGGAATAGACAATTGTCTTTTTATTCCTTCTTCATCACATAATTTTCCGAACTTATTAGATAAATATTCTCGACCTCAATCGGATTGCAATACTTTTATTTTCTTGTCTAATTGATTTTTTTACAAAGTTCATAAACCTTTTGAAACAACTCAATGCTTCAGATTTATGATAAATCAAATAGACATATCCGAATCGAGTATAATCATCTATAAATGTTATGAAATAAACAGTCTCATGCCTTCCTCTCATATTCATCGGGCCACAGACGTCAGAATGGATTAATTGCAAAGGAAATTCAGCTCTTTTACATTTTCCAAATGGTTTTCTTGTCGTTTTTCCTATTAGGCAATGCTCACATATGAATAAATCAACTTTTTCAATATTGCCTAACAAGCCCTCTTTGGCTAATCTATTCATACGTTGTTGGCCAATGTGACCAAGTCTAGCATGCCACATACTCATATCATTATCATATGAATTTGGAGACGTGAAAATGGAATAACAAACATTGGCATTACTATAGTGAACATTTAATACAATAAAACCATCTAGAAAATAATCACAACCATAGTAATTTGTATCCAAATATAAATCCACACCACTATTATTGAAGTTCATATTAAAACCAAATTTAATCAACATTAAAACAGATACTAAATTCTGACGAATCTCTGGAGCATACAACACATCATGCAGAAACAGAGCGCGTCCATCACGCATGTTTAATTAACAGATGCCAATTCCTTTTACTTCTGCTATGGAGTTGTTTCGTACATAGATCCACTTAGTTCCAGTCGGTACTCATCAGAATTCCACGAAGGATTCTCTATCCTTCACTACGTGGTTTGTTGCTCCTGAATCCACAGTCCACAAAGGATTAGACTCAGTTAAGAATACAAAACTCGACACATAAGCAAAGTTCTAAAAAGTACAAGGGGTGTATACCTTCTTTGGCTTACGACAATCGCGAGCATAGTGATCCTTCTTGTCACAATTATAACACTTCACCCTTATAAACTTCTTTATTCGAGGACGCTTTCCTCTTTCATGTTGGTCAAGCTTAGGTTTCTTCTTTGAAAGACCTGCTTCCTTGCATTTCCTTTTATCGAACCAGTGAGGACGTTGATGCTTGGAGCTCGAAGCTCCATGTAAGCTAGAACCAGCATGATAAATATCAACTTCCAGCTTAGTCGCCAAGAGATGGTCCTCTTCCAGCTCAAGATGATGCACTACATCCTCAAAAGTTTTGATATTTTCATTATGGGTCAGGTGCACCTTCATATGCTCCTAATTCTGAGACAAGAAACGTATCACTACTTGCACTTGTTGCTCATCAATCATGACATGGCCAGCATCTTTCAGCTCGTTAATCATGTTTGACATCTTTCTAAGGTGTTGCTTCATGGTCTGACCATAAGGCTTTTTATAAGAGTCAAACCTAATAGTGAACTGCCTCAATTTGATCATCGAAGTATGACCAAATCTTGCTGTCAATGTTTCCCACATTTGCTTGGCATTCTCAAAACGGCTAAACTCTCGCATGACATCATTTTCCATGCTACTCAGCAACGTAATGCGAGCAGAGAGTTCTTTCTTTTTCAAGTAGCAAATGCATCCTTATCTCTCTTGTGTTGTTTCAGGTTCTACCATGGTCAGGTTAAGAGCTCCTAGTGCCTCTTGCTCTTCTAGCACATATTGGATTTTCATGTGCCATATTTCATAGTTATCGCCATTGAGCTTCTCACCTTTGTTCAGCTCAACAACTATGCTTTTTGTGGCTGAAGCCATCGATCTGAACATATCAGACATATATGCACAAATTATTAATGCCTATCATTTATGCATTCATTTTGCACAAAACCATCATATTAATGAATAATTTCAAGTGAGATTTCAGAATCAAAAGATCACTATGTTCCCAATCATCATCCAAAATCCTAACTTGAAGTTATTATTAATATAACATTATATGCAAAATAAATTCTTTGAAATTACAAAAAATTCTATGAATTACCCACAACAGTTAATAATAACATAAAGCAAATGATATTTGATATCAAACAATGATATGATAATAATGCTTTCACATAATACAATTAACATATCAGTTGCCACACCAACAACAACTAGGTAGAAAACATTACATAAGATGTCCAGAAAGCACACTAAATAAAGACCAGCCAAAACATCTAACACCAAGTCAACATGCAAATTGAGAAAGATCCTCTTTTGTTCAACTTTTTGATCTTTTCCTTTGTAACAATCTAGTAATAATTATCTATAAAAGCCATCACAATTTTCCTATACGAAGCAGTTCTGTTGACTTCCTATAAGCGATTCAACACTCCTTGCCATTCTTGTGGTAGAGTGTTCATGAAAAATTGCACCATCTCAGACTATGGCATGGGATTACTATTCCATACGACCTTTTGCATTTTCCCGTTGACTTTAAGAACATGATCAATTAAATCGCCTCTCTCACATTGATAATCAGTTAGGTCGGCTATCAACCTAGAAAGCTTTTCCTTTTGTTTATCGATAATTGCGCAAATAGGTGTGCGCAATCTAAGGGGAGGCATTGTTCCTGTAATAAATGCATAACAAATAAGAGATTACATATAATCCACATAGACTTAATTAGAAAAAGAAACACATTCATTTTCTTTTTTTTTTGTCAACGGTCAAAGTCAACGGTCAATGATCAACAATTAGCTGGGTCGGAGTCAACAGGCGGTCGGGTCGGACTAGACGGGCCGGGTCGGACCAATCGGACCGGTCACCCCCATTGGACAAACCGACCGGCACATGCCACGCTCGTGCCTGGCTGACGTCACGATGACGTTAGCCGGCACGTGCGCAGCACGCGCTTGTACCGCGCCCATGCGTCACTCACGCCTTCAGCCAAAACGGCGTGTACGTCGCAGGCGCCTACAGGGGACCAACTCGGCGCGTGCGTTGCACGCACCGATGACCCCTGTTCATTTCGGCCGCTCGTGGTGGCGCGTCCAGTAGTCCCCAGCAGCAATCCGCCACTCGTTTTTCTCGTTTCGATGAGGGCTTCGATCCTACGCTTTCAAAAACAAATTTCGACTTACAAAAAACCAAAAAACAGGGCAATTAGAATCAGGTGTTGAGATTTTTTTTCATCCCCGATCGACCGCCAGCACTTTTCTCGAAATTTCAATAAAAAGACAATTCATAAACATGAAAAAAGGGCCAGGAACATGAACTGCGGCTCTGATACCATTGTTGGGAATTACTAATTCCCTAAAACGAATTCGACACTGAATCGAATCCCTAAAACAAATGCGGAAGACAAGCCTAGGAAGAACATGTATCACCGATCAAAAGTTACACTACATAATCAAGCGTACCTTATTGTCCACAGATTGAACACCAATGCTGAAGATCAAGGAAGAAATTCTAACCGCGTTTTATCGAGGAGCATATTGTGGCTATTAGGGGGAGTAAACAAAGCATATTCTTCTTTTCTGTTTTCTTCTTTTTGAGAGAGAGAGACTAACGTACGTTCACTTGAAAAGGTACGTTCCTCTCTTTTCTTTTCTCTCTTAAATACGTCTCCTCCAAGAGACGTAACTCTTCAACGTAATACATTCCCCTAAAAGTCATAACTCCTCAATGTAATACCTCTTCATACACGGGCCCTTATCTAACAAGCTGGGCTTTTAGACCCAACATGGGCGGACGGGCCCTCTAAGGCCCATCAACATAAATAAATAAAACCATCAAAAAGGAAAAAAAAAACTGGAAACAAGTAAAATATCGTTAAAAATTATTTATATTAGTATTGACTATATCATATAATATGACAAAGCGTCCATGTCAGTAATATTAAGTAAAATTAGTCGGATGAACTCAATTGACAAAACATGAATGGATTCAATACTCAATTAGCAAAATTAAAATATTTAGGATTGAATTGGGCATTAGGTTTAGAACCTTTTGGACAATTTTCTTAATCTCCAGTCCTACCTTTCTCTAAAAAAAGGAGACAACTACTTTTTCATGCTTTTCATGTATGATAGTCAAAAATATTTAATTCCATTTTATTAATGGCATATCATCGAAAATCGTATGATGCTAGATATTTGCATGATTTATTGTAGCCCAAAGTGAAATATACCATCTAAATATCCTGAGCAAACTAATTATTATGAATAGCCCCACCATCTCGAAAAGAATTAGCCAGTGCTTCGACTCTGCTGTTTTCCTCTTACATGTGGAATTTACTTGCATGTGAGGGCAAAGAAGGCGCGCTCTTGCTGAATGAAATTATTTTCTTCTCCGCCTAAAAGAGTTACGTTGCAAGCTTTACTTGACGATGTAAGAGCAGCGATCATGCGACATCCTAAGCTAACTTTCTTCTATTGTACTGAGTTCACCTTCCCAATTTGACCAGATAGATTCATGATATATATAGAGAGAGAAATAGTGCAGGGATATTGAGGGGAAGGATATGGACACCCATCATACATCCAACATCCTTATACCCAATAATACGAAAAAATTGCGGGAAAAGCACCAAAAAAGTCTCCAACTTATTGCATTTGTATCAATTAAATCTTAAACTTTTCAATTGGATGAATTTGTCCTAAACAATTTCACATTGGTGCCAATTGAATCCATCTAGGCAACTTATGCTACTGATCCTACATGACACGACCGCACCGATGTGGACATTTTTATATAATATTTCATTATTTTTTTGAATTGTTTGATTTTTTCCTTTTTCTTTTTCTTTTTTTTCTTATTTATTTTTTTTCCTCTTCCAGCCTTTATGATGGTTAGTGGTAGGGGTGTGCAAAATACTTGGGAACCGCCCAGACCGCTTGGAACTGGATCGAAACCGCCCGGAATCGATGGTTCTTGAGGGAACCGGTCCGGTTCCCGGTTCCGTGGGCGGATTCACCCGCCCACCCACCTGGACCGGACCTGTACCTTTTTATAATAAAAAAAAATACTAAACGAAAGTTACGAAACCCTAATTCGCGTCTCATCTCTTCCAGTTTCATTGTCTTCGGCTCTCTCTCTGTTTCTTCCTCAGTCTCTTCTCTTCGTCTTTGATTCCTCCCCGAGCGTTGACGACGCCGCCACTGCTTCTCCTCCGCCGCTGTCCGCCCCCTTGCGTCGGTCGCCACTCGCCACAGCCGTTGTTCCTCTGCCTTTGTTGTCCGCCCCCTCACTGCTGTCTGCCCCCTCGCTCAATCTCTTCATCTTCGATTCCTCCCTGAGCATCGACGCCGCTGCCGCTGCCACTGCCACTGCTCCTCCTCCGCTGTTGTCCACCCCCTCGCACCGGTCGCCACCTACCACAATTGCTGCTCCTCCGCCTCTGCTGTCCGTCCCCTCGCTGTTATCCGCCCCCTCACTCAGTCCCTTCGTCTTTGATTCCTCCCCTAGTGTCGATGCCACTGATGCTGCTCCTCTACTGCTGCTGTCTGCCCCCTCACGCCGGTCGCCTCCCACCATAACTGCTGCTCCTCCGCCTTTGTTGTCTGCGTTAAGATCGGTTCCATGGATCCACCCGGGAACTGGACCGCAGTGGTGGAACCGGTCCTTAACAGGCGGTTCCCGATTCTAGTTCGGGAATCGCCCGCCCGGACCATGCACACCTCTAGTTGGTGGAGGTAACGGGCAACAAGCAAGACTAGCCTTAGGATTACGTGAGGGTTGGTGAGCATTGGTAAGCCCTTGCTGGCCTCTAGCAAGGGCCAACCTAGCTTGAATGAGGCCTCTCACCAACGTTAGAGGCTAGTGAGGGCTAGTAAGGGCCGGCCTCGCCCGGACGAAGCTCCTCACCATTGAGGCAACCCTTATCGTAAGGTCCCCTTGCCAAATCTAGCAAGAGGCCTCGTCCAAGCATGGTCGACAAAGGCTTCTTAGCCCTCACTGGCCTATAGCAAAGGCATCCCAACTCTCACCCTTTCGGCAACCTCCATCGGCCATTATGGAGGTTGGCAAAGGAAAATAAAGAAGTAAGAAAAAAAAGAAAGAAAGGAAACAAAAGAAAAGAAAAAGGGAAAATTTTAAAAATAAAAAATTAATTAACTATTAAATAAAAATATCTACGTCAATGCTGGACGTGCCACATAAAATGGTCAGTATCCATATTAGTAATTTATGGCATAAATTGACCGGATGGATTCAGTTAATACTAATGTGAAAAGGTTGAGGACGAGATTGGTCCAATTAAAAAATTTATGACTGAATTGGTATCAATATAATAGGTTTAGAATTTTTTTGATATTTTTTTCCTTGAAATTGCAGATGGGGATATAAGGACCGATTCCAGTGACAGTTATAAAACATTATAAAATTAACAATTGCATTTAAAAATAGTATGCGTAGTACTGAACAAATCCTATGAATTCAAACTATTTGACTTTGACTTTACATCTTCCTCAACTGCAGCCACTTGAATTCCTTAGTCCGAGTAATTGTCCCTTTTGAAACGGTTCAACCTGTTCTTTCTCCATGGCGGCTGTTTTTCGTTTTCAGTAATTCAAAAGGCTGGAAAATAGCAGTAAGGACAAGGACCGTTGAAAAAAGTAGCACGCACGTTCTCTCCACGATACATTGCATGATGGCTTGGGCCAAAAGGGGACGGTTCGATGCCCGAAATGTATACGAGTAGGCGAAGATGTAACTTGGCCAAGAAGACATGGAGTAGATACTAGGGCTACCTTTTTTTTTCCCCAAAGAATCGTGAAAAGGGTCACTTCGTTAAATTTCAATTTGCTTTTCTCCTGTGGCAATGATGAAATTTTAGAAGGTAGCTCAAAGGTCGGAGAAAAGATGTCTATCTTGTGGAGTACATATTTGGGTAAGTTGGCATTTACATTTGTTTTCCAAGAATACCTTTCTGTGTAGTTTTCTTTGTTTCATTTAATACGACCTAATATCGAAACTATGGGGATCAGCAGCAAAAGTATCATATTTTCAACTGAGAAAATTGTCAAGAGTGAGCTTAAGTCTAAGCCCATATCTAATTAGATATATCTTTACTTAAAATTTATTAAAAAGTTTAAGTTAATAAGTTATGGACAAACTAGAATATATATTAAATGTTCTACCCCATACCAATTTTTCAATGTTGGACTTTTATAACACAATTCACATGTGCATTGCGATTCCTCACACGCGAGCTCAATTTTACGTCTCATTCCCATTTGTTCAAGTATCATGATGTCTTAACCACATCTGTAAAGATCCATAATCATTTATTAGGATGCACAATAAAAGTCCAATATCTTTAGCTGGGAAACTTTGAAGAAAGAACTCAAGTCTTAATCCGGCAACTTATTTATTTAGACACCTTTACTCATAAGTTTATGTCAATGATTTATAAATTATGAATCAATCATGATATATATTAATAGTTTTATACTCATGTACGTCGCAGCAGAAACTTTTTGATCTGACTAATTCATCTTCCTTGAAAAATGTAAATCTCTGTCTACATGCAGTGGCTATGGCAAGCGCGACCCTTAAAAATACGCTAGGTGAAAGATATTGAAATTTGAACAATAAATCTATCACACTCCCAAAATAAAACGTTAACGTGTTAAATTTCAGTTGCTGTGCTCTCTTTTTAGAGTAATCCCTTTGGAACTTTCAACGTTGAAATGGAAATTCGCGAGAACAGTCAAAACACGTCTCAATTGCCATAGGAGTCCAGCAAGAAATTTTCAAGAGCGACAAAAAGAAAAGCAGGTAGGACAATTTTCCACAGTATGATCGATCAAGGAAGGTTCTGCATTTATATTGATAGAATAGAGTGGAAATTGCTCTCTGTTCTAGGCAATTATCTAAAGTAATAAAATATTACAATATCATAATCAAATCAATTATAATCAATTAGGAAAATAACTATCTCTAACATCCTAAGATAATTATCTCTAACATATATTAATTTTCATCAGAATTTTTATTGGCATCAATGTCTATTCGTCCTTCTCCTCCTAAGCACCAATCATCATTTAAATACAATCACAGAAGACACCAACAGTGCAAACCCAGTGGTCTTGCTGTGGGGAGCCGAAAGCATGAAACACTACCATTTCGTACTCGTACATGGCGCCGGCCACGGCGTGTGGAGCTGGTACAAGCTCAAGCATCAGCTCGAGTCGGCTGGCCACCATGTCACAGCGCTTGACCTTGCTACCTCCGGCACCAACACAAAGTCCATACACGATGTCCACACATTCTGCGAGTACACCGAGCCACTGCTGGAGCTCCTGGCCTCACTCGGGGCGCACGAGAGGGCAATCCTCGTCGGCCACAGCTTGGGCGGCTTGAACTTGGCTCTCGCTGCCGACAGGTTCCCAGACAAGATATCGGTAGCTGTTTTCCTGGCGGCTTTCATGCCAGACACCGCACATAGGCCGTCATACGTGCTGGAAGAGGTAAATCTCTGCTGAACGCGCGTTAGATTCTCAAAATGGAGTCGTCTTTCTTGCTTTTGGTTGAAGTGGACCTTTTCCCTTTCGATGTTGGAGATTTTACTCTTTTTAAGTTGCAATTCTTCCAAATAATCAACTCATATATGTCTCTAACCCTACATGCATGAGCTCATTTTTAATGGCTTTTGTCCCTTGCCATGGAAGTACTCCGCGAGGGCTCCGGAGGGAGCATGGTTAGACACCTTTTTCATGCCCACCGGAAAGCCTGACAAACCCTTGACGTCCGTGTTCTTCGGCCCCAAATTCTTGTCATCCAAGCTCTACCAGTTGTCTCCTCTTGAGGTACGTTTTCACTTCCGTCCATCGGCATCAACGAAGCACATCTCCTCACGCTTTAAATGGTTTTACTTTAACTCAATTTACTCCAAAAGCTTGAGATGACATTACCTTGAAATGCAAATGACTCTACTGTAAAAACCACTTTATCGTGTCCTTTTGTTGAGGGTATCAATTGATGAACCTAGCCGATCATTTCATTGCAGTCTAATATTCTTTTTGATATGATCTCGTCATTTTGTGAGTTTTATCCATTTGTGATTAGAAATTAGGTATGAACTCGTCCTATAGGACTTGAGGTTGGTTAAGAATTTTGTGGTTGGGAAATCCAATGCCCATACTTGATACGTGTAACGATTAAAAGGTCATTTGTTTCCTTTATATATCTTAGGTGATTTAGTAAATACACATAATTATTATCTTTGTTAGAATTCATAACGGTTTTCTTGCACTTTTTAAGTTGCCCTTACTATGATTAAACCCTCAAGCTCCCTCATCCATTTCTAGGCTATAAAAGGGGGATCGGGTTGCTTCATGATAAAATTCGAGAATACTAAGACTATTAGAATAATAACCACCATTTCACACATAACTTTTTAGTAATATTAGAACCTTAGATTTTTATGATTGTCAATTCTACATTCTTTCAATTGTCCATATGGTCCTTATAGAATCCTAATTGAAGATTTACAATTCATAAGTTGTGAAGATATTTAACAATGTGATTTTTATAAAGTGTTGTTGCGAGTTGCCAATACCTTACAAGAACGTAACTACCTTAGTGAGGTGTGTTTAGGATACTATATCAAAACCCTTAATAAGCTTGGAACGGTTCTGATAAAAAAACTTCACGATAATGAGACGGGTTGGGTCAATATTAACTATTCCATACCCATCCTACTTCCGTCTCTATTATAAACATGACCACAATAGAAGTGGAAAAAACCGAACACCCAAAAAGAAAGCCCAAAATTTACATTCCGATGTGAAGAAGATTTCAGCCAACGTGGTCCTTTTACATTATATAGTCTGAAATGAAGAACATCGTATGTTTGTAGAAAACACCAATGCATCACATGTAAACTTGATTGATGGCCAGGCTTGGTTGGATCTTCCTAGGACCTAACGCCATATTTTGTGCCCAACTACACCTACACCTACGTGGGTGGGCCGAAGCATAAAAAGGAAATTGCTTGATAGGCAGGTATAATTTGTGCTTAGAACATTGTTAGCATTTTTTCATGGAAATGTTACATTTTCGAAGGATCTGGAGCTTGGTAAGATCTTGGTGAGGCCGGGTTTGTTGTTCTTGGAAGACCTGAGCACGTCAAGCAACTTCACCTGCGAAGGGTACGGGTCCACGACCCGGGTCTATATGGTGTGCAAACAAGATCTGGCAATACCCCCGGAGTTCCAAAGGTGGATGATCGCAAGCAGCGGTGCGCAACACGTCGTGTGATATATTATGTCTCAAGTTTGAGCCCATTAGATTAATACGCATAAGTCTGGCCAAATAACAAAGTTCAGGGCAGACTCTGTGATGTCTTCAAATTTTCTTCCGACATTAATCCCATCTCTTCATGCGTATGCGTGGAATGAAGAAGCCAAAGAAAGCTGCATGGGGTTTTAAATTCTTCAAGCATGCAAGCAAGGTCAGAGAAGAGAGATTGTCTTCTGCCGAAAGAGGAAGACATCCACAATCTTTAGCATTAAATAAAGGACCCACCACCTGCTGCAAGTGCACGAAGAAGACGCATGAAGAAGACTTCTTTTACGCATGCCTCTCTCCGAGAACAAGAAATTTGAAGACTGCAGCCCACCTCATTTCACGGATCAATGGCACACGTTTTGACTATTATCCCTCATCTCTGCCGCCTCATTAAATGCTTGCCCATGCACATGCATGGTTTGCATGCATGCCTACAAATATGGTGGGCGTTCGGTGCCGATTGCGGCTTGTCTTGTGGGCGCCTGCGCTGCAGCATTTAATGAGGCCATTTATTTTCATTTGTTTTGTCTAGTCCTCTGCCGTTCTCCCTATATAAGGAGAAGACGTCTGGAGATGCGATATAGAGAGCAAAACAAAAAAGAGCTCAAGAGAAAGCGAGAAGAAAGAGCTCGAGAGAGTGTGAGAGACGAGAGAGCTCAGAGAGGTTTTGTGCTGAGTTGAGTCCATTGAGTGAGTTGTTAAACACCGTGGGTATCGGGTATAAAGTAGGGCTGGGAAACACTTGAGTGTATGTGTGTGATTGTAGTCCTGTAATTCTCCGATTTATAGTGGATTAATTTGCTGGCTCTCCCCGTAGACGTAGGTTCCGACATTCGGACCGAACCACGTAAATTTTCGGTGTCCTGTCCTTTTATTGTTCCTCATTTTATTTCGATCGATTTCTATAGCTTCTGATATAATTGCAAAATTACGATCTGCTTCCGCTGCGACGCCAATTTACAACAATTGGTATCAGAGCTAAGACTTTGCAATTATGTCTGGAGCAAAAGTAGAAATTGAGAAATTTAACGGGAGGAACAACTTCTGGCTGTGGAGCGTCAAGATGAAGGCGCTATTAACAACTCAAGGATTAGCCAAGGCATTGGAGGGCAAGGCTCAGTTGCCCGAAACAATGCGAGATGCTGAGAAGGACGAGCTAATGGAGAAGGCCAAGAGCATCATCCTGTTGAACTTATCGGATGAAGTGCTAATAGAGTTGGCCGAGGAGGAGGATGCCGCAGCGTTATGGGCTAAACTTCAGGCCCTCTATGTAAAGAAGGGTTTAAACAATCGCTTACATATGCCAAAGAGAATGTTCCAATTCCGATACACTGAAGGTACGTCCATTAGATCCCACCTAGATGAGTTTAATAAACTCATGATGGACTTGAAGAATGTTGGCAAGATTTTAGATGATGAAGAACAAGGCATGATGTTGTTGGCGTCTCTACCGGAGTCATGGGAGCACTTTACCGACTCCTTGTTACAGGGACGTACTACGATTACCTCAGAGGAGGTAAAATCTGCCATGTTTTCAAAGGAGTGGCAGAGAAAGTTGCGTGATGACAGTCTAGCGCAAGATGTAGCGCATGGACTGGTGATTCGAGGTAGAGACCAACATCGGAGGCCCAGCAACAGAAGCCAAAGCAAAAGCAGGTCGAAGTCGCGGCATAGAAAATCAAAAGGTCGCGTGAAGTGCTTCGAATGTCACGAGGAGGGGCACATAAGGAGAGATTGTCCAAAGCTAAGAAATAAAGGCGTTTGGCAAAATGCCACAAGCAGTGTGGCGAATGTTGCCAAGGAGAGTATCAGTGATGCCGAGGCTGTCCTATGTGTATCTACAAGTTTGTCAGAAGACGAATGGGTGCTAGATTCTGGATGTTCCTATCCATGACTCCTCACAAGAACTGGTTCACTACCTACCAGACTGCAGATGGTGGTAGAGTTCTTTTGGGGAATAATGCAACCTGCGAGGTTGTAGGGATAGGAACAGTTCGGATCTGAATGCATGATGGCGTAGAACGGACATTGACAGACGTAAGGCACGTACCGAAGTTCAAGAAGAGCCTTATTTCTTTGGGAACACTTGATGACCTCAGATGCAAATACACAGCTGAAGGTGGAGTGCTGAAGATTTCTCGAGGTGCCCTGACAGTGATGAAAGGGAAGAAGGCGAATTCTCTCTATCATTTACTGGGAGAAACCGTGACCGGAGTTACTGCAGTTTCATCAGGTGAGTCAGACTTAAATTTGACTCAGTTATGGCATATGCGATTGGGACACATGAGTGAGGCAGGTATGACGATGCTAAGTGAGAAGGGGTTGTTGAAAGGTCAAAAGACAGGAAAGCTAGACCTGTGTGAGCACTGCATCTTCGGGAAGCAGCGTTGTGTTAAATTTGGTACAGCTCTACATTCGACCAAGCAACTAGTCGAATACATTCATTCAGATGTTTGGGGACCGTCTCTACCTCCATCGAAAGGAGGTGCCAGATATATGCTGACATTCATCGACGATTACTCAAATAAGGTATGGATGTACTTCCTGAAGCACAAATCTGAGGTATTTGATCAGTTCAAGAATTTTAAGGCATTGATTGAGAAGCAGTCAAGTAAACAAATCAAGTGCCTGAGAACTGATAATGGCATGGAATTCTGTGGTAAGGACTTTACCGAGTTTTGCCAAAAGGAAGGGATTGTAAGACACCGCACAGTTCCCGGGACACCACAACAGAATGGCGTAGCAGAACGGAAGAACATAACTCTACTCGAGCAAGCTCGGTGCATGCTTTCGCATGCAGGATTGGGCAAGGAATTTTGGGCCGAAGCAATAAATATAGCGTGTTACCTGGTTAATCGATCTCCGTCTTCTGCTATCGAGTGGAAGACTCCTGAGGAAGTGTGGTCGGGGAAACTTGTTGATTACTCCGGATTACGAATATTCGGATGTCCTACATATGCTCATGCAAGAGATGGTAAGCTTGAGCCAAGGGCGAAGAAGCGCATATTTCTGGGTTATGCACAAGGGGTGAAAGGCTACCAGCTGTGGTGCACTGATCCCAGATCACCCGGTTTTCTAATCAGCAGAGACGTGATCTTCGACGAGACTATAATACTTCAAAAGAGGAATCTTGAGACTCAACCAGCAAAGCAAACAGATCATGGTGTCAGAAGTGAGGTGGAGATTCAAGCTGAGTCTCCAAAGACCTCAGAGGTAACATATGAAGAGATTCTGGATGAGGCCACAATTCCTGAAGACGGTGATACTGAACAACCAGCAGAGCCACAACACAACATAGCCACGGGCAGACAAAGAAGGCAAATTAAACCACCGGTACGTTATGGTTATTCTGATATTGCCTATGCATTAACTGTAGGTGATGAGATGAAGATGGATGAGCCTTCATCCTATTCTGAGGCGATGGCTAGTGTTGAGTCATCACAGTGGCTAGAGGCTATGAGTGAAGAAATAGAATCACTCTATCGAAAATTGTCGGAAGCAAATGGGTCTACAAACGGAAAGAAGGCATTCTCGGTGTAGAGGCAGCCAGGTTCAAGGCGAGACTTGTTGCGAGGGGGTATACTCAACGAGAGGGCATCGACTACAATGAAGTGTTCTCTCCTGTGGTAAGGCATACCTCTATTCGTGTATTACTTGCCTTAGTTGTTGCACAGGATCTTGAGCTGGAGCAGCTAGATGTGAAAACGGCATTTCTTCATGGTGAATTGGAGGAACAAATTTACATGAAGCAACCTGAGGGATTTGCTATTCCAGGTAAGGAAGACCATGTTTGCTTATTGAAGAAATCCTTGTATGGATTGAAACAATCTCCTAGACAGTGGTATAAGCGTTTTAAAGCTTTCATGACTAGTCAAGATTATTCGAAAAGTCAATTTGATAGTTGTGTTTATTTTAGGAGATTGGAGGATGGGTCTTTGATTTATTTGCTATTATATGTTGATGATATGTTGATAGCAGCTAAACATATGTCTGATATTGATGTGTTGAAGCGACAGTGCTGAGTTTGAAATGAAAGAATTAGGTGCTGCTAAGAAAATATTGGGTATGGAAATTTTGCATGACAAAGTTGTAGGAACGTTGCGTTTGTCTTAAAAGAAATATATTGAGAAGATCGTGGCACGTTTTAATATGCAGTCGGCAAAATCTGTAAGTACTCCTTTAGCCACACATTTCAAACTTTCTGAAAAGTTATCACCACAAACTGAGGAGGAGGAGGAACATATGTCCCGTGTTCCTTATTCTAGTGCAGTTGGTAGTATTATGTATGCTATGGTATGTACTAGACCTGACATTTCACAGGTTGTAAGTGTTGTCAGCCGTTACATGAAGCACCCGGGTAAGACTCATTGGGAAGCCATGAAATGGATTCTCAGATATCTAAAGGGGACAACAGATGTCGGCATTATGTATCGGAGGAACGTCAATGGCAATGAGACCACAGGGTACGTGGATTCAGATCACGTAGGTAACTTGGATGATCGCAGATCGCTAGCAGGGTACGTGTTTACGGTAGCAGGTGGTGCAATAAGTTGGAAAGCGTCTTTACAAGATGATGTTGCATTGTCTTCGACTGAGGCAGAGTACATGGCACTAACTTTTGTTGCAAAAGAGTCGATATGGTTAAGAGGTTTGCTCTTGGACCTTGGAATGGAGCAGAAAAGTGTCACCATACACTGTGACAATCAAGGTGCGATATATTTGGCTTATATTCCAATATATCACAAGCGAACAAAACATATCGACATCAGGTACCATTTCATCCGAGATGTCATAGCGAAGGGTAAAATTGTTGTGAAGAAAATAGCAACAGCGGAGAACCCAGCAGATATGATGACGAAGCATGTTCCTTCAGCAAAGCTTGAGCTCTGTATGAGCTCGATTGGCGTCTGTAGAGTATGAGCGCCCATCGGGGCGTTGGGAGAGCCGAGCATGAAAAAATAATCACTATAACTTGGCCTCAAACGTTGAGCCAAGGTGGAGAATTGTTATATTATGTCTCAAGTTTGAGCCCGTTAGATTAATACGCATAAGTCTGGCCAAATAACAAAGTTCAGGGGAGACTCTATGATGTCTTCGAATTTTCTTCCGGCATTAATCCCATCTCTTCATGCGTATGCATGGAATGAAGAAGCCAAAGAAAGCTACATGGGGTTTTAAATTCTTCAAGCATGCAAGCAAGGTCAGAGAAGAGAGATTGTCTTCTGCCGAAAGAGGAAGACATCCACAATCTTTAGCATTAAATAAAGGACCCACCACCTGCTGCAAGTGCACGAAGAAGACGCATGAAGAAGACTTCTTTTACGCATGCCTCTCTCCGAGAACAAGAAATTTGAAGACTGCAGCCCACCTCATTTCACGGATCAATGGCACACGTTTTGACTATTATCCCTCATCTCTGCCGCCTCATTAAATGCTTGCCCATGCACATGCATGGTGTGCATGCATGCCTACAAATATGGTGGGCGTTCGGTGCCGATTGCGGCTTGTCTTGTGGGCGCCTGCGCTGCAGCATTTAATGAGGCCATTTATTTTCATTTGTTTTGTCTTGTCCTCTGCCGTTCTCCCTATATAAGGAGAAGACGTCTTAAGATGCAATATAGAGAGCAAAACAGAAAAGAGCTCGAGAGAAAGCGAGAAGAAAGAGCTCGAGAGAGTGTGAGAGACGAGAGAGCTCAGAGAGGTTTTGTGCTGAGTTGAGTCTATTGAGTGAGTTGTTAAACACCGTGGGTATCGGGTATAAAGTAGGGCTGGGAAACACTTGAGTGTATGTGTGTGATTGTAGTCCTGTAATTCTCCGATTTTTAATGGATTAATTTGCTGGCTCTCCCATGATTACCTTTTACAAAAAAAAAAAAAAAAAAATTTGCTGGCTCTCCCCGTGGACATAGATTTTGACATTCTGACCGAACTACGTAAATTTCCGGTGTCCTATCCTTTTATTGTTCCTCGTTTTATTTCGATCGATTTCTATAGCTCCTGACATAATTACAAAATATACGATCTGCTTCCGCTGCGACGTTGATTTACAACATCGTGGAGGTGGACGGGGCCGATCACATGGCCATGCTCTCGAAGCCGCAGGAGATCTGTGATTGTCTGTTGGAGATTGGGGCCAAATACGATTGTGCCTAACATTTGCCATGGCATTAGGGGGCTTTGGTTCTTCACGATGGTTTGCAATTTCATTTGTCGGATTCTTGAGTTTTGGTTTGTAATTCCTTTTCAATTGTCGCGTCAGTACGATCATCTTTTATCTATTCGATTTGACTCGCAAGTAATCCAAATACAGCAAGTCCGACCCAACCAATTCAATTCCGACGAATGGGTTGTCCTCGTTTATTTAGCCCCAGTGTTGCACTCAGCAGTCAATTCGTCGTCACGTTAACTGTCCCTTTTTTTAATTTTTTTTTTGGGTCAGCACGTGAACTGTCTCGGTCACTCAACGAATGGGTTGTCTAGGTTTTTTAGCCTCAACGCGTACTCAGCAGTCAATTCGTTACGGAAACTGTCTGCATAGAGTAATGGACAAAAGGAAAAGGAAAATGTGCGAACAACACCTTTTCAATTCCAACGAATGGGTTTTCTAGGTTTTTGAGCCTCATTGCATACTCAGCAAATAAGTAACACCAACACATGATATGGACACACGACACAACATGACATAGCACGCTGATATATTATTTTTGAAAAATAAATAATTCCGATACCTTGGGACATGTTAAATATTAAATAAATAATTTTTATTTTTAATTAATTTAATTCGAACTTATAAATAAATAAATAATAATAAAGAGTTTCTGATGAATTTATGCTAATAATATTAATAAATCTATTTATAGGAAATTCGAAAGATATAACTATAGTTAATGTGTAATTATATTTGAAAACATGTTTCTAACTTTAATAAAAATTATTAATGAAACTAACGACTAACAAAATATTAGAATCAATTTATTTATATAAGTCTATTATATTCTATAATGATTAAATTTGTTGTTATTTAATATTCAGTATTTTAATTTTTTAAAATCACTTTTTTTTCTAACAAAAAGAAGTGCCCCCAACGCACCGAAACCCCCCTAACAAAAACCGCCATCCCCAAAACCCCCTCACAAAAACCTCCATCCCTCCAAAACCCGAGAAAATATTAGGTACGTCTCAAGTTCCAGTCTGGCAAACAACAAGGTGTTCGGCGCGCGACACATGTCCTCGTGGGACCCACAAATCAAGCGCCATTTTGAAAAAAATTTGGACAGACCGAGGGTTTCTTCTTCTCTTCCTTCGCGCCTCTCTCACTCTACCCTTCCCCTCTCTCTCTCTCTCCGACGAACTCTCTCACTCTACCCTCCTTCTCTCTCTCCGACGAACCACCGCCAGCAACCGACAAACCACCGCATCGGACCGGCAAGAGGATCGCGAGACCTAGCTCCCTCCCTCTGCCCTCCCTCTTTCCAACCGGCGAACCACCGCACAGGACCAGCAAGAGGACCACGACCTCCCTCTCTCTCTCTGCCCTCCCTCTTTCCGATAGAAGAAACACCGCATGGGACCGACGAGAGGACCGCAAGCAATCGACAAACCACGGCACAGGTCGTCGTCGTCTCCAGACACGGGGCTCTCGTGGTTCGACGAGATCGAGAACGTCCTGATGAAGGACGACGATGTCCACGTGCTTGCTGAGCCGGGGGCTAAGCGGGCTGTGCCGAAGGGACTCGAGCTTCCCACGGACCTTTGCTTCCTTGGCCCCTCACCGTTGGCTTCTCGCCGCCTCCTGCAAGATGCGGCAACACAGCCTCAGGTGCTCCGCCAACTAGCTGATTTCCTTGGTTTCCATGGCGCGTGTTCAGGATTCTCATTTTTTTTTTTTTTTCGTGTGTGGATGATTACTAGTTTTAGGAGCAGGAGGCCACAGGTCAAGAAGGCTTCGCCGGATAGGCTGCCGTCGATTGTGGTTAATGGAGATTGCAAAGAGGACGCTGCTTTGGCAAAGAGCGTGCGTAGCGCTAATCGGGAAATTGTGGCTGATGATTCTGAGGACAATGATTCCAATGGAGTCGTGAGTGATGTGGAGAACCAGAATGCTGCTAGAACATAGGCTTTCGACAGTACGACGATGGAGACAAATTCGGTATTTTTCTTGTAGCATTTCTAGTGCTTTCTTGGGAGTTTTTTTTTTTTAATCTATCTGGATACGCGTATGCAATGTGCACATTGGTTCTAGTTCATGAATCTCTCGCAAATTAAGAATTTGAGAGCATGTTTTCTTCAAGGGAGCTGCAATTGTTTTACAGCTTCAAGCATTGACACTATTGATGGTTGATGTTGTAGTGTCGCCTATCCAATATATGGGCTTTACTTTTTGCACTATATCATCAATGTGGTTGAATTGCAATACATCTACATTGCTCAATTATTAGATTGTTCTTTCCTGAAAATTAAGGGCTCAATTCTCTTGCCCTTCCTTTTATGTTCTGTTAGGGACTAGAGAGTGAAGGCTCCATTTGCCTCTGTAATTTATTTTCCTGTCTGTTTTACCTATAGGAAATATGCTCTCATTCCTAGTCTTTTGAATATCTGTACATGTTCTTATATGGTGTGAGTTGTTACTTCTATAGTAGGCCATCAATAGTTCTTTAAAGATATATTATTAATTCCTTAAGTTTTTGTGGCTTCAGGCACCATGTTTCGTCGATGGAGTAACTCTCACCACAGTGAGGAAGATGACTCGCTGTAGTTCAAATCTAAGGTAATTAAGATTTCAAAATTACAGCGCTTGTAAGGACTGGACATTTCATAGAGTGTATCTCCTTGCTCGATTGCTCATATTTATCTGATTGCAATGGCTGACCATGTGGTTGACCTAAGTTAGTAGTTTTACTAGCCATGAGCAACCATGAAGTGGCCCTTTTTGTAGATAATACTTTACTGTCAATACACCCCTTTATTTGTACCCCTTTCATATATGTGTTTAATGTCTCATGATGCATTGATTTTCTAGAGTTGTGGAATAATAATCAATGTTACTTCCCAGAATATAGGAGAAATACAGTTACATTTTAAGTCCATTTGCATGCAGGTGAATAAGCTTAAGAAAGCTATGGGACCACTCTCTTGGTGAAGTTTGAAGTATTGGGATGATGCATGCTTGACGAGATACTTGGAAGCTTGAAACTGGAACATAGATAAAGCAAAGAAAATGTTTGATGAGATGCTGAAATGGAGATCAGCTTTTAAGCCTGAGGAAATCAGCTGGGTAAGATGGCTAAGTGTCCCGGTGAATGAATACCTGTGCGAGTATTGTGATAGATAATTTATGCCGATGGCTGTTGCCTGTTAAACTTTAGCAGACATCTGATCCTTGTTACCCTAACTATTGTGTTGACCTGATAATTAATTTTATTTCGTAGACTAAGTTCCTAGTATGGAGAAGAACTGATTTTGTGAATGAATGTGAATGCAGGATTGGTGTTAGTCAACAATAATTGAGTGGCTCTCATTTTTCATGTCTTCTATGAGACTGCCATGATGCAGTGATATGAAGCATTAGGTGTTGGAGAAATTATTGTTCAAGGGACAATAAGGGTGTATTTGGTAACGTTTCAGTTCAAAAATTGTTTCAGGAAACAGAAATAGAAAAAACTATCTTTACTCCAGGGAACAATTTTTTAACAGAAGAAGGTGTTTGGTAAACTTGTTCTGGAAATAAAAAATGAACAGAAACACATTTGGTAAATTTGTATTATTTTTTTTGTTTCTTTTAATTTTTAAATATATTCATTTATTTTTTTCTTTCTTTTTTTTTTTTCTTTTTTTCTTCTTTTGGCCGGTCGTCGGCCTCAACCATGGCTGGCAACCGGCCGATGAGGGTCGGCGACCTTGCCTTGGTTGGGCGAGCTCGGGCTTGCCCAAATCCGGCGAGCCCAAGCTTGCCCAGCCTTGCCCCACGCCAGCGAGGCTTGGCCTCGCTGGTGGTTGGGCGAGCTTGGCCTCGCCGGGCCATAGCCAGGCCGGTGAGCCTCGCTGGTGGTTGGGCGAGCTCGGGCTCACCGAATTGGGTGAGCCTAAGCTCTCCGAGGGCCGGCGACGCTCTGACGAGGTGACCGGCCCTTGACGGCTGGTCGCTTGCCATGGCCGAGGCCGGCGATCGGCCAAAAAAAAAAAGAAAAAGAAAAGAAGAAAAAAAAAAAGAGAAGAAAAAAAGAGGAGAGAAAAATTTGTTCTTAAAAATTGTTCAAGAAACCAGAAACATGTTTTTCTTGTTTCTCGTTTTTGTTCCAAATGTGTTCCTGGGAACAAAAAAAATAGATTTAGAACAAAAATGCAAACAAACGCATTTCTATTCTTTTTTTGTTCCCTGGAACAAAAAAACAGAAATTTTGTTCATAAACAGAAAAAAGAACGTTAATAAACAGGACCTAAGTGTCCCAGTATATTTTTTCACTCATGCTGTTTCCAAAATCATCATTTAGACTGTTTTTGTTGACAATATGGCTAATGAGCAGGTTGTGTTAGATACGCAATAGTATTTATTGGGACACTGAATAATGCTCCCATTTAACAATGTGATGCTTACTAAAACAGGAAGAAGTTGCTATTGAAGGTGAAACTGGAAAAGTATACAGAGCAAGTTTTCATGATCGTTATGGAAGGAGTGTTTTTATATTGAGACCTGGAATGCAGGTATTTATCCATCCTATTGTTGCTAATTTCTGTAGCTTTTATTGCTCTTACCTATTAACTTGGCAATAAATCTTGCAGAATACTCAATCGCTTGACGACCAGATGTGACATCTAGTCTATTTGATAGAAAATGCCATCCTTAATCTCCCGAAGGGTCAGGAACATTTGGCTTGGTTGATAGACTTCACAGGGTGGTCCTTGAGTACCAATGTGCCCATCAAATCTGCAAGAGAAAGTATTAATATTCTGCAGAACCATTACCCTGAGAGGCTTGCTGTAGCATTTTTATACAACCCTCCTCGCATTTTTGAAGTATTCTGGAAGGTTTAAAATCCAAGACTACCAATTCTTCTCTGCTTTTTATTTCCAGATGATTAGTGTAGCGTCACAAAGGCATCACATTTAAGGTTTTGTCGAATTTAAATCAAATTCTAGAGAGTTTCTGTATGCACCCTTTGAAAGGCGCCGCTAGATTCTCTTGTGCCAAGTGTCAAACAACTGTGTTGATTATGAATTCAATATTCTATCAAACACTCTTGAGGCAGTTTGATTGATCGCTGGAAAATCTTCCTTTTTAGGTTGAAACAATTCACTATTTACTATCCATTTTCAGTTAAGCAAACTTACAGTGTTCATGCCTTGTGTTCTAGTTAAGTAATTGATGCAACTTTTTATGAATTTAAGTTTTGACGATCTTGTCCCTAATTAGGATCTGGTGATTGTGCTGTTGCATTATCTCCTGTTACTCCCAGGTTATGTCAGAATATATGAGCAACTGGGCTACTTAGCAGATCAATTCAACGCTGCAACTTGGGTCTCTCTCTCTTACTCAGCTATACCTTTTGCCTCGTACATGGATTTGGTACCTGATTTCCTTCACTGATTGAATCTTTCTTGTGTTTTTTCCTTGATTATAGAGTGATATGAGATGGGGCGGATTGAAGGGCCATCAGGTCATGGCACAACCCAAACCAGTTTTTTCAAGGATAGAGAACAAAGTCGAAGAGGATTCAAGTACCAAAGTTGTGGCAGGAAGATAAGCAACATGGAGTAACCCCAATTCAGGAGTGAACTTTCCCTAGAAAACACCAAACAGATGGGCATAATCTTGCTCTTGACGGCATTTTGGTTTAGATCTTTTTTTACACACTGTGAGATAAAGTGCAAATCTAATCTTCGGTACTACTACCTCATAAGGGCATCTGGTCAAGCGATATTAGTTTATCATAATTTGAGCAATGAGGCATGTGCAGGAAAATCTGTAGTACTACATGAGAACTTGGCCATGTCACACCAAACGGAGTTGAATTAGGTGCATTACTCTTTGCCGTGAGGTTTGGTCGTGTAATATATGATAAGTCTCTTTTAAGAGTCTTCGGTTAGATTTCCATTCAATCCTCATAAGTGAATAGAGTGAGCAAACCTCGGATCACTGTTTTTTCAGCTAGTTTACTGTGGGGAGGGAGGCATGGATGGTGACTGACGTTACTTAGGGCTTGTTTGGCAATGTGCCAAACAGTGCCAGATTCTGATTTTTTGTTCCCAGAATCAGTTTGGGACGAGAATCGTGTTTGGTAAAATTTTTGTTTTCGGGAACAAATTTGTTCCCAGGAATAATTTTGGACAAGATTTGAGAAAAAAAAAAAATTTGATTCTCTGTCCGAGAATCAGAAAAAGAATCAAAACGGTGAAACCCTTGCTCTTCCCTTTCGTCATCCCGGTTGCCGTCCGCCATCGCCCGCCGCCGCTTGCCGCCCGCCCGCTTGTCCACCGCCGGTGGCTAGGCCGGCCTCGCCCAGCCACGGTGAGGTCGGCCTGGCCACCGACGGGGCTAGGCGAGCCTTGCCGGTGGCCAGGCAAGCCTCGCCGGCTGCTGGGCGAGGCTCAGCCTCGGCAGATCGGGCGAGGTCGAGCCTCGCCCAGCTGCCGATGAGGCTCGCCTGGCCACCGGCGAGGCTAGGCGAGCCTCGCCCAGCTGCCAGCAAGGCTCGGCCGACGACGGCTGACCTCGCCGAGGGCCGGTCGCCGATCTGGTAAGCGTCGCAGGCCAGATGAAGAAAAAGAAGAAGAATAGGAAAAAAGGGGAAAAAAAAAAGGAAAAAAAGTAAAAAGAAAAGAAAAAAAGTAAAAAAATTATTTAAAAATCAAAAGAAATTAATTTGGAACAGAATCAATTAACACGGTATCAAACGCAATTCTATTCTAGAATAAAAAATTTTAGACAGTTACCAAACGCGGTTTTTTACTCAGAATCAGTTCCCGGGAACAGAATAAAAAATAATCATTTCTAGTCAGAATCAGCTCTCGGAAACAGAATCGTTACCAAACGCGCCCTTAAGCTTCTCTAGAAGCTAGAGGGTGTGATCTTGAGATCTAAGACAACAATAGGGCAGATTATTGTGATTGAATATATTGAAATTTTACAAATGAATCATAGATCCCCAGAAGAATCTACAGATAGTCCAGCACGATCCGGAAACTCTTCCAGTGAAAGAAATTGACTTTGCCGATGCAAATTGGAAGCTCGCACAATTACGATGAAACCTAGTGTTGCTTGAAGTTGAGGACACACTGGTGCAGGCAAATAATCACAGAACAGGATACATGAAAAAAAGCTGCTCCCTTCATATTGCCGAACTGAAACTCGTGCATCACAGGACCTTTCAGTTCTAACCAAAAACAAAGAGTAAAGATAAAGGAAACCTTCTCCTCATATTGTATAGATTAACCACCTAGAGATGATATGCATGAACAGATTAAGGTCGTTGAAGCCACCCAGATACTTCGCATTTCTTGTTGTCTTTCGCATTTTGCCTATGAACTTCCATCCCTTCAGCCGACAAGGTTCAATTTTTTATGGGTTTACCCAGCCTCAGTCGGAAATCATCCTCCATCAGCGGAAGGCCATCTCGCAGCTTGACCTTGGGCTCCCATCCGAGCAACTCCTTAGCTTTTGTGATGTCTGGCTTCCTCTGACGCGGATCATCCGGGGTGTTCTCCACCATGGTGATCTCCACATCAGGATTAATGAGCTACAAATGTCACATTTTAAGCAATCATCTCATTTTGTTGTTTGTATATGTGTCTGGTTGTTTCTGATGTACTTCTACAGATCATGCCCACTTGTGATGATTTAATAGGGGGGCAATGCCGTCCTTTAAAACAAGAATGTACTTTCCTACAATGCTGTCCACAGTTCATGTCCATGTGCAATGATTTAATAGGGGGGCCAATGCCATCCTTTAAAACAAGAATGTACTTTCCCAGAATGCTGTCCACAAATCTCACAGCAAGCTGTGATAATGTAATTTTTCACCCTAAATAGCATCATAATTCAGGGTTATGTTAAGGTATTTGTCCGCAGATTTAATCACTGCATCAGAGGAGTGGTGAAAGTACCAAAACCAAATACAGTTTGCAGAGACAATCTAACACTGTATGCATCATCATAACCTAATGCTTGCAGTCAGGACTGATGAATGATGCATCGAGAGAGAGAGAGTACCTCCTTAACAGTCTCAGCAAGCTCGATCATTGTAAATTCACCTAAAGGTTTGGATAAAAGCTTAGTTAGGACCATGGAAAAATACTCATTTCCAAACTTAAGCATTACGAATCTCTAATATAACCTGGATTCCCAATGTTAATTGGCCCAGTGTTCTCTCCTTCCATGAGCCGAATGAGGCCATCAACCTACAGTGTTATGATAACGAGTTAGTCACTCCACAGGCTCACAATTAAACATAATCCTCGGCATCCCAAATTCCCACAAAAAAGAGGAAAAAAGCTTTTACCATGTCAGAAACATAACAGAAGCTTCGAGTTTGTGTTCCGGGAGCTTGCACAGTCAGCGGCTCCCCACTGTATAATTGATTAACAAAGTAATACATGGTCATGAGAATAATACATGTACTGAACGCCAGCACTAAAACGAGCAGCTTCGAGATGGTCTGAACGAAATTCTGCCATTGCATTAGAAACTTACCGCAGAGCTTGGGCGATGAAATCACTCACAACACGACCATCATCAATGTTCATGCGAGGGCCATAGGTATTGAAAATTCTAGCAACCCTTATCTCTGTGACAGAATAGGCAGGTTCGGAGTATAAATAGTTTAGTACAAGAAACCTGAAACAAAGTAAAACACAAACCAAGTATAAGAGGATAAAGCAGAAAACACTTTACCTATACCATGTTGCCTGTGATAATCGAACGTCAAGGTTTCCGCTACTCGCTTCCCCTCGTCATAGCAACTTCTAACACCTGAAGGAAATTAATGAGTAAGTCACTAGCAATATAATAGGAGTCTCTGAGAATATTGACACTCCTGGTCTGCAACCGGTGGAGAGAGAGATGAAATAAGAATGGACTGCTAAGTTCAATGTAAAGGTGTACATAGGAAAGACAATGTTCGAAGAAAAGCAAAGATGTATAGAAGACTACACATTTTCACCTTTTTCCCTGGCTCTCTTAAAAGTAATGTTATAGGCATAAGACTAGGCTCTGGAAGTCTCCGACTATGCTAATGTAGAGTCGACAGCTGCTTTTCTAAAAACTTCGCCCTTTTACTAAAATAATATACCTCCTTTCTCAGTTTTGTTTAGAGAAAGGAACAAAAAGGGTCAAAGAACATGACCTAATTTCATCTTTTTCCTTGAGGGAATGCCTCGGAGAATGACCAGCCTTACTTGAGGTGCTTTTGAAGTCACCACATTGGGTGCCTGCCCAGGCAACTCCAGTGCTTTTAAGAACACTAGTGACACCTAAATAGAACAGTTGATCTCACTTCAACTCATAAACAAGACCAAGCACTTAGTGGCTTAACGTGGCAGAAGATGCTTGAAGGCCTAGATTATTTTCTCTTTGCAAATTGAACCCAATGCATCGATCAACCCCCAAATAACTCAAGTTTGCAATATTAATGACTTAAGTGGCAGTGGTTGAATCAAAACTAAGTCAACATGTCATTACATTTAAGTGGTTATTTATTATTTACCCTTAACATCAATATACACACTTCATATTTATACATGGAACTCACATTACAAAGAAGAGTGTATGAAGAAACCAAGATACCTCTTTTAATCATAGATAACAGGGAACACAGGCGAGTTCTCTATTATGTGCAAGAACTTCTTCAATTCAAATCTGACTGCAACAAAGTAGCGAAAAACAAGTAAAACAACATGGCAAAAATGAGGAACTATTACATAATTCTTCATTTACAGGAAGATATCAACTAGCACACTGTATAAGCAAGTTCTAAGCATAAGATATATGTAACAAAACAAATATGATAGTTATAAAAAGACCATTAAAAGGAGCAGCTATTGAGGACCCACATTATAAAATTCCATTAGTTCATCAGCTCTAAAGTTCTTCACCTAATATCATAACAAAAACTAAGGTGCGATCAGCCAACAAATCAATCACAGTTGGTAGAGAAAACATAACAAATATATAAATGAAAGCAATCTCATGAACTCAAAAGTGGCATTGACATGTTAAGCATACTTAATTTGGAATAATTCACTTTGCAAAATAGTAATTAGAAATAACACGCTAATGCATTGGAAACTACAAAATTTCCTTTTTAGTTACTTAGTAAGTCTCCTTAGAGCACTTTGTTAACCAAAGGGCACTTGTAAAGCATACTTATTTAATATGATTCACTTTCCAAAGAAATAATTACAAATATGACAAGAACAATCTGTGCATCCAATTGAAAACCATAAAAATTTCTTAATCAACTACTTAAGAATTGCCCCTAGAGAACAGTTAACAAAATCCTTACAAATACATAGATCTTCACTACAGATCAGACTCATCGCACATGCATGAACAGAAAAATACAATCTTTATCATGAAACTAGCTGCTTCAAGGGGACGAAACTTATACTAGAAGGCGGCAAAGCCTGAGACCAAAGGAAAAGGAACATGAGTCGGTAATATGATGCACTTCTCGTAACATTGAAGAAAAGATCGAACCACACAGCATAACCACACAGCATCTCGATAGCCATTACGAGCAACATGGTCCTCGAAAGACTTTAACCCATCCGAAGTCGGACACTAGCATCTTAAACCCCCAAACCAAAACTCACCCACGACCCGCGAAACAGCTCCAAGCCCATCCGAAACACACAACATCTAACCGAATGCCGAATCACCTGTTCGCCGGAACTTCGATTTTGTAGATGACTTCCTCGTCCTCATCAGTCTCCTCTTCCAGTTGCTTCTCCTTTCTGATGATCGCCTTCTCCGTCGTCTGGCCAGCACAAACAAAGAAGCCCAACCCCCTCAGCCTTTAAAAAAAAAAAAAATCCCCCCAAAAATAAAAAATAAAAACCTAGGCAAAACCACGGTCTGATTTGCTCGCGGTCGGAAAGAGGGAGGGCAGAGAGAGAGGGAGGTCACACGCCAGGGGGCAGAGAGAGAGGGGAGGTCGCACGCCGGTCAGTCGGAAAGAGGGAGGGTAGAGAGAGAGAGGGAGGTCGCATGCCGGTCAATTGCTCGCGGTCATCTTGCTGGTATCCTCCTGGTTCGTCGGTTGCTTGCAGTGGTCGCCGGTTGGAAAAAGCGAGGGCAGAGAGAGAGGGAGTTCATCGGGGAGAGAGAGCGAGGGTAGGGAGAGAGGCGCAAAGAAAGAATTCATGCGACGGAAAACCCCCTCTCCAAAATCTACAATACAGGAAAATTTTCAAGATGAGCACCTGAAATTGTAGGTCCCGCGAAACACGTGTCGCGCTCCCACCGCCTTCTTGTTTGCCACTGAAACGTGAGACATACCTAATATTTTCTCCCAAAACCCCTCTCTCAGACACAAAAACCCCCCTCACAGAAACCACCATCCCCCCAAAACCCACTCCCCCACACACAAAAACCGCCATCCCACCACACCACCAAACCCCACCCCCCCCCCCTTCTCCCCTCATTTCTTTCTCCCATCAACCGTCAAGGCTGTCATTTCCCTCAAAAATTATAATCATCCTCTCAGCCATCCCTCCGCACCAGAATCCCCATTTTAATTTTTTTTTTCATCTACTCTTCTTGTTATAAGTTAAAACCCTCCTCCGCGGCCTTCTCTTCTTCCTCCTCACTCAATTCTCTTCATCTTGATCTCTGCTCTCTCTTGATCACCTCGTCGCAATCGCTTGCCATCGCGGCTACAGCCCTCCCTCCTTCATAGCTGTAGCCGCAACCTTCGATCCTCCATCGCACATCGCAGTTGTGACCCTCCTCCTTACAGTCGTGGCCACACCATCACTTCCGCAGCCTCGCCTCTGCTCCCTCGCCCTTGCATCCACCTTCCATCGCCTTCTTTAACAATTTTCTCTACTTCAGACCTACCCTTGAACATGCTTCTCACAATTTCCGGACACACGAGTTGAAGTGTGTCGAAAAGAGTTGACTGCATGTTGAATTTTTTGACACATGTTAACCGCGTGTTTGAATGTGTACAAGCGTGTCCAAGTGTGTCGGACACGTGTCGAGGTGTCCAATATGTCAAGAAAGCTCCTAAAACTCGTCCGTGCATCATAGTATACAAGTAGGTGAAGATGTAACTTGGCCAAGAAGACATGGAGTAGATACTGGGGCTACCCTTCTTCTTTTTTTTTTTTTTTTTCCCCAAAGAATCGTGGAAAAAGTCGCTTCGTTATATTTCAATTTGCTTTTCTCCTGATGCAATGATGAAATTTTAGAAGGTAGCACAACGGTCGGAGGTAAGGTGGCATTTACATTTGTTTTCCAAGAATACCCTTCTATGTAGTTTTCTTTTGTTTCATTTAATGCAGCCTAGTATCGAAACTATGGGATCAGCAGCAAAAGTATCATATCTTAAACTGAGAAAATTATCAAGAGTGAGGTTAAGTCTAAGCCCATCAATATATCTAATTAGAAATATTTTTACTCAAAAATTTATTAAAAAATTTAAGTTAATAAGTTATGAGCAAACTAGAATATATATTAACTCTTCTACTTCATATCAATTTTTCAATGTTAGACTTTTATAACACAATTCACACGTGTATTGTTATCCCTCACATGCGAGGTTTTACGTCTCTTTCCCATTTGTTTAGGTATCTTGATGTCTTAATCACATCTGTAAAGATCCGTAATCATTTAGTAGGATGCACAATAAAAGTCCAATATCTTTAGCGGGAAAACTTCAAAGAGAGGACTCAAGTCTTAATCCGCCAACTGCTTTACTTAGACACCTTTACTCAAAAGTTTATGTTAATGATTTATAAGTTATGAACCAATTATGATATATATTAATAGTTCTATACTCATGTATGTCTCAGCAGAAACTTTTTGATCTGACTAATTCATCTTCCTTGAAAAAGATAAATCTCTGTCTACATGCAATGCTATAGCAAGCGTGACCCTTAAAAATACGCTAGGTGAAAGGTACTGAAATTTGAACAATAAATCTATCACACTCTCAAAATAAACGTTAACGTGTTAAATTTCAGTTGCTGCGCTCTCTTTTTAGAGTAATACCTTTGTGAACTTTCAACGTTGAAATGGAAGTTCGCGAGAACAGTCAAAACACGTCTCAATTGCCATCGGAGTCCAGCAATAAATTTTCAAGAGCGACAAAAAGAAAAGCAGGTAGGACAATTTTCCACAGTATGATCGATCAAGGAAGGTTCTGCATTTATATTAATTTTCATCAGAATTTTTATTGGCATCAATGTCAATTCGTCCTTCTCCTCCTAAGCACCAATCATCATTTAAATACAATCACAGAAGACATTAACGAAGCAAACCCAGTGGTCTTGCTGTGGGGAGCCGGAAGCATGAAACACTACCATTTCGTACTCGTACATGGCGCCGGCCACGGCGCGTGGAGCTGGTACAAGCTCAAGCATCGGCTCGAGTCGGCCGGCCACCGCGTCACAGCGCTTGACCTCGCTGCCTCTGGCACCAACCCAAAGTCCATACTCGATGTCCACACGTTCCGCGAGTACACCGAGCCACTGCTGGAGCTCCTGGCCTCACTCGGGGCGCACGAGAGGGCAATCCTCGTCGGCCACAGCTTGGGCGGCTTGAACTTGGCTCTCGCTGCCGACAGGTTCCCAGACAAGATATCGGTAGCTGTTTTCCTGGCGGCTTTCATGCCAGACACCGCACATAGGCCGTCATACGTGCTGGAAGAGGTAAATCTCTGCTGAACGCGCGTTAGATTCTCAAAATGGAGTCGTCTTTCTTGCTTTTGGTTGAAGTGGACCTTTTCCCTTTCGATGTTGGAGATTTTACTCTGTTTAAGTTGGAATTCTTCCAAATAATCAACTCATATATGTCTCTAACCCTACATGCATGAGCTCATTTTTAATGGCTTTTGTCCCTTGCCATGGAAGTACTCCGCGAGGGCTCCGGAGGGAGCATGGTTAGACACCTTTTTCACGCCCATCGGAAAGCCTGACAAACCCTTGACGTCCATGTTCTTCGGCCCCCAATTCTTGTCATCCAAGCTCTACCAGTTGTCTCCTCTTGAGGTACGTTTTCACTTCCGTTCATTGGCATCAACGAAGCATATCTCCTCACGCTTTAAATGGTTTGACTTTAACTCAATTTACTCCAAAAGCTTGAGATGACACTACCTTGAAATGCTAATGACTCTACTGTAAAAACCACTTTATCGTGTCCTTTTGTTGAGGGTATCAATTGATGAACCTAGCCGATCATTTCATTGCAGTGTAATTATCTTTTTGATATGATCTCGTCATTTCGAGAGTTTCATCCATTTGAGATTAGAAATTAGGTATGAACTCGTCCTATAAGACTTGAGGTTGGTTAAGATTTTTGTGGTTGGGAAATCCAATGCCCATACTTGATACATGATTAAAAGGTCATTCGTTTCCTTTATATATCTTAGGTGATTTAGTAAATACACATAATTATTATCTTCATTAGAATTCACAACGGTTTTCTTGCACTTTTAAGGTTGCCCTTACTCAATTAAAACCCTCAAGCTCCCTCATCCATTTCTAGGCTATAAAAGGAGGATCGGGTTGCTTCACGATAAAATTCGAGAATACTAAGACTATTAGAATGATAACCACCATTTCACACATAACTTTTTAGTAATATTAGAACCTTAGATTTTTATGATTGTCAATTCTACATTCTTTCAATCGTCCATATGGTCCTTTTAGAATCCTAATTGAAGATTTACAATTCATAAGTTGTGAAGATATTTAACATTTTGATTTTTATAAAGTGTTGTGGCGAGTTGCCAATACCTTACAAGAACGTAACTACCTTAGTGAGGTGTGTTTAGGATACCATATCAAAACCCTTAATAAACTTGGAACGGTTCTGATAAAAAAAACTTCACGATAATGAGACGGGTTGGGTCAATATTAACTATTCCATACCCATCCTACTTCCGTCTCTATTACAAACATGACCACGGTAGAAGTGGAAAAAATTGAACACCCTAAAAGAAAACCTAAAATTCACATTCCGATGTGAAGAAGATTTCAGCCTACGTGGTCCTTTTACATTATATAGTCTGAAATGAAGAACATGGTATGTTTGTAGAAAACACCAACGCATCACGTGTAAACTTGATTGATGGCCAGGCGTGGTTGGATGTTCCCACGACCTAATGCCATATTTTGTGCCCAACTACACCTACACCTAAATGGGTGGGCCAAAGCATAAAAAGGAAATTGCTTGATAGGTAGGTATAATTTGTGCTTAGAACAGTGTTAGCATTTTTTCATGGAAATGTTACATTTTCAAAGGATCTGGAGCTTGGTAAGATCTTGGTGAGGCCGGGTTCATTGTTCTTGGAAGACCTGAGCACGTCAAGCAACTTCACCCGCGAAGGGTACGGGTCCACGACCCGGGTCTATGTGGTATCCAAACAAGATCTGGGGATGCCCCCGGAGTTCCAAAGGTGGATGATCGCAAGCAGCGGGGCGCACCACGTCGTGGAGGTGGACGGGGCGGATCACATGCCCATGCTCTCGAAGCCGCAGGAGATCTGTGATTGTCTGTTGGAGATTGGGGCCAAATACGAACGTGCCTAACATTTGCCACGGCATTAGGGGGCTTTGGTTCTTCTCGATGGTTTGCAATTTCATTTGTCGGATTCTTGAGTTTTGGTTTGTAATTCCTTTTCAGTTGTCGCGTCGGTGTAATCCAAATCCAGCAACAGTCCAACCCAACCAATTCAATTCCGACGAATGGGTTGTCCTCGTTTTTTTAGCCCCAGCGTCGCACTCAGCAGTCAATTCGTCACGTGAACTGTCCTTTTTTTCTTTTTTTGGGTCAGCACGTGAACTGTCTCTGTCATTCAACGAATGGGTTGTCTGGGCTTTTTAGCCTCAACGTGTAATCAGCAGTCAAATCGTTGCATAAACTGTCTGCAGAGTAGTGGACGAAAGGAAAAGGACAATGTGCGAACAGAAAAAATAGTGGGTGATCCGGGACCGCCACGCCAGCGTGATCCCGGACCACTCACGCGGCGCTAAGAGAGATGGGACAGGGGCAGGTCATTTGGTTTTCTTCCCTCACATATGGTGCCACGTGAGTGGTCCAGGACCACGCTGACTTGGTGATCCCGAACCACTCAATATTTTCTCCATCACTTAATTCTCTTCATCTTGATCTCTGCTCTTTTTCAATCACCTCATCGCAATTGCTTGCTATTGCACCTGAGGCCCTCCCTCCTTTGCATCCGAAGCTGTAGCCACAACCTACGTTCCTCCATCGCGCATTGCAATCGCGGCCCTCCTCCTTGTAGTCGTGGCCACGTTGTCGCCTCCACAACCTCACCTCTACTCCCTCACCCTTGCATCCACCTTCCATCGCATTCCTTAACAATTTTCTTTACCCCTTAAAACTACCATGTTTCTCACAATTTCTAGACACGCGAGTCGAAGAATGTATGATTTTTCGACATGTGTCGACCGCATGTCCGAACGTATTGAATACGTGTTGGGGTATCCGACGCAACATGAAAGCTCTTAGAACGTATCCGTGCGTCATAGCTCAGCAGTCAATTCATTACGTGAACTGTCTGCATAGAGTACTGGACAAAAGGAAAAGGAAAATGTGCGAACATTTTCATGATGATGGACGGAGGCTATATGGGCTTAGGTGGAAACTTAGGACGCGTTTGGTAACATTTCTGTTTAAAAATTGTTCCAGGGAACAGAAATAGAAAAAAGTGTTTCTGTTCCGGGGAACAATTTTTGAACAAAATAACGCGTTTGGTAAACTTGTTCCAAGAATAAAAAATAAACAGAAACATGTTTGGTAAATTTGGATAATTTTTTTATTTCTTTTATTTTTTATATTTTTTTCTTATTTTTCCTTTTTTTCTTTTTTCTTTTTCATTTTTTTTCTTCTTTTGGCCGATCGCGGCCAAGGCCTTGGCGGCGACCGGCCGGCGAGGGTCGACCTCACCTTGATCCGGCGAGGCCGAGCTCGCCCAACGGCGGGCGAGGCGCGGCCTTGTCGGGCCACCGCCAGGCGATGCCGACTCGCCCAGATCCGGCGAGGCCGAGGCTCGCAGGCCGCTGGGCGAGCTCGGCCTCGCCGGATCTGGGCGAGATCGAGCTCGCCCAAGCCGGCGCGAGGTCGGCCTCCCCTTGATCCAGGCGAGGCCGAGGATCGCCGGTCGCTGGGCGAGCTCGGCCTCGCCGAGGGACGGCGAGCGTCGGCCTTGTCGGGGGCCGGTGAGCCTCGCCGTGGCTGGGCGAGGCCGCCGGCCCTCGTCGGCCATAGCCGAGGCCGACGACCGGCCAAAAGAAAAAAGAACAAGAAAATAAGAGAAAAAAGAAAAAAAAGTGTTTCTTAAAAGTGTTCCAGAAATAAGAAACACAAAATTTGTGTTTTTTGTTTCTGTTTCTTTTTTGTTCCTGGGAACAAAAGAACAAAAAAGGAACAGAAACGCACCAAACGCGTTTCTGTTCCTTTTTTGTTCCCAGGAACAAAAAAACAGAAAAAGTGTTTAAAAACAAAAAAAAAGAACACAAACAAACGCAGCCTTATTTTTACACTACTCTTATGTCCAAAAAAGATATTCGTAAATTTATTATCTACCTGGGAGAAAAAAAAATTATTATCTACCTAATGTTGATTTTCTTTTATATTTCCTCAAGTAGCACAAGGTTTTACTAATTGTGGGTTAGATGATAAAAGGACATCGTGTCTTGTAATCGTCAATCCCTATTTATTGTGGTCCGTGAGACTTTTTCTGGTTCTACTTCTTGAATTTTGCTCGAGTTCAACAGCAACGGTGCGGCGCACTGTCAATATTCATTTGTGTCAGCATACTGTTTTGTGTCATTGAGGCTTCCTTTGTTTGACCAAAAAAAAAAACGTACAATTTACAAGATATCTTGCTAAAAATATCGTTTATATTATTTATAAAAATAAATAAGCAAGAAATTTTTTCATTATTAAGAAAACATTTACAAAAAAATTATTGTTGATAATGAAAAGGAATTCAATAACCAATTAATGTAAGCTATATGAGTAATCATTTCTAGAAAAATATTTTTCAAATAATTTATTTTTCATTAAATAAAAAAAGTTAAAAACTTTCCAACAGATTTTTGTTCATGGTTCATTTCCTTGCAAATTTACTTAACAGAGAAAATATAAATTCAGCAGTTTGTTTAAAGCTCTTGAAAGCTTTTAACTGCCTTAAAAACATGAACTCGGATAAATGCAAGCAACCGCTTATCCGTGCAATTTCTGCACCAAGGTCAAGCGTAGAGAAACCTGCCTACACGCTACAACCCTTGAATTGACTTTGACAACATTGTTAATCCATCAATAAATTAGGCGTGAATCGATAAAAAGGTATCTTTCGCCCGAGTATCCAGCATCAGTCAAAATTTTCGTGCCTCGAACTGTAGCAAATGAAAATGAAGCAACGGCGGGGTCAGATCTTCTGAACCTCAGGCTGTTAGCACTGTCAATTCTAAATGTAAATGAATATCTTCTTGTGCAGATGATTCGACGCTTTCTTTTCAGGTGATGCTTCTCCAAATCCTGCAATGCAAGTTCATGTAAAAATAAGTATTTATATATATATATATATAGACACACACAGAGAGGGAGAAAGTATGTGAAATATTTTACTGGGGACGTACAATTCAGGCAATGAAGGCGGGTTCAGCAAGTGGCCACTCGACAGGCGAAGAGAGGCTTTTCAGTGATAGAGGGAGAAGGGATTTCAGTCTCGTCTCGGCGGCTTCCTCCTTCGATCCATCTTGCAAGTGCAGGGTCACCCTTTTGGACATACTATGAGGATTCCTACGGCTTTTGTCACTTGGCGATGCCGATGGCTTTTTCAAGGAAGATGCTTCGATAGGGTACTTCTTACGACCTCCACATTCATAATAAATTGATGGATAAGGCAGTGGACATAGAGTCCTCAAAGCCCGTTTCAAGTTCTGCTCTTAAAAAAGAAGAATATCATCAACCCTTGGTCTGGGGACTACTTTGCTTGAAGAGCGAGGAAGCGGAATAAGGTTAGGCTCCGTTTATTTTACGATAAATGAATAATTTGTAGGAGATTTTCATCATTACAAAAATATTTAAACATAAATTATTACTGATAATGAAAAAAATTTCCATAGAGTATTTATTTAGAATAATACAAGTGATCATTTTTTGGGTACATTAGTTTGAAAGAAAACTATTCCCAGAAATTTAATTTCCGAATTTTTGGTGTTTGGATGATGGAAAAATAATTGATTTACAGATAACATTTTCCATTGACTAAAAAGGAAAAAAAAAACTGAAATTAGGAGAGAAGAACTTCTCTTCTGGCAATAATGAAACCACTTTTTCTAAGCCGCCAAATAAACGAAAGATAACCATTTCCCTTTAAAATGATTTTCGTGAAAATATTTTCCTTTATCATGAAGTATTCAGTGAAACAAATCCACCCTTAAGATTCTGTTTGTTACGTGGAAAATAAATAATTTGGAATATATTTTCATAAAAATGATCATTGCTAAAAATAATTAGTCAACAAAAAATAATTTCATTATAGTGGATGATGAAAATATTTTTGTTTATTTATTTTTGTAAGGGATATAAACAACAATTCTTAAGAAAATGTTTTTAAAATTTATTCTAAGTGAAACAAATACACTTGGCTCTATTTGTTTATGTTAAAATATTTTTCAAGGAAAGATTGGACGGATTTTCTGCTATACGACCCAACAAAAACAAATCGGTCATCGGATTTTCTGCTATGTGACCCAAGAAAAACAAATGGGTCAAAGAAAATAATTTCCACTCATAGAAAAAGGTCTTGTAAAATTAAGGAAAAAGACTTTCCCTTTTTGAAAAACGGAAATCACTTTCCCCATTCTCGTGTCAAGCAGCCCTTGCTCATTTTGCTAAATGTTCTGATGGGTTTTTTTTTTTAATATGATGGGCCAAGTCAAGCCCATCTGCCCATATTGGGCCAAACCCGGCCCATAAGAGAAGGGCTCATAAGAGGAAGGTAACAGTTATTTTTTAAGTGAAAATAACTACTGTATAAATATGAAAATGGAGGAATGTCGACAAATAGAATAAAACAGCACGTTCATTTCCTTCCCTCGAGATAATGGTGCATTCCCTTTTGAAGAACGGAATTCCAAGGCTTCAATCGATTTCTCTAAAACTGAACCACATTTCAGGTGCACAGTAGAATTATTTGAACCACTTGAACCGGACCAATATATTGTTTTATAAATATTTTCATCTTAAAGAATAAAGAGTAAAGGAGTCTCCCTCTCTCAATTTCTTCTCTCAGCTTAATTATGGCTCCCTCTTTCTCATTTTTAATTTAACTCTTTGTACACTTCTTTCATTATTCAGATCTAGAATTGGTGGGGTGGTTTAGCTTTTAGAACCACAAGCAGCTCTCAATTTTAGGCTCAATTTTAGGCTGAGAATAGAATTTGACAGAAAACGAGAAAAAGAATGTGGAAGAATATTGTATTTTGTGTATTTCATTTATGACAATCTCAATGTACATAACCCAATATATAATACAAAGGGTGAATAATGAAAGGAAAGATTATTTTCTAAAGGTTGTGTTTGGTTGACTAGATAAAAACCAGGATAGGATATTGTTTGATCATATCCCGTGTTTGGTAGCTATCTAGGATAGGATAAAGTTAGATATAGAGGGGATATAACCCGGATTAAAAAATCCGAGGGGGAGGGTGTGATAAGGTTGGATCTGATTTCTTTTATCCAAAACATAAAACGCTATATATTTTTTTCTTTCTTCACCATTCACCCATAGACAACTCCAGCTCCTCTATTTCCAAAGTATCGATGTTGAAGCCTTCTCCTTGATAGCTCTCCGGTTCACATTGAAATTTTTCAGAAGCAACGAATTTGCAAAGGTAAATAATCATGCCTCTCTCTCTCTCTCTCTCTCTCTCTCTCTCTCTCTCTCTCTCACTAACGTTGACTTCTAAAGTAGATCTAAGGTTTGTTGTGGATTGTTTTCCTGTTTCATCTATGTTTCGGCTTACGTAGGTCATAGTTCTATTGGCTTTTTTGCTGGTTGATTGGAGATCGTGTTCTTGGAAGTGAAATTTTAATAGTTCATCTATTTTAGCATTTGGCGCGGCACAAGGTGGGCACGTCGATAGGGCGGGGTAGGGATGGTCTTTAGTTGGAGCTCTGATCAACAATATGACTTGTCCTTGCATAATTTTTTTTTTTACTTTATTTCCATCCAAAGGGCTTATTTTCCAAAATTGTTATTATACGTTTGTGGCAAAGTGCTATGGTGGAGAGATTTTTTGTTATATCCCTACTCTGCGATGTAAAAAAGAGATTTTTTTATAATGTTTAAAGCTGCATATAGGCCCCACTTTACTGCTGTGATGTATGGGTGCGGACATGCCCTGGTTATAAATTGGTGCTTCTTCCTTGGTGTTTTGAGATTGAATTTGAATGCAACTTCTGTTAGTCCGGCCCATCGAATTTTTTTTTTATCTATTAGCACATGATGGGATTCATTGAGACAAAACTATTGTGTAGTCTACTGTAGTGACATATAGATGTAGACATGCCCAGCTATAGATTGTGTCTCGCCCCTGGCTTTTTAAAGTTTAAACCTGCATATAGGTCCTGTTTAGTGAGTCCAACACCATCGAATGTTTTATAGGCATATGCTCATGATGAAAGGGTGTTATGGTATTTGATGTGGCTCCTCATTCCCTCAGAAAACTTGATTGTTTGCTTGCTTGCTTTTGGTTGTCACAAATTTGATTGAACAATACCTTATGGTTCTTTGATGAATAACCAAAAACTGCTCTCTTCTTGGTAGTTTTGAATCTGTAGATTCATAAAGGCCTTTATGCTTTTGTGCAAAATATTCGATATCTTCGATGCCCCTAGAACTTATATATCTTTTCTAAACTTTTGACAAATAGCCGAGGCAAATCCACGAGATTAAGGATTTTCTCCTTACTACAAGGAGGAAGGAGAACCTCCTTGAAATTTGCTGATTTGAAAAAAGATATTATTTTATATATTTTTCTATTATCTAACCTATTAATTTGCACTTGTCTCCAAATGTTACTTTTGTCTATGATGTATGTGCTAGTAGTGTCCACTGCTGCTGAAAGGCACTACTGCAAGCATATATTGAAGGATCGGACATTTATGAGAATCCAATCTCATTTAGATCACCTTGACCGCCTCATTAAGAGCAATGGCTTGAATTGTGTGGAACAACTTAGGATGGATAGACGTACATTTACTCTACTATGTGAGTTGGCACGTACAATTGGTGGGTTAAAAGAATATGGACTTGTAACTATTGAAGAACAAATGGCCATGTTTCTACATATACTTGCCCATCATGTGAAAAATTGAGTCATCAAGTTCAGATTTATGAAGTCTGGGGAGACAATAAGTAAATATTTTTAACTTAGTTTTAAATGCAGTGATAAGAATGCATAGTGTGATTCTTGTCTCACTTGAACTAGTTCCAGAGGAATGTGCTGACGAGAGATGGAAATGGCTTAAGGTATGTTTGTTATGCCATTTCATGGACTAATTTAATACTTTAAAGAGAATGTTATTTTATTAATTTTATGTTTCTAGGGTTGCTTAGGAGCATTAGATGGCACTTATATAAAGGTACGTGTTCCAGAGGTTGATAAACCAAGGTACCGAAATAGAAGGGGTGAGGTTGCGTCCAATGTATTAGGAGTTTGCTCACGTGACATGAGATTTGTTTATGTTTTACCTGGATGGGAAGGCTCAGTAGCAGATTCTAGAATGCTTTGAGATGCTTTAGTTAAACCCAATGGTCTGAAGATCCCTGTTGGTAAGATAAGCCTTTATCAATATATTGCATTCTATGTGTCGTAGGTTTTAAAGGTTCTAAGACAATTAATAATATTATCATTTGTTATTGGGTAATTATTATCTTGTAGATGCTAGGTACACAAATGGGGAGGGCTATCTTGCTCCTTATAGAGGTACTCAGTACCATCTATCTGAGTGGACAAAAGGTCGTACACCAAATTCCCCTGAGGAGTACTTCAACATGAAGCATTCTCAAGCTAGAAATGTCATAGAAAGATGCTTCGGTCTACTTAAGTTATGGTGGGCTATTCTTAAGAGTCCATCTTTTTATCCAATTAGGATGCAAGGTCGAAAAATCATAGCTTGTTGCCTTCTGCACAACTTGATAAGAAGAGAAATGGCTATTGATTCAATTGATGCACAATTAGATGAAGTTGCTACCATTATTGAAGATGTGGAAACAATTGATGTTGTTGAGCCGTCGGATCATTGGACAACATGGATGCAAAATTTGGCAGTACAAATGTTTAATGAGTGGAATACAAGTCAAGGACATGGAGGAGTTGTATGATTTTATATTATTTTTTTTAAAAAAAAAATTATTTGTTTCCCATTGTTGCAAGATGTGTGTTATAAGATTTTTTTTTTCCATTTCTATTAGACATGTGTAATAAGGTGCTAGTTTGTCATTATTGAGACATATATTTTCTATATAATGTTTCAATTATGACTTTATCTTTTTAAATTTGAAGTATTTTTTTTTTTTTTTTCTATCATTAAATTTTCTCTACCACATTATCTTCCATCATTAAATTTTCTGAAATTGCAATGAGATCTTTAGGAATGGAAGGTAGCAAAGGTAGCAATTTCAGTCAAACTCAAGGAAGGGGAACAAAGAGAGACCGACATGTATGGACAATAGATAAAGAAAATGCACTTCTAGATGGTCTTGAAGAATTAGTTGCACGAGGAATGAAAGCCGATAATGGCTTCAAGAGTGGTTACATGATTATGTTAGAGAAGTGGTTTGAAGAAAAGTTCCCTGTTCTTGCATAAAGGGTAATCCTCACATAGAATCGAAAATGAAAAACTTGAAAAACTTGTAGAATCAGATTTATGACTTGAGGAATCAAAGTGGTTTTGGGTGGGACCATGAAGAACATTGTGTTGATATTCATTCTGAGGATAGTTGGCATAAATATTGCAAGGTTTGTGTCACTTCTTCTCATTTTTCTTCTTTATTAATTGTTTCATTTTAACAAAATAATATATTTTCTTTGTAGACCTATCCAAGAGTTGCTTCTTTGAGAGGGAAGTCCTTCCCTCAATATGATCGACTAGCAACCGTATTTGGAAAAGACCGTGCCAAGGGAAATCTCAGTGAAGACCCTTCAGAAGCTCATGCAACTATAGATCATGAGAAATGTGAAAATCATGATAATATGGCAACCAACGGTGTAAGTCAAAACTTACCGCCACTATCATCTTCTCAAACACGAAATGTTTTTGATTCTTCAAGAAGAAAAAGGGCTAAAGCAAGTGACAAATGGGCTACTGGCTTAGTCGAGATAGCAAGAACTTTTGGCTCATTCTTCAAAAAAGCTAACGAGAGAATGGAGATGATTGCTAGCCGCATTGAACATGGTAAGGATTTGGATAATGGCAAACGAAAAATCAATGAGGAGCTTCTTAAAATGTCTATAGGTACTATGGATGGAATAAAATTCTGTAGAAAAATTGTGAAGGATCGTGAGAATATTTATCTATTTTTGGGATTTCAAGGAGACGACATGAATGCATTTGTGGAATTACTTCTCCAAGAGATGAGAGAAGAGAATGAGTGATGATTGGGAGTGATGGATCGCAGTGAATGAAGTCATATCGGATTAGCACTTTAAGCTTTGTTCCAAATTGGACATATGTCTTAGAGTCTTATATTTGGTGTTTATGATTTTAGTTATATTGAGTTGTTTCTAAGTTTGTAGGAGATATGTTTTATCTCCCTATTTTTTCTTTTTCTTTTTATAGGTTTTTTGGGGCTAGCCATAAGCTTTAATGTTATCTTTTTGGACCTTTCGGTTGTAGCCATGACCTGAAAAAAGGTGGATGTGGCCCGAAACTTTATCTCTGTGTGGATTGCCAAGAAAACCATTATCTACATATTCTTTATCTTTGTCTTTTATTTTCCTAGATATTTTCTCTTTCTCTTTTGCAAAAAACCTAGCCACGAACTTAAAGGGAGGCTTAAGTCAAGATAATTCGCATCTACTACTTTATATGGACATGAACATGATTTTACTTTGGTCAAAATGTAGCTGGCTAATACTCAACAGATGTAATGTACTTTATAAATGCGAATTGTTCAGAGATCGTTCGTTAATGTGATTAACTGTCACTGCATCCTTGTGGCAGTTGGAAAAGAGAGAGAGAGAGAGAGAGAGAGAGAGAGAGAGAGAGAGAGAGAGAGAGAGAGAATGAACTTCGGACTTTATGCTTTGTTCTAATTAGACATTTGTTTGATATGGTATTAGACCTGTAACAAAATGGAAACAAAATGAAAAACTTGTAAGAGAGAAAGAATTCATGTTTCAAAGTGAACATATTGAAATTGAGGTTATTCTAAAAACATTTGATGTTGAAGGGGGTAACCAAAGATTATTTCAAAGGAACGGAAAAGATTATTACAATGCATAATAATGAAATTCGATGATAATCTGTTAATTTGAAAAAGATATATTGTTTTGGATGATTTTGTGAATATTAAACTTGCAAATTTGTACTTGCCTACTATTATGGTTTTTAAAATATATGACTTTAAATCCATAATTCACCAAATGGTAGATTAAATAGGATATGAAGATGTCCGACTTTAACTTCGTAGTTCACCAAATAGTAGATATGATAGGATATGAGGATATTTGACTTTAAATTCATAGTTCACCAAACAAAGGATATGATATGAAAAAATCCATGGATTTCTTATCCTATCATATTCAGTCATATCCTGTTTAGAAATCCAAACGACCAAACACAGCCAAAGTATCAAATCTAATCCTAAATTAATACAATAATCAATTACAATCTCGAAATGATTCAAGGTATTAATTAGACAAGCATATCTTCCAACATTCTCCCTCAAGCTGGCAGCTTATATGTGTTCAAGATGCCTAGCTTGCTTAGAAGATATGCATGTTGTCTTTGGCATAGAGGCTTAGTAAAGATATCTCCCGATTGCTCCGTGATTCTAATTCCTCTTTCTCGATTATCTCT
Organism: Eucalyptus victrix; assembly: GCA_016097545.1. Lineage (NCBI taxonomy): Eukaryota > Viridiplantae > Streptophyta > Magnoliopsida > Myrtales > Myrtaceae > Eucalyptus > Eucalyptus victrix. The sequence continues at coordinate 43,370,947 of CM027843.1, read as the reverse complement.
TCTTGAACCTTGTCATAGGTGAAATGATAATCAACTTCTATATGCTTTGTTCTTTCATTTACTATGGGATTTGCCACCAAAATGTTAGATTGTTTTCACAAAACAGTAAGGTTGGACCTTTGACTTGTACCCCAAGGTCCAGAAGTAGACCTCGTATCCATATTACTTCACAATCTGTCTTGGCCATAGCTCGATACTCATCTTTAGCTTATGATAACGACACAGTTGACTACTTCTTTGTTTTTCACAAAAGTAGTGATTCTCCAAGTTTAATGTAGAACCCTCTAATGGACCTTCGGGTCATAGGACAAGTGGTCGTGTCACAATAGGCTAACATCTCCATGTTACACTTTCGAGAAATGAGTATCCCCAATCCCAAGCATATCTTCAAATACTTCACAACCTTAAGAGCGACATTCATGTGAGAATATTTTGGACTGTGCATGAATTGACTGAGTGTTTGAACTTCATAACATACGTCAGGTCTAGTCATTGTGAGATATATAAGTTTTCCGACAAGTCTTTGATAGCTTGATGGATCCTTGAGCAATTAACCATCATGTGGAGATAAATTCATATCATAATCAACTGTAGTCAGCTTGACATTTTGCTCAAAGGGAATAACAACTGGCTTCCATCTTGATAGATCTACTTTTGATATGATTTCCAACACAAATTTCTACTGACTAAAAGAGATTCCTTGGTCTAATTAAGCAATTTCAATTCCAAGAAAATATTTGGGTCACCCCAAATCTTTATATGAAAGGTGGAATGTAAGTACTATTTAAGACCTTTGAAAATCGATTCATCTCTTCCCATAATAAGTATATCATCGACATATATCATCAAATGGAAAGATGACATACCTTGTGCCCATGTGAATAAAGCATAGTCATGTCTAGATTGCCTGAATCCCGCAACTATAAGCACAATAGTGAATTTAGCGCACCATTGTCGAGAAGCCCATTTGAGACCATATAGGGATTTGCGGAGACAACATATCCTAGACTCCCATGTCTCCGTAAACCCTGTGGAAGATCCATATAATTCTCTTCATCCAAATCACCATAAAGGAAGGCATTGTAAACATCCATTTGATGCAGCGGCCAGGCACGAAAAGCAGCAATAGATAAGATAGTCTGACAATTACGTCCTTCGCGATGGGCAAAAAAGTCTCACGGTAGTCAAAACCTTCTCACTGTGTGAATCCTTTTGCCACCAACCGAGCCTTATAACTTTCAATAGATCCATCTACTTTGTAGTTATTCTTGTGGACCCACTTTAGCCGATCAGTTTGCTATGAGATGGAGGTGGCACAAGTCCCATGTCTAATTTTCCATGATAGCATATAATACTGTTGCCATAGCTTGTTGCCAGTGTGGATCATTGACTACCTCATCATAACAAGAAGGTTCTCGTTCCTCTAATATTTGACTAATACAACACATACGTTTTGACGATAGTCTATGAAAGGAGACATAGGAGGAAACTGGATAATGAGTGCTTGGTGAATTCAAGGCTGCATAGACACAATCTTTGGTCCAGGTGGGTGGATGAGTAATGCGACTGGAGTGTTGTGGTGGATCATGCTGAGGCACAGAAGATGACTCATTAACAGTGATATGTGCTAAGGGAAGTTCTATTGAGGAAGGATCAGAAATCTCTTCAATTGGCATCATCCTATCCTTGATCGAATTATTTGAAGTTGATATGGCACTAGGAACCTCAGGTAATATCGGAGGTGGCTCTAGACCTTTTGGAGGGGCAATAATGATATATTGATGGTCTTTAGATAGGTCCTCTCCATGAAGAAATCGATGAGAAGCTATTCCATGTGCCAAAATTTTCAGTCGAATACGCCTCATCATGGAAAGGAAACTTGTCCTCCTTGAAAATAACATCCTTGCTTATTAAAAAAAAAAAAAAAATACCTGTGAATGGCTCATAAACATGATATTCCTTCTGAAGACTTGGATACCCCATGAATATGCACCAGCTAGCTTGAGGACCCATCTTATCCCAAGCGAAAGGGGTAGTAGAACACTTAGAGGGGGGTGAATAGGTGTGAAAACAAATTTTTGCGAAATGCGGTAAAAATGCTTTACTTTTTAAATTTGAGTCTGATTAACTACAAACTTTGCAAAAGGATTCAGACTTTAACAACTATTTCAAAACACATAAGTATATCACAGCAAATAAAGCAAAAAAGTTCAAGGAAGAGAAAAATAAACACAAGATTTATAATGGTTTGGCTTAAATCAAGCCTACGTCTACTCTCCCATACTAACAAGCTTCCGGCTGGTTTCCACTATAAATAAAAAGTGAATGTTATAGCCCTGTGATCTCAACTTTTTAGTGAGATGATTCTACTGCACTCACAAAGTCACTCTCTAGTGTTTCTCTCTTTCGAGTACAAGTTTGAGCACTAAATGATGAAGGCAAGTGATTTGGAAGTTTCAGACTTTGGAATTCTTCTTTTCACACTCTTCTACGAATGACTTGAAAAACCTCCTTAAATACTCATCTATGCCTTTTCGACCGTTGGCACTTTCCAAATGAATTGTTCCAATCTACCCGTTGGACAAAGTCAATCAAGGAGATCTCGAGCCATTTGAAGATTAAGATGAAAGTCCATCAATTATGTTCACCCATACAATTAGGATCTTGGTTTCCATAAGCAGATTCTTTCTAAATAAGCTTGCCTTCCAAAATGATTTGTTATTTCCAAATTGATTCCAATAAAGATAACCAATATGGTAGGTGATATTTCCAACTAGAAAGCCCGATATATCTTGTACGTACTGAAACCTTGAAGGAAGAAAAATAATCCTGAGTCTGATTAAATCTTCATTCTTGTGTTCAGTCTAGAACTTGTCAGAGTGGGCAGACTTCTGATGTAAGATAGACTTTGACACAGAAGTCTAGCATTATGCAGAATAGAACTTAAATAAGTTTTGTCATATTCAAAATATCATAGGAGTTTTCTCCAACAACAAGATCCTACCGTTGTGATGTAACCTAAGCAACCAAAAACTCTAAGATGGTGAAGTTCTGGTTTCTACCCGAAAGGCAACTCGAAGGGGGTTCATCCATTGAGAACTTGAGTCGGCATGCGATTGATTAAGTAAACTACCATGACCACATAATCTCCACAAAATATTGTAAGAATAGAAGCTTAAAATTTAAGGGCATGTTCAACTTCTAACAAATGGCGATGTTTACAATTAACTACCACATTTTGCTATGTGGCGTAAGTACAAGAACTCTCATGAAGGATTCCATGAGAAGAGAATAAGGATCCGCATTCACTATTGAAGAATTCTCTTCCATTGTCAAATCGAATTTTTTGGATAGATTTTCGAAATTGATTTTTGGATAAGGAAAGAAACATCTTCAAATGAAGGGATACTTGACTCATGGATTGCATGAGGAAAACCCATGTAGCATGGGAATAATCGTCTACAATCGTGAGAAAAATCATGAACCATCATGATGTAGTGTATGACATGGTCCCCAAACATCAGCATGGATCAATGAGAAAATACTATCAGCAAGATTTTTGCTTGTGGGAAAAGAAACATGCGATTGTTTTGCTAGAGGAAAATTATGTCACTAGAGATAAGGGATAAAAGCACTATGACCCAATCTTTGATGAGAAATGAAATTTTTATCATTGGTAGCAAAATTACGAGGGTAAGTACACTATCAGTGCAAAACATTGTGTACGGCGCTCATTTTGATGCCAAAAGTTTCCGTCGAATCACTTAAGTGCCAAATCAGAGAAAAAACAATCACTTTAGCGTCATCGACGAGAGATTCTGGCCAAAATGATTACGTGGCTTTTATTTAAAAAAAAAATTGAAATAGCTTTTAAACGATGTCGTTTTCTGTCCTCCTTAAGACGATGTCGCTTTGCCATCCTAAGTGGATGGCCTCACAAAAACGATGCCGCACAACTCATTTGGGGATTGAAATTAGGGTTTTTTGTCCGATCCTCGCCCAACGCTAACCTAGCTCGCTTGGCCGCCATCACTTGGCCACCGTTGCTCTGCCACCATCGCTCAACCACTGTCCCCCGACAGCCGTCACTCGGCCTCTGTCATAGTTGCTCGCCACAACAAGACAAAAAAAAAAAAAAAAAAAAAACAAAATCACGATAGATGACAGGAATGCGAGAGCCGGCAAGGGAAGGGGAGGGACGCACACGACGCAAGGAGACATTTCAGGGAGGGAGAGGGAGGTGTCGACGACTTAAAGATTGGGGCTGATGTGGCCTCATGGTGACTGTCTGATCCACCAGCCGAAAAAGATAGACATGGACCATCTGATCATAGTGCCAAATCTAGGCTATCAATCCTGGGGTTCTTAAAGTTGCTTCCTTCTTCTTTCGTTTGCCTTAGGGTAGTTCGCCTCTTTCCTTCATTTTGTGCCCTGTTTGCCAGAGCCCTCTATTGTGGGTTGGTCTAAGCCTCAAGTAAAACACTCTCCCTCGCGTTGATGTATTCCGATGAAGAGAGGCGATGGCTCTCTTCCTACATGGCTAGTTGGTAGATCTAGCCAAGCGAGGGCACCAAATCCATGGCCAACACCAAAGACCGAAAGGTGAGGTAAGTGTCATTCAAAATAAAGAGGAAGCGTGTGACCTTTTCCCTCTATAATCACCTTATACTGCTATAATGTTGAGTTCGGTCCCTCAAGCTTTTCTTTAGTAGCTTCCAACTCATTCCAAAGCACTAAAAGCTTGTTGAAGCATGTCATGATGAGATGTTTCCTTGCTTTGATTTAGTTATCACCTTGGTGATGGAGAATAGCTTTGCTCGATCCAATTTTCCACATCTCTTTTATGTTTTCCCACATAACCTCGAGTCTTCCATCAGAGTTAGTCTAGCCGCCACATCTAGGGCTATATAGTTCTCTATCTAGATTTGGACAAGTTGGTTACATTTTTTTCCTAAGTCGAGTTGAGTGTTCGTTGATTGCAACGAGGATGGTTTCGTCGAGGGATCTGTCCTTATCTACATGACGAGGGCCCATTGAAATTCTTGCGACCACATCCAATAATTTTTCAAGCTGGTGAGTTGGTGGTGATAAGCCAAAGCTCGGGCCCATTGACTTTAGAAGTGTAAAGAGGGTTGCCTGGTTCTGAATGGCCATTAACGGCCGGGATTGAAAATGGCAAAATGCTGGGTTGGGGAATTGAGTAGGGATTCCCTTTCTAAGGACCCGTTTGGTTCGGCTTTTGGGGAATGTATTTGCAGAAATGCAAATACCTTTGGGTGAATGGGGTTTTTCGAAATGCAAATATCGTTTGGTAAAATTTGCATTGAGAAATAACTTTAGCCAAAATACCATTTGGTAAAATTTGCATTTGTAATTGACTTTTATTAAATTAAAAAAAACAAATATATATATATATATATATATATATATATTTTGAAGTCTAGCCATAGGACTGCTGGATCCGGTGGTCGAATGGCCGAATTTGGCCCCCAGACGGTCGCCAGGGTCAGGCGACCCCAGGTGACGGCCTGGGTCACGCGATTCAAGCCATCAGTGGCTTGAATCGCGCAACCCAAGCATCACCTAAGGTCTGGCGATGGTCGCCGGGGTCAAGGGACCCTCAAGTGGCGGTCGCTGGCGCACACGACCCCTTGGCCGATGGTCGTCGGCCTCCGATCAGCTTCTTCGAAGAAGATGAATAGTAACCCCAAACTTGCATTCCGAAAATGCAACTTTCAAAAGTACCTCCAAACCTACTTTGGGTTAAGGGTCCTTAGAGCCACTTAGATATACAATTGCATCTTGCCAAAGTCGCCCAAAAAATCAAACCAAACGCGTTTGCATTTGGTCAAGGGACTTTAGAGTCTGAAAGCCCATTTGAAAGGCCGAACCAAACGAGGCCTAACTCGGTTTAAATGTCTGACCAATATGGACTCCTTCTAGCCGAGTGGATCAGTTTGCCCCAATTTCAATTGGTAGGCCCCCTTTAAGCTAGATCTGCTCTTCGTGGATTTGATTCTGTGACCATGAAAAATTTTGGCTTGGCCCATAAGTCCATGGCCCATTAGACATACTGGCCTCGATTGGGTTGGCTCAAAGTGGGCTAGCCCATGATGGGCTCTCCCTGATTCAACAAGGCTTAAAAAGGAATCCACTAGATCAGTTGGGTCTGGACAATTTGCTTCTGATTCACGACGTCTCTAGTAGGCTGGTTCTACTCTAGTGAAGCTCTTCATAGAGACGACTCCTCCGGAGTTTGTTTCTCAGAGGCAAATAAATGATCTTTTGTAATGGTATCGGTAAGGTATGAAGGTAAAAGGTATTGGTAAAATTTGAGGGTTGGATAATATTCAAATAACGATTCCTACACTGAAGTGTTAATCTTGTTTTGCAAGTTAGTCTTTTCAGCAACAACGAGAAAGCAAAGGAAAATCGAAAGGCAACCAAGAAAGTGTAGAAGCTTTACCAAGAAAAGGAAGCTTTGATATCATGACAAAAATGGAGAAAAAGAATGTGGGAGAAGATTGTGTTTTGTGTATTTCATTTATGACAATCTCAATTTACAGTACCCAATATATAATACAAAGGGTGAATAATGAAAGGAAAGAATATTGCTTAAAGTATAAAATCTAGTCCTAAATTGATATAGCAATCAATTACAATCCCAAAATTTTTTTAAGGTATCAATCGGACAAGCATATCTTTCAACAAAATCACTTAAGGCCAAACCACTTAAGAACCAAGGTGCGGTCTCTGTCTGAGTTCATTGCGACCAAGGTGCAATAGGCAGAGAGATTGTCTGACTTTTAATTTCCAAACTGTTGATGTCCATATCCTTACCATTATCAGAAATGGCTAAATAATTTAATATATTTATTCAAAATTGAATCTAAATCGTTGATAATGGTGGGTGACATGTGAGTCTTATCTACTTTCCAAACAGATGTCATGGTCCGTATTTAATTTAGAGAGTAGCAAGGTCACTGAAAAAGACTGTTGAGTGGACCAGATCAGAATACACAAGCATTCAACAAGCATCTTATTGTTCGGCATCGCATTTTTGTAAGATTAAGAAATGAGAAAAAGAAATGGTCTTGTCATTGAATTGATAAAAGGTTCACGTGCGAATAGTCTATTAGTTTAATTATATTTCAGCTTCTGTTCCTTGACAAGAAAAAAAGATAGGATTAAAAAAGAACAGGGAAATGAGAAAAGGACAGACCCATTAAGCTCAAAAAAGTGACAAACATATTTTAACTATTTAATTATTCATAAAAAAAATTTAAAAAAAAATTGCTTATCGGGTTGTAAAGAAGAGTGGGGACTGTTTGCCTATGATATTATATGGAACGCAATGGGACGATCAACGGTTCAATGCTAATTAAGGAATCAGACTAAATCAATCAATTCTAGGTAGTTCCCATGAAAATCAGCCCAGTTCCAGGTGTAGAACTAAACCGTCTGGAGCGGACCTATATGTTTTTTTATAATCCTTTCCATCTTGAAGAATAAAAAGTAAAAGAGTCTCTCTCTTAGTTTATGCTCCCAGCCCAATTCTGACTCAATCACTCCCATATTTTCAATTTAATTCTTTGCACCCTTCTTTCATTATTCAGTTCTCAAATCGACTAGACTGGTTCGAAGCTCCGATCTAGAATTGACTGGGTTGGGTTCGCTTGAAAACTCAAGTCTACAATTGATGGGACTGACAGGGCCGCTTTGAAGCTTAGATCTAGAATTGGACCGATGGGGTTGCGGCCTATGTAGCACGAATACTTTCCGGAAGCCTTCGTATCGTGTCCGACACTCCGACACGTATCCGACGCGCTCCGATACATCCTAACATATGGTCAACGAGTGTCAAAAAATCCGACACGTAATCAACTCTCTCCGACACTCTCCGACACGCGAGTCCAGAATTTCAACACGCGATTTTGACACGTACGGGGTCAATTTTAAAAATTTCTAATACTTGAGAGTCAAAATATAAATATACACAAAAGAAGTAATAACAAATGCTATATATGATAATTAAATAAATTTAAAAATATAATTTCAGCATTTTTCTTTAAATAATTTTTTTTTCCTCTAAATTTTGCGTATTATTGTAACAAATTAAAATAATGAATGATATTATTTAATATTTTTCGTGTAAATTAATTCTAGGCTATTATATTATTATTTATTTATGTATTTATATATAAAAATATATTTAATATATAACGTGTTGAAATTTTCTACTTTTAAGAAATGACGTATCGGCGTGTCATGTCGTGTCGTATCGCGTGTCGTGTCGTGTCGTGTCGCATGTCGCATATCCGTGTCGGTGCTACATTGGTTGCGGCCGCTTTGAAGCTCATATCTAGAACTGACGACACTTGAGGGATGAGTATTTCCCCCTCGAAGCTTTTGATGACAAAATCGAGACCTTGAATCACCGTATCTCAGTTTATGACAACCTCCAACTCGTCGAGCATGTTGGGCAGGTCGTTTGGGGCAAGTTGTTTGGGATGCACTTCGTCTCCAACGAGCAAAGATTCGAAGTTGACCGAGTTAAGATTCATCTTAGAGCCCATGCTATGGTCTTATTCGACAAGCCCTCAAGCCTTTGCAACAATCTTCTTGGACGAGCCCTTCGATAGTAAATACTTGTGCATTTTCTTCGCAACACTCTGTGATATTGCATATTGGGAAATTGAGCATCTCAATTTGATTTATCTAGCAATTGATGTGAGAGAAAGATTAACGGTGTTCCAATGTTTGAAATGCTTTGTATGGCTGGCTTTCACTGCCTCCCACGCATCACCCCTCTTAGGGCAACTGTTGAGAACTAGGAGACAGACTAGAATCAGCCATTCTGGTTTTATTCCAGAACCATTCAGTTTGATTCCCGATTCCAAAATTTTGGAACCAAGAGTCGCTGGTCGGGAACCGGGCCACCCAGGAGTGAATCACCTCTGAAACACATACTAGTACCAAAAAGAAAAAAAAAATCAAAGATCAAAAAGAAGAAAGAGAAAAAGAGAAAGTAACCATAAACGAATAACAACCGATTACATATCAACATGATTTTAATAATTATTTTCCTCTCCCAATCGAGTTTGAACAAAGGTGGGACCTACTTTATCCGTTGTAACTTTAAAAATTTGTTAATTGAAAAATGCTCAACTTTTATAAGGATTCTAATGAGTTTTCATTCTTCTTTTGTTCAGCTTGCGATTACTTTGCTTTTTACCTTTGAAACTTTGCATTCTAATGGATATTGAGACTAACAATACAACTTAGAGGGGATAAAATGTTGATGATGATCAATTCTTGAATGTCCAGCTCCTAGCTTAGAATTGGGAACCGACCTAGTGATTTTCAATTCCAAAATTTTGAAATCAAGAATCAGACCAAATAATTTCAGTGCTAGATCACTAATTACTGGGTCCACCCAAGATCCAAGGTATATAGTTGGCCTAAGAAGGGGGGAGGGTGGGAGACAGTAGAAGCTAGCCTTGCGAAGCATTTCAAGCATTGGAATGGCTTCCACAATACGTCAGTTGCAGCTAAAACAAAACTAAGAAGCTCAATTTCTCAAAACTCAAGATTACACAATGCTACGAAGAAAAATGGATAAGTGCTTACCATCAAGGGGCTTGTCAAAGAAGACCACAGCATAGATTCAAGACAAATCTCGACTCAGCCAACTCGAAACTTAGCTCCCCTGTGGCAAAGTGCATCCCAAATGATCTGCCCAACATGCTTGACCATTTGGAGGGCGTTGAGACCCAAACCTGGTGATGTAAGGTCTCGATTTCATCCCTAAAAGCTTTGCAGAGGAAATACTCATCCCTCAGGCATCGTCAGTTCTAAATCTAAGCTTTGAAGTGGCTGCGACCCCAGAGGTCCAGTTCTATGAGCTTCAAAGCGGCCCCTTCATTCCCATCGGTTGTAGACTGGAGTAATGAAGTGATCACGAGCCCTGTTGATTTTAGAAATGAGCTTCAAATCGATCTTGTCGGTTCTAGATCCAAATAATGACGAAATAGTGCAAAGAGAAAAATGAAAAATTGACAGTGAGGGAGCGTGAACTGAGCTGAGAGAAGAAATTGAGAGAATGAGATTCATTTGCTCTTTATTCTTTAGAAGAAAAAAGGATTATTAACAAAAGCAAATAATATCAGGTGCGCTTGGAGCTATTCAAAGATAGCACACGATAGATTATAGTAATTAGGTTTTATCCCCCAAGCCTAAATCCATTCTCCAACCTAACAACCTCAGTATGATTTGAAATCCACTAGTAATAGCCAAGATAAGTTACAATCTATAAATACAGATCCTATTAATCAATAGACTTACTATCAAGTTTCAAATACTATTATTCCTCTTGTACACTTTATCTTATCTAGATTACAAAGCAACAAGGAAACTATACTAGAAATTTCATATGGACATACCACAATTTGATTTGCAGAGAATAACAATAAACAATATCAACTTTCTCTGTTCAGCATACTACTTCAATTTCGTTGATCCTTTGTTATATAGGCATCTTCAATTTTCCCATTGGAGAAAGTCTTGGGACACAAGTAATGGTTACAAGTAGTTAAAAGCTGTTGTTTGAGGATAGGATCACCCATACAATATTTTTCCTCGGTCATCAACATAATTTTCCTAAAATGGAGACTGTTGAGAGAGTCACATCACTAGTCACTTTGATTGCTTGAACAAAAAGCTGTTAATTGTTCTCTGATAGTTTTAGGCTATCCTGCTATGGACTTTCCTACTACTGACGACTATAATTTTTGTCTCTAACAGTCAACTTCAAATGAACACATCAATCAATTAGCATCTCTAGTGACTCAATATCAACATGATTCAATGTTCATTATTTCTCAATAGTGACACATGCTCGTTATCATCTGTGAGTTGGTGTTGTCGATGGTTAAACCATAGGACTTGCAATTCTACTTCCAATGAAACTTTTGAGCACATCAACTCCCAAAGACTCTATGTTGATGAAAGATCTACCATGGTCCTTCCAAGTTCTCATGAGCACCTTGTCATGTCGAACTTGTTCACTTCTTGTCAATATCTACATTATTTTAGCTAGTCTTCATTGAGCTCTTTAGCTATCGTGGTAATCATCATAGTCTTGTAAATTTCACCACGAAAGCTTACACTTATCATAGTAGATATTATACCTAGGATAGGTATGAAATCATTAAAATTCCATAGAAATGTTCTCCAATAATGGATGATATTTACCACTCAAGAAGACTATTACCATAGGGTCCTTGTGCTAGGCCCCATGCCCCTACTTATCCATAAACAAGAAGAGTTATGTTCTTTCCACCCTCATTTTGGCTAAGACACTCCCTTTTATTAATTAATTGACCAAAATATCCCTCTCTTCAATGAAATGTTTCTCTCTTTTCAATCTAGTTAAACCTTCTTCACTTTTTGACTCACGTTAAAATATTTCAGAGAAAAATTTTAAGTATATTCTAAAATTTTGATGCCGTTGCGATAAGATTGGATCTATTATTGATATTGATTACTTTCTACATGATAGAAGCAATATAGTAATAAGTTCCCCCCTTTTCACCTTTTTGCACTTATTTTTTGTTTAGACATTATCTAAATGTAAACAATGTTTTGATCATGCTTCCAAAAAGATTAAGCTTTTCCATATTTTGATCAATGTTTCTTTTCCATTTTTTTTATCAAGATCGACTATATAATTAGAATGAAATTTAATTCTCAACTTTGAAATAAACTTTCGCTCAAACTATTTGATAAAAAAAAGGCAATTAATTGTGTTATAAGTTATCATGAATATAAATTTCTAGTCTTCTGTTTACCTTTTGTGGTTAAGAATATGATATCAGAAATTAAAATTAACAACCTTCTCTAAACAAAGTAATAACATGATGCAGGGTAAGATAATATTTTGTTTGGTTTAATGGGTCATTTATGTTTTGAAACAGCTAAGAGAGATGATAAAAATATTATTAATTTTTCTAGTCAGCTTGATAAAAAAAAAATTGAAGAAAGAGAGAAGGGTATTTTAATCAATCAATTGAAAAAAAAATGTATTAATTAAAAGGATCAATACCACAAAAAATCAAAAATTGAAACATATGTGACAAATTTACCTAAAATTAATTTTTTTATTACCAAAAATCTCAAACCGGTACAACTGTGGCAAATCTACTCTCCATTGATTTTAGTTAAATTTTAATGTCATATTATTGAGTTGGATGACACGTGACAATTGATAGGTGTACCGGTTTTTGGCTTTTTTATTATATTAACCCAATTAAAAAAACTAATAGATAATAAAATTGTCAAATTAGCTTAGGGTTTTTAGTGGTTAAAGAATTAGTTTGGGATAAATATATGAAAAAATTAGTATTGAATAAATTTATCACAAATATATTAGTTTGAGATTTTTTATGGTATCAACCTTAATTAAAATATGGGTGGAAAGAGTCCTGCCCAAAAAGAAATCCAATAAGCACATTTTACGAAGAGCGTGTTATTTCACGGATCCAGTAAGCACATCTTAGCAAATTTAAATTAATTTAAGATTCTATTTCAATTTGGGCCAATAATGTAAGGCCCAAAAAAAGAAAAATTAAATAAAAGATGGAAAATTAAAAAATAAAAATTGTCTTGTATATCAAATTTTCATGCTAAAGAGAGATTGCGAAGATAGTTTTATGTGAAGCACAAGGAAGACAACCTAACTTGGAATTTTGTTAACTCTCATTCCCTTTTAAGTTTTTAGTGTTGTGCTAAATGATAAGGTTCTCTTTTTATTATCATTTTGGGAAAAAGTCACCAAAAAAAAAAAACTCTAAACTATATCTATTGTGATGTATTTATCATATTTTTTTTTTGTAATATAAAAACCCCATATGATATCCACTATGACACATATATCGTGAAATTATTCCTACGGCATAAAAAACTCTAAAATAATATTTGTATAACATATTTATCCTTCGTCAAAATTTTGTTAGATGATTTTCTAGCCAAAATAATATTATTTTTATTTTATTATACCTTATCAAAACCGTTTGTCTTCTATCATCCATAAACGATTTTTCATTGATGGAACTTAGATGTGAATGGGGGATTAATATGTCACATAAGTACAACTATAAGATTTCTGATATTATAGAAAAATTTTAGCGTCATAATTGGTGTAATTTGAGGTTTTTAGTAAAAAGTAAATATGTCACATAAATATTAGTTTATGATTTTTGATGTCTCCAAAAAAGTTTGGTGTCACAATGATTATATTTGGAGATTTTCAATAATTTTTTTTTCTTATTCTTTTAGTGGGTTTAGCTTTTGTGGTTAGGGCCATTTGCGGCAATTGATTTTGGGATATTTATATTCCAATTTGCCAAATGGGTCTAATATAAGATCTGTGGTCCCAAAAGCAAGTTGGGCATGACGGTGCTGTGAGGCTAGCAGACTCAATTGAATATTCCTTAGTAACTTGTGAAAGAGCGATGCGGACCAGCCAACTTCCGCGCGCCCCTCGGCTGAGGGTGAACTCATAGTAGGATGCCCTTGCCAACCGATGCGTTTTGACAGCAACATTCAATCAATCGTCCCTTATGGCTTCGTCCCACCGGCACTGGACTGACCAATGACATGAAACCACGTTTTTCATGTCCTGATGATGACATATTGTCAGGCTTTCGGAAAGGGGTAAAGCAGAGACCTATTTGGCCTATACACTTGGCTGAATCGAGCATTTACGTTTCTTTTTTCAATAGTTTTTTCTTCGGTTCTTTTTGCTTTATTTAGCACATCTCGACATCCAAAGACTTAACTTATTGACTTCCAAGGAAAGGGACTTTAACATTAAGAAGGCCATAATAATTGTACCACAATCATTAATTAATATAACTTTTTTTTTTGCTCATTCAAGCGCCACAAAATTAAAAAAATTGATCACTTAGAGTGTCATTGGCAATTTAGCTCTATTCAACGTTGACATTGATTGTCCATCATCCTTCGTGGCTTCATCAATCATGTGATGCTGATATAGATAAATTTTTAATTTTTTATTATTTTTTCACTGTTTACAATTCATTTTTCTTTTTCTTTCCCCTAGTGACCTTTGTTGGGGCTAGAAAAAGAAAAAAAAAGGATAAAGAATTCGAGAAAATTTAAAAAAAACATATTTAAAAATCCACGTATGATAGAAAATCAATTAAAAAATCCATTTTAGGTGATTCATCGGAAATAACATTTAAATGATCAATTTTAGTTCAATATGACATTTAAGTAAGTGCAAAAAAGAAATTACAACACTCAAATGAGCGTCTTATAAAAATTATGGTACTCTTACTATACTTGTCTCCAAAGTAAGAGTTGGAATGTCTTGATACACATGTGCCAGCTAAATGGTGAGCATGGCCCGACGCCATAATCCGAACACAGCATTTATCACATGTCAAGTAAATGTTAAAAGATTTTCTTTCAAGTTGTTATTTCTCTCTCTCTCTCTCTCTCTCTCTCTCTCTCTCTTTGGTAATACTTTGTACACTTTCACCCCGTATGTAGATATTTCTTAGAATACTAAACATGGTCCGATTTCAACCGGGGCCTAAATTAGATATTGCAAGAGCGACAAAAAGGGCAGGGAGGAAAAATCTTCCAACGCATGATCCACACAGGAAGATTCTCCATTTGCTTTAGTTTCTACGAAGAAATCATTATGGGGGCCCCAACGTAAATTCCTCCTCCTTCTCCTAAGCATGATCGCCAAACCAAATCTAACTCAAGCGTGCTTATAAGTACAATCTACATGACTTAGTAACAAAGCCAGGGGGAGCCAAAAAGCATGAAACGCCACCACTTCGTTCTCGTGCACGGCGCCTGCCACGGGGCATGGAGCTGGTACAAGCTCAAGCACCGGCTTGAGTCGGCTGGCCACCGCGTCACAGCCCTAGACCTTACCGCCTCCGGCACCAACACAAGGTCCGTACACGACGTCCACACGTTCTGCGAGCACACCGAGCCGCTGTTGGAGCTCCTGGCCTCGCTTGGGGCGCAAGAGAGGGTGATCCTCGTCGGGCACAGCTTGGGTGGCTTGAACTTGGCCCTTGCCGCCGACAGGTTCCCGAAGAAGATATCGGTCACTGTATTCTTGGCGGCTTTCATGCCAGACACCGCGCATCGACCGTCGTACGTGCTGGAAGAGGTAATTTTCGTTGAGCACGTTATCCTCAAAACGAAGTCGTCTATCCTACTTTTGGTAGAAGTGGGGCCTTTCTCTTGTCTATTCTGGAGACTTTATAACGTTAATGCTTGGAATCATTAATTTCTGTCATTTCGCTTGACAAGCCATATATATCTTTTGTCCGATTTGGGGGAGGCCAGTCCCCTTCGGCCCTCCTTCTAGTCCCTTCCCTGCACATGTTTGATTTGACTTGCACTATTGTCCGTCTGTAGTTTGTTTAGGAAGCAAAGGCAGAGGAATATGTGAGGGCTGGCGGAGAAAATCGCTTGGGGATGTAAAGAAAGTTTAGGACTTGATATAATTTTGATTAAAAAAAAAAGTTTAGGACTTCAACCGTACTTTGTTCGTCCAGCATTTTTCATATTAGTTTAGACAACTAAAGTAATTTGTGCAATGTATTTGCCCTATATGATGAACTTTGGCCTCAAATATGATATATTGTGGTATGATTGTGCGCAAGAATAATCTAGATTTGGAACTTAGTTGTTGTACGGTACAATGGTGGATCATGGACAAACCCTATATGCACGAGCTCATTTTTAATGCTTTTGTCCGTGTTTGCAATGCCAGTACTTTGCAAGGACTCCGGAGGGAGCATGGCTAGACACCCAATTCGCGCCCATCGGAAAGCCCGACAAACCCTTAACATCCATGTTCTTCGGCCCCGACTTCTTGTCATCCAAGCTCTACCAGTTATGCCCTGTCGAGGTAAATATTGACTAACTCAATTTACATCGAAAGCACGTCGTTATTACATTAAATAGCGTATGGTTCTATTGCAAAGTCCACTTTTCATGTCCTTTTTTTTTTTTTTAAAGTAAATCAAGCGATGACCCTAGTATTACTTTAGCCGGCATATCATACGTTGTGGTGATTTAGAATTATTTTGGTTTGACGTCGCTGTTTTGTGGCTTTTTATCCATTTGAGATTGCAAACTAGAAAGCCGGATGTGCGTATAGGGTACTCGCCCTCTTCTCCCACCGTCATGAGAAGTAAGAGGATGACAGATTCGGTGAAGCTGGACGGATTTATAAGTGGATTGCTAAAAAATCCGATAGGGCCTGTGATGGGTTTGGTATTTTATAATTGGGAAATACAAACCTGAATTCAACATATATAACTATTAAAACGCTATTTATTTCCTTTATATTTCTTAAATGATTAAATAAATATACATAAGTACTAACTCTATAAGAAGTGTAACGGTTTTCTTGGATTTTTTAAATTGCTCTAACTTTCTTAAAACTCTCGATGATACTTAATTATAAAAATTTGTGAATGCTAAAATTTGAATTGAGTATAATATAAGATTTTCAACGACTGCTGGCATTTCACATGTCTAATTATTATTAGACCTTAGATTCTTAAGATTGTCAATTTTCCATTCTTTCAATCTTTACCTGCACTACCTAAATCGAATAGGAGATTTACAATGCATAAGTTTTGAATGTATAGTTGTGTTTGCGAATAATAGGTTCTTTATTATAAATTTAACATGATACTATTGTTTAATACAAAATATTGTGACAGTTGCCGGTACCTTAGGGGAACATGGCTACTTTTGCGGGGGTGGGCTTGATATATTATGTAAAAACTAGTAATAAGTTCGGAACAAGTTTGGGCAATAACAAAAAGTTAATGAGACGGGGCTTGGAACAATGTTAATAGTCCCAGACATGTCTTGTCTATGACAAGCGTAACCTAAAAATATAGTCAATAGGATGTGGGTAGACCCTAAATGGGCAATGTTCGGCCCGATTAGGCCTATGTGGTTGGACCGGAGCTTAGAAAATGAAATTGCTTGATCAGGTTTAGTTTGTGATTTGGATCTTGTAGGCTCGAGCAAGGCTTGACAAGCCAAACAGGCTATCACGCCTTTGATCAAGTCTAGCACATGCTTAGCACTTGAAATCCAAAGCGACATCATGTCGGTTCAAAAGTCCATTAACCCATGACGTTTCATGGAAATGCCAACCGCTGCAGGATCTGGAGCTCGGCAAGATCTTGACGCGGCCGGGGTCATTGTTCATAGAAGACCTGAGCACGGCAAGCAATTTCACCCGAGAAGGCTACGGGTCGACGATGCGGGTCTACGTCGTGTGCAGACAGGACCTGGGGCGAACGGCGGGGCCCACCACGTCCTGGAGTTGGACGGCGCCGATCACATGGCCATGCTCTCGAAGCCGCAGGAGCTTTGCGATTGTCCGCTGGAGATCGGGGCCAAATACGCACCTGCCTAACATTCGCTACGGCGTAGTAGGCGGCTTTTGCCCTGTTCGGCCGTTTGTGGTTTGGTTTTCTTCGGATTGTTGTGTTTGGTTTGTGTTTGTTTTCCTGTTGTCGGGTCGATTTCGAGCATATACTATGTAGCCAGAAGGGCGTTGGAGAGCTATTGTGTCGTTGCTCGTGTGTAAATCCCGATCAGCTCTTTAATTTCCTCAATAAACACCAGGTTTAAATCCCTGTGGGTTAGATCATGAAAAGGGCATCGTGTCTTGGAATCATCAATACCTATTTCCTTTCTTGAATTTCTGCTCAAGTCAAAAAAGTGAATTGCCAAAATCTATCATTAATACAAGGTCGAAGTGTACTATTTACACTACATAAAATCAAGCTGTCCGAATTCATCTCCCTTATGCAATTCATGTCAGAACCATTCTTTGATTTTGGGCCTATCTAGGTTAATTTTTACTTATATGCCTTGCTTTTAAATCTCACTATTCACATATTTCGACTTTAAAAAAAAAAATTGAGTTTCTTGAAATTTTCACAAGCACAAATTTGGACACATAAAGTTCACGTATATTTTATATAAAATTTTACATTTTGATGAGGTAACAAAAAAAATTAAGTTTTTTGAAATAGTTAAAAGTTCAAACAAGTGTCATATGGTCTAGTCAAAAGTTGAACGACTATTATAATTACATTTAATTGACGACAATTATAAATAATGTTCATTTTCATAATTCCCGAATAAAATGTCTCGAGTTATTGATATAGCTAGTACGAGTACCTAGAGGGGGGTGAATAGGTATATAAAAATTTTCTTGAAGATTGCACAATACTTAGACAGTTGAAGGATTTGCAATAATTAAAAATCAATCGTAAGACTGAGTAAGGGAAAGAGAGAATTGAACACGCGGTTTATAGTGGTTCAGCTTGATTCAAGCCTACGTCCACTCTTCTACACTGACAGCCGATTGGCTGGATTCCACTATGAACAAAGAGATGTTACAGTGTTGATCTTCCTTGATTTCTAGGTGTAGATGATCTACCACACTCACTCAAGGTGTCACCAAGTATAAACACTCTTTGTATATGCAATTTTGCTCGAACAGTATCGACTAACAATCAAGGTTCTTCAGACTATGGAATTTTTCTATCGATCACACACTTAAAATAACTAGAACGTCTTCCTTTTATACCCCTTTATGCCATCATAGCCGTTGGCACTTACCAAAGGAATTCCTCCAATCTACCCGTTGGACGGAATCAATCAAGAAGATCATCCGAGCTATTTAAGGAATCTGATGATAGCCCATCAATCCTGTTCGCCCATACAATCAGGATCTTGGTTTCCAAGAATAGAACATTCCAAGAATGTTTCGTCGACCATCGGATCTTCAATTGATCTTAGATAAGAATCAAAGAATCCGAACTATCTTTCCAACTAAAGAATCTATTCCAGAGGATAGGATCGAATCCTCAACCATATACTTCGGCTTTGGATTTCCTTCGTCACTGGATTAGAAAGACTGTCAGTGAGAATAGACTTGAGTCTTGAGTCTCGAGTCTTGAGTCTTGAGTCTTGAGTCTTGAGAATACAAAGTCTTCAAACTTTAAACTGTCGGTCTTCAAATATCCAGACTAGACTGATAGAAATGTTTTGTCAGCTTCAAAATATTATGGAAAGATTTCTCCAACAATCTCCCCCTTTTTGATGGTGACAAAACTTTCCTGTAGATTTGAACAACTTTGACCTGCAAAAACATTTCTCAAGCAATATGGCTAACTCATAAAGATTAATAAAGCAACCAGACTCTGTATCCACAGAAAATTGGTTAGTCTTTCATGAGTAATACCATATAGCAACACTTGATATAAATGCAACCAGTCAAGCATCAAAATCCACAGCCAATTCAGTCAAGTTTTAAATTCACACCCAAGTTCAAGTTCTCAAGTCATACTCAAAAATAAACATAACCACAAAAGTTTTAAAATGTTGAAAGTTGTTGGTTCAAATTCTCCCCCTTTTTGTCAGCATTAAAAAGGGTGAGAAACGAGTCATGTCTGCTTGGGAATGCGCACGATGTGGAAATCTCCCATAGACTGGACTACTCCTTCTAGCCTCTTCAAGTCCTCCCTTAGTTGAGCTACCTCCTCTCCTTTGGCATTGGCTTGAAGTTGCAGAGCGAGGTCTTTCATTTTGTCCTCCAAGGTGACTGAGGATGCTTGTCTAGCATTCTTCATGGCTTGGATTTCACAGTCTAGAGCATATATCTGGCCACGCATTTCCAGAAGAATATCCATGATGCGACGAAAATCTGCAGAATTGTCCGTCTGTGTACTGGCATGAGCTTTCTCTGATGGAGTAAATGCAGACGATGGCGCTTCTGTATAGTCTGGCAAATTTGGTATCGACGTATCACCTTCTTCAGGCAATTGAGAAACCTGAAATTCTTCTGGATCTGCTGGAGATTGTCTTGGACCTTCACTAACAGCAGCATGAGGTGAGGACCTTTCTTGCTCGCCAACTCCCCCTGTCTCTAGGACATCGAAAGGGGAAGAGTGATGATCATCTCTTGATTTCCCTTCTCTCCAGATTCAGCAGACTTTTCTTTCTCTCCTTCTCTTTCTTCTTCAGCTTCTTTCTCCTTCTCTCTCTGCTCTTCTTCTTCTCTGTTCTTTTGAAGTTCTGTCGGTTGAGGCACAGAATGTCTGGTTCTTGTCAATGCTTGGATAGTGGGATCTTCATCCTCTTCATCTTCATCTTCATCCTCCAAGATGAGAGTTCTTTTCTTCTTTTTCGATGGGGCACCAATGGCCTCCTTTCCTTTTCTCTTTGAGGCAGACTGAACTGGAGATTTCACTCTGAATTTCTCCATTGCCTTGGAAAGTTCTTGCAGACGCATCTTCGTTAACATCTTCAAACCTACCACCATCTTATCACACGATCGAACACAAAATGACTGTGGCGGTTCAATATTCATGTGTCTGAAGATCTTGGTCACCAGACCAGGATAAGGCAATTGTCTTTTGTCTTTCGACATTGCTCTGTACATATGGAAGAGAATAGTGTGTGGGAGAGAGAACTTCCGTCCTGAGTTGATCGCGTACATCAACTTTGCTTCGAAAGAGACACGAAGTCTTTGACGTAGACTTAGGTCCGAGACGGTTGATCACAATCTTATGAAGCACAATGTTGATGGCATTCATCCCGGAATAGGTAATTTTCTTCTCTACGTCCCTATCTTTGACAAGTTCCGAGTAGTACGAGCGAGGTGAGACTTTGATTGGAAGATAACGTCCTCGTTCAACTCCAACTATGTCCGCCAACATATTCACATCTACCACGTAGACTTGGTCTCGTACACTGAATGAAATTCTATTCGCATCCAAAAAGCTAAGATTTGAATAGAAATAAGCGGACAGTTGAGCATACCCGTCCGTAGAGTCAGAGCAAAAAGTCTCAAATTGAAGCAAATTCAACTTCTCTCTTAAGTTCATGTTGATGGCGTCTAGGAAGTCAAAATCGACACTTCTAAGGTTTATCACCCCTCTTTTCAACAGCCTGAAATACACATTTTCCTGATCCTTGGACTTAAACAAATCCATCCGATTTCCCTTCACCTTTGCTGCCACACCCATTTTGGGTTGAAATTCAAGGAACATTCTGTCATCATCATTCCCTTCAATCAGATTTTATCCTGGCATACGAGGGTCACTTGGAATGTTCGCAAGTGCCTCATCTGCCCTTCCTTTCGGAGCAATTCCCAATTCCTCCATTTTCCACAGAAAAAGATACTCATTCCCATAATTTTTGTCCTTAAGGAATTCATCTATATATTTTAATGAAGTACCGGTGCTTTTCAACGCACGATAAAGCTTATAGATAAAGGAGGGTCTTTGGACTCTTACTGGGTCGGCATCCTCGATTATCTCTTCTTCCAGATGTTGACTCGCACCTTGTGGGGCAGGAGGTGTTGAATGACGTGGAGGAGAGCGAATCGGACTTTGTCGCTGACTTGATAAGTCTTCTTCCTCAATAAGATCGAAGTGAGTCGGTCCCTTCTCCATTCTTTGTGGTCCCCTGCTTGCGATTCTTGATGATTTCCTCGAAGAAGACATCTTTCTTTGTCGATTGGAAGATTCCTTCACTTGCTTTCCCAAGAAAAAAATGACCACTTTCTCGAAGATGAACAAGAAATAGAAACAGGATCGGGAGGAGAGTTCTTTTTAGGGTTTTGAAGATTTGGGCGAAAAAAATTGTGTATATATATATATATATATATATATATATATATATATATATATATATATCTCGGTTTTGAAAAGGGAAGTTCAACCGGTACAAGGAAAGTGTACGAACACTTCTTTTCAAAATCAATAACTGCCAAAATTAACCTTTTTTTTAAAAAAAAAAAAAGACAAGTTTTCGAATTTCACACGGATTATAGAATAACCGAACGAAAGATCGTACCTTTTCGAGTTTAGATAACTAAACGAGAATTCGTACCTTTTAGATAAAATAGCAACTTACAGTCTATAGCCATGCACGTCTGAGTCTAAGGGTTTTAAAGTCTGACAGATTAGAGTCTTAGAGTTGGTGAGTCTCTAGACTTTAACTTCTTCAAGCTTCAAAATGTTGAGTCTTGAACGGATAAAGTCGAATTGATTTTTCTCCAAAGGCTTTGTGAATATATCCGCTAGTTGACTTTTTGAATCAACAAATTGAATCGAGATTTCTCCATTTTGAATATGATCTCTAATGAAGTGATGTCGAATCTCAATATGCTTTGCTCTTGAATGAAGGATTGGATTTTTGGTGAGATTGATCGCATTGGTGTTGTCACATCTGATTTCTGTGCATGAGTCTTCAATGCCAAAGTCTTGTAGCTGTTGTTTTATCCATAGAATTTGCGAACAGCAGCTTCCAAGAGCTACATACTCTGCTTCTGTCGTTGAGAGAGCTACAGTGCTTTGCTTCGTTGAAAACCAAGATATTGTCCTGTTTCCAAGCAATTGACAAGTTCCAGAAGTGCTCTTTCTATCGACTCTGCAACCGACCAGATCTGCATCTGAGTATCCTAGAAGATTAAAGTCTCCCTTCTTGGGATACCAGAGACCGATGCTTGAAGATGAGGCAACGTATTTGATAACACGTTTTGCAGCACTAAGATGAGATTCTCCAGGATCTGATTGAAACCTAGCACAGATGCAAACACTAAACAAAATATCAGGTCTAGAAGCAGTAAGATAAAGAAGTGAACCGATCATGCTCCTGTACAGCTTTTGATCTACTTTCTTCCCTTCTTCATCCTTGTCTATCTTCTGAGAACATGACATTGGTATGTCGGTCTTTTTGCACTTCTCCAATCCAAACCTTTTGACAAGATCATTTGCATATTTTTCTTGATGAATAAAGGTTCCTTCCTTCATTTGTTTCACTTGGAGTCCGAGAAAGAATGTTAATTCTCCCATCATACTCATTTCAAACTCATCCTGCATAGACTTAGAAAATTTCTTGCATAGACTTTCATTAGGTGATCCAAAAATAATATCGTCCACATATATTTGAACAAGTAAAAAGCTTTTGTTTTCCTTTTTGATAAACAAAGTAGTATCTATTTTACCTTTGACGAAACCATTCTGTAATAAAAACTTACTTAGTCTGTCGTACCAAGCTCGAGATGCTTGTTTTAATACATACAAGGCCTTTTTCAGTCTGAAGACTGAGTCTGGCTTCTTTGGGTCTTCAAACCCAGGTGGTTGTTCCACATAAACTTCCTCATTGATAAATCCATTTAGGAACGCACTTTTGACGTCCATTTGGAATAACCTGAAATTTTTATAACAAGCAAACGCAAGTAATAGTCGAATAGCTTCTAACCTTGCAACTGGTGCGTAAGTCTCGTCATAGTCTATTCCTTCTTCTTGCGTATATCCTTTGGCCACGAGTCTTGCTTTATTTTGCACGACTTTTCCTTCTTCATTCATCTTGTTCCTGAATACCCATTTGGTTCCAATAACAGTTTTACCTTTTGGTTTAGATGTCAATTCCCAGACATCATTGATGTTGAATTGTCTGAGTTCTTCTTGCATAGCTTCGATCCAACTTTCATCAGATAAAGCTTCTTCTATGCTTTTTGGTTCAATTTCAGAAATGAGAGCCACAGCACTAGATTCTTCACGCCCTTTTGATCTGGTGCGGATTCCTTCATTGATTTCGCCAATAATGAGATCTTTGGGATGACTAGATTTATGCTTCCAGTTACTAGTTGATTTGCCTGGTTGATGATCTCTTTCTTTATTAGAATCTTCATGAGCTTCTAGATGTTGAACTTCCAGAGTCTGAGACACTTCTTGAGTTGTAGACTTTGGAAGGTCTAGAGAGAATTCAGACTCTTCATACTGAGTTTGGCTGGAATCATCTAGCGTTGAGTCTTGAAATTTGACGTTCATTGATTCCTCCACAGACTGGCTTTTCTTGTTATAGACTCTGTAGACTTTGCTTGATGTAGAATATCCAAGGAAGATGCCTTCATCTGATCTTTCTTCAAACTTACCAACTCGATCATTTGCATTTTTCAAAATAAAGCATTTGCAACCAAACACATGAAAGTATGAAACAATAGGCTTCTTACCTTTGAATAATTCATAGGGAGTTTTCTCTAGAATAGGTCTTAGAAAGACTCTATTTATAATATAGCATGCTGTTGAAACAGCTTCAGCCCCAAATCGTGAAGAAATTTTACTTTCAATTAAAAGTGTTCTAGCCATTTCTTGAAGAGATCTATTCTTTCTTTCCACAACTCCATTTTGCTCTGGAGTATATGGAGAGGAAAACATATGATTAAAACCAGATTTATCACAATATTTTGTAAAATCTTGATTTTCAAATTCACTTCCATGATATGTTCTTATACTTGAGATTGCACATCCTTTTTCATTTTGAACCTTTTTAGCAAACTTCTCAAAGTACGAAAAGGTTTCTTCCTTACTTGCAAGAAAATATACCCAGGTAAAGCGAGAATAGTCATCCACGATTACTAGACAATATTTCTTACCTCCAATGCTCTGGGTTCTTGTTGGTCCGAAGAGATCCATATAAAGCAACTGTAGTACATGATTAGTAGAGACATGATTTATTGGCTTAAATGAATTTCTTACATGCTTTCCCAAAATGCATGGAGTGCATAAATCAGACTTTTGGTATGGCAATTTAGGTAGACCTCGAACAAGCTTCTTTGATGAGATTTTGGCTAATTGCTTCATGTTGACATGGCCAAGCTTTCTGTGCCATAGGACTGCTTCATCTTGAATTGAAATTAGGCATTGATCTTCATTTGGTTTTACATCAAGGAGGTAGATATTTCCATGCCTTCGACCCATGAAAGACTGAGTTGAGTCTTTGCTAATTCCAGAACATATGCCTTCTTGAAAGGAGATCTTGTAACCAGTATCACACAGTTGGCTAATGCTGAGAAGATTGTAGTTGAGTCCTTCCACTAGAGAGATATTGTTTATTGTGAGATTTCTAATTTTCACAGTTCCAAATCCCACAATGCTTCCTTTGCTGTTTCCTCCGAATGAAACTTTTCCACCATTTACTTGAATAAGCTTTATGAAGCAATTTGAGTCTCCTGTCATGTGTCTTGAGCATCCGCTGTCAAGATACCACTTTACCTTCTTTTTGACAGAGACCTGCATTCAAAAGAGAGTCTCAAGCTTTCTTTGGTACCCAAATTTTCTTGGGTCCTTTAGCGTTAGTAGAATGAGCATTATTAGGCTATACTTTCTTAACAGGCTTCCAAACCATAGGACACTCTTTTTCAAAATGATCCTGACTGTTACATTTTGAACACCTTAAAGCATTTCGACCTGCAGACTTTACAAAAACTTTCTTGAAATGATTTTTGTAAGCCTCTCTCGACGGTCTTTTCTTAATTCTTTCTTTTACTTTCGGAAAATCAATCAAAGGGATAGTTTCTGCTGTCATACCTGGACCAGACTTATTGAAGTAAGGTCTTTGGATTGAAAGAACTTTTTCAAGTTTTTCCGACCCTATTGAAAATTTCTTTGAAATATTTGATAAGTCAGTTTTTAAGAGAGCATTTTCTTTCGAAAGATTATCTCCATTCTCTTTAAGAGTAGAAATATTCAAGTCTAAACTTTTCACCTTTTCTTCTAAAATGTTTTCCTTTTGTTTTAAAACTGTTCCTTTTTAAGTTCGGAAATCTTTTTAAGAGAAGTCTTAAGACTAAAACATAGTTCATCAATGTATTTAGAGACTTTGATAGGAATTTTATAATTACTTACCTCAAATTCACTGTCTGAGTCTGATCCAGAGTCTGAGTCTGATTGCGCCATCAGACACAGGTTGGCATATTCCTCATCACTTTCTTCACACTCTGTATCGCTCCATGTTTCGGCTTTAAGAGCTTTTCGAGACTTCTCAGACTTTCCTCTTTTCTTCTTCAGAAGAGGACAGTTGGGTCTGATGTGCCCCTTTTTCTTACACTCAAAGCAAACTACATCTTTGTTTGGTTCCTCATTATCAACAAACTTGGTTTGCTGTTTTTGAAAACTTTGTTTTTTTGAGTTGAACCTTCTTCCTTTTCTATTGAGCTTTCTGAATTTCTAATCATAAGAGCAAGCTCCTCATCGTCCAGATCTTCTTCAAAATCTGTATCATCAGAATTATCGTTAGATTTTAATGCAATGGATTTCTTACCTCTTGGATCTTCGTCTTCATTAATTCGTTCCACTTCGTAAGACTGAAGAGTTCCAATTAGCTCGTCTACAGATAATGGCATGATTCTTTGCGTCTCTCTTATTGAAGTCTTTATATGATTCCAATCCTTGGAGAGTCCACGCAGTAGCTTGTTCACCTTCATAGGATCAGAAATTTTTGTTAGATATATGCCCTAAAGTTACTATGTAATATGTACATATTAGGGATTCCATTTGTACATATAAGGATTATGTTATTATTGTTATTTTAAGGAAATAAAAATTAAGGAAATTGATTAATTATTAATTAATTAATTGATTAATTAATGTGGAAATGGTCAGCAAATTTTTGCTGACCACTTCAAGACGAATTCATGCATGATGGTCAGCGGTTGCTCACCATCATCCACGTTTTTCGTGCATGGATGGTCAGCAACCGCTGACCATCGTGCACGAAATCGTGCATAAACGGTCAGCGGTTGCTGATCGTTCCATTCATGCACGATCGTGCTCGATCGTGCATGAGAACGAGGATCGGCAACGGTTCTTGATCCCACGATCGGCAACCGTTGCTGATTCATGTATAAATATTAAAAGGAAAGGCTGCAAAAAGGTTACAACTAAGAGAGATTTTCTGTGGGTATGCGTCTTGTTTTTGGCGACACTTCAAGGGGTTGAAATACAAAGAAAGGTGGGAGTGCGCTATTTGTTTTTAGAGAAAATCAGTTGCTGAAAACAAAGAGAAATGTGTGTGTTCTTGTATTCTTTGAGAGACACGAGAAAGTAGAGTGTTTTTCTCATTCGGGCCGTGACTATAATACATTGAGGATACGTTGGATCATTTCCACGTGATTGCTAGCACAATCGAAGTGGTGAATATCCGAAAGTCCTCTCTTCCGTTCGACGTTCGTTGTTGGTGTGTCTGAACTAGAGGTCCGACGCTTGTGGGACTTGTACTGTAGAACATCCGAACCGACTTGTTTCAAAGCGTGCTTCAAGAGGTATTTTCGTTTAACTCCCCTTTATGTATAGATTTTTGATTAAAACGCACGAATAACGCCTAAGGAGAATCATGTGTAGAATATATCTTTGTTTCCGCTGCATTTATTTCATTAATTTTCTTATACATGATTCATGAAACACCAACAGTGGTATCAGAGCCAACCTTAGGCGTTTTCGTGCATTTAATTGATTTGTAGTTCAAATATATTTTTGCATTCTAATGGCCAATTTATTTTGTTAAGAGAATCGGTTCTCTTACCTTTTATGTGGCCTATAAAAGTTGATTAATTTATGTGATAAATTAAATCAACTAAGCAAAAATTAGAACTAAATCAATTTTGAATCAAAAATTCGTAACTTGTTATACTTGATGTTTACATTTTACAAATGATATGCAGAATTTTATGCATGCCTTCCAGAGCTTTAAATTTTGAATTTATGGCTCGTAAGGAATGGTGGTGATCATGAAAAAATCCCTAATTGTTGTGATTGTTGTATGGACGAATGTATGATGATTACGGTATTCTTTTTGGGGATGTAATTATTAAATGGAGGCTGCGTCCTTCCTTTTATATTTATTTTTTATGAAATGTAATTTTAGTATAGTTTAGTATTTCAATTGTTGATGTAAATACTACAAGAGAGGAGGAGCCATTGGAAGAGCCATTAAACCGGTGAGCTCTTTGGGCCCGGTCTTTGAAGAGTTCAAAGATTAAAAAAAAAAAAAGTGAAGAGCAGGTGCATATAATTAAAACATTAAAATGGCTAAATGGGTCTCTTTCGCTCGAGACCCATTGAACCATAATTCCATGATCACCACATAGGATAGATGTTTATGTGATATCTATTTATTTATTGTTTATGATATCATGCATGTTAAATCGGTTAATGTGCAAAGTGAGACCATTAATAACGACCAAAATCTCCTTATTGATAACATTAAGTCGAAACGGGTTTCGGACTCGTGGCCTTCCATTGTCGTGGTTTGATCCAATATTATAGTAGTTAACTAACCGGTTATGGATACATAGGGGTTAATTACCATTTATAATAGTGGACCACTCCATTATGCATATGATGCTGTGGGGTTGGAGCCAAATGATTTCTAATAACTGTCAGGTGAGGGAATCATTTGTGTTTTCAATACTTGCATGAGATGATGGGCTGGACTTAACTATGATCATGATGCCAATAACTGTTAGGTGAGGCTTTCATGGTCTAGAGGCCGAAGTTATGATTGAGACTCGCATATGATGCGTTGAACAAGCTGGTTCACTCACTAAGTTCATAGGACACCAATAACTGTTAGGTGAGGTGGACTTTGGACTGGTGGGACTCCAATCCCCACTAGTAATCTTTACCCAACAAAGATTACCGCTTCCCATCTTAAGGAGTATGGGATTCGAATATAAATTTAGTGAGAGGATCTATTTCATTTAAAGGCCAAAATGAAATAGTTACTTTGAAAGATACAACGGCTAACAATTTATTTTCTACAACAGATATATATTATTACTCTGAAAATGGTGACCACAAACCCACTCGCTTCTATACTTGACAAGAATTGTTTGACTGGACCCAATTTCACCGATCAAGGGTGAGGAATTTGAGAATTGTTCTCAATTCAGAAAAAATTGGGTATGTGCTTGATGAAAAGATGCCAACCTCCTTTCCTGAGGGTGGGACCCAAGAGGAGCGTGTCACTTATGATAAGTGGCGTGACGATGACTTAAAAGTTAGGTCATATATGCTTGCTTCTATGAATAATGAATTACGAAGAAGTATGAATCTATGGAAGATCTTTGGGTCGATCATTTTGCACTTAAAGGAATACTTTGATGAGAATGGTCGAACCTCTAGATATGAGATATCTAAGGCATTGTACCGTATGAGGATGGCTGAAGGATCATCTGTTAATGATCATGCTTTGAAAATGATCTGGCACATTGAAGAATTGGCTAGGCTGAATCTCGTTATGGACAATGAGTTAGCTATGGATTTGATCCTCCAATCTTTACCCGATTCCTTCTCTGGTTTTGTCCAAAACTTCCACATGCATAAAATGGAGAAAACTTTTGCTGAGTTACATAGCATGCTGGTAGTTTATGAGAAGGAAATGCATAACACGAGGCCAAATGTAGTGGCTATGGCTAAGGCTTCTTCTTCAAAGGGTAAGACCATTTTAAAGAAGAATAAATGGAAGAGGCCTGCCAAACTTGTTGTGCAACCAAAACCCATGATTGATAAAGGGAAATGTCATTACTATGGTGTCAAAGGGCACTGGAGGAGGAACTGTAAGAGGTACCTCGCGAGCTTAAAGGTCAAGCCCAAGAACCGACCTTATGAAGGTATGGTGTCTATGCTTATTGAAACTAATCTTATGGTTAGTGCTGAATCCAGCTCATGGGTTCTAGATTCTGCTGCAACTTCACATATTTGTATGTCTTTGCAGAATCTGAAATAAGCGGATGCTAGGGCGAAATGAGATTGTCCTGACGTTTGCCAATGGAGCAAGAGTTGCTGCATTAGCTATAGGGACTTTTCGTTTATGTTTGCCTTCTGGACATGTATTGGTTTTAAAGAACTATTTGCATTATAAGAATGCTGTTAGGAACATCATCTCTGTACCTCGTTTGGGTAAAGAGAATTATGAATTTTCTTTTGCTGATGATGTATGTTCTATTTATCATAATAGAATATGTGTTGGTTCTAGCTTATTAACCAACAATCTTTATACCATTACAATGTCCGGTAATGCGATTACCAATGTCAATAAGCAAAATAGAATTGATATAAATGCCATAACTAATAAACGCCTTAGAGACAGTCCAAATAAAAAGTATGTTTGGCATCTCCGATTAGGTCATATTGGAGAAGACAGAATTAACAAGTTGAATAATGATGGATACATTGATCCTTCAAATTTTGAGTCAATCTCAACTTGTGAGGCATGTCTTCTAGGAAAAATGACCAAAGCGCCTTTTGTGGGACAAAGTGCGCGAGCTGCTGACATATTAGGATTAATACATACAGATGTATGTGGACCAATTAATGAATCTGCTAGAGGTGGTTATAATTACTTCATTACCTTCACTGATGATCAGTCACGGTATGGTTATTTATACCTCATGAAGTATAAATCTGAATCCTTTGAAAAGTTCAAGGAATTCAAGGCTGAAGTTGAGAAGCAAACAGGAAAATGTATTAAGGCTCTTCGATCAGATCGAAGAGGTGAATACCTTAGTACTGAATTCCTGGACTTTCTTAAAGAGAATGGCATTTTATCACAATGGACACCTCCTGGAACTCCAGAACATAATGGTGTATCTGAACGAAGAAATCGTACTTTATTAGATATGGTACGATCTATGATGAGTTACGCCGATTTGCCAATATCCCTTTGGGGATATGCCCTTGAGACAGCCGTATATATACTGAATAGAGTGCCGTCCAAATCTGTTCCAACTACGCCCTATGAGATATGGCATAGTAGGAAACCTAGTCTTAATCATATTAAGATTTGGGGTTGTCCAGCTTTTTTGTGAAAAAGCTGAAAGTGGAAAAATTGGAGGCAAGATCTGAACAAGGTCGCTTCATTGGATATCCAAAGGAAACTCTTGGATATTATTTCTATTTTCATTCGGACCAAAGAATTTTGGTATGCAAGCACGCTTCTTTCTTGGAGAATCAGTTCATCCAAGAAAGTGGTGCTTTGAGCGGAAAATAGTCTTACAAGAAGAAAATAATGAAGTATCAAACAACCGAGTTCGATACCAATCTCCGATTCGGGGGAGCTTCTGATACACAACCTCTTAGAAGAAGTGCGAGAACGTCTCGCCCACCTGCTCGTTATAGACACTCGGTTGATCATATTGAACCATTATTCATTGTGAATAATAGTGATCAACCCGGTGATCCTAAAACCTATGAGGAGGCGATGTTGGACATCGATTCTGGTAAATGGCTAGAAGCCATGAAATCCGAAATGGATTCAATGTATTCCAATGAGGTATGGACCTTGACTGACTTGCCTGATGGTATTGTACCAATTGGCTGTAAATGGATCTTCAAGAGGAAGATGAATGTTGAAGGTCAAATTGGAATTTACAAAGCACGGCTGGTGGTGAAAGGATATCGTCAAAAAGAAGGAATTGATTATGACGAAACTTTCTCACCTGTGGCCATGCTAAAATCCATTCGGATTATGTTGGCTATAGCTACACACCTTGATTATGAGATATTCCAAATGGATGTCAAAACGACTTTTCTAAATGGTTTTCTCGATGAGGACATCTATATGGAATAGCCACGGGGTTTTGAATCCAATAGTGAAAAACGGAAGGTGTGTAAGCTTAAGAGATCATTTATGGACTCAAACAAGCCTCCAGAAGTTGGAACATCCGTTTTGATGAGGTAGTCAAATCGTTTGGCTTCATCAAAAATCCGGATGAACCTTGTGTATATAAGAAGATCAGTGGGAGTGCAATTGCATTTCTGGTTTTGTATGTCGATGATATACTTTTGATTGGAAATGATGTACCAATGATATCATCGATAAAATTATTCTTGTCACAGAAATTCTCCATGAAAGATTTAGGAGAGGCAACCTACATTTTAGGTATCAAGATCTATAGAGATAGATCAAGACGATTGATTGGCCTCTCACAATCTACGTACATAGACAAAGTGTTAACATGGTTTAACATGCAATGTTCCAAGAGAGGATTATTGCCTTTTAGGCAAGGGATCCGTCTTTCTAAGGAGATGTGTCCCAACACTCCTGAAGAAAGAGAACGGATGGCAAAGATACCATATGCATCCGCTATTGGAAGCATAAT
Source organism: Eucalyptus victrix (assembly GCA_016097545.1). Taxonomy (NCBI): domain Eukaryota; kingdom Viridiplantae; phylum Streptophyta; class Magnoliopsida; order Myrtales; family Myrtaceae; genus Eucalyptus; species Eucalyptus victrix. The sequence continues at coordinate 43,338,900 of CM027843.1, read as the reverse complement.
GTATGCTATGCTATGTACTAGACCTGATATTGTGCATGCTGTAAGTATTACTAGCAGATATCAGTCTGATCCAGGAGAAGAGCACTGGATAGCAATCAAGAATATTCTTAAGTACTTGCGAAGGACTAAAGATTTATTCTTGATATATGGAGAAGGAGAATTTAAAGTTGTAGCTTATACCGATTCCGATTTTCAATCGGATCCTAATGATTATAAGTCTACGTCTGGTTTTGTCTTCACATTCAATGGTGGTGCAGTTAGTTGGAAAAGTTCTAAACAAAGCATAACTGCCGATTCCACCACTGAGGTAGAGTATGTAGCTGCTTCTGAAGCAGCAAAGGAAGCCGCTTGGATGAAGAAGTTCATTTCAGAACTTGGAGTCGTTCCTTCAATTGAGCAACCGATCACATTGTTTTGTGACAACAATGGGGCGATAGCTCAAGCTAAGGAACCAAGGTCTCACCAGAAGTCCAAGCATATTGAGAGACGCTTCCATCTCATCAGAGAAATTGTTGGGAGAGGTGATATCGCCTTGCAGAAAATTGCCTCAGCAGAAAACGTGGCAGATCCCTTCACTAAGGCCTTACCTCAGTATTCTTTTGAAAGACATATTGACAAAATGGGTTTGAGGTACCAGACAAGTTGGCTTTAGTGTAACTGGGAAATTGTTGGATGTATGCCCTAAAGTTACTATGTAATAGTTACATATTAGGGATTTCAGTTGTACTTTCATTATTATTATTTAATTAATGGCAACGACGTATTCATTCATTTGTCCAATTATTTTATATTGATGAATGATTCCATAAGATCAGTTGCAACTAGACCTATTCTTGAGACGTCAAGAATATATGTGATGGGTTCATAGTTAGACTGAATCTTTAAATTGTTCCCGGTAGATGGATTATTAAGTGGATATCAATAATCCTATTGAGACCGGTGTGTTCTTAACTTCGCCATTAAGTATTGGATACTTAAGGGAATGATGAGTCACATGTCATTGGGTATTATGATGCCTGAGTTAGAACACAGGTGTTTGTATTAGACAAATTCACTGAACGTGACACATATGGAACGATTAGCGACATGGAAGCTTTTAGCGTGGTCGATGTCTAATTGTTCATGCTTTGGTCTTGTGTAAATAATCCTTAGACCTGAGGCACAGTGTTAACTTGTATATCGAATAACTATGGTTCACGAGTGCACATAATACCGGGTCGTCGATCCATCTTTATACTTGATGGTCATAATTTGTTCATATACGAAGTTACACGTGTGCGCAATATGGAATCTGTCTCCTTGTTATATGCAAGGTATGATAATGATGTCCTATGCGATCTAATTGTGACACTGCATTGAAATCCTCGGCCGGGGTTGTAACCGAGAATAAATTGTTTATGTCTCGAATAAAATGCATGTCAATTAGATTTGTGCATATGATCGAATTAATGACTTGACAAATATTCCATGGTCTTTGTTTGATCGGGACATAGTAAGACAGAGGGATTGAATTACACTGTAGCCAAAGCTGACAAGTTCATTATGTTCTTAAAGCATTCACACTATCTGGGTAGCCATGACATATTGCTAGATGTCAATCGTGGCTTGTAGGACCTAAAAGATTAATAGGGACAATTAATTCTTTTGGAAGTACTAATGTGTTAGTACAAGTCTTACTACCAGCTTAGTGATGAACCTAGGGATGTCACACACCATAAACAACTAGGATAACGTGGAACAAGAGAGAAATATTATTGCAAATGTGTTTGCAATTACTACAATCGAATTGAGTCCATTTGAAATTAAATTAAATGAGATTTAATTTAATTTGTATCATAGTCACGAGCCTACTTGTATATGATGCACACGCATGACCAAAGTGGATATATGTTAACATACCAAATAAGTTGACTTTAGTGCAAGTGGGAGATTGTTAGATATATGCCCTAAAGTTACTATGTAATATGTACATATTAGGGATTCCATTTGTACATATAAGGATTATGTTATTATTGTTATTTTAAGGAAATAAAAATTAAGGAAATTGATTAATTATTAATTAATTAATTGATTAATTAATGTGGAAATGGTCAGCAAATTTTTGCTGACCACTTAGCACGAATTCATGCATGATGGTCAGCGGTTGCTCACCATCATCCACGTTTTTTTTCGTGCATGGATGGTCAGCAACCGCTGACCATCGTGCACGAAATCGTGCATAAACGGTCAGCGGTTGCTGACCGTTCCATTCATGCACGATCGTGCTCGATCGTGCATGAGAACGAGGATCAGCAACGGTTGCTGATCCCACGATCGGCAACCGTTGCTGATTCATGTATAAATATTAAAAGGAAAGGCTGCAAAAAGGTTACAACTAAGAGAGATTTTCTGTGGGTATGCGTCTTGTTTTTGGCGACACTTCAAGGGGTTGAAATACAAAGAAAGGTGGGAGTGCGCTATTTGTTTTTAGAGAAAATCAGTTGCTGAAAACAAAGAGAAATGTGTGTGTTCTTGTATTCTTTGAGAGATACGAGAAAGTAGAGTGTTTTTCTCATTCGGGCCGTGACTATAATACATTGAGGCTACGTTGGATCATTTCCACGTGATTGCTAGCACAATCGAAGTGGTGAATATCCGAAAGTCCTCTCTTCCGTTCGACGTTCGTTGTTGGTGTGTCTAAACTAGAGGTCCGACGCTTGTGGGACTCGTACTGTAGAACATCCGAACCGACTTGTTTCAAAACGCGCTTCAAGAGGTATTTTCGTTTAACTCCCTTTTATGTATAGATTTTTGATTAAAACGCACGAATAACGCCTAAGGAGAATCATGTGTAGAATATATCTTTGTTTCCGCTGCATTTATTTCATTAATTTTCTTATACATGATTCATGAAACACCAACAATATTGTCGTATGATTGTGCGCAAAAATAATGTAGATTTGGAACTTAGTTGTTGTACGGTACAATGGTGGATCATGGACAAACCCTATATGCACGAGCTCATTTTTAATGCTTTTGTCCGTGTTTGCAATGCCAGTACTTTGCAAGGGCTCCGGAGGGAGCATGGCTAGACACCCAATTCACGCCCATCGGAAAGCCTGACAAACCCTTAACATCCATGTTCTTCGGCCCCGACTTCTTGTCATCCAAGCTCTACCAGTTGTGCCCTGTCCAGGTAAATATTGACTAACTCAATTTACATCGAAAGCATGTCGTTACATTACATTAAATAGCGTATGGTTCTATTGCAAAGTCCACTTTTTCATGTCCCTTTTTTTTTAAAGTAAATCAAGCGATGACCCTAGTATTACTTTAGCCGGCATATCATACGTTGTGGTGATTTAGAATTATTTTGGTTTGACGTCGCTGTTTTGTGGCTTTTTATCCATTTGAGATTGCAAACTAGAAAGCCGGATGTGCGTATAGGGTACTAGCCCTCTTCTCCCACCGTCATGAGAAGTAAGAGGATGACAGATTCGGTGAAGCTGGACGGATTTATAAGTGGATTGCTAAAAAATCCGATAGGGCCTGTGATGGGTTTGGTATTTTATAATTGGGAAATACAAACCTGAATTCAACATATATAACTATTAAAACGCTATTTATTTCCTTTATATTTCTTAAATGATTAAATAAATATACATAAGTACTAACTCTATAAGAAGTGTAACGGTTTTCTTGGATTTTTTAAATTCCTCTAACTTTCTTAAAACTCTCGATGGTACTTAATTATAAAAATTTGTGAATGCTAAAATTTGAATTGAGTATAATATAAGATTTTCAACGATTGCCAGCATTTCACATGTCTAATTATTATTAGACCTTTGATTCTTAAGATTGTCAATTTTCCATTCTTTCAATCTTTACCTACACTACCCAAATCGAATAGCAGATTTACAATGCATGAGTTTTGAATGTATAGTTGTGTCTGCAAATAATAGGTTCTTTATTATAAATTTAACATGATACTATTATTTAATACAAAATATTGTGACGGTTGCCGGTACCTTAGGGGAACATGGCTACTTTTGCAGGGATGGGCTTGATATATTATGTCAAAACTGGTAATAAGTTTGGAACAAGTTTGGGAAATAACAAAATGTTAATGAGACGGGGCTTGGGACAATGTTAATAGTCCCGGACATGTCTTGTCTATGACAAGCGTAACCTAAAAATATAGTCAATGGGATGTGGGTAGACCCTAAATGCGCAATGTTTGGCCCGATTAGGCCTATGTGGTTGGACCGGAGCTTAGAAAATGAAATTGCTTGATCAGGTTTAGTTTGTGATTTGGATCTTGTAGGCTCGAGCAAGGATTGACCAGCCAAACAGGCTATCACGCCTTTGATCAACTCTAGCACATGCTTAGCACTTGAAATCCAAAGCGACATCATGTTGGTTCAAAAGTCCATTAACCCATGACGCTTCATGGAAATGCCAACCGCTGCAGGATCTGGAGCTCGGCAAGATCTTGACACGGCCGGGGTCATTGTTCATAGAAGATCTGAGCACGGCAAGCAACTTCACCCGAGAAGGCTACGGGTCGACGATGCGGATCTACGTCGTGTGCAGACAAGACCTGGCGATACCCCTGGAGTTCCATGAGTGGATGATCGCGAACGGCGGGGCCCACCACGTCCTGGAGTTGGACGGCGCCGATCACATGGCCATGCTCTCGAAGCCGCAGGAGCTTTGCGATTGTCTGCTGGAGATCGGGGCCAAATACGCACCTGCCTAACATTCGCTACGGCGCAGTAGGCGGCTTTGGCTCTGTTCGGCCGTTTGTGGTTTGGTTTTCTTCGGATTGTTGTGTTTGGTTTGTGTTTGTTTTCCTGTTGTCGGGTCGATTTCGAGCATATATTATGTAGCCAGAAGGGCGTTGGAGAGCTATTGTGTCGTTGCTCGTGTGTAAATCCCGATCAGTTCTTTAATTTCCTCAATAAATACCAGGTTTAAATCCCTGTGGATTAGATCATGAAAAGGGCATCGTGTCTTGGAATCATCAATACCTATTTCCTTTCTTGAATTTCTGCTCAAGTCAAAAAAGTGAATTGCCAAAATCTATCATTAATACAAGGTCAAAGTGTACTATTTACACTATATAAAATCAAGCTGTCCGAATTCATCTCCCTTATGCAATTTATGTCTGAAGCATTCTTTGATTTTGGGCCTATCTAGATTAATTTTTACTTATATGCCTTGCTTTTAAATCTCACTATTCACATATTTCGACTTTAAAAAAAAAAATCGACTTTCTTGAAATTTTCACAACCACGAATTTGGACACATAAAGTTCACGTATATTTTATATAAAATTTTACATTTTGTTGAGGTAACAAAAAAAATTAATTTTTTTGAAATAGTTAAAAGTTCAAACAAAGTGACACCCAAGACATGTTGTGCCTATTACAAATTCAGCTTCATGTAACAAGTGTCATATGGTCTCTTAGTCAAAAGTTGAACGACTATTATAATTACATTTAATTGACGACAATTATAAATAATGTTCATTTTCATAATTCCCGAATAAAATGTCTCGAGTTATAAGTTCACGGTTTCAGAGAATCAGAATCTGATCCAGCATGTCTTCAAAGTTTGCAAACTTCCACGTAAAGAATTTAAGATAGCCCGTCGTCCTTGCATAAACAGAGAATCTTGCCATTGGAGAAGAGTTCAGGACCGTCCTTCTTCCCCGGTTTCGTCCAAGCTATAGCAAACACACCCTCCGCGTCCATTCTCGGAGTCGCCCGTCTGTTTTGGTCAATGGAGGGAAACTCGTTGAGTTCCGCCCTTCGCATGGCATCCGTCAATGCGACCCGCTTTCATTGGACAAATGTATTCTCTGTCACGAGTACCTTAGTTTCAGAATCGAAGATGAATACAGAGACGGAAAGTGGAATTTTAATTGGCCGAGGACGTGTCACCTTCTCGCATCTCTTATTCATGGATGACCTCATTCCTTGTGTTCGGGCTTATTTGGAAAATAGCAGAGCCAATGGCACGAGTGTTGTCCCATTCTTTTGATTGCTCTGGTCACCAGTCCATTAGTTCTTCTAAATTTAACATTATATTCTCAACAAATGTGGATCCTGCACTCCAGGACTTGGGATATATTTGGGATTGCCACTCCCGAAAGCAAGGAGATGCAAGTTGGAAGGCTAAATTCTATCCAGGACTGGGGCGCACAGTCCATCTCGAACCAGTATCTAGGCCTTGCCTAGCTATTGTGTATATGTAGGACCACGGCTCCCTCTTTGGGTGCACAGTGAACTGGATAGGATCAGCTGGAATTTTGATTGCGGACCACATAAACAAAAAGGATGTGGGCCTAGGTCGCATACAATCTAGAGCAAGACTCTGACATTATCTTGGAACTATGTCTCATGTTGGGTCTATCGTAACACAAAAAGCCTCAAGATAGAGTATATACTCTGGGAGGAGTACTTCATGGACCAATAAGTGGATAGGGAGAGGAATGTTTGGGCAACTTGTGAGAAGAAACCGAATATAGAACAAGATCTGTATATGAAAGAGATTTAGATCTTGAACAATCAATGAAAAATACCTCAGCTCAAATGTATTTCTTCTTCAAAACTTCTAGTTCATGCTTTACAAGACTTCACCATTCTCGGAATACAGAGGTGGAAAAGAAAGCTCAAGATGAATCAAGAAAAACCAAAGATTAAAAATGAAGGTAAACTCTCGCACACCCTTCTCTCAATCTCTTATCCTTTTATACTAGTTCAGCTATTTCTGTTACAGACTTGTTACAACAGAATAACCAATATAGAAGCATATTAGTAGTTCTTCTATCTGTGCAGCTCCTTTAATTTGCTTGATCAACTTCTATGTTTCAGGTTTTGCTGTCATGGATCGCCAGCTCATCAATTCACCTGGATCGCCAGCTCACGACCTTCCTCTGCTCCAGCTTCCTCTGTTCCAGCCTCCTCTACCTCAGTTACTTCATTAAGTCTGGCTCTTCTACTATCACCAACTCCTGTGTTCAACTGTTCTTTTAATGTCTGTTTAGTTCCTCTAACATCCCCCCTCAAATTGGGAATGGATAGAGTACAGATTCCCAATTTGGTTCGCATATAAGAATGTGCGCTTCTTGTTAGTGGTTTGGTGAAGACATTAGCTAATTGGTAAGGACTTGGAATGTATTTGACTTGTAAAGATCCTGAGGATACTTTTTCCCAAACGAAGTGAAAATCTACTTCAATATGTTTGGTTCAAGCGTGTAAAACAGGATTCAAAGTGAGAGAGATTGCTGACTTATTATCACAGTACAAATGAATAGGAGGAGTAAGAGAACAACCTATATCACGTAATACAAAACTGACCCAAGTAAGATCGGCAGTGGCTGATGCAAGAGCACGGTATTCAGCTTCAGTGGAGGATCTGCTCACTGTGGGTTGTTTCTTTGCTGCCCAGGATATAAGGTTGGATCCAAGATATATACAAAAACCAGTTGTTGATCTTCTGGTTGCTGCACACCCTACCCAATCTGCATCGGAGAAACCATAGAGATGCATGGTACTGTGGGAGTGAAGGAATAAACCAAGCTTGAGAGTACCCTTTATATATCGCAAGACTCTTTTTAAGTGGTTGAAGTCTGCAATTATGGGTTGCTGCATTCTTTGGCAGAGTATATTGGTGGCATAAGCAATGTCTAGTCTGGTTAATGTGAGGTATTGCAGACCTCCAACTAGACTCCAGTACTCAGTGGGATTGGTCAAAGGTGTAGTATCATTGATTAAAACAAGTGGTTTTAACGAAAGAGGAGTTGAAACCGGTTTGGAGTCAAGCATATGAGCTCGGGTGAGGAGGTCTAGAGCATATTTGGTTTGACATAGGAATAGGTAATCCGAGGTTCGTGTAGCTTCAATGCCAAGGAAACAGTGTAAAGACCCTAGATCCTTCATATGAAACTGATTGCTCAGAGAAGTAATAAGTGCAGAAATCATTTGAGGGGAGCTTCCAGTGAGAATGATGTCATCTACATACAATAATAAGAGAATAGTTGCTGTTTCAGTATGCAGAATGAATAGGGAAGGATCAGTAGAGCTGCAGAAAAATCCATATTCAAGCAGGAAGCTGCTAAATCTGTCGAACCAGGCTCGAGGAGCTTGTCGAAGTCCATAAAGAGATCTTCGAAGGAGACAGACATGGTGGGGCTTTTGTGATTCTTTAAATCCTGGAGGCTGCTCCATATACACTGTTTCACTTAAGGTTCCATGTAAGAAGGCATTTTTGACATCTAATTGATGAATTTTCCATTGTTTCATCATAGCAACTGATAGGATTATTCGAATTGTTGCATGCTTCACTACAGGACTGAAGGTTTCTGTGAAATCAAGACCTTCTTCTTGATGGAAGCCTTTAGCTACAAGCCTTGCTTTGAGCCTATCCAAGCTCCCATCAGGTGCGAGTTTTGCCTTGAACACCCATTTGCACCCGATAATATGCATGTGATCATCTCTAGGAACTAATTCCCAGGTTTGATTCTGATATAAGGCATCCATTTCTTCTTTCATTGCTTGATACCACCCTCGGTCTGCTAAGGCAGCCTTTACTGTTTTTGGTTCGATAGGAACCTGATACTCAACTAGACATGCATATTTAGGATTTGCTTTAACAATTCCAGATCGAAGTCTAGTTTGCATAGGATGAGTTGAAGAAGTACCTTGTATCTGTTCAGTTTCAGAACTGATTTGTATTTGTTCTGGATTAGCATTTGATGTTGAGACATTCTCTTGATTTGTAGGTATTAGTTCCTTTATGATTGGAGATGACTGATGCAATTCAATACCACCAGAGGCATTATTAAGATCACTCTGCATCTCAGTATCAGGTACCATCTGTATTTGTGATTGACCTGCAGGATTACGGGTACTGAGCTCATTGTTCTGCATTACTGGAGTTGTTTGAGTGAATCTGGTATGCTGCAGATGTCTCTTCAATATATTGTCTTGTGATTGATCCTGCTTAGTAGAGCTGGAAATAGAAGATAGTACTCATTTTATCCACTGTTTGTATAAGTCAAATCCCTGCTGATATTCAGTATGTAGGGTATGAGAAAAGGGAAAGACTTTCTCATCAAATATGACATGCCTGCTAATGTATACTCTTCCATTTGTAGGTAAGAGACATCTGTACCCTTTATGCTTCTCACTATATCCAAGAAAGATACATGTAAGTGATCTTGGATCAAATTTATGCTTTGTGTAGTGCCTGAGACATGGATAACAGGCTGATCCAAAAACTCGAAGATAAGAATAGTCTGGTGTCTTATTGTAGAGCTTATAATGGGGTGAATGCATATGTAGTTTTGTTGTGGGAAGAAGATTGATAACATAAACGGGTGTTTTGAATGCATCTACCCAGTATTTCAGTGGTATTTTAGCATGATACATCATTGCTAGACCCAATTCAATCACATGTCGATGTTTTCTCTCCGAGACACCATTCTGCTCTGGTGTGTGAGGGCAAGAAATATGCTGCTTAATTCCACATTTTTGTAGATGAGTTTGGAATTTACTACTAGTGAACTCACCTCCTCCATCACTCTGGAAGATTGTGATCTTGTGGTTAAGCTGATTTTCTATAAGTCTTTGAAACATAATGAATATCTCATAGACTTCAGACTTTTGTCTCATTGGATATATCCAACTATACCGAGAAAAGTCATCCACAAAAATGACATAGTAGGAGAATTTCTGAACAGATTGAATTGGTGAAGGTCCCCATACATCACTGTGTATTCTTTCTAATGGAACATTCGAGATATGATCTAAGAAATGAAAAGATAAAGCTGAACTTTTAGCAACTTGACAGCTGCTACATATATTCTGAGCCTTAGAACTAAACTGAATGAGTTGCTATTTCTGTAGAATCTTCACTGTTTAAGACTGGTGTGAGCAAGTCTTTGATGCCAAACATCCTCTCCAACTTCCAGGTGAGTCTGTGTGAAGAAGACCTCTACAACTTTAGGTTCCACCTGGTATAACCCCTTGACTTTCCTTCCTAGCTTCACTGTCGTATGATTGTGATTGTCCTTCATATATACCCCATGTTTATCAAAAATAAAAGAGCAGGGATAATCATCTGTTAGTTTTGACACAAATAGAAGGTTCTTTTTTATTTCAGGGACTATTAACACATCATTCATAGGTAATTTGCTATTTTCTATATACAATATTCCATTACCAATGCATGAGATTGACAAATGAGATCCATCTCCTATCATGACAGTGTCATTACCATTATATGTGCTGCAGTTTCGAATCATACCAGGTTCTGAGGTAATGTGTGCTGTAGCCCCTGTATCTGGATACCATTATGATCCATAGGGTTCTTCAATGTGAACTACTGCCAATGCAATTGGTATTTCATCTGCCTGGTACGAGTTATCAAACCTATACCAACATCTGAGTGCTGTATGACCTGATTTCTTACAAATCTGACATTACAGAGGTCCATTACTCATAGGCTTTGTAATATGTGTTTGTCTATCACCATTTGAACTTTGTGGTGGATAAGACCTAACACTTTGATATCTCTGTGCAGGATTGGAATATGGTCTAAATCCTTGTCCAAAGTTAGACCAACTATCCTTGTTAACCTGAACTTGCTGAGTTGAATTTAGGTTATTCATTTTAATTTGTTGATTCCTTCCTGCTTCTGTAAAATTATTTCCATAATCCCTTCTAATGGAAGACTGACCTCTGCCATAGTTAGCTTCTCCTCGAAAATTTTCTCTTTGATTTCTGGAATTGACTCTCTGTTGACTTGTTCCAGTTCTTCTTTGCCCATAATAGGCCAGGTTAGTATTATACTCACTCACAGAATATGTTTGTAATCGGGTTTCAAACCTTTCAAGTTGTGAAATAACCTCATCATATTCTGGCTGGAGCTTAAGACAATACATGGTTGTCCTGAAAGTTTCATATTCAGAACCTAGCCCTTCAAGTATGCCAAACATTCTTGTTATATCATCAACAGGCTTTCCAATTGCATTTAACTGATCACAGATGGTTTTGAACTCACGAAGGTATTCACTTAGTGATCTGTTTCTTTTCTTGCAAGCTTGAAGTTTTCCTCTTAACTCAAACTCCTTTGCAACAGATTTCTGTGTAAACCTATTCACGAGGGCCTGCCATACTTCGAGTGAGGTTTCTAAACCAATTATCAAACTTAGAATATTCTCTGATACTGCACCACTTATCCAGGATGATATGAGCTGATCGGTTTTTATCCAATCTAGATGATCGGGATTCGTTATTTCTCCTGTCACAGTCTGTATCATTTGAGTTGGAGGTAATGTTACACCATTAATGAAGCCAATCAGATATTGGCTTTTCAGAAATCTATTGAATTGAGCTTGCCATAACAGAAAGTTCTCTTCATTCAACTTGATTGTAATGAAGTTAGCTATATTCACATGGATAGGGAAAGGATACTTCTGCACTCTAGTTGTCATTCTTATATGCCCAGAAACTTTGAAGAATCGAAGAAACAATCCAGTAAACTTTGAAGGTAAACTACCTAAGAAACACCAGAATCTTTATACTATCTTGCAGTAAGAACATGTCAGATCTATTATTCCCAGGCGATCAGCTCTGATATATGAGAAGAAACCGAATATAGAACAAGATCTGTATATGAAAGAGATTTAGATCTTGAACAATCAATGAAAAATACCTCAGCTCAAATGTATTTCTTCTTCAGAACTTCTAGTTCATGCTTTACAGGACTTCACCATTCTCGGAATACAGAGGTGGAAGAGAAAGCTCAAGATGAATCAAGAAAAACCAGAGATTAAAAATGAAGGTAAACTCTCGCACACCCTTCTCTCAATCTCTTATCCTTTTATACTAGTTCGGCTATTTCTGTTATAGACTTGTTACAACAGAATAACCAATATAGAAGCATATTAGTAGTTCTTCTATCTGTGCAGCTCCTTTAATTTGCTTGATCAACTTCTATGTTTCGTTTTTTGTCATGGATCGCCACTCATCAATTCACCGGATCGCCGACTCACGACCTTCCTCTCGCTCCGCTTCCTCATTCCAGCCTCCTCTGCCTCAGTTACTTCATTAAGTCTGGCTCTTCTACTATCACCAACTCCTGTGTTCAACTGTTCTTTTAATATCTGTTTAGTTCCTCTAACAACTCGTACATGGCGGGAAAATGAAGAACAAGCATCGGTTTCTTTGGAACAGAGATTTGCTCAACTTTGAAGCTTCTGAAGGAACATGGAACCTTATTGTAGTCATCTAGATTTATCTTTCCTCTAGACACGATGACCAAACAGTTTGGAATTACTCTTCCGATGGTTCCTTTGATCTTGCTTTTAGCCTACGAGCTCGCATGTCAGAGGGATTCTTACCGAAAATCCGTACGCTCTTGATTTGCAATACATCCACTATTTCTGTCAAATGGGTGAAACCCTTTCTCCACTAGATGAAACTCAATATCGATGGCTCTATTGGTGCCAAATTGGGCAAAGCAGGGGCTGGAGGGGCCATCAAAGACTTCCTACGGTTGTGCTTCTAACATTTCAACTGAGTATCAGGCACTTAAGGAGGGGATAACACTAGCAAGAAGCTAAGGAATGTCAAATGCCATCGATTGTCGATAGCATCAGATAGCATCAACGGCAACAACTATTCAAATGCCGTCACATAATCCATTGCACTAGCATGCAGGTAAGTGCTTCATGGGTATGAGTTACTCCATCGTCAAACATACTTAATCAAACAGACTCGTAGATGGCTAGGCAAATTTAGGAAGACTTCGAATCAAGACATTTGGTTTCTTTAGCAACCATATACTAATCTCCTTAATCTTGTCTTAGAGGACCTTATTAATGTTGAAGCTTAGATTAACAAAAAGAATAACGAAAGAGGCAAAGAGAGAGTTGTTGGGGTTTCTAGAATCATGTATAAAAGAAATTAATGAAATGAATGCAGCGGAAACAAAAATATATATTACACATGATTCTCATAAGGCGTTGTTCATGCGTTTTAATCAAATATCTAAACATAAAAGGGAGTTAAACGAAATACCTCTCGAAGCGCGCTTTGAAACGAGTCGATTCGGATGTTCTACAGTTCGAGTCCCACAAGCGTCGGACCTCTAGTTCAAACACACCAACAACGAATGTCGTACAGAAGAGAGAACTTTCGGATATTCACCACTTCGATCGTGCTAGCAATCATGTGGAAATAATCCGTTGTATTCTTGAAGTATAATAGTCACAGCCCGAACGAGATAATGATCTTCTTTCTTGCATCTTAAAGACACAAGAACACGCACACACTTTGCTCTCTATTTTAGCAAAGCATCTTCTGATTTCTCGCAACCTTTTTTGCGGCATTTAATTTCTTAAAGCCTTCACGAATTAGCAATGGTTGCTGATCGTGGGATCAGCAACCGTTGCTAATCATGATCATGCACCATCGTGCAAGAACGGTCAGCGGTTGCTAACCGTACATGCACCATTTCTGTGCATGATGGTCAGCAACTGCTGACCATGTGCATGATTTCGTGCATGTGCACAAAGCTTCAAGCTTTTATTTTATTTTATTTTATTTCTAATAAAAGGCAACGCACATATGATGTGCATTGCAACCATGTGTACATTAATTAATTAAACGAATAAAGGATTAATTAAAATAACATAATCCTTATATGTACAATTGAAATCTCTAATATGTAACTATTACATAGTGGCTTTAGGGCATACATCTAACAATCTTCCACTTGCACTAAAGCCAACTTGTTTGGTACCTCAAACCCATTTTGTCAATTCATTGCCATTAATTAAATAATAATAATGAACACAATTTGGGTATGTTAACATATATCCACTTTGGGCATGCTTGTGCATCATATGTAAGTAGGCTCGTGACTATAATACAAATTAAATTAAATCTCATTTAATTTAATTTCAAATTAACACAATTCGATTGCAGTAATTACAAACACATTTGCAATTATATTTCTCTCTTGTTCCATATTATCCTAATTGTTTATGGTGTGTGACATCCCTAGGTTTATCACTAAACTGGTAGTAAGACTTGTACTAACACATTAGTACTCCCACAGGAATTAATTGTCCCAATTAATCTTTGGGTCTTACAAGCCATGATTGACATCTAGTAATATGTCATGGCTATCCAGATAATGTGAATATTTTAAGAACATAATGAACCTTAGTTTCATGAACCTTAGTTCCTGAAGAAGATATCGGTCACTATATTCTTGGTAGCTTTCATGCCAAACACCACGCATCGACCGTCATACTGGAAGAGGTAATCTTCGTTGAGCACGTTATCCTCAAAACAAAGTCGTCTATCTTACTTTTGGTAGAAGTGGGGCCTTTCTCTTGTCTATTCTGGAGACCTTATAACATTAACGTTTGGAATCATTAATCCACTCATACATGTCACCAAATCTGTCAATTCGCTTGACAAGCCTTCTATATCTTTTGTCCGATTTGGGGGAGGCCAGTCCCCTTCGGCCCTCCTTCTAGTCCCTTCCCTGCACATGTTTGATTTGACTTGCACTATTGTCCGTCTGTAGTTTGTTTAGGAAGCAAAGGGAGAGGAATATGTGAGGGCTGGAGGAGAAAATCGTCTGGGGATGTAAAGAAAGTTTAGGACTTGATATAATTTTGATTAAAAAAAAAAAGTTTAGGACTTCAACCATACTTTGTTCGTCCAGCGTTTTTCATATTAATTTAGACAACTAAAGTAATTTGTGCAATGTATTTGCCCTTTTGTATGGCCATGCACTTCGCTATCATATGGTAGCAAAATTGACATATGATGAACTTTGGCCTCAAATATAATATAGTCATATGATTGTGCACGAGAATAATCGCATTTAACCAAAGTATCACAAAACTCCATATGGCTTTTATTGCTCATATATAATTTTTTAAGCTTGACCATGACAAATTGTGTTGCAAGTATCGTAAAAATTTGCAATTTTTGGCTATACAATTTACTGTTCTTCGTCCGTTTTTTTTTTTTTGGTAAGTAAATGTTCTTCGTCTTCCGACCACCCGTGGTGGCGGCGTAGTGTGGTTGGGCATTGGTTCTTTTTGCGAGAGATCCAGATTTCAAATCCCTGCATCGTCTGCCTTATTGAAAATGAATCCACGACTTATCCAAGGAGCAAGGGTGGTGGTGACTCTACTCCCTTCAGGGTTTACTCCAAGCGAAGACAACACACGGAGGTTCCTTGGGTCACAATAAAAAAAAATGTTCTTCGTCTTCCTAACAGCATCGTTTAAAAAACAAAAGGCCTATTATGACTTTGGTTTGCAATACGACAAAATGTCATATGGTCTTACCGGAGAAAATTTCCTAAGTACAATCAAATGCCGTATGCCTTGGTAAAACGTCAGATACAGTCATTAGCCTTTTAAGTACATTATTCTGGCAAGAAATTTGTAATACTAGAATATAGTGCACGAGGTTTTGGCCTCAGGTACTTTTGAGTGCGTATGCGTTGGTAAAATATTGTTGGCCTAAAGCATGACAGAACGCTATATATTTTGGTGAGACACTGTCTATTTTAATATATTAGATTCCGTTTGAATAAATTATAGAAACATATTTTTCAAATTTTTCTACATTCATTTCACAGAAAATAAATCGACGGGGGAATTTTCAATCAATGGAAAAAAAAATCTTCTAAAATAAAGAAAAATACTTTTTTGCTTTCTAAGGGAAATATTTTTCTTGTTCACTCTCTTATCTCACACTCTCTCTAGCCCCCATTTTTTTCTTTTAAAAAAATGAATTTTGAATTCCTTTTCTTTCTTTTTTTTCTCTTTTTTCCTTTTTTTCTTTCTTTCTTTTTCTTTTTTTTTTTCCTTTTTTTTCTTGGCAAGTGGCAAATCGCTGTCAAGCAAGGTCGAGTTCATCACTCCCGAGATTAGTGAGCTTGAGTTTGCCACTCACCAGATCGGCGAGCACAAGCCCCTAGCTTGTCAATCTCGTGAGGCTCAAGGAGGTTCATGCTTGCTAGCCTTGGGCCTCACCAGATCAGCAAGCCTTTTCGAAACTAGTGAGCTCAAGATTGCCTATGGTCGATTGCTAGCTATTGTTGGCTGCAACAACTGACTGAAGAAGAAGAATGAGGAGAAGGAAAAATAAAATAAAACAATTATTAAAGGGAGCAAACAATAGAAAATCCAATCGAATTTTATATACTAAATGGCAGAAAATATCTAGTTCATTTTCAAGTTTCAGCTAAACACAATAAAATATTATTATTATCCTAGAAAATTATTTCCTAGAAAACATTTTATAAAAACACTACATTTTTCACAAAATGAACCAAACCTTAATATATCATCGTTTTAGTCTGAAGTGCTTTTACACATCCAATGATTTGGTAAAAGATCTAGTAATACTAAGAAATAAAAATTTTGACATAAAATATAAGAGAATACTTTATAGTATCAACGAAAGTTTCACATTATGAGGGTATGATGTATGTTTGTACCACTTTACAAATAGTATGAGAATTTTGATTTATAGTACAACCATCCTTCATACTATCATACTAAAAAAATCCTAGTTTACTGTAACCTATTGAAGTGTCTTTGCTTTTTTTCCTGACTTTCCATATCTTCGATGACTAAGATTCTCCTTGCATAATCTAGATTTGGAACTTAGTTGTTATATGGTACAATGGTGGATCATGGACAAACCCTACATGCATGAGCTCATTTTTAATGCCTTTGTCCTTGTTTGCAATGCCAGTGCTCTGCAAGGGCTCTGGAGGGAGCATGGCTAGACACCCAATTCGCGCCCATTGGAAAGCCTGACAAACCCTTAACATCCATGTTCTTTGGGCCCGACTTCTTGTCATCCAAGCTCTACCAGTTGTGCCCGGTCGACGTAAATATTGACTTCCATCCATTGGCATAATCACGAAACGCATCTCATCTGACTTTATATGATATGACTCAACTCAATTTACATCAAAAGCACGTCATTACATTACATTAAAAAGTGTATGGTTCTATTGCAAAGTCCACTTTTTCATGTCCTTTTTTTTTTAAAGTAAATCAAGCGATGACCCTAGTATTACTTTAGCCGGCATATCATACGTTGTGGTGATTAGAATTATTTTGGTTTGACGTCGCTGTTTTGTGGCTTTTTTATCCATTTGAGATTGCAAACTAGAAAGCCGGATGTGCGTATAGGATACTCGCCCTCTCCTCCCACTGCAATGAGAAGTAAGAGGATGGCGTTTTTGGTGAAGCTAAACGGATTTATAAGTCAATTGCTAAAAAATCCCGTAGGCCTGTGATGGGTTTGGTATTTTATAATTGGGAAATACAAACCTGAACTCAACATATATGACTATTAAAACGCCATTTATTTCCTTTATATTTCTTAAGCGATTAAATAAATATACATAAGTACTAACTCTATAAGAAATGTAACGGTTTTCTTGGATTTTTTAAATTGCTCTTTCTTAAAACTCTCGATGGTACTTAATTATAAAAATTTGTGGATGCTAAAATTTGAATTGAGTATAATATAAGATTTTCAACGACAGCCAACATTTCACATGTCTAATTATTATTAGACCTTTGATTTTTAAGATTGTCAATTTTACATTCTTTCAATCTTTACTTGCACTCCCTCAATCGAATAGGAGATTTACAATGCATAAGTTTTGAATGTATAGCTGTGTTTGCAAATAATAGGTTCTTTATTAGAAATTTAACATGATACTATTGTTTAATACAAAATACTATGACGGTTGCCAGTACCTCAGGGGAAGGTGGCTACTTTTGTGGGGTGGGCTTAATATATTATGTCAAAACTGATAATAAGTTCGAGACAAGTCTGGGAAATAACATATAGTTAATGAGATAGGTTTGGGACAATGTTAATTGTCTCAAATATGTCTTGGTTATGACAACCGTAACCTAAAAATATAGTCATTAGGATGTGGGTAGACCCTAAATGGGCAAGGTTTGGCCCGATTAGGCCTATGTGGTTTGGGCCGGAGCTTAGAAAATGAAATTGGTTGATCAGGTTTAGTTGTTGATTTGGATCTTGTTAGCTCGATAAAGCCCAAACAGGCCATCACGCCTATGATCAACTCTAGCACATGTTTAGCACTCGTGAATTCCAAAGCGACATCATGTCGGTTTAAAAGTCCATTAACCCGTGACGTTTCACGGAAATGCCAACCACTGAAGGATCTGGAGCTCGGCAAGATCTTGACGCGGCCGGGGTCATTGTTCGTAGAAGACCTGAGCACGGCAAGCAACTTCACCCCAGAAGGGTACGGGTCGACGATGCGGGTCTACGTCGTGTGCAGACAAGACTTGGGGATACCACTGGAGTTCCAACGGTGGATGATCGCGAACGGCGGGGCCCACCACGTCCTGGAGTTGGACGGCGCCGATAACATGGCCATGCTCTCGAAGCCGCGAGAGCTTTGCGATTGTCTGCTGGAGATCGGGGTCAAATACGCATCTGCCTAGCATTCGCTACGGCGTAGTAGGATGCTTTGGCTCTGGTCGGCCGTTTGTGGTTTGGTTTTCTTCGGATTGTTATGTTTGGTTTGTGTTTGTTTTCCTGTTGTCGGGTCGATTTCGAGCATATACTATGTAGCCAGAAGGGCGTTGGAGAGCTATTGTGTTGTTGCTCGTGTGTAAATCCTGATCAGTTCTTTAATTTCCTCAATAAACGTCCTGGGGGTTAGATCATGAAAAGGGCATCGTGTCTTGGAATCATCAATATCTATTTCCTTTCTTGAATTTCTGCTTAAGTCAAAAAAGTGAATTGCCAAAATCTATCATTAATACAAGGTCGAAGTGTACTATTTACACTATATAAATCAAGCTGTTCTAATTCATCTCCCTTATGCAATTTATGTCCGAAGCATTATTTGATATTGGGCCTCTCTAGATTAATTTTTACTTAAATGCCTTGCTTTTAAATCTCGCTATTCACATATTTTGAACTTTTTTTTTTTTAAATTCGACTTGCTTGAAATTTTCACAACCATAAATTTGGACATAAAAATTTCACGTATATTTTATATGAAATTTTACATTTTGACGAGGTAACAAAAAAATTTAAGTTTTTTTGAAATAGTTGAAGTTCAAAGAGACACCCAAGACATGTCCTGCCTATTACAAATTTAGCTTCCATGTAACAAGTGTCATATGGTCTCTTAGTTAAAAGTTGAACGACAATTATATTACATCTAATTGACGACAATTATAAATGATGTTCATGTTCATAATTCCCGAATAAAATGTCTCGAAGTATAAGTTCACGGTTTCAGAGAATTAGAATCTGATCCAACATGTCTTCAAAGCTTGCAAACTTCCACGTAAAGAATCCAAGACAGCCTGTCGTCTTTGCATAAACAGAGAATCTCGCCACTGGAGAAGAGTTCAGGACCCTCCTTATTCCCCTGTTTCGTCCAAGCTATAGCAACACACCCGCCGCGTCCCTTCTCTGAGTCGCCCGTCTGTTTTGGTCGATGGAGGGAAACTCGTTGAGTTCCACCCTTCACTTGGCATCCGTCAATGTCAATGCGACTAGGGTGTGCAACCAGACCGGGTTTACCCAGTTCCCGATCCAGCCCACCCAAAAAATAGGGTCGGGAACTAGTTCCGGTTGAAACCGTTTTAGGAACCGATTCCCAAAATTCAGATCCTGTTAGAACCGGTCTAGGAACCGGTTCCGAGGGATTACCAACGTGAGAAGCGGATTGACCAGACCGATTTGGGAACCGGTTTGAGAACCAGTTTTTAAGGCAGCCCCAAAATCGAAAACCCTAATTCATTTCTACTTTACCTCTTAGGCTCTCACACAGTCACAGGACTCAGCTTTTCCTTCATCTCACCATCACCAGATCTGTCAGTGGGAGAATGCCACTGCCGGAGCCGTCGCCAGGTTCGCCACCTTCGCCACCGTGCACCCCTCGACGTTGTCCACACCCGGTTCCGAGGTCTCTCTCTCTCTCTTGGGTGCTTTCGGCTTGTGTCGAGTTTTTGGAGTTTGCTTTGGGCTAATACGGATGATCCGTCAGTGGGAGAACGCCACCACCGGAGCCGTCGCCGGGTTCGCCACTGTGAAGAACGTCAAATTCGGCGTGTGGCCGTCACTCGCTACGTCGTCGTTTCGCCTCCCCAGTTGTTTTTGCTTTGTTGGGTGTCTTCTTTTGTTGGTCGTTGGATGGTCCGTTCATCGGTGACATCACAGCAGCTGAATTTGAGCTAGCGTCGTCAAGTTGGAGTGTGTATCTATGTCGATCTTTTCTATTCATGTGCGGTCATGGACGGTGGAGCGGCGATTCCAACTGTGATTGCTGGAATTTGAGCTCTGCAATGCCGGCCATGTGTCTTTATTGTTGAAGATTCTCTTCTTCTTTTTTTCTTTCCCACGGTGGTATGTCAAAGTTCTCGTCTATCGATCGATTATTTGGGTAGGCGTTGAAGTTAGATGATTTGGGGGTTTTGGTGATTTTAGGGTTTTGGACTCGAATGATCTGTAAGGATCCCAAGTTGTTGCCTTTACAACATGATGAATGCATCATGAAGTCAAATGTTCTTAGCAGCATTTTTTTTGGTTCGGTGTGGATCGTTGGTCGACTTTTTCCTTTTTAAGTGATTTCCACAAAAGTCGTCTCCTTGTAAGAGCTGTCTAGACCTAGGTTCCATCCATATCAAGAGGATTAAATTTTCTTTAGCATCGATGGAATCTGTTAATTCTTACATTTGGTGCGAATATGTGTTGCAAGAGAGCTGTTGATTGAAATCTCTAGTAAAAGTAGGTTGTTTAGAAGTGTCCTACATTGATTAGTGGATGCATTTTGCATTCAAACGCTTTATCTTACATATGAGTGATGTACAACAATTTTTATGCAAAATAGGTTCCAATATAAACAAGGTTAACTCTGTAAAACAAGATGGGTCGGAAATAAGGTCCAATGCAAACAGAGTCGGGTATAGAGTCAAAAAAAAAAAAAAAAGAATCGATTATAACAGGGTCGAGTACAGGGTCCAGGTTTAGACCCTACCCACCCTGGACCCAATCACCCCTAAATGTGACCCGCTTTCATTGGACAAATGTCTTCTCCGTCACGAGTACCTTAGTTTCAGCATTGCAGATGAATGCAGAGACTGAAAGTGGAATTTTAATTAGACTAGGAAGTGTCGCCTTCTTGCATCGTTTATTCATGGATCACCTCATTCCTTGTGTTGGGGATTATTTGGAAAATAGCAGAGCCAATGGCACGAGTGTTGTCCCTTTCTTTTTATTGCTCTGGTCACCAGTCCATTAGTTCTTCTAAATTTAACATTATATTCTCAACAAGTGTGGATCCTGCACTCCAGGACTTGGGATATATTTGGGATTGCCACTCTCGAAAGCGAGAAGATGCAAGTTGGAAGGCTAAACTTCTATCCAGGACTGGGGCGCACAGTCCATCTTGAACCAGTATCTAGGCCTTGCCTAGCTATTGTGTATATGCAGGTCCATGGCTCCCTCTTTGGGTGCACAGTGAACTGGGCAGGATCAGCTGGAATTTTGATTACGGACCACGGAAACAAAAAAGGATGTCGGTCTAGGCCTCATACGATCTAGAGCAAGACTGACATTATCTTGGAACTATGTCTCATGTTGGGTCTGAAATAACACAAAAAGGCTCAAGATAGGGTATACATTCTAGGAGGAGTACTTCATGGACTGATAAGTGGATAGGGAGAGGAACGCTTGGGCAACTTGTACAGGGATCATTGCGGGAAAATGAAGAACAAGCATCAGTTTCTTTGGAACTGAGATTTGCTCGACTTTGAAGCTTCTGAAGAAACATGGAACCTTATTATAGTCATCCAGATTTATCTTTCCTTTAGACGTGATGACCAAACGGTTTGGAATTACTCTTATGATGGTTCCTTTGATCTTGCTTTCAGCCTATGAGCTCGCACGTTAGAGGGATTCTAACTGAAAACCTGCACGCCCTTGATTTGCAATTCTTCCACTATTTATGTCAAATGGGTGAGACCCTTTCTCCGTTGGGTGAAACTCAATATTGATGGCTCTATCGGGGCCAATCTCGGTGATATAGGGGCTAGAGGGGCCATCAGAGACTTCCTACGGCTGTGCTTCCAACGTTTCAGCTAAGTATGAGGCACTTAAGGAGGGAATAACACTAGCAAGGAGCTAAGGAATTTCAAATGCCATCGATTGTTAATAGCATCAATGGCAACAACTATTCAAATGCTATCACATAACCATTGCATTAGTGCTTCATGGGTATGAGCTACTCCATCGTCAAACATACTTAATCAAATGGACTTGCAGATGGCTAGGCAAATTCGTGAAGACTTTGAATCAAGAAATTTTGTTTCTTCAGCAACCATATACTAATCTCCTTAATCTTGTCTTAAAGGACCTTATTAATGTTGAAGCTTAGATTAACAAAAAGAATAGCAAAAGAGGCAAAGAGAGAGTAAGGACAGAGTGTTTATGGAACTTTGAAGCGGGTGGGGGATTAATATGTCACATAAATACAGCTATAGGATTTTTGATTTTTTTTTTTTTGGTAACCCAGGGAACCTCCATACGCATGTTTATGGAACTTTGAAGCGGGTGGGGGATTAATATGTCACATAAATACAACTATAGGATTTTTGATTTTTTTTTTTTGGTAACCCAGGAAATCTCCATACGCCGTTTCGCGGTGGAGAGTAAACCCTGGGGTGCGGGGGCCCCTACCGCCAACCCCCAACACGGGTAAGTCGCGCGTTATCACTGAAGCAACGTGATCACGAAGTTTTAAACTCCTCCCCCAGCGAATAGGATACTAAGCACGAAGTCAAAGTAGCCACCGCGGGCGGTGGTAGGATTTTTGATTGTTGACATATAAATTTTTGCATAAAAAGATGAGTTAATTTTTATCCCAAAAAATAAATTAAGACTGCATAACATTTAGTTTAGAAATATTTATTTTATTTTACTTTATGTTTTGCATTGAACGGATGGTGAGCGTTGATACAACGTGAGATTTTTCATATATTCAGGTGAGATTTTTCACATATTCAAATAATATACATTGAGAGATATATTTTTGGACAGAAAGAAAGATTTCGGATGGAATATTGGAAAAAATACAAAAGAAAATATTATGCTGGGTGCATATATTGGAGAATTATGTACAAGCAAAATTGAAAGCAAAATATACCTCGAAGATCAAATTCCTCTCCTTATAAAAAGGATTGTGCGTGTACGGTCTTCGGGGAAGGGGGGGGGTTGTTTTGGGGCTGGTTTTCTCCTTTTTCCTTCGTTTGTTTGGTCAGAATTCAACAAGAAAAGTTTATGTTTTTCTTCGTCTGGGAGGAGTCAAGGACAACTAGCTGGTCCCTTTTACTGAAGAAAGGACAAGCAGCAGAGAAAGGGACGTGAGGAGACGTCAAAAAGAAAAGTTTTTGTTTTTTTTCGCTTGAGAGGGGTCAAGGTCAACTAGCTGGTCCCTTTTGCTGAAGAAAGCACAAGCAGCAGAGAAAGAAACGTGAGGAGACGCGGGACGTGCATCAGCGGGAAAAGAAAGAAAGAAAAAAAAAAAAAAAGATGAAGACCTGTTCATCTTCTTCGTGAGTCCTCGCCGGCGACGTTTCTGCCCACCGCCCACCGCGCCTATACCGGCTACCGCGCCCGCACCGCCTCGCGCCGGTCACCGCGCTTCCGCTGCTGCCGCTCCGCCAGCCGACCCGCGACACATCAGCTGCTCGCGACTCCGCCAGCCACCGCCGCGACCCACCTGTTCCCGCGGCTCCGCTAGCCACCACCGAGACGCCTGCTGCCCGAGCCGCCACCGTGCTAGCGCCACCCAACGCCGGCAGCCGCGAAGCCGCCGCTCCACTAGCGATCCGCAGCCCAGCTCCGTCGCCCTCGCGAAGCCACCGCTGCCTCACCGCTCGCCTGCCACCAGCGTCCCCTGCAGATCCGAATCGTTACCGCTTGTGTTCCGCCCGAGTATCAGTAGCGCCTTCGCGCCGCTCGCCTCATCTCAACGCCCGGTGCCTTCGCCGCTCTGCCCTCGCGCCGGCCACTGCACCAGCATCACCAATCGTCGCCCCTGCTGCAGCCGCTACAGCAACCGTCGCTCCTGCTTCTGCCCTGCAGCAGCTCGCCGCTAGTTGCCGAAACTCCGCCCGAGCTCCGCTGCTGCTCGAGTGCCGCTGTTGCTCCGCCCCTGCTGCGACTCTGACCTCGGCCCAGGACCCCACCTGCTGCTTGAGCCTTCCTCGCCAGCCACCGCACCGCACGCCTGAGCGACGCTCCTGCTGCCGGCCACCTCCGCTCCGAGCCTCCTCATTGCGCGCCTGCTGTGCCCTCACCGGAGCTCCTAACCGGTTGCCAAGCTTTTTTTTTTGGAAAATACAGAAAAAATCAAATTAGGTAGATTTTACTTTATTTTATTAGGCAGATTTATTTTATCTTTTTTTTTTTTTAAATTTTTTTTATATCTTGTTTTTTTTTATGTGAATTTTTTTTTTTTTAACCCGGGAATCATCTTACAGCCAGCAGTCGACAACATAAATCTAAGAAGAACTGAGCCGCCACCACCACAGGTCCAACCACGAGTGAGTCATGCAATGGGGACACGGGGTTTCAAATCCCTCCATCAGGATGAGGGAGTAAAGTTCTAGTCATCGTGGCCACCGTAGGTGATAGTTCTTTATGTAAAAGGTAAGAAATCTTTATATGAAATATTTCTCTATGCATAATTGAAAATTCCGACGTACCACCCAATTTGCAACTGCACATGAATTTTTTACTCTATCTATAAAGCTTTAGATGGAATAATTAATCAAGTATGAATAAAATTAATATTTTGATCTTTAAGACTTAAAATCAATTTATCGATTTTATTACCAAGAAAATCAAATTTGATTTAGACATTATTCCTTAATCTAAATTATGTATAGTACTTTGATTAATGGCTTGGTGCTTGGCTTGTTTTGATTGCTTTATTTATCCTGAAATATGTTTGAGTTAGATTGGGTTCATATTAGAATATCGCTTGCTTTAGGGTAATTTGCATATTTAAACTAAGCATTTTATTTATTCGGAATTTTTTAAATAAAAATACCAAAGACAAAAATTTAGGATGTTAGATTTTCGTTTCATTAATTTAATTTGCATGTTTAATTGTTTGACAATTTTAATTTCGAATTTTATATTAAAAAAATGGAATTAGGCTATTCTTTGCACGTCATTGCATGTTAGGATAAAATTGCACATAGTTTAATTCTAGATAATATTTTTTAATTTATTATAAGTTTTGATATTTTTTAGGTAGATTGCATTAGGAATTTCTAAATTATGATAACATTCTAGTTTAAATTAGGGTTTTGCTTAACCTAATTCCTAATATAAATTGGATGATATCACAATCTTGATAGATTTTTTTTTTTTTTTGCAATTTTCTAATTTCGAATTTCATAAAATACCAAAAACAATCATCTTAAAATAAATCAATTCCATTTTCTAGGATATATAGCATACTTATTAAGAAAACACAAAAAAATACTATGTGCATGTCATGTAGGATTAGGTTTGTGAAATGTACGCCATTTAGTAAGTGTTGCTAGGTCTATTTAATTAGAAATTGTTTGTCATTAAAGTTGGGTCATTTGGTTAATTTAGATTGTACATTTAGATTGCAGTTCTTTAATTTAGAATTTCATGGAAAATACAAAAAATTGTCTTAGAGTAAATCAATTCCACTCTTTAGTATAGACTGCATTTTATTTATGTCATATAGGTAGGTCATATTGCCATGTCATATTATTGTATGTTAGATTAGTAGCATGTATTGCATGGTTTTCATTAAATAAGTAAAAAAAAAAGTAAATAAATTGCTATTAATTAGAAATCATATTTAGGATCATCCATATGAATTCTTATCTAATATTGCAAATACTTTCGTTGCTATGAGTAAGTCCTACAATTTATTCATTACTTTATCTGGGTGTTAAATTGGTGGTTTGCGCACCTATATAATAACCTCATGTGTTAGAGAAGTGAATTAAAATTAATTCAAGCTACTTGCCAAATATTTTTTCAAAATAAAAGAAAAAGGTATCGAATGAGCGTTAGAGAAATCTAGCGTAATCAACTCCCCAAACCCATAATCTCTGGTTCGTATGAGCAAAATAATTCTCCAATTATTTTACTTAGGCATTTAATTGATCAACTATAAACTAATTAGTGGCATCTTCTTGATAAAATTTATTTGCATGTAAAAAAATTTGAACGTAAGTCGCAAATTAGTATGAGCTTGGGAGAGTTCTAGCTAAGTTAGACTTAGTAGTCCATTAACCTAATTTTAGATGGTACGCCCAAAATTTAGGTCACGACGGCTTGGTGACTCCACTAAGGAATTGAATTAAAACTCTTAATAAACTTAAGCCAATTCTCATTTTGAATATATATATATATTGTTTTGGTAGCGAGGATCCTAGGTACATCCTTAATATTTAAGGTGGTAAATGTTATTGTAGATTGGGAGATATAATGGGAGTAATCTTTACCAACCCTTGTCTTGTAGGTTGGAGTTGGGAATGAATGTTTTAAATTCAAGTTATTGAAATGTTGTTTGATTTAAACTGTTGTGCATATCTTGCATTTAATATTACACTATTGCACACAGAACTTGCTGCCAGACCTAGGCCGCAGTAGGATACATAGGATGGTATTGAGTTGGATACGACTTCGATCGCGAGGCTACGTAATAGAGGTTGCCCAACTGAATCCTGAAAGCTTTTTTTTTTTTTTTTTTTTTTTTTTTTTTTTTGTCAAGAATGTTTACCTTTGCCCGTGAGACTGTGTCGCATTGGGGGTATCATTCTTAACTAAGCCGAAGTTAGGAGGACTTGACTTAGTATGTGAGGTTGCAACTAATCGTCCCACCCTACTAACTTCACTTTACTAAGCTTATCTAGAGTAGAAATCTAGCCTCACATCTTATGTGCATATCTATGTAATTGCCATCGATTTTTCTTCATGAAGTAAGTCTTCTATCCCTATACCATGCCATTTATTTTGTCGTGCTTTTGGTCGGTCCATGACAATTTAGGTCAATCATTGATTTAATTCATTTGTTAATTAGGAATGAAATAATGAAATTACCATGCAATGAATCATTTAGAAAATTAAAAAAAATGGAAATTTGTTTTCAATTCATGTATTTATTGTTATTATTATGAAGTTTCAAATTTTGCCTTTTCCTAGTTCATGTTTGGAAAATTTCATCCCTACTAGGGCATTTCATGTCTTTATTTTCCTAATCCATTTTTAGAAAATCCTCTTTCATATGTGGACTTTTCGTGACTAAAAAATAGATTATTGTCATGGATTGGCTTTCTATTTACACCTCATATTTACATATTTTCATTCATTTGAATTAGGTGATAATGGATCCCTTACGCTTGTCCATTATTACATGACTAAGAACTAGAATGGACAATCAAGCTTAAATGCGTGATTGTATCTCCATTATGGAAGACCAACTCCAACAATTAGTCACCTCTATGTAGCTTCTGACAACTCAAATTCAATCCCTCTGAGTGGATTCAACTCTTGCACCTGCTCTCCTCGAAATAGTAGTCCTAAAGTAGACAAGTAGGGCATAAATGGGTGATGACGACATGCCTGAGTTGGAAGATAATCCGCTATTGGTC
The DNA here is from genome assembly GCA_016097545.1 of Eucalyptus victrix. NCBI lineage: Eukaryota > Viridiplantae > Streptophyta > Magnoliopsida > Myrtales > Myrtaceae > Eucalyptus > Eucalyptus victrix. The sequence goes on along the minus strand of CM027843.1, from coordinate 43,311,149 downwards.
ACTGCCAAAAAAACTAAGCTTGACAACGCCCCTAAGATGAAGCAAGATGAATACTTCACAAAGCTTGAAGAGAAGGTGAAGCAATTACAAGAGTCGCAGAGTTCACTTTCGTTTGACTTATCCGTGTATGAGAAGGTTAAGATGCCAAAAAAGTTTAAAATGCCGGAGTTCAAGAAATACAGTGGTACTTCATACCCAAAAGCTCATTTATAGATATATTACATACGCATGGCCCAATATGTCAGGAATGTGCTCCTCATGATCCAATAATTTTACGTGAGTTTGATTAAGCCCACACTGAGTTGGTATGTGATGAAGAATGGCAATCTTCTTGACACCTGGAATGAAGTGGCTAATGCATTTCTTAAGCGATATAAGTTTAATATGGACATTGCACTTTCCCAAGAGGATCTTAAGAAAATGGAGAAGAAGATGAGTGAATCATTTAAGGAGTATGCCGTGAGATGGTGAAATCTAGCAGCTCAAATCACTCCCGAGCTTACTGACAGGGAGTTGATAAAGTTGTTCGTCAGCACTCTCCTATCTAAGTTCCATAACCGGATGGCTAGCATATACATCGAAAACTTCAACCAACCTATTCTCATGAGAGAGCAAATTGAGATGGGGATAAGAGAAGGGCGGTTTACTGAATCGTCTAACAAGAGGTTTTCTACTAAAAAGGAGGACCTTGAAGTTGAGGTTTTCTAACAAGAGGTTTCCTCAACTAAATCGTGCTTTGGTAATTAAGATTTCTACCGAGCGACAAGGTGGAGGGCATCAGTTCTTGGATCGAAGACGTAATGTTAGAAGATAGTTCACACATTTTCCTGGACCCATATCCCAAGTTTTGTCTATCCTCCAAAAGAAGGGATTACTCTCTACTGAGCCGAAGTGATCAAATCCTGAGCATCATCCTACATATAATCCCTCCGAAGAGTAACTATCACATGGGAGAGGTTAGTCACTCTAGTGATGATTGCTATGTTTTGAAGCATAAGGTCCAAGACCTCTTGGATACAAAGGCGTTTGCTTTTAGTAATAATCAGAAAAACCCTCTGTCCAATCACAACAGAGGCGCAAGGCGTTTGCTTTCAGCAATAATCAGAAAAATCCTCTGTCCAACCACGACGGAGGCACAAATGCTATCACTAAGTGAAGGAGTTCTTTGTTATGCTTTCTAGGATTTCAAGTTTTTAGGATTTCTTGCTTTTTGAGATTTCAATTATTGCTTTCGTTTCTAGCGTTTGCTTGTTTGCATTTTTCCACTCCAATAATGTAATTCATTTGATTTTGTTTAATGAAATTACAATTTTATTTCCAACTTTGAGGGCTTGACAAGGTACACTAAACTAGTCTGGTGATGATATCCAACAATGAAAAGAAAATATCATCCATGGAGAAATTCTAAGGACTAGGCTCCTTCATGCTTCCTCATCCAAAAATTCCAAAAAAAAAAAAAAATCATTTTTCAAGCCATTTCCAAAAGCATGCATTAGGTTAACACTATTTAATTTTCTGACTTATTTACTTCATGTTACAGAGCATTACTTTATTGGCCTGATGAGAAAGAATCTGAAAAAGGCACATCAGGGGCAAAAGAGAAAACGGAGTGTCTATCAAACTGAAGATTGTATTTTTAATCTTGATCGATCAATTAGTGTGTGTGTGTGTTCCCTTTCGATAGGGGCAATCCAAGAATACCCACTATTGAGATGGTGCCTTCATGGGACAATTCTTTGAATAAATGGCCAAAATCGTGCTTATGAAAACATTTTTTAGTGTGGTAAATTGTTTATTTTGAAGTCACAAAAAGCTTCTCATGCTTAAATTGTCGGACTCTTTTCAAAAGAGAATTTCAATAGTGATTTTGCCTATTTAACTCACCAATTTCATGTGGAGATTTGTCAAGATGAACAATTAATTGGAGTGATATCAAATACTTAAGAATGCTGAATGAGATGCATCCACATGATGAAAGACAAGCCTTATCCTATACACAGTTCCCTACTTATACACTTGTAAGATGAGTGTAGAAAGTTCCGTATCTATAAAATAAAGAGTTCTCTCGCAAAAGGTATGATGACCAAAATGATGAAGAGCAGTTTATTTCTCTATCCCAAACACTACATGTAATCCATTACTTAACCCTTTTGAGTCCCATACACTTGTGGAGATTTTTTCAAATTATCCTTGTCAATGACCACCCTACATCGGGGCAAATTGGAGGTAAGACAGCACCATGAGGTGGAGAAAATGAAAAGAAATTTGCTTGCTCTCACTTGTATTAATCTTCAAGTCATGCTACTATATTGAATTCATGTGGTAATTTAAGTGCCTTAGTATGATGAAGAGCATTTCTTTCTCTATCATACATACTTATATCCTTTATATAACTCACTTGAGCCTGCAATTTCATTTCTTTAAATCCAGTTGGTGATCATCCCCCACGGTGGGTCAAGGCAAAAAGCAATTGTTCAAACAATATGGTTTGGAGTGCTAACAGAAGACGAAGACCTCCCAAAAGTCCAAATGTTAAAAGCACCATATGGTCATTCAAAATAGAACCAATGGACATGAAAAAGTAATGTGCCTGGTAAAAGCAAGACCAATGTCTATTAGTTTTTGCTCTGATCACGTCTAACAGGTAATATTTCCTTGAAGACCAAGTAATACTTGATATTCAAGTTGCTCCTCGATGCCTCTTTTAATTGACCTGGCATGCTTCCGTAGCTCGACGTCCCTTTATATTGACCTCGCGTGCTTCCGTAGTCCATAATCATTTTCATTAACTTGACTTGCTTATGTAGCTCGATGTCCCTTTTAATAGACTCGGCGTGCTTCCTTAGCCCGAAGTTCCTTTATATTGACCCGGCGTGCTTCTATAACCTAGAGTCCTTTAATTTGACCTGACGTGTTTTTATAGCCTAGAGTTCCTTTTATTGAATTGGTGTGCTTTTATAACCCGAATTTCCTTTATATTGACCTGGTGTGCTTTCTAGTGATTAAAGGATTAGTTCGGGATAAGTTTATGAAATAATTAGTATTTAATAAATTTGTCACAAATATATTAGTTTGGATTTTTTTGTGATATCAACCCTAATTAAAATAGGGGTGAAAATAGTCTTGCTCAAAAAGAAATCCAATAAGCACATTTTATGAAGAACGTGCTATTTCACTGATCCAGTAAGCACATACTTGCATATTTGAATTAATTTAAGATTCTACTTCAATTTGGGCCAACTACGTGAGGCCTAAAAACAGGGAAAAAAAAAAGATGGAAAAATATTTTTCTTGTATTTCGATTTTTCATGCTAAAGAGAGATTGCAAAGATAGTTTTATGTGAAGCACAAGGAAGACAACCTAACTTGGAATTTTGTTAACTCTCATTCCCGTTTGAGTTTTTAGTGTTGTGCAAAATGATAAGGTTCTCTTTTAGTATCCTTTTGGGAAAAAATCACAAAAAACTCTAAACTATATCTATTATGATGTATTTATCATAATTTTTTTTGTAAAACAAAAACCCCATATTATATCCATTATGACACATATATCCTAAACTTATTCATTTGACATAAAAAAAAAACTCAAAAATAATATTTATGTGACATATTTATCCTTCATCGAAATTTTGTTAGATGATTTTCTAGCCAAAATAATATTATTTTTATTTTATAATACCTTATCAAAACCGTTTGTCTACTATCATCCATAAACGAATTTTCATTGATGGAACTTTGATGTGGATGGGAAATTAATATGTCACATGAGTACAACTATAAGATTTATGATATTACAGAAAAATTTTAGCGTCATAATTGGCATAATTTGAGGTTTTTGATGAAAAGTAAATATATCACATATATATTAGTTTATGATTTTTGATGTCCCAAAAAAAGGTTTAGTGTCACAATGATTATATTTGGAGATTTTCAATAATTTGTTTTCCTTATTCTTTTAGTGGGTTTAGCTTTTGTGGTTAGGGCCATTCGTGGCAATTGATTTTGGGATATTTATATACCAATTTGCCAAATGGGTCAATCTGGTATAATATAAGATCTGTGGTTCCAGAAGCAAGTTGGGCATGACGGTGTCATCGGTCTGGCGGACTCCATTGAATATTCCTTGGTCAACTCGTGGAAGAGCGCTGCGGACTAGCCAACTTCAGCGCGCCCCTGGGCCGAGGTTGAACTCAAAGGAGGATACCTTTGCCAACCGATGCGTCCCGACAGCAACATTCGATCAATCGTCCCTTCCATGGTTTCGTCCACCAGCACTGAACTGACCAATGACATGAAACCACGTTTTTCATGTCCTGATGATATCTTGTCTGGTTTGCGTAAAGGGCATAAAGCAGAGACCCATTTGGCCTATACACTTGGCCGAATCGAGCATTTACGTTTGTTTTTTCAAGAGTTTTTTCTTCGGTTCTTTTTATTTTATTTAACTCAACTCGACATCCAAAGACCTAACTTATCAGCTCCCAAGGAAAGGGAATAGTCATAATATTTATACCACGCTCACTTAATTAATCTTTACTTATTCAATCATCACAAATTAAAAAAAAAAATCTGATCACTTAAAGTGTCATTAGCGAGTTACCTCTATCCAACATCAACAATGATCGACCATCATCCTTTGTGGCTTCACTAATCACGAGGTGTTGACACGGATAATTTTTTAATTTTTTTATTAATTTTTTTATTATTTAAAATTTATTGACTTTTCTTTTCCCCAATGACCTTCCCTGGCATTGGACAAAAAAAAACAAAGATAAAGAATTCAAAAAAAATAGAAAACATATTTAAAAATTGACGTATGATAAAAAAATTAATTTTAAAAAATCCATTTTAGATGATTCACGGAAAATAACACTCAAATGATCAATTTTACTTCAATGTAATATTTAAGTAAGTGAAAAAAAGAAATTATAGAACTCAAATGAGTGTCTTATAAAAATTACGGCACCTTTACTATATTTGTCCCCAAAGGAAATGTTGGAATGTCTTGATCCACATGTGCCAGCTAAATGGCGAGCATGACCCGACCCCATAATTTGAACATAGCATTTATCAGGTGCAAAGTAAATGTTAAGAGATTATCTTTCAAGTTGCTGTTATTTCTCTCTCTCTCTTTTTGGTGATACCTTGTACACTTTCACCCCGAATACATATATTTCTTAGAATACTAAACATGGTTCGATTGCAACCGGGGCCTAGATAAGATATTACAAGAGCGACAAAAAGGGCCATTAGGAAAAATCTTCCTACATATGATCCACACGCGAAGATTCTGCATTTACTTTAATTTATATAAATAAATAAAAAGTCATTATGGGGGCCCCAATGTCAATTCCTCCTTCTGCTAAGCGTGCCAAATCTGACCCAAGCGTGCTTATAAGTACAATCTACATGACTTAGTAACAAAGCCAGAGGGAGCCAAAAAGCATGAAACACCACCACTTCGTACTCGTGCACGGCGCCTGCCACGGGGCGTGGAGCTGGTACAAGCTCAAGCACAGGCTTGAGTCGGCCGGCCACCGTGTCACAGCCCTAAACCTCGCCGCCTCTGGCACCAACACAAAGTCCATACACGACGTCCAGACGTTCCGCGAGTACACCGAGCCGCTGCTGGAGCTCCTGGCCTCGCTTGGGGCGCAAGAGAGGGTGATCCTTGTCGGCCACAGCTTGGGCGGCTTGAACGTGGCCCTCGCCGCGGACAGGTTCCCAAAGAAGATATCGGTCGCTGTATTCTTGGCGGCTTTCATGCCAGACACCGCGCATCGACCGTCGTACGTGATGGAAGAGGTAATCTCCGATGAGCACGTTAACCTCAAAACGAAGTCGACTGCCTTGCATTTGGTTGAACTGGGGCCTTTCTTTTGTCTATTCTGGAGATTTTATAATATTAATTTTGGGAATCATTAATCCCACTCATACATGTCACCAAATCTGTCAATTCGCTTGACCTAGCCATATATCTTTTGTCCGATTTGGGGGAGGCCAGTCGCCTTCGGCCCTCTTGCACATGATTGATTTGACTTGCACCATGGTCCTTCTGTAGTTTGTTTAGGAGGCAAAGGGAGAGGAATACGTGGGGGTTGGTGGAGAAAATCATTTGGCGATGTACAGAAAGTTTAGGACTTGATATAATTTTGACATAAAAAAAAAAAAAGTTTAGGACTTCAACCATGGTTTTTCCATCCAGCATTTTTCATATTAGTTTAGACAAATGAAGTAATTTGTGCAATGCATTTGCCCTTTTGTATGGCCACGCACTTTGCCGTTATATAGTAGCAAAATTGACATATGATGAACTTTTGCTTCAAACATGATATATTGTCATACAATTGTGCATGAGAATAATTGCATTTAGTCAAAGTATCACAAAACTATTGGACAAAAAAAAAAGTATCACAAAACTCGTATGGCTTTTATTGCTCATATATAAATTTTTTAAACTTGACTATGACAAATTGTGTTGCAAATATTGCAAAAATTTGCAATATTTGGCTATACAATAAAATGTTCTTCATCTTCCTAAAAAGGTCGTTTAAAAAACAAAAGGCATATTATGACTTTGGCCTCGCCAGATCAGCAAGCCTTTTGAGGCTAGTGAGCTCGAGATTGCCTTTGGTAGGTTGCTAGCTATTGTTAGCCATAGCAACCAACATAAGAAGAAGAATGAGGAAAAGAAAATTAATTATAAAATAAAATAAAATAATTATTAAAGGGAGCGCACGAGAGAAAATTGAACCGAATTTTAAATACTGGATGGCAGAAAATATCTAGTTCATTTTCAAATTTCAGCTAAACACCATAAAATATTCTCATTATCCTAGAAAAATATTTTCTAAAAATGCCACATTTTGTGCAAAATGAACGAAACCTTAATGTATCACGGTTTTAGTTTGAAGTACTTTTACACATCCAATGATTTGGTAAAAGATCTAGTAATATTAAGAAAGACCAACGACATTTAGCCTTAAATGGAAGAAAACATTGTACATTTTAGTAAGACGTCAAATGATATTAAAAGATGATAGAGGAAAATTTTGACATACAATATAAGAGAACGTTGTATAGTATCAACGAAAGTTTCACATATGAGGGTACAATGTAAGTTCGTACCCCTTTCAAATATTATGAGGATTTTGATTTATAGTACAACTATCCTTCATACTGTCATACTAAAAAAATCCTAATTTATTGTAACCTATTGAAATGTTTTTTTTTCCCCCTAACTTTCTATATCTTCGATGACTAAGATTCTCCTTGCATAATCTAGATTTGCGACTTACTTGTCGTAAGGTACAATGGTGGATCATGGACAGACCCTAAATGCACGAGCTCATCTTTAATGCCTTTGTCGTTGTTTGTAATGCTAGTATTGTGCAAGGGCTCCAGAGGGAGCATGGCTAGACACCCAATTCGCGCCCATCGGACAGCGTGATAAACCCTTAACATCCATGTTCTTCGGCCCCGACTTCTTGTCATCCAAGCTCTACCAATTGTCCCCTATCAAGGTACATATTCACTTCCATCCATTGGCGTAATCACGAAACAAATCTCATTTGACTTTATATGATACGACTCAACTCAATTTACAACAAAAGCACGTCATTACATCACATTAAAAAGCGTATGGTTTTATTGCAAAGTCTGCTTTTTCATGTCCTTTTTTTTAAGGTAAATCAAGCGATGACCCTAGTATTACTTTAGCCAGCATATCATACGTCTTTGTGGCTTAGAATTATTTTGGTTTGACCTCGTTGTTTTGTGGCTTTTTATCCATTTGAGATTGCAAACTAGAAAGCCGGATGTGCGTATTGGGTACTCGCCCTCTCCTCCCACCGTAATGAGAAGTAAGAGGATGACAGATTCGGTGAAGCTGGACGGATTTATAAGTGGATTGCTAAAAAATCCGATAGGGCCTGTGATGGGTTTGGTATTTTATAATTGGGAAACACAAACCTGAACTCGACATAAATAACTATTAAAACGCTATTTATTTCCTTTATATTTATTAAATGATTAAATAAATATACATAAGTACTAACTCTATAAGAAGTGTAACGGTTTTCTTGGATTTTTTAAATTGCTCTAACTTTCTTAAAACTCTCGATGGTACTTAATTATAAAAATTTGTGAATGCTAGAATTTGAATTGAGTATAATATAAGATTTTCAACGACTGCCGGCATTTCACATGTCTAATTATTATTAGACCTTAGATTCTTAAGATTGTTAATTTTCCATTCTTTCAATCTTTACCTGCACTACCTAAATCGAATAGGAGATTTACAATGCATAAGTTTTGAATGTATAGTTGTGTTTGCAAATAATGGGTTCTTTATTAGAAATTTAACATGATACTATTGTTTAATACATAATACCATCACGCCTTTGATCAAGTCTAGCACATGCTTAGCACTTGAAATCCAAAGCGACATCATGTCGGTTCAAAAGTCCATTAACCCATGACGTTTCATGGAAATGCCAACCGCTGCAGGATCTGGAGCTCGGCAAGATCTTGACGCGGCCGGGGTCATTGTTCATAGAAGATCTGAGCACGGCAAGCAACTTCACCCGAGAAGGCTACGGGTCGACGATGCGGATCTACGTCGTGTGCAGACAAGACCTGGCGATACCCCTGGAGTTCCAAGAGTGGATGATCGCGAACGGCGGGGCCCACCACGTCCTGGAGTTGGACGGCGCCGATCACATGGCCATGCTCTCGAAGCCGCAGGAGCTTTGCGATTGTCTGCTGGAGATCGGGGCCAAATACGCACCTGCCTAACGTTCGCTACGGCGTAGTAGGCGGCTTTGGCTCTGTTCGGCCGTTTGTGGTTTGGTTTTCTTCGGATTGTTGTGTTTGGTTTGTGTTTGTTTTCCTGTTGTCGGGTCCATTTCGAGCATCTACTATGTACCCAGAAGGGCGTTGGAGAGCTATTGTGTTGTTGCTCGTGTGTAAATCCAGATCAGTTCTTTAATTTCCTCAATAAACAACAGTTTTAAATCCCTGTGGGTTAGATAATGAAAGGGGCATCGTGTCTTGGAATCATCAATACCTGTTTCCTTTCTTGAATTTCTGCTCAAGTCAAGAAAGTGAATTGCCAAAATCTATCATTAATACAAGGTCGAAATGTACTATTTACACTATATAAAATCAAGCTGTCCTAATTCATCTCCCTTATGCAATTAATGTCCGAAGCATTATTTGATTTTGGGCCTATCTAGATTAATTTTTACTTAAACGCCTTGCTTTTAAATCTCGCTATTCGCGTATTTTGACTTTTTTTAAAGAAAAAATTGACTTTCTTGAAATTTTCACAACAACAAATTTGGACACATGAAGTTCACATATATTTTATATAAAATTTTACATTTTGACGAGGTAACAAAAAAAATTAAGTTTTTTGAAATATTTAAAGTTCAAACAAAGAGACGCAAGACATGTTGTGCCTATTACAAATTCAGCTTCCATGTAACAAGTGTCATATGGTCTCTTAGTCAAAAGTTGAACGACAATTATAAATAATGTTCATTTTCATAATTCCCGAATAAAATGTCTCGAGTTATAAGTTCACGGTTTCAGAGAATCATAATCTGATCCAACATGTCTTCAAAGCTTGCAAACTTCCACGCAAAGAATCCAAGACAGCCCGTCGTCCTTGCATAAACAGAGAATCTTGCTATTGGAGAAGAGTTCAGGACCCTCCTTCTTCCCCTGTTTCGTCCAAGCTATAGCCGCACACCCGCCGCGTCCATTCTCGGAGTCGCCCGTCTGTTTTGGTCGATGGAGGGAAGCTCGTTGAGTTCCACCCTTCGCTTGGCATCCGTCAATGCGACCCGCTTTCATTGGACAAATGTCTTCTCTGTCGCGAGTACCGTAGTTTCTGAATCGAAGTTCTGAATCGAAGATGAATACAGAGACGGAAAGTGGAATTTTAATTGACCGAGGACGTGTCGCCTTCTCACATCTCTTATTCATGGATGATCTCAATCCTTGTGTTCGGGCTTATTTGGAAAATAGCAGAGCCAATGGCACGAGTGTTGTCCCATTCTTTTGATTGCTTTGGTCACCAGTCCGTTAGTTCTTCTAAATTTAACATTATATTCTCAACAAATGTGGATCCTGCACTCCAGGACTTGGGATATATTTGGGATTGCCACTCCCGAAAGCAAGGAGATGCAAGTTGGGAGGCTAAATTTCTATCCAGGACTGGGGCGCACGGTGCATCTCGAACCAGTATCTAGGCCTTGCCTAACTATTGTGTATATGCAGGACTACGGCTCCCACTTTAGGTGCACAGTGAACTGGATAGAATCAGCTAAAATTTTGATTGCGGACCACGGAAACAAAAAGGATGTGGGTCTAGGTCTCATACGATCTAGAGCAAGACTGACATTATCTTGGAACTATGTTTCATGTTGGGTCTGAAGTAACACAAAAAGGCTCAAGATAGGGTATACATTCCGTGAGGAGTACTTCACGGACCGATAAGTGGATAGGGAGACGAACGCTTGGGCAACTTGTACAGGGATCATTGGGGGAAAATGAAGAACAAGCATTGGTTTCTTTGGAACAGAAATTTGCTCAACTTTGAAGCTTCTGAAGAAACATGGAACCTTATTGTAGTCATCCAGATTTATCTTTCCTTTAGACGCGATGACCAAACAGTTTGGAATTACTCTTCCGATGGTTCCTTTGATCTTGCTTTCAGCTTATGAGCTCGCATGTCGAAGGGATTCTAACCGAAAACCTGCACGCCCTTGATTTGCAATACTTCCACTATTTCTATGAAATGGGTGAGACCCTTTCTCCGCTAGGTGAAACTCAATATCGATAGCTCTTTTGGGGCCAATCTGGGCGACGCAGGGGCTGGAGGGGCCATCAGAGACTTCCTGCGGTTGTGCTTCCAGCGTTTTAGCTGAGTATCACGCACTTAAGGAGGGGATAACACTAGCAAGGAGCTAAGGAATTTCGAATGCCATCGATTGTCGATAGCGTCAACAGCAACAACTATTCAAATGCTGTCACATAACCCATTGCACTAGCATGCAGGTTAGTGCTTCACGAGTATGAGCTACTCCATCGTCAAACATACTTAATCAAATTGACTCGCAGATGGCCAGGCAAATTCGGGAAGACTTCGAATCAAGACATTTTGTTTCTTCAGCAACCCTATACTAATCTCCTTAATCTTGTCTTAAAGGACCTTATTGATGTTGAAGCTTAGAGTAACAAAAAGAATAGCGAAAGAGGCAAAGAGAGAGTAAGGACAGAGTGTTTATGGTGGCTTAACTACAATTGGGGTTGCACGATATGTATTTGTAAGAATGATTAATTATACTTTATAGATAAAAACATAATTACATTAATATCTTATAATATATATTACGTATTAATACTCCCCTTGAATCCAAAGTAAGTGTCACAATTGAGAGATTGGATCTTAATAGTGCATGTCGTAGACTAGGTAGTCCCTTGGCAAGGATGTTGACCAGCCAATCTTAGCTAACACATAAATCACTAGAAGCAACTTGCTATCAAACAAAGTAAAAATGCATCTCGATATGTTTGGTATGAGCATGAAACACGAGATTGAGAGCAAGATAGGCAGCAGATATTAAAAGAACATAAGTATTTGATTCTTGATCTTAGCTAACCATTGTTGAGATGATTTCCATTATATATAGATATTACAAACATTACACTTAGTAAGGAAATAATATAACAATGGAAAATAATAAATGAAGAGATCATTATATTATAAAAGTTGTCCATTCTTTAATTGTAGCATCTCCAAGAATCAGCTTGTGATTTTGATTGGATTTTAATCGATATCTTTGGATTCTTCTTCCTTGATTGATAAACCAGTGCCTTCACTCCCTCTCAAATTGGGAATAGGGGAATCCCAAATTCCCAATTTGCAACATAAGATTCCAAATGCATTTTTAGACAACGATTTCGTGAAGAGATCGGCAATTTGAGGCACAAATGGAACATACTTAATCACAAGTGTTCCAAGTGCCACTTTTTCTCGCACATAATGATAATCTAATTCGATATGTTTAGTTCTTGCATAGAACAATGGATCAATTGACATATAAAGTGACTAATATTATCACAAAATAATATTGGTGGACCGGAGAGATGAGTACCCAGATCTCTCAAAAGGAACAATATCCATGCAATCTTTGTAGCTATGGATACCATTGCACAATACTTTGCCTCGGCACTAAATCGAGGAATCGTTCGTTGCTTCTTAGCACTCCATGATATACAGTTTTTTTTTTTTTGGTGATCAAGGAACCATCAGAGACTCCCTTACGGGGCACACCGCCCTCTAATGCCTAGTGGCACTGTCAGACGTCGTCGCAAGCTATTATTTAGACGTAAACCTCGAAGGAGCCTGGCCTAGGACCCCAACATCAAGACCCCCCACTTAAGACACTTTAGCAATGCAGGGATTCAAACCCTCAACTCCCTGCGGTGGGGGAGAGAACGAATACCAATGCAGCTGCCCGTGTTTGGATACTCCATGATATACAGTTGCTACCTACGAAAGTACAAAATCCAATAGTTGATAGTCGAGTCAAGCAACAACTTGCCCAATCTACATCAGAAAAAAGCATACAAATCCAAAGTTGACTTGGACAAGATTTGCATGCCTCGATGTGTTATGCCTTTGACATAACGTAACATGCGCTTCACAATTTGAAAATGACTCACTACAGGTTGATACATGAATTGACAAGCAAAATTGATTGCATATGAAATATTCGGCCTTGTAATTATGAGATATTGAAGAGCTCCAACGATGCTTCGATATAGCGTAGGAAATGAAAATAGTCTTGCACCCATATTAGAATGAGAACTAAATAGCCGAAGGTGTGGAAACTGGCTTATAGCCCTCCATTTGTGCACGTTTAAGAATTGACAAAGCATATTGTTGTTGGCACAAATAAAGGCCACCAAAAAATATCCTAACCTCCACTCCTAGAAAATAGTGCAACGACGCCATGTCCTTCATTGCAAATTTGCTACTCAATGTAAAGATGAACCTATCAAGCAATTTTGGATCATCACCTATAACTATCATGTCATCTACATATAAAAGCAGAGTTAGAATGCCATGATCTGATTTTTTTTAATAAACAATGAAGGATCCACAATGCTGCAAAAGAAACCGAATGCCAAAAGAAATGAGCTAAAAACAATCGAACCATGCTCTTGGTGCTTGCTCAAGGCCATACAAAGCTCTCTCCAGTTTGCAAACTTACGACGGATAATTTTTATCTTCAAAACCTGGCGGTTGCTCCATAAAAACAGGTTGCAATAGAAAACCATGTAAGAAGGCATTTTTAATGTCTAATTGCTTGACAAGCCAACCTTTAATAGTAGCAATGGTGAGGACTGTTCTTATACATCCTGATCGAATAATTGGCGAGAAAGTCTCAAGGAAAGCTAATCATGCTACTTGAGTATGTCCCTTAGCGACCATTCTTGCTTTTAATCTTTCTAATATACCATCGGCCTTTAACTTAGACTTAAAAACCCATCTACATCCCACGATATAAGTATTTGAAAGGAGCGACAGCACGTGGATTAAGTCAAAGACCGAGTGCTGGCCAAGTTGCACTTGGTTCTCTAGTACAAGGATGCACATTAGGGGTTGATTCGTCGATTTAAGGGGCCTTTCTTAGTACTGCAATGAGTCAAGAAGGTCACATACAAGTTGGAATTGCCATTGAAACTCAAAGTACATCCGGTATTCCACATTCTTATGCTTAAGCCTTTTTATGTAGATGAGAAAGATCCGAACTGAGGAGAATCACAATGGGTACCACTTGGGGCAAAAACCTCATATGATGGAGATGTTGAGTGCATCATGGTGAAACAAGTCCAACAAAAGTGGTATTGTATGCCTGAGCATGAGTATTTGATCTAATGGAAGGGTCTTTCAGAGAGCGAAGCATTTTAGGAACCTTGTTGAAGCTCCTTGGCAATTCAAGAAGCATATTGATCTTCGATGTGACGAGGGCATCGCTTGATTAGGTGGGAGAAAATGTCACGGCCCAATGAATCAAGACATTTTGGAGGTTTTCTAGCCATGATCAATCCGTGAACAAGCAACCCTCAACCTATCTCCTAAAGTCCTAAGGTTTTTCGGAGTATTCTAGAATACTCCTGAGGGCAAGCAATACAGTAATTATATACCTATATAATAAATGTGAATAGTTGGTAGTTAAGGAGATCTAATTTCCACCATTAGATTAAAAGGAGATCTACGGTTACGGTTAGCATTGTACTTGTATAATAAATCTTTTATTTATAGAGTTTCTCTCTCTATGATCCTTGTGAGTCGACTGTAAGTAAGGCTAACTTGGAAAAAATCTAAGACCACACAGATTATGGTAGGCTAGATTAATCGACCAATGACGCTTGTGTTGATCCAACTCCATATATAGCATGGATCTTAATCGAATTTAGTAGCTTCCAACCTCACCGAAGATTCGTACCATCATGCAGCTGTCGCACTCAATAGTGCCAATACTGTCAAAATAAATAGCTCTTCAAATGCTGTCACTGAGCCTATTGCACCAGCATGCAGGTGAGTGCTTAAGCACTACAATCGCCAAACACACCTATCCTGCAGCAAACCGAGTGGCAGGTGGCCTGGCAAATTGGGGGAGGGGCTTCAAAATCAGGACGTCGTTGTTTCTTCAGCACCCCCCACAACTGATCTTCTTAATCATGTCTCAAGGGGACCTCATTAGACCCCGTGTTTCTAGGCGCGCTTAGTCAAAAAGCTAAAGGATTGGCGGTGGGGGCATCGTTTGTGGATGAATTGATGGAAGGGCTGTTCACTTGGACTAATATCTGCGAGAAGCTAAGCCTGTCCACTGGGGCCACGCACGTGAAGTTGAAATAGCTGCCTTCGACGAGAGGGAAGTGGTGGGGTTTACCAGCAAGTGGCTTGGGAATATCGACAATCTCGGAGCAGGCAAAGTTCAGTGCACTGACGAGTCGCCGGTCACATCTGCTACGCATACAAAAGTGGCTCTCGCCTTCCCTAGTTGCTCCTCTCCAGAGACAGACGAGATTTTCCTTGTTCACATCTGCAGAAAATGAGCCTTTTTTTCCCTTATTAAAATGGAAAATGGTAAGGTCTCGGAAAGGCAAGCAAAGACTTTTCTTACACAGAAAAATGAAATAATACAAATTGTAATCTATCTCTTACGAATTTTATTTCCCTTCCAGAAATAACAATAAAAGAAAACTTCAAGACCACGGAAAAATTGAAAAAAAAAAAAAACTGAAAAAAGTAAATTTAATTTTGGAGAAACACATTAGGCTTGTCGACCATGACTTGATGCCTTGCGAGGAAAACTGTATATGTAAGGTATGGAGTTTATTCGGGTAAAGGATTTATCCCGAATTATATGCTATGCATTTTCCTTCTCTCTCAACTTACTGAGTTGCTCATAGGAGGACCAATTCAGGTCCTAAACCTGGACGCCTTCACCACAATGTTTTAAATACACGATTAAGATCAAGATAGAACAAAATTCAAATAAAAGCATGATGAGTACTTGAGATAATTGAACACTTATGCATACAATTGGAGGAGATGTGTATAATTTCAATAGTGGAAAATAAAAAAATCCAAAGAATCTAGTAGATATTTTTCAATTATTTTTAACAAAGAACAAGAAAGGATTCATTGATCCTGACATGATGTTTTTGTCAAAATAATTGCACGGATAACATCAACGTCAAAGAAATTTCCTCCTCCGTCTAAATCTAAACTTCCAGTTAGACTATATATATTTGTAGTGTCCCCTCATCACATCAAACTAATCAACTTCGAACACCAAGAATTTTCTGTGGATCCTAAAAGCATGAAGCAGCAATGCCACTTCGTTCTCGTGCATGGCGTATGCCACGGCGCGTGGTGCTGGTTCCATGTCAAGCACCGGCTAGAGTCAGCTGGCCACCGCGTCACACCACTGAACCTCGCCGGTGCAGGCACCGACACGAAGTCCATCTACGATGTCCACTCATTCCGTGAGTACAACGAGCCGCTCTTGGAGTTCATGGCCTCGCTCGAGCCATCCGAGAAGGTGATCCTTGTGGGACACAGCTTGGGTGGCATGAGCTTGGCTCTCATCGCCGACAAGTTCCCCGAGAAGATCTCAGCCGCTGTTTTCCTGACAGCACTAATGCCGGACACCACGCACCAGCCGTCTCTTGTGTTAAAAGAGGTGACTTAATCAAGTTTCTTGTTCATTTTAATTAAAGCTTTTTTTCGCAATAACAAGCTTCTATACATTCGCACTTACAATATTCAATGAAACTTTTTAAAATTGGAATTAATTGTCAGAAAAATTATTATTGTCAGTAATTGCCCATGTTATTAGTATGCATTTCAAAAACCAAAAGCATGAGGAAATATATTCTTCTCTATTCTATTACATAGAGGAAAGAAGGCTCTTAATTTCTGGACAACCGCAGCATCTTTTTCTTTATAATTTTTGTTTTTCTTTTGCAAATTCCATATATATGTACAACGATCAAACTAAATTAAAAATTACTATAACATTTAACTTAGGACCTAATGATAAGAAATTTAAAGAGAATATCTTGTATCATCTCTAGATAATTTAATGGATTTGTGAGTTTTGAGAAAGCAAATTTGGAATTGTTTTTGTTCGCTGTCACAATTTTCAGTTCCGTTCGAGCATTCCGGAGCAAGAGTGGCTGGACACTCGATTCAAAACCTTTGGAAAGCCAGAAAAGCTGTTGACTTCCTTCTTATTCGGGCCCGAATTCCTAGCGGCTCGGGTCTACCAGTTATCTCCCAAGGAGGTGTGCTTACTGCTTACTTACCTTTTTCCTAATTTAAGAATAATCATTTCATGCGATTCGTACTTTTTCTTCTGGAATCCTATGTGTGCTATAATAATTGGGTGATGAATATTTGTCTGATGTGGCTACTTGGAGTATTTTCCAATTCTTTTTTAATTCATGTGGCCTTCTCAAAAAAAGCAAAATCTACTAATTATTGTTTCCTTCTCAAATTTAGCAACTTTATTTTCTACATGACATGAAATTACTCTTTCAAATAGTTGGGCTGCTTGATGGTTAATAGAGCATCCATGACAAATGTAGAAACTGTCTCTAATGATAAATTTACTTGTTAAGGATATAAATTATGTATGTGTTATTGACTAAATTCTAATCATATGTCATTTCCACTTAACTGATGTAAAGAGTAAAAGTAAATACAAATATCCATCTTAACAAACGTGCATAGTTGATAGTTATGTAGCATGTTGATGTAGTGCCATTGATTTTTTAAATGTATTGATTCATTTTAAGTTTTCAAAATGTGATTGTTATCATGAGTAGGATCTAGAGCTTGCTAAGATCATGATGAGGCCGGGGTCGCTCTTCATAGAAGACCTGGCTACGGCGGACAAGTTCACAGGCGAAGGGTACGGCTCGATCGTGCGGGTGTACGTCGTGTGCAAGCAGGACCTCATAATCCCGGAGGAGTTCCAACGGCGGATGATGAAGAACGGCGGGGCCCAGCACGTGATGGAGATCGACGGTGCAGATCACATGCCCATGTTCTCCGGACCCCAGAAGCTGTGCGATTGCCTCCTCGAAGTGGCGGCCAAATATGCCTGAAGTGCTGTTTCTTTTCCTTATTTGATGATTTGCATTATTAGTCCTAAAACGGTGACGCCTCTGCAAGCTTTATGCAAGTAAATGTTGGTTGAATATGCTTCTTGGCCTTTAATTAATAGCTTTAGAGAAATCTGGGGTAATTCTTCTAGACTTTATGTCTAGTATATGATTATGTTTTGTGATATGAAGATCACTTGTCAAGATGATTCTATTGGTTATTTCTTATTTGAGTAAACTCTCTAATTCATGGATGTCGGGTTAAGCTTCGCATGCATGACCTATCTTACCTCCTTGCAAAGTGTGGGAGTCGAAACCTATACTTAAAACTAAATTGTCTCCACCCCAATTCACTGAGAAAGTTGGAATTCGAAAGCCTTCATCTACACTTTCCATATTGGAAGGGTAGACACGAGAACAAAACCACAGTTGTTTTGAAAAGTAATTAACCCATTGGGCATCATGGCAAGTATTGAAGCTCAAAATGGGGACCGCAAACTTCACTGGAGTTAAGGAATTTGGATTTTGCACTCCGATTGATCTTCCAATGCTTTAGTTCAAAGACAGAGAGTTAAGCTTGTGTAGCAATTTGAGAAAATAAGGGTGCATCTGATAACATTTTTGTTACAAGAAATAATTTCTTCTCATAATTAGTTTTTTTCTATTTTTATTCCTTAAAACAATTTCGAGTAAAATAACGCGCTAAGTAAATATACAATTTTTTTTTCAGAATGGAAAAAGAATAGAAATAAATTTGAAAAAACCAACAAATTTTTTTGTACCATATAATTTCTTTTAATATTTTAATACTTTTTAGATTTTTCTTTTTTTTTTGTTTCTTTTTTTCCACTCTCCTTTCTCCTCCTCTAGCTAGCGACGACAACTAGCGGGTGGGCGACAATCGACAGTGACCGACAGCCGATGAGCGACAACCGACAACCAGCGGTGGTGGCTAGCAACGATTGGCAATGACCGGTGACGGCGAGCAATGAGTCTCCACCAACCAATTAAAAGAGGAAGAAAAAGAAAAGAAAAAAAAAAGAAAAAGACTTATTTCTAAAAATTGTGTCTGATAACAAAAAGTTACTTTTTTTTCTTTTTTACTTCTTATTTTTGTTTCAAATATATTCCATATGCACTTTTATATTCTGAAAAATAGAAAATTAACTAATGTTATCAAATAGATTTTTATTTTTTCTATATTTTAGAAAAAAAGAATAAAAAATAATAATAAAAAACCAGGAACGTTATCACCCAGGCCGAGGTTGTCGAAACCCCTTATTAGTGCGTGGTGGTTACTTTGTAAAAGTAACTCTACTATTGGGTTATCAAGTGATGATAAGATAGACTGTGGCCTTTAAGGGACAACTGCATTAGACGGCTTGACAACCCATGGTAGGACCGCCCTTAAGGATCAATGCATATCTCCCTGGTTAACTAGTGGTTGCATCCTTTTCCCCACAATGGAATGGTCCGAAGGTGGTGCCTTGTCCGGCAATTCTTATTGGAAACTTCCAATTACGTGCCGTAAGGCATTAGACAAAAAGCTAGCGCTTACAAAATTTGACAATATCTATTTTGCACGTTTGTAGTGCAAACGACACGAGGCTAAGCACGAGTTATAGAGAAATAAATGTGAATATGATGAAACACGCTTAGCCACATTTGTTAACACAAAATGAAACAAAATAACCCGTTTTTGTCAAAACCTAATTATTTGACATACGGAATCAAAACTATCACAATGTTTTATGCTAGCCCCAATTTGACATGATTTATAAACACGAACGTGACACTCGCAAAAAAGCCCATGAAGTAAATGATTATGGATGGGTAAGACACAATTCTCTAACCATTAGAAGGTCCTCCTGCCCATCTCCCTATATGGTCTATGTAAAGCTTTATATACCGTCCTCTAAATGGGAAGGTGCGTGATAATGCCCTGCACAGAGCATATACTTGAAATGGGCGAGAGAAGCATTGATAGGTCCAAATGAAGCCTTATCCATACTAGATTTTTTGTTTATTGATCTATCAAACTCCAACTCTCAACTCACTTTCAGACTTTTATCCAACCTTTTTATAGAGCGTGAGAATCAAACCCTACACTTGAAAAACCCTTGCCATCTTAATTTCAAATGAAAATATTCATATGCCTGATACTACAAACTCCACCATATCCAAAGGCTGGTGTTTAGTGATCACTAGCTCTGACAAACTAAATATTAAGTGCAAGTTTAACTACATACCATAATATGCTAGGCTATTTGATCAGTAGTCTTATGGTGACTAGTATATTTGAACAGACACCGTAACACCAGTAGAATAGGAATAAAAGAATCCAAGATACCTTCACTCTCTTATAAGGCAACAATCCTGATTAAATGATTATTACAATTATAATAATTTATCAATGAATTAACTAATTAGCCAACTGCAATTTGTGATAGTGCATAGTACTTCAAAATTTGTAATATTTAGTATGTTACTAGTCGTCTTGTCGTGTAATTCACACAATTCACATACTACATGGTCCAACTCCACAATAGGTTTGAGGAATGACATAGCCGTTTGCCTACCCGATGGACAAAACCTCGCCCATAACCAACATAAACCCATTTTCAAAATGTATATACAACAAGCTAATTACAAAAGATCAGGAATCTGAAGTCCACCAAAAAGAACATATACATTTGATTAACTCAAACAGAACATTCGAAAGTGACTAATCAAATTAAACTCGACGTAAGTAATTTTTTTTTTTTTACTTACTTAAATACCACATTGAAGTAAAATTTGATCATTTAAATGTTATTTCTCGTGAATCATCTAAAATGGATCTTTTTAATTAATTTTCTATCATACATGGATTTCTAAATATGTTTTCTTAAATTCTTATTTTTTTCCTTTTCTTTTGTTCGAATGCTAGCGAAGGTCACTAGGTAAAAGAAAAATCAAAATTAAATTGTAAATAATGAAAAAAATTAATAAAAATTTAAAAATTATCTATCTCTACACTGCATCATTAGTGAAGCCACAAAGGATAATGAACGATCATTGTTAATGTTGGATAGAGGTAAATTGTTAATGACACTTTAAGTAATCAATTTTTTAAATTTGTATCGCTTGAACGAGTGAAAAAAAAAATTATATTAATGAAGTGAGCGTGATATAAATAGTCCCTTTCCTCGCGAGTCAATAAGTTAGGTCTTTGGATGTCGTGTTACACGAGACAAAAGAACCTAAGAAAGTACTCTTGAAAGCCAAACGTAAATGCTCGATTTGGACAAGTGTGCAGGCCAAGTAGGTCTCTGCTGCCCTTTCCACAAGCCTGACAAGATGTCATCATCAGGACATGAAAAACGTGGTTTCATGTCCTTGGTCAGTTCAGTGCTGGTGGTCGAAACCATGGAAGGGACGATTGATTGAATATTGTTCTTTATCTTCTTCTTTTTTTTTCCTTTTTTTTTTTCCAAAGCCAGTTAAGGTCACTGGGGAAAAAAAAATCACAATACATTGTAAACAATTAACAAAATTAATTAAAATTTAAAAATTATCTATATCAACATTACGTCATCATCAGTGAAGCCACAAAGGATAATGGACAGTCATTGTTGATGTTGGATAAAGGTATATCGTTAATGACACCTTAAATAATCAATTTTTTTAAATTTGTGTCGTTTGAATGAGTGAAAAGAAAAGTTATATTAATTGAGTGTGATATGAATGTTATGACAAGTCCCTTTCATTGGAAGCCAATAAGTTAGGTCTTTGGATGCCGAGTTGTGTTAAATAAAACAAAAAGAACCTAAGAAAGTACTCTCGACAGATGCACGTAAATGCCTACTTCGGACAAGTGTATAGGCCAAGTAGATCTATGCTCTATACCCTTTCCGCAAGCTTGACAAGATGTCATAATCAGGACATGAAAAACGTCGTTTCATGTCATTGGTCAGTCCAATGCTGGTGGATGAAGCCATGGAAGGGATGATTGATCGAATGTTGCTGTCGAAACACATCGGTTAGCAAAGGCATCCTCCTATGAGTTCAACCTCGGCCGAGGGGCGTGCGGAAGTTGGCTGGTTCGCATCGCTCTTCCACGAGTTGACTAAGGAAAATTCAATTGAGTTCGCCAGCCCGAAGGCACCATTATGCCCAGCTTGCTTTTGGGACCACATATCTTATATTATGTTGGATTGACTTATAATGGTAAATTGGAATGTAAAGATCCTAAAACCAATTGCTAGAAATAGACCTAATCACAAAAACTAAACCCGCTAAAAGAATAAGGAAAAAAATTATTGAAAATCTCTAAATATAATCATTGTGACACTAAACTTTTTTTGGGACATAAAAAATCATAAACTAATTGACAGAAAAGTAGAAGGAAATTTGGGGAAGATGTTTATCTATGTTGTCTTTTGTATGCTATTACATTGTACATATATAATGTAAGAATGAAAGAATAAAATGGGAAAAGAAGTATACATGAATAAGAATTTCCTATTTACTAACATCTATTAGAATTAATTATAATCAAAATCGATTATAAGATTTTTCAACACTCCCCCTCAAGCTGGTAGCCTATATATGTCGAGGACACCTAGCTTGTTTAATAGAAACTTGTGCTGTCTTTGACATAGCGGCTTAGTAAAACTATATGTAGGTTGATCCGTTGTTCCGATGCCTTTTGTTATGAGAACTCCCTCTTTGATCTTGTCACGAGTGAAGTGACAGTCAACTTCTAGGTGTTTTGTTCTCTCATGAAAAACTGGATTCACTGCTAACTTAAGTGAGTGTTATTATCATAGAATAATTCACTTGGTCCACTGACTTATATTCCCAAATCAGAAATAAGTCCTTGTATCTAGACTATTTCACAGGTAGTTTTCACCATGGCTCGATATTCTGATTCGACTTACGACAATGACACGGTAGATTGCTTCTTTGTCTTCTATGAAATCAACGACTTTCCCAATTTAATACAAAAACCGGTGATGGATCTTCTAGTCATCGGGCAAGTAGCATAATCAGTGTCACAAAATGCTGTCATCCTCATATCGCATTCACGAGATAGAAATATACCAAGCCCTGGGCACCCCTTCAAATATCTTACAACTTTCGAGGCTGAATTCATGTGTGACTCTTTTGGCATATGCATGAATTGGCTGAATATTTGCACTGCTTAACATATATCAGGTCTTGTCATGGTAAGATATATCAACTTTCCAACAAGCCGTTGATACACTGATGGATCCTTAAGCAATAGATCCTTGTTTGATGAAGGAGAATTGAGATCATACTCATGTGTTGTTAACTTGACATTCTGTTCAATGGGAATTATTGCTAGCTTGCAACCTGATAACCCTACTTCAGAAATGATTTCCAAGATAAATTTTCTCTGATTGCGGGAAATTCCTTTATCAGACCTTGCAATCTCAATGCCAAGAAAGCATTTGGGAGGTCCCAAATCCTTGATGTGAAAAGTGGAGTGCAAATATTCCTTGAATCTCACAACATGAGAATCATTATTTCCCATGATCAATATGTCATCAACATATATTAGCAAATAAATCGATGATCTTCCCACATTTCGTGTAAATGGGGCATAATCATGCTTGGAATGTTGAAAATCTACATTGGTTAATGTAACGGTAAACTTGGCATACCATTATCTAGATGCCTGTTTTAATCCATACAAGGATTTGCAAAGACGACATACCTAATACTCCCCCTGTTTGCGTAATCCTTGAGGAAGATCCATGTAGATTTCTTCATCTAAGTCTCTATGAAGGAAGGCGTTATGGATGTCCATCTGATGTAAGGACCAATTTCGTATTGCTACCACAGACAAGAAGGACCGAATAGTAACCTCCTTCGCGATTGGACAGAATGTCTCGTGATAATCGAAGCCTTCTCTTTGGGTGACACCTTTGGCTACCAACCTAGCCTTGTAGCATTCTATGGAACCATCTGATTTGAACTTTATCTTGTAAACCCATTTATAGTCGATTAGTTTTCGATGCGGTGGTAAGGGAACAACATCCCAAGTATGATTCTCCATGAGTGCGGTAAGTTCGGACTCCATTGCATGCTGCCATTTGGGATCTTTTGCTACCTCAACGAACAAAGATGGTTCATGTTCTTTTGAAATTCAATTGATACAACACATATGTTCTGCCGATAACCGATTGAAGGAAACATAGGATGAAACAAGGTATTGTGTACCTAAAGAGTTTGCAGCATAACATATATAATCTTTAGTCCACGTAGGTGGGCGAGTTTGTCTTCCAGAACGACAAGGTAGCTCATCCATATACTCAGAGGCCTTGGATAATCCATCAGTTATTTTTGTTGTGTCTACCGTTGAAGAAGATGGAGGGACTTCCTCAGGTGAAGTTGATGATTCCATCTTCGGATTTGGGAATTCCACTGGTGTTGGTGTGGTAGAAGATTGAGGTGCCATAAGAATCCCAAGTGCAAATGAAAAATCTTCATCAGACAAAAGAAACCAATTGTTTTTTGATAAAGTGTCTCGTGATGAAAAGGCTTCTCTTTGAAAGGGAACGTGTCTTCATGAAAAATAACATCTTTGCTGGTAAAGAAATGCCCTGTAGAAAACTCCGTGACATGATAACCCATCTGAAGAGGAGGGTATCCCATAAAAACACATCGTGTTGCCAGGGGACTCATTTTATCTCGAGGACCCACATTTGTTGCATAACATAAACAACCAAATACTCTAAGGTGGCTATTATTTGGCTGTTTTGTTGTGACCACACAGTCTCCCCAAAATTCTTCAGGGATTGAGGCTTGGTATTTGAGTGCACGGGCTACTTCTAAGAGATGTCTGTGTTTTCTTTCAACAACTCAATTTTGCTGTGGAGTATAAGTACATGAACTTTCATGGAGTATCCCATGAGTGGACAATAATGTTATCCAATCAGAAGTAAAAAATTCTCGCCCATTATCTATATGGATTCGATGTACAGACTTATCAAATTGATTCATAATTAAGGAAAGGAAATTTGATAAGTGAGTGAATGTTTGATTCTTTGATTGCATAAGATAAAGCCAAGTGGCACGACTATAGTCATCAACTATTGTAAGAAAGTAGCGAGATCCATCACGATGGGAAGTATGATAGGGACCCCAGATGTCCATGTGAAGTAACGAAAAAGGATTTTGGGCTCGAGATGTACTAACTGGGAAAGATGCTCCTGTTTGTTTAGTTAAAGGACATATGGAGCATTTTGGATGAGGAAATTGAGCATTGTGACCCAATCATTGATGCAAAATGAGATTTTTATTATAGCTGATTGCATTACAATAAATACTTTTATTAAATAACTCTAAATCTCCCGAAGAATTGACCCAAAAATAAAGTCCTTGTGCCTCATTACCCAAGCACATTACTCTGCTAGTTGAAAGGTCCTGAAAGACACAATTTTCGGAATTGAATATGGTTTTACAGGAATTGTCCATACATACTTTTGAGACTAAAAGAAGATCAAACTCAAAATCTGGAATGCATAGGACATTTTTAAGGATGAAGTTCTGACCAAGGTCTACGATACCGATTTTGGTGACATACGTAATGTTCCCATTTGGAAGACGTACCGTAACAGGAGATTTTGTGTTTTGATGAACATGGGAAAATAGGCACTCATTACAAACTATGTGGTCACTAGCGCCTGAATCGATAATCCATGCATCGGTAGATAATAAATTCCTTTCATGAAGAAAAGTACCTGAGAATCCCGCACTAGTGTCACCAATCTTAAGTTGGCTCAAAGTTTGCACAGTATTTTCATACTGTTCTTGAGTTATAGTTTGCCGAGATGTTCCACCACTCTTCTATGCAGAAACCCGATAGACTGAAGACTCATTTTCCCTTTTATTATTGGGTTTTCCGTGTAATTTCCAAAATGTATCAACAGTGTGGTGTGGACATTTGCAAAAATTACAATATTTATTTTTAATTTTGAATTTTGCCCACTAACCTTGCTTGTTGACGTGGCATTCCGTGTGTTCTACAATGCCTTATATATTGGCGTTGACGTGGCAAAATATTGACCATCTGATTCAGCCGAATAATTCATCAATCTGCAGCCGTCCGATTGCGCACAATGATCCCAGCCGTTCACTCTGAAAAGTTGATCCAGCCCGTTCGATCCAGCGCGTCTCCCTCGACTGTCGGATCCAGCATTTTTATCTAGACTGTTTGATTACGGGTGACGATACTAGCCGTCCATCTGTGAAGACCTAGGGCTATCTTCGTCACTTCTTGACACCGTAGCCGTGAAGCCCCTTCCTCTCGGTTGTCCTATGGCTCCGAGATTCCCTCCAGTTCCGGTGATAGTTTTAGTTGAAACGAAGCTAGATGGGAACACCGCAAAGCCTGTTCCTTCACTGATCCAAGCATGTTCAGTTGTGGCAGCCCTCTGGTTTTCTTCCAGCATGGCCAACTAGAAGATCCGGCTAAGTGGTGGTTGAGGATCCATCGCAAGGATCTATAATCGAAATGTGGTGTATGAATCATTCAAGGTAAGAAGAAATCTAGTGGCTTTCTCTTTCTCCCTGATTGCATAGTATTGTCGGAGAGTGGCTTCCGACCCCTCCAACTTGTCTTCGGCTGCTTCAATCGCGTTCCATAGGGTCGACAGCTGGTTGAAATAGGCGGTGACCGAGAGATTCCCCTATTTTAGCTCGGTTAGGGCTTGTGTCAACGAGAAAAGTCTCGCTCTATCTGATTTTCTGTACATCTCCTATATTTTATCCCAGTATTTCTTTGAGTCTTCCGTTGGAGGAAGACCGGTGACGACGTCAGGAACCAAGCAGTTCCCGATCCAAGTGCGCACCAAATGATTGCAGTGCCGCTAGTGTCTCTGCAATCGTTCATTTGTTGGATAAGGTATAGTTCCTTCAATGAAACCTTCTTTGGTCTTAGTCACGAGTGCTCACCGGAGATCATGAGCCCAAGAATGGTAGTTCGGAGGTCCGGTAAGCTGTTAAGTGATCGAGCGTAACTTCGGCCTGTCCGCCTGCGACGTGTAAAGCGCGTCTCCAAGCTTCAGCCAGCCACCGTTGAACGAGAATAGGTAAAGCGGTCCATATGGAACTGGGTAGGGTTCAATTCCTTGACCTGGTATGAATTCGGGTCTGTGACTCACGGTTGTTGACTTGACTCACCAGTCGGGTCGGTCCCATATGGATATTGGGCCCATGTTTGTCTAGGTTGAGTGGCCCATTGTGTGGTTTACCATAGGGCCGGGGGCTAGTAAGTTGCCTGAAATTTGTACTGAAGTAGGGGCAAAGTTAGAGACGACATTGGTCACTTGCTCTTCTCCAGTCAATCTGTCTTGATCAGAAGATGCGATCATCTGATCCTGGGTTGATGGAACTTCTACTAAGGGATTCATAACATTCTTGTCTTTTGCCATGGTACCAAGAATGAATTCCAAATCGCTTTGGTAATTTGTTCTGCAAAAGGGATCCTTAGTAACAAATCAGAAAGAAACAATGGCAATTCAAAGGGTTACGGAAGCTAGGGCAAGAAGCGAGGGCTCTGATACCATGATAGAAAAGTATAAGAAAATTTGGGGAAAATGTTTATCTGTGTTGTGTTATGTATGCTATTACCTTGTACATATATAATGTAAGAATGAAAGAATAAAATAGGAAAATAAATATACATGAATCAAAATTTCCTATTTACTAACATCTATTAGAATCAATTATAATTAGAATTGATTATAAGATCTTCCAATACTAATACCTATGTGACATATTTACTCTTCATCAAAAACCTCAAATTGCGCTCACTATGATGCTAAAATTTTTCTATGATATCAGGAATCTTATAATTGTACTCATGTGACATGTTA
This sequence comes from Eucalyptus victrix, assembly GCA_016097545.1. Lineage (NCBI taxonomy): Eukaryota > Viridiplantae > Streptophyta > Magnoliopsida > Myrtales > Myrtaceae > Eucalyptus > Eucalyptus victrix. The sequence goes on along the minus strand of CM027843.1, from coordinate 43,283,565 downwards.
ATTTCCCATCTACATCAAAGTTCCATCAATGAAAAATCGTTTATGGATGATAGAAGACAAACGGTTTTGATAAGGTATAATAAAATAAAAATAATATTATTTTGGCTAGAAAATCATCTAACAAAATTTTGATGAAAGATAAATATTTCACACAAGTATTATTTTGGAATTTTTTTATGTCGATGAATAATTTTAGGATATATGTGTCATAGTGGATATAATATGGGGTTTTTATATTAAAAAAAATATGATAAATACATCACAATAGATATAGTTAAGAGTTTTTTGTGACTTTTTCCCAAAAAGGATAATAAAAGAGAACCTTATCATTTAGCACAACACTAAAAACTTAAAAGGGAATGAGAGTTAACAAAATTCTTAGGTTGTCTTCCTTGTGCTTCACATAAAACTATATTTGCAATCTCTTTTTAGCATGAAAAATCGAAATACAAGACATTTTTTTCCATGTTTTTTTTTTTTGCCTATTTTTGGGCCTTACATAATTGGCCCAAATTGAAGTAGAATCTTAAATTAATTTAAATCTGCTAAAATGTGCTTACTGGATTAGTGAAATAGCACATTCTTCATAAAATGTGCTTATTGGATTTCTTTTTGAGTAGGACTATTTCCACCCCTATTTTAATTAGGGTTGATACCACAAAAAATCTCAAATTAATATGTTTGTGAAAAATTTATTAAATACTAATTTTTTCATAAATTTATCTCGAACTAATTCTTTAACCACTAGAAACCCTTAGCTCATACACTTTTGACAATTTTATTATCTATTAGTTTCGTTTAAGAAAATCCACAAACCGATGCACCTATTAATTGTCTCATATCATCCAACTTAATAATATGACATTCAAATTTAGCTAAAATCAATGGAGAGTAGATTTGTCACAATTGTACCAGTTTGAGATTTTTGGTGATAAAAAAAATTAATTTTAGGTAAATTTGTCACATAAGTTTCAATTTTTGATTTTTCGTGATATTGATCCTTTTAATTAAGACATTATTTTTTTAATTGATTGAAATACCCTTCTCTCTTTCTTCAATTTTTTTTAATCAAGCTGACTAGCGAAATTGATTATATTTTTATCATCTCTCTCGACGGTTTCAAAATTTAAATGACCCATTACACCAAACAAAATATTATCTTACCCTACATCATGTTATCACTTTGTCTAGAGAAGGTTGTTAATTTTAATTTATGATATTATATTCTTAACCACAAAAGCTAAATAGAAGACTAGAAATTTATATTCATGATAACTTATAACACAATTAATTGCCTTTTTTTTAATCAAATTGTTTGAGTGAAAGTTTATTTCAAAGTTGAGAATTAAATTTCATTCTAGTTATATAGTCGATCTTGATCAATGGAAAAGAAACATTGATCAAAACCATTGTTTATATTTAGATCGTGTCTAAACAAAAATAAGCGCAAAAAGGTGAAAAGGGGGGAACTTATTACTATATTGCTTCTATCACGAAGAAAGTAATCAATATCAATAATGGATCCAATCTTATCGCGATGGCATCAAAATATTAGAATATACTAAAAAATTTTCTCTGAAATATTTTAATGTGAGTAAAAAAGTGAAGAAGGTTTAACTAGATTGAAAAGAGAAACATTTCATTGAAGAGAGGGATATTTTGGTCAATTAATTAATAAAAGGGAGTGTCTTAACCAAAATGAGGGTGGAAATAACGTAACTCTTCTTGTTTATGGATAAGTAGGAGCATGGAGCGTAGAACAAGCACCTTATGGTAATATTCTAGTTGAGTGGTAAATATCATCCATTATTGGAGAACACTTCTATGGAATTTTAATGATTTCATACCTATCCTAGGTATAATATCTACTATGATAAGTGTAGGCTTTCGTGGTGAAATTTATAAGACTATGATGATTACCACGATAGTTAAAGAGCTCAACGACGACTAGCCAAAATAATGTAGATATCAACAAGAAGTGAACAATTTAGACATGACAAGATGCTCATGAGAACTTTGAAGGAACATGGTGGATCTTCATCAACATAGAGTCTCTGAGAGTTGATGTGCTCAAAAGTATCATTGGAAGTAGAATCACAAGTCCCATGGTTTAACCATGGACAACACCAACTCACAGATGGTAACGAGCATGTGTTACTATTGAGAAATAACGAACATTGAATCGTGTTGATATTGAGTCACTGGAGATGCTGATTGACGTGTTCATCTGAAGTTGACCGTTAGAGACAAAAGTTATAGTCGTTAGTAGTAGGAAAGTCCATAGCAGGATAGATGAAATCTATCAAAGAACAATTTACAACTTTTTGTTCAAGCAATTAAAGCGACTACTGATGTGACTCTCTCAATAGTCTCCATTTTAGGAAACCATGTTGATGACCGAGGAAAAATATTGTATGGGTGATCTTATCCTCAAACAATGGCTTTTAACTACTTGTAACAGATACTTGTGTCCCAAGACTTTCTCCAATGGGAAAATTGAAGATGCCTATATAAAAAAGGATCAACGAAACTTAAGTATTAAGTCGAACAGAGAAAGTTGACATTGTTTGTTGTTAGTCTCTGCAAAATCAAATTGTGGTATGTCCATATGAAATTTCCAGTATAGTGTCCTTGTTGCTTTGTAATCTAGATAAGATAAAAGTGTACAAGAGGAATAACAATATTTGAAACCCGATAGTAAGATCTATTGATTAATAGGATCTTTATTTACATATTGTAATTGTTGACATCTAAATTTTCGCAACTCGGTCATTGCCTTTTTACATAAAAATTAGGGGTTAATTTTAACCCAAAAAAAATGCATCGAACAAATAAAATGAAAAAATGGAAAAAATGGGAGATTGATTTGATTAATTATGTATGGAAGTTTGAAATTCTAATGAATATTTGTATTTTGTTAAATACATAAGCAATTTAAAAATTAAGTGAATAAAGGGCAAGAATTTTTATAAAATGGAAGAATTCTTAGCAAAATCGAGCTGATTGCGAAATCACAACAGCTTTGATTTAATGTGATAAAAGATGGAAACTCGGAAAATACCATATGAAGCGGCCGTTTGGAATCACTATAAAAGAGAGTTGCATTATTCATATTTGGGGGGGGGGGGAGAGTGAAATTTAGAGAAAAAATTTTCGTGAGAAAATTCGAGCAAAAAAAGGAGATTGTTTTCTAAAAACTTTGGTTTGCCTTGGTCGAAAGACCGTACGGAGTGACGTGAGAGAGAGAGAGAGAGAGAGAGAGAGAGAGAGAGAGAGAGAGAAAAGAAAACAAAAAAAAGAAAAAAGGGCTACAGTATCGTCTTCTTCGCGAGGACTCCCCTGCCCGCGTTGGCCATTGCGCCGGCACCATGACGTCGGACACCACCGCACCTCCCACCTTGCCGGTTTGCTCACCTTCACCACACCGTGCTGCTGGTCTTGCCGCGTCGTCTACACATCAGCCCGAGCCGACCGTGATCTGCTTACGACCTAGCCCCGACATCGACCACCACTGTGCTTTGCTTCGCCTCCAGCCCGTGCCGATCCTCACCGGCCACTGTCCCGATCTCGCTGCTCGGGTGTCCTACGCCGGCAGATTTGCGACCCCCGCAACTGCCGCGACCCGAACGCCCTTGCTTCGCTCTTTACCGTCACCGATCTACAGTACCAGAAGTCTCGAGCGCCCCTGCTCGCCTCCGTCTGACGCTCGATCGTTGCCGCGCCACTTTCCCTGCCGTGACTAGACGCCACCGGAATCTCCCTCACCCGCGACTGCACTAGCCCGACATCCCTGCTCGTCGAGCCGGTGCTGTCCGGGGCCGAAGACCAGTGACCAGGCGCTGCAACCCAAGTTGCTCCTCCCCTGCCAAGTGCTGCTTCCTCCTTGCTGGACCTTCGCCGGAGCTCCGACCGCGGCTCCCTAACGAACCTCCGATCAGCCACCCTTGGCCGGGCCCCACGGCTGTCACCCCAATTTAAAAAAAAAAGGAAAAAAAAGAAAACACATTAGGTAGTTTTTTTTAGTTTATTTTATTTTATTTATTTTACTTTATCTTGTTTTTTTAGTATAATTAGTCCTTAATATATGATTGGAAATTCTAACATATTACCCGATTCACAACCGCACCTAGGTTTATTTATTTAATCTATAAGGTTTTAGATGAAATAATTAATCAAGCGGAATAAAATTGATATTTTGATCTTTAAGGCTTAAAATCAATTTATTGATTTTATTAACAACATATTATCCCTTGATTTGAATAGTGTAGGATACTTTTGGCGATTTTGAATGGTCTGTTTTGCCTTAATTGCTTTAATTATCTTGAAATATGTTTGGGTTAGAATATTGCATGTTTAGGGTAAGAACTTTATCATTTCGAATGTTTTAAAAATAGAAAATACCAAAAACATAAATTTAGGATGTTAGATTTTCGTTTTACTGAATTAAATCGCATGTTTAATTATTTGCGAATTTTGATTTTGAATTTTTATAAAAAAGAACAAAAATAATAAAAAAATAAAAAATAAAAAATCATCATGCTTGCGTCATGTAGGATTAGGGCATCGTTTGTACGTCATTGCACATTAGGATAAAATTGCATATTTTATTTTAATTTTAGATTAGTCTTTAGTTAGAGATTGCTAAGTTAAGATAATATTTTGGTTTAAATTAGGGTTTAGCCTAACCTAATCCTTAATATAAGTTGGATAGGATCTTAATTTAGATAGATAATTTTCATATTTTTCTAATTTCGAATTTCATAAAAAAAAAATACAAAAATATCTTAGGATAAATTAATTACATTCTCTAGGATATATTGCATATTTATAAAAAAAAAACACAAAAATGTCATTGCATGTCATATAAAATTATATTTATTGATTGTTGTTAGGTCCATTTATTTAAGAATTGCCTGTCATTATAATTATGTCATTTAGTAATATTGCATTGCATATTGCATGATTTTCATTAATTAAGTGAAAAAAATAAAATAAATTGTGTGTTAATTAGAAATTATATCTAGAGATGTTGATGTGGCAGATGCTTCCGTTGCCTTGAGGTGAGTTTTGCGATTTATTCATTATTTATTTGAGTGTTAAATTGGTGGTTTGCGCTCTCGCATGATCACCTCACATGTTAGGGAAATATATTTAAAATCAATTTAAGTTGCTTGCAAAAAAAAAAAAAACATTTTTGAAAATGAAAGAATGGTATCGAAAAGGCATTAGAAAAATCTAGTGTAACCAAGTCCCCGTATCCATAGTTTCTAGTTTATAGGAGTAAAGTAAAACTCCCATTACTTTACTTGGGTTTATAATCGACCCACCAAAAAATAGATTAGTAGTAACTTCTAGATAAAATCTATCTGCATGTTAAAAAACTTGAACCTAAGTCGCGAATTGATATATCCTTGGCAGAGCTTAAGTTAAGTCTAGGCTTAACAATCCATTAGCCAAACCTTAGGTGGATCCCTCTCGAAAATTTGGTCTTGACAGTAACTTATCTTGGTGATTACTAGTGGATTTCAAATCGCACTGAGATTGTTAGGTTGGAGAATGGATTTAGGCTTGGGGATAAAACGTAATTACTATAATGTGTTGTGTATTATCTTTGGATAGCACCAAGCACACCTGATATTATTTGCTTTTGTTAATTTTCAAATGTTGTTTGCTAATTTTTGCAAGAGTTTTTCAAGTTTAGGAAAAAAAAAAAAAAACTATTCATTAGGGGTGAGCAACGATCCAGTGCCAACCTGAGAACATGACCAAACTAGCTAATTTTGGGTGGTTCTCGGTTACCAAAATTTGGAACTAGCAATAATCAGACAGGTTCCTAATTCCAAGTGCATAACCAAACTACACTAACCATGCCAATATGTTTTTTAAATAATCATTTTCACTTCTAAGAATAAAGAGCAAAGGAATCTCCTTCTCTCAATTTCTTCTCTCAGCTTAGTTCATGCTCCCTTACTGTCAAATTTTCAATTTTCTCTTTGCACTCTTTCGTCATTATTTAGATCTAGAACCGACAAGACCAATTTGAAACTCATTTCTAAAACCAACGAGGCTTGTGCTCACTTCATAACTCTAGTCTACAACCGATGGGAATGAAGGGGCCGCTTTGAAGCTCATAGAACTGGACCTTTGGGGTCGCAGTCGCTTCGAAGCTTAGATGTAGAACTAACTGTTAAATTAATGTTTCGAGTTTGAATTCGGATAATGATTTGTTAAATCGAATTTGTTGATAAAGATTTTTTAAGTAAATTTCAAATTGGATGAAGAAGCCCTTCTTTTCGTGGACTCCTTATAGCTGCGCAAAGGAGGAAATAAATAAAGAAAAAAAAAGGTAAGGGTTATCTATCTTTTTTTTTTTTTTTTGTACGTGTAGAAATGGCAGGAGAAGAATCCATATCAAAGAAAATAATCAAAGGTGGGGCCCAAAGTCAAAGTTTTGACTTTGGGCACACACATGATATAAAAGGAATGTTTTTAGCGAAAAAGGAAAGTGAAGCCCTATGAAAGAAATAAAGGAGCCGCACGTCCACACACATCTCGATGCTGCTCAAGCCTTAAAGAGGTAGAGAATGCGAAGCTATATGAAAGTGGAGAAGAGAGTTTTTGTTTTGGCATATGTAGAGCGTTTCACTTTGAGCTTGAATGTGCAGTAATTTTTGTGCAATGAGTTTATATTAAAGTGAGTTATTTATTTATAAACACATTGTGTTTGTAATTAAATTTAGATATGGGAAACATTTGAGCGTGTGAGCAATTGTAAACTCTAATTCTTCGATTATAGTAGATTATTTGCTGCTGGCTCTTCTCGTGGATGTAGGTACCGATACTCAGATCAAACCACGTAAATTTCTAATGTCCTTATTATTTCTCTTATTTCTTTGTAGTTTGCACGTTAATGTAAATAGCAAAATCCTATCATTTTCGCATATTATATTTCAACACTGACGATGCCTAAGGGACGAGTATTTCTTTTGCAAAGCTCTCAGGGATGAAATCGAGACCTTAAATCACCATGTTTCGGTCTCAACGCCCTCCAAATGGTCAAGAATGTTGGGCAGATCATTTGGGTTGCACTTTGCCACTGGGGAGCTAAGTTTTGAGTTGGCTGAGTCGAAATTCGTCTTGCATTTATGCTATGGTCTTCTTTGACGAGCCCCTCGATGGTAAACACTTTTATCCATTTTTCTTCGTAGTACTGTGTAATCTTGAGTTCGGGGAATTGAGCTTCTTAGTTTTGTTTTAGATGCAATTGACGTGAGAGAATTGTGCAAGGTGTTGGGAAAATGTGGCTTCGAATTAGATAGAATAATGAAGTTAGATCTTTCGAGTAATTAAGTCGGACTTTGAAACGTGATATCACTTTCTTTAATGATTTATTTGCCCCACAACGTTACTAAAGGTTACCCGCAAAAATTTCTTCCAAGATACAATAAAATCTTAAAAATGAGAATACTAGATAATAATTCTAGTATTTCTCTATAATTTTTCTAAGAAACAATTGAAAATATGGCTATAATTTTTTGAAAAAATAAGGCTCGAAAATATAAAATGATCACATACATTGTTCTTCTAAAAACAGACATGTACATATAAAACAGTTTTAAAAATGTAGGCAACTTTTCGTGAAATGTTGCAAAGCGAATAAATGTATCATTTTGAAAAATTACCTAGATGAACAAAGGCATCAATTCGAAAGAAGTTGAAAAAATGAACAAATGTAACTCTTCGGGAAATGTTGCAAATTGAACGAGTATTTATTTCAAAGGTTGTCTTGAAAAGGCATAAACAAAAATTTGGAATATGAAAAGAAAAAAGGGATAATACCTTAAAAAACCCCAAACTGGTACACTTGTGACAAATTTGCCCCAAATTATTTTTTTGACCACCAAAAACCCCAAACTGGTATACTTTTGATAAATTTATCCCAAATTGGTACACTTGTGACAAATTTGCCCTATGTTGGTTTTCGTTAAATTTTATTCTCAAATTATTAAGTTAAATGACACGTGATAGTTAACCAATATATCAATTTAGGATTTTACATTCCGTTTATCATAGTTTACAATTTTTATGATTTTTTTGTGGTATTAATCCAATTTAGCATAGGGTATATTTGTCATAAATTTACCAGTTTATGATTTTTTTGCAGTCGAACAAATTAGTTTGAGATAAATTTGTCATAAATGTACCGGTTTAGGGTTTTTATAATCAGTCAGGGTAAATTTATCACAAGTTTACCAGTTTGGGGTTTTTCATGGTCAAAAAAATAATTTAGGGTAAATTTGTCACAAATGTACCAGTTTGGGGGTTTTTTAAGGTATTATCCCAAAAAAATTATAATATATATTTTTAAAATTCCTGAAAATTCTCAATAAAAAAAACAACATTTGAATTGATTAAAGTTAATAAGATAACCATACAAAAGAAGAAAAATAAAATAACAAAGGGGTTAGTGCTAATTAAACCGCGGGCGAGCAAGCGTGCAAAAGTGCACCTAATAATTGCGCACCCGCACACGGGTAAGATGTGGTCTAGCCTACACCCAATAATTTCTTTAGGTATACTAAATAAATCTCACACTTATTAATTGGTTTACTTCCTCCCACTTTTCCTATGTGAAACAAGGAAACATACACTTTGTTTGTTTTACAAACAAACTTCCAACAATCCCCCACTTTGTTTGTAAAACAAAGATTTCAAAATTAAAAAAAAAAAATTAAAAACCCGTACAACCAAAATTTCAGTAAGATTAATATACCTACATAAAGGTCTTTTTAAAATTAAACCTTTACTTATTGCAAGTATATCAAAGTTCTATCAAAATGACAAGTGGCTCAATTTTAAACTTATACTTTTACATAATAGAACTGGATATATGGCACATACACTAACCTCTTGCTTTAGTGATAAGTTATATATTACTTCGCACTATTATGACCTAAGCTTGATCCTATTTTATGAGTTCTCTAGAAAGCAACCATAACTTTCATAAGAAACGGCATCACTTCTAAGCTTATATAGGTGAAGTATCTACCATGTGTTTTTTTTTTTTATGACCCAGGAACCCCCATAACCCAATAGCAGCGAAGCAAACCTAGGGTAAGGCTAGTGGAGGACCCACCACCCTAACGTCACGCTTAAAACCCCAAGTGACCAAGAAGGGATTCGAACTCCTCCTTTTCGTGAGAAGAAGGAGAAAGTTCGAATCATTTAGCCACCAAGGTGGTGGTTACCATGTGTTTTTCTTGCTATCAACACATTACAAGTTTATATTGTACTTCATTAATAATTCAATCCAACTTACAAAACGTAACAAACAATACTCACTTCTCATATCAGGGCTACGTCAGTATCAAACGATCACATTCAATAATTTGTTTTTACCCATTAAATCTTGTAACTAGTGATGTTTTAGAAAAAAAAAAAAGTCGAGTTACCATTATTGGTGATTTCAATTAAAATGTTTCAACCCAATTTCTTGTGAGGTCATTATTATCATGTGTTTTGGTAAAATCTTCGTCAAAGGATCGACAAGATTATTACTTGACTTCACGTAGACAATTGTTATGGTAGCATCTTTAATCAATTGTCTCACATATTCATGTCTTAAACTAATATATCTAGACTTACTATTATAGGTGTTATTAGGCTCTTGCCAAAATAACCTAACTATCACATTTTATAGAAATAGGAGGCATAGGATTATGCCATAATTTGATATTCAACAACAAATTCCTAATCCATTCGACCTCTTTCCCAGTTACCACTAAAGTAATAAATTCATATTCTATTATTGAGTGAGTTATACATGTATATTTCTTACTTGCCCAAGATATAACATCTCCAGCTAGTATGAAAATCCATCTAGAAGTGGAATGCTCATCTCCCACACTTGTAATCCAACTAGCATCGGCCTAATACAATCTTTTTTTTTTTTTTGGAAATAGCCAATTTTTTGTGAAACGAACGGACCTTAAGACACCATAGTCTTTAGTGAATTTAGAGTATATACATTTATTAGCATTACTGTGAATGAAACCATTTGATAATATGACCGAATTAAATTTTTCATGCCACTGCTTAGAAGCTTGCTTAAACCTATAAATAGACTTAATCAATTTACATACATTCCTTTCATTTTCAGGAAGAACAAAACTCTCCGATTGTTCCATGTAAATCTCCTCATTTAAGTCTCGATTCAAAAAAGCAGTCTTGACATTCATTTGATAAACACAAAGATCATAAATGGAAGTTAGAGCAAAAAGAACTCAAATAGAAGTTATATGTGCAACATGAGCATACATATCAAAATAATCTATTTATTCTTTTTGTCTATATCTCTTGATCACAAGTCTAGTCTTAAAAGCTTGGATATAACCGTCGAATGACATTTTCTTCTAAAAACCCATTTGCACACGATATATTTTAATCATTTTGGTAAATCTACTAATACCCAAGTATTATTGGACATAATTGAGTCCACTTCATCATTTACAGTTTCTTTCAAAAAAGAAGCATCTCTAGAAGACATAGCATCATCAAAGTTTCAAGATCGTCTTCTAAATTTAATACTAAATGATATTTATTTATCACGTTATTATCTCCATCTCTTTTAACAAGAAAAACATGAGTAATAAAATCAGCACTTAAGTTTTTTTAATTTCCTAACTCTAGTATTTCTCATTGGTTCAAACATGTTTTTAGAATCATTCGTTTTTTTTTTCTCTTGAGAATCTATTTGAGCTTCCATAGATTTTGGATTATTTTCAAAATAATTTTGGAACCCATGAAATATTTATTCTCAAAAAATTTAACGTCTCTTGATTTTACAATAACATTGGAATTTAAATCAAGAAGTCCATAAGCTTTACTGTTTTCAGCATACCCAACAAAAACACTTTTGATAACTCTAGAATCGAGCTTTGTTCTTTTAGAATCTAGTACTCGGTAGTATGCCAAACACCCTCACACTTTAAGGTACGACAAATTTGGCTTTCTATGTTTCCATACTTCATAAGGGGTTATGTTATTTTTTTTAGAAGGTATTTTGTTATGAATATAACATGCAGTAATTAATGATTCTTTTCAAAGATTAATTGGTAGCTTTGAATTTGAAAGCATACAATTAACCGTTTCTCTAAGAGATCGATTTTTTCTTTCAACCAAACCATTTTGTTGTGGAGTATATGGAGCCGAAACTTGATGAATAATACCATGTTCTTCACAAAATGGAGAGAATTCATTGAAGAAATATTTTCCACCTCTATCTAATCATAGAACTTTGATTCTATTTTCTAATTGATTTTCTACTTCAGTCTTGTATTTCTTAAACATGGTAAATGATTTATCCTTCGATCTTATGAGATAAACATATAAAAGCTTAATGCAATCATCCACAAAAGTAATAAAATACCTTTTACCTCAAAGTGTTAGCATACCATTGAATTAACATATATCACTATGAATCAAATTCAATAAATTCAAATTTCTTTTAACACTAGGAAAATGTTTCTTAGTAAGTTTGGACTTAGCATATATTTCACATTTATCAAATTCACTATTGAAATTTATCAAGTCTAACTTCTTCATATTTTTCAAATAACAAATATTTATATGTGCCGACTTACTATGCCAAAAAAAAGAAGACTCAACAGGATAAGCAGAACTAGCAATATTATTCTTGATACTCAATTGATACATGCCATCATTGGCATAACCTTTTCCTACAAACATCCTATTTTTTGACAGGATAGCTTTGTCGGATTCAAATAAAACTCGAAACCTGCTCTTACAAAGTAAATCAATGGAAACTAGGTTCTTCCTAATTTCGGGTATAAATAACACATAAAGAAGATTTATTTTCTTTCCAGAAGTGAAGTCTATCTTCACCATGCCTTTTCTAGCAACCTTTATAAGAGCATTATTCATTATCAGGACTTATTGAACATTTGAGTCAACAATCTCTTCAAATTGCTTAAACATGTACTTCTTCTTGCACATATGGACTATTGCTTTAGAATCTAACCACTAACCGGATTGGACAGTGGTAGAATTGATTTCAAAAACCATAGTCATCACATTATTAATTTTAGAAATTTTCATGTTTGAAAACATGGTTGAAATCATGGCTACATAATTTTCTTCAACCAAATTTGCATTTGCCTTCACCATCTGAATGTTCTTGTCCTTTGAAATCCTCTTGCGGTGAATGCAATCCTTGGCGTAATGTCCCTATTTGCTATAAACAAAAGAACAACCATTTTTCTTCTTTTGTGTTCTCTTAAATTTATGGCCACTTTCTACTTTAAAGTTCTGGCTGATTTTCCGTTTTTCTTTCTACAACATTTACATTGGAATTGTACAAAATATAATTATCACGTAAACGTGACTCTTCCTCAATGCAAAGATGTTTTTGTATTTGCTCCAAAGTAAAGTCTTCTGACTTGTGCATCAGCCTTTTTTCATAGTCTTTTCAACTTGGAGGCAATTTTGCAATAATTGCTCAAACTTGAAAAGCTTCTAGAATATCAATCTTGAGGACACGAATTTAATTCACAAGCACTTGCAATTCATGAACTTGTTCCAGTAAGAGTTTAGTATCAATAAACTTGAAATCAAAACACTTTGCAATTAGATATTAGTCGGTACCTTGCTCCTCCGCCTTGTACTTAAATTCCAGTACATTCCAAATTTCTCTAGCCAACTTCATTTTAGTGAATAAGTTGTACAGACGATCGGATAGTGTATTCAGAATGTGTCATCGACAAAGTAATTCATCCTTTGCACGTTTCCTCTTCTCTTTATTAACCATCTCAATGGCTTCCGCACTTGGTTGTCCTCCTTCGGTAGTAGGCTTCGGATCTTTTAAAGGCGCCAAATTATGATCCATTACGTAGGAAATCTTAAGAGTAGTGAGTAAGAACATTATCTTGTCCCTCCAGCGAGCAAAGTTGTTCACATCGAACCAGTCCAGTTTGATCATGTCTTGATTCATGACTTTGATTGTCTTTGACTCCATTGTTGAACAAAATAAATCCTTAAAATTGTTGGGAAAATGTGGCTTCAAATTGGATAGAATAATGAAGTCTGATATTTAAAGTAATTAAGTCAAACTTTGAGGCGTGATATTACTTTCTTTAAGAATTTATTTGCCCCCACAACGTTGCTAATGGTCATCGGCAAATTTCCTCAAGGATACAACAAAGTCTAAAAAATATGAGAATACTATATAGTAATTCTAGTATTTCTCTAGGATTTTTCTAAGAAACAATTGAAAAGATGGCTATAGTTTTTTCAAAAAGAAGGCTCAAAAATATAAAATGATCACACACACTATTCTTCTGAAAATAGACATATATATATATATATATATATATATATATATATATAAATAGTCTTAAAAACGTAAGCAACTCTTCATGAAAGGTTGCAAAGTGAATAAATATATCCTTTCAAAAATTTGCCTAGATGAACAAAGGTGTCAATTCGAAAGAAGTTGAAAAAATGAACAAATGCAACCCTTCAAGAAATGTTACAAATTGAACGAGTATTTTTTTTTAAAGTTGTTTTGAAAAGGCATAAATAAAAATTTGGAATATTAAAAAAATTATAATGTATTTTTTTAAAATTTTCGAAAATTCTCAATAAACAAAACAACCTTTGAATTGATTAAAGTTAATAAGATAACCGTACAAAAGAAAAAATAAAATAATAAATGGGTTAGTGCTAATTACACTGCGAGCGTGCAAAGTGTATCTAATAATCGCGCACCCGCACGCAGATATGGTAGGGTATAGCCCATACCCAATCAATTCTTTAGGTACACTAAAGAAACCCAATACTTATTAATTAACCCAATTTCTCCCACTTTTTCTATGTGGGACAAGGAAACATACATTTTATTTATTTTACAAATAAACTTCCAACAATCCCCCACTTTGTTTTTTTTTTTTTTTTTTTGATGATCTAGGAAAACCTGTAAACCGACAGCTGGCGGGCAAACCCTGGGACCGCGAAGGAACCCACCACTCCCGTGAAGCGAGTAAGTCCACTTGCGACATGTTGGGGATTGGAACTTTTCTCCTTCGTGAGGGGGAGAAAGCTTGAAGCCAGCAGCGCCACTCAATGCGGTGGTATCCCCCACTTTGTAAAATAAAGATTTTGAAATAAAAAAAAATTAAAAACCTGTACAACCAAAATTTCAATAAGATTAATATACATATATAAATATCTCTTTCGAGTTAAACCTTTACTTACAAATATATCAAAGCTCTATCAAAGTGACGAGTAGCTCGGCTTTAAATTTGTACTTTTATATAATAGAATCAGACATACCGTACATACACTAACCTCTTGTTTCAGCGAGAAGTTTTATATTACTCCATACTATTATGGCATTGTGCTCGATTCTGTTTCATGATATCTCTAAAAAGTAATCCTAACTTTCGTAAGAAGCGACATCACTTCTAAGCTCATATAAGTGAAGTATCTATCATGTGTTTCTATTACTATCAACACATTACAAGTTTGTACTATACTTCATTAAGAATTCAATCCAACCTACAAAATGTAAAAGACGATACTGACTTCTCATATTAGGGCTACGTCAATATCAAACAATCAGATTCAATAACTTGTTCTTACCCATTAAACCTTGTAACTAGTGATGTTCTAGAAAAATGTCAAATTACCATTATTGGTGATTTCAATTAAAGGGTTTCAGCTTCATTTCTTGTGAGGTCATTATTACCATGTGTCTTGGTAAAGCTTTCATCAAAGAATTGGCAAGATTATTATTTGACCTCACATAGACAATTGTTAAGGTACTATATTTAATCAATTGTTTCACATATTCATGTCTTAGACTAATATATCTAAACTTACTACTATAGGTGCTATTATAGGCTATTGCCAAAGTAGCCTGACTATTATAGTGGATCGAAATAGGAGGTATAGGATTATGCCATAATTCGATATCCAACAATAAATTCCTAATCCATTTGGCATCTTTCCCAGTTATCGCTAAAGTAATAAATTCATATTTCATTGTTGAGTGAGTTATATATATTCGTTTCTTACTTGCCTAAGATACAATACCTCCATCTAGTATGAAAATCAATCTAGAAGTGAAACACCCATCTCCCACACTTGTAATCCAACTAGTATCGGTGTATCTTTATAATACAACCGGATAATTATTATAGAATAATCCTAAATTTTTAGTTCTCTTAAGATAATAAAAAATTTTGGAAATAGCTCTCCAATGTTTTATACTTGGATTACTATTATACTTACTTAACTTACATACATGATAAGCAATATCAGGTCTAGTACAACGCATCGCATACAATAAAAATCCTATAGCACTCGTATACTCTAGTCGCGTCAAAATCACGCACCCGCCTGTGGGTATGGTGTGGTCTAGCCCACACCTAATCATTTCTTTAGGTATATTAAAAAAACTCCACCCTTATTAATTGATTCACTTCCTCTCACTTTTCTTATGTGGGACAAGGAAGTATACACTTTGTTTTACAAACAAACTTCCAACATAAGGTATTCAAATGCTTGAAGTGCTTCGAAAGGCTAGCTTCTACTGCCTCTAACTCTTCCCCTTCTCAAGCCAACTATATAGCATGAATCTTGGGTAGACCTAGGAATCAGCGATCTAGCACCGAAATTATTTGGTCTGATTCCTAGTTCCAAAATTTTGGAATTGAAAATTACTAGGTCGGTTCCCAATTCTATAACTCAGAGAAGTATAGATTTAGGAATAAAAGGAGGATCCAAGGAAGAGAGGAACACCATGTAGGGAGAATAACATGACTATAACTCAGAGAAGTATAGATTGGCTAAGTGTTAATTGTGGAATGTATACCTTTTCTGCGAGCAATAGGTAAGTCAAGCTCAAACGGAGAAGAATATGAGGATGGAGAGTAAACTAGAACATAAAAAGAATCTATCGGCTTTGCCAGGGAGCAGCTATGTGGTCTCCTTCTAAAGCAATTATCTACTCTCTTTCTGGTGTCTCATTCCACCAGGGGTTGCCTATGCCTGCACTGATATGTGATGAGATCACCATCTCCTGTTTTGTTGCCGATGACCAAGTTTCACTGGAAAAGAACTATTAAATCTGGCTCCTCATTCTAGATACCACATATTATTGCATCAAACTCATCAAGTTCTGATCTTTTCATGTTTCCAATTAGGCTGTTAAGTTCATACTGGATTTTGCTTATAGTAGGATGAAACTGATCACTAGAAGAATGCATTAATTGTATCCTGGGATTCAATCCAACTTAGTCTTGGATCTTTATCCATCGTGAGCCCTCTTATCTTTCGTCTTGTTTCTGCAACAACATCCCACTTCCCTGCAGCAGCATAAAGATTAGAGAACAAGATGTGAGTTGCAGTGTTTTCCATATCTAAACTCAGAACATACTCAGCAGACGAATTCCCATGCGCAAATTCTGATAATTTATAGATGAACTAAGCAAGGTTCTCCACAATTTTAAATGGTCATCATAGAATGGTGATTTCTTAATCATTTCCTCTGCCTCTTCTAGTAATCCTGCTCGGCTCGGCAAACTGACCATGCATGAGTAATGCTTAGGGCATGGCTTAATATTAAAGTTTCTCATACAATTCCATAAGATCTTCCCTTCATTGACCAAGCAACTATGGTTGCAAGCAGAGAGTGCTGATAAGAGGGTCACTTGATCTGGAAGTAGACTAGCCATAAGAATCTCATCAAAAAGTTCCAATGCCTTCTCTACCAACCCATGGTAGCCAAATCCTCCAAGCATCCTGTTATAGCATTTCAAATCAGGGTCAGAAACATAGAAAAATATTAACTCAGTAGCTTGAAGGCTTCTAGTTTTAGCATACATGTCGACTAGACTACCACAAACAACCATGTCAACATCATATCCCTTTTTACTGCCAAGGAGTGCATCATCTCTCGTTGTTTGAGAACTATAAGATCAGCACATGCGCTCAAAGCTCCACTTAAAGCAAAACTATCGGTCTTATGGCCTTCCTCGTACATTTCATAAATATATTTCATTGCAGCCTTTGAATCTTCCAATTTAGAATGAGCTGTAATCATCTCTGTCCTGATAATTACATCCTTTTCTAGTAATGAGTGGAAAATATTATAAGCATACCCATTTTCTCCATTTGTAAAGTACATGGAGATTAGCGTAGTTCCAACATAGAAGCTACTTTCAAATCCTGCTTTGATGACTTGACCATGAAGAGCCTTCCCATAGTCATAAATTAAGAATGTTCCTGTTGTAGAAACAACAGTTGCGATAGTGTATTCATCTGGTTTAGGAAACGGAAGTCTCATTAACTATCTAAAGATCTCTATGGCAACTTCTCCATGACCATTTTAAGTATACCTAGAAATCAATGAGTTCCAAGAAACAATGTCTAGATTCTGTACTCCATCAAAAATACTCCATGCGATACTTATGTCACTACGGTAAAGATACATGTCAAGCAAGGCATTCTCCATACGGAGATCAAAGGTGGTTCCAGAGATGATTGTTCGGCCATGGATGATCCGTCCATAGGTATGATGTTCCTATAAAAGTTTTCGTAATGTGGATTACATTAATTGATATTGTAATTTATCGCTTTACGGTTATTATAAAACAGGGTTGGTCTAAAGTGAGATGGAATGTTTCTTAATTATTTTAATATGGGGTTGGCTAGTGTGGGCCAAGTTGAGCCCGCCTCGTAATAAAGAGGCCTGACTGGAAGCTCTATAAATAGTGCTCAAGTCTCTCCTAGAACCCTAATTCTCACATGTATCCTTATATAATGAGCGTTAACCTAGCATTAAAGGGTGAGGTGGTCATTTCATTAAGCCAGCGATACGAAGGGCAATAGAGGAGAAGGACTTGTGCGTGGAATATCAGTTTTCCGCTTTCGCTTAAAAAATGATGGATCAAAAAACAAGTACATTAGTCTTTCTACTTAATCATACATGTTCTTGTTCTAGTTATAGAGATATTGGGATTGCGTAATTTGCATCCAACAGTTCCAACTTTACGGAAGCATTTAGGACAATTGAATATGTGAACTAAGTTGGAGTAACACCATATGCAAGCATCTCACTGAATATGCGGAGAGCGTCCTCGATTCCATTGTTCTTCAAACTCCCGAAAATCTTCGAGTTCCACATGACGGCATCTTTATCAACTATACACTGGAAGACATTCCCTGTAGATTCCAGTTCCCCAAAACTAGAGTACATGCCAAGAATAGATGTTTGAACACAGACATTATCCACAAACCCACATTTCACAACATGACCATGAAGCAAAGAACTTGTGAACCGATCTTTGAGCAAAGAGCAAGCCTAGAACAAGCTGGTGAACATCAACTCATTAGGCCTTAGCCCTTCCTCCCCCAGTTGGGCGAACAACCCCAAGGCCGAGGATGCCCAACTGAGCACCTAAGAATAAGCCGAGATGAGCGCGTTGTAAGAAACTATGTTTCTCTGAGGCATTCTGTTGAACACTTGTTGCGCATTGTCCAACGACCTGCAGCGACCACACATGGATAGCAGATTGTTGTTCACGTACGAGGAGATGGCGCGGGTTGTGAGGACGAGAGCGTGGAGTTGGCGGGCGATGTCAAGGGTGGTTGTGGACGCACATTTTTGGAGGAGCGATGCTAAGGGCGGTGGCTCGCATAAGGGCGTAATAAACGGCAGGGCGTAATAAGGGCGGTGGCACGAGTGTTGTCCCATTCTTTTGATTGCTCTGGTCACCAGTCCATTAGTTCTTCTAAATTTAACATTATATTCTCAACAAATGTGGATCCTGCACTCCAGGACTTGGGATATATTTGGGATTGCCACTCCCAAAAGCAAGGAGATGCAAGTTGGAAGGCTAAACTTCCATCCAGGATTGGGGCGCACAGTCCATCTCGAACCAGTATCTAGGCCTTGCCTAGCTATTGTGTATATGCAGGACCACGGCTCCCTCTTTGGGTGCACAGTGAACTGGATAGGATCATCTGGAATTTTGATTGCGGACCATGGAAACAAAAATGATGTGGGTCTAGGGCTCATACGATCTAGAGCAAGACTCTGACATTATCTTGGAACTATGTCTCATGTTGGGTCTATAGTAACACAAAAAGGCTCAAGATAGGGTATACATTCTGGGAGGAGTACTTCATGGACCGATAAGTGGATAGGGAGAGGAACGCTTAGGCAACTTTACAAGGATCATTACGGGAAAATGAAGAACAAGCATCGGTTTCTTTGCAACAGAGATTTGCTCAACTTTGAAGCTGAAGAAACACGGAACCTTATTATAGTCATCCAGATTTATCTTTCCTCTAGACGCGATGACCAAACGGTTTGGAATTACTCTTCCGATGGTTCCTTTGATCTTGCTTTCAGCCTATGAGCCTGCATGTCAAAGGGATTCTAACCGAAAACCTACACGCCCTTGATTTGCAATACTTCCACTATTTCTGTCAAATGGGTGAGACCCTTTCTCCGCTAGGTGAAACTCAATATTGATGGCTCTATCAGGGCCAATCTAGGCGACCCAGGGGCTAGAGGGGCCATCAGAGACTTCCTGCGACTGTGTTTCCGGCGTTTCAGCTGAGTATCAAGAACTTAAGGAGGGGATAACACTAGCAAGGAGCTAAGGAATTTTGAATGCCATCGATTGTCGATAGCGTTAACGGCAACAACTATTCAAATGCTATCACATAACCCATTGCACTAGCATGCAGGTCAGTGCTTCACGGGTATGAGCTACTCCATCATCAAACATACTTAATCAAACGGACTCGTAGATGGCCAGGAAAATTTGGGAAGACCTCGAATCAAGACATTTTGTTTATTCAGCAACCACCTACTAATCTCCTTAATCTTGTCTTAGAGGACCTTATAAATGTTGAAGCTTAGAGTAACAAAAAGAATAGCAAAAGAGACAAAGAGAGAGTAAGGACAGAGTGTTTATGGTGGCTTAACTACAATTGTGGTTGCACGACATGTATTTATAAGAATGATTAATTATACTTTACAGATAGAAACATGATTACATAAATATCTTATAATATATATTACGTATTAATACTCCCCCCGAATCCAAAGTAGGTGTCACAGTTGAGAGATTGGATCTCAAAAGCGCATGTCAGGGACTAGGTAGTCCCTTGGCGAGGATGTTGACCAGCCAATCTTAGTTAACACATAAACCACTAGAAGCAACCCGCTATCAAACAAAGTGAAAATCCATCTCAATATGTTTGGTACAAGCATGAAACACGAGATTGAGAGCAAGATAGGCGGTAGAGATTAAAAGAATAAAAATATTTGATTCTCAATCTTAACGTACAATTGTTGAGATGATTTCCGTTATATATAGATATTACAAATGTTACATTTCGTAAGGAAATAATATAAAAATGGAAAATAATAAATAAAGGGGTCATTATATTACAAGAGTTGTCAATTCTTTTATCATAGCATCTCCAAGAATCGGCTTGTGATTTTTATTTGATTTTAATTGATATTTTCAGATTTTTCTTCCTTGATTGATAAACTAGTGCCTTCACTCTCTCTCAAATTGGGAATAGGGGAATCCCGAATTCCCAATTTGTGACATAAGTTTCCAAATGCATTTTTAGAAAGCGGATTCGTGAAGAAATCAATAATTTGATGCACAAACGGAACACACTTAGTCACAAGTGTTCCAAGAGCCACTTTTTCTCACACGTAATGAGAATCTAATTGAACACTTACTGCATACAATTAAAGGAGATATATATATATATAATATCAATAGTGCGGAAAATCAAAAAGATTCGGAGAATCTATTAGATATTTTTCAATTATTTTTAACGAAAAAAAAAAAGGATTCAATGATCCTAACATGATATTTTTGTCAAAATAATTGCACGGATAATATCAATGTCAGAGAATTTTCCTCCTCCCTCTAAATCTAAACTTCCAATTAGACTATATATATTTGCAGTGTCACCTCATCACATCGAACTAATCAACTTCAAACCAAGAATTTTCCTTGGATTCTAAAAGCATGAAGCAGCAACCCACTTCGTTCTCGTGCATGGCGTATGCCATGGCGCGTGGTGCTGGTTCCATGTCAAGCACCAGCTAGAGTCGGCCGGCCACCGCGTCACACCACTGAACCTCGCCGGTGCAGGCACCAGCACGAAGTCCATCTACGATGTCCACTCATTCCGTGAGTACAGCGAGCCGCTCTTGGAGTTCATGGCCTCGCTCGAGCCATCCGAGAGGGTGATCCTTGAGGGACACAGCTTGGGCGGCATGAGCTTGGCTCTCATCGCCGACAAGTTCCCCGAGAAGATCTCAGCCGCTGTTTTCCTGACAGCACTAATGCCGGACACCACGCACGAGCCGTCTCTTGTGTTAAAACAGGTGACTTAATCAAGTTTCTTGTTCATTTTAATTAAAGCTTTTTTTTTCGCCATAATAAGCTTCCATATATTCGCACTCACAATATTCAATGGAACTTTTTAAAATTGGAATTGATTGTCAGAAAAATTATTTTTGTCAGTAATTGTCCATGTCATTAGAATGCATTTCAAAAACCAAAGGCATGAGGAAATATTTTCTTTTCTATTCTATTACATAGAGGAAAGAATACTCTTAATTTCTAGACA
The DNA here is from genome assembly GCA_016097545.1 of Eucalyptus victrix. Lineage (NCBI taxonomy): Eukaryota > Viridiplantae > Streptophyta > Magnoliopsida > Myrtales > Myrtaceae > Eucalyptus > Eucalyptus victrix. The sequence goes on along the minus strand of CM027843.1, from coordinate 43,261,875 downwards.
ACCGCAGCATCTTTTTCATTATAATTTTTGGTTTTCTTTTGCAAATTCCATAATTTTTGGATTCTTTTCTTTTTTTTCCCTCTCTTCTTTCTCCTCCTCTAGCTAGCGACAATGGTCAGCGGGTGGGGTGCAACCAATAGGCGACGCTGGGTAACGCAACCATGGTGATTGGCAACAACAAGCAGCAAGTCTCCACCAACCGATTAAAAGAGGAAGAAAAAGAAAAGGAAAAAAAAAAGAAAAAAATAATGACTTATTTTTGGAAATTGTTTTCTAGAAAAAAAAAAAAAGAACTACCTTTTTCTATTTCTTATTTTTTTTCCAAATGTATTTCCCGGCCACATTTCTATTTCGAGAAATAGAAATATTAACTGACGTTATCGAACGGATTTTTATTCTTTTTATATTTCAGAGAATAAACGAAAATGTTACCAGGCCTAAGTTGCCGAAACCCCTCATTAGTGCATGGTGGCTAGTATGTGTCCGTAACTACTATTGGGTTATCAAGTGATGATAAGGCAGGCGGTGGCCTTTAAGTGACAAGTGCATTAGATCCCTTGACAACCCATGGTAGGATCGCCCTTAAGGATCGATGCATATCTCCCAAGTTAGGTAGTGGTCGCATTGTTTTCGCCACAATGGGATGGCCCCAAGGTGGTGCCTCGTCTGGCGTTTCTTATTGGGTAACTTCCAATTAAGTGCCGTAAGGTATTAGACAAAAAGCTAGCGCTGACAAAATTTGACAATATCTTGCAAACAACACGAGGCTTAGCACGAGTTATAGAGAAATAAATGCGAATATGATGAGACATGCTTAGCCACATTTGTTGACACAAAATGAAACAAAATAACCTGTTTTTGTCAAAACCTAATTATTTGACATAGGGAATCAAAACTATCACAATGTTTTATGCTAGCACAATTTGACATGATTTATAAGCACGAACGTGACACTTGCAAAAAAGCCCAAGAAGTAAATGATTAGGGATGGGTAAGACACAATTCTCTAACCATTAGGAGGTCCTCCTGCCCATCTCCCTATATGGTCTATGTAAAGCTTTATATTCTGTCCTCTAAATGGGAAGGCACATGATAATGCCCTGCACATAACATATAATTGAATGGGCGAGAAAAGCATTGATAGGTCCAAATGAAGCCTTATCCATACTAGTTTTTCTTTTTGTTTATTGATCTATCAAACTCCAACTCTCAACTCACTTTCAAACTTTTGTCCAACCTCTTTATAGAGCGTGAGAATTGAACCCTATACTTGAAAAGCCCTCGCCATCTCAATTTCAAATGTCCCTTCCTCGCACTAATTCATTGTGAAAAATGGAAATATTCATACGCGTGATACTACAAACTCCACCGTATCCAGAGGCTGGTGTTTAGTGATCACTAGCTCTGACAAACTAAATATTAACTGCAAGTTACACCATATACCATAATATGCTAGGCTAGTCTTATGGTAACTAGTATATTTGAACAGACACCGTAACACCAGTAGAATAGGAATAAAAGAATCCAACATACCTTCACTCTCTTATAAGGCAACAATCCTGATTAAATGATTATTACAAATATAATAATTTATCAATGAATTAACTAATTAGCCAACTGCAATTTATGATAGTGAATGGTACTTAAAAATTTGTAATATTTAGTACGTTACTAGTCGTCTTGTCGTGTAATTCACATAATTCACATACTACATGGTCCAACTCCACAATAGGTTTGAGGAATGACATAGCCGTTCGCCTACCCGATGGACAAAACCTCGCCCATAACCAACATAAACCCATTTTCAAAATGTATATACGACAAGCTAATTACAAAAGATCAGGAATCTAAAGTCCACCAAAAAGAACAAATACATTTTATTAACTCAAACAGAAAACTTGAATATCAAACTACACAATTCCAGTGACTGATCAAATTAAACTCGACGTAAGTAATTATACAAACATATGTACAACTATCTCAAAAAGTATCAAAAACTACCAAAACGTCTCCCGCTAAAACTGCTCTCGTCCCAATCGTCCATAATTGTAGAACCTGAATAAGAATTGAAATAAATCTTATGAACAAACCAACACCTAGTAAGTAGTCTCTTCCAAGCAAATAAAGCACTACAATACGCACATTTACTAATAGTGCCTGAAATATATTTATCCAAATCTAATAATAATATATGTACAAGATCAAACGGGAGTTATACATATCATATTCAATCAACAAACATCAAAGCAAACATCAATGATCCGGTTCATTGATCAATTTGATGCTCAATATCAAACTATGACCTCACTTAAAGCCTCATCGAAAAGCCAACCAAGATCCACCTTGGCATAGGTGTCCACTTATATCAACCAGTGGCTTGGCCCAAAGAGGACGTCTTAAGAATAGTATGCATACTCACAACCCCCAGTGGTTTAGATAATAGCACCATTAGGCATAAAACCATCAACTCATCCTCCAATCATAACCAATTCAATTTCATAAATCAGGTTCACGAAATAATACATATTAACTGTTCACTTCACTCCACCAAGCAGATTACTTTTTATATTCTCAAACCATTTAGAACATGTATTTTCATCCTAGACTCTCAAATATTTTGCTTCATACAAACTATTTCAAGAAATACTCTGCTATGTCATTTCATATCACCAAACAGGTTCTGAATGTCCAATTCAGCTTTATGCTACATATATACACTGAACATCACTCTTCCTTTTTAATAAACATCATTCCCTGATGCCTCTTTCATAGCTTATAACATGTATAGATTTCCTATAATTAAGAAATGAGTTTCCAAATCATAAAGAGATAAGCACCACTTACCTAACAATCCCCGAAGCTACCTCGAGTAGAAAACTCCAAATCCTATCAATTAAGTGAGAAACTAATATCAAAATCAAGTAGATAACTACCTTAACTAAGACTTGATTAATTTAAGCTTCAATGGTAACAACACAATTTTGACGCACCTTCCAAAACTTGCTCAAAATGGAGCAAGTCTGCTGAGTGACAGCTTGCATGCCGAATCTAAAGTGGCTAGTTCAAAATATAGCATCTGTTTCAAGTGGGCGCGGAGTCATTGGAAAGCTAACTCGGTGTAATGAAAAGGAGACCTCACCTTCGACTCGAAGATCGACAGAGGAGTAAAGGCTAGCGCCAAAGACTGTTTTCAATGGTTCGTAACAAACTTCAAAATTTTACTCTGATCAAACCCTATTCATAAATCGACTTCTGTAAAATCTAGAGATCTACGACACCCTAAAGTTTCTTTACAACATGATTCACAACTCAAAAACCTCCCAATTCAACCCAGCGACTCAGAATCGCAACTAACTCGGATAATCCAGCATTAACAGAACACCTCTTCGATTAAGTACAACAAAGCTTCAAATTCTTCTCCTCTCTTTCTTCCTTTTCATTTTCTTCTTCTTAGACCAGCTACGACAACAATTAAATGGGCTAGGGATGTAGCTTCAGGGGTTTAAGTAGGGCACTGGGATTGGGTCTCTGAAGCCTTCTTTTTTTTTCTTTTCTTTTTTTAAACAGGCCCATTTGTTACATCCCCCCACAAACGAACCTTTGAGTGAATAGATATAGCAGAATTTTTAGATTACCTCAGTGTATATTGGAAATGAAGAAGTGGTGAGTCCTCTGCAACAATTTGAAACACCTAATGTCACTGACCTGAAAGATCTTCAGAAAGCACGGTACTCAACAAAAGTGAAAAATCACGATCTTCCTTTATCAGCCACTTACATAAAAGGTGTTTTATTGGTATTATGTCCTTCCATTGCAAGTGCTGGAGTGGGTGAATCTATCAGGAGATGCATCTCATTCTTGCCATCCTCCAAAGTAACTCCAAAAATGATGATGCCTTCAATCTCTCATGTCAACTTTTCCTCACCCACCCTTCCCATACATCCCTTGTTAAAACGTAGCTCCTGGAATTCTGTTAGACTGCCACATAAATATATGCAGTTCAGATGTCTAGCATCTATCTCAGCCGAAAATTTAGACACTACTGACATATGTTTACATGAAGAAATTTTCATGTATAATCACGATCAAAACGGTCAGGAAGAAAGCATACTGTCTCAGAAGAACTTTAGGATTATAAGGAAACAAATTTTTCTGATGGAGATTTTCCACTGAATATTTTAAGGACAGCAAACATAGTTTAGCTTTGTCAAATGGCTTTCCTCCAGCTCCTTGGAGTTTATGCCCATGTCTGAAGTTTCCAGTGCTATATGGCTCCAGATGAAAATTTACCTTTAGCCGGGAAATTTTTCTTTCCTTAGTTGACTACCATTCCTTTGGACTCCGCACATATGAAAATTGTAAAAATGCTTCCCATGATTCAGAGATCAGTCACAGGCACCTTCAAAGAAAAAGGAGACACAAAGAGAACATAGTCAAAAAATGCCCAAGGAGAAAGTGGATATCCGCAGTTCAAACATACCTGGATTTCCTATTTCAGCAACACAAGAGAAATGGAAAGCTGAAAACTATTTCCAAGAAAGTGCATACCGTAGAAGATATTCTGCACAACTGATTCCCGTGTCCTTAGATATGAGGTAATCAAGAAGCACCTGATGATCATATTTGATCTGCAGATCCTAAAGTCAAAAGATCTTAGGACCTACAATGATATAAAACAAAAAAACTAAATAGGGTTTCGGTCAAGGAGAATCTATGAAACATACCTCTGCGGGAAATGAATGGAATAAGTTAAAAGGATTAAAAAGGTTTGAAAGGTGAATAAGGGTATTTTCCCGTGAGTCTGGGATTCTCTCTTTTACTTCATCAAACCTGCAAGCAGCATAAGGAGTTATAAATAAAATCACATAATTCACTGATCTAATAAGAATATAGAAGTAGAAAATTTGAGAATACTTCAGCTCACTCTTCAGATCCAGGAATCAGAATGCTAAGCACTTCCAAGAGCACTTTAAATAACAGGTCATCCTAATGTTAAATAGAGAAAAGAAGTCAGTGCCCTCACTCAAATCATTTCCACAGAACATTGACAGCTAAAAAACTAAGCCTTAGTCCAATCTCACTGAATACAAAATTATAACAATGCCATGTAATTAGAGTATTATATAAGCCTAAGGAATAAAAGAACAGCAATATAGAATAAAATAATTAAGGCCTCCACAGATGGTACTTTACTTTAGAGAAATACATACAGCTTTTTCATGATTAAATTACTTTATTACCCCATACATGAGTTCACCCTCTTTTTGCAAGTATTCAACATTCTAACTTCAAATGGGCAACTCTAAACTGCTCACTGGTAATAAATAAATTAGCATCACATTGGGCCGATTGTAGAGGATGAAAAACATTTTGAAGCACCATATACGATAAGCTTGTAAAAACCACAGAGCAAATAATCAGATCAGCAAAGACGTGGACGATATCTTCCATATGGACACCTCCTTACGCCACCCTTTTTATCTGCTTTTCATTTCTGGCTTTTGTAAGAGAATTGTGCATTTCTTCTCCATGTAAATGGAGTCCCCTTGTGTCCTCTCAATTTATCAGTGAAAATTATAATGAAGATTAAAGCCTCTGAAGCCATGTAATTAGGCAATATACTGCAACAGATTCCTGTGTCTTTTCAAGATCATCTCTCCAAAGAATCTTTGCTCATATTTGTACAGCTCCTCTCACCCAGATGCCAGTACACGAATAGCAGATGTGAGCCTTGCTCCAAAGAGTAAGCTTGCTCATATTTTAGCATTTAGACCACGCTTGGAAACAGCAACTCTACAGTACAGACGAAAAAATTCTACCTTTGGTCTTAGAGTAGAATTGCCAGAAAACACCCTACCCTTCCCCAAATGCTCCTGTCACCTAAATGGTACATGTATAGTAGACATGCACCTTGCTCTAAAGAGCAAGCTTGGTCAAATTTTTAAATTTAGACACATTTGAAAACAGCTGCTCTATAGTGCAGAAAAGAATTCTGCCTTGGGTCCTCAAGAGTAGAAATGCCAGAAAACACCCTTCCCTTCCCAAAACTCAACTTGTCAACCCTTCATTTCTTGCGAATGTAATAATTATCTTGTTCTGTACAGATCAGAAAGAGAAAAAAGGCAAAAGGGAAAGCATGACAAGTGTAATTGTTAATCTTCAGAAGAAGCAACCCTCATGAAACTTTTAATGGTAGAAAAATGCCATCCTTGTAAAACTTTCAATCGCAAGAATTAAGAAATGCAAACCTCCTGGGCATATAGCTAAATGAAGGATTAGCCAAAATGCATGCACTTCTCCATATATGTTTCACTGTCACAGTGGGTATCGTGCTGAAGATTCTGACTGAGCCACTTATAAAGCTCTCCTAAAACTTTCTTTTGGCTGCAATATTCTGGATGTGAACTTAAACATGGTCGTGCAGATAGGCATTCGCATTGCTGGTCAACCGCCTCTTCACTGAAAATCAAACTCAACGAACACTTGATGAAAAGGAAAATAGCCTGCCACTTTAAGTGGTATAGATTAGTACCTTGAATGTTTTCCTCAAACATGCTTGCTGAAAAGGGGGAACCTTCTAAACTATCATCTACGACAGGCTCAAGCATACTTATTTGTTCTGACATAAGATCTTGAAAGTATTTATGAAGAAGCTGCAACCATAGGATGAGAACAGAGCCCTCCAGGCCCTGGCCACTGAGCCTAGTCATCAGCATCTGCAATTACTAATATCTGAGCACAAAGAATGGTCCCAAATAACAAGTAGAATTGACACGTCCTTAAAGGAAGCTTAGGTGGATCATACCAACAGCTTATGTCTGAAGTATAAAGAGATGCGAGCATCATCATGTTCTTCGTCCTTGCCATGACAACATAGGAACAAACTGGGAACAAGTTTGGTAATGGAGAAAAGAAGTTGATGCCCATTCACAGAACCACCTTGAACCATTTCATGATCGACTTGCTCCACCACTGAACTCAGTAACTGAGTTAAATATCCAAGATATATGAACTTCGGCATTTGTGGACCCATGTGAACACACTTTGGAACAGCATTACCATCATCCAATAAATTCCAAGGTACATGTGAAATAAAGGAATTCAGAGAATTTAAGTATGAATCAACTAGCTGATCCCTAAAATCACACTTCCAATATTTCCAAATGCAGCGCAAGACCCAAAAAATTCCAGCCACAGTGGACCAGTTGGCCTTTTACAACTTTGATTTGATGCGAGATCATATCTTTCTAAAATACCATAAAAATCTTCATGTATCCTTGTTCTGGTAATGGAAGAACATGGCTGTATGTTTCCTATTGACAAATCAGCATAAACAAACAACAAATGCACAAAGGCGGCCCATCCTTTTCCCTGCAGATCAGGAAGAGCTAATGCTTTAGAACAATAAAGCTGGCACACATAACTGATCTAACTTTGATGGCAACAAACGAGAACCTACATAGGCGGACAGAAGCTTGGAAATTGCCAAAAGGACATTGCCTGTCAAATGCTGAACATTTTGACTATGAACCATTTGAAAATGCATCTGCAATGAGAGTGCAGGGGAAACCGGTCAAACAAAGTATAGCAGACATGTAAAAATGTATGCCAAGTTTCAGTAGCAAGAGACAGAAATCAAAAGAGGGTAGCATGGCAATAACAACACATAAGCCTTAAGATATCATGCAATGGCAGTGCTTTAGAGCGTCCGAGAGCATGCATTGCACTTTGGTTTCTCAACAGTACTAGTAATTGTTGATTGCTAATGAAAACCTTCGTCCACTAGCAACAACAGGAACCGGTTTAGATTTAAACTGTAAAAATGTGGGGGGAAAACACAAGAAAAATGTTTTGGTAGGCTGTGTTATTCTCCATTATCGTGTAATTCTGATCACACTTATGAATTATGACAGACATAGAAATTAAACAGAGCTCAAGAATAGCGGAATCAAATGAACAATCCATCAGCTTCATTCCAAAAGGAAACTTCACAGCTCATTAGCATTGAACAACTCACCAAATCACCAACAATCTTGCCCAAAAAGATCTGTTCCTCAGAGTTGAGAGCAAATTCACCCGAATCCGCGCGCCCAGTAACCGATTTCGCTTCCGCGTCCTGTTAAGTGACAAAGACACCAATCATTCCCCAAACTATCAACTATCCAGACAAACACAGTGGGGGAAGAGAGAGAAAGACATTTGGCCGGCCGCGGCGACCGGCGGCGGGGGATGAAGAGACCCTCTTCGAAGCTGGGAAGGCGAGGATAGGTAAACCTCCGACGTCTCTCGCGAAGGTTTAACTTGGCGAAGACCTTGAAACGACGTTCCGTCAGCTCCCCTTCTTCTCTTTTCAGAGAAACCTAGTTTCTTACAACGCACTCATCTCGGCTTATTCTCTGGTGCCCGGTCGGGCGTCCTCGGCCTTGGGGTTGTTCGCTCGACTGGGCGAGGAGGGGCCAAGGCCTAATGGGCTGACGTTCACCAGCTTGTTCCAGGCTTGCTCTTTGCTCGAAGATCGGTTCGCAAGTTCTCTGCTTCATGGTCGTGTCGTGAAATGTGGGTTTGTGGATAATGTCTGTGTTCAGACGTCTATTCTTCGCATGTACTCTAGTTTCGGGCATCTGGAATCTGCAGGGAATGTCTTCCGGTGTATAGTTGATAAATATGCTGTCGTGTGGAATTCGATGATTTTCGGGAGTTTGAAGAACCATAGAATCGGGGACGCTCTCCGCATATTCAGCGAGATGCTTGCATCTGGTGTTTCTGCGACTCAGTTCATGTATTCAATTGTCCTGAATGCTTGCGCAAAGTTGGAACATCATACCAATGGATGGATCATCCATGGCCAAGCAATCGTCTCTGGCACCACCTTTGATCTGCCTATGGAGAATGCCCTGCTTGACATGTATCTTAACTGCGATGACATAGGTACTGCAAAAAGTATTTTTGATGGAGTGCAGAATCCAGACATTGTTTCTTGGAACTCATTGATTTCTGGGTATACAGAAAATGGTCATGGAGAAGTTGCCATAGAGATCTTTATACAGTTAATGAGACTTTCCTTTCCTAAACCGAATGAATAAACTATTGCAACTGCCATTTCTGCAACAGGAACATTCTTAGTCAATGACTGTGGGAAGGCTCTTCATGGTCAAGTCATTAAAGCGAGATTTGAAAGTAGCTTCTACCTCAGAACTAGGCTGATTTCCATGTACTTTACAAATGGAGAAAATGGGTATGCTCATAATTTTTTCCGCTCATTACTAGTAAAGGATGTGGTTATCTGGACAGAGATGATCACAGCTCATTCTAAATTTGGAAGATTCAGAGACCGCAATGAAATATTTTTATGAAATGTACAAGGAAGGCCATAAGACTGATAGTTTTGCTTTAAGTGGAGCTTTGAGCGCATGTGCTAATCTTACAGTTCTCAAACAAGGAGAGATGATACACTCCTTGGCGGTAAAAATAGGATATGATGTCGACATGGCTGTCTGCGGTAGTCTAGTTGACATGTATGCTAAAATTGGAAACCTTCAAGTTGTTAAGTTAATATTTTCTGATTTTTCCGACCTTGATTTGAAATGCTATAACTCTATGCTTGGAGGATATGGCTACCATGGGTTGGCAAAGAAGGCACTATAACTTTTTGATGAAATTCTTGTGGGCGGTCTACTTCCAAATCAAGTGACCTTCCTATTAGCACTCTGCTTGCAACCATAGTTGCTTGGTGAATGAAGGGAAGAACTTATGGAATTGCATGAGAAACTTTAAGCTTAGGCTAGGCCCTAAGCATTACTCATGCATGGTCAATTTGTTGAGCCGAGCAGGATTACTGGAAGAGGCAGAGGAAATGATTAACAAATCACCATTCTATGATGACCATTTTGAATTGTGGAGAACGTTGCTTAGCTCATCTGTAAATTATCAAAATTTGCGCATGGGAATTCGTGCTGCTGAGCATGTTCTAAGTTTGGATGTGGAAGACATTGCAACTCACATCTTGCTCTTTAATCTTTATGTTGCTGCAGGGAAGTGGGATGTTGTTGCAGAAACAAGATGAAAGATAAGAAGGCTCATGATGGATAACGATCCAGGCCTAAGTTGGATTGAATCCTAGGATACAATTAATGTCTTCTCGTCTGGTGATCAGTTACATCCTACCATAAGCAAAATCCAGTATGACTTAACAGCCTAATTGGAAACATGAAAAGATCGGAAGTTGATAAGTTTAATTCAATAATATGTGGTATCTAGAATGAGGAGTCCAAATTTAATAGTTCTTTTCCAGTGAAACTTGGTCATCAACACCAAAACAGGAGATGGTGATCTCATCACATATCAGTGCAAGCATAGGCAACCTCCGATGGAATGAGACACTAGAAAGAGAGCAGACAGTTGCTTTAGAAGGAGACCAGATAGCCGCTCCCATGGCAGAGCCGATAGATTCTATGTCTGTTCTAGTTTACTCTCCATCCTCAAATTCTTCTCCGTCTGAGCTTGACTTACCTATTGCTTGCAGAAAAGGTATACACTCCACAGTTAACACTGATCCAATCTACACTTCTCCGAGTTATAGTCATGTTCTTCTCCCTGCATGGTGTTCCTCTCTTCCTTGGATCCTCCTTTTATTCCTAAATCTATCACAGAAGCATTGTCTCATGCTAGCTGGGAAGCGTGATGTGAATCGTTGCAAAAAAATCATTCTATAAAGGCCCAAAGGGTGCGAATTGCGAATCTCGACCTCCAATCAAACCTATGATTAGCAACCTCAGTATAAATGTGACCTGTTGACGAATGCATGTCAACCAACCAATGTTATGGACACCATGAGTGAAAGAATTTGCTATCTCACTCGATAAGTCGAATCAATTGTCACAAGAGAACCTTGATAAGGTCAAGTCCTCAAAAGAATAGTAGAAGAGAATCTCTCAATTCTTTTCCTCAAAAATAAAATATCTCCCCCAAAGAAATTTGGCCAGTCCTTAATGTAGGCCTTCTAACCACCACACAAACCCTAAAACTAGCCCTAGAAATTTAATGCATCATATTCTAGAATATGCCTAAACAAGAAGATAATTTTTTTGATTTGGTCAAATATTTAGTGACCATATAATCAAATTGCGCCAAAATTTCCAAGATTCTTCAAGATTTGATCCAAAGTCATCTCCAAGCTAAAGATTACACCAAGATTTCCAAGATTCTTCAAGATTTGATCTAAGGTCATCTCCACGCCAAAGATTATGAACCATGACGCCAACAGCTTGCCTGAATTGCTTAGCTTGCGCTTGAGTGATCGAACCAGTCGGAATAGACAACGGGTCCCTAGCACCTCCTCTTCAATATGGTTCAATGTCCACATTAAAGCAGCAATGAAGGAGGAATACCATGTCGTGAGAAGACACACATTACACATGATCATTGTAACATTCGGCCCTTTTGCCTTCTCTAGTGCTTAGTAGAAAGAATCAACTATGGCATCGGATAGGTTACTATAGTCGAGATTTTTATTTCACACCATGACTCCAGAGGCACCAAGCAGAGCATAATCTAGCCTGAATGCTCTTAGATCAGCGGCATACCCAAAATAAGGGTACAAACTACAGAGAAGAGGGTAATTGTTGGCTAGTAAGAATTGGACTACAGGTCTTAATAAAGGAGCAGAACTAGCTGCAAATCAAGCACCTGGGTTGAACATTGTCGGGACAGACTACAGGACAGTAGTAACAAGTAATGAATGATTGTTAGCTTCTAATGCTACTTTAAGACCCTAAATGGCAGGTAGCACAAACTGAGGTATATATCACCAATAATTGGCTTGTTGCCAACACACAAATAAGCAATGTTGATGCAATGTGCGTAAAGTCTGATTACTCCCTTAGCAAAGACATCAGAGTAAGTCTTGTCTCTGACTAGGTAGATACCTTCAAGTTCCCGATTCCCAACACCACTTGGATTCTGATGAGTTTTCATTCTTCTTTTGTTCAGATTGCAATTACTTTGCTTTTTACCTTCGAAACTTTGCATTATGATGGATATTAAGACTAACAATACAACTTAGAGGGGATAAAATGTTAATGATGATCAATTCTTGAGTGTCCAACTCCCAACCTAGAATTGGGAACTAACCTAGCAATTTTCGATTCTAAAATTTTGGAACTAGGAATTAGACCAAATAATTTTGATGCTAGATCGCTTATTCCTAAGTCTACCCAAGATCTAGGCTATATAGTTGGCCTGAGAAGGGGGAAGGGTTGGAGGCAGTAGAAGCTAGCCTTTCGAAGCATTTCACAGCATTGGAACACCTTCCATAATTCTCTCACGTCAATTGCAGCTAAAACAAAACTAAGAAGCTCAATTCCCCAAAACTCAAGATTACACAATGCTACGAAGAAAAATGGATAAGTGTTTACCATCGAGGGGCTTGTCAAAGAAGACCATAGCATAGACTTAAGACAAATCTCGACTCAGCCAACTCGAAACTTAGCTCCCCGATGGCAAAGTGCATCCCAAATGATCTGCCCAAAATGCTTGACCATTTGGAGGGCGTTGAGACCAAAACATGGTGATTTAAGGTCTCGATTTTGTGAAAGTTAGTACGAGTATCTAGAGGGAGATGAATAGGTGCGAAAACAAATTTTGTAGAGTAAAGTATAAAATTTTGCTTTTAAACCAACTCTGTTTAACAATAGACTATGAAAATAAAATTAGACTCTAATAATCAGATAGAGTTACGATCAAAGTAAAAGAGCTTATGGAAGAGAATAAAAACACAACATTTATAGTGGTTTGGCTTAATCCAAGCCTACGTCCACTCTTCCGCACTGACAACCCATTGGCTAGATTTCATTAAGAATCAAAAGAGTTGTTACAGTATAGCTCTTCCTTGATTTCACAGTGTAGAGACTCTGCTACACTTCCTCAAGGTCTCACAGAAGTATAAACTCTCTTTTGAGTACAAGTTCACGCTCAACAATTGAATTGACAAAGAACAAGGAGTTTTAGAATTTGGAATTTCTCTATCGCGCACACACTCGAATAACTAGAACGTCTTCCTTATATACTCCTGCATGCCATCATAACCGTTGGCACTTACTAAAGGAACTCTTCCAATCTACCCGTTGGACAGAATCAATTAGGGAGATTTTGAGTTATTTAAGAAATATGACGATAGCCCACCAATCCTACTCGCATATACAATCAGGATCTAGGTTTCTATAAGTAGAACCTTCCAAGTATACTTTGCCAATCAACGGATCCAAAATGCCTGAATCAATCTCAAGATGAATAATGGATTTCGAGATGCAATATCCAGCCGAGAGATCTTCTTTAGTTGATAGAATCAAATCATTAAAGAAATACTTAATTCTGGATAAGTCTTTTTCGACGGTCTAGAAACTGTCAATGATGATAGACTTTGAATCTTGAGTCCGGCGGTCCAGCGGTCCGGCAGTCTTCAGACTTTGACGAAAGAGTCTGCAAGTCTTCATATTAGACTTACGGAAACATTTTGTCAGCTTCAAAACACGCAATGAAGTTTTCTCCAACAGATTTCATCCCTAAAAGCTTTTCAGGAGAAATACTCGTCCCTCAGGCACTGTCAGTATTGGAATATAATATGCGAAAACGATAAGATCTTGCAATTTATGTCAATGTGCAAACTCCATAAAAATAAGAGAAATAATAATGATACCAGAAATTTATGTGCTTCGGTCCAAGTATCGATATCTACGTCTACGAGAAGAGCCAATAGCAAATAATCCACTATAATCGAAGAATCAGAATTTACAATCGCTCACATGCTCGAGTATTTCCCACACCTAAATTTAATCTCAAACCCAAAGTATTTATAAATAAACAACCAATTGGATATAAACTCACTGCACAAAAATTACCGCATATTCAAGCTCAAAGTAACACGCTCTATGTATGCCAAAGCAAAAACTGTCTCTTCTCCACGTACATATAGCTCCGCGTTCTCTACCTCTTCTCTGCGTATGTATAGCTACGCGGTCTCTACCTCTTCAAGGCTTGAGCGGCGTCTAGACATTTGTAAACATGCGGCTTCTTTATTTCTTTTGTAGGGCTTCACTTTCCTTTTCCGCTAAAAACACACCTTTTATATCGTGTGTGTGCCCAAAGTCAAAACTTTGACTCTAGGCCTCACCTTTGATTCTTTTCTCCAATATGGATTCTTCTCCTACCTTTTCTGCACATACACCAAAAAAAAAAAAAAGATAGATAACCATTACTTTTTTTTTTCTTTATTTTATTTCCTCCTTTGTGCAACTATAAGGAGTCCACGAAAAGAAGGGCTTCTTCATCCAATTTGAAATTTACTTGGGAAATCTTTATCAACAAATTCGATTTAACAAATCGTTATCCGAATCAAACTCAAAATATTAATTTAACAATTAATTCAAAATCTAAGCTTTGAAGCGGCTGCAACCCCAGAGGTCTAATTCTATGAGCTTCAAAGTGGCCCCTTCATTCCCATCAGTTGTTGACTGGAGTTATGAAGTGATCACAAGCCCTGTCGGTTTTAGAAGTGAGCTTCAAATCGGTCTTGTCGGTTCTAGATCTAAGTAATGACGAAAGAGTACAAAGGGAAAAACGAAAAGTTGACAGTGAGGGAGCGTGAATTGAGCTGAGAGAAGAAATTGAGAGAATGAGATTCCTTTGCTCTTTAATCTTTAGAAGCAAAAAAGGATTATTAAAAAAACATATCGGCATGGCCAGTGTAGTTTGGTTCTACACTTGGAATCAGGAACCAGTCCGATTATTGCCAGTTCCAAATTTTGGTAACCAAGAACCACCCAAAACTAGCCAATTTGGTCATGTTCTCGGGTTGGAACTGGATCGTTGCTCACCCCTAATGAATAGTTCTTTTTTTTTTTCCTAAACTTGAAAAACTCTTGCAAAATTTAGCAAACAACACTTGAAAATTAACAAAAGCAAATAATATCAAGTGCGCTTGGTGCCATCCAAAGATAGCACATGACAAATTATAGTAATTAGGTTTTATCCCCAAGCCTAAATCCATTCTCCAACCTAACAACCTCAGTGTGATTTGAAATCCACTAGTAATCGCCAAGATAAGTTACAATCTGTAAATACAGATCCTATTAATCAATAGATCTTACTATTAGGTTTCAAATACTGTTATTCCTCTTGTACACTTTATCTTATCTAGATTACAAAGCAACAAGGACACCATACTAGAAATTTCATATGGACATACCACAATTTGATTTGTAGAGAATAACAACAAACAATATCAACTTTATTTGTTCGGCCTAATACTTAAGTTTCGTTGATCCTTTTTTATATAGGCACATCACTAGCGACCATGATTTTTTGTCTCTAACAGTCAACTTCAGATGAACACATCAATCAGCATCTCCAGTGACTCAATATCAACACGATTCAATGTTCGTGTTGCGACCAAAATTTCGGGTACCACCTAAAATTAGGTTAATTGATTGTTAAGCCTAGACTTAACTCGAACTCTCCCAAACCCATGCAATTCGCAACTTTCAGTTCAAGTTCTTAACATACAAATTTTTTAATTAAAAGTCGCTACTAATTTATTTTTGGTGGGTCAATTAGAAACTCAAGTAAAGTAACGAGAGATCTACTTTACTCCTACGAACTAGAGATTTATGAGTTCAGGGACTTGATTACGCTAGATTTCTCTAACGCCCTTTTAGTATCTTTTTCTTTTATTTATTTTTTAAAAAAATGTTTGGCGAGACAGCTTGAATTAATTTTAATTTATCTCCTTAACATGTAAAGCGATCATGTGGGTTCGCAAATAATCAATTTAACATCCAAGAAAAGTAATTAATAAATTGCAAGACTTACCTTAGCAACGAAAACATCTGTGTTGTTAGATCATAATTCACATCAACAATTCTAGATATGATTTCTAATTAACACGCAATTTTTTTTTTCACTTATTTATTGAAAATCATGTAATATGCAAAGCAC
Source organism: Eucalyptus victrix (assembly GCA_016097545.1). NCBI lineage: Eukaryota > Viridiplantae > Streptophyta > Magnoliopsida > Myrtales > Myrtaceae > Eucalyptus > Eucalyptus victrix. The sequence continues at coordinate 43,245,885 of CM027843.1, read as the reverse complement.
ACTACTAATCTAACATGAAATAATATGACATGGTAATATGACTTAACTATATGACATAATAAGATGCAATCTATACTAAAAAAATGAAATCAATTTATTCTAAGGCATTTTTTTTGGTATTTTCCATGAAATTCGAAATTAAGAAAAATACAAAATTATCTAGCTAGATTAAGATATCAATCCAACTTATATTAAGAATTGGATTAGGCCAAATCCTAATTTAACTAAGATATTATCTTAACTTAGCAGTCTCTAACCTAAGATACAATTTATCTAAACTTATAATAAATTGGAAAATATTATCTAGAATTAAATTACGTGCAATTTTATCCTAATATACAATGATGTACAAAGAATGCCCTAATTCTACATGACATATGCATGATAATTTTTTTTTTGTGTTTTTTATGAAATTCGAAATTAAAAATTGCCGAATAATTAAACGTGTCATTTAAATTTTTAAAAAAAAAACTAACATCCTAAATTGATTGATTTTTTTAATTTTTTTCAAAAAATTCGAAATAAATAAATTTCCTATTCTAAATAGGCAAGATACTCCTAAAACAACAAGGCAGCAGATTTTTTATTTTTCTTTTACGAAAACAAAATTGATTCAAGCGACATGGCAGCAGATCAGAGCAAGACAAAATTGATATCAAAAAATTGACGAACCATATTTCGCGCATGAGATCAGGTTAATCAATTTTAAATAAACCACGAATCGAATTTCAAACGTAAGATCGGATTAGCGATTTTTTAGGCTATTACGAATCGAATTTCGAGCGCGAAAATCGGACTGTCAATTCCTAATTTAAGCTATTTCATGTCGGAAATCTCAATCTTACATTAAGGAATAATTCTACTAAAAAATAAAATAATAAAAAAATAAATAAAGTAAATAGAAAGAAAAACTACCTAATTTGCTTTTCCTTTTTCCTTTTGTTTTTTTTTTCTTTTTTTCCTTTCCAAGCAAAGCAGCAACGTGGTGATCGTCAGGGGTTGAATCGCCGGCGTTCGGAGCTCCGGCGTGGACCGGCGATGGGCGAATCGGCGGCGAGCGGACCGGCGGCAAAACATACCGGCGGTGGACTCCGGTGGCGTCGGGCAGCAGCAGAAGGCGAAAACTGCAGGGCGTCGGGTCGCGGCTGGTCGCGGAGATCGACGGCTGAGCAGCGACGTCGGTGCGGTGGCACGGGTCGGCGGGTGAAGGAATACTCGAGCGACGGGGGGTTGCTGGTACTCGACCGATCAGAGGCGCAGCAGCAGCGGAGGTGCGGCGAGCCGGCTCGGGATCTGCTGGGTCGCGGGTTGCAGACGAGTCGGGGGCGAGATCGGCGTTCGGTGCGGGGGTGAGCAGCGGTGCCGGGTAGCAGCAGCGGGCGGAGCAGGAGCGACGTCGGCTCGTCGCAGGTCGGTGCGACGGGAGATGAGACGCGGCGGGGCTCGACGGAGCCGCGGGAACAGGTGGGTCGCGGCGGTGAGCGGACCGGCGGTGCCGCGAGCAGCTGATGGGTCGCGAGTCAGCCGGCAGAGCCGCGGGCGAGACCGGCGGAGCGGCGATGGAGCAGAGAGGTCTCGTGGGTCGCCGGCGGAGCAGCGGTGGTCGGCGGCTCGGCTGCCGGCGCGGTCGAAGGCCCCCCCTGCGAAGAAGACAATGCGATGGCCTTTTCTTTTTCCTTTTTCTTCTTTCTTTTTCTCTGTCTCTCTGTCTCTCTCACGTCACTCACGTCCCCTACGGTCTTCCCCTCTTTCCCTTTTTCTTTTTTTCTTTTTTTACCTTTGACTTTTCTTTTTACCTCCAAAACCGAGAGAGCCCTCACGCTTTTTCCTCAAAATTTTTCGAAAACTCTCTCCCTGTCTCCGCAAACGCACTATGGGGGAAAAATTTAAATCTTTGTTGCATATTTTGTTTCCAATTTCGCTTGTGATATCGTTACACCCCGTGCAATATTCTCCTTTGTATTTTTTGAATATTTTATCCGAAAATTTCTTTTCTGCTCAAAATATGTCCCTTAGTGTATGTATATTACCTAAATATGTATAAAATCTTGCTCTCACCGTCGGTCCAATAAAATAAAATAAAATAAAACAAAATAACATAAATGTTTCTAAACTATATGTCATGTGATTTTTATTTTTTTGGATAAAAATTAACCTATTTTTTAATGCAAAAATTTAGGTGTCAATAGTTCGTTATTTCTCAATAGTAACACATGATCGTTATTATCCGTGAGTTTGTGTTGTCCATGGTTAAACCACAGGACTTGTGATTCCACTTCCAATGATACTTTTGAGCACATCAACTCCCAAAGACTTTATGTTGATGAAAGATCTACCATGGTCCTTCCAAGTTCTCATGAGCATATCTTGTCATGTCTAACTTGTTCACTTCTTGTTGATATCTACATTATTTTAGCTAGTCTTCATTGAGCTTTTTAGTTATCATGGTAATCGTCAAAGTCTTATAAATTTTACCACGGAAACCTACACTTATCATAGTAGATATTATACCTAGGATAGGCATGAAATAATTACAATTCCATAAAAATGTTCTCCAATAATGGATGATATTTACCACTCAACTAGAATATTACCATAGGGTGCTTGTGCTTGGCCCCATGCCCCTACTTATCCATAAACAAGAAGAGTTATGTTATTCTCACCCTCCTTTTGGCTAAGACACTCCCTTTTTATTAATTAATTGACCAAAATATCCCCCTCTTCAATGAAATGTTTCTCTCTTTTCAATCTAGCTAAGCCTTCTTCACTTTTTGACTCACATTAAAATATTTCAGAGAAAAGTTTTAAGTATATTCTAAAATTTTGATGCCGTTGCTATAAGATTGGATCTATTATCGATATTGATTACTTTCTTCATGATAGAAGTAGTACAGTAATAAGTTCCCCCTTTTTACCTTTTTGTGCTTATTTTTTGTTTAGACATGATCTAAATATAAACAATGGTTTGATCATGCTTCCAAAAAAAATTAACCTTTTCCATATTTTGATCAATGTTTCTTTTCCATTTTTGATCAAGATCAACTACATAATTAGAATGAAATTTAATTCTCAACTTTGAAATAAACTTTCACTCAAACTATTTGATAAAAAAAAAAGGCAATTAATTGTGTTATAAGTTATCATGAATATAAATTTTTAGTCATCTATTTAGCTTTTGTGGTTAAGAACATGATATCATAAATTAAAATTAACAACCTTCTCTAGACAAAGTGATAACATGATGCAAGGGAAGATAATATTTTGTTTGGTGTAATGGGTCATTTACGTTTTGAAACCGCCAAGAGAGATGATAAAAATATAATCGGTTTCGCTAGTCGGCTTGATTAAAAAATAAATAAATAAATAAATAAAGAGAGAAGGGTATTTCAATCAATCAATTAAAAAAAAAAGAGTGTCTTAATTAAAAGGATCAATACCATGAAAAATTAAAAAAAAAAATTGAAACTAATGTGACAAATTTACTTGAAATTAATTTTTTTATCACCAAAAATCTCAAACTAGTACAACTATGACAATTCTACTCTCCATTGATTTTAGATAAATTTTAATGTCATATTATTAAGTTGGATAATATGTGACAATTGATAGGTGTACTTGGTTTGTGGCTTTTCATTATATTAACCCAATTTAAAAGAAACTAACAAATAATAAAATTGTCAAAAGTGTATGAGCTAAGGGTTTCTAGTGGTTAAAGGATTAGTTCATGATAAATTTATGAAATAATTAGTATTTAATAAATTTGTCACAAATATATTAGTTTGAGATTTTTTGTGGTATCAACCCTAATTAAAATAGGGGTGGAAATAGTCCTGCTCAAAAAGAAATCCAATAAACACATTTTATGAAGAATGTGCTATTTCATTGATCCAATAAGCACATCTTAGCATATTTGAATTAATTTAAGATTCTACTTCAATTTGGGCCAACTACGTAAGGCCTAAAAACAGAAAAAAAAAAAAAAAAAAAAAAAAAGATGGAAAAAAAATTTTCTTGTATTTCGATTTTTCATGCTAAAGAGAGATCGTAAAGATAGTTTTATGTGAAGCACAAGGAAGACAACCTAACTTGGAATTTTGTTAACTCTCATTCCCTTTTGAGTTTTTAGTGTTGTGCAAAATGATAAGGTTCTCTTTTATTATCCTTTTGGGAAAAAGTCACAAAAAATTATAAACTATATCTATTATGATGTATTTATCATAATGTTTTTTTTTTTTGTAATACAAAAACCCCATATTATATCCACTACAACACATATATCCTAAAATTATTCATTTGAAATAAAAAAAACTCCAAAATAATATTTATGTGACATATTTATCATTCGTCAAAATTTTGTTAGATGATTTTCTAGCCAAAATAATATTATTTTTATTTTATTATACCTTATCAAAACTGTTTGTCTTCTATCATCCATAAACGAATTTTCATTGATGGAACTTTGATGTGGATGGGAAATTAATATTTCACATGAGTACAACTATAAGATTTCGATATCATAGAAAAATTTTAGCATCATAATTGGCGTAATTTGAGGTTTTTGATGAAGAGTAAATATATCATGTAAGTATTAGTTTATAATTTTTGATGTCCCAACAAAAGTTTAGTGTCACAATGATTATATTTTTTAATTTTTTTATTAATTTTTTCATTATTTAAAATTTATTAACTTTTCTTTTTCCCAATGACCTTCCCTGGCATTGGACCAAAAAAAAAAAGGAAAAACAAAGATAAAGAATTCAAAAAAAATAGAAAACATATTTAAAAATCCACGTATGATAGAAAATTAATTTTAAAAAATTAATTTTAGATGATTCATGGGAAATAACACTCAAATGATCAATTTTACTTCGATATAATATTTAAGTAAGTGAAAAAAGGAAATTATAGAACTCAAATGAGTGTCTTATAAAAATTATGGCACCTTTACTATATTTGTCCCCGAAGGAAAAGTTGGAATGTCTTGATCCACATGTGCCAGCTAAATGGCGAGCATGACCCGACCCCATAATCCGAACATAGCATTTATCAGGTGCAAAGTAAATGTTAAGAGATTATCTTTCAAGTTGCTGTCTCTCTCTCTCTCTCTCTCTCTCTCTCTCTCTCTGTGGTGATACCTTGTACAAGAGCGACAAAAAGGGCTACTAGGAAAAATCTTCCAACATATGATCCTCACGTGAAGATTCTGCATTTACTTTAATTTCTATATATATAAAAAAAAAAAACAGTCATTATGGGGGCCCCAATGTCAATTCTTCCTCCTCCTACGCATGATCGCCAGACCAAATCTGACCCAAGCGTGCTTATAAGTACAATCTACATGACTTAGTAACAAAGCCAGGGGGAGCCAAAAAGCATGAAACACCACCACTTCGTACTCGTGCACGGCGCCTACCACGGGGCGTGGAGCTGGTACAAGCTCAAGCACCGGCTTGAGTCGGCCGGCCACCGTGTCACGGCCCTAGACCTCACCGCCTCTGGCACCAACACGAAGTCTATACACGACATCCAGACATTCTGCGAGTACACCGAGCCGCTGCTGGAGTTCCTGGCCTCGCTTGGGGCGCAAGAGAGGGTGATCCTCGTCGGCCACAGCTTGGGCGGCTTGAACGTAGCCCTCGCCGTTGACAGGTTCCCGAAGAAGATATCGGTCACTGTATTCTTGGCGGCTTTCATGCCAGACACCGCGCATCGACCGTCGTACGTGATGGAAGAGGTAATCTCCGTTGAGCACGTTAACCTCAAAACGAAGTCGACTACCTCGCTTTTGGTTTTTTTTTTTTTTTTTTTTTTTACCTTGCCTTTGGTCGAAGTGGGGCCTTTCTTTTGTCTATTCTGGGCATTTTATAATATTAATTTTGGGAATCATTAATCCACTCATCATCTCACCAAATCTGTCAATTCGCTTGATCGCGCCATATATCTTTTGTCCGATTTGGAGGAGGCCAGTCGCCTTCGGTCCTCTTGCACATGATTGATTTGACTTGCACCATGGTCCTTCGGTAATTTGTTTAGGAGGCAAAGGGAGAGGAATATGTGGGGGCTGGAGGAGAAAATCGTTTGGCGATGTACAAAAAGTTTAGGACTTGATATAATTTTGACATAAAAAAAAAAAAAAAAGTTTAGGACTTCAACTGTGCTTTTTTCGTCCAGCATTTTTCATATTAGTTTAGACAAATAAAGTAATTTGTGCAACACATTTGCCCTGGCCACGCACTTTGCCATTATATAGTAGTAAAATTGACAGATGATGAACTTTTGCCTCAAATATGATATATTGTCATACAATTGTGCATGAGAATAATTGCATTTAGTCAAAGTATCACAAAACTCTGTATGGCTTTTATTGCTCATATATAATTTTTTAAACTTGACTATGACAAATTGTGTTGCAAGTACTGCAAAAAGTTGCAATTTTTGGCTATACAATAAAATGTTCTTCATCTTCCTAACAACGTCGTTTAAAAAACAAAAGGCATATTATGACTTTGGCTTGCAATACGACAAAATGTCATATGGTCTTACCGAAGAAAATTCCCTAAGTACAATCAAAAGCCGTATGCCTTGGTAAAACTTCATGTGGTACATTCGAGCAAGAAATCTGTAATACTAGAATGGTTGGCCTAAAGCATAGGATGGTTGGCCTAAAGCATGATAGAATATTATATATTGACAAGACACTGTCTGTTTTAAAATATAAGATTCTATTTGTTTCACGAAGAATAACTTTTAGAAAAATATTTTTCTAATTTTTTTACATTCATTTCACAAAAAATAAATTGATTGGAGAAAACATTTTCAATCAATGGAAAAAAATATCTTCTAAACTAAAGAAAAATACTTTTCGCTTTTTAAGGGAAACATTTTTCTCATTCACTCTGTTATCTCACTCTCCCACTGGCCCCCACTTCTTTCTTTTTTAAAAACTTTTGAATTTTGAATTATTTTTCTTTTTCTTTTCCTTTTTTTCTTTTTTTTTTTTTCCTTTTTTCTTGGCTAGTGGCCCATCGTTGTCAAGCAGCTTGAGTTCATCGCTCTCGAGATCGACGAGCTTGAGTTGGCCACTCGCCAAATCAGCGAGCACGAGCCTCTGGCTTGTTAATCTCGTGAGGTTCAAGGAGGCTCATACTTGCCGGCCTCGGGCCTTGCTAGATCAGCAAGCCTTTTCGAGGCTAGTGAGCTTGAGATTGCCTTTGGTCAGTTGCTAACTATTGTCGGCTGCAGCAACCGACAGAAGAAGAAGAATGAGGAAAGGAAAAATAATTATAAAATAAAATAAAATAATTATTAAAGGGAGCACATGAGAGAAAATCGAACCAAATTTTAAATACTGAATGGCAGAAAATATATAGTTCATTTTCAAATTTCAGCCAAACACCATAAAATATTGTCATTATTCTAGAAAATTACTTCTTGGAATACATGCATGAGCTCATTTTTAATGTAACCTATTGAATTTTTTTTTTTTTTAATCCTGACTTTCTATATCTTCAATGACTAAGATTCTCCTTGCACAATCTAGATTTGGAACTTACTTGTCGTAACGTACAATGGTGGATCATGGACAGACCCTACATGCACAAGCTCATTTTTAATGCCTTCATCCTTGTTTGCAATGCTAGTATTGTGCAAGGGCTCCGGAGGGAGCATGGCTAGACACCCAATTCACGCCCGTTGGACAGCATGACAAACCCTTAACATCCATGTTCTTTGGCCCCGACTTCTTGTCATCCAAGCTCTACCAATTGTCCCCTGTCGAGGTACGTATTCACTTCCGTCCATTGGCGTAACCACGAAACGAATCTCATTTGACTTTATATGATACAACTCAACTCAATTTACACCAAAAGCACTTCGTTACATTACATTAAAAAGTGTATGGTTCTATTGCAAAGTCTGTTTTTTCATGTCCTTTTTTTCAAGGTAAATCAAGCGATGACCCTAGTATTACTTTATCCGGCATATAATACGTTGTGGTGGTTAAGAATTATTTTGCTTTGACGTCGCTGTTTTGTGGCTCTTCATCCATTTGAGATTGGAAACTAGAAAGCCGGATGTGCGTATAGGGTAGTCAGTCTCTCCTCCCACCGTAATGAGAAGTAAGAGGATGGCAGATTTGGTGAAGCTGGACGGATTTATAAGTCGATTGTTAAAAAATCCCATAGGGCCTGTGATGGGTTTGGTATTTTATAATTGGGAAATACAAACCTGAACTCAACATATGTAACTATTAAAACGCCATTTATTTCCTTTATTTCTTAAGTGATTAAATAAATATACATAAGTACTAACTCTAGAAGAAATGTAACGGTGATATTTTAAATTGATATAAGTTTCTTAAAACTCTCAAAGGTACTTAATTATAAAAATTTGTGAATGCTAAAATTTGAATTGAGTATAATACAAGATTTTCAACGACAGCCAGCATTTCACATGTCTAATTATTGTTAGACCTTAGATTTTTAAGATTGTCAATTTTACATTCTGTCAATCTTTACCTGCACTGCCTAAATCGAATAGGAGATTTACAATGCATAAGTTTTGAATGTATAGTTGTGTTTACAAATAATAGGTTCTTTGTTATAAATTTAACATGATACTATTATTTAAAACAAAAAATTGTGACGGTTGCCGGTACCTTAGGGGAACATGGCTACTTTTGTGGGGTGGGCTTGATATACTGGTAATAAGTTCGGAACAAGTTTGGGAAATAACATAAAGTTAGTGGACGGGCTTGGGAAAATGTTAATAGTCCCGGACATGTCTTGTCTATGACAAGCGTAACCTAAAAATATAGTCAATAGGATGTGGGTAGACCCTAAATGGGCAATGTTCTGCCCGATTAGGCCTATGTGGTTGGGCTGGAGCTTAGAAAATGAAATTGCTTGATCAGGTTTAGTTTGTGATTTGGATCTTGTTAGCCCGAGCAAGCCTAGACCAGCCAAACAGGCTATCACGCCTTTGATCAAGTCTAGCACATGCTTAGCACTTGAAATCCAAAGCGACATCATGTCGGTTCAAAAGTCCATCAACCCATGACGTTTCATGGAAATGCCAACCGCTGCAGGATCTGGAGCTCGGCAAGGTCTTGACGCGGCCGGGGTCATTGTTCATAGAAGACCTAAGCACGGCAAGCAACTTCACCCGAGAAGGCTACGGGTCGACGATGCGGGTCTACGTCGTGTGCAGACAGGACCTGGGGATACCCCTGGAGTTCCAACAGTGGATGATCGCGAACGGCGGGGCCCACCACGTCCTGGAATTGGACGGCGCCGATCACATGGCCATGCTCTCGAAGCCGCAGGAGCTTTGCGATTGTCTGCTGGAGATCGGGGCCAAATACGCACCTGCCTAACATTGCTACGGCGTAGTAGGCGGCTTTGGCTCTGTTCGGCCGTTTGTGGTTTGGTTTCTTCGGATTGTTGCGTTTGGTTTGTGTTTGTTTTCCTGTTGGCGGGTCGATTCCGAGCATATACTATGTAGCCAGAAGGGCGTTGGAAAGCTATTGTGTCGTTGCTCGTGTGTAAATCCCGATCAGGTTCTTTAATTTCCTCAATAAACACCAGGTTTAAATCCCTGTGGGTTAGATCATGAAAAGGGCATCGTATCTTGGAACCATCAATGCCTATTTCCTTTCTTGAATTTCTGCTCAAGTCAAAAAAGTGAATTGCCAAAATCTATCATTAATACAAGGTCGAAGTGTACTATTTACACTATATAAAATCAAGCTGTCCTAATTCATCTCCCTTATGCAATTTATGTCCGAAGCATGATTTGATTTTGGGCCTATCTAGGTTATTTTTTACTTAAATGCCTTGCTTTTAAATCTCGCTATTCACATATTTTGACTTTTTGTTTTTAAATTCGACTTTCTTGAAATTTTCACAACCATAAATTTGGACACATAAAGTTCACGTATATTTTATATAAAATTTTACATTTTGACGAGGTAACAAAAAAATTTAAGTTTTTTGAAATAGTTAAAGTTCAAAGAAAGAGACACCCAAGACATGTTGTGCCTATTACAAATTCAGCTTCCATGTAACAAGTGTCATATGGTATCTTAGTCAAAAGTTGAACGACAATTATATTTACATCTAATTGACGACAATTATAAATGATGTTCATGATCATAATTCCCAAATAAAATGTCTCGAGGTATAAGTTCACGGTTTCAGAGAATTAGAATGTGATCCAACATGTCTTCAAAGCTTGCAAACTTCCACGTAAAGAATCCAAGACAGCCCGTCGTCCTTGCATAAACAGAGAATGTCGTCACTGGAGAAGAGTTCAGGACCCTCCTTTTTCCCCTGTTTCGTCCAAGCTATAGCAACACACCCGCCGCGTCCATTCTCGGAGTCGCCCGTCTGTTTTGGTCAATGGAGGGAAACTCGCTGAGTTCCACCCTTCGCATGGCATCCGTCAATGCGACCCGCTTTCATTGGACAAATGTCTTCTCTGTCACGAGTACCTTAGTTTCAGCATTGAAGATGAATGCAGAGACGGAAAGTGGAATTTTAATTGGGCCAGGAAGTGTCGCCTTCTCGCATCGTTTGTTCATGGACCACCTCATTCGTTGTGTTCGGGTTTATTTGGAAAATAGCAGAGCCAATGGCACGAGTGTTGTCCCATTCTTTTGATTGCTCTGGTCACCAGTCCATTAGTTCTTCTAAATTTAACATTATATTCTCAACAAATGTGGATCCTGCACTCCAGGACTTGGGATATATTTGGGATTGCCACTCTCGAAAGCAAGGAGATGCAAGTTGGAAGGCTAAACTTCCATCCAGGACTAGGGCGCACAGTCCATCTCGAACCAGTATCTAGGCCTTGCCTAGCTATTGTGTATATGCAGGACCACAGCTCCCTCTTTGGGACCACGGCTGGAATTTTGATTGCGGACCACGGAAACAAAAAGGATGTGGGTCTAGGCCTCATACGATCTAGAGCAAGACTGACATTATCTTGGAACTATGTCTCATGTTGGGTCTGAAGAACACCAAAAGGCTCAAGATAGGGTATACATTCTGGGAGGAGTACTTCATGGACCAATAAGTGGATAGGGAGAGGAACGCTTGGGCAACTTGTACAGGGATCATTGCGGGAAAATGAAGAACAAGCATCGGTTTCTTTGGAACAGAGATTTGCTCAACTTTGAAGCTTCTGAAGAAACATGGAACCTTATTGTAGTCATCCAGATTTATCTTTCCTCTAGACGCAATGACCAAACGGTTTGGAATTACTCTTCCGATGGTTCCTTTGATCTTGCTTTCAGCCTATGAGCTTGCATGTCAAAGGGATTCTAAACGAAAACCCGCACACCCTTGATTTGCAATACTTCCACTATTTCTGTCAAATGGGTGAGACCCTTTCTCCGTTGGGTGAAACTCAATATTGATGGCTCTATCGGGGTCAATCTGGGCGACGCAGGGGCTAGAGGGGCCATCAAAGACTTCCTACGGCTGTGCTTTCAGCGTTTCAGTTGACTATTAGGCACTTAAGGAGGGGATAACACTAGCAAGGAGCTAAGGAATTTCGAATGCCATCGATTGTTGATAGCGTCTACAGCAACAACAACTATTCAAATGCCGTCACATAACCCATTGCACTTGCATGCAGGTCAGTGCTTCATGGGTATGAGCTACTCCATCGTCAAACATACTTAATCAAACGGACTCGCAGATGGCCAAGCAAATTCGGGAAGACTTCGAATCAAGACATTTTGTTTCTTCAGCAACCATATACTAATCTCCTTAATCTTGTCTTGGAGGACCTTATTAATGTTGAAGCTTAGATAAACAAAAAAAATAGCAAAAGAGGCAAAGAGAGAGTAAGGACAGAGTGTTTATGGTGGCTTAACTACAATTGTGGTTACACGATATGTATTTGTAAGAATGATTAATTATACTCTATAGATAAAAACATGATTACATAAATTTCTTAAAATATATATTACGTGTTAATACTCGCCTTGAATCCAAAGTAGGTGTCACAATTGAGAGATTGGATCTCAATAGCACATGTTGTGGACTAGACCGTCCCTTGGCAAGGATGTTGACCGGCCGATCTTAGCTAAGACATAAATCATGTCACGTCCCAATCCTCGAGCACGCACCCATTCCTCACCTTGGTCGATTTAATAGCGACGTCCCAAGACGCATCGTCGACCCTTTCTTTTTAATACGCATGTGGAAGCATATAAACAATCCTTAGACAATAAAGTAATGGGATAGAAAAGTAGGATTCCAAATTTCACACTTTAAAAGCAACCACACTTATATACATTGCAAATCATAGTACAAATATATACAAGGCGAATTGTTAAGTCAGGTTTTAAACCATAAGTTCATAAAACAAGTTTGTAGAAAGGAATCAACTTCCATCAAAAGAGAATTGTCCTATGACTACTAGTTGGATAGGACTGTCAATTCTTCATGCTTCACCTTTTACTCTTCGAGCCTCTAGTCTTTTACCAACGCCATCTAAAAAACTGAAAATGGTTATACAATAACTAGTGAGACAACGTCTTAACGAGTTTTACCCCTTAAGACTCAATTAGGAAGCCAATACACCTTAGGGTTGCCTAAACACAACATGAGTTAGAAGACTTACATTGGCCTCAGTTCCTTCCTGCAAGTCAGTATATATATCAAATATATACGATCACATCACATCACCCAATCAGATCGAATTATCAATCAATCGACTTAGTCGATTACATGTCACACGACCTTCCTTTGGTTGATACATTCAATACTATCAATAAAGTCTGACCTTAGTTTAGGACTGCTCACGCAAAATTGAAAATAGATAATATAGCTCGCCCAAAGTTGATAATATGGTATACTTGTATGTACATATATATATATATATATATATATATATATATATATATATATATATATATTGGCCCAAAGCTGATTAATTAGGGCCCCCAGGCCATCAAAGTATACTATATATGCTCGCTTAAAACTGATAATATAGTATAATATATACTCTATATGCTCACCCAAAACTGATTATATACATATATATATGCTCGTCCAAAGCTGATTGATTATAGCGATGAAGTATACTATATATGCTCACCCAAAGCTGATAATAATTGCTCACCCAAAGTTGATCATATACATGCTCGCCCAAAGCTGATAATTTAGGGTCCCCAGGCCAATATAGTATACCAATTCAGACATATAGTCAACTTCTTATTTTTATCATACCCAATAAAAATAGCCATGTATGGATACATGATCAGCCTTAACCAAATATAATAATTTCATCTTTACGAATATCACACCAAATTTTAGCAGCCCATTATATATTTTTTGGTGCTGTAAACCGACGCCTAGTAATTTTCCAATCAATTACCAAAATTAATTAATTTAGGAATAAAATCCTAAAATCAGAATTAAATCAATTCAGTGCGATTTAGCACTCAAATAAATAAACAGACTGCGCCAAAATAATCAACATAAAATTCTGGTCGTCGACTATCCTAGCCTAATTTCTGAAAAATAATTAATTAATTAATTAATTATGAAAATTATTAAATAAATACAATAAATCCAATTTAGGCCCATAATGCCTAATTGGGTGCCAAAACGAACCCGGAAAATTTCCGATATTCATTCAATAAATACTATGACCTATTTCCTTGCTAACTACACTAACCATTTCTCTAACATGCATTGATAAGTCTCTAATTTAATTACTCTAATTTTATCTATCCATCCAATTGCACTTAATTAAATCTAATCAACCCCTAAGAATCATTAACATACTAAGCAAAGTTTAGTGAGCAAAACTCACTTGATTAATGAACGGATCGGACCAAACCGATGGGAACGTTGCGGGGGTCGCTTTTCTCCAAAGCGGGCCTAGGTTTCGAGACCTAGAACACCTCCAAAACGGGCCCGACACCTTGTTGGAAACCCACTAAATCCCTTTTTGTTTTGAGCTGCAAAATAGAAGAAATGAAGCTGATTTGATGTGGAAATGGCGATGGTGGACCAATGGATGGCTTGGTGAGGTAACTGGTGGTCGAACAGGAGTCTACGACGGCCAAATGGCCTCCGGCTTGGCTCGACTAGCAGATGAGATGCCGGAACAAGTTGTTGGAATGGCGGTGTGAGGCGCGACAAGGCACAATGGTGTGAGGCTTGAGGTTCGGCGAAGGGCTGCGACGGTGAGGAGGCTCAGCTGGCTCTTCTCTAGTTTACTAAGGGTTTCAAAGGCCAAGGGATGGAGAAGAGAGGCTGCTCACCGGTTAAGGAGGAGAGGATAAGGAGAGAGAAGACATGGGCTTCACCAAGGCCAATTCTTCCAAGCTCTTGTCCCCTTGACCACCCTTTACCACACACACTTCCTTGGCTGTCAATGAGCCACCAAAGCACATCCAACAACCCTTGAAATGGTCCAAATTGGTTAGGCCATGGGGGCACACGAATTTGCAAGCATTTTCTCTCTAATTGGTCACTTACCGGTTCTCAAATCAACTCAATTCGGCCTCGAAAAATTCCTTTGTTGAGTCAATACTCAAATTAGTATTTTTTCTCACTTATTGATCCATCTTGCATCCCAATTGCGTGATAAAAAAAGATCCCTGCCTTTTTCTAAACAAAAACCGTTCTATGCCAACTTTTTCTCAAAAAGTCTCGGGTTGCAGAAAAATCTTCTAAGACTGAGTCGACGTTCCTAGAATTTATTGTGACATGTCAGTACCTTCAGTTTATGAAATCGGACCTAAATTCGCAGTTAATTTCACTCGAACGCATTTTTAGCATGATTTAGGCTACCAAGTAGTTTTCAGAAATTTTTAGTGCAAATGACCCATGGTCAATTTTCTTCAAGCCACAATGAACTCACTCGATACATTGGCGACTCTCGATTGTCGTGAAAATCTCGAGGATTCAAATACGGACATAGGGTGCTAAAATGATTGAAGAATCAATCTAGGGCCAGTCGATGGGAATTTTCCAATTTAGAGGTATCTCCCACGATAAGTCACACATCTCAGTCGAACAAACCTATTTCTGATCTCAAATCGATTTTTAACTGTGCTATAATGACCTCTAAAGATGAGCACGGTCGAGAAGTCGATTCCTGGTCGAATTCTCAAGTCTATTGCATTAAAATTCCTTAATAGCTTCCCTAGATAGTCTAGTTATTTCAAGAGTGATCAGCTCTGAGAACAACCCTATAAGCGCGTCGATCAAATGCCCGATTTATTCAATAGAAAATAGGAATGAAAATCTGGGATGTCACAAATCACTAGAAGCAACTTGCTATCAAACAAAGTGAAAATGCATCTCGATATGTTTGGTACGAGCATGAAACATGACCTTGAGAGCAAGATAGGTAGAGGAGATTAAAAGAACAAAAGTATTTGATTCTTGATTGTAGCTAACAATTGTTGAGATGATTTCCATTATATATAGATATTACAAACATTACACTTCATAAGGAAACAATATAACAATGGAAAATAATAAATGAAAAGATCATTATATTACAAAAGTTGTCCATTCTTTAATTGTAGCATCTCCAAGAATCAGCTTGTGATTTTGATTGGATTTTAATTGATATATTTAGTTTTTTCTTCCTTGATTGATAAACTAGTGCCTTCACTCCCTCTCAAATTGGGAATAGGGGAATCCCGAATTCCCAATTTGTAACATAAGTTTCCAAATGCATTTTTAGACAACAATTTTGTGAAGAAATCAACAATTTGATGCACAGATGGAACATACTTAATCACAAGTGTTCCAAAAGCCACTTTTTCTTGCACGTAATGATAATCTAATTCAATATGTTTAGTTATTGCATGGAACAATGGATCAATTGACATACAAAGTGACTAATATTATCACAAAATAATATTGGTGGACTGGAGAGATGAGTACCCAGATCTCTCAAAAGGAACAATATCCATGTAATCTTTGTAGCTATCAATGCCATTGCATAATACTCTGCCTCAGCACTAAATCAAGCAACCGTTCATTGCTTCTTAACACTCCATGATATACAGTTGCTACCTACGAAAGTACAAAGTCCAATAGTTGATCGTCGAGTCAAGCGACAACTTGCCCAATCTACATCAAAAAAAGCATACGAGTCCAAAGTTGACTTGGACAAGATTTGCATGCCTCGATCTGTTATGCCTTTGACATAACGTAAAATGTGCTTCACAATTTGAAAATGACTCACTGTAGGTTGATGCATGAATTGACAAACAAAATTGATTGCATATGAAATATCCGGCCTTGTAATTGTGAGATATTGAAGAGCTCCAACGATGCTTTGATATAGCATAGGAACCAAAAATAGTCTTGCATCCATATTAGAATGAGAACTAACAACCATAGGCGTGGAAACTAGCTTGCAACCCTCCATTTGTGCACATTTAAGAATTGACAAAGCATATTGTTGTTGGCATAAATAAAGGCCACCTGAAAATATCCTAACCTCCACTCCTAGAAAATAGTGCAACAACTCCATGTCCTTCATTGCAAACTCGCTACTCAATGTAAAGATGAACCTATCAAGCAATTTTGGATCATCACCTATAACTATCATGCCATCTACATATAAAAGTAGAGCTTGAAAGTCATGATTTGATTTTTTTTTTTAATAAACAACGAAGGATCCACAATGTCGCAAAAGAAACTAGATGCCAAAAGAAATGAGCTAAAACGATTGAACCATGCTCTTGGTGCCTACTTAAAGCCATACAAAGCTCTCTCCAGTTTGCAAACTTATGACGCATAATTTTTATCTTCAAAACCTAGCAGTTGCTCCATATAAATAGGTTGCGATAGAAAACCATGTAAGAAGGTATTTTTAACATCTAATTGTTTGACGAGCCAACCTTTAACGGTAGCATAACTAGCAAGAAAGTCTCAAGGAAATCTAACCTTGCTACTTGAGTATGTCCCTTAGCGACCAATCTTGCTTTTGATCTTTCTAATATACCATCGACCTTTAACTTAGACTTAAAAACCCATCCACATCCCACAATATTAGTATTTGAAAGGAGCAACGGCACGTGGATTTCTAAGTCAAAGACCAAGTGCTGGCCAAGATGCACTTGGTTCTCTAATACAAGGACGTACATAAGGGATTGACTCGTCGATTTAAGGGGTTATTCCGAGTGCTGCAATGAGTTGGGAAGGTCACATACAAGTTGGAATTGCCACTGAAACTCAAGGTACATCCAGTATTCCACATTCTTATGCTTAAGCCTTTCCATATAGACGAGGAAGATCCGAACTGAGGTGAATCACAACTGGTGCCACTTGGGGCAAAAACCTCATATGATCGAGATGTTGAGTGCATCACGGTGAATGAGTCATACAAAAGTGGTATTGTATGCCTAAGCGTGAGTATTTGGTCCAATGAAAGGGTCCTTCGAAGAGTGAAGCAATATAGGAACCCTATTGTAGCTCGTTCGCAATTCAAGAAGCATATCGATGCCTTTGATGCCGAAGATGTGATGAGAGCTTCACTCAATTAGGTGGGGGAGAATGTCACAGCCCAATGAATCAAGATGTTCTAGAGGTTTTTTTGGCCGTGACCAATCTGTGAATAAGCAACCCTCAACGTATCTCCTGAAGTCCTAAGGTTTTTCGAAGTATTCTATAATACTCCTGAGGACAAGTAATACAGTAATTGTATACCTATGTAATAAATGTGAGTAGTTGGTAATTGAAGAGATCTCATTTCCACCATTAGATTAAATGAGATCTACGGTTACGATTAGCCCTATACTTGTATATATAAGAATCTCCTCTCTCTCTCTCATTTATATTATCTCATTCACAAATATAATAGAACTTTTCTTTCTAAAGTTTATCTCTCTATGATCCTTGTGAGTCGAGTGTGAGTAAAGCTGTCTAGGAAAAAATTCTAAGATTGCACAAATTAGAAAACACTATTTAATTGACCAGTGACACTTGCGTAGATTCTACTCCATATATAGCATGGATCTTAATCGAATTTAGCAGCTTCCAACCTCACCGAAGATTGGTACCAGCATGCAGCTGTTGCACGTAATAGTGTCAATACTGTCAAAACAAATAGCTCTTCAAATGTTGTCACTGAACCTATTGCACCAGCATGCAGGTGGGTGCTTGAGCACTACAATCGCCAAACACACCTATCCTGCAGCCAACCGAGTGGCAGGTGGCCTGGCAAATTGGGGGAGGGGCTTCAAAATCAGGACGTTGTTGTTTCTTCAGCACCCCCCACAACTGATCTTCTCAATCATGTCTCAAGGGGACCTCATTAGACCTCGTGTTTCTAGGCGCGCTTAGTGAAAAAGCTAAAGGATTGGCGGTGGGGGCATCGTTTGTGGATAAAGTGATGGAAGGGCTGTTCACTTGGACAAATCTCTGCGAGAAGCTAAGCCTGTCCACTGGGACCACGCACGTGAAGTTGAAATAGCTGCCTTCGACGAGAGGGAAGTGGTGGGGTTTACCAGCAAGTGGCTGGCGAATATCGACAATCTCGGAGCAGGCAAAGTTCAGTGCACTGACGAGTCGCCGGTCACGTGCTACGCATACAAAAGTGGCTCTCGCCTCCCCTATTTGCTCCTCTACAAAGACAGACGAAATTTTCCTTGTCCCCATCTGCGGAAAATGAGCCTTTTTTTTTCCTTATTAAAATGGAAAATGGTAAGGTCTCGGAAAGGCAAGCAAAGACTTTTCTTACACAGAAAAATGAAATAATACAAATTGTAATCTATCTCTTACGAATTTTATTTCCCTTCCAGAAATCACAACAAAAGAAAATTTTAATACCACAGAAAAAATTGAAAAAAACTGAAAAAATAAATTTAATTTTGGAGAAACACATTAGGCTTGTCGACCATGACTTGATGCCTTGCGAGGAAAACTGTATATGTAAGGTAAGGAACTTATTCGGGTAAAGGATTTATCCCGAATTATATGCTATGCATTTTCCTTCTCTCTCAACTTACCGAGTTGCACATAGGAGGACCAATTCAGGTCCTAAACCTGGACGCCTTGACCACAATGTTTTTAATACATGATTAAGATCAAGATAGAACAAAATTCAAATAAAAGCATGATGATTGTTTGAGATAATTGAACACTTATGCATACAATTAGAGGACATGTTTATAATTTCAATAGTGGAAAATCAAAAAGATCCGAAGAATCTATTAGATATTTTTCAATTATTTTTCACAAAAAACAAAAAAGGATTCATTGATCCTGACATGATATTTTTGTCAAAATAATTGCACGGATAACATCAACATCAAAGAATTTTCCTCCTCTGTCTAAATCTAAACTTCCAATTGGACTATATATATTTGCAGTGTCGTCTCATCACATCGAACTAATCAACTTCAAACACCAAGAATTTTCTGTGGATCCTAAAAGCATGAAGCAACAAGGCCACTTTGTTCTCGTGCATGGCGTATGCCACGGCGCGTGGTGCTGGTTCCATGTCAAGCATCGGCTAGAGTCGGCCGGCCACCGCGTCACACCGCTGAACCTCGCCGGTGCAGGCACCAGCACGAAGTCCATCTACAATGTCCACTCATTCCGTGAGTACAACGAGCCGCTCTTGGAGTTCATGGCCTCGCTCGAGCAATCGGAGAAGGTGATCCTTGTGGGACACAGCTTGGGCGGCATGAGCTTGGCTCTCATCGCCGACAAGTTCCCCGAGAAGATCTCAGCCGCTGTTTTCCTGACAGCAATAATGCCGGACACCACGCACCAGCCGTCTCTTGTGTTAGAACAGGTGACTTAATCAAGTTTCTTGTTCATTTTAATTAAAGCTTTTTTTCGCCATAACAAGCTTCCATATATTCGCACTTACAATATTCAATGAAACTTTTTAAAATTGGAATTAATTGTCAGAAAAATTATTATTGTCAGTAATTGCCCATGTTATTAGTATGCATTTCAAAAACCAAAAGCATGAGGAAATATTTTCTTCTCTATTCTATTACATAGAGGAGAGAAGGCTCTTAATTTCTAGACAACCGCAGCATCTTTTTCTTTATAATTTTTGTTTTTCTTTTGCAAATTCCATATATATGTCCAACGACCAAACTAAATTAAAATTTACTCTAACATTTAACTTAGGACCTAATAATAAGAAATTTAAAGAGAATATCCTGTATCATCTCTAGATAATTTAATGGATTTGTGAGTTTTGAGAAAGAAAATTTGGAATTGTTTTTGTTCGCTGTCACAATTTTCAGTTCCGTTCGAGCATTCCGGAGCAAGAGTGGCTGGACACTCAATTCAAAACCTTTGGAAAGCCAGAAAAGCTGTTGACTTCCTTCTTATTCGGGCCCGAATTCCTGGCGGCTCGGGTCTACCAATTATCTCCCAAGGAGGTGTGCTTACTGCTTACTTACCTTTTTTCCTAATTTAAGAATAATCGTTTCATGTGATTCGTACTTTTTCTTCTGGAATCCTATGTGTGCTATAACAATTGGGTGATGAATATTTGTCTGACGTGGCCACTTGGAGTATTTTCCAATTCTTTTTTAATTCATGTGGTCTTCTCAAAAAAGCAAAATCTACTAATTATTGTTTCCTTCTCAAATTTAGGAACTTTATTTTTTACATGACACGAAATTACTCTTTCAAATAGTTGGGCTGCTTGATGGTTAATAGAGCATCCACAACAAATGTAGAATCTGTCTCTAATGATAAATTTACTTGCTAAGGGTATAAATTGTGTATGTGCTATTGACTAAATTCTGATCCTATGTCATTTCCACTTGACTGATGTATAGAATAAAAGTAAATACAAATATCCATCTTAATAAACATGCATAGTTGATAGTTATGTAGCATGTTGGTGTAGTGCCATTGATTTTTTAAATGTATTGATTCATTTTAAGTTTTCAAAATGTGATTGTTATCATGAGTAGGATCTAGAGCTTGCTAAGATCATGATGAGGCCGGGGTCGCTCTTCATAGAAGACCTGGCTACGGCGGACAAGTTCACAGGCGAAGGGTACGGCTCGATCGTGCGGGTGTACGTCGTGTGCAAGCAGGACCTCGTAATCCCGGAGGAGTTCCAACGGCGGATGATGAAGAACGGCGGGGCCCAGCACGTGATGGAGATCGACGGTGCAGATCACATGCCCATGTTCTCCGAGCCCCAGAAGCTGTGCGATTGCCTCCTCCAAGTGGCGGCCAAATATGCCTGAAGTGCTGTTTCTTTTCCTTATTTGATGATTTGCATTATTAGTCCTAAAACGGTGACGCCTCTGCAAGCTTTATGCAAGTAAATGTTGGTCGAATATGCTACTTGGCCTTTAATTAATAGCTTTAGAGAAATCTGGGGTAATTCTTCTAGACTTTATGTCTAGTATATGATTATGTTTTGTGATATGAAGATCACTTGTCAAGATGATTCTATTGGTTACTTCTTATTTGAGTAACTCTCTAATTCATGGATGTCGGGTTAAGCTTCGCATGCATGACCTATCTTACCTCATTGCAAAGTGTGGGAGTCGAAACCTATACTTAAAACTAAATCGTCACCACCCCAATCCCCTGAGAAAGTTGGAATTCGAAACCCTTCATCTACACTTTCCATATTGGAAGGGTAGACACGAGAACAAAACCACAGTTGTTTTGAAAAGTAATTAACCCATTGGGCATCATGGCAAGTATTGAAGCTCAAAATGGGGACCGCAAACTTCGCTGGAGTTAAGGAATTTGGATTTTGCACTCCGATTGATCTTCCAATGCTTTAGTTCAAAGACAGAGAGTTAAGCTTGTGCAGCAATTTGAGAAAATAAGGGTGCATCTGATAATATTTTTGTTACAAGAAATAATTTCTTCTCATAATTAGTTTTTTTCTATTTTTATTCCTTAAAACAATTTCTGAGTAAAATAACGGGCTAAGTAAATATACAATTTTTTTTTTATTTTCAGAATGGAAAAAAAGAATAGAAATAAATTCGAAACAACCAACAAATTTTTTTGTACCATAGAATTTCTTTTAATATTTTAATACTTTTTAGATTTTTCTTTTAGGTGTTTCTTTTTTTCCACTCTCCTTTCTCCTCCTCTAGCTAGCGACGACAACTAGCGGGTGGGCGATGATCGACAGTGACCGACGGCCAATGAGCGACAACCGACAACCAGCGGTGGTGGCTAGCAACGATCGGCAATGACCGGTGACGGCGAGCAATGAGTCTCCACCAACCAATTAAAAGAGGAAGAAAAAGAAAAGAAAAAAAAAAGAAGAAGACTTATTTCTAAAAATTGTGTCTGATAACAAAAAGTTACTTTTTTTTTCTTTTTTACTTCTTATTTTTGTTTCAAATATATTCCATATGCACTTTTCTATTCTGAAAAATAGAAAATTAACTAATGTTATTAAATAGATTTTTTATTCTTTCTATATTTTAGAAAACAAAAGAATAAAAAATAATAATAAAAAACCAGGAACGTTATCACCCAGGCCGAGGTTGTCGAAACCCCTTATTAGTGCGTGGTGGTTACTTTGTAAAGGTAACTCTACTATTGGGTTATCAAGTGATGATAAGATAGGCTGTGGCCTTTAAGGGACAACTGCATTAGACGGCTTGACAACCCATGGTAGGACTGCCCTTAAGGATCAATGCATATCTCCCTGGTTAACTAGTGGTTGCATCCTTTTCCCCACAATGGAATGGTCCGAAGGTGGTGCCTTGTCGGGCCATTCTTATTGGAAAACTTCCAATTACGTGCCGTAAGGCATTAGACAAAAAGCTAGCGCTTACAAAATTTGACAATATCTATTTTGCACGTTTGTAGTGCAAACGACACGAGGCTAAGCACGAGTTATAGAGAAATAAATGTGAATATGATGAAACACGCTTAGCCACATTTGTTAACACAAAATGAAACAAAATAACCTGTTTTTGTCAAAACCTAATTATTTGACATACGGAATCAAAACTATCACAATGTTTTATGCTAGCCCCAATTTGACATGATTTATAAACACAACCGTGACACTTGCAAAAAAACCCATGAAGTAAATAATTAGGGATGGGTAAGACACAATTCTCTAACCATTAGAAGGTCCTCCTGCCTATCTCCCTATATGGTCTATGTAAAGCTTTATATACCGTCCTCTAAATGGGAAGGTGCGTGATAATGCCCTGCACAGAGCATATAATTGAAATGGGCAAGAGAAGCATTGATAGGTCCAAATGAAGCCTTATCCATACTAGATTTTTTGTTCATTGATTTATCAAACTCCAACTCTCAACTCACTTTCAGACTTTTATCCAACCTCTTTATAGAGCGTGAGAATCAAACCCTACACTTGAAAAACCCTTGCCATCTTAATTTCAAATGAAAATATTCATACGCGTGATACTACAAACTCCACCATATCCAAAGGCTGGTGTTTAGTGATCACTAGCTCTGACAAACAAAATATTAAGTGCAAGTTTAACTACAGACCATAATATGCTAGGCTATTTGATCAGTAGTCTTATGGTGACTAGTATATTTGAACAGACACCGTAACACCAGTAGAATAGGAATAAAAGAATCCAAGATACCTTCACTCTCTTATAAGGCAACAATCCTGATTAAATGATTATTACAATTATAATAATTTATCAATGAATTAACTAATTAGCCAACTGCAATTTATAATAGTGAATGGTACTTCAAATTTGTAATATTTAGTATGTTACTAGTCGTCTTGTCATGTAATTCACATAATTCACATACTACATGGTCCAACTCCACAATAGGTTTGAGGAATGACACAGCCGTTTGCCTACCCAATGGACAAAACCTCGCCCATAACCAACATCAACCCATTTTCAAAATGTATATACGACAAGCTAATTACAAAAGATCAGGAATCTAAAGTCCACCAAAAAGAACATATACATTTTATTAACTCAAAAAGAAAACTTGAATATCAAACTACACAAATTCCAGTGACTAATCAAATTAAACTCGACCTAAGTAATTGTACAAACATATGTACAACTATCTCAAAAAGTATCAAAAACTACCAAAACGTCTCCCGCTAAAACTGCTCTCATCCCAATCGTCCATAATTGTAGAACCTGAATAAGAATTGAAATAAATCTTATAAACAAACCAACACCTAGTAAGTAGTCTCTTCCGAGCAAATAAAGCACAAAATACGCACATTTACTAATAGTACCTGAAATATATTTATCCAAATCTAGTAATAATTTATGTACAAGATCAAACGGGAGTTACACATATCATATTCAATCAACAAACATCAAAGCAAACATCAATGATCCGGTTCATTGATCAATTTGATGCTCAATATCAAACTATGACCTCACTTAAAGCCTTGTCAAAAAGCCTCAGCATAGGTGTCCACCTATATCAACTAGTGGCTTAGCCCAAACAGGACGTCTTAAGAATAGTATGCATACTCACAACCCCCCAATGGTTTAGATAATAGCACCATTAGGCATAAAACCATCTAACTCATTCTCCAATCATAACCAATTCAATTTCATAGATCAGGTTCACGAAATAATACATATTAACTGTTCACTATTCATTCCACCAAGCAGATTACTTTTTATATTCTCAAACCATTTAGAACATGTATTTTCAGCCTAGACTCTCAAATCATTTGCTTCATACAAACTACTTCAAGAAATGCTTTGCTATGTCATTTCACATCACCAAAGGGGTTCTGAATGTCCAATTCAGCTTTATGCTACATATATACACTGAACATCACTCTTCCTTTTTAATAAACATCATTCCATGATGCCTCTTTTATAGCTTATAACATATATAGATTTCCTATAATTTAAGAAATGAGTTTCCAAATCATAAAGAGATAAGCACCACTTACCTAACAATCCCCAAAGCTACCTCGAGTAGAAAACTCTAAATCATATCTGTTAGGGAAATCCCTTATGATATTTTGAAGATGACAAAATAAATCAAAGGCTACTAACATGTTTGATGGTTGAGTAATAGACCATGCAGATGATAGAACATGTAAAGGATTTTATCAAAGTTAGAAGACGGCCAGAAGACTGAACGTAACATATGTCCAGAGTATATTATGAAGATTTCCAGACTTCTGTGTCAAAGTCTGAAGACTGCTAGACCCAGATTGTAAAGTCTACAGACTTATATTGTAAAGTCTACAGACTCAAACTTTACATCCAGATTCGATGAATCGTAACTCAATCCCAATCATACAACGGCTAGTGATCTGGTTTGTATTCCACATCAAGATTAATTTGATTGATTCAATCTAATTGATTGACGATTGGATCTTGAAGACAAGAACTTTCTACACGAAGAAGCTTTACTTATGGAAACCAAGATTTCGTTTGTATGGGCGATCGGAATCATTTTGGGATTTTATCTTTGTCTAGATACAGAGCTGTCCAATGGGTATATTGGAAGACGATTCTTCGGGATGCTGTCCAACGGGTAGTTTGGAAGTGGATGAGTATTTAAGGATTTTATGGACCAATGAGCAAGGAAGAGACGGAGCGTAGAATTTATAATTCCAAAGTCTGAGCGACCTTCGATTATATACTTGTCTTTGGAGAGCTTACACGTTTGTAATCGTGAGAGAAATACCAAAAGAATGACATAGTGAGATAGTGGGATCTACTACTAAGTATTTGCACTCGAAGTTGTAATCTCTTATTGATTGCATAGTGGAATCCAGCCAAGAAGACTGTTAGCGTGGGAGAGTGGACATAGGCTTGAATCAAGCCGAACCACTATAATCCGCGTGTCCAATTCTCTCTTTCCTTTACTTAGTCTTACGTTGATTATTACTTATCGCGAATTCTTCAACTGTCTAAGTATTGCGCAATTATAAAAAAATTATCAAGAAAAATCTTTTATATACATATTCACCCCCCTCTAGGTACTTGTACTAGCTATATCAATTGGTATCAGAGCTCGTGTTCTTACTTTATTTGAAGTGTTTTACTTCAGAGTAAAAGATCCATGGCTAGTATGCTAGCACCAGGGCTGGTGGAAGGGCAAAGCAATACCAGACCACCCTACTTTGATAGAAAGGATTACAACATCTGGAAGAACAAGATAAAAGCTTTTCTACGATCAAAGGATCCTCTGGAATGGGATGTTGTGGAAAGAGGAATCAACCCCATCGCTGCGTCTACATCAAATAAGAATAGCAAAGACAAAGAAAGCAAACCCCCCGCTCCTATGTCTCGGATGGAGATGTCCAAAAGAGAAGTGCTTGATGCGAAAGCAATTTATTCATTATATTGCGCTTTGTCTCCTACTGAATATAATAAAATCTCTTCATGTGAAACAGCAAAAGAAGTTTGGGATAGACTTCATGTTACATATGAAGGGACTGATTGTGTAAAAGAGACAAAAGTAAATTTCCTGCTCGGCAAATATGAATCTTTTAAGATGAAGCAAGGAGAGTCGATTAGAGATATGTTTAGCCGTTTTACAAAAATTGTAAATGGTTTAGCATATCAAGGTCAGCAAATTTCTACCTCGATGAAGGTCAACAAACTCTTGCGAGGTCTCTCAAAAGATTGGAATCATGTCAAGACCTCAATCCGGGAGACTCAGAGGATTATGCCACTCTCCGTTGATGAATTGATCGGCACTCTTCAATCCTATGAAGTGGAACAACTTAATGACAAAGATCCCGAAGGTAAGAAGTCCATCGCTTTAATATCTAATGCTGTTTTTGATGAAACAGATTCAGAAAATGACATGGACGACGAAGAACTTGCCTTTATGGTCAAGAAATTCAAAAAGCTGAGTAGAAAAGGAAGGAACTTCGATGGAAGAAGTCAATACAAGCATAATGGCCATAAAAGAATCATTAAAGAAGATGATGATCAAGAAAATATATGCTTGATGGCACATTCAGAATCAAAGTCTGATTCAAACACAGACTCAGAATCAAAGTTTGATTCAGACACAGACTCAAAATCAAAGTCTGACTCGGGCACAGACTCAGAATCCGATGAGAAAATTGAGGTAAGCAATTCAAAAATTCCTCTCAAAGTTTCAAAGTATATAAATGAGCTTTGTTCAAATCTCAAATCTTCTCTTAAAAGGATTTTCGAACTTAAAAAGGAGAATTCTCAACTTAGGCAACAAGATCTTTCTCAAGTCTGGAGACCTATTAAGAAAAATTGGATAAAAACAACATATTCTGCTAACTCTCATGGACCCAAGAAAAATGGGTACCAAAGAAAAGATAAGTTATTTTTGTAGGATATAAAGAAGAAAGAAGAAAGAGGATTTGGTAAGGAATTTTTTATTCTCAATTTCTCATTATGCTTGATATTCGATATATCCTTGGTTGATTGAGATTTTATAATTATCATATTTTGCTTTATGAAAGAAAGAATCGTATGATTTGTTTTTGTGATTTGTGAGTTGAGATTTGATTTAGTACGTGTAATTATTTGAGATAATTCAGATTATTTGGTTAAATTTTATGCTCTCAAATTGTCATATTTTGCAAAGTAAAAATCCGATTCTACGTTATACTAATTTTGCAAGATATTTTTTTCTAAGATATTCAAGGATTTTATTCTCTGTGATTTTATTGTACTATGACTAAGTGAGAATTTATTTTTCAAAGTATCATTGTGCATAATATTCTTTCTTTGAATACTTTGTTATTATGAATTAAGAAAGAATATTTGTTTATAGAGATTATATATTTTACTCTAACGTCAAGGAATGATCCAAATTGATGGGTACCAAAAAGGGAAATGAGTTGATTGCAGGAAATTCAATAAGGCAAGAATGATTACAAATCTACGCAGATTTTGGTGCAATAAGAAAATATCTCCCGCAACAATTGCAACAATTGTTTCTATTCGCAAATATTGTCATGATGATAGGTGGAGAAATCAAATCCAAGAAAAATGAAAGAATCGTGATCATCTCAAAAAGGCAATAAATTGAGGGGGAGCTTTGATCAATTATGGAAAAATCTTTTTTGATTGATCGTGATCTTGTTATGAAAGGAAGGAAGGTAAATGTGTCAGAATTGTTAAGATCTACAAAATCTGGTTAGTGTATCTTTTATTACATTTTGTCATTAACAAATCTCTTATTTATATTATCATTTTATTATGACAAAAAATGGTACGTAAATTTTATGATGCATCAGTGATTTTTATTGGATATTTGTTGATATAATCGAAGTAAGCTATATTGCATATCTTTAATAGTCGATAAAAAAAGCTAATTTTTTGAAATTGTGATTCATGCAAGATATTGATTATCATTCTTTACGTGAATCTATTGTTATCACTTTTTGATTATGACAAAAAGGGGGAGAAGATATGAATATGCATATGTGCTGATTGGTTGATATTATTTATTGCATAATATTGAGCTGCGGTTATTTTTCTATATATTCTTATGCTCAATCTATTTGTTATCTTCTGATATCCTTTGATTTAAAAGTATGTTTACAAATCTGCATATTCAGAGATTGTTTTGTCATCATAAAAAAGGGAGAGATTGTTAGGGAAATCCCTTATGATGTTTTGAATATGACAAAATAAATCAAAGGCTACTAACATGTTTGATGGTTGAGTAATAGACCATGCAGATGATAGAACATGTAAATGATTTTATCAAAGTTAGAAGACGGCCAGAAGACTGAACGTAACATATGTCCAAAGTATATTATGAAGATTTCCAGACTTCTGTATCAAAGTCTGAAGACTGCCAGACCTAGATTGTAAAATCTACAGACTCATATTGTAAAGTCTACAGACTCAGACTTTACATCCAGATTCGATGAATTGTAACTCAAGCCCAATCATACAACGGCAAGTAATCTGGTTTGGATTCCACATCAAGATTGATTTGATTGATTCAATCTAATTGATTGACGATTGGATCTTGAAGACAAGAACTTTCTACACGAAGAAGCTTTACTTATAGAAACCAAGATTTCGTTTGTATAGGCGATCGGAATCATTTTGGGATTTTACCTTTGTCACTCAACGGCTACCAAATCTTCTAGATACAGAGCTGTCCAATGGGTATATTGGAAGACGATTCTTCGGGATGCTGTCCAACGGGTAGTTTGGAAGTGAAGGAGTATTTAAGGAGATTATGGACCGATGAGCAAGGAAGAGACGGAGCGTAAAATTTATAATTCCCAAGTCTGAGCGACCTTCGATCATATACTTATCTTTGGAGAGCTTAAACGTTTGTAATCGTGAGAGAAATACCAAAAGAGTGATTTAGTAAGATAGTGTGATCTACTACTAAGTATTTGCACTCGAAGTTGTAATCTCTTGTTGATTGCATAGTGGAATACAGCCAAGAAGGCTGTTAGCGTGGGAGAGTGGACGTAAGCTTGGATTAAGCCGAACCACTATAAATCTTGTGTTCTCATTTTCTTCCCTAACTCATTTATTTTGTTCATACTAGCACTCTCAATATCAATTAAGTGAGAAACTAATATCAAAATCAAGTAGATAACTACCTTAAGTAAGACTTCATTAATTTAAGCTTAAATGGTAACAACAAAATTTTGATGCGCCGTCCAAAACTCGCTCAAAACGGAGCAAGTCTGTTGAGTCACAGCTTGCATGCCGAGTCTGAAGTGGCTAGTTCAAAATATAGCGTCTGTTTCAAGGGGACGCAGAGTCATTGGAAAGCTAACGAGGTGTAATGAAAAGGAGACCTCACCTTTGACTCAAAGATGGACAGAGGAGTAAAAACTAGCGCCAAAGACTGTTTTCAATGGTGCGTAACAAACTTCATAAATAGACTTCTGTAAAATCTAGAGATCTACAACACCCTAAAGTTTCTTTACAACATGATTTCACAACTCAAAAACCTCCTGATTCGACCCAGTGACTCAGAATCGCAACTAACTCGGACAATCCAGCATTAACAGAACAACTCTTTAATTAACTACAACAAAGCTTCAAATTCTTCCCCTCTCTTTCTTCCTTTTCATTTTCTTCTTCTTAGACCAGCTACGACAACAATTAAATGGGCTAGGGATGTAGCTTCAAGGGTTTAAACAGGCCCATTTGTTACATCCCCTGCAAACGAACCTTTGAGTGAATAGACATAGCAGAATTTTTAAATTACCTCAGTGTATATTGGAAATGATGAAGTGGTGAGTTCCCTGCAACAATTTGAGACACCCAATGTCACTGACCTGAAAGATCTTCAGAAGCACGGTACTCAACAAAAGGGGAAAATCACGATCTTCCTTTATCAGCCACCTACATAAAAGGTGTTGTATTGGTATTATGTCCTTCCATTGCAAGTGCTGGAGTGGGTGAATCTATCAGGAAATGCATATCATTCTTGCCATCCTCCAAAGTAACTCTCAAAAAGATGATGCCTTCAATCTCTCATGTCAACTTCCCCTCACCCACCATTCCCATACATCCCTTGTTAAAACGTAGCTCCTGGAATTCTGTTAGACTGCCACATAAATATATGCAGTTCAGATGTCTCTAGCATCTATCTCAGCCGAAAATTTAGACACTACTGACATATGTTTACATGAAGAAATTTTCATTTATAATTATGATCAAAACAGTCAGGAAGAAAGCATACCGTCTCAGAAGAACTTTAGGACTATAAGGAAACAAATTTTTCTGATGGAGATTTTCCACTGAATATTTTAAGGACAGCAAACATAGTTTAGCTTTGTCAAATGGCTTTCCTCCAGCTCCTTGGAGTTTATGCCCATGTCTGAAGTTTCCAGTGCTATACGGCTCCAGACAAAAACTTACCTTTAGCTCGGAGATTTTTCTTTCCTTAGTTGATGGCCATTCCTTTGGACTCCGCACATATGAAAATTGTAAAAATGCTTCCCATGATTCAGAGATCAGTCGCAGGCACCTTCAAAGAAAAAGGAGATACAAAGAGAACATAGTCAAAAAATGCCAAAGGAGAAAATGGATATCCGCAGTTCAAACAAACCTGGATTTCCCATTTCAGCAACACAAGAGAAATGGAAAGCTGAAAACTTTTTCCAAGAAAGTGCATACCGTAGAAGATATTCTGAACAACTGATTCCTGTGTCCTTAGATATGAGGTAATCAAGAAGCACCTGATGATCATATTTGATCTGCAGATCCAAAAGTCAAAAGGTCTTAGGACCTACAATGATACAAAACAAAAAACCTAAATAGGGTTTCGGTCGAGGAGAATCTATGAAACATACCTCTGCAAGAAATGAATGGAATAAGTTAAAAGGATTAAAAAGGTTTGAAAGGTGAATAAGGGTATTTTCCCGTGAGTCTGGGATTCTCTCTGTTACTTCATCAAACCTGCAAGCAGCATAAGAAGTTATAAAATGAATCACATAATTCACTGATCTAATAAGAATTTAGAAGTAGAAAATTTGAGAATACTTCAGCTCACTTTTCAGATCCAGGAATCGGAATGCTAAGCACTTCCAAGAGCACTTTAAATAACAGGTCATCCTAATGTTAAATAGAGAAAAGAAGTCAGTGTCCTCACTCAAATCATTTCCACAGAACATTGATAGCTAAAAAACTAGGCCTTAGTCCAATCTCACTGATTACAGAATTATAACAATGCCATGTAATTAGAGTATTATATAAGCCTAAGGAATAAAAGATCAGCAGTATAGAATAAAATAATTAAGGCCTCCACAGATGGTACTTTAATTTAAAGAAATACATACAGCTTTTTCATGATTAAATTACTTTATTACCCCACACATGAGTTGACCCTCTTTTTGCAAGTATTCAACATTCTAACTTCAAATATATAACTCTAAACTGCCAACTGGTAACAAACAAATTAGCATCACATTGGGACGATTGTAGAGGATGAAAAACATTTTGAAGCACCATATACGACAAGCTTGTAGAAACCACAGAGCAAATAATCAGATCAGCAAAGACGTGGACGATATCTTCCATATGGACACCTCCTTACACCACCCTTTTTATCCGCTTTCATTTCTGGCTTTTGTAAGAGAATTGTGCATTTCTTCTCCATGTAAATGGAGTCCCTTTGTGTCCTCTCAATTTATCAGTGAAAATTATAATGAAGATTAAAGCCTCTGAAGCCGTGTAGTTAGGCAATATACCGCAACAGATTACTGTGTCTTTTCAAGATCATCTCTCCAAAGAATCTTTGCTCATATTTGTACAGCTCCTCTCACCCAGATGCCAGTACACGCATAGCAGATGTGAGCCTTGCTCCAAAGAGTAAGCTTGATCATATTTTAACATTTAGACCACACTGGGAAACAGCAACTCTACAGTACAGGCGAAAAAATTCTACCTTTGGTCTTCGAGTAGAAATGCCAGAAAACACCCTACCCTTCCCCAAATGCTCCTGTCACCTAAACGGTACATGTATAGTAGACATGTGCCTTGCTCTAAAGAGAGCTTGCTCAAATTTTTAAATTAAGACACATTTGGAAACAGCCGCTCTATAGTGCAGAAAAGAATTCTACCTTGGGTCCTCAAGAGTAGAAATGCCAGAAAATACCCTACCCTTCCCAAAACTTACAACTTGTCAACCCTTCATTTCTAGCAAATGTAATAATTATCTTGTTCTGTACGGATCAGAAAGAGAAAAAAGGGAAAAGGGAAAGCATGACAAGTGTAATTGCTAAATCTCCAGAAGAAGCAACCCTCATAATACTTTTAATGGTAGAAAAATGCCATCCTCATAAAACTTTCAATTGCAAGAATTAAGAAATGCAAACCTCTTGAGCATATAGCTGAATGAAGGATGAGCCAAAATGCATGCACTTCTCCATATATGTTTCACTGTCACTATGGGTATCGTTCTGAAGATTCTGACTGAGCCACTTATAAAGCTCTCCTAAAACTTTCTTTTGACTGCAATATTCTGGATGTGAACTTAAACACGGTCGTGCAGATAGGCATTCGCATTGCTGGTCAACCACCTCTTCACTGAAAATCAATCTCAACGAACACTTGATGAAAAGGAAAATAGCCTGCCGCTTTAAGTGGTATAGATTAGTACCTTGAATGTTTTCCTCAAACATGCTTGCTGAAAAGGGGGAACCTTCTAAACTATCATCTACGACAGGCTCAAGCATACTTATTTGTTCTGACATAAGATCTTGAAAGTATTTATGAAGAAGCTGCAACCATAGGGTGAGAACAGAGCCCTCCAGGCCCTGGCCACTGAGCCTAGTCATCAGCATCTGCAATTACTAATATCTGAGCACAAAGAAAGTTCCCAAATAACAAGTAGAATTGACACGTCCTTAAAGGAAGCTTAGGTGGATCATACCAACAGCTTATGTCTGAAGTATAAAGAGATGCGAGCATCATGATGTTCTTCTTCCTTGCCAAGACAACATAGGAACAAACTGGGAACAAGTTTGGTAATGGAGAAAAGAAGTTGATGCCCATTCACAGAACCACCTTGAACCATTTCATGATTGACTTGCTCCACCACTGAACTCAGTAACTGAGTTAAATATCCAAGAAATATGAACTTCGGCATTTGCGGACCCATGTGAACACATTTTGGAACAACATTACCATCATCCAATATATTCCAATGTACATGTGAAATAAAGGAATTCAGAGAATTTAAGTATGAATCAACTAGCTGATCCATAAAATCATGCTTCAAATATTTCCAAATGCAGCGCAAGACCCGAAAAATTCCAGCCACAGTGGACCAGTTGGCCTTTTGCAACTTTGATTTGATGGCGAGATCATAATTTTCTAAATTACCATAAAAATTTTCATGTACCCTTGTTCTGGTAACGGAAGAACATGGCTGAATGTTTCCTATTGACAATTCAGCATAAACAAACAACAAATGCACAAAGGCGGCCCATCCTTTTCCCTGCAGATCAGGAAGAGCTAATGCTTTAGAACAATAAAACTGGCACACATAACTGATCTAACTTTGATGGTAACAAAAGAGCATTGCCTGTCAAATGCTGAACGTGTTGACTATGAACCATTAGAAAATGCATCTGCGATGAGAGTGCAGAGGAAACCAGTCAAACAAAGTATAGCAGACATGTAAAAATGTATGCCAAGTTTCAGTAGAAAGAGACTGAAATCGAAAGAGGGCAGCATGGCAATAACAACACATAAGCCTTAAGATATCCTGCAATGGCAGTGCTTTAGGGCATCTGAGAGCGCACGTTGCACTTTGGTTCCTTGCCAGTACTAATAATTGTTGATTTCTAATGAAAACCTTCAACAACAGGAACCGGTTTAAATTTAAACTATAAAAATGTGGGGGGAAAATACAAGAAAAACGTTTTATTAGGCTGTATTATTCCCCATTATCATGTAATTCAGATCACACTTATGAATTATGACAGAGATAGAGATTAAACAGAGCTCAAGAATAGTGGAATCAAATTAACAATCCATCAGCTTCATTCCAAAAGGAGACTTCTTAGTTCATTAGCATCTGAACAACTCACCAAATCACCAACAATCTTGCCCAAAAAGATCTGTTCCTCGGAGTCGAGAGCGAATTCACCCGAATCCGCGCGCCCGGTAACCGATTTCGCCTCCGCACCCTGTTAAGTGACAAAGACAGCAATCAGTCCCCAAACTATCAACTATCCAGACACACATAGTGGAGAAGAGAGAGAAAGAGACTGACGCTATCAAAGGAAACATCAGTTTCTTCACTGGTCCAGAGCCGAATTTCTCGCGAAACCTAAAAACCGACAATCCGATCAGCACTCGCGCAACCTCGTCGACATCTCCACAAGCACTGACGAAACCGAACCGGCCGTTTAACATCGAAAGGCATGCCAGCACGAGACGCGAACGGGGAAGTCGAAACAAACGCACCTTGGAGAGAGCGATCAGCAGATCCTTCTCCTCCTCTCTGCTTGCAGAAGCAACCTCGACTGCCTGCACGCACAAATACCGAATGAGGATGAGAGGACGACCGATCGACGATGAGAGGACGCCGGGCCGACGCGTCGAAGTAGAAGATTTTCCGGTGAACGAATGAGGAGACTCACAGCGCAGGGTCGAAGATGGAGGTCGATCAGACTGGAAACGCGGGAGAGCTGAGAACCGTCGCCGGACATTTCTTCGCCGGCCGCGGCGACCGGCGGCGACCCGCGGCGAGGGATGAAGCCCCTCTCCGAAGCTGGGAATGGCGAGGATAGCTAAACCTCCGACGTCTCTCGCGAAGGTTTAACTTGGTGAAGACCTTGAAACGCCGTTCCGCCGGCCTCCCTTCTTCTCTTTTCATTTTGGATTAATACCACCAAAACTATCCGTTAATTTCTATTAAATTAAACTATTATTATAAAAAAAATCACAAAGTGCTGTATCTTTAACAAATGAAAAGTAAAATTCGACCAAAAAGAAAGAGTAAAATCTCACGTATAATTCAACTCAATAATTTAATAGTAAAATTTAATAAAAATTAATATAAAATAAATTTATCATAAATATATTAATTTCAAATTTTTCATAATAAATTTGTTATAATTATATTAGTTTTAAACTTTTCGTGATATTAATTATGTATATTTTTCTTCTTTATCCTCTTTTTTTATTTCATGTAAATCACCTATACAAATGATATACTTTTTTAATAAATAATATTACTTTTTAATTGATTCATAGAGCAACCCGTGATGCAAAGTTTTGGCTTGTCACCATCTTGTGCCTTATGCCTCATACAAAGTTGGGACAAAGCACGTCCTCAAAGGGAAGTAATTTATTTACAATGTTCGATAAGAAATAACTCTTTATACAAAAAAATTCTTTAATTCAATTTTTTCTTAGGAAAATTCTTTAGTTACAACTGTGAACTGCTTATGGTTATAATTTATATTAAAAAATGTCAATTAACAGAGATCATCAAACAAGGTTCAAACCCATTACACAAAATCCTTAGTAGAAACCAACTTAAGCACAATAGTGAGTGGAAGATAGGAAAATGAAGTTTGCAATAAATAAACTCGAAATAAATGGTCATTCTCACCAAGATATATTTTGATGACGATCGTGATTTTTACATTTTCAATAAATAACAACTTTCGCCACTATTTTGTTTTTGTAATTTTGATTAGTTAGCTCTCTTTAAATTATTTTGGTCATCTTAGTAAGTTGAGAATTATTAGAGTGCATTTGGTAACAATTTCTTTTCGAGAAACGATTTTGATCGAAATGATCATTTTTTATTTTATTCCCGAAAACAATTTCTAAACATTTTAAACAATTTTGTAATTATCCAAAATTTCTTATTCTTGAATAAAATTGCTTTTGGTACCGTGCTCATTGATTATGTTCCAAATCAATTTCTTTTAATTTTTAAATAATTTTTTTACATTTTTCTTCTCTTCATTCCTTTATTCCTTTTTTTCCTTTTTTTCTTTTCTTTTTTTCCTTTTTCTTCCTATTCTTCTTCTTCTTCTTGTGGCCGGGCTAGGCCTGCCTGGCTACTAGCAAGCTCGCCGGACTAGTTGCCAACGGACAACGGCAGCGAGTGGCGGTGAATGGTGGCGGACGATAGCAGACGGCAATTGCGAGATGGCGGTCAATGAAAAAGAAGAAGAAGAAGAGTTGGTTTCGACTCTTAGATTTATTCTCGAAACAAGAGTCAACTTTTTTTTTATCTATTTAGTATTGATTTTGTTCCAAATTTAATTCGGGGAACAAAATAATAGAAATTTGTTCTCGGGAATAAAAATTTTACCAAACACGATTTTGTTCTCAAATTGCTCCCGAGAACAAAAAATCAGAATCAGTCACTGTTTGGATGGTTATGGTGCGAATGATAATGCTTATTGGCTGGGGAATAGTTTTTTTTTCAGAAATAGTATTTTTATATTTCTATTCTAAGGAACAATTTCTAAGTAAAAGAACTCGTTTGGTAACTATATAAAATTTATGCTCTTGGAATAGAAAAATAATAGAAATGGGTTTGGTAATGCAACGCTTTTTTTTTATATTTATTAATTTTGTATTCTTGTTCACGGATTGTTGATTGCCAACTGCTGCCCGCCGCCCGCCGCCGCCCGCCGCTTGTCATCACCGCCGGGTCGCCAACCACCGTTGTTGCCGATTGCCAACGGCGGCAGCTGGCGACCGACAGTGGCCACAACCGGCAGTGGGCGGAGGCTCCAAGCGGTTGAAGGTGGCCATAGCAAGAGACAAAAATAAAAGAAAAAATAAAAAGAAAAGTAACTTATTTCTAGAAATTGTTCCTAGGAACAAGAAGCAACTTTTTTTGCTTCTCGTTTCTGCTCCAAATATATTCTCAAACTAACTTTCTATTCCTGGAAATAGAAAAACAACTTAGCGTTACCAAACGGATCTCTGTTCTTTTTTTGTTTCAAGGAACAAAAGAACAGAAATTTTGAGGAAGAGAAATGTTGTCATGCAGCACCTTAGCAAACAAGCACTTAAAAGGTTTTTGAGGCTATCTGAAGGGAAGACCAAGTAGCGTTATCAGTCGTCATTTCTCAAAGTCACGACTTGGCCGTTGGTAGTTCATCTTCACCGCCCAGACCTGGCCACGAAGCTACTGGCCCTGCCGTTTTATTACGCCCTTAGCATCGCTCCTCCAAAAATGTGTGTCCACAACCACCGTTGACATCGCCCGCCAACTCCACGCTCTCGTCCTCACAACCCGCACCATCTCCTCGTACGTGAACAACAATCTACTATCCATGTGTGGTCACTGCAGGTCGTTGGACAGTGCGCAACAAGTGTTCGACAAAATGCCTCAGAGAAACATAGTTTCTTACAACGTGCTCATCTCGGCTTATTCTCAGGTGCTCAGTTGGGCGTCCTTGGCCTTGGGGTTGTTCGCCCAATTGGGGGAGGAGGGGCTAAGGCCTAATGAGTTGATGTTCACCAACTTGTTCTAGGCTTGCTCTTTGCTCGAAGATCGGTTCACAAGTTCTTTGCTTCATGGTCGTGTTGTGAAATGTGGGTTTGTGGATAATGTATGTGTTCAGACATCTATTCTTGGCATGTACTCTAGTTCCGGGGAACTAGAATCTGCAGGGAATGTCTTCCAGTGTATAGTTGATAAAGATGCCCGTCATGTGGAACTCGATGATTTTTGGGAGTTTGAAGAACAATGGAATCGAGGATGCTCTCCGCATATTCAGTGAGATGCTTGCATCTGGTGTTACTCCAACTCAGTTCACATATTCAATTGTCCTAAATGCTTCCGTAAAGTTGGAACTGTTGGATGCAAATTACGCAATCCCAATATCTCTATAACTAGAATAAGAATATGTATGATTAAGTAGAAAGACTAACGTACCTGTTTTTGGATCCATCATTTTTTAAGTGAAAGCGGAAAACTAATATTCCATGCGCAAGTCCTTCTCCTCTGTTGCCCTCCGTATCACTGGCTTAATGAGACGATCACCTCACCCTTTAACGCTAGGTTAACGCTCATTATATAAGGATACATGTGAGAATTAGGGTTATAGGAGAGACTTGAGTACTATTTATAGAGCTTCCAGTCATGCCTCTTTATTACGGGGCGGGCTCAACTTGGCCCACACTAGCCAACCCCATATTAAAATAATTAAGAAATATTATATCTCACTTTAGACCAACCCTGTTTTATAATAACCGTAAAGCGATAAATTACAATATCAATTAATGTAATCCACATTACGAAAACTCTATACCTATGGACGGATCATCCATGGCCGAACAATCATCTCTGGAACCACCTTTGATCTCCGTATGGAGAATGCCTTGCTTGACATGTATCTTTACTGTAGTGACATAAGTATCGCATGGAGTATTTTTCATGGAGTACAGAATCTAGACATTGTTTCTTGGAACTCATTGATTTCTAGGTATACTTAAAATGGTCATGGAGAAGTTGCCATAGAGATCTTTAGATAGTTAATGAGACTTCCGTTTCCTAAACCGAGATGAATACACTATCGCAACCGTTGTTTCTACAACAAACATTCTTAATTTATAACTATGGGAAGGCTCTTCATGGTCAAGTCATCAAAGCAGGATTTGAAAGTAGCTTCTATGTTGGAACTACGCTAATCTCCATGTACTTTACAAATGGAGAAAATGGGTATGCTTATAATATTTTCCACTCATTACTAGAAAAGGATGTAATTATCAGGACAGAGATGATTACAGCTCATTCTAAATTGGAAGATTCAAAGGCTGCAATGAAATATTTTTATGAAATGTACGAGGAAGGCCATAAGATTGATAGTTTTGCTTTAAGTGGAGCTTTGAGTGCATGTGCTGATCTTATAGTTCTCAAACAATGAGAGATGATGCACTCCTTGGCAGTAAAAAGGGATATGATGTTGACATGGTTGTTTGTGGTAGTCTAGTCGACATGTATGCTAAAACTAGAAGCCTTCAAGCTACTGAGTTAATATTTTTTGATGTTTCTGACCCTAATTTGAAATGCTATAACAGGATGCTTGGAGGATTTGGCTACCATGGGTTGGTAGAGAAGGCATTGGAACTTTTTGATGAGATTCTTATGGCTAGTCTACTTCCAGATCAAGTGACCCTCTTATCAGCACTCTTTGCTTGCAACCATAGTTGCTTGGTCAATGAAGGGAAGATCTTATGGAATTGTATGAGAAACTTTAATATTAAGCCATGCCCTAAGCATTACTCATGCATGGTTAGTTTGCCGAGCCGAGCAGGATTACTAGAAGAGGCAGAGGAAATGATTAAGAAATCACCATTCTATGATGACCATTTAAAATTGTGGAGAACCTTGCTTAGTTCATCTGTAAATTATCAGAATTTGCGCATGGGAATTTGTGCTGCTGAGTATGTTCTGAGTTTAGATATGGAAAACACTGCAACTCACATCTTGTTCTCTAATATTTACGCTGCTGCAGGGAAGTGGGATGTTGTTGCAGAAACAAGACAAAAGATAAGAGGGCTCACGATGGATAAAGATCCAAGACTAAGTTGGATTGAATCCCAGGATACAATTAATGCATTCTTCTAGTGATCAGTTTCATCCTATTATAAGCAAAATCCAGTCTGAACTTAACAGCCTAATTGGAAACATGAAAAGATCAGAACTTGATGAGTTTGATTCAATAATATGTGGTATCTAGAATGAGGAGTCCAGATTTAATAGTTCTTTTCCAGTGAAACTTGGTCATCGGCAACAAAATAGGAGATGGTGATCTCATCACATATCAGTGCAGGCATAGGCAACCCCTGGTGGAATGAGACACCAGAAAGAAAGCAGATAATTGCTTTAGAAGGAGAGCACATAGCTGCTCCCCTGGCAGAGCCGATAGATTCTTTTTATGTTCTAATTTACTCTCCATCCTCATATTCTTCTCTGTTTGAGCTTGACTTACTTATTGCTCGCAGAAAAGGTATACATTCCACAATTAACACTTAGCCAATCTATACTTCTCTGAGTTATAGTCATGTTATTCTCCCTACATGGTGTTCCTCTCTTCCTTGGATCCTCCTTTTATTCCTAAATCTATACTTCTCTGAGTTATAGAATTGGGAACCGACCTAGTAATTTTCAATTCCAAAATTTTGGAACTAGGAATCAGACCAAATAATTTCAGTGCTAGATCACTAATTCCTAGGTCTACCCAAGATTCATGCTATATAGTTGGCCTGAGAAGGGGGAAGAGTTAGAGGCAGTAGAAGCTAGCCTTTCGAAGCACTTCAAGCATTCGAATACCTTATGTTGGAAGTTCGTTTGTAAAACAAAGTGTATACTTCCTTGTCCCACATAGGAAAAGTGAGAGGAAGTGAATCAATTAATAAGTGTGGAGTTTCTTTAGTATACCTAAAGAAATGATTAGGTGTGGGCTAGACCACACCATACCCACGGGCTGGTGCGTGGTTTTGGCGTGACTAGAATATACGAGTGCTATAGGATTTTTATTGTATACGATGCATTGTACTAGACCTGATATTGCTTATCATGTATGTAAGTTAAGTAAGTATAATAGTAATCCAAGTATAGAACATTGGAGAGCTATTACCAAAATTTTTTATTATCTTAAGAGAACTAAAAATTTAGGATTATTCTATAATAATTATCCGGTTGTATTATAAAGATACACCGATACTAGTTGGATTACAAATGTGGGAGATGGCGTTCCACTTCTAGATGGATTTTCACACTAGATAGAGGTATTGTATCTTAGGCAAGTAAGAAACGAACATATATAACTCACTCAACAATGAAATATGAATTTATTACTTTAGCAATAACTGAGAAAGAGGTCGAATGGATTAGGAATTTATTGTTGGATATCGAATTATGGCCTAATCCTATGCCTCCTATTTCGATCCACTATAATAGTCAGGCTACTTTGGCAATAGCCTATAATAGCACCTATAGTAGTAAGTTTAGATATATTAGTCTAAGACATGAATATGTGAAACAATTGATTAAATATGGTACCTTAACAATTGTTTATGTGAGGTTAAATAATAATCTTGCCAATTCTTTGATGAAAGCTTTACCAAGACACATGGTAATAATGACCTCACAAGAAATGGAGCTGAAACCCTTTAATTGAAATCACCAATAATGGTAATTTGACATTTTTTCTAGAACATCACTAGTTACAAGGTTTAATGGGTAAGAACAAGTTATTGAATATGATTGTTTGATACTGACGTAACCCTAATACGAGAAGTCAGTATCGTCTATTACATTTTGTAGGTTGGATTGAATTCTTAATGAAGTATAGTACAAATTTGTAATGTGTTGATAGTAATAGAAACACATAATAGATACTTCACTTATATGAGCTTAGAAGTGATGTCGCTTCTTACGAAAGTTAGGATTACTTTCTAGAGATATCATGAAACAGAATCAAGCACAATGTCATAATAGTATGGAGTAATATAAAACTTCTCGCTGAAACAAGAGGTTAGTGTATGTACGGTATGTCTGATTATATTATATAAAAGTACAAATTTAAAGCCAAGCTACTCTTCACTTTGATAGAGCTTTGATATATTTGCAAGTAAAGGTTTAACTCGAAAGAGACATTTATATATGTATATTAATCTTACTGAAATTTTGGTTGTACAGGTTTTTAATTTTTTTTTTTTTTAGTTTCAAAATCTTTATTTTACAAAGTGGGGGATACCACCGCACTGAGTGGTGCTGCTGGCTTCGAGCTTTCTCCCCCTCACGAAGGGGAGAAGTTCGAATCCCCAATATGTCGCAGGTGGACTTACTCGCTTCACGGGAGTAGTGGGTTCCTTCGCAGTCCCAGGGTTTGCCCGCTAGCTGTCGATTTACAAGTTTTCCTAGGTCATAAAAAAAAAAAAAAAACAAAATGGGGGATTGTTGGAAGTTTATTTGTAAAATAAATAAAATGTATGTTTTCTTGTCCCACATAGAAAAAGTGGGAGAAATTGGGTTAATTAATAAGTATTGGGTTTCTTTAGTGTACATAAAGAAATGATTGGGTATGGGCTATACCCCACCATATCTGCGTGCGAGTGCGCGATTATTGGGTGCACTTTGCACGCTCGCAATGTAATTAGCACTAACCCATTTATTATTTTATTTTTTCTTTTGTATGGTTATCTTATTAACTTTAATCAATTCAAAGGTTGTTTTGTTTATTGAGAATTTTCGAAAATTTTAAAAAAATACATTATAATTTTTTTAATATTCCAAATTTTTATTTATGCCCTTTCAAAACAACTTTCGAAAAAAAATACTCGTTCAGTTTGTAACATTTCTTGAAGGGTTGCATTTGTTCATTTTTTCAACTTCTTTCGAATTGACACCTTTGTTCATCTAGGCAAATTTTTGAAAGGATATATTTATTCACTTTGCAACCTTTCATGAAGAGTTGCCTACATTTTTAAGACTGTTATATATATATATATATATATATATATATATATATATATATATATGTATGTATGTATGTATGTATGTATGTATGTATGTATGTATGTATGTATGTATGTATGTATGTATGTATTTTCATGATAATAGTGTGTGTGATCATTTTATATTTTCGAGCCTTCTTTTTGAAAAAACTATAGCCTTCTTTTCAATTGTTTCTTAGAAAAATCCTAGAGATATACTAGAATTACTATATAGTATTCTCATTTTTTAGACTTTGTTGTATCCTTGAGGAAATTTGCCGATGACCATTAGCAACGTTATGGGGGCAAATAAATTCTTAAATAAAGTAATATCACGCCTCAAAGTTTGACTTAATTACTTTAAATATCAGACTTCATTATTCTATCCAATTCGAAGCCACATTTTCCCAACAATTTTAAGGATTTATTTTGTTCAACAATGGAGTCAAAGACAATCAAAATCATGAATCAAGACATGATCAAACTGGACTGGTTCGATGTGAACAACTTTGCTCGCTGGAGGGACAAGATAATGTTCTTACTCACTACTCTTAAGATTTCCTACATAATGGATCATAATTTGGCGCCTTTAAAAGATCCGAAGCCTACTACCGAAGGAGGACAACCAAGTGCGAAAGCCATTGAGATGGTTAATAAAGAGAAGAAGAAACGTGCAGAGGATGAATTACTTTGTCGATGACACATTCTGAATACACCATC
Organism: Eucalyptus victrix; assembly: GCA_016097545.1. Lineage (NCBI taxonomy): Eukaryota > Viridiplantae > Streptophyta > Magnoliopsida > Myrtales > Myrtaceae > Eucalyptus > Eucalyptus victrix. Next base: position 43,202,318 of record CM027843.1, on the reverse strand, counting down.
CGATCGTCTGTACGACTTATTCACTGAAATGAAGTCGGCTAGAGAAATTTGGAATGCACTGGAATTTAAGTACAAGGCAGAGGAGCAAGGTACCAACTAATATCTAATTGCAAAGTGTTTTGATTTCAAGTTTATTGATACTAAACTCTTACTGGAACAAGTTCATGAATTGCAAGTGCTTGTGAATTAAATTCGTGTCCTCAAGATTGATATTCTAGAAGCTTTTCAAGTTTGAGCAATTATTGCAAAATTGCCTCCAAGTTGAAAAGACTATGAAAAAAGGCTGATGCACAAGTCAGAAGACTTTACTTTGGAGCAAATACAAAAACATCTTTGCATTGAGGAAGAGTCACGTTTACGTGATAATTATATTTTGTACAATTCCAATGTAAATGTTGTAGAAAGGAAAACGGAAAATTAGCCAAAACTTTAAAGTAGAAAGCGGCCATAAATTTAAGAGAACACAAAAGAAGAAAAATGGTTGTTGTTTTGTTTATAGCAAATAGGGACATTACGCCAAGGATTGCATTTACCGCAAGAGGATTTCAAAGGACAAGAACATTCAGATGGTGAAGGCAAATGCAAATTTGGTTGAAGAAAATTATGTAGCCATGATTTCAACCATGTTTTCAAACATGAAAATTTCTGAAATTAATAATGTGATGACTATGGTTTCTGAAATCAATTCTACCACTGTCCAATCCGGTTGGTGGTTAGATTCTAAAGCAACAGTCCATATGTGCAAGAACAAGTACATGTTTAAGCAATTTGAAGAGATTGTTGACTCAAATGTTCAATAAGTCCTGATAATGAATAATGCTCTTATAAAGGTTGCTAGAAAAGGCATGGTGAAGATAGACTTCACTTCTGGAAAGAAAATAAATCTTCTTAATGTGTTATTTATACCTAAAATTAGAAAGAACCTAGTTTCCATTGATTTACTTTGTAAGAGCAGGTTTCGAGTTTTATTTGAATCCGACAAAGCTATCCTGTCAAAAAATAGGATGTTTGTAGGAAAAGGTTATGCCAATGATGGCATATATCAATTGAGTATCAAGAATAACATTGCTAGTTCTGCTTATCCTGTTGAGTCTTCTTTTTTTTGGCATAGTAAGTCGGCACATATAAATATTCGTTATTTGAAGAATATGAAGAAGTTAGACTTGATAAATTTCAATAGTGAATTTGATAAATGTGAAATATATGCTAAGTCCAAACTTACTAAGAAACATTTTCCTAGTGTTAAAAGAAATTCGAATTTATTGAATTTGATTCATAGTGATATATGTTAATTCAATGGTATGCTAACACTTTGAGGTAAAAGGTATTTTATTACTTTTGTGGATGATTGCATTAAGCTTTTATATGTTTATCTCATAAGATCGAAGGATGAATCATTTACCATGTTTAAGAAATACAAGACTGAAGTAGAAAATCAATTAGAAAATAGAATCAAAGTTCTATGATTAGATAGAGGTGGAAAATATTTCTTCAATGAATTCTCTCCATTTTGTGAAGAACATGGTATTATTCATCAAGTTTCGGCTCATATACTCCACAACAAAATGGTTTGGTTAAAAGAAAAAATTGATCTCTTAGAGAAACGGTTAATTGTATGCTTTCAAATTCAAAGCTACCAATTAATATTTGGAAAGAATCATTAATTACTGCATGTTATATTCATAACAAAATACCTTTTAAAAAAAATGACAAAACCCCTTATGAAGTATGGAAACATAGAAAGCCAAATTTGTCGTACCTTAAAGTGTGAGGGTGTTTGGCATACTACCGAGTACTAGATTCTAAAAGAACAAAGCTCGATTCTAGAGTTATCAAAAGTGTTTTCGTTGGGTATGCTGAAACAAGTAAAGCTTATGGACTTCTTGATTTAAATTCCAATGTTATTGTAAAATCAAGAGACGTTAAATTTTTTGAGAATAAATATTTCATGGGTTCCAAAATTATTTTGAAAATAATCCAAAATCTATGGAAGCTCAAATAGATTCTTAAGAGAAAAAAAAAACGAATGATTCTAAAAACATGTTTGAACCAATGAGAAATACTAGAGCTAGGAAATTAAAAGACTTAGGTCTTGATTTTATTACTCATGTTTTTCTTGTTAAAAGAGATAGAGATAATAACGTGATAAATAAATATCATTTAGAAACTTTGATGATGCTATGTCTTCTAGAGATGCTTCCTTTTTGAAAGAAACTATAAATGATGAAGTGGACTCAATTATGTCCAATAATACTTGGGTATTAGTAGATTTACCAAAAGGATTAAAATATATTGTGTGCAAATGGGTTTTTAGAAGAAAATATCATTCTGACTATTCTATCCAAGCTTTTAAGACTAGACTTGTGATCAAGAGATATAGACAAAAAGAATAAATAGATTATTTTGATACGTATGCTCATGTTGCACGTACAACTTCTATTTGAGTTCTTTTTGCTCTAACTTCCCTTTATGATCTTTGTGTTTATCAAATGAATGTCAAGACTGCTTTTTTGAATCGAGACTTAAATGAGAAGATTTACATGGAACAATCGGAGAGTTTCGTTTTTCCTGAAAATGAAAGGAATGTATGTAAATTGATTAAGTCTATTTATAGGTTTAAGTAAGCTTCTAAGCAGTAGCATGAAAAATTTAATTCGGTCATATTATCAAATGGTTTCATTCACAGTAATGCTAATAAGTGTATATACTCTAAATTCACTAAAGACTATGGTGTCTTAAGGTCCGTTTGTTTCACAAAAAATTGGCTATTTCCAAAAAAAAAAAAAAAAAAAAAAAAAAAAAAAGATTGTATTAGAAGGATACACCGATGCTAGTTGGATTACAAGTGTGGGAAATGAGTGTTCCACTTCTAGATGGATTTTCACACTAGCTGGAGATGTTATATCTTGGGCAAGTAAGAAATATACATGTATAACTCACTCAACAATAGAATATGAATTTATTACTTTAGCGGCAACTAGGAAAGAGGTCGAATGGATTAGGAATTTGTTGTTGAATATCAAATTATGGCATAATCCTATGCCTCCTATTTCTATAAAATGTGATAGTTAGGTTATTTTGGCAAGAGCCTAATAACACCTATAATAGTAAGTCTAGATATATTAGTCTAAGACATGAATATGTGAGACAATTGACTAAAAATGATACCATAACAATTGTCTACGTGAAGTCAAGTAATAATCTTGCCGATCCTTTGACGAAGATTTTACCAAAACACATGATAATAATGACCTCACAAGAAATTGGGTTGAAACATTTTAATTGAAATCACCAATAATGGTAACTCGACCGTTTTTTTTTTCTAAAACATCACTAGTTACAAGATTTAATGGGTAAAAACAAATTATTGAATGTGATTGTTTGATACTGACGTAGCCCTGATATGAGAAATGAGTATTGTTTGTTACGTTTTGTAAGTTGGATTGAATTATTAATGAAGTACAATATAAACTTGTAATGTGTTGATAGCAAGAAAAACACATGGTAACCACCACCTCGATGGCTAAGATGATTCGAACTTTCTCTTTCTTCTCACGAAAAGGAGGAGTTCGAATCCCTTCTTGGTCGCTTGAGGTTTTAAGCGTGACGTTAAGGTAGTGGGTCCTCCACTAGCGTTACCCTAGGTTTGCTTCGCTGCTATCGGGTTATGGGGGTTCCTGGGTCATAAAAAAAAAAAAAAACACACATGGTAGATAGTTCACCTATATAAGCTTAGAAGTTATGCCATTTCTTATGAAAGTTATGGTTGCTTTCTAGAGAACTCATAAAATAGGATCAAGCTTAGGTCATAATAGTGCGAAGTAATATATAACTTATCATTCAAGCAAGAGGTTAGTGTATGTGCCATATATCCAGTTCTATTATGTAAAAGTATAAGTTTAAAGTTGAGCCACTTGTCATTTTGATAGAACTTTGATATACTTGTAATAAGTAAATGTTTAATTTTAAAAAGACCTTTATGTAGGTATATTAATCTTACTGAAATTTTGGTTTTACGGGTTTTTAATTTTTTTTTTTAAATTTTGAAATCTTTGTTTTACAAACAAAGTAGGGGATTGTTGGAAGTTTGTTTGTAAAACAAACAAAGTGTATGTTTCCTTGTTTCACATAGGAAAAGTGGGAGGAAGTAAACCAATTAATAAGTGTGAGATTTATTTAGTATACCTAAAGAAATTATTGGGTGTAGGCTAGACCACATCTTGCCCGTGTGTGGGTGCGCAATTATTAGGCGCACTTTTGCACGCTTGCCCGCCCACAGTTTAATTAGCACTAACCCCTTTGTTATTTTATTTTTTTTCTTTTGTACGGTTATCTTATTAACTTTAATCAATTCAAATGTTGTTTTGTTTATTGAGAATTTTCAGGAATTTTAAAAATATATATTATAATTTTTTTTTCATATTCCAAATTTTTGTTTATGCCTTTTCAAGACAACCTTTGAAATAAATACTCGTTCAATTTGCAACATTTCCTGAAGGGTTACATTTTTTCATTTTTTCAACTTCTTTCGAATTGATGCCTTTGTTCATCTAGGTAATTTTTCGAAATGATACATTTATTCGCTTTGCAACATTTCACGACAAGTTGCCTTCATTTTTAAAACTGTTTTATATATACATGTTTGTTTTCAGAAGAACAATGTATGTGATCATTTTATATTTTCGAGCCTTCTTTTTTCAAAAAATCATAGCCATATTTTCAATTGTTTCTTAGAAAAATTATAGAGAAATACTAAAATTATTATCTAGTATTCTCATTTTAAGATTTTATTGTATCTTGGAGGAAATTTTTGCAGGTGACCTTTAGTAACGTTGTGGGGCAAATAAATCATTAAAGAAAGTGATATCACATTTCAAAGTCCGACTTGATTACTCCAAAGATCTGACTTCATTATTCTATCCAATTCAAAGCCACATTTTCCCAACACCTTGCACAATTCTCTCACGTCAATTGCATCTAAAACAAAACTAAGAAGCTCAATTCCCCAAACTCAAGATTACACAGTACTACGAAAAAAATGGATAAAAGTGCTTACCATCGAGGGGCTCGTCAAAGAAGATCATAGCAGAAATGCAAGACGAATCTCAACTCAGCCAACTCAAAACTTAGCTCCCTAGTGGCAAAGTGCAACCCAAATGATCTGCCCAACATTCTTGACCATTTGGAGGGCGGTGAGACCGAAACATGGTGATTTAAGGTCTCGATTTCATCCCTAAGAGCTTTGCAAACGAAATACTCGTCCCTTAGGCATCGTTAGTGTTGGAATATAATATGCAAAAACGATAGGATTTTGCTATTTACATTAACGTGCAAACTCCAAAGAAATAAGAGAAATAATAAGGACATTAGAAATTTACGTGGTTTGATCTAAGTATCGGTACCTACATCCACGGGAAGAGCCAGCAGCAAATAATCCACTATAATCAGAGAATTAGAGTTTACAATTGCTCACACGCTCAAATGTTTCCCATATCTAAATTTAATTACAAACACAATATGTTTATAAATAAATAACTCACTTTAGTATAAACTCATTACACAAAAATTACTGCACATTCAAGCTCAAAGTGAAACACTCTACATATGCCAAAACAAAAACTCTCTTCTCCACTTTCATATAGCTTCGCATTCTCTACCTCTTTAAGGCTTGAGCAGCATCGAGACGTGTGTGGACGTGCGGCTCCTTTATTTCTTTCATAGGGCTTCACTTTCCTTTTCCGCTAAAAACATTCCTTTTATATCATGTGTGTGCCCAAAGTCAAAACTTTGACTTTGGGCCCCACCTTTGATTATTTTCTCTGATATGGATGTTGGAGAAATCTTTCCAGAATATTTTGAAGCTGACAAAACGTTTCTATCAGTCTAGTCTGGATATTTGCAAACCTTCTGTTTAGAGTCTGAAGACTTTCTGATCACCAGACTCAGCACTCAAGACTCAAGACCCAAAACTATTCTCATTGACAGTTTTTCTAATCCAGTGACGAAGGCAATCCAGAGCCGAAGTATTTGGTTGAGGATTTAGTTCTATCCTCTAGAGAACATCTCTTGGCTGAATAAAAATAGCGGATTCTTCTATACGTAATCTAGATCGTTTGAAGATTTGATGGTTGACGAAATATTCTTGGAATGTTCTATTCTTGGAACCCAAGATCCTGATTGTATGGGCGAATAGGATTGATGGGCTATCGTCAGATTCCTTTAATAGCTCGAATGATCTTCTTAATTGATTCCGTCCAATGGGTAGATTGGAGGAATTCCTTTGGTAAGTGCCAACGGGTATGATGGCATAAAGGAGTATAAAAGAAAGACGTTTTAGTTGCTTTAGTGCATGATCGATAGAGAAATTCCAGAGTCTGAAACACCTCGATTATTAGTCGATACATTCTAAGCAAAATTATATACACAGAGAGTGTTTATACTTAGTGAGACCTTGAATGAGTGTAGTAGATCATCTACACCAAGAAATCAAGGAAGATCAACGCTGTAACATCTCTTTGTTCATAGTGGAATCAAGCCAATAGGCTGTCAGTACAGAAGAGTGGACGTAGGCTTGAAATAAGCCGAACCACTATAAACCGCGTGTTTAATTTTCTCTTTCCTTCGCTCAGTCTTACTTTGATTATTGTTTGTCTCAAATCTATCAACTGTCTAGTATTGTGCAATTATCGAGAAAAATCTTTTATATACCTATTCACCCCCCTCTAGGTACTTATACTAGCTATATCAATTGGTATCAGAGCCTGTGTACTCACTTTATTTAAAGTGTTTTACTTCAGAGTAAAAGATCCATGGCTAGTATGCTAGCACCAGGGCTGATGGAAGGGCAAAGCAATACCAGACCACCCTACTTTGATGGAAAGGATTACAACATCTATAAGAACAAGATGAAAGCTTTCCTACGATCAAAGGATCCTCTGGAATGAGACGTTGTAGAAAAAGGAATTACTCCTATAGCTGCATCGGTCTCTGAAAGAGGGAAAGAAATTGTTGAGACCAGCGGAATGACTCAGGAAGAGGTAAACAAGAGACGAGCACTCGATACAAAAGCAATTTATTCTTTATATTGTGCTTTGTCACTAACTGAATATAACAGAATATCTTCTTGTGTTACAGCAAAAGAAGTTTGGGACAAATTACATATCACCTATGAAGGAACAAATCGAGTGAAGGAAACTAGAATTAACATTCTCCTCGGTCAATATGAAGCATTCAAAATGAAACTAGGAGAATCTATAAACTGACATGTTTAGCCGTTTTACAGATATTGTCAATGGTCTTGAAAATCAAGGACAGAAAATTTCTGATCCCATGAAGGTAAACAAGCTACTGCGTGGACCCTCCAAGGATTGGAATCACATAAAGACTTCAATAAAAGAGACGCAAAGAATTATGCCACTATCTGTCGACGAGCTGATTGGAACTCTTCAGTCTTATGAAGTGGAACGAATTAATGAAGACGAAGATCCAAGAAGTAAGAAATCCATTGCATTAAAATCAAATGATGATTCTGATAATACAGATTCTGAAGATGATATGGACAATGAGGAGCTTGCTCTCATGATAAGAAGATTCAGAAAGCTGAATAGAAAAGGAAGAAGGTTCAACTTAAAGAAACAAAGTTTCCAAAAACAGCAGACCAAGTCTGTTGATGATGAGGAACCAAACAGAGATGTAGTTTGCTTCGAATGTAAGAAAAATGGACACATTAGACCCAATTGTCCTCTTTTGAAGAAGAAAAGAGGAAAAGCTGAAAAATTTCGAAAAGCTCTCAAAGTCGAAACTTGGAGTGATACAGAATGTGAAGAAAGTGATAATGAATATGCCAACCTATGTCTGATGGCACATTCAGACTCAGACTCAAATTCTGGATCAGACTCATACAGTGAATTTGAGGTAAGTGATTTTAAAATTCCTGTCAAAGTTTATAAATACATTGATGAACTGTGTTTTAATCTTAAGACTTCTCTCAAAAGAATTTCCGAACTTAAAAAGGAAAACTCAGTTATAAAACAAAAGGAAAACATTTTAGAAGAAAGAGTTAAAAGTTTAGACTTGAATGTTTCTACTCTTAAAGAAAAAGAATATAATCTTTTGAAAGAAAATGCTTTTTTAAAAAACTGACTTATCAAATATTTCAAAGAAATTTTCGATAGGGTCCGAAAAACTTGAAAAAGTTCTTTCAGTTCAAAGACCCGACTTCAATAAGTCTGGTTTAGGCATGACAGCAGAAACAATTCCCTTGATTGATTTTCTTAAAGTAAAAGAAAGAATTAATAAAAAACCCTCCAAAGCTTACAACTCAAGAAGCATCTCAGACTCTGGAAGACCAGCATCAAGCTGTTCATGAAGATTCAAATAAAGAAAGAGATCATCAAACAGACAAATCAACCAGTAACTGGAAGCATAAGTCCAGTCATCCCAAAGATCTCATTATCAGTGAAATTAATGAAGGAATTCGCACCAGATCCAAAAGACGTGAAGAGTCTAGTGTTGTGGCTCTCATTTCTGAAATTGAACCAAAGAGCATAAAAAAAGCTTTATCTGATGAAAGCTGGATTGAAGCTATGCAAGAAGAGCTTAGACAGTTCAACATTAATGATGTCTGGGAATTGACATCTAAACCAAAAGGTAAAATTGTTATTAGAGCCAAATGGGTGTTCAGAAACAAGATGAATGAAAAAGGAAAAGTCGTACGAAACAAAGCAAGACTCGTGGCCAAAGGATATATGCAAGAAGAATGAATAGACTATGATGAGACTTACACTCCAGTAGCAAGGTTAAAAGCTATTCGACTATTACTTGCGTTTGCTTGTTATAAAAATTTCAGGTTATTCAAAATGGACGTCAAAAGTGCCTTCCTAAATGGATTTATCCATGAGGAAGTTTATGTAGAACAACCACCTGGGTTTGAAGACCCAAAGAAGCCAGACTCAGTCTTCAGACTGAAAAAGGTCTTATATGGTTTAAAGCAAGCACCTCGAGCTTGGTACGACAGACTAAGTAAGTTCTTAATACATAATGGTTTTGTTAAAGATAAAGTAGATACTACTTTATTTATCAAAAAGGAAAACAAAAGCTTTTTACTTGTTCAAATATATGTGGATGATATTATTTTTGGATCCTTTAATGAAAGTCTGTGCAAGAAGTTTTCTAAGTCTATGCAGGATGAGTTTGAAATGAGTATGATGGGAGAATTAACATTCTTTCTTGGTCTTCAAGTAAAGCAATTGAAGGAAGGAACTTTTATTTATCAAGAAAAATATGCTAATGATCTTGTCAAAAGGTTTGGATTGGAAAATTGCAAAAAGACTGATATACCAATGTCAAGTTTTTTGAAGATAGACAAAGATGAAGAAGGGAAGAAAGTTGATCAAAAGCTGTATAGGAGCATCATTGGTTCACTTCTTTATCTTACTACTTCTAGACCTGACATTTTGTTGAGCGTTTGCATCTGTGCTAGGTTTCAATTAGATCCTAGAGAATCCCATCTCAGTGCTGCAAAACGTATTATTAAATACGTTGCTTCATCTTCAAACATCGGTCTTTGGTATCCTAAGAAGGGAGACTTTAATTTTCTGGGATATTCAGACGCAGATTTGGCCGGTTGCAGAGTCGATAGAAAGAGTACCTCAGGAACTTGCCAGTTGCTTGGAAGCAGGACAGTGTCTTGGTTTTCAAGGAAACAAAGCACTGTGGCTCTCTCAACAATAGAAGCAGAGTATGTAGCTCTTGGAAGTTACTGTTCGCAAATTCTATGGATAAAACAACAGCTAGAAGACTTTGAAATTGAAGACTCATGTACAAAAATCAGATGTGACAACACCAGTGTAATCAATCTCACTAAAAATCCAATCCTTCATTTAAGAGCAAAGCATATAGAAATTCGACATCATTTCATTAGAGATCATGTTCAAAATAGAGAAATCTCGATTCAATTTGTTCATTCAAAGAGTCAACTAGCGGATATATTCACAAAGCCTTTGGAGAAAAATCAATTCGATTTTATTCGCTCCAGACTCAACATTTTGAAGCTTAAGGAAGTTAAAGTCTAGAGACTCTCCAACCCTCAGACTCAGACATTCATGACTATAGACTGTAAGTTGCTATTATATTTAAACTCGAAAGGTACGATTTTTCGTTCAGTTAATTTATAATTTCCGTGAAAAACGGAATCTTGTCTTTTCAAAAGGATTAACTTCTATTTGGCAGTTAATGATTTTAAAAAGAGGTGTCTGTTCACTTTCCTTGTGTTGATTGATCTTTCCTTTTTAAACTGAGTTAAATATATACAGTTTTCTTTTTCACCTAATCTTCAAAACCCTAAAAGGCATTCTTCTCCCAATCTTATCTCTACTTCGTGTTCATCTTCAAGAAAGTTGTCATCTTTTCTTGGGAAAGCGAGTAAAAGAATCTTTCAACGACAAGGAAGGATGTCTTCTTCGAGGAAGGCTTCAAGAATCGCGAACAGGGGACCACAGAGAATGAGGGAGGGGCCTACCCATTTCGATCTCACCGGAGAAGAAAAGGAGCAAGCCAAGAACAGAGAAGAAGACGAGCAGCGAGAGAAAGAGAAAGAAGTTGAAGAAGAAGGAGAAGAAGAGAAAGAAAAGTCTGCAGCTGAAGCCACAGAGAAGGGGAATCTAGATGCTGAAGAGCCTGACCATCACTCTTTCCCATTTGAGGTCCTAGAGACAGGGGGAGATGGCAAGAAAGGAAGGACTACACCACATGCTATCACCAGTGAAGGTCTAAGACGCTCACCAGTAGATCCAGAAGATTTTCAGGCTTCTCAAATGCCTGAAGAAGGACATGATACGTCAACTCCAAATCTGCAAGATTATACATAAGCTCTATCGTCTGCATTCACTCCATCCGAGAAAGCAAATGCAAGCACATAGACGGACAATTCAGCAGATTTTCGTCGTATCCTTGATGTTCTTCTGGAAATGCGGGGTCAAATCTATGCATTGGACTGTGAAATTCAAGTCATGAAGAATGCTGGACAAGCATCTTCGGTTACCCTGGAGGATAAAATGAAAGATCTAGCTCTTCAAATTCAAGCCAATGACAAAGGAGAAAAGGTAGCTTATCTAAGGGAGGACTTGAAGAGGCTGGAAGGCATCGTCCAGTCGATGGGAGATTTCCAAATCGTGCGCATTCCCAAGCAGACCTAACTTTTTTCTCACATTTTTTAATGATGACAAAAAGGGGGAGAATTGCAAATTTGAACTGAACTCTCTAAACTTTGACTTTAAATTTCTCTTTTGAGTGTTCGAATGTTTGTTTTTTAGTATAACTTGAGTAAACTTGGGTGTGAACTTAAATTTGACTAACTTGGGTGTAGTTTTTTTATGCTTGACTATTTGCATTTATATCAAGTGTTGTTGTATGGTATTACTCATGAAAGACTAACCAATTTTCTGTGGATGCAGAGTCTGGTTGATTTATTAATCTTTAGGAGATAGCCATATTGCTTGAGAAATGTTTTTGCAGGTCAAAGTTGTTCAAATCTACAGCAAAGTTTTGTCACCATCAAAAAGGGGGAGATTGTTGGAGAAATCTTTCCAGAATATTTTGAAGCTGACAAAACGTTTCTATCAGTCTAGTCTGGATATTTGCAGACCTTCTATTTAGAGTCTGAAGACTTTCTGATCACCAGACTCAGCACTCAAGACTCAAGACCCAAAACTATTCTCATTGACAGTTTTTCTAATCTAGTGACGAAGGCAATCCAAAGCCGAAGTATTTGGTTGAGGATTTAGTTCTATCCTTTGGAGAAGATCTCTTGGCTGGATAAAAATAACGGATTCTTTTATACGTAATCTAGATCATTTGAAGATCCGATGGTCGACGAAATATTCTTGGAAAGTTCTATTCTTGGAAACTAAGATCCTGATTGTATGGGCGAACAAGATTGATGGGCTATCATCAGGTTCCTTTAATAGCTGGAATGATCTTCTTAATTAATTCCGTCCAACGGGTAGATTGGAGGAATTCTTTTGGTAAGTGCCAACGGATATGATGGCATAAAGGAGTATAAAAGGAAGACGTTCTAGTTGCTTTAGTGCATGATCGATAGAGAAATTCCAGAGTCTGAAGCACCTCGATTATTAGTCGATACATTCTAAGAAAAATTGTATACACAGAGAGTTTTTATACTTAGTGAGACCTTGAGTGAGTGTGGTAGATCATCTACACCAAGAAATCAAGGAAGATCAACGCTGTAACATCTCTTTGTTCATAGTGGAATCCGGCCAATAGACTATCAGTGCAGAAGAGTGGACGTAGGCTTGAAATAAGCCGAACCACTATAAACCGCATGTTTAATTTTCTCTTTCCTTCGCTCAGTCTTACTTTGATTATTGTTTGTCTCAAATCTATCAACTGTCTAGTATTGTGCAATTATCGAGAAAAATCTTTTATATACCTATTCACCCCCCTCTAGGTACTTATACTAGCTATATCAATGGATTCTTCTCCTACCATTTCTACACGTACAAAAAAAAAAAAGATAGATAACCTTTACCTTTTTTTTTCTTTATTTATTTCCTCCTTTGTGCAGCTATAAGGAGTCCACGAAAAGAAGGGCTTCTTCATCCAATTTGAAATCTACTTAAGAAATCTTTATCAACAAATTCGATTTAACAAATCATTATTCGAATTCAAACTCAAAACATTAATTTAACAGTTAGTTCTACATCTAAGCTTCGAAGCAGCTGCGACCCCAGAGGTCCAGTTCTATGAGCTTCAAAGCGGCCCCTTCATTCCCATCGGTTGTAGACTAGAGTTATGAAGTGAGCACAAGCCTTGTTGGTTTTAGAAATGAGCTTCAAATTGGTCTTGTCGGTTCTAGATCTAAATAATGACGAAAAAGTGCAAAGAGAAAATTGAAAAATTGATAGTGAGGGAGCGTGAACTAAGCTGAGAGAAGAAATTGAGAGAAGGAGATTCCTTTGCTCTTTATTCTTAGAAGTGAAAAGGATTATTTAAAAAACATATTGGCATGGTCAGTGTAGTTTGGTTATGCACTTGGAATCAGGAACCTGTCTGATTATTGCCAGTTCCAAATTTTGGTAACCGAGAACCACCCAAAACTAGCTAGTTTGGTCATGTTCTCAGGTTGACACTGGATCGTTGCTCACCCCTAATGAATAGTTTTTTTTTTTTTCTTAAACTTGAAAAACTCTTGCAAAAATTAGCAAACAACATTAGAAAATTAACAAAAGCAAATAATATTAGGTGTGCTTGGTGCTATCCAAAGATAATACACAACACATTATAGTAATTACGTTTTATCCCCAAGCCTAAATCCATTCTCCAACCTAACAATCTCAGTGCGATTTGAAATCCACTAGTAATCACCAAGATAAGCTACTGTCGCGACCAAATTTTCGGGAGTGATCCACCTAGGGTTTGGCTAATGGATTGTTAAGCCTAAACTTAACTTAAGCTCTGCCAAGGACATATCAATTCGCGACTTAGATTCAAGTTTTTTAACATGCAGATAGATTTTATCTAGGAGTTACCACTAATCTATTTTTTGGTGGGTCGATTATAAACCCAAGTAAAGTAACGGGAGTTTTACTTTACTCATATAAACTAGAAACTATGGATACAGGGACTTGGTTACACTAGATTTTTCTAATGCCTTTTCGATACCATTCTTTCATTTTCAAAAATGTTCTTTTTTTTTTTATATTTTGCAGGCAATTAAATTGATTTTAAATATATTTCCCTAACATGTGAGGTGATCATGCAGGAGCACAAACCACCAATTTAACACTCAAATAAATAATGAATAAATCGCTAAACTCACCTCAAAGCAACGGAAGCATCTGCAATGTTAAATTAGAATCCACATCAACATCTCTAGATATAATTTCTAATTAACATACAATTTATTTTATTTTTTTCACTTAATTAATGAAAATCATGCAATATGCAATGCAATATTACTAAATGACATAATTCTAATGACAGGCAATTCTTAAATAAATGGACCTAACAACAATCAATAAATATAATTTTATATGACATGCAATGACATTTTTGTGCTTTTTTTTTTTATATAAATGTGCAATCTATCCTAGAGAATGTAATTAATTTATCCTAAGATATTTTTGTATTTTTTTATGAAATTCGAAATTAGAAAAATATGAAAATTATCTATCTAAATTAAGATCCTATCCAACTTATATTAAGGATTAGGTTAGGCTAAACCCTAATTTAAACCAAGATATTATCTTAACTTAGCAATCTCTAACTAAAGACTAATCTAAAATTAAAATAAAATATGCAATTTTATCCTAATGTGCAATGACGTACAAACGATGCCCTAATCCTACATGATGCAAGCATGATGATTTTTTTATTTTTTATTTTTTCTTTTTTATAAAAATTCAAAATCAAAATTCGCAAATAATTAAACATGCAATTTAATTTAGTAAAACAAAAATCTAACATCCTAAATTTATGTTTTTGGTATTTTCTATTTTTAAAACATTCGAAATGATAAAGTTCTTACCCTAAACATGCAATATTCTAACCCAAACATATTTCAAGATAATTAAAGCAATTAAGACAAAACAGACCATTCAAAATCGCCAAAAGTATCCTACACTATTCAGATCAAGGGATAATATGTCGTTAATAAAATCAATAAATTGATTAGAATTTCAAACTTCCATACATAATTAATCAAATCAATCTCCCATTTTTTCCATTTTTTCATTTTATTTGTTCTTATGCATTTTTTTTGGGTTAAAATTAACCCCTAATTTTTATGTAAAAAGGCAATGACCGAGTTGCGAAAATTTAGATGTCAACAATTACAATATGTAAATAAAGATCCTATTAATCAATAGATCTTACTATCGGGTTTCACTAGTAATCACCAAGATAAGTGACAATCTGTAAATATAGATCCTATTAATCAATAGATCTTACTGTTAGGTTTCAAATACTATTATTCCTCTTGTACACTTTATCTTATCTAGATTACAAAGCAACAAGGACACTATACTGGAAATTTCATATGGACATACCACAATTTGATTTGCAGAGACTAACAACAAACAATGTCAACTTTCTCTGTTCGACTTAATACTTAAGTTTCGTTGATCCTTTTTAATATAGGCATCTTCAATTTTCCCATTGGAGAAAGTCTTGGGACACAAGTATCTGTTACAAGTAGTTAAAAGCCGTTGTTTGAGGATAAGATCACCCATACAATATTTTTCCTCGGTCATCAACATGGTTTCCTAAAATGGAGACTGTTGAGAGAATCACATCAGTAGTCGCTTTAATTGCTTGAACAAAAAGCTATAAATTGTTCTTTGATAGATTTCATCTATCCTGCTATGGACTTTCCTACTACTAACGACTATAACTTTTGTCTCTAACGGTCAACTTCAGATGAACACGTCAATCAGCATCTCCAGTGACTCAATATCAACATGATTCAATGTTTGTTATTTCTCAATAGTAACACCTGCTCGTTACCATCTGTGAGTTGGTGTTGTCCATGGTTAAACCATAGGACTTGCGATTCTACTTCCAATGATACTTTTGAGCACATCAACTCTCAGAGACTCTATGTTGATGAAGATCCACCATGGTCCTTCAAAGTTCTCATGAGCATCTTGTCATGTCTAAATTGTTCACTTCTTGTTGATATCTACATTATTTTAGCTAGTCGTCGTTGAGCTCTTTAACTATCGTGGTAATCATCATAGTCTTATAAATTTCACCACGAAAGCCTACACTTATCATAGTATATATTATACCTAGGATAGGTATGAAATCATTAAAATTCCATAGAAATGTTCTCCAATAATGGATGATATTTACCACTCAACTAGAATATTACCATAAGGTGCTTGTTCTAGGCTCCATGCTCCTACTTATCCATAAACAAGAAGAGTTACGTTATTTCCACCCTCATTTTGGTTAAGACACTCCCTTTTATTAATTAATTGACCAAAATATCCCTCTCTTCAATGAAATGTTTCTCTCTTTTCAATCTAGTTAAACCTTCTTCACTTTTTGACTCACATTAAAATATTTCAGAGAAAAATTTTTAGTATATTCTAAAATTTTGATGCCATCGTGATAAGATTGGATCCATTATTGATATTGATTACTTTCTTTGTGATAGAAGCAATATAGTAATAAGTTCCCCCTTTCACCTTTTTGCGCTTATTTTTTGTTTATACATGATCTAAATATAAACAATGGTTTTGATCAATGTTTCTTTTCCATTTTTTATCAAGATCGACTATATAATTAGAATGAAATTTAATTCTCAACTTTGAAATGAACTTTCACTCAAACTATTTGATAAAAAAAAAAGGCAATTAATTGTGTTATAAGTTATCATGAATATAAATTTCTAGTCTTCTATTTAGCTTTTGTGGTTAAGTATATAATATCATAAATTAAAGTTAACAACCTTCTCTAGACAAAGTGATAACATGATGTAGGGTCATTTAAATTTTGAAACCGTCGAGAGAGATGATAAAAATATAATCAATTTTGCTAGTCAGCTTGATTAAAAAAAATTGAAGAAAGGGAGAAGGGTATTTCAATCAATCAATTAAAAAAAGAATGTCTTAATTATAAGGATCAATATCACGAAAAATCAAAAATTGAAACTTATGTGACAAATTTACCTCAAATTAATTTTTTTTTATCACCAAAAATCTCAAACTGGTACAATTGTGACAAATCTACTCTCCATTGATTTTAGCTAAATTTGAATGTCATATTATTAAGTTGGATGATATGAGACAATTAATAGGTGCATCCGTTTGTGGCTTTTCATTATATTAACCCAATTTAAACGAAACTAATAGATAATAAAATTGTCAAAAGTGTATGAGCTAAGGGTTTCTAGTGGTTAAAGAATTAGTTCGAGATAAATTTATGAAAAAATTAGTATTTAATAAATTTGTCACAAAAATATTAATTTTAGATTTTTTGTGGTATCAACCCTAATTAAAATAGGGGTGGAAATAGTCCTACTCAAAAAGAAATCCAATAAGCACATTTTATGAAGAATGTGCTATTTCACTGATCCAGTAAGCACATTTTAGCAGATTTAAATTAATTTAAGATTCTACTTCAATTTGGGCCAATTATGTAAGGCCCAAAAACAGGCAAAAAAAAATGGAAAAAAAAAAGGTCTTGTAATTCGATTTTTCATGCTAAAAAGAGATTGCAAATATAGTTTTATGTGAAGCACAAGGAAGACAACCTAAGAATTTTGTTAACTCTCATTCCCTTTTAAGTTTTTAGTGTTGTGCTAAATGATAAGGTTCTCTTTTATTATCCTTTTTGGGAAAAAGTCACAAAAAACTCTTAACTATATCTATTGTGATGTATTTATCATATTTTTTTAATATAAAAACCCCATATTATATCCACTATGACACATATATCCTGAAATTATTCATCGACATAAAAAAAATTCCAAAATAATACTTGTGTGAAATATTTATCTTTCATCAAAATTTTGTTAGATGATTTTCTAGCCAAAATAATATTATTTTATTTTATTATACCTTATCAAAACCGTTTGTCTTCTATCATCCATAAACGGTTTTTCATTGATGGAACTTTGATGTAGATGGGAAATTAACATGTCACATGAGTACAATTATAAGATTCCTGATATCATAGAAAAATTTTAGCATCATAGTGAGCGCAATTTGAGGTTTTTGATGAAGAGTAAATATGTCACATAGGTATTAGTGTTGGAAGATCTTATAATCAATTCTGATTATAATTGATTCTAATAGATGTTAGTAAATAGGAAATTTTGATTCATGTATATTTATTTTCCTATTTTATTCTTTCATTCTTACATTATATATGTACAAGGTAATAGCATACATAATACAACACAGATAAACATTTCCCCAAATTTCCTTATATTTTTCTGTCATGGTATCAGAGCCCTTGCTTCTTGCCCTAGCTTCCGCATCCTTTGAATTGCCATCGTTTCTTTCTGATTTGTTACTAAGGATCCCTTCTTGCAAAACAAACTACCAAAGTGATTTGGAATTCATTCTTGGTACCATGGCAAAAGACAAGAATGTTATGAATCCCTCAGTAGAAGTTCCATCAACCTAGTATCAGATGATCGCATCTTCTGATC
Organism: Eucalyptus victrix; assembly: GCA_016097545.1. Lineage (NCBI taxonomy): Eukaryota > Viridiplantae > Streptophyta > Magnoliopsida > Myrtales > Myrtaceae > Eucalyptus > Eucalyptus victrix. The sequence continues at coordinate 43,184,140 of CM027843.1, read as the reverse complement.
AAGACAGATTGACTAGAGAAGAGCAAGTGACCAATGTCGTCTCTGACTTTGCCCCTACTTCAGTACAAATTTCAAGCAACTTACTGGCCCCCAGCCCTATGGTAAACCACACAATGGGCCACTCAACCTAGACAAACATGGGCCAATATCCATATGGGACCAACCCGACTGGTGAGTCAAGTCAACAATCGCGAGTCACAGACCCGGATTCATACCAGGTCAAGGAATTGAACCCTACCCAGTTCCATACGGACCGCTTTACCTATTCTCGTTCAACGGTGGCTGGCCGAAGCTTGGAGATGCGTTTTACACGTCGCCGGCGGACGAGCCGAAGTTACGCCTGATCACTTAACAGCTTACCGGACCACCGAACTACCATTCTTGGGCTCATTATCTCCAGTGAGCACTCGTGACTAAGACCAAGGAAGGTTTCATTGAAGCAAACTATACCTTATCCAACGAATGAACAATTGCAGAGACACTAGTGGCACTACAATCATTTGGTGTGCACCTGGATCGGGAACTACTTGGTTCCTGACGTCGCCACCGGTCTTCCTCCAACGGAAGACTCAAAGAAATACTGGGATAACATATAAATGTACAGAAAATCAGATAGAGTGAGACTTTTCTCGTTGACACAAGCCCTAACCGAGCTAAAATAGGGGAATCTCTCGGTCACCGCCTATTTCAACCAGCTGTCAACCCTATGGAACGCGATTGAAGCAGCCGAAGACAAGTTGGAGGGGCAGGAAGCCACTCTTCGACAATACTATGCAATCAGGGAGAAAGAGAAAGCCACTAGATTTCTTCTTACCTTGAATGATTCATACACCACATTTCGATTGTAGATCCTTGCGATGGATCCTCAACCACCACTTAGCCGGATCTTCTAGTTGGCCATGCAGGAAGAAAACTAGAGGGCTGCCGCAACTGAACATGCTTGGGTCAGTGAAGGAACAGGCTTTGCGGCGTTCCCATCTAGCTTCGTTTCAACTAAAACTATCACCGGAACCGGAGGGAATCTCGGAGCCACAGGACAACCGAGAGGAAGGGGCTTCATGGCTACAGTGTCGAGAAGTGACGAAGATAGCCCTAGGTCTTCACAGAAGGACGGCTAGTATCGTCACGCGTAATCAAACAGTCTAGATAAAAACGCTGGATCCGACAATCGAGGGAGACGCGCTGGATCGAACGGGCTGGATCAACTTTTCGGAGTGAACGGCTGGGATCATTGCGCGCAATCGAACGGCCGCAGATTGATGAATTATTCGGCTGAATCAGATGGTCAATATTTTGCCACGTCAATGCCAATATACAAGGCATTGTAGAACACACGGAATGCCACGTCAACAAGAAAGGTCAGTGGGCAAAATTCAAAATTCAAAATAAATATTGTGAATTTTGCAAATGTCCACACCACACTGTTGATACATTTTGGAAATTACATGGAAAACCCAATAATAAAAAGGAAAATGAGTCTTCAGTCTATTGGGTTTCTGCATAGAAGAGTGGCGGAACATCTCGGCAAACTATCACTCAAGAATAGTATGAAAATACTATGCAAACTTTGAGCCAACTTAAGATTGGTGACACTAGTGCAGGATTCTCAGGTACTTTTCTTCATGAAAGGAATTTATTATCTATTGATGCATGGATTATCGATTCAAGCGCTAGTGACCGCATAATTTGTAATGAGTGCCTATTTTCCCATGTTCATCAAAACACACAATCTCCTGTTACGGTACGTCTTCCAAATGGGAACATTACGTATGTCACCAAAATCGGTATCGTACACCTTGGTCAGAACTTCATCCTTAAAAATGTCCTATACATTCCACATTTTGAGAGTTTGATCTTCTTTTAGTCTCAAAAGTATGTATGGACAATTTCTGTAAAACCATATTCAATTCCGAAAATTGTGTCTTTCAGGACCTTTCAACTAGCAGAGTAATGTGCTTGGGTAATGAGGCACAAGGACTTTATTTTTGGGTCAATTCTTCGAGAGATTTAGAGTTATTGAATAAAAGTATTTATTGTAATGCAATCAGCTATAATAAAAATCTCATTTTGCATCAATGATTGGGTCACAATGCTCGATTTCCTCATCCAAAATGCTCCATATGTCCTTTAACTAAACAAACTGGAGCATCTTTCCCAATTAGTAGATCTCGAGCCCAAAATCCTTTTTCGTTACTTCGCATGGACATCTGGGGTCCCTATCATACTTCCCATCGTGATGGATCTCGCTACTTTCTTACAATAGTTGATGACTATAGTCGTGCCACTTAGCTTTATCTTATGCAATCAAAGAATCAAACATTCACTCACTTATCAAATTTCCTTTCCTTAATTATGAATCAATTTGATAAGTCTGTACATCGAATCCGTACAGATAATGGGCGAGAATTTTTTACTTCTAATTGGATAACATTATTCTCCACTCATGGGATACTCCATAAAAGTTCATGTACTTATACTCCACAGCAAAATGGAGTTGTTGAAAGAAAACACAGACATCTCTTAGAAGTAGCCCGTGCACTCAAATACCAAGCCTCAATCCCTGAAGAATTTTGGGGAGACTATGTGGTCACAACAAAACAGCCAAATAATAGCCACCTTAGAGTATTTGGTTGTTTATGTTATGTAACAAATGTGGGTCCTCGAGATAAAATGAGTCCCCTAGCAACACAATGTGTTTTTATGGGATATACTCCTCTTCAAATGGGTTATCATGTCACGGAGTTTTCTACAGGGCATTTCTTTACCAGCAAAGATGTTATTTTTCATGAAGACACGTTCCCTTTCAAAGAGAAGCCTTTTCATCATGAGACACTTTATCAAAAAACAATCAGTTTCTTCTGTCTGATGAAGATTTTTCATTTGCACCTGGGATTCTTATGGCACCTCAATCTTCTACCACACCAGCACCAGTGGAATTCCCAAATTCGGAGATGGAATCATCAACTTCACCTGAGGAAGTCCCTCCATCTTCTTCAACGGTAGACACAACAGAAATAACTGATGGATTATCCAAGGCCTCCGAGTATATGGATGAGCTACCTTGTCGTTCTGGAAGACAAACTCGCCCACCTACGTGGACTGAAGATTATATATGTTATGCTGCAAACTCTTTAGGTACACAATATCTTGTTTCATCCTATGTTTCCTTCAATCGGTTATCGGCAGAACATATGTGTTGTATCAATTGAATTTCAAAAGAACATGAACCATCTTTGTTCGTTGAGGTAGCAAAAGATCCCAAATGGCAGCGTGCAATGGAGTCCGAACTTACCGCACTCATGGAGAATCATACTTGGGATGTTGTTCCCTTACCACCGCATCGAAAACCGATCGGCTATAAATGGGTTTACTAGATAAAGTTCAAATCAGATGGTTCCATAGAATGCTACAAGGCTAGGTTGGTAGCCAAAGGCGTCACCCAAAGAGAAGGCTTCGATTATCACGGGACATTCTGTCCAATAGTGAAGGAGGTTACTATTCGGTCCTTCTTGTCTGTTGTAGCAATACGAAATTGGTCCTTACATCAGATGGACGTCCATAACGCCTTCCTTCATGGAGACTTAGATGAAGAATTCTACATGGATCTTCCTCAAGGATTACGCAAACAGGGGGAGTATCGGGTATGTCGTCTTTGCAAATCCTTGTATGGATTAAAACAGGCATCTAGATAATGGTATGCCAAGTTTACCGTTGCATTAACCAATGTAGATTTTCAACATTCCAAGCATGATTATGCCCCATTTACACGAAATGTGGGAAGATCATCGATTTATTTGCTAATATATGTTGATGACATATTGATCATGGGAAATAATGATTCTTATGTTGTGAGAGTCAAGGAATATTTGCACTCCACTTTTCACATCAAGGATTTGGGACCTCCCAAATGCTTTCTTGGTATTGAGATTGCAAGGTATGATAAAGGAATTTCCCGCAGTCAGAGAAAATTTATCTTGGAAATCATTTCTGAAGTAGGGTTATCAGGTTGCAAGCTAGCAATAATTCCCATTGAACAGAATGTCAAGTTAACAACACATGAGTATGATCTCAATTCTCCTTCATCAAACAAGGATCTATTGCTTAAGGATCCATCCGTGTATCAACGGCTTGTTGGAAAGTTGATATATCTTACCATGACAAGACATGATATATGTTAAGCAGTGCAAATATTCAGCCAATTCATGCATATGCCAAAAGAGTCACACATGAATTCAGCCTCGAAAGTTGTAAGATATTTGAAGGGGTGCCTAGGGCTCGGTATATTTCTATCTTGTGAATGCGATATGAGGATAACAGCATTTTGTGACACTGATTACGCTACTTGCCCGATGACTAGAAGATCCATCACCGGTTTTTGTATTAAATTGGGAAAGTCGTTGATTTCATAGAAGACAAAGAAGCAATCTACCGTGTCATTTTCGTAAGTCAAATCAGAATATCGAGCCATGGTGAAAACTACCTGCGAAATAGTCTAGATACATGGACTTCTTTCTGATTTGGGAATACAAGTTAGTGGACCAAGTGAATTGTTCTATGATAATAACACTCACTTAAGTTAGCAGTGAATCCAGTTTTTCATGAGAGAAAAAAACACATAGAAGTTGACTGTCACTTCACTCGTGACAATATCAAAGAGGGAGTTCTCATAACAAAAGGCATCGGAACAACGGATCAACCTACATATAGTTTTACTAAGCCGCTATGTCAAAGACAGCACAAGTTTCTATTAAACAAGCTAGGTGTCCTTGACATATATAGGCTACCAGCTTGAGGGGGAGTGTTGGAAAATCTTATATCGATTTTGATTATAATTGATTCTAATAGATGTTAGTAAATAGGAAATTCTTATTCGTGTATATTTCTTTTCCTATTTTATTCTTTCATTCTTACATTATATATGTACAATGTAATAGCATACAGAAGACAACACAAATAAACATTTTCCCCAAATTTCCTTCTACTTTTCTGTCAATTAGTTTATGATTTTTTATGTCCCAAAAAAAGTTTAGTGTCACAATGATTATATTTAGAGATTTTCAATAATTTTTTTCCTTACTCTTTTAGCGGGTTTAGGTTTTGTGATTAGGTCTATTTCCAGCAATTGGTTTTAGGATCTTTACATTCCAATTTACCATTATAAGTCAATCCAACATAATATAAGATCTGTGGTCCCAAAAGCAAGCTGGGCATAATGGTGCCATCAGGCTGGCGAACTCAATTGAATATTCCTTAGTCAACTCGTGGAAGAGCAATGCGAACCAGCCAACTTCCGCACGCCCCTCGGCCGAGGTTGAACTCATAGGAGGATGCCTTTGCTAACCGATGTGTTTCGACAGCAACATTCGATCAATCATCCCTTCCATGGCTTCATCCACCAGCATTGGACTGACTAATGACATGAAACCACGTTTTTCATGTCATGATTATGACATCTTGTCAAGCTTGCGGAAAGGGTATAGAGCATAGATCTACTTGGCCTATACACTTGTCCGAATTAGGCATTTACGTGCGTCTGTCGAGAGTACTTTCTTAGGTTCTTTTTGTTTTATTTAACACAACTCGACATTCAAAGACCTAACTTACTGGCTTCCAATGAAAGGGACTTGTCATAACATTCATATCACACTCAATTAATATAACTTTTCTTTTCACTCATTCAAACGACACAAATTTAAAAACATTGATTATTTAAGGTGTCATTAACAATATACCTTTATCCAACATCAACAATGACTGTCCATTATCTTTTGTGGCTTCACTGATGATGACGTAATGTTGATATGGATAATTTTTAAATTTTAATTAATTTTGTTAATTGTTTACAATGTATTGTGATTTTTCTTTTCCCTAGTGACCTTAGCTGGCTTTGGAAAAAAAAAGGAAAAAAAAGAAGAAGATAAAGAACAATATTCAATCAATCGTCCCTTCCATGGTTTCGACCACCAGCACTGAACTGACCAAGGACATGAAACCACGTTTTTCATGTCCTGATGATGACATCTTGTCAGGCTTGCGGAAAGGGCAGCAGAGACCTACTTGGCCTGCACATTTGTCCAAATCGAGCATTTACGTTTGGCTTTCAAGAGTACTTTCTTAGGTTCTTTTGTCTCGTGTAACACGACATCCAAAGATCTAACTTATTGACTCGCGAGGAAAGGGACTATTTATATCACGCTCACTTCATTAATATAATTTTTTTTTCACTCATTCAAGCGACACAAATTTAAAAAATTGATTACTTAAAGTGTCGTTAACAATTTACCTCTATCCAACATTAACAATGATCGTTCATTATCCTTTGTGGCTTCACTAATGATGCAGTGTAGAGATAGATAATTTTTAATTTTTTATTAATTTTTTTTCATTATTTACAATTTAATTTTGATTTTTCTTTTGCCTAGTGACCTTCACTAGCATTCGAACAAAAGAAAAGGAAAAAAAAAATAAGAATTTTTTTTGGACGAAAAAAAAAGAATTTAAGAAAACATATTTAGAAATCCATGTATGATAGAAAATTAATTAAAAGATCCATTTTACATGATTCACAAGAAATAACATTTAAATGATCAATTTTACTTCAATGTGGTATTTAAGTAAGTTAAAAAAAAAATTATAGCACTCAAATAAGCATCTTATGAAAATTATGACACCCTTACTATACTTGTCCCCAAATGAAAAGTTGGAGTGTCTTGATACACATGTGCCGGCTAAATGGCGAGCATGGCCCAACACCATATTCCGAACACAGCATTTATTAGGGCAGCTAGGAAAAATCTGCCAACGTATGATCCACACAGGAAGATTCTGCATTTACATTAATATCCATAAAAAAAAAAAAAAAATCATTATGGGGGTGCCAATGTCAATTCCTCCTCCTCCTAAGCATGATCGCCAAACCAAATCTAACCCAAGCGTGCTATAAGCTAGGTAGCACAGATACGGTGACATGGACACGCGACACGTCATTTCTCAAAAAGTAAAAAATTTCGACACGTTCAAATACGTTAAATATTAAATAAATATTATGTTTAAATTAATTTTTTTAAATTCATAAATAAATAAATAAATAATAAAAAGCCTATAATAAATCTATACTAATAACATGTATTAATAAAGTTATTCAACGTACGCAAAGGCTCTTGATCTGTTTCTCTCATCGTCTTGAAAAGAAAAAGAGAACTTTTACAGATATTGCCAAAAAAAAAAGTTATTTAATATTTAATATTTCTTTTTAGGGTTAAATGGTTCCATCCATTTATTTCCCCCACCCCACCCACCACCTGCACATGCCTCTTCCCCAAAGTCACACTGCACTGCATGAGGCTTTCTTTGTTTCCCCCAGAAGCCGTCGACACATCCTCTCTCTCCTTGCTCTTCTTCCAAAAATTGAAAACCCTAGCAATCGGTGATCGCCTTCTTTCTCATCTCCCTCGCTCGGTCTCCATCTCTCTCACCGCTGCCTCGCCTCCGTTCCCCCCTTTGCTGTCGTAGCCTCGCATCTAGCCCTCCCTCGTCGTCGCTCGCAGCGTCGCCTCAGCTCCCTCACCCTTGCCTTCACCCTCCATCACTTTCTTCCCTTCACACCTGTGGATCCGCCCACAAACCTTCGGATACGCTCCGACGCGCGTGTCAAAAAGAGTTGACCACGTGTCGGAAACTCCGACACGTGTTGACCACGTGTCCTAGTGTGTCCGACCGTGTCCAAGCATGTCAAACACATGTCGGAGTGTCCAACACGACATGGAGGCCCTTTGAACGTGTCCGTGCTACCTAGGTTATAAGAACAATCTACATGACTTAGTAACAAAGCCAGGGGGAAGCCAAAAAGCATGAAATACCACCACTTTGTACTCGTGCATGGCGCCTGCCACGGCGCATGGAGCTGGTACAAGCTCAAGCACCGGCTTGAGTCAGCCGGCCACCGCGTCACGGCCCTAGACCTCGCCGCCTCTGGCACCGACACGAAGTCCATACATGACGTCCGGACGTTCCACAAGTACACTGAACCACTGCTGGAGCTCCTGGCCTCACTTGGGGCGCAAGAGAGGGTGATCCTCGTCGGCCACAGCTTGGGCGGCTTGAACTCGGTCCTCGCCGCCGACAGTTTCCCAAAGAAGATATCGGTCACTGTATTCTTGGCGGCTCTCATGCCGGACACCGCGCATCGACCGTCGTACGTGTTGGAAGAGGTAATGTCCGTTGAGGACGTCATCCTCAAAATGAAGTCATCTACCTTGCTTTTGGCTGAAGTGGGGCCTTTCTTTCGTTTATTCTGGAGATTTTATAACATTAATTTTGGGAATCATTAATCCACTCATACATGTCACCAAATCTTCGCTTGACCGAGCCATATATCTTTTGTCCGATTTGGGGGAGGCCAGTCCCCTTCGGCCCTCCTTGTAGTCCCTGCACATGATTGATTTGACTCGCACCATTGTCTTTCTGTACTTTGTTTAGGAGGCAAAGGAAGAGGAGCATGTGAGGGCTGGTGGAGAAAATCGTTCGGGGATGTATAGAAAGTTTAGGACTCGACATAATTTTGATTAAAAAAAAGGTTAATATTAAGAAAAACCTCAAATTGGTACACATATGATAAATTTACCCCTGATTATTTTTTTTATTACCAAAAACTACAAATTGGTCTACTTTTGACAAATTTACCCCAAACCGATACACTTGTAACAAATTTACCCTTTGTTAGTTTTCGTTAAATTTTTTAAGTTAAATGGCACGTGACAGTTGATTGATATATTAATTTGGGATTTTACATTTCATTTATCATAATTTACAATTTTTGTGATTTTTTTGTGATATTAATCTAATTAAAAGGATGGTATATTTATTACAAATTTACCAGTTTATGGTTTTTTTGTGGTCGGATAAATTAGTTTGGAATAAATTTGTCATAAATGTACAAGTTTAAGGTTTTTTTTTATATTGTCACAAGTGTACTAATTGGGGTTTTTCATGGTCAAAAAATTAGTTTTTGGTAAATTTGTCACAAGTGTACCAGTTTGGAATTTTTCAGGGTATTAACCAAAAAAAAAAAGTTTAGGACTTCAATGGTGCTTTTTTCGTCCAGCATATTTCATATTAGTTTAGACAACTAAAGTAAGTTGTGCAACGTATTTGCCCTTGTGTATGGCCACGCACTTCGCCATTATATAGTAGCAAAATTGACATATGATGAACTTTTGCCTCAAATATGATATATTGTTGTACGATTGTGCATGAGAATAACCGCATTTAGCCAAAGTATCACAAAACTTGTATGGCTTTTATTGCTCATATACTTGACTATGACAAATTGCGTTTCAAGTATTGTAAAAATTTGCAATTTTTGGCTGTACAATAAAATGTTCCCCATCTTCCTAACAACGTCGTTCAAAAAACAAAAGGCATATTATGACTTTGGGTTGCAATACAACAAAATGTCATATGGCCTTACCGAAGAAAATTCCCTAATTACAATCAAAAGCCGTATGGCTTGGTAAAACGTCAGATACAATCATTAGCCTTTTAAGTCCAATAAAATGTTGTACATTCTGGCAAGAAATCTGTAATATTAGAATATAATGCACCAGGTTTTGGCCTTAGGTACTTTTGAGTGTGTATGCTTTGGTAAAATATTGTATAATTGCAAAAAAGTGCATAGGAAGGTTGGCCTAAAGCATGATAGAACATTATATATTTTGGTGAGACACCGTCTATTCTATTTTTAAATAGTAGATTTCGTTCACTTCAAAAAAGAATAACTTCTAGAAAAATACTTTTCAAATTTTTCGTCGTTCATTTCATAGAAAAGAAATTGATTAGGGAAAACATTTTCAATCAACGAAAAAAAAAGTCTTCTAAAATAAAGAAAAATACTTTTCTCTTTTTAAGGGAGACATTTTTCTCATTCACTCTCTTATCTCACACTCCCTTTAGCCCCCACTTCTTTCTTTTTTTAAAAATTTTGAATTTTGAATTCTTTTTTTTTCTCTTTTTGCCTTTTTTTTTCTTTCTTTCTTTCTTTTTTCCCCTTTTTTCTTGGCCAGTGGCCAATCACTATCAAGCAAGCTCAAGTTCATTGTTCTTGAGATTGGCAAGCTTGAGTTGGCCACTCGCCAGATTGGCGAGCACGAGCATCTAGCTCATCAATCTTGAGAACTCAAGGAGGCTCACGCTCACCAACCTTGGGCCTTGCTAGATCAATAGGCCTTTTCAAGGCGGGTGAGTTTGAGATCGCCTTTGGTTAGTTGTTGGCTATTGTTGGTTGCAGCAATTGATTGAAGAAGAAGAATGAGGAAAAGAAAAAATAAAAATAAAAAAATAATTATTAAAGGGAGCACATGAGAGAAAATCGAACTGAATTGTAGATATTGAATGGCAGAAAATATCTAATTCATTTTCAAGTTTTAGCCAAACACTATAAAATATTATTATTATCCTAGAAAATTATTTCGTGGAAAATATTTTCAAAAAATGCTACATTTTCCACGAAACGAACGAAACCTTAATGTATCATGGTTTTAGTCTGAAGTACTTTTACACATCCAACGACTTGGTAAAAGATCTAGTAATATTAAGAAAGACCAACGGCATTTAGCCTTAAATGAAAGAAAACATTGTACGTTTTGGTAAGATGTCAAATGATATTAAAAGATGATAGATGAAAATTTTGATATATAATATAAGAGAACGTTGTACAATATCAACAAAAGTTTCACATTATGAGGGTACGATGTAAGTTCATACCACTTTACAAATAGTATGAGAATTTTGATTTATAGTACAACTATCCTTCATACTATCATACTAAAAAAAATCCTAATTTACTGTAACCTATTGAAATGTTTTTTTTTTGTCCTGACTTTCTATATCCTCGATGACTAAGATTCTCTTTGCATAATTTAGATTTGGAACTTACTTGTCGTACAGCACAATGGTGGGCTATGGAGAAACCCTACATGCACGAGCTCATTCTTAATGCCTTTGTCCTTGTTTGTAATGCCAGCATTTTGCAAGGACTCCGGAGGGAGCATGGCTAGACACCCAATTCGTGCCCATCGGAACGCCTGACAAACCCTTGACATCCATGTCCTTCGGCCCTGACTTCCTGTCATCCAAGCTCTACCAATTGTCCCCTGTCGAGGTACGTATCCACTTTCACCCATTGGCATAACCATGAAACGCATATCATTTGACTTTATATGATACGACTTGGCTCAATTTACATCGAAAGCACGTTGTCATATTACATTGAAAAGCGTATGGTTCTATTGCAAAGTCTGCTTTTTCATGTCCTTTTTTTTTAAGGTAAATCAAGCGATGACCCTAGTATTACTTTAGCCGGCATATCATATGTTCTCGTGGTTTAGAATTATTTTGAGTGACGTCGCTGTTTTGTGGCTTTTTATCCATTTGAGATTGCAAACTAGAAAGCCGGACGTGCGTATAGGGTACTCGCCCTCTTCTCCCACCGTAGTGAGAAGTAAGAGGATGACAGATTCGGTGAAGCTGGACGGATTTATAAGTCGATTGCTAAAAAATCCCATTGGGCCTGTGATGGTTTGGTATTTTATAATTGGGAAATACAAACCTGAACTCAACATATATAACTATTTAAACGCCATTTATTTCCTTTATTTCTAAAGTGATTAAATAAATATACATAAGTACTAACTCTAGAAGAAATGTAACTGTTTTCTTGGATATTTTAAATTGCTCCAACTTTCTTAAAACTCTTGATGGTACTTAATTATAAAAATTTGTGAATGCTAAAATTTGACTTGAGTATAATATAAGATTTTCAACGACATCTAGCATTTCACATGTCTAATTATCATTAGACCTTAGATTCTTAAGATTGTCAATTTTCCATTCTTTCAATCTTTACCTGCGTTGCCTAAATTGAATAGGAGATTTACAATGCATAAGTTTCGAATGTATAGTTGTGTTTGCAAATAATAGGTTCTTTATTATAAATTTAACATGATACTATTATTTGATACAAAATATTGTGACAATTGCCGGTACCTTAGGGGAACCTGGCTATTTTTGTGGAGTGGGCTTTATATATTATGTCAAAACTAGTAATAAGTTCGGAACAAGTTTGGGAAATAACATAAAGTTAATGGACGGGCTTGGGACAATGTTAATAGTCCCCGACATGTCTTGTCCATGACAAGCGTAACCTAAAAATATAGTCAATAGGATGTGGGTAGACTCTAATTGGGGAGAATTACCAAAAAAGTCATAAATCTATTGCAATTGTGTCAATTCAATCCTAAACCTTTTTTTTTTTGCCAATTTAGTCATAAATCTTTTACAATTGTGTCAATTTAATCCATCAGGCCAAAATTGGCTAACTAGTGTTGATGTGGATACCGGCCGTCCGACGAAAGCTGACATGGCAATTTTTAAAATTTTTTTCTTTTTAAAATTTTTTTCTTTTTTTTTTTTTTTTTTTGTTCCTCCTTCTCCTTCCTCTAGCCGACCGGTGAGAGACGAGGGTTGGCAAGGTCAGCCTCGCTGGCCAATGGCGACGCTTGTCCCCGCCGATCACTGGTGAAGGTGAGCCTTGTCTGGCGATGGCGAGGCCATCGTCTTCAAATCTGGTGAGGCTCGACCTCACCCAGCCAAGGCGATAGTCAACCTTGTTGGTGGCTAGCAAGGCCGCTATCTCTAGATTTGGCGAGGCTCAGCCTCGCCCAACTATAGTGAGGTCAAGCCTTGCCGTCCCTAGGCAAGGGGCCAATCGACCCTCGCCTTGGATATGACGAGGCTCGGCCCTACCCAGTCATGGCAAGGGTCAACCTCACCAATACCAATGAGCTCGGCTCTCACCATGGCTGGACAAGGCCAACCCTCGCCAGATCTGGTAGGGCCTTGCCCAACGATGATGAGGCCTAACCTCACCATTGGCCGGCGAGGTCGGCCTCACTAGCCAGAGGAAAGAGAAGGTGAAAAAAAAAAAAGAATTCAAAAATTCAAAAAATATTTAAAAATTTCCATATCAACTTTCGCTAGACGACCGATATCCATATCAGCACCAACTGGCCAATTTTGGCCGAATGGACTAAACTGGCACAATTGTAAAATATTTAAGACTAAATTAGCAAAAAAAAAATTATGATTGAATTAACATAATTATAATAGGTTTAGGACTTTGTTGGTAATTCTCCCACCCTAAATGGGCAATGTTCTACCCGATTAGGCCTATGTGGTTGGGCCGGAGCTTAGAAAATGAAATTGCTTGATCAGGTTTTGTTTGTGATTTGGATCTTGTTAGCTCGAGAAAGCCCAAACAGGCCATCACGCCTATGACCAATTCTAGCACATGTTTAGCACTCGTGAATTCCAAAGCGACATCATGTCGGTTCAAAAGTCCATTAACCTATGACGTTTCATGGAAATGCCAACCACTGAAGGATCTGGAGCTCGGCAAGATCTTGACGCGGCCGGGGTCATTGTTCGTGGAAGACCTTAGCACGGCAAGCAACTTCACCCGAGAAGGCTACGGGTCCACGATGCGGGTCTACGTCGTCTGCAGACAAGACCTGGGGATGCCCCTGGAGTTCCAACAGTGGATGATCGCGAACGGCGGGGCCCACCACGTCCTGGAGTTGGACGGCGCCGATCACATGGCTATGCTCTCGAAGCCGCAGGAGCTTTGCGATTGTCTGCTGGAGATCGGGGCCAAATACGCACCTGCCTAACATTCGCTACGGCGTGGTAGGCGGCTTTGGCCCTGTTGGGCCGTTTGTGGTTTGGTTTTCTTCGGATTGTTGCGTTTGGTTTGTGTTTGTTTTCCTGTTGTCGTGTCGATTTCGAGCATCTACTATGTAGCCAGAAAGGCGTTGGAGAGCTACTGTGTTGTTGCTCGTGTGTAATTCCCGATCAGTTCTTTAATTTCCTCAATAAACGCCAGGTTTAAATCCCTGTGGGTTAGATCATGAAAAGGGCATCGTGTCTTGGAATCATCAATACCTATTTCCTTTCTTGAATTTCTGCTCAAGTCAAAAAAGTGAATTGCCAAAATCTATCCTTAATACAAGGTCGAAGTGTACTATTTACACTATATAAAATCAAGCTGTCCTAATTCATCTCCCTTATGCAATTTATGTCCGAAGCATTATTTGATTTTAGGCCTATCTAGATTAATTTTTACTTAAACACCTTGCTTTTAAATCTCGCTATTCACATATTTTGACTTTTTTTTTAAGAAAAATTGACTTTCTTGAAATTTTCACAACAACAAATTTGGACACATGAAGTTCACATATAGTTTATATAAAATTTTACATTTTGACGAGGTAACAAAAAAAAAATTAAGTTTATTTTAAAATAGTTAAAGTTCAAACAAAGAGACGCCCAAGACATGTTGTGCCTATTACAAATTCAGCTTCCATGTAACAAGTGTCATATGGTCTCTTAGTCAAAAGTTGAACGACAATTATATTTACATTTAATTGACGACAATTATAAATGATGTTCATGTTCATAATTCCCGAATAAAATGTCTCGAGGTATAAGTTCACGGTTTCAGAGAATTAGAATCTGATCCAACGTGTCTGCAAAGCTTGCAAACTTCCACGTAAAGAATCCAAGACAGCCCGTCGTCCTTGCATAAACAGAGAATCTCGCCACTGGAGATGAGTTCAGGACCCTCCTTCTTCCCCTGTGTTTCGTCCAAGCTATAGCAACACACCCGCCAAGCCCATACTCGGAGTCGCCCCTCTGTTTTGGTCAATGCAGGGAAACTCGTGGAGTTCCGCCCTTCGCATGGCATCCGTCAATGCGACCCGCTTTCACTGGACAAAGAGTTCGGGACACCTGGAGTGCCATAACTTGGCACGCCGGGACACTTAAGTGCCATAACTTTAAAATGGTACACTTAAGTGCCATCATCGGAGTAAAATGGGACACTTAAGTGCCACTCCGGCGAAAATCCGGCCAAATGGCTGACGTGGCGACTTTCCGGCGAGCTCGGTCCAAAACGGCGTCGTTTTACATGCTGACGTGGCGGAGAAAATGCAAAAACGACGCCGTTTCGCGTCTACGTGTAAATAATAGTATATAAATTAATTAAATTAGATTTAAAATATTCAAAAAATTTAAAAAAATTAAGAAAATTTTAAAAATTTTAAAAATTAAGAAAAATTTAAAAATTTTAAAAATTTTAAAAATTTTAAAAAATTTTAAAAATAAGAAAATTTAAAAAAATTTAAAAAATTTTAAAAATAAGAAAATTTAAAAAAATTTTAAAAATTAAGAAAATTTTAAAAATTTTAAAAAATTTTAAAAATTAAGAAAATTTTAAAAATTTTAAAAAATTTTAAAAGTTAAGAAAATTTTAAAAAATTTTAAAAATTAAGAAAATTTTAAAAATTTTAAAAAATTTTAAAAGTTAAGAAAATTTTAAAAAATTTTTAAAAATTTTAAAAAAATTAAGAAAATTTTAAATTTTTTTAAATTAAGAAAATTTTAAAATTTTTTAAAAATTTTAAAAAAAATTTAAAAAATTAAGAAAATTTTAATTTTTTTTTAAATTAAGAAAATTTTAAAATTTTTTAAAAATTAAGAAAAATTAAAAAAAATTAAAATTAGAAAAAAATTATAAAAAAGGGGGGGTGGGAGGCCGAACGGGGCGGCTCCCTTGCCGCCGCCGCCGGCTCCCTCACCGCCACCACCTCCGCCGCCACCGCCTCCCCCACCCCCCCCTTTTTTTAAATTTTTAAATTTTTTTAAATTTTCTTATTTTTTTAAATTTTTAAAATTTTTTAAAATTAAAATTTTTAAATTTTCTTATTTTATAATTTTTTTAAATTTTTTAAAATTAAAATTTTTAAATTTTCTTATCTTATAATTTTTTTTTAATTTTTTAAAATTAAAATTTTTAAAATTTTCTTATTTTTTAAAATTTTTTATAATTTTTTAAAAATTTTTAAAATTTTTTAAAATTTTTAAATTTTTGTAAATTTTTAAAATTTTTTTAAATTTTTTTAAATTTTTTAAATTTTTAAATTTTCTAAATTTTTTTTAATTTTTTAAAATTTTTAAAATTTTTTAATTTTTTTAAATTTTCTATATTTTTTTTAAATTTTCTATATTTTTTTTAAAATTTTCTATATTTTTTTAAATTTTTTAAAATTTTCTTTTTTATAAAATTAAAATTTTTAAAATTTTCTTATTTTTTTTAATTTTTTAAAATTAAAATTTTTAAATTTTACTTTTTTTAAAATTTTTTTAATTTTTTTTTAATTTTTATGCTGATTTGGAGCTCCGTGAGCCACGTAGGCAAAAAATAATATTAAAATATTATTGCGTAGGATTTCCGGCAGCGGTCGCCGGAGGTGGCACTTAAGTGTCCCACTCGAAAAAAAAAGTGGCACTTAAGTGTACCGTTTTGAAGTTATGGCACCTAAGTGTCCCGGCGTGCCAAGTTATGGCACTTGTGGTGTTCTTCTACCCTGGACAAATGTCTTCTCTGTCACGAGTACCTTAGTTTCAGCATTGAAGATGAATGCAGAGACGGAAAGTGGAATTTTAATTGGGCCAGGAAGTGTCGCCTTCTCGCATCTTTTATTCATGGATGACCTCATTCCTTGTATTCGGGCTTATTTGGAAAATAGCAGAGCCAATGGCACGAGTGTTGTCCCATTCTTTTGATTGCTCTGGTCACCAGTCCATTAGTTCTTCTAAATTTAACATTATATTCTCAACAAATGTGGATCCTGGACTCCAGGACTTGGGATATATTTGGGATTGCCACTCCCGAAAGCAAGGAGATGCAAGTTGGAAATTTAAACTTCTATCCAGGATTGGGGCGCGCAGTCCATTTTGAACCAGTATCTAGGCCTGGCCTAGCTATGTATATACGCAGGACCATGTCTCCCTCTTCAGGTGCATGTTTTGGCACTTCCTCATGGGGGGATAAATCAAAATAATTTTGAATCATACCTCTCGATTTTTTATCATCCCTCAACAGTGAACTGGATACGATCAGCTGGAATTTTGGTTGCGGACCATGGAAAAAATAAGGATGTGGGTCTTGGTCTCATACGATCTAGAGCAAGACTGACATTATCTTGGAACTATGTCTCATGTTGGGTCTGAAGTAACATAAAAAGGCTCAAGATAGGGTATACATTCCGGGACGAGTACTCCATGGACCGATAAGTGGATAGGGAGACGAACGCTTGAGCAACTTGTACATTCTGGTACTTAAGGAGGGGCCATCAGAGACTTCCTACGGCTGTGCTTCCAGCGTTTCAGCTGAGTATCAGGCACTTAAGGAGGGGATAACACTAGCAAGGAGCTAAGGAATTTCGAATGCCATTGATTGTGATAGCGTCAACAGCAACAACTATTCAAATGTTGTCACACAACCCATTGCACTAGCATGCAGGTCAATGCTTCACAGGTATGAGCTACTCCATCGTCAAACATACTTAATCAAATGGACTTGCAGATGGCCAAGCAAATTCGGGAAGCCTTCGAATCAAGACATTTTGTTTTTTCAGCAACCACCTACTAATCTCCTTGATCTTGTCTTAAGAGGACCTTATTAATGTTGAAGCTTCGAGTAACAAAAAGAATAGTGAAAGAGGCAAAGAGGAGCAAGGACAGAGTGTTTATGGGTTTAACTACAATTGTGGTTGCACGATATGTACTTGTAAGAATGAATAATTATACTCTATAGATAGAAACATGGTCACATAAATACCTTATAATATATATTACGTATTAATACTCCCCCTGAATCCAAAGTAGGTGTCACAATTGAGATTGGATCTCGAAAGCACATGTCACGGACTAGGTAGTCCCTTGGCAAGGATGATGACCAGCCAATCCTAGCTAACACATAAATCAATAGAAGCAACCCGCTATCAAACAAAGTGAAAATCCATCTCAATATGTTTGGTACAAGCATGAAACACGAGATTGAGAGCAAGATAGGTGGCAGAGATTAAAAAAACAAAAGTATTTGATTCTTAATCTTAACTGCAATTGTTGAGATAATTTCCATTATATATAGATATTACAAATATTACATTTGGTAAGGAAACAATATAAAAATGGAAAACAATAAATAAAGAGATCATTATATTACAAGAGTTGTCAATTCTTTTATTGTAGCATCTCCAAGAATCGCCTTGTGATTTTTATTGGATTTTAGTTGATATCTTCAGATTTTTCTTCCTTGATTGATAAACCCATGCCTTTCACTCCCTCTCAAATTGGGAATAGGGGAATCCAGAATTCCCAATTTGCGACATAAGTTTCCAAATGCATTTTTAGACAACGGATTTGTGAAGAGATCAATAATTTGATGCACAAATGGAAGACACACTTAGTCACAAGTGTTCCAAGAGGCACTTTTTCTCACACGTAATGAGAATCTAACTGAACATTTACTACATACAATTAAAGGAAATATATATATAATATCAATAGTGTGGAAAATAAAAAAAGATTTGGAGAATCTGTTAGATATTTTTCAATTATTTTTAACAAAAAAGGATTCAATGATCCTAACGTGATATTTTTGTCAAAATAATTGCACGGATAACATCAACGTCAAAGAATTTTCCTCCTCCATCTAAATCTAAACTTGCAATTAGACTATATATATTTGCAGTGTCAGCTCATCACATCAAACTAATCAACTTCAAACCAAGAATTTTTTGTGGATCCTAAAAGCATGAAGCAGCAACACCACTTTGTTCTCGTGCACGGCGTATGCCATGGCGCATGGTGCTGGTTCCATGTCAAGCATCAGCTAGAGTCGACCGGCCACCGCGTCACACCGCTGAACCTCGCCGGTGCAGGCACCAGCACGAAGTCCATCTACGATGTCCACTCATTCCGTGAGTACAACGAGCCGCTCTTGGAGTTCATGGCCTCGCTCAAGCCATCCGAGAAGGTGATCCTTGTGGGACACAGCTTGGGCGGCATGAGCTTGGCTCTCATCGCCGACAAGTTCCCCGAGAAGATCTCAGCCGCTGTTTTCCTGACAGCACTAATGCCGGACACCACGCACCAGCCGTCTCTTGTGTTAAAACAGGTGACTTAATCAAGTTTCTTGTTCATTTTAATTAAAGCTTTTTTTTTTCGCCGTAACAAGCTTCCATATATTCGCACTCACAATATTCAATGGAACTTTTTAAAATTGGAATTGATTGTCAGAAAAATTATTTTTGTCAGTAAGGGTTTGTTTGTTTGTGTTTTTTTTTTTTTTTGAACACTTTTTCTGTTTTTTTGTTCCTGGGAACAAAAAAGGAACAGAAACGCGTTTGGGTGCGTTTCTGTTCCTTTTCTGTTCTTTTGTTCCCAGGAACAAAAAAGAAACAGAAATAACAAATAACAAATTTATGTTTCTTATTTCTGAAACAAAACTTAGAAACATTTTTTTATTTTCTTCTTCTTTTTCTTCTTATTTTCTTTCTTTTTTCTTTTGCTAGTCGCCGGCCTTGACCATGGCCGGCAACCGGCCGACGAGGGCCAGCGGCCTCGCCCAGCCACGGCGAGGCTCGCTGGCCCCCGGAGAGGCCGAGCTCGCCCGATCGGCGAGGCTCGGCCTCGCCGATCTGGGCGAGAATGCATTTCAAAAACCAAAGGCATGAGGAAATATTTTCTTTTCTATTCTATTGCATAGAGGAAAGAATACTCCTAATTTCTAGACAACCGCAGCATCTTTTCTTTATAATTTTTGGTTTTCTTTTGCAAATTCCATATATATGTCCAACCACCAAACTAAATTAAAAATTACTCTAACATTTAACTTAGGAACTAATAATAGGAAATTTAAGGAGAATATCTTGTATCATCTCTAGATAATTTAATGGATTTGTGAGTTTTGAGAAACCAAGTTCGTAATTATTTTTGTTCATTGTCACAATTTTCAGTTTCGTTCGAGCATTCCAGAGCAAGAGTGGCTGGACACTCAATTCAAAACCTTTGGAAAGACAGAAAAGCCGTTGACTTCCTTCTTATTCGGGCCCGAATTCCTAGCAGCTCGGGTCTACCCGTTATCTCCCAAGGAGGTGTGCTTACTGCTTACTTTTCTTTTTCCTAATTTAAAAATAATCATTTCATGTGATTCATACTTTTTCTTCTAGAATCCTATGTATGCTATAATGATTGGGTGATGATTATTTGTCTGACTTGGCTACTTGGAGTATTTTTCCAATTCTTTTTCAATTCATGTGGCCTTCTCAAAAAAAAAAAAAAAAAAAATCTACTAATTATTTGTTTCTTTCTCAAATTTAGCAAATTTATTTTCCTACATGACATGAAACTAGTCTTTCAAATAGTTGGGCTGCTTGATGGTTAATAGAGCATCCATGACAAATGTAGAAATTGTCTCTAATGATAAATTTACTTGCTAAGGGTATAAATTGTGTATGTGTTATTGATTAAATTCAGATTCTATATCATTTCCACTTGACTGATATATAGAATAGAAGTAAATACAAATATCCATCTTAATAAAAATGCATAGTTGATAGTTATGTAGTATGTTGATGTAGTGCCATCAATCTTTTAAATGTATTGATTCATTTTAATTTTTCAAAATGTGATTGTTATCATGAGTAGGATCTAGAGCTTGCTAAGATCATGGTGAGGCCAGGGTCGCTCTTCATAGAAGACCTGGCTACGGCAGACAAGTTCACCGGCGAAGGGTACGGCTCGATCGTGCGGGTGTACGTCGTGTGCAAGCAGGACCTCGTGATCCCAGAGGAGTTCCAACGGCGGATGATGAAGAACGGCGGGGCCCAGCACGTGATGGAGATCGACGGTGCAGATCACATGCCCATGTTCTCCGAGCCCCAGAAGCTGTGCGATTGCCTCCTCGAAGTGGCGGCCAAATATGCCTGAAGTGCTGTTTCTTTTCCTTATTTGATGATTTGCATTATTAGTCCTAAAACGGTGACGCCTCTGCAAGCTTTATGCAAGTAAATGTTGGTTGAATATGCTATTTGGCCTTTAATTAATAGCTTTAGATAAATCTGAGGTAATTCTTCTAGACTTTATGTCTAGTATATAATTATGTTTTGTGATATTAAGATCACTTGTCAAGATGATTCTATTACTTTCTTCTAATTTGAGTGACTCTCTAATTCGTGGATGTTGGGTTAAGCTTTGCATGCATGACCACAAAAAATGTAAGAGGATCATTGAATTAATTTTTAGTGAATGTTATTCTCTACTCTTACTTTTAACTCTCATTCTCAAACTTTTGTCTTACTTCATTGCAAGGCGTGAGAATCAAAACCCACACTTGAAACTAAATCATTTCCATCCCAATCCCCTAAGAATGTTAGAATTCAAACCCCTCACCACTTTCCATGTTGGAAAGGTGGTCACTAAGACAAAACCCTAGTGGTTTTGAAAGTAATTAACCCATTGGGCATCATGGCAAGTATTGAAACTCAAAATGGGGACCCCAAACTTCACTAGAGTTAAGGAATTTGGATTTTGCACTCCGATTGATCCTCCAATGCTTTAGTTAAGAGACAGAGAGTTAAAACTTGTGCAGCAATTTGAGACGATAAGGTTGCATCCAATAACATTTCTGTTTTAGAAAATAATTTTTTCTAAGAATTAATTTTTTTCTATTTCTATTCTTTAGAACAATTTCTGAGTAAAATAACAAGCTAGGTAAATATATAAATTTTTTATTCCTGGAATAGAAAAAGAATAGAATTTCTTTTAATATTTAATACTTTTTAGATTTTTATTTTTTTGTTTATTATTTTCCCCTCTCCTTTCTCCTCCACTAGCTAGCAACAGCGATCGGCGGGTGGGCAACGATCGACAATGACCGACTGCTGACAAGCGACAACCGGCAGTGGTGGCTGGCAACAGTGACTAGTGACAGCGAGCAACGAGTCTCCACCAACCAATTAAAAGAGGAAGAAGAAGAAAAGAAAAAAATGAAAAAAAAATGACTTATTTCTAAAAATTATTTCGATAACAAAAAGTTACCCTTTTTTTTTTCTTTTTTACTTTTTATTTTTGTTCCAACTCTATTCCATGTGCACTTTTCTATTCCAAAAAATAAAAAAAATTAATTGATGTTATCAAATGAATTTTTATTCTTTTAATATTTCAAAGAACAAAAGAAAAAAAAAACAAGAACGTTACCACCCAGGCCGAGGTTGTCGAAACCCCTTATTAGTGCGTGGTGGTTACTATGTATAGGTAACTCTACTATTGGGTTATCAAGTGATGACAAGATAGGTGGTAGCCTTTAAGGGACAACTGCATTAGATGGCTTGACAACCCATGGTAGGACCGCCCTTAAGGATCGATGCATATCTCTTTGATTAGCTAGTGGTTGCATCCTTTTCCCCACAATGCAATTGTCACGGGCCGAAAGAAGGTCTGCCCGAGAGGTTCCCCAGAGTCAACCATGACACGACCGTGGTAGACGTCCTTTGCTCGCTCGGATTCCCAACAAGCCTCCTCCCCGAATTTCTAGAAGACTTTAGCTTCATTAATGTCAGTAGCTAGTAGTTAAACATTTATGTCTAGTTGTTGGCACTTATGTCGGTAGTTGAGGCAGTGTGATCTTGTCCGCTAATAGAATTCTAAATCAATTGATGTAATCCAAGGCCCTCAACTATAAATGAGGTGTCCTCCTTCATTTGTAGACATCCACTACTTCCGCAATATAAAGCAAAGCTTCTTTCCAGAACTCTTCTTTCTAGATTCTTTTTCTCGCTATGATCCGAGTAAGGCGAGCGAGCGTTCGACTGGGCATATCTTTTTCTCTCTACGATCCGGGTAAGGCGAGCGAGCGTTCGACTGGGCAAGGCTTGGCTTAAGTGCTTTGGCGATCCATTCCGATCCTAAAGTGCTCGAGTCGCCGCGTGGTCACGATCCCAATCGATCGACCCATGACAAGTGGTATCAAAGCTTAAGAGAGATCCATTTCCAAGAGATTGAAGAGCGCCAACTGTTCGAAAGAATGTCAAGCCAAGAAGCAGCTATAGTTGGAGAGGCTGTGCTAGTCAAGGACACGCGCAGCAAAGCAAAGAAGAGAGATGCCTCAGTGGATGCTGCGGCCACGTTCGATGAGAAGATAGGGAAGGTCCAAAGTGCCGTGCTCGAACTCATGGAATGTCTTGACGATGTGTGAGACCGGATCATGGAGGTTGAGGGCTCGCTTCATGAAGACTTCACGACCGGCATCAACCAAGCCACGGCTCCATTGTTCGACAAGGACGAAGCTCTCGAAGCATCGATCGATGGTTTAAACAAGCGCGTCCAAATAATCAAGGAGATAAGCCCGTGTAGGGACGAAGTTGAAGCCATGAAGGCGGAGATCCAAGAGCTCAAGACCGAGCTCGCCCTATGCAACCTAAGCATCACGAACGGTGCCTACTCAAACGGTGACCAAGATCGAAGTGCCGAAGCCGAAGGAATTCAAAGGCAATCAGTCCGCCCAAGAGGTGGACAACTTCGTGTGGAGCATGGAGCAATACTTCGACGCCGTCAACATACACAACAAGTCGATCAAGGTATGAACTGCTTCCAGGTTCCTATCTGATACGGCAATACTTTGGTGGCGGAATAGGTGTGACGAGAGTAGATGCGGCGCCGATCCCGTGACCACGTGGGACGACTTAGTGAGGGAGTTTCGGGACTATTTCTTCCCCGAGTTCACTCAACAAGAAGCCCGAAGCATGCTCCATCGCCTCGAGTAAAGAGGCGCGATCCGAGAGTACATGAAGGAGTTCATGGAGCTCAAACTCCAAATTCTCAACCTAAGCGAAGAGGAGGCTTTCGGAGCTTTCATGGATGGATTGAAGCCATGGGCACAACTCGAGTTGAAGCGGCGGGACGTGAGTAGTCTTGTGCGTGCGCTAAGCATGCCGAGTCTCTCGTAGACCTCACCAAGGTTGAGCCAAGAAGCAACCGAGCAAGAGATTGGAGGTTGGATCGACCCAAAGACGACACGAAAAGCACTCCCCGAGGTGCGCATGATCAAGGCGGCCGAGCCAAAACATGGAGAGAAGGGACTTCTAAGCCGTCCTTCCAAAGGGGTCGACCACCGACAGACTACGCGAGTAAGTTCGATCAATCTCCGCCCTCTCCTTGCTTTATTCGCAAAGGCCCGCACTGGACCCAAAAGTGCCCGAAGAGGGGACAAATCAACACACTCCTAGCCATCGATGAGGTGGAGGAGGAGCCCAAAGAAGAAAGGCGACAAATCCGACTTGGAGGTGTGAAGACAATCAACTCCATCCGAGCTCAATCACTGCCCAAAGGAATCACACAAAACACTGACATGTTCTTCGTCGAAGTCAAAATGTGTGGTCGAACGCTTTATGCTTTGGTCGACACTAGCGCGTCGAACATGCTCATGTCGACCAAGGTTGCAAAGGCCTTGAAGCTTCGTGTGGAGCCAACCAGGTGTCGACTCCCGACATGGACATCCAAATCGGTGGTTGAAAGGGCAAGCTGTCATTTGAGGTAATTCCTCTTGACGATTACGATCTCATCTTGGGATTATAGTTTTTCCATAGCATGGGAGCCATGATCGACATGAGGACCAAGTGCATCTTGATCCCTAACTCCAAATCCCCGTTGATGATCCCTATGATCAAAGGGGTGATCGATGCAAAAACCATCACGACGATCCGGCGCTTCGACAAAAGCTTGAAGGCCCTGAAGCGCATGGAGAAACCAAAGGGAGAGTTGGATCCTACTCCAACTCCCGCCATGCCGATTCAAGCCCTCTTCCCCGAGGTTGAGTACGCGTCGCAAACTCCACCCAAGCCAAAGACGGTGCCGCATGTCAACTCCAAAGTGATCATAGAAAGTTGTGGTCCTTCGTACGCGAGCATCCGCACCAAACAATATCGAAGGAAAAGAGCTTGTGCCAAAGCAAGGAAGGCTGCTCATCGAGCTGAGAGCAACGAGGACGTCACTCGATTGAGTGGGGGAGAATGTCGCGAGCCGAAAGAAGGTCGACCCGAGAGGTTCCCCAGAGTCGACCATGACACAACCATGGTAGACCTCCTGTGCTCGCTCGGATTCCCAACGAGCCTTCCCCCTGAAGTTTCTAGAAGGCTCTAGCTTCATTAATGTCGGTAGCTAGTAGTTAAACATTTATGTCTACTTGTTGGCACGGTAGTTGAGGCGGTGTGATCTCATCTACCAATAGAATTCTAGATCAATGAATATAATCCGAGACCCTCAACTATAAAAGGGGTGTCATCATTTATTTGTAAACATCCACTACCAGAGCTCTTCTCTTTAGATTCTTTCTCTCTCTACAATTCAAGTAAGGCGAGCGAGTGAGCATTCGACTGAGTAAGGCTTAACTTAGGTACTTCGGCGATCCATTCCAATCCTAAAGTGCCTGAATCACCGCGCGGTCACGATCCCAATCGATCGGCCTGTGACACAATGGTCCGAAGGTGGTGCCTTGTCGGGCAATTCTTATTTGGTAACTTTCAATTACGTGCCGTAAGGCATTAGACAAAGAGCTAGCACTTACAAAATTTGACAATATCTATTTTGCACGTTTGCAATGCTAATGACACGAGGCTAAGCACAAGTTATAGAGAAATAAATGTGAATATGATGAGACACGCTTAGCCACATTTATTGACACAAAATGAAACAAAATAACCCGTTTTTGTCAAAACCTAATTATTTGACATATGGAATCAAAACTATCACAATGTTTTATGCTAGCACAATTTGAGATGATTTATAAACACGAACGTGACACTTGCAAAAAAGCCCATGAAGTAAATGATTAGGGATGAGTAAGACACAATTCTCCAACCATTAGAAGGTCCTCCTGCCCATCTCTCCTGTCCATCTCCCTATATGGTCTATGTAAGGCTTAGGCGCGTGATAATGCCCTGCACAAAGCATATAATTGAAATGGGCAAGAGGAGCATTGATAGGTCCAAATGAAGCCTTATCCATACTAGTTTTTTTGTTTATTGATCTATCAAACTCTAACTCTCAACTCACTTTCAGATTTTTATCCAATCTCTTTATAAAGCGTGAGAATCGAACCCCACACTTGAAAAGCCCTTGCCATCTCAATTTCAAATGTCCCTTCCTCGCACTAATTCATCGTGAAAAATGAAAATATTCATACGCGTGATACTACAAACCCCACCATATCCATAGGCTGGTGTTTAGTGATCACTAGCTCTGACAAACTAAATATTAAATGCAAGTTTAACTATATACCATAATATGCTAGGCTATTTGATCAGTAGTCTTATGGTGACTATTATATTTGAACGGACACCGTAACGCCAGTAGAATAGGAATAAAAGAATCCAAGATGCCTTCACTCTCTTATAAGGCAACAATCCTGATTAAATGATTATTACAAATATAATAATTTATCAATGAATTAACTAATTAGCCAACTGCAATTTATGATAGTGAATAGTACTTCAAAATTTGTAATATTTAGTATGTTACTAGTCGTCTTGTCGTGTAATTCACACAATTCACATACTACATGGTCCAACTCCACAATAGGTTTGAGGAATGACATAGCCGTTTGCCTACCCGATGGACAAAACCTCGCCCATAACCAACATAAACCCATTTTCAAAATGTATATACAACAAGCTAATTACAAAAGATCAGGAATCTGAAGTCCACCAAAAAGAACATATACATTTTATTAACTCAAACAGTACATTCGAAAGTGACTAATCAAATTAAACTCGACGTAAGTAATTGTACAAACATATGTACAACTATCTCAAAAAGTATCAAAAACTACCAAAACGTCTCCCGCTAAAACTGCTCTTGTCCTAATCGTCCCTAATTGTAGAACCTGAATAAGAATTGAAATAAATGTTATAAACAAACCAACACCTAGTAAGTAGTCTCTTCCGAGCAAATAAAGCACTATAATACACACATTTACTAATAGTGCCTGAAATATATTTATCCAAATCTAATAATAATATATGTACAAGATCAAAAGGGAGTTATACATATCATATTCAATCAACAAACATCAAAGCAAACATTAATGATCTGGTCCATTGATCAATTTGATGCCCAATATCAAACTATGACCTCACTTAAAGCCTCGTCAAAAAGCCTACCAAGATCCACCTTGGCATAGGTGTCCACTTATATCAACCAGTGGCTTGGCCCAAACAGGACGTCTTAAAAATAGTATGCATACTCACAACCCTCCAATGGTTTAGATAATAGCACCATTAGGCATAAAACCATCAACTCATCCTCCAATCATAACCAATTCAATTTCATAAATCAGGTTCACGAAATAATACATATTAACTGTTCACTATTCACTCCACCAAGCAGATTACTTTTTATATTCTCAAACCATTTAGAACATGTATTTTCAGCCTAGACTCTCAAATCATTTGCTTCATACAAACTACTTCAAGAAATGCTTTGCTGTGTTATTTCACATCACCAAAGGGGTTCTGAATGTCCAATTCAGCTTTATGCTAAATATATACACTGAACATCACTCTTCCTTTTTAATAAACATCATTCCATGATGCCTCTTTCATGGCTTATAACATATATAGATTTCCTATAATTTAAGAAATGAGTTTCCAAATCATAAAGAGATAAGCACCACTTACCTGACAATCCCCGAAGCTACCTCGAGTAGAAAACTCTAAATCCTATCAATTAAGTGAGAAACTAATATCAAAATCAAGTAGATAACTACCTTAACTAAGACTTGATTAATTTAAGCTTAAATGCTAACAACACAATTTTGATGCGCCTTCTAAAACTCGCTCAAAATGGAGCAAGTCTGCTGAGTGACAGCTTGCATGCCGAGTCTGAAGTGGCTAGTTCAAAATATAGCGTCCGTTTCAAGTGGGTGCGGAGTCATTGGAAAGCTGACTCGGTGTAATGAAAAGGAGACCTCACCTTCAACTCAAAGATGGACAGAGGAGTAAAAATTAGCACCAAAGACTGTTTTCAACGGTGCGTAAGAAACTTCAAAATTTTACTCTGATCAAACCCCAATCATAAATCAACTTCTGTAAAATCTAGAGATCTACGACACCCTAAAGTTTCTTTACAACATGATTTCACAACTCAAAAACCTCCTGATTCAACCCAGCAGCACAGAATCGCAACTAACTCAGATAATCCAGCATCAACAGAACACCTCTTCGATTAAGTACAACAAAGCTTCAAATTCTTCCCCTCTCTTTCTTCCTTGTCAGTTTCTTCTTCTTAGACCAGCTACGACAACAATTAAATGGGCTAGGGATGTAGCTTCAAGGGTTTAAGTAGGGCACTGGGCTTGAGTCTCTGAAGCCTTCTTTTCTTTCTTTTCTTTTCTTTTTTTAAACAGGCCCATTTGTTACATCCCCCACAAATGAACCTTTGAGTGAATAGATATAGCAGAATTTTTAGATTACCTCAGTGTATATTGGAAATGATGAAGTGGTGAGTCCTCTGCAACAATTTGAAACACCCAATGTCACTGACCTGAAAGATCTTCAGAAGCATGGTGCTCAACAAAAGGGAAAAAACACGATCTTCCCTTATCAGCCACTTACATAAAAGTTGTTTTATTGGTATTATGTCCTTCACAGCAAGTGCTGAAGTGGGTGAATCTATCAGGAAATGCATCTCATTCTTGCCATCCTCCAAAGTAACTCTCAAAAAGATGATGCCTTCAATCTCTCATGTCAATCTCTCATGTCAACTTCCCCTCACCCACCCTTCCCATACATCCCTTGTTAAAACATAGTTCCTGGAATTCTGTTAGACTGCCACATAAATATATGCAGTTCAGATGTCTCTAGCATCTATCTCAGCTGAAAATTTAGACACTACTGACATATGTTTACATGAAGAAATTTTCATATATAATTATGATCAAAGCAGTCAGGAAGAAAGCATACCGTCTCAGAAGAACTTTAGGATTATAAGGAAACAAATTTTTCTGATGGAGATTTTCCACTGAATATTTTAAGGACAGCAAACATAGTTTAGCTTTGTCAAATGGCTTTCCTGCAGCTCCTTGGAGTTTATTCCCATGCCTGAAGTTTCCAGTGATATATGGCTCCAAACGAAAATTTACCTTCAGCTGGGAAATTTTTCTTTCCTTAGTTGACGACCATTCCTTTGGAGTACGCACATATGAAAATTGTAAAAATGCCTCCCACGATTCAGAGATCAGTCGCAGGCACCTTCAAAGAAAAAGGAGATACAAAAAGAACATAGTCAAAAAATGCCAAAGGAGAAAATGGATATCTGCAGTTCAAACATACCTGGATTTCCTATTTCAGCAACACAAGAGAAATGGAAAGCTGAAAACTATTTCCAAGAAAGTGCATACCGTAGAAGATATTCTGCACAACTGATTCCCGTGTCCTTAGATATGAGGTAATCAAGAAGCACCTGATGATCATATTTGATCTGCAGGTCCAAAAGTCAAAAGGTCTTAGGACCTACAATGATACAAAACAAAAAACCTAAATAGGGTTTTGGTCGAGGAGAATCTGTGAAGCATACCTCTGCAAGAAATGAAAGGAATAAGTTAAAAGGATTAAAAAAGTTTGAAAGGTGAATAAGGGTATTTTCCTGTGAGTCTGGGATTCTCTCTTTTTCTTCATCAAACCTGCAAGCAGCATAAGAAGTTATAAAAAGAATCACATAATTCACTGATCTAATAAGAATATAGAAGTAGAAAATTTGAGAATACTTCAGCTCACTTTTCAGATCCAGGAATTGGAATGCTAAGCACTTCCAAGAGCACTTTAAATAACAGGTCATCCTAATGTTAAATAGAGAAAAGAAGTCAGTGCCCTCACTCAAATCATTTCCACAGAACATTGATAGCTACAAAACTAAGCCTTAGTCCAATCTCACTGAATACAAAATTATAACAATGCCATGTAATTAGAGTATTATATAAGCCTAAGGAATAAAAGAAAAGCAATATAAAATAAAATAATTAAGGCCTCCACAGATGGTACTTTAATTTAGAGAAATACATACAGCTTTTTCATGATTAAATTACTTTATTACCCCACACATGAGTTCACCCTCTTTTTGCAAGAATTCAACATTCTAACTTTAAATATGCAACTCTAAACTGCCAACTGGTAACAAGCAAATTAGCATCACATTGGGCCGATTGTAGAGGATGAAAAACATTTTGAAGCACCATATACGACAAGCTTGTAGAAACCACAGAGCAAATAATCAGATCAGCAAAGACATGGACGATATCTTCCATACGGACACCTCCTTACGCCACCCTTTTTATCCGCTTTTCATTTCTGGCTTTAGGAAGAGAATTGTGCATTTATTCTCCATGTAAATGGAGTCCTTTTGTGTCCTCTCAATTTATCAGTGAAAATTATAATGAATATTAAAGCCTCTGACGCCCTGTAATTAGGCAATATACTGCAACAGATTACTACGTCTTTTCAAGATCATCTCTCCAAAGAACCTTTGCTCATATTTGTACAGCTCCTCTCACCCAGATGCCAGTACATGCATAGCAGATGTGAGCCTTGCTCCAAAGAGTAAGCTTGCTCATATTTTAACATTTAGACCACGCTCGGAAACAGCAACTCTACAGTACAGACGAAAAAATTCTACCTTTGGTCTTAGAGTAGAAATGCCAGAAAACACCCTACCCTTCCCCAAATGCTCCTGTCACCTAAATGGTACATGTATAGTAGACATGTGCCTTGCTCTAAAGAGCAAGCTTGCTCAAATTGTTAAATTTAGACACGTATGGAAACAGCCACTCTATGGTAATAATTATCTGGTTTTGTACGGATCAGAAAGAGAAAAAAGGGAAAAGGGAAAGCATGTCAAGTGTAATTGCTAAATCTCCAGAAGAAGCAACCCTCATGAAACTTTTAATGGTAGAAAAATGCCATCCTTGTAAAACTTTCAATTGCAAGAATTAAGAAATGCAAACCTCCTGGGCATATAGCTGAATGAAGGATGAGCCAAAATGCATGCACTTCTCCATATACGTTTCACTGTCACAATGGGTATCATGCTGAAGATTCTGACTGAGCCACTTATAAAGCTCTCCTAAAACTTTCTTTTGACTGCAATATTCTGGATGTGAACTTAAACATGGTCGTGCAGATGGGCATTCGCATTGCTGGTCAACCACCTCTTCACTGAAAATCAAACTCAACGAACACTTGATGAAGAGGAAAATAGCCTGCCGCTTTAAGTGGTATAGATTAGTACCTTGAATGTTTTCCTCAAACATGCTCACTGAAAAGGGGGAACCTTCTAAACTATCATCTACGACAGGCTCAAGCATACTTATTTGTTCTGACATAAGATCTTGAAAGTATTTATGAAGAAGCTGCAACCATAGGATGAGAACAGAGCCCTCCAGGCCCTGGCCACTGAGCCTAGTCATCAGCATCTGCAATTACTAATATCTGAGCACAAAGAATGTTCCCAAATAACAAGTAGAATTGACACATCCTTAAAGGAAGCTTAGGTGGATCATACCAACAGCTTATGTCTGAAGTATAAAGAGATGCGAGCATCATCATGTTCTTCTTCCTTGCCAAGACAACATAGGAACAAACTGGGAACAAGTTTGGTAATGGAGAAAAGAAGTTGATGCCCATTCACAGAACCACCTCGAACCATTTCATGATCGACTTGCTCCACCACTGAACTCAGTAACTGAGTTAAATATCCAAGAAATATGAACTTTGGCATTTGCGGACCCATGTGAACACACTTTGGAACAGCATTACCATCATCCAATAAATTCCAAGGTACATGTGAAATAAAGGAATTCAGAGAATTTAAGTATGAATCAGCTAGCTGATCCCTAAAATCATGCTTCAAATATTTCCAAATGCAGCGCAAGACCCGAAAAATTCCAGCCACAGTGGACCAGTTGGCCTTTTGCAACTTTGATTTGATGGCGAGATCATAACTTTCTAAAATACCATAAAAATCTTCATGTACCCTTGTTCTGGTAACGGAAGAACATGGCTGAATGTTTCCTATTGACAATTCGGCATAAACAAACAACAAATGCACAAAGGCGGCCCATCCTTTTCCCTGCAGATCAGGAAGAGCTAATGCTTTAGAACAATAAAGCTGGCACACATAACTGATCTTACTTTGATGGTGACAAACGAGAACCTACATAGGCAGACAGAAGCTCGGAAATTGCCAAAAGGACATTGCCTGTCAAATGCTGAACATGTTGACTATGAGCCATTAGAAAATGCATCTGCAATGAGAATGCAGAGGAAACCAGTCAAACAAAGTATAGCAGACATGTAAAAACGTATGCCAAGTTTCACTAGCAAGAGACAGAAATTGAAAGAGGGCAGCATGGCAATAACAACACATAAGCCTTAAGATATCCTGCAATGGCAGTGCTTTAGAGCGTCCGAGAGCGCGCATTGCACTTTGGTTCCTCAACAGTACTAGTAATTGTTGATTGCTAATGAAAACCTTCGTCCACTAGCAACAACAGGAACCGGTTTAAATTTAAACTATAAAAATGTGGGGGGAAAATACAAGAAAAACGTTTTATTAGGCTGTATTATTCCCCATTATCATGTAATCCCAACCACACTTATGAATTATGACAGAGATACAGATTAAACAGAGCTCGAGAACGGCGGAATCAAATGAACAATCCATCAGCTTCATTCCAAAAGGAGACTTCTTGGCTCATTAGCATTTGAACAACTCACCAAATCACCAACAATCTTGCCCAAAAAGATCTGTTCCTCGGAGTTGAGAGCGAATTCACCCGAATCCACGCTCCCGGTAACGGATTTCGCCTCCGCGTCCTGTTAAGTGACAAAGACACCAATCATTCCCCAAACTATCAACTATCCAGACACACACAGTGGGGAAGAGATAGAGAGATAGAGAGAGAGACTGACGCTATCAGAGGACACATCAGTTTCTTCACTGGTCCAGAGCCGAAATTCTCGCAAAACCTAAAAACCGACAATCCGATCAGCACTCGCGCAACCTCGTCGACATCTCCACGCGCACTGACGAAGCCGAACCGGCCGTTTAACATCGAAAGACATGCGAGCACGAGACGCGAACGGGGAAGGCGAAACAAACGCACCTTGGAGAGAGCGATCAGCAGATCCTTCTCCTCTTCTCTGCTGGCAGAAGCGACCTCGACTGCCTGCACGCACAAATACCGAATTTTCGACATCGCAAGACCGATCGACGATGAGAGGACGCCGGGCCGACGCGTCGAAGTAGAAGATGTTCCGGTGAACGAATGACGAGAGAGACTCACGGCGCAGGGTCGAAGATGGAGGTCGATCAGACTGGAAACGCGGGAGAGCTGAGAACCGTCGCCGGACATTTCGCCGGCCGCGGCGACCGGCGGCGGGAATGGCGAGGAAAGCTAAACCTCCGACGTGTCTCGCCCTGAAAGGCCGTTCCGTCGGCTCCCCTTCTTCTCTTCCCCCGCCTTTCTCGTCATTTCATTTTGGATTAATACCATGAAAACAGTCTTGTTAATTTCCGCTTCACTTGACAAACAAAAGAGGTCGTTAACTCGGCAATTTGATATTTCAATTTAACGAAATTAACATATGATAAATTTATCATTGATAATGATATACTAATTCAGAATTTTGTTATGGGATAAATTTGTTATATATATATATATATAGTAGTTTAAAATTTTTCATTATATTAATTCTTTTATTTTTTTTCACCTTAATTCTTTTTTCTCATTTCATGTAAATTCCCTAATAAATAATATACTTTTTTTATAAATAATATCAATTTTTAATTGATTATAATGCAACACGTGATGCGAAGTTTTGTGCTCTTACCACCCTCTGCCCTTTGCCCCATGCGGAGCCAAGGCGAAGCAAGTCTTAGAACACGCATGACAATCATTCTATTTCAGAAATAATTTCTGTTTCAGAAATAGATTTTTCTATTTCTATTTCTGGCGAGTTTAGCTTTGAAGAAAAAATCTTTTTTGATAACGATATAAAATTTACGCTTTTTAGAAATAGAAATTCGTTTGATAACGATATAAAATTTCTATTTCTTAAAACAAATTTTTCTTTTTTTGGAGCAAATGAGATGTTCATTTTTACAAATTTCATATGCTTATGAACCCATTGACCCAAATACAAAGTAAGAGTTTTTTTTTTTTAGTAAAGTCTCCATTTTTTGAAAAAAAAAATACAAAGTAAGAGTTGTTATATCAAATTTTCTAAATTTTCACACAAAATTCTTTAGCATCCACCTAGATAGGCAATTACGGTCAAACAATATACTTATCAATAGTCTCCATACAATAGAAAAAAGAAATCAATATGCATTACTTTTGAGCATGATAGAAGGTTCTCAAAACTCTAGTAGAATGAAGGTGGGCAACCATATTCTAATCCCCTTCATGCTAGTGTGTTATCTCGATCACCACCACGGTTTACGATATTGAGCAATCGTTTTAGAAAGAAATACAAAGAAGTATATTGGGCAATTTGCGGCAAATTTTACAAAATTGGCGAATTTTATGAAGTGTAATAGAGCTTGTCATAAATGACCATTACAAATAAGGGAAATCCTCAAGTAGAATATCACATTACAAGAATTGAGATAATAATCATCAAATACAGTATCACATCACAAAAGCAAAGATTAGGAATCCCCAAATACAAAATAATAGAAAGACATTACAAAAGTTGAAAACACAATCTCATAAAATCTCCGGCATATTATGATCTCTTACCATCTTATTGGCAACATTTTTTCTAAACATATTCATCTTAGTAGAAAATTTCATTGAGAAATTATTTCTTATTTCTGTTCCAGAAATAGAAAAGTAGAAAATTGCGTTTGTTTGCGTTTCTGTTTAAAAATTGTTCCAGAGAACAGAAATAGAAAAAAGTGTTTATGTTCCGGGGAACAATTTTTGAACAAAACAACGCGTTTGGTAAACTTGTTCCGGGAATAAAAAATAAACAGAAACATGTTTGGTAAATTTGGATAATTTTTTTATTTCTTTTATTTTTTCTATTTTTTTCTTATTTTTCCTTTTTTTCTTTTTTTTTTTCATTTTTTTTTTTTCTTCTTTTGGCCGATCGCCGGCCAAGGCCTTGGCCAGCAACCGGCCGGCGAGGGTCGGCCTCACCTTGATCCGGCGAGGCCAAGCTCGCCCAGCGGCGAGCGAGGCGTGGCCTCGCCGGGCCACCGCCAGGCGATGCCGACTCGCCCAGATCCGGCGAGGCCGAGGCTCGCTGACCGCTGGGCGAGCTCGGCCTTGCCGGATCTCGGCGAGGCCGAGCTCGCCCAGGCCGGCGCGAGGTCGGCCTCGCCGGATCTGGGCGAGATCTAGCTCGCCCAGCTACGGCGAGCCTCGCCGTGGCTGGGCGAGGCCGCCAGCCCTCGTCGGCCGGTCGCCGGCCATGGCCGAGGCCTACGACCGGCCAAAAGAAAAAAAAAACAAGAAAATAAGAGAAAAAAGAAAAAAATAAGTGTTTCTCAAAAGTGTTTCGAAACAAGAAACACAAAATTTGTGTTTTTGTTTTTTTTTAACTTTTTTGTTCGCGAACAAAAACAAAAAAAAAAAAACAGAAAAAGTGTTTAAAAACAAAAAAAGAAACACAACCAAACGCAGCTTTTCTATTTCTGATTTCGATCAAAATCTATTTCGGGCAAAATCTATTCTAAAATAAAAAACGGAATAGGTTTATCAAACGGATTTCTATTCCGGAAATAGGTTTGGAATAGAAAAATTATTTTTGGAACGAAATTTAATTTGTCATGCACCCCCTTAGTGGGCGATGGACCCTTATGCCTTGTGTTGTGTTGATGAATTAATTTATTTAAAATGTCTCTCTAAAGTTAGATAAAAAGTAACTTTTTCTCGTAAAAATTCTTTAATTCAAATTTTTTCTTGATAAAATTCTTTAGTTAATACTGTGAACCGTTTATGATAACAATAGATAGTTAAAAAAAATGTTAATTAACAAAGATCACCGGCAAGGCTCAAACCCATTACACAAAATCCTTACTAGAAACCAACTTAAGCACATTCGTGAGCAGAAGAGGGGAAAACGAAGTCCGCATAACAACGAGCTCGAGATAAAATATGGTTAATTTGACGAACATAAACGGTCATGTATTTTGAATTTTTTTTCTTTTGTCATAGGTCTTGTATTTTGATGACAATGCGTGATTTTTACATTTTCAATAAAAAAAAAAAAAAACTTCCCCGCTTTTCAATTTTGTAATTTTGATTAATTAGCTCTCTTTAAATTATTTTGGTCATCTCAATGAGTTGGGAATTACTATAAGGTTTTAACTTTAGGGCTGTGTAAAGGGGAGACCAGCAGCGTTATCAATGGTCATTGCCCGAAGTCACGGCTTGGCTTCTAGTAGCGGTTGGTAGTTCGTCTTCACCGGCCGGAGCTGGCCGCGAAGCTACTGGCCCCGGCCGTTTTATGCCGCCCTTATGCGAGCCGTCTCTCTTAGCATCGCTCCTCCAAAAATGCGCGTCCGCGACCGCCCTCGACACCGCCCGCCGGCTCCACGCTCTCGTCCTCACGACACGCGCCGTCTCCCCGTACGCGAACAACAATCTGCTCTCCATGTACGCTCGCTGCGGGTCGCTGGACAGCGCGCGGCAAGTGTTCGACAGAATGCCTCAGAGAAACGTAGTTTCTTACAACGTGCTCATCTCGGCTTATTCTCGGGTGCCCGGTCGGGCGCACTCGGCCTTGGGGTTGTTCGCCCGACTGGGCGACGAGGGGCTGAGGCCTAATGGGCTGACGTTCACCAGCTTGTTCCAGGCTTGCTCTTTGCTCGAAGATCGGTTCTCAAGTTCTTTGCTTCATGGTCGTGTCGTGAAATGTGGGTTTGCGGATAATGTCTGTGTTCAGACGTCTATTCTCGGCATGTACTCTAGTTTCGGGGATCTGGAATCTGCAGGGAACGTCTTCCGGTGTATAGTCAATAAAGATGCTGTCGTGTGGAACTCGATGATTCTGGGGAATTTGAAGAACGATAGAATTGGGTACGCTCTCCGCATATTCAGGGAAATGCTTGCATCTGGTGTTTCTCCGACTCAGTTCACGTATTCAATTGTCCTGAATGCTTGCTCAAAGCTGGAACATCATACCTATGGACGGATCGTTCATGGCCGAGCAATTGTTTCTGGCACCACCTTTGATCTGCCTATGGAGAATGCCCTGCTTGACATGTATCTTAACTGCGGTGACATAAGTACTGCACAGGGTATTTTTGATGGAGTGCAGAATCCAGACATTGTTTCTTGGAACTCATTGATTTCTGGGTATACAGAAAATGGTCATGGAGAAGTTGCCATAGAGATCTTTATACGGTTAAAGAGACTTTCATTTCCTAAACCGGATGAATACACTATTGCAGCTGCCATTTCTGCAACGGGAACTTTCTTAGTCAATGACTGTGGGAAGGCTCTTCATGGTCAAGTCATTAAAGCTGGATTTGAAAGTAGCTTCTATGTCGGAACTACGCTAATCTCCATGTACTTTACCAATGGAGAAAATGGGTATGCTCATAATGTTTTCCACTCATTACCAGTAAAGGATGTGGTTATCTGGACAGAGATGATCACAGCCCATTCTAAATTGGAAGATGCAGAGACTGCATTGAAATATTTCTATGAAATGTACAAGGAAGGCCATAAGACTGATAGTTTTGCTTTAAGTGGAGCTTTGAGCGTATGTGCTGATCTTGCAGTTCTCAAACAGGGAGAGATGATACACTCCCTGGCGGTAAAAATGGGATATGATGTCGACATGGCTGTCTGCGGTAGTCTAGTTGACATGTATGCTAAAACTGGAAACCTTCAAGCTGCTGAGATAATACTTTCTGATTTTTCCGACCCTGATTTGAAATGCTATAACTCGATGCTTGGAGGATATGGCTACCATGGATTGGCAGAGAAGGCGTTGGAACTTTTTGACGAAATTCTTGTGGCCGGTCTACTTCCAGATCAAGTGACCTTCCTATCAGCACTCTCTGCTTGCAACCATAGTTCCTTGGTCAAAGAAGGGAAGAACTTATGGAATTGTATGAGAAACTTTAATCTTAGGCCAGGCCCTAAGCATTACTCATGCATGGTCAGTTTGCTGAGCCGAGCAGGATTACTGGAAGAGGCAGAGGAAATGATTAACAAATCACCATTCTTTGATGACCATTTAGAATTGTGGAGAACATTGCTTAGTTCATCTGTAAATTATCAGAATTTGCGCATGGGAATTCGTGCTGCTGAGCATGTTCTGAGTTTGGATGTGGAAGACACTGCAACTCACATCTTGCTCTCTAATCTTTACGCTGCAGCAGGGAAGTGGGATGTTGTTGCAGAAACAAGACGAAAGATAAGAGGGCTCGCGATGGATAAAGATCCAGGACTAAGTTGGATTGAATCCCAGGATTCAATTAATGCATTCTCTTCTGGTGATCAGTTACATCCTACTATAAGCAAAATTCAGTCTGAACTTAACAGCCTAATTGGAAACATGAAAAGATCGGAAGTTGATGAGTTTGATTCAATAATATGTGGTATCTAGAATGAGGAGTCCAGATTTAATAGTTCTTTTCCAGTGAAACTTGGTCATCAGCACCAAAACAGGAGATGATGATCTCATCACGTATCAGTGCAGGCATAGGCAACCTCCGGTGGAATGAGACACCAGAAAGAGAGCAGACAGTTGCTTTAGAAGGAGACCAGATAGCTGCTCCCATGGCAGAGCCGATAGATTCTTTGTCTGTTCTAGTTTACTCTCCATCCTCAGATTCTTCTCCATCTCAACTTGACTTACCTATTGCTCACACTAAAGGTATACATTCCACAGTTAACACTCAGCCAATCTATACTTCTCCAAGTTATAGTCATGTTCTTCTCCCTACATGGTATTCCT